>CM040434.1:25341391-26637224 GCA_022702705.1 Papilionanthe hookeriana x Papilionanthe teres
TCCTGATGATCCATCCATGAATGAGAAGACTTCATGTGTTGAAGCAATGTCGATCATCAATTTTGGAATGGGTAGCGGGAATTCGTCCTTTGGACATGCTTTGTTCAAATCTCTGAAATCCACGCAGATTCTGATCTGACCATTCTTCTTTCTGACTGGTACCACATTGGCTAACCAAGTTGGATATTGTTCTTCACGGACAAATTTAGCGTCTATTAGCTTCTTAACTTCAGCTATTACTTGTTGTTCAATCTCTAGACACATTCTTCTCGGAGCTTGTCTGATTGGAACAGCAGTGTGATCCACTCCTAACTTGTGAACAGCGACCTCTGGAGCTAATCCTGGCATTTCATCATAACTCCAAGCAAAACAGTCCTTGAATTCCATTAATAACTTGATTATCTCTTCAGAGTCTTCTTTATTGAGTAAGGAGCTAACAAAGGTCGGTCTTGGCTCTTCGCTAGTGCCTAAGTTAACTTCCATTAACTCGTCTATTGTAGATTTAATTTCTTCTTCGAATTCTGGTGGAGCATTTCCAATTGGTAGATCTTCAAGCTCATCTGAAGCTTTCAGGAAACTTTCATCATGCTCGTGAGTGACAACTAAGCAAAATCTCGAATCATCAACAGACCCTACTGTGCCGAATCCGAGACCATGTTTTGAATTGGGAGGCTGACTGGCATTGTTCCATAATTTTTCGAAGTGTTGTGATCGACCTTTTGTCCATTGTTCAGGTAAGACACCACGTTGAATTAAATTCTGAACACAGGGAGAGTACCACTCAAAAGGCAATTCCATTAATTCAGATGAAGTAACATCTTCAAATTGTACATCTTTTTCAGTATTGGAAGAAGAAGCACCACGGTAGAATTTGATCGGTTTAGTACCACCACCATGCACTTCCTTGACCACCATACCCTCAACCTTATTAGGATAGATCGGGGTCAGGGTCATAGTATGTACATAATGGTTAATCTTCTCCTACATTGATTTGTATTCTTCATTCCTTTCATCATCGAGAGAGATCTTGAACTGAGGTTTCTTTTGATTTACTGTTGTTGCTTCTTTCTTGATTTCTTCTTCTTCGGAACAGTTCTCTCAATCAACGTCGATGATCGGTTTTTTCTGTCCAACTGTTCCAACGTATCTTCCTCGACCTCGTCCCCGGCCTTGAACTCGGGTGCGAGTTATGGAGAAACCTTCACCATCTCACCGTAAGCGAGTGGTGAGTAATTGTTGGACTATAATTTCAGGTTCTTCATCGTCTTGCACTTCTTTTGCTTCGTTTGGTATGGTATTTCTGGAAAAGATAGTTTTCTTCGAAGGCACGTAGTAAGCTGCATCTTCGTGAATTACGATTTCGTGTACGGAGAATGGTTGCAAATCACCTTTGATACACTGTTCTCCTCTTTCATAATATTTTATGCTCTGATGTAGAGACGACGGTACCATTCGGTTCTCATGGTTCCACGGTCGACCCAGTAGAGCGTTGAATGATGTCTCAGAATCAATTATATGGAATTTTGCGGTTGTCTTTTGCTAAATCACCGGTCTTCCTTAATAGTGTTATCGATCCAAGGGTTCTTTCTCCTTTCTGGTTGAAGCCACTTAATAACATCTTGTCTGCTTCGAGGTCGAGAGCATCAATTTCCAAATATGCTAATGTTCGAAGGCTCATTATGTTGATTGATGCTCCCGGATCAACCAACACTCTGGAGAGCGTAAACTTTCCAATAGTGACTGAAATGTACAACGGTCGGTTGTGATCAGCTGTTCCCAGCAATAGATCATTGTCCGTGAAGGTAACACCTCGCTGTTCTTTTACGAGCAAACCTCATCGAAGGAATTACAGGCCATTTGAGCTAAACAAATCTCTAGATCAAGTAGAGTCTTGATCAGAGCTTCCCTCATCTCCTTTGACAGGATCAGAGCGTCGTATGTGCTTAGTTTGGTTGGTAGCTTCCTAAGATGGGCTAGCACGTTATTGTCCATTTTATTACCATGTTCTTCATTTTCTTCCCGAACGGGCAATTCTTCTACTGGGGTTGGCTCTTCCTGAGCAACCACCTGCTTTTCTTTATCCTTTGGACCCATTCTCGGAGGTAAAACTTTCTCACTTCTTAAATTGACTTCAGTTATTTCTTCTGCATCTGGTGCTGGATCTACCGGTGTCTCCCCTTGAATTAGAACGATTGGTTCTTTTGCAGTTGCTTTAGAATCTGATAGCTCTAATTCTATTATGATTGGAGTTCCTCGGAATTCATAAATGGACTCGTTGCTTGTCGAGCTTTCGTATCCATCCTTGTGAATGTCTTCTCGTTCGTCATGGTCATTGAGGTTTAGTATGATTTGAAAATTGTTATTTATATCGAAATCGACATTCGAATTAGGTTGATTGTCGTTAGTTACGTAATCTTTAGAAACAGTCAAAACATAGCCAACACGAAAACTCTTATCATTATAAGATCTCGCCGGGGCGAGCAGATAATCATACAGAGTTAGAGGTTCGAGGGATTTCTCCCCCGAATCGGAAACAACCATCCTAGGATAAGCGGCCCCTAGTCTACCCTTGAGAGCCTCGGTCTTCTTTTCTTCCATGATCTTCTCCTCTTTCTGGGGCGGTTCTTCAATCGCAAGCGATAGCACCGTCTCGGTAGGTTTCAAACTTTGAGTTGAAGCGCGCACCGAAGCGTTCTGGATATGATACAAAATTTTCTTTGAAGACTTTGTCCATACTTTACTCCACCCATCGTCAGTCGTGTAAGGGTATATCGGAACAATAGGATCCGTAGAAATAACATTAACGGAACCTCCTTTTTGGGGTTCCTTCATGTATTCCTTCGGGATCGTTATGTTCCCTTTCCGGAAATTGTTGTCAAGCCAACTCTTGAAAGTGATGCAATCCTCTATCTTGTGCCCGAGCATCTGGTAGTAAGGGCAATAGTTTGGATGATCTTTCTTGTTGACTTCTTCCGGCCTCTTGGGCTCTGGTAGCTGAAAATCGGGTGTCTTCATTAAACTGCGGAACATCTTTGCTACTGTTATAGTTTTGAATGGATATTCCGTATTCAAAAATTCTTTCTGGGTACGTTGTGGAGGAGGTGGTTGTTCATAATGCTGAGGTGACTGATAGCTCGGTCGAGGCTGTTGGTACCTCTGCTGAGGTTGCTGGTATGTTCGTTGCGGTGATTGATAGCTAGGCTGTGGTCGCTCTAGCTGTATCTGCACTGGCTGCTTTCCTTTATCTACTGTCGCGACGATTCCGGATTTCTTTTCAAATGCTTTTACAAGCTTCTGCTTATCTGTCTTGTCCACGAAACTTAACTGTTTTGCTTCCTCCTGCAAGCTCCCGGCCTTGCTAAGCAACTTTTTGAAAGTCTTGATTGTAAATCCTTTAAGGAGAAGTCCTATCGAGCCGTGGATACTTTTCAGCAAAATACCGATCGCATGTTGTTCCTGAAGTTGTGGATCACACTTCATGCCTAAGTTTCTCCATCGAAGTATGTAATCCACCAAAGTTTCGTTCGGTTTCTGTTGCTCCGTTGACCTCATTTTTTATGAGGTCTTCCCTTTTCTCTTTAGTGCTTAGGATCTAGCCTTAGGCTTTTCCCTTTGACTTTCCTAGAGGACTAGAATTGGGACCCATCCTTTAGGAATTTAAGCCACTTCTTAACTCCCTGCAAACCCTATATGCTTGATTGTAAACCCCCAAGTCACTGCCCCTGAGTCACTTGGAGGGTTGAGATCAAATGTGGAGGTTTAAAGGATGAGTTCCCTATAGGACTCTTTGGCCTTAGGATCACCCTGAGTGGTCTGGTCTGGTGAGGGCTGACTTACACATACACCACACTCTCACACACATTCCAAGTCCTAAAACCACACTCTCACCCAGCTTGACCTTTTGAATCATGTTAGTAATTCATATAGATGGTCCTTAACCCCTAAGCCCTTGGCTAAGAGGGTTAGGAACAACATAGTGAATACCTCAAATGAGTCTTCTCATGGCTCATATGGGCTTAATATGACTTCATGGCTCAACCAAAGTGATTCCATTCTACTCACATTCAATCAATCTTCATTTTTCAAAAATTTCAATTTATGACCCCCGGGGCCCCCGGACCCGCCAAACCTACCAAATGCCCTTGAAATGACCCAAAATTTGCAAAGTTACCCAAATTCCTCAAAATCAATCCTTAAACATTTCTCACCATTCAAAGTGATTATCTTTCACCAAAAATTCCAAAAATTCCAAAAATACCCCCAATACCCTCCAAATTACCAAAATGCCCCTCTTGACCCAAAAATCCAAAAAATTCTAAAAATTCCCAGAAAATTCCAGAACATGCCAAATATTCCCAATTTCATTTTGTTCAACTACACCATGAGTCAATTTTGCCAATTTACCCCACTTTTACCAAAACCCCCAATTTGACCCATTTTTTTTAACCCAAGTGAACCCAATGTCAAACCAAACCACCCCAATTGACCTCAATTTTGGTCCAATTCAATTTTAAGCTTCAATTAAATATCCCCAATATCAATCTAGACCAAATCCAAGTCCAATTTGATTGACATTTGAATCTAATTTCACTTTTAAGCTTAAGGCCCAATTTTGGCCCATGACCTAAACTTGGCCCAAACCAACCCAATTCAACTCCAATTAACCTCAAATCTTTTCTAAAACCTTCCTAACATCTCCACAATCAGAACACTAACATAATTTTCCCAAAACTTGGACCCAAACCCTACTCAAATTCAACCCAAACCCAAAATCCCTTAAATGGGCCTACACCCAAACCTAACCCAAATAGGCCCAAATCCCAAAATCAAAACCCACCCAAAGTTGAAACCTCTTTGAAACACTCCCATAAACATTTCTTAATGTTAATTTTAAATTAATTTCAAAATTAGCCCAACCTTATCCCTTGTTAGTCCACTTTGACCTATTTTGACCCTATCACTAAAGAGACTCAATTTACACCCAATTCAATTCCAAACCACCTCAAGTTTGATCCAAATCACTCATGACACATCCTTAAACTAAACCCAACATTTATTTAGCATGGACCTTTGCAAAATTTTTCATCTAAAAGCCCATTTTGAAACATAAAAGCCCACCCATTTAAGTCATTTAAAAGCCCATTCCTAACCAAACTCAAAAGCCCAAAAATTCATCCAAATCCCATATGACACTCTCCCTCATCATGAATTCAATTTAAAATCATCTCTAAAGTTCTAATTTATCATCAAAGCATTCCAATTTTAGCCACATAACAATCTCCTTAAAATTCATCAAAAATGCCTAAAACCCATTTCAATGAATCCAAGCCAAGCCATCCTAAGCCATAGGCAAGCCATGAAGTCATGCATGAGCCACATGGGAGCCATGAAATCCCCTTTACATGTCACCATGCTATCTTGGGAAAAAGGAGGAGGTTCTTTACATATTCTCTTAAGAGTGATTAACCACTCTCATGTCTCCCCTAATTCATGCTTAAGCCTAATTGTACTTGGATGGTGACTTATCCCCACTAATTAAGTTGAACCAAATGACCTTCTCTTCAACCCAAATTAGCCTTGGGGAGGTGCACCTAGCCCAATCCATGTATTTAACCAAATTTAGCCAAAATACACTTTTGCCCCATTCCACTTAAATCAAGACCTTTACACATGTCAAACCCCAATTGACTTCACCAAATTCAACCCCTGACCTCCCTGACCTTGAAGGTGACCCATGCCTGGCCTGCCAGCCACCACAGCCACCGGAAAACACCATGGACGAGACCTTGGAAGGAGCCAAACATTGAAATTCTCCCTTCTGAGCCGCCCCATGCCCGGTCGCCATTGGAGCTGTTCTTCCCTTGCCGCAGCAAGCTCGATCCCGACCATTAACTCCCCCGAGAGGCCCTCCAGCCAGCTCTATTTAAGCACCACCCCCTCTCGGCCATGAGGAGAGTTGCACAAAACCATACAGAATCTCTGCCAAAATTGTTTCAGATCATCCTCCACACTTAGAGCAATTGATCCCCAGTGATAATTTGCCACTAATCCCCACCAACGAGCCCATTTCTCGACCAAAATTTCACCCAAAACCAGGACAGCTCCCAATTCTCCACCAAAGTCAAATTAAACTCACCCACACCTGCACAAGACCAAGAGAAGGAGTTCCCCAGTGAAAGCCCCCTCTCCAGGCCATTCATCTGCTCTAGCCTCCAAAGGTTGTGATCGTGTCTGGTGGAAATCAAGTCTGAGCGATTCCCCGAGGCCGGACACTTCATCCGGAGCTTACTTGGACTCAATCGAAGGTGACACAACTCTCAGATCGAAGCCACACTTCTCTGAGCAAAGGTATAAGCTCTCTCTTCTTCCCGAGCTTCCATGAATTCTCTATTTCTATTGCCTTAATTTCATGCCACATAAATCATATGGATGTGTTCGTCTCTTCAAGACGAATCCATAGAGCATAAGAGCATAGAAATCGGTTAAGTATCGAGGGAGATATTAAGCCTGGAAGATGGACGATTCTCGGGCTAGGAGGCTTGGGGACGATGAACGGATGTCGTCCATTTGATACACGCGCGGGTGAACGGTCCAGGCTGAGTCGTATGAGGAGACGGGACGATACAGCGAGCGGCGTGGCATCCCAGTCAGATGGCGGCGCCGAACCAGAAGACGCCGCGTGGCCGTTCGGGGAGGCTAAGGTTGACGCGGCGCCGCGTGGATAAGTAGATAAATAGGGAATTTTCTTATTTATTAAATATCCAGAACTTCAAAAATGCATAACTTTATGTAGAAAAATCCTAAAAATAAAATAAAAATACCCTCTTGTTCAGTGAACAAAGGAGAATAATGTGGAAAAGAAATCAAGTAATTTCATTAAGCATTTCATTTTTAATGATTTATTTACTCTCTGCATTGTTTTAATTCTCCATTTGTATAGGCAATCCACCATGGCATGAGTCCATAAGGCTTCTGAAGCCTCTGAACTTGGGAACATTCCTTGAATTTTCCAAGGTCAGAGGCCATCCTTATGAGAAGTTATTGATTTTTCAATTGCACGTTACTGTTTTAAGTATTTTAATTCCAATAATTAGCATTTTGAGAAATAAATTCTAGGAAAATTTGGTGATGTTTCCTATGACTAGAGGAACCTAGGAAAAAAAGGTTTTGAGTTAATTCACATGGGACAACCCTAATTGAACTAAATACCTAAAATTGAACTTTAATTAATTAGGGTTAACTACACATTAAATTGACTTGAAAACAATTCTCTACTGATCTTTAGGATTAGAGGAACATAACATAAAAATTTGAAATCAATTAGATTTGATTAACCCCATCAAATGGATTAATTAAGCCACATAACCAAAATTAAATTTTAAAAATTCATAACTCACAAAATACTTTTCAAAAATTCATAAAAATGGTTTTGGAGCTTCTCTGATATCAGAGGAACTTAGAAAAATTAAAAAAGTAATTTTTTAAAAAGTTGATTTTTATCATTATTTTAATTTTTTTAATAATTAAAAAATAATAAAAATCTTAAAAATATTAAAAATCACCAAAATGTCACATTTTGAATTCTAATCACTTAGGAACAAACCAAATATTTTTTTTAAGTCCCTAGGATAAGATATTGAATTTTAAAGGCTTAATGTAATTTTTAATATTAAAAATGTATTATCCAACCTTTTCACTAAAATAATTCTAATAAATTAAAGAAGAATCAAAAAAATATAAAATTTATTTCTCTGAACTCCTTAAGGTCAGAGAGATTTAAAAAAAAATATAAAATCCATTTTTTAACTTTAATTTTATTTTAAAATTAATTAATACACCAAAATTCAAAATAATCTTAATAAATAAAATATAATTAAAAAAATCACCAAAATTGGTCCAAATGGTCCCCTGGTCATTAGAAACATCCCATAATTTTCTTAAAGACAGAAACATTTCCTTGGTCATGTTATTGAATTTTCCTTGAAAAAAAATATTTTCCATTAAAAATAATTACATAAATAAATTAAAAACAGAAAAATCACATTTTATCCTCTAATGTCTTAATTGACATGTGAGTGAGGTTACATAAAAATTTCAAGTTCATTTGAGCTTAATTTAGTGAGTTATAGAATTATTAAGCTTGAAGGGCAAAAGGATAATTAAAAATTTCAACCCTTAATTAAAATTTTAGGATTAATCAAAAAGGGGAGGGTAAAATATTTGATTTTAAACTGATTTTGGATGATTGAAACTTAAATGATTGAGGATAGAAACCTACTAACCATTTCAAATATAATTAAAATAAAACTTTAATTAATTAATTAATTGAAATTTTCTAAGAATAATAGAAATTGGAAGTATTAAAGTAGGGATATTATTAAGAGGATATTTATTCTTTAATTTAAAAATCCCTAAATAAATCACTTCAATAATACTTAATTCTTAATTAAAAAAAATTAAAATAATAATCCAAATTAAAAGTAAACTAAAATTAAATTAAATTAAATTAAATTAAATTAAATTAAATTTAATTAAATTTAATTAAATTAAATTTAATTAAAATAAATTAAAATCAAAATTAAATTAAAATTAAATTAAATTAAATTAAATAAAATTAGAATTAAATTAAATCAAATCAAATTAAATTAAATTAAATTAAATTCAAATCAAATTAAATTAAAATTAAATTAAATTTAATTAAAATTAAATTGAACTAAATTAAATCAAAATCATCTAACAACAAACCTAAATGAAATCATTAGGAATTAAATTTAAAATAACTTGAACACTATTCCAAACTTAAACTAATTTTTATAATTAAGTCAAAATTAAAATTAAATCATTAAGTTTAAATTATTAAAGTTGATTTGCCCTTTTAAAGCTCTTATTATTATAACTCTTAAATAAGGTATCGAGTGAAGTGTTACTTCACTTATAGGATATTCAAATGTCCTAGTTCACTGAGCAAGAGAACCAAACTTAAACCCTTGGATGATTAATTCACTTGTATAATTAAATTCTCTTGGACGTAAAACAATCCTAGAGGTATTGAAAAGATGTTTAAGACTCGTCTTAAGCACTTCCTCAATATGAGGGGATGTTTATAAGAACAATTGAACTTAATTGTTCTTTGGTGAAGAAAATCATCCTTAAACCAAAACACAAGAATCTAGACGTCATAGGAGATGACTAGCTATAGGATTAGGACTTTGGTAGACAACCAAAACCTTTCCCTTAGCTTTACCTAGGTACTTATTGAAACATTTAAATGTCTTAACATGTGTTTTAAGTGCAGCTTGGGATGACGGGAAGACCCTCCAGGTACACTTTTATTTTATTTCAATTTACTTATATGCACTGCACTTTACTTTTCTTGCATGATAAACAACTGTTGCATGTAAACCAAAACCTTTAGGATAGTCCCTGGATTGAAATTAAAACTAAATTAAAAGTCATTACAAGATAAAAATCACCGTCATAACATTTCAAAATATAAAACAACTCAAAATTTAATCACAAACAGAACAACAAAACTATAACTTTAATTAAATTAAAACGTCTCGTTGAATGATC
Source organism: Papilionanthe hookeriana x Papilionanthe teres (assembly GCA_022702705.1). Taxonomy (NCBI): domain Eukaryota; kingdom Viridiplantae; phylum Streptophyta; class Magnoliopsida; order Asparagales; family Orchidaceae; genus Papilionanthe; species Papilionanthe hookeriana x Papilionanthe teres. Next base: position 25,350,965 of record CM040434.1, read on the forward strand.
GGGAATACCTCGGATGATGTAACCCACGTGTTGCTAACGGGATTTCCCACGGTCTAAATGAAAGTGTGGAACTCATTCAGTTGAGTTTAGCAAATTCATCTGGACTAAGTGAATTCAATGAAAATAACGGTGCCAGGATGACGGAACCGTGGGATCTTAATCGGTCTTGTTTAAACAACTTTAAGATTTGTTTTAATAAAAATATTAAAAACACTTGGATTTTAAGATTTTCTCTAAACCAAAACACTTCTCTCATCTCCTGATTTATGACTTCAAAAACTAAACCTCTGCAATAACAAGGAGCTTGGAGCATAGTGGGCAGCATGGTCATCGTCATCAGCAAAACCTGAGTCTACTTCATCAAAACCTTTCCTAGTTTTAAACAACCAAGCCATAGGATTTCGAGGTAGTTTGCTTAGTGCAACATAAATCCTCAACCCTTTTGTTAGACATTTGCATAATCATGTTATGCAAATTAAACCCTAACTGATCTTAGGATTTCGAGGTAGTCGTTTGGTACGACATAAACCCTCACATCTTCGAGACAATTTGTATGATTGTGTTATACAAATATAAGTCCTAATTAACTAAAATTGGCAAGATTACAACATTAAATGATATTCTCAAATTCAAACCAAACAATAGGATAGTTTGGGAAGTTGCCAAGATTCTTCTTGGATCCTCGGCTTCTCCTACTTCTCTTCCTTTGGACTCTTGAAATAAACTGTTCCAAATTTGATCCAATCCCTATTGAAATTTCCTAAAATCCAAACCTTTGAAAACCTTAAACTTTGAAATTCTTGAGAGCAAAACCACTTATCATTATCGAGAGTTTTCTTAAATGATTTCTATCATTTAAGATGTAATTAACTATAGGGGCTTGCCCTTATAGGGAACTTTAAGAACCTGAGTAATATAAACCCCCGCTTAATTCATTTATATTAAGCGAGAGGAACTTATCGGCTTATAAGATTGGTTCGCAGACCAAACAGATGTCACAAATCTTCTAGTTTATTTAATTGAGCCCCATTATCAAGCAGTGTGTTTATTCTTCGGGATAGATACACGGTTTGTGGTGCGGTGCTCGTTTATATAAACTATTCGGGATGTGAGATCGGTTCGATTACATATCTTGAAATTTTCAAACTTAAAATTATTTTTAAAATCAAATGCTACTTTCTAAATTATATATATTTAAATTAAATTTAAAACCTAAAATTCGCCGACAATTTTTATTAGGTGACCCCTTTTCAAAATACAACACATAACCTAAAAACATGTCGACATGCTCCACCACTAAATCACCGATAGTGATGTGGTGCCGAGCTCTGGATAACTGCTTAACGAAGAGGTTTTCTTATTTTGAAAATGTCTTGACTGAACCATTTAGCAGTTCTGCATACCAATCAAAGGCAATCCCTGATAAGAAACTGACAAACTGTCGAATGAGTAAAGCATCGCTACCACCGGCATTGCAGCAACTAGCACGAAAATGTGCGACATGTTGTCGGGGGTTTCCCGTTCCATCAAAAGTCTTGAACAGAGGTGGTACGAAGACTTTTAGGTATTAGACCGCATAATATTCTTCGGGGTATAGTCTACCCGTCTGAATAGATGCTCCACTTTTAGACTGAGCTAAGGCTTCTCGTACCTGCTGTTCTATCATGTTTTTGATGTCTTTTTTGGGAATCATGCTCTGTGCAGAATCCTTCTTCGGTTGCTTGTCTCCGTTGACAGATGTAATCTTTTTCCCTCCATCTACAACATGTATGATTTCTGGGGGTGTTTCTTTCTGAGGTTGCACCTGAATTTGGAGAGTGGCTAAGGCGGCAGCCATCTCTTCCATCCTTTTTGCCATCTGGGAAATTGTATCTTCCTTTTCTTGAAGTCGTGCTCTCATCACTTCCGGCTCGTCTCTTTCCACTGCTGCCGGAGCACCTTGCGAAGATGACGATACTCGTGTTTCAACCATGTTGATCTCGGCATACTCTTCATCCATAAATTCTGATGAATCAACTTCATTTTCCAACTTTTCTCCTCTTTCTTCTGCCAACCGGCGGATATCCATCCTTAAATTTCCTATGGCATCCTCTAGTGACCTCTTCCACACGGTCTCGTGGTTGTCGTGTGACGACTATTAAATGTCTTTCTCATGAGTTTCTTTCATTGCAGTGGCACTTCCTTCAGATTCAAGCCTCCTGACGAGACTTTTCTTCCTAGAATGCTCCGATGGTTTCGGTTCACCAATAATAGGTTACCACACCATCCTTCTCGCAGTATGTGGCCTAGGACCAGATGGTCGGTCGGTTGTGCGTAGGTAGGTGGTGTCCTCCCTAATATGGTGTTCCGATAAAATAACAGGCAAACTCCTTTCGTTGGATCGTGCCTTTTTTCTTGGGTTTTTCTTAGCAATGACTTGGTTTACTCGCGGTCCAAGGCGGGATTTTGCTGGTACCCATCCCATTCTCCTCAGAATCTCAGATACAGGGCATCTCTCTTTCTTTGCTAACTTCTCCACTACAGTTCGTAGTCGGGTAAACAGCGTAGTGTTGGCCCTTTTTCTTTTACTGTCACTGTAATATGCAGGTCGGGGTAACACAGCAGCGATCCTCCGAGCATTTTCTTCATCAGCTACAGCAGAGAGAGGGTGGAACCTACTTCCTCCTAACAGTGGTGAATATTCAGGCAGCTCTTCTCTTTCCTCGGGAATTTCCTCTAGAAAAGCAACTTCAGCAGCTTTGGCTTTCTCGATCCTGGCGATCTTTCTGCTTCTGTTTCCTCTCTGAGTCTGAGTCAGGGGTGTAAACTTTGAACTGGAACCGATTTCAAAAACAGATGGTATTGCAACAAAATCCATACCCTCCACGGTGACAGGTTCATTATAAACTTGGACTCCCTTCCCTCTCAGTTGGGCGGGAATTGAGGCAGGTGTAAAGATGACTAGACCGGTGGGGGTAGAGATTACAGTCCTCTTACGAACAATGGTATCTTTTTTAGCTGGAACCCTTCGCAGGGGAGGAAATTCTTGAGTCGATTTCAGGTTGAACTCAATCAGGGGTTTCTCAGTTTCTGGCACTTTGTCCATTAGTGTGAAGAGAGTGACGTCAGTGAACATGATATCTGTATTACTGAATCCTTGTTCGAAACGGATGATTCCATTGTCAGGCAACTCATCCTTATAGACAACCAAGTCAAGTCCGTTGGTGAAGGAGAAGATTAACTTTGGGGCAATCATTTTCTGCAGGGCAGATTCTGAACGTCAGTCCAGAATTATGCTTCCCTTTGTTGAAAACTTAGGACGAAAAAGAAAGAGTCCGAACACATATTCATTTATTTTAGTGTATTTATGATTTCTAAGAGAATTCATTTATTAAAAAAGCCATTTGTTAGGGGATTTGTTTGTTAGGAACAAAACAATTAAAGGAGGAAGGTTATAGAAAAGGTAAAGGACCCGATTCAGAATTGGAAAGGAAGAGAAAGTCTCGCAAATCTTCTCAACCCGAGGGACCGCTCCTAAGCTAACACCTATTGGGGGTCCACCCCACCTCAAAAAAGAGGCAAAAGGGTTTTGGAACCTCTCTATTTAGGGGTGTCTAAATAGTGGCTCCTAAATCTGAGAGACGTTGGCTATACTCGTTCAAAATAGAAATGAATGTGGTATGCCAACGGAACGAATAGTAGTTTGCTCCACTAGGGACTTGGATACACTACCGATTTATGAAGGCAAAACCATCTGATCAAAATGGAGAGAGGAACCAGTTCCCCAGCGGAGTCTCCAGAAGTTGTCAACATATTTTTAGGTTATGTGTTGTATTTTAAAAAGGGGGTTGCCAAATAGAAATTGTGCGGTGAATTTTAAGATTTTAAATTTAATTTAATATATATAATTTGGAAAATAGCATTTGATTTTTTGAAAATAATTTTAAGTTTGAAAATTTTAAGATATGAATTCAAACCGATCTCACATCCCGAATAGTTATATAAATGAGCACCGCACCACAAGTCGTGTATCTATCCCGAAAAATAGACACACTGCTTGATGATGGGGCTCTATTAAATAAACTAGAAGATTTGTGACATCTGTTTGGTCTGCGAACTAATTTTATAAGCTGACAAGTTCCCCTGCTTAATATAAAGAAATTAAGCAGGGTTTATATTACATGGGTTCTTAAAGTTCCCTATAAGGGCAAGCCCTTATAGTTAATTACATCCTAAGTGAAGAGAATCACTTAAGAAAACTCTCTATAATGATAAGTGGTTTTGCTCTCAAGAATTTCAAAGTTTAAGGTTTTCAAACAATTGGATTTTGAAAATTTCACAAGGGAATGGATCAAGTTTGGAACAGTTATTTTAGGAATCCAAAGGAGGAAAGGTAGAAGAAGTTGAGGATCCAAGAGGAATCTTGGCAACTTCCCAAACTATCCTATTGTTTGGCTTCAATTTGAGAGTTTATTTAATGTTGTAATCTTGCCAATTTTAATTAATTAGGACTTATACTTGTATTATATAATCACACAATTAGCCTTGAAGATGTGAGGGTTTATGTCGTCCCAAACGACTACCTCGGAGTCCTAAGACCGGTTAGGGCTTATTTGCATAACATGATTATGCAAATGCCTAACAAAAAGTTAAGGATTTATGTTGCACTAGGCAAACTACCTCGAAATCCTATGGCTTAGTTATTTAATTCTAGGAAAGGTTTAGCTGAAGTAGACACAAGTTTTGCTGACGACGATGGCCATGCTGCCCACTATGCTTTCTCCAAGCTCCTTGTTGTTGCAGAGGTTTAGTTTTAGAATGTGAAAATCAGGAGATGAGAGAAGTGTTTTGGTTTAGAGGTGGCTTAATGTTTAAATGCCTTTAGTGTTTTGATTAAAACAAATCTTAGAGTTGATTAAACAGAACCGATAAAGATCCGACGATTCCGTCATCCCTGCACCGTTATTTTCATCGAATTAACTTAATCCAGATGAATTTGCTAAACTCAACTGAATGAGTTCCACACTTTCATTTAGACCGTGGGAAATCCCGTTAGTAACACGTGGGTTACATCATCCGAGGTATTCTCGATCATTCAACGAGACGTTTTAATTTAGTTAAAGTTGTGGTTTTGTTGTTTTGTTTGTGATTAAATTTTGAGTTGTTTTATATTTTAGATGTTGTGGTGGTGAATTTTATCTTGTGTGACTTTTAATTTAGTTTTGGTTTCAGTTTTGTGGCTATCCTAAAGGTTTTAGTTTTCATGCAACAATCTTGTTTAACATGCAAGAAAAGTAAAGCGCAGTACATGTAAGTAACTTGCAATAAAATAAAAGCATACCTGGAGGGTCTTCCCGTCATTCCAAGCTACACTTAAAGCACATGTTAAGGCATTTTATATATTTTCAAGAAAACACCTAGGTAAAACTAAGGGAAGGTTTTGGTTGTCTACCAAAGTCCTAATCTTTTAGCTAGTCAATTCTTATGACGTCTAGGTTCGTTTGTTTTGTTAAGGATGATTTTCTTCATCAAAGAATAATTAAGTTCAGTTGTTCTTCTAAAACATCTCATTATATTGAGAAAGTGTTTAGGACGAGTCCTAAACATCGTTTCAATACTTCTGAGATTGTTTTGAGTCCAAATGAATTTTATTGTTCTGGTGAATTAATCATCCAAGAATTTAGTTTAGTTTGTTTCTTGCTCAGTGAATTAGGATGTTTGATTATCCTATGAGTAAAGTGACATTTCTCTTAATGCTCCATTTGAGGGTTATGATAACGCAAGCCTTTAAGGGCAAATCAGTTTATTAAAGATTTTAATGATGTAAAATTGGAATCGATGATTTAAAGTGGTTTAGTTTAGTTATGAAATTTTAATAAATTTTAAGTTTGGAATAGTGTTCAAGTTGTTTTAATTTAATTAAATCTTTATATTTTAAATGATTTAAATGTATTAGATTAATTTGGGTTGAAAGAGGTGTTTAGATTATTCAATTTAGATTTTAATGATTTAATTTTAATTTAATTGAAATATTTTAGGTTAATTTTTAATTGGTTTGATTTTTAATTATGAATTATTTTTAAGGTTGATTTTGATGTTTCAAGTTTGATTTAGATTTGCTTTTAAGTGATTTCAAATTAATCTTAATGTTTTAAACTTATTTTAACTTGATTGTTAAATTACTTAATGTTTTAAGCTTTTAATTTAATTATGGTTTATTTTCCTTTTAATTATTAATCATTAATTTCAATTATCATTTTTTTTGAATTTGTTTAGAGTTGAATATTATTAAAGTGATTTATTTAAGAATCTTAAATTAAAGGATTGATATCTTCTTAAGTCATATCCTTAATAAATTAAGATTTTAATTATTCTCCCAAAGTTTAAATGATTTAATTAATTAAAATTCCATTTTGATATTTTTAAAGTGATTAATGGGTTTCTACCCTTTAATTTCCCAAGTTTCAATCATCTAATAAGAATTAAGATCAAATATTTTATCCTCCCATTGATTAGACCTAAAGTTTTAAATAGGGGTTAAAATTATTAATTATTAATATGCCCTTTTAAGCTTAATTATCTCATAACTTATCAAACTGAGTTCAAATGAGCTTGAAATTTTTTATGTCACTTCACTCACATGTCATTTAAGACATTAGAGGAGAAAATGTGATTTTTCTGTTTTTAATTTAATTTATATATTTATTTTAATAGAAAATAGGGATTTTCAATGGAAATTCAACAACATGACCAAGCTAAGGTTTCTATCCTTAAGAAAATTATGGGATGTTTCTAATGACTAGAGGACCACTTGTACCAATTTTGGTGATTTTTTTAATTATATTTTATTTATTATAATTATTTTGAGCTTTGGAGTATTAATCAATTATAATATGAAATTAAAGTTGAAAAATGGATTTTATATTTTTCATAAATCTCTCTAACCTCAAGGAGTTTAGAGAAATAAATTTTCTAATTTTCTAATTTTTCTTTGATTTATTAGAATTAATTTAGTGAAAATGTTGAAAAATCCATTTTTTAATATTAAAAATTGTCTTAAGGTTTTAAAATTCAATATCATTACTTTGAGGCTTAGGAAAAATATTTGGTTTATTCCTAAGTGATTAGGAGGTGAAATATGATATTTTTTTGTTTTTTAATATTTTTGTGATTTTTATTATTTTTTTAATTATTAAAATATTAAAGTAAGGTGGAAAATAAAGATTTTTGAAAAATTATAATTTTAATTTTCCTAGACTCCTCTGACATCAGAGAGCACACAAAACCAATTTGGTGAATTTTTGAAATGTATTTTTAGAGTTATGAATTTTTAAAATTTAATTTTACTCATGTGACCTAATTAATCCATTTAGTGGGGTTAAACATTTCCAATTGATTCCAAATTTTTATGTGAGGTATCGCTAATCCTAAAGATCAGTGGAGAATTTTTTTCAAGTTCTTTTGATGTTTGGTTAACCCTAATTAATTAATGTTCAGTTTTGAGTAATTAGGCCAATTAGGGTTATTCTTAATGAATTAACTCAAAACATAATTATCTTAGGGTCCTCTGGTCCTAAGAAACTTCCCCAAATTTTCCTGGAATTTTCTAAGCAATATGCTAATTAATGGAATTAAAATACCAAAAATAGTGACATAAAATTGAAAAATACATAACTTGCCATAGAGATAACCTCTGACCTTGAAAATTTTAGAGAATGTTCCCAAGATCAGAGGCTTCAAAAGTCCTATGGTCTCATGCCAAGGTGAATTATCTATGTAAATGGAGAATTAAAATACTAAAATAAGTAAATAATTAATTAAAAAAATACTCATAAAATTAACTCAATTCTTTCTCCACATTATTCTCCTCTGTTCACTGAGTAATGGGGTATTTTTATTTTATTTTTGTGATTTTTTTACACAAAGATATGGATTTTCTAAGTTTCAAGCATTTAATTAAATCATAAATTCCATATATTTTTACTTATCCGACTCAGCGCCATGGCAACCTTAGCGTCTCCGAAGCTCCAAGCGGCACGCTCCCATTCGTCGCCACCATCCGACTCAGCGCCACACGGCCCGCTGTTCACGTATCGTTCCCTAGTCCGACACAATCTGAGCCGTCCAGTCGATACACGCTTGATCCAACGGCGGTTGGTCGTCGTCTCCGACTGGTGTGCACCCGTGACTGTCCACACTCAAACCCTAATATCTCCCTCGTTTCTCAATGGATTTTCATGTTCTTATGCTCTATGGATTCGTCTTGAAGATACAAACACATCCATATGGTTTACATGCTATGAAATTAACTCAAATGAAATGGAGAATCGCTGGAAGCTCGGGTTAAAGAGAAGTCTCCATACCTTGGTTCAGGAGGTGAGGCCTCAACTGAATGTGCTCGGCAGGTTCTTTGGAGCCTGGAAGAGCCTAAGGATGAAGCCTCCGGCCCCGTGAAAGATCTAAGTATGAAAGTGACCAGGCCCGATTTCAGACTTTGGAGGCTAGAGCAATTGGGTGGCCTGGAGAGGGGGCTTTCACTGGGGAACTCCTTCTCTTGGTCCTGTGCGGTGTGGGTGAGTTTAATTTGATTTTGGTGGAGGTTCGAGAGATGTCCTGTTCTGGCCTGAGAATTGAACTCCAAAATTGAGCTCAATCAATGGGATTTAGGGCAGAAGAACAGTGGAGATGGATTGCTCTTGGCTAGGGGAAGCTCTGTGAGGAGTTTGGAGGGATTCTATGAAGGTTGATTTTAGCCAACCTTTCGGCCGAGAGGGGGTGGCTGGTTTAAATAGCCATGGCCAGGGCTTCCCAGGGGAAATTGATGACTGGGATCAGCTGCCTAGGGGAGGAGATGAAGAGCTTTTGTGGCCAATTAGAGTGGGGCAGCTCAGCAGGTGAGAATTTGAAATTTGGCTCATTCCAAGATCCTCGGCCATGGCATTTTTTTGACGACCTGGTGGCTGGCCGACCAGAGTCCGGTCACCATCTGACTCAGGGGAGTCAGGGCTGGGGTTTGGTGTAGTCAATTGCCTTTGAACATGTGTAAAGGATTGGATTTAAGTGCCATGGGGAGAGGGGTGATTTTGGGTCCAAATGGGTCAACCTATGGATTTGGGTTAGGTTCATCCCCCCATGATCTAATTTGGGCTGAAGGGGATCAGTTGGGTCAGCCTCACATGTGTGGTGAAGTCCCCATCAAGGATTATTTGGATTAAATTTAGGTTAAGGGGAATCATGTAATGGGTTAATGACTTTTAAGGAGTGCTTAAAGGATCTCCTCCTTTTGCCATTTAGGGAGTGATGACAAGTCTATGGCTCCTCAAGTCTTACATATGGCTTGGGCATGGCTCCATGGCTTGGCTCATTTACATGAAAGTGGGTTAGTTGGAGTTTTGAAAACTTTGGATTCTTTTGATGGGATTTGTCATGATGCTACAAATGGATTGATTTAATGATGATTTAATACTTTGGTAAAATAGTATTATCAAAGGAATGATGAAGAAAATGTTTCATGTGGGCTTGGGAATGGATTTTTTTTGGGCTTTTGAATTTGGTGAAAATGGGCTTTTAGAATGGTTTAACAAAGTGGGCCTTTAGGTTTGAAAACAAATTGGTGGATGGAAATTTTGTGAAGGATTGGGCCAAAAAAATGTTGGGTTTAGTTTATGGATGTGTCATGAGTGATTTGAAACAAATTTGAGGTGATTTGTAGTTGAATTGGGTTTGATTTGGGACTTTTTTTTGGTAAAGGGGCCAAAGTGGGTCAAATTGGGCTAACTTGGGCTAAGGTTAGGCTAATGTTAGATTTGATGTAAAATTAATGTTTAGAAATGTTTATGGGAGTGTTACAAAGAGTTTTCAACTTTGTTTGGGCTTTGATTTTGGGATTTGGGCCCATTTGGGTTCATGGTGGGTTTAGGCCAAAATTGGGGATTTTTGGTTTGGGTTAGGTTTGGGTGGAGTTTAGGTTCAAATTTGGGGCAAATAAAGTTAGTTTTTTGTTTGTGGGGAGATTAGGAAGGTTTAGGAAAAGATTTGGGGTTAATTGGAGTAGTTTGGTTTGACATTGGGCTTACTTTGGTTAAAAATGGGTCAAATTGGGGGTTTTGGCAAAAGTGGGCTAAATTGACAAAATTGGCTTATGGTGTAGTTGAACAAAATGAAATTAGGAATATCTGGGATTTTTTGAAATTTTCTGAGAATTTTCTGAATTTTTGGAAATTTTGGGTTAAAATGGTATTTTGGGTATTTGGAGGGTATTGGGGGGTATTTTTGGAAATTTTTGGAAATTTTGGTGAATTTGGCTATGGATGATCAATTTGAGTGGTGAGAAGTGTTTAGAGTTGATTTTGAGGAATTTTGGGAAATTTAGGCCATTTTGAAAATTTTGGGTAATTTCAAGGGCATTTGGTAGGTTTGGTGGGTGTAGGGCCCCAGGGGTCAAAAATTGAAATTTTGAAAAAACGAAGATTGATCAAATGTGAGTAGAATGAAATCACTTTTGGTTGTTCCATGAAGCCATATTAAGCTCATAGGAGCCATGAGAGGACTCACCTTGGGCACTCAATATGTTGTTCCTAACCCTCTTAGCAAGGGGCTTAGGGGTTGAGGACCATCCATATGGACTACCTACGTGAGTCAAGAAGTCAAATTGGGTGAAAGTGTTTTTTGGGATTTAAAATGTGTGTGTGGGTGTGATGTCTGTAAGTCAACCCTCACCAGACCAGGCCACTCAAGGTAGTCCTAAGGTCAAAGAATCTTATAAGGAACTCATCCTTTAAACCTGCATATTTGATCTTAACCCTCCCTGTGGTTTGGGGGTTGTTAATCAGGCATGTGGGGTTTAAAGGGAGTTAAGAGGTGTTTGAATTTCTAAATGGTGGGTTCCATCTCTAATCCTCTAAGATAGTCAAAGGGAAAGCCTAAGGCTAGATCTTAACTACTAAGGAGAGAGAAGGGAAAAGACCTCATTAAAAATGAGGTCAACAGTTTTCTCCATGAATTCTGAGTTGTTTTCTTTATCTTTTTCTTTTTAAATGACAAAGTAATTAAATTGGAAGTTGTGTGAAGTATATGATTTCAAATGTTGGAAGAAGTTGTGATGATTCACTACCTTGTATTCCATTTACCTCTTGATTTAGCCAATTAAGATGTCAAAATTTATTGTGAGAACATGTAAGAACCAATGATCAATAATTGGAAAGAATCACATGCAATTGTATGGATGAGAATTGTAATCCATAGGTTGGGTGCAGATAAATAGGAAGATATGTTTATAATGGGGAGTAAAATTAGAGGACTTTAGAGTGACAGGCTAAAGCCCCCTAATTTTGTTTGATGTTTTAAATTTTGTTATGTAATTTTTGCCCCCATATGGAGGGAATAGAGGGAGCTCTAGAGTGTGAGCTTGTATCTTCCCTGCCTAACCCATATACAAGATTTCAAATCATCAAATTAATCAATGTTCTTTATAGAACCAAGTAAGGGTTAAGAATATAATTGCTTCTATTTGACACAACACATTTTAGATACTTCCACAATAAAATTCCATAATTATGACTGATTCATTAAAAGTGGAAAAATATATTTTATTCTCATTTGCTTTCATACTGTTTTATAGTTGTGTTAAATTTAGTTGTTTGCTTTACTTTTAATTCAGAAAATATTAAAAAAAATTTGAAAAAACTTTATATCTAGAAACATACTTTACAAAATCATTTTAAAAAGTAAAAGTTATTTTTCTTATTTCTTTAAAATTTTAGACATTTCCCTGTGGGTTCGATATCTCGGGGTTTAATCAAAAAGTCATATATTACTTGATAAACGATATGTATACTTGTTTAGTATCTCATATTATAAATAATTTAAGTATAATTTCATACCTAAAACGTAAGGGTAAATATTCGAGGTTCAAGTTTTTGGCGTCGTTGCCAGGGAAATTAATTAAAATATCTTTTAAAGAAATTTAAGAAAATTTAAGTTTTTACTTTTCATTATTTTTGTTAGTGTGTTTTATTTTATTATTTTTGTTAGTGTGTTTTATTTTATTTTGTTAATTGTGTATGCGTAGTTCATGTTTTGAGGGACCTGTGCCTTACGATTCTGAATTAGAGAGAACTGCAGAAAAATAAAAAATATAAAAATACAGAGAAATTTAAAAATATTCAAGAAATGGCAAATCAAGATGATCAAAATGTTGAAATCCATCAAGAATTTAGACCTTTAAGAGATTATGCTAACCCTACAGTGGATAAACTTCATGGTAGTACTCAACACCCTGCTGTAGCTGCTAATTCATTTGAACTTGAACCTGTTATTATCCAGATGGTATCTAATAATCAGTTTGAGGGAGCACCAACTAAAGATACTAATTTACAACTTGCCAATTTTCTAGAGTTGTGCGCTACTTTTAAATATGATGGTGTTTCAGTTGATGTTATTAGACTTAGACTTTTTTACTTATTCACTAAGGGATAAAGCTAAGATTTGGTTAAATTCGTTAGCATCTGTATCTATCAGAACTTGGGGTGATTTAGCACAAAAATTCATTGCTAAATATTTTCCACCATCGAAGACTGCGAAGCTTAGAAATGATATCAGATCTTTTTGTTAGTTTGAAGGGGAATCTATATATGAAGTATGGGAACATTTTAAAGATCTCTTAAGAAAGTGTCCACATCTTTCGATGCCAGATTAGTTAATAATTCAGACCTTTTACAATGGATTAGTTGGATCTTTTAAATTAATTATCGATGCCGCTGCTGGTGGCTCATTGATGTCTAAATAGTTTGTTGATGCTTATGTGTTAATTGAAAAAATGACTACTAATAATTTTCAATAGCCTTCTGAAAGGTTAAATCCTAAAAGGTATCCAATATTCATGAAAATGATGCTTTTGCGATGCAAGCAAATCAAGTTGCTGCAATTTTAAGGAAGATAGACTAATTTGGGTTGAATTTTTCTCAGCCAACTTCCAAGATTGAAGAATAGGCCAAATGGTTGATTCTCAAACTTCATCAGAAACCTTGAATTTCATAAGTATGCTAATAACCCATATTCCAATAATTATAACCCAGGTTAGAAAAATCATCCAAACTTTAACTGGAATAACAATAATCAGGGTGGTAGTAATCAACAATGAGAGAACAACCAAGTAAACCCATTGGGAAACTGGAACAACCAAGGGAATAATAATTATAGACCAACCTATCCTCCAAGTTTTAACAATACTTCATAATTTAAGGAGAAGAAGTTGTCTATTGAAGAAGTGGTGTTACAAATGGGAAATCAATTTCAAAGTCAAGGAGCTACAATCAGAAATATTGAGAATCAATTGGGACAGATTGCCTATTCATTAAGTAATAGATCCCAAGGAACACTTCCTTGTAATACTGAAATAAATTCAAGAGACAAGACTAAAGAGCAAGTACAAGCTATTCAGTTGAGAAGTGGAAGAGAGTTGGAAGGTAGAGTTCAAAAAGAGACTGAAGTAGAGAAAGAAGAAATTGAAAAACCAAAAGAGGATGCTCCGAAAGGTTTGGAAAAACCTATTTCTCCACCTAAGGTTGATTTAGAAAATCCATCACCTCCATTTCCTCAGAGATTTCGACAATAAAAATTGGATAAGCAATTTTCAAAATTCATGGAGATATTTAAGAAGCTTACAATCAATATTCCATTTGCTGAAGCCTTAGAACAAATGCCAAGCTATGTGAAATTTATGAAGGAAATTCTCAACAGAAAGAGGAAGATTGAAGATAATGAGACCGTTGCACTTAGTGGAGTGCAATGAATTAATTCAGAAAATGCTTCCTAACAAGCTTAAAGATCCTGGAAGTTTCACAATTTTATGTGCAATTGGAGATAGATTTTTTGTAAAAGCTTTATGTGATTTGGGTGCAAGCAATAACCTTATGTCGTTATCAATATTCAAAAGACTGGGATTAGGAGAAATAACCCATAATACTGTAACTTTGCAATTAGTTGATCGTTCTATCACATATCCTGAATGAATTATAGAAGATATTTTGGTGAAAGTGGATCAATTTATCTTCCTATTGATTCCATTGTGTTGGGTATGGAGGAAGATAAAGAGATATCCATAACGTTAGGAAGACCTTTCCTAGCCACATGCAGAGCGATGATAGATGTGCAAAAAGAAGAATTAACGATGTGAGTTAATGATCATACTGTTACATTCAATATTTCAAAGTCAATGAAATATCCTGCAAGAGGTAAAGATGGTGAATGTTATAGGATGGATGTTATCAAATATTTGAGTGAATGCCATTTAAATTCAACTTATGAAGGGAAATCTGAAAGTAAAGAATTGGAACACAAGCAAGAAGAGGAATTACAAGATTCTAAAGATTTTCATGAGGAAGATTTAAATTATGTTCATGAAAATTTTGAAATGTTGGACATGACTGAAAAAGATGAATCTTTAGGTCCATCAATTAAAAAATCTCCTGAACTTGTTTTAAAGATACTTCCTAATCATTTAAAGTATGCCTTTTTAGGTGATTCTTCAACTTTGCTAGTTATAATTTCCTCTCAATTAACTGAAAGAGAAGAAGAGAGTTTGCTTGAAATTTTGAAGAAATATAAGAAAGCCTTTGGATGGACAATAGCTGATATTAAAGGAATCAATCCTTCAATTTGTATGCATAGAATCCTTATGGAGTATAACTGCAAACCTCGGGCTGATCTTAAAAGAAGATTAAATCCTATCATGAAAGAAGTTGTTAAGAAAGAAATATTAAAGTGGTTGGATGCTGGAATTATCTACCCTATTTCAGATAGTGCATGGGTTAGTCATATTCACTGTATACCTATGAAATGAGGAGTTACTGTAACTGTGAATAAAAAGAATGAAATAATACTAGTAAGACAAGTTACAGGATGGTGAATATGCATTGATTATAGAAAATTGAACCTTGCCACAGGGAAAGATCATTTTCCACTTCCCTTTCTTAATCAGATGCTGGATAAACTGGCTGGGCATAAATACTTTTGTTTTCTAGATGGATATACTGGTTACCACCAAATTCAAATTGCTCCTGAGGATCAAGAGAAAACAACGTTTACTAGTCCTTATGGTACATTTGCTTTTAGAGAATGCTCTTTGGTTTATGTAATGCCCCTGCTACAGTTCAAAGATGTATGATGGTGATTTTCTGTGATTAAATAGAAAAAGGAATTGATGTTTTTATGGATGACTTTTCAGTGTTTCAAATTTCGTTAGAATCATGTTTAGAACATCTATCTAAAGTTCTGAAATGATGTGAAGAAACTAATTTGGTCCTTAACTAGAAGAAATGCCAATTTATGGTTGTAGGAGGAATTGTTTTGGGACATCGTATAACAAAAAATGGTATGGAAGTAGATCCTGCAAAAATTCAAGTGATCTCTAATTTACCTTGCCCAACTAATGTAAGGTAAATTTGAAGTTTTCTGAGATATGCTGGATTTTACAGGCATTATATTAAAGGCTTTTCACAAATTTTGAAGTCTTTATGTCATTTATTGGAAAAAGATGTGATTTTTAATTTTGATGATAATTACCTAAAAGCTTTTGAAATTTCAAAAGAAAAACTAATCACTGCACCTATTATAGTTTCACCTAACTGGGAAAAAATGTTTGAATTAATATGTGATGCTAGTGATTATGCTATTGAGGCTGTTTTAGGTTAGAAACATAATAAGAATTTCAAAATGATTTACTATACTAGTAAATCTCTTAATGAAGCTCAAATTAATTATACCACTATTGAGAAAGATTTATTAGCTATAGTATTTGTCTTTGACAAATTTAGATCATATTTGATTAGAACTAAATGTGTGCTGCATACTGATCATTCTACTATTAAGTATTTAATGAAGAAAAAGGATGCAAAATCAGGATTTATTAGATGGATTCTTCTTTTGCAAGAATTTGATTTTGAGATAGTAGATAGGAAGGGTGTTAATAATCAAATTGCTGATCATCTGTCCAGGCTTGAAATTGAAAAATCTCTCTATCATGCTGAAGAAATTAATGAATATTTTCCTAATGAATAATTTTTCGTTGCTAATGAGTGGCATGTTCCGTGGTATGCCGACATTGTATACTTTATTGTCAGTGATATTTTACACTATAGTTTGACATACCAGGAAAAGAAGAAATTTCTATCTGAAGCTAAGACTTATTTTTTGGATGACCCATTTTTATATAAACAATGAAAGGATCTGATCATTCGAAGATGTGTCCCTTTAGAAGAAACTTATGAAATTATTCAAAAATGTCATAATTTTGATTATGTAGGACATTTTGGAGTTGATAAAACTGCATATAAATCTTACAATCTGGATTTTATTAGCCTACAATTTTTCAGGATGTTAGTGTTTATATTAAAAATTGTGATCAATGTCAACGTGTAGGCAATATTTCTAGAAGAAATGAGATGCCCCTCAATTATACGTTGGAAGTTGAAATATTTGACATTTAGGGATTAGATTTCATGGGACCATTTATACCATCTTTTGGAAATACATACATTTTGATAGCAACAGACTATGTATTAAATGAATAGAAGTTGTTGCTTTACCTCGATGTGATGTTCAAAGTGTTGCAAAGTTTTTAAATAAGAATATATTTTGCAGATTTGGAATACCAATAGTAATCATAACTGATGGGGGAAGTCATTTTAGAAATGCGATTATGGAGAAGTTAGTAAAGAAATATCATATTAACCATCACATTGTTACTGCTTATCATCCGCAGATAAGTGGTTTGGTTGAATTATCCAATTGTAAAATTAAAAGAATATTGGAAAAGTCTGTTAATCTAAATAGAAAGGAATATTCAATCAAATTGGATTATGCTTTGTAGGCCTATAGAACTTCCTACAGAACTCCTATAGGAATGTCCCTATATAGGCTAACTTTTGGAAAAGCTTGTCATTTACCAGTTAAACTTGAGCATAAAGCATATTGGGCTATAAAAGAGTTCAAGTTTAATTTGAAATATGCTTGAGAAAAGAGATTGTTGCAATTAAATGAGCTTCATGAGATAAGGAATGAATCTTAAGAGAATGCTAATATTTATAATGAAAAGATGAAGTTATGGTATGATCGGAAGATTCTTACTAAAAATCTTGAGCCAGAGCAAAAAGTCTTGTTATATAATGCTAAATTAAAAATATTTGCTGGAAAACATAAGTCCAGGTGGATGTTCCCATTTATTGTGATGAAAGTTTATTCATATGGAGTTGTGGATATTCCAAATCCTAAGACTGGAAAAATATTTAAAGTGAACGGTCATAGACTTAAACTTTACTTTTCAGTCAATCAATCTAAACATGATGAGAATCTGATGCTGGGTCACTCAGCATAAGCTCTGGGTATGTTAGATTGATGACGTTAAACCAAGCTCTTTGTGAGAGGCAACCCATATTTATCGGTGTGCTTTGCTTTATGTTTGCTTTGTGTGCTTTATTTTGTTTGATTTGAGAAATGTGGTAGCATTTTAGAGCTTTTCATATTATAGTGGTGTTTATTTGACCATATTTGATGACTTAGAGAACTCAGAATAAAGATTTTTGGCAGAACTGTGCAAAAATGTGCACTGCCGGCTATGCGTCGTTGGTTGGCGCATAGACGCCACAGTTATAAAAAATGTGAAAAATGAGGTTTTAGAAGCCTAAATCATGGGTGAGTAGCTTTTGGAGTTGTTAAGGACTTTTAACTCATCTAGGGTCAGTTTTGTTCCTTCCCAAGTCTATAAAAAGGCCCTGAATTTATGAGATACTTGCCCTAGTTCTTATTTTTATTCCTGAGTCTTAAAAAGAGTATTTTGAGTGAAAAAATGTCTTCTTGGGAAAGCGAAGTTAAGAAGAAAAGGGTTGCCAACAAGAAGAAGTTTATTTATGGTAGTGCGCAAGACTTATATAATGAATTTCTGGCTGTAAGTATCCAAGAAATAGCATAAAGGATTACAAAGATCGAGGCCAATGTGGAGTTTATTGATGCAAAGGTAAATGAAATTAATGCACATTTAGCACATATTGGATGGCAACTCAAAATGTAATTCAATCATACAAGGCATGTGGAAGAAGCGAATAGAGCGATATATCTGAAGAACAAATGGATAGAAGAAGAAGACGTAAGAGCTTTCAATCATCACCTGTTTTATCAGATTTACATTCCAGATGGTTCAAATGGAACTAATGGTGGTTCTGGATATATCCACCTAATGGAGATTGGAATTAAATTATGTGTGGTCTTGTGATTATGTGTGTTTAGTGTTTTAAGTGTGTTTTTTTTAATTTTTGTGTGTGTTGCACTTTACATGTGTTTGTTACATCTCAATAACGTAAATTTGTGTTAAATTACGTGTGTTTGAACTCATGTATTAGGGAATTTCATCCAAAGTGTTTGGATAGAAATTTGTAGTTTGTATTAAGTGTGTTTTGATATTTAAGTAATATAAGTTTGTGTTTGTGTGAAATTTGGTGGAATCATTGAAATTTTAGTGTACTTTTGGAGTATTAGAAGAGTTTATGGGGAGAAATAATTATTTGAAGTGATTAAAGGTGATTAACTCGGATTTTTGATGGAATTAACTTAATTGTCAAATTTTGGCACTGGCGCCTAAGCGCCAAACCGACGGTGCATAAGAGTCAGATTTCGCGGCTAAGCGTCGTATGCCTTGCGCATAGGCGCCTGTTCTTGAAAATCGATTTCTTGCAATTAAAAACTCAAAATTTTCCATTTTTAACACCCCCATCACCTTCAACCTCTCGGTTTCATGAAATAAGAGCCTAGTGCATCACCAAATTAGATCATTTTAGAGCTGATTTCGTCAAAATTTTGTTGGATTTGAATTCCTTAAGGTATGATAGCTACTCCTAAGTAAAACTTTTTTGATTTTCATCATGTATTTTGAGTACATTATGAGGGGAACTATCAACAGTACATAGAAATACTGATTAGAGGAGATCATAGTGCTAAGTTGCCTCCTCATCCTTATTATATACCTTATGTGTCATCCAGAGACTGGAATGAAGACAATGATGATTAGGATTGTTGTGTTGAGTTTGTGATGTTGTTATGTGATATTCTTATGTTTTCTGATGCTTTTATTTGATGTTCTCATATGTGATGTGATGTATTTTGCTATGGTCTCTGATGTTGTATAGATTATAGTTAGATTATTTCTTTTATGCACATTCAGATGTTTTATGTTGTAATATGTGATGTGTTTGTGGTAGTAAATGTTTTTATGTGTTTCTAGTGTTTGAGTTTTTAGTAGTGTCTAATTTAATTCCTATAAATATTAGAAAATTTTAAAACACTATTAGAAACCAGTATTTATATAGCATGTTTAAACTTTTCAAAATTTGCTACCATTTATTTTCTAGTATGTTGTGATTTGTGGTCTGTATTTGCTTTGAAAACCTCCACTATTGTAGAAGTCCTTTGAAATTTTGAAATTTTTATTTTATGAAAAACTGAATTTGATTTCTTTTTACTCATTGTTTTTAAACTGTTATACTTGCATATTTAAAATATTAAAATTCTTGCAAACATGTTATTCTAGTTTTTTAATTCTTACCCATGTATCATTTTTATGCTTAAATGTTTTATCCTAATTAAAAATTAAAGTTTGGGGGGTGCATTAAAAAAAATTCTAAAACTAAAATTTTATTTGTTCTCAAGAATACTTAAACAAAATTTGATTTTTGATTGAAAATCATTATGTATATGAAGTTATATCAGGGAAGCAAAATTTTGAATATAGAAATGAGTAAGCGAATTCAGCTAAAATTTATAGTAATGATGAAAATTTTAAATTTAAAATTTTCTTAGTAAAGAAATGTTAAATATAGTTAAACTATCTTTAGTAAGAAGAGTTGTATTTTTGGATAAATAGAAGATTTGACTTTTATTTTTCAAAGCTTAAATTTTTTTTATTAAGAAATAATTTTTAAAACTATTATTATGATTTTTAAGTGAAAAATATATATCAAACCATTATTTTAAATGAAAGGGTGGAGTTCAAAATCATTAAAGGCCTATCCGGATATATTAATTCTTGCCTTATATATAAAAAAAAGAAGAAAAAGATAAAAGAAAAAGAAAAAGAGAGAAAAATAATATGTAAAAAGGAAGAAGAAGCTTGAGGATTTAAGGGCCCAATCAAAAATTGTTTCCATACCCAAAGTTTAAAATATAAGTTTTGAGAAAATCTAAAGCTTAAGGTTATAATATAGTAAATAAAATTATTTTGTAAATGAAAATTTTTAAGTGAGGAAGATGAAATGTTTGAATCCTATATTTTGAAAAATCTACAAGTTTTTTCTGAATTAGATAGGAACTAATATTTTTCATTATCTTTTACTTAATAACCTTCTAAACTTTAAGTTGATCTCATTTACTAAATTTTTTTCTAAGTTGGACTATTTCATTTCTAGAACAAAATTTTGAAACCTCCCTAAAGAAACTCATTTACATAATTTGCACGTTATGATTTTTTATGTGATTAAGTGTCACTTGAGGACAAGTAACATTTTAAGTTTGGGGGATTTTGATATACCTAAAATATATAGTGTTTTTAAATACATTTTTATACCTATTTTTGATAATATTTCACTTTAATGGAAGGTATATTTGTGTTTTTCTTACATTTATGATTAAAATGAGTGACTATGATGAAAGGAGGAATAAAGGATCAAATTTGGAGCAAAAAAATTGAAGAATGAAAAATTGGCCTCTGGCGCCTATGCGCTGGATGGCTGGCGCATAGGCGCCACATTTAAAGTGATGAATTTTATTTGATTTTGGTGCAAATTTGAAAGGGTTTTTGAAGCATCCTTTGCTTTAAACTTCACTAACTTCCCATCAGCGCCAAAATTCATTTAAAATTTGAACAGGTGGATGCATTCTTGGTGGATACATTGAATATAGACATATTTTGAAGAGATATCAAGGGACTTTTTGGAAAATTTTATAAAGAAGACTTGAAGATCAGAAAAATGGTTGTTATTGGAGGGTGTGATTAGTGTTAAGAGTAAGTTTATGTTAGAGAGTTATTGAGAGCAACCTTTCCACTTCACCACTTTTATTATCAATTGTATCTAGTTTTTACTAAGAGTAGAATAGATATTCGGAGTCAACGGAGTTGGGCACCAACCTCTATTATATCTTGTAAAGGGAAAGCAAAGTGTAAAAGGAACTTCAAGAGTCTTGTAGAGAGGATTTTCAGATAAGTGTTTAACTTTGTTATACATTTGGTTTTAAAGTAAGACTTGTTGTGTTTTCACTATAATTTCTACTTTCAAATCAAGTTGTGATTGTATTTTCTCCATGAATTCTGAGTAGTTTTCTTTATCATTTTTCCTTTTAAATGAAGTAATTAAATTATGGAAGGAAGTTCTGTGAAGTATAGGATTTCAAATGTTGGAAGAAGTTGTGATGATTCACTACCTTGCACTTCATTTACCTCTTGATTTGGCCAATTAAGATGTTAAAATTTGTTGTGAGAACATGTAAGAACCAATGCGGTATTGTCTTAATCTACAATTGGAAAGAATCACATGCAATTATATGGATGAGAGTTGTAGTCCATATGGTTGGGTGCAAATAAATAGGAAGATATGATTACAATGAGGAGTAAAATTAGAGGACTATAGAGTGACAGACTAAAGCCCCCTAATTTGGTTTGATATTTTTAATTTTGTTATGTGATGTTAGCCCCCCAGGTGGAGGGAATAGAGGGAACTCTAGAGTGAGAGCTAGTATCTTCCCTGCCTAATCCATCTATAAGATTTCAAATTATCAAATTAACCAATGTTCTTTATAGAACCAAGTAAGGGAAAAGAATATAATTGCTTCTATTTGGCACAACACATTTTAGATACTTCCACAAAGAAATTCCATAATTATTACTGATTCATTGAAAGGGGAAAAAAATATTTTATTCTCATTTGCTTCCATACTATTTTATAGTTGTGTTAAATTTAGTTGTTTGCTTTATTTTTAATTCAAAAAATACCAAAAACAAATTTGAAAATCTTTATATCTAAAAACATACTTTACAAAATCATTTTAAAAAGTAAAAAGTTATTTTTCTTATTCCTTTAAAATTTTAGACATTTTCCTGTGGGTTCGATATCTCAGGGCTTAATCAAAAAGTCCTATATTACTTGGTAAATGATATGTACACTTGCATAGTATCCCATATTATAAATAATTAAAATATAATTTCTTATCTAAAATGTAAGGGTAAATATTCAGGGATCAATCTCTTTCGGCTTCTTCGGCTCGGGCAATCTGAACTCGGGCTTCTTCATTAAATTCTTGAACGGACTTTATCATCCATCTATCCTGTATGACCTCTAGTGCTGACCAGACTGACTGCTCTGTTGTGCATGAGACTGACCATACTGCTAAGGCTGACCATACTGCTGAGGCTGACTGTACCATGGAGGCTGACTCTACTGAGGGGATTGACCATGTTATTGTGGTGACTTCTCAGCCTGAATCCTCATTGGTTGCTTCCCTTTATCGATTTGTCACTATGCCATATCTCTTTTTATAAGCTTTGGTGGGAATTGTTTTCTCTGCTTTCTCTGTATGCTTCATATGCTTGATTTCTTCTTGTCAACTGCTCACCTTGCTGAGTAGCTTCCCGAAGGACTAGTGAGACCTTTAAGCATGAAAGCCATGGGACCGTGGATACTCTTGAGTAGTATCTCGATCGCATGTTGTTCTTGTAGCTGAGGTTCACACTTCATGCTCAAGTTTCTCCATTTCAAGATGTATTCAACTAAAATCTCTTCGGGCTTCTGTCACTCTACTACGATATCTCTAATGGTAGCATGGTGCTAGGCACCGGTGAATCTCTTCATGAACATGATCTCCATTTCTGCAAATGTCTTCACTGATCCATTAGGAAGCTTGGTGTACCAATTAAATGCAATCCCTAAAAAGTTGTTCACGAACTATCGGAACATCAATGCTTCACTCCCTTCTATGTTGCAACAACTGGCTCTGAAGTGTGCCACATGCTGACGAGGATTTCCTGTCCCATCGAACATATTAAAAGTTGGGAGCATGAAGCCTTTGGGGTAAGGCATGACATCGAACTCCTCTGGGTAAGGTCTACCTTTTAAACTGATGCTCCGCCTTTGGACTGAGCCAAGACCTCTTGAAATAGTTGTTCGATCATTTGCTTGATGTCCTTTTCTGGTTGACTCAGAGTTGGATCTTTCTCAGTGGTTCGTCTTCATTAGTAGAATCAATTTCTCTTCTTTCGTCTATTATGTGCATGATTTCAGGCTGGCTGACTTTTGGAGATGTTGATGGTCGTGACTGTGACTGTCCGTGGAGTGTAGCCATGGAAATCATGGCGGTAGTCATCTCCCCCATTCTCTTTTCTAGACGAATAATCTGCTTATCTCTAGTTAGTATGGTCCTTCGAAGCTCATCCATGGTTCTCCTCACTAGGAGCATCGCACGCAAATTACATGGACTGAGTTTCAATCATATTGATTTCCATGAACTCTTTGTCATTGTAATCCAACAGGAAGTAATCCTGTTCATTGAAATTCAACCCTCGTTATTTGGCTAATTCTAAAATTTCTTCTTGGAGCCTTTGAACTTTATCATCAATTGTTTTCTCTTTTGTAAGTTTTAAATCCATAGGCTTCTCTTGATTGTCACTTTTCTATGCAACTGATTCAGAAGCAATGACGGTAGTGGCAACAGAAACATCAGACTCTTGATCCGTCTTGTGGTCAACAGACCTTTCGGAATGTATTGGTGCAACAACCTTGGGTAACCACACTTTCCTCTTAAAAGTCAATGCCTTGAGATGAGGTGTCTCGGCAGGGACATCGGAGTGGTGAGGGGAAGTGTGCTCCTTAGGGTGTAGACCAGGCACAGAGGAGAATAATCCTCTCTCATTCCTTCTCTTTCTGGGTTCCTTATGATCATCGGTAGCTTGTACTTTCGGACCCAGCCAGGACCTGACTAATCTGCATACTGTAGGTGTCGGAACGGCAGCAGTAACATTTGTAGTAGCATCAATATGTTTTCCCAAGCGGCATTTGATGGGTACTCGGACGAGTTTTCCATTTTCAGAATCTCATCCTTTATTTTGGGGGATATTGCACATCTCATTCTCTTGAGGAACTTAGCAACAAAACATCCTTCATTTTCTGCCAATCTTCGGAGAAGGGAATGAGCTCGAGAGTTGGGTGTGGGCCTCACCCTCACCTCATCACGACTAGGTGGTAACGGTAGCGTAGCGGCAATCTTGTGAAGGCTTTCATTTCCGGTAGTGTTAACTAATGGGTGGAATCTACTCCTTCGAAGGAGAGGAGAGGTATGCGGTAAACTGAGTTCCTCCTGCTGAGGAATCTCATTAATCACTGGCAGGCCTGTAACTTGTGCCCTGACGGCTTTGAGACTTCTTCGATTGTGGTTCCTCCTTTGAGATCTGTTTGGAGGGGGAACCCTGGAACTAGAACCAATCTCAAAAACTGACGGTGAGGGAAGAAAGGTGTTGTCAGAACCTTCTACATGCAGAACCTCTTTACCTTTGGCAGATGAGAAAGTAGGTGCAGTGACGGCAAAACCAGTAGAGGTATGAGTGACGACTCTCCTGGGTATGCAAACAACTGACCTGACGGGAGCAGTAGAAACGTTCACCTTCTTAGCAGAAGGAAAATCTTGGTGAGAGTTCACGTCGAACTCAGCAGACGGCTCTTAAACTTCCAGGGTGGGAACTTTCATGACCACTAACGAGGCTTTTACAAGTACAACTTCGAACTCATTGAAGCTGGTCCCGAACAGAATCATTGGAGCTACAAGTCGGGCTTCGCGGAAGGAGGGCAAGTTGTAGGAAAAAGTCAGTGTAAGGGTGGAAATCTTGACTTTTGAAGGAAAGGAATTTCAGAAGTTAGTGAAGGTTCAAACCCTTGAATCATAGTGCAAACACTACGAAAAGGAAAGTTACTTTATGGACTGGGCATAATTTCATTTTATCTTAATATTTTATTATTATATTGCTTTTAGATATGTTTGTTAAAAGGAGTTTTAAGATTCTAAGGAAGAATGGGTCAATTTGCCGAGGGCAGGATTTAGCCTCGTAGGCACAAAGAGGAGATGAAGTGTGGGGCCCCGTCTGGGATCACCTTTCACGATGCACATTGCCTTAGCAAAAACTTGTTCTCCGACACACCTATTGGGGGTCCGACCCCACAAAAATTAAGAACGAACCTAAAGATCCCTGAACCCCCTCTGTTTAAGGATGATTAAACAAATGGTCTTGAGATCGAGGAAAGTTGATCGTACTTCCCTAAGAAAGAAATGGGTAAAGCATATCAGTGGAAGAATGGTAATCTGGTTCATGAAGGACATGAACTCATTACCGATGTATGAATATAACAATTCTTGATCTTAATGAAGAGAGAAACTAGTCCCCAATGGAGTCGCCAGAAAACTGTCGGTCGTTAAAGTAGGTTGTTGGAATTAAAATTTTTGAAAAGTTTAAAATATAGTTTTATAAAAATAGAATTTTGATTTAATTTAATGTATATGGATTTTTTAAAATATTATTAAAAAAACAAAATCAAATTGATCTCATATAATCGATAGTTTAAAATAATCAAGCACTTCACCACAAGACATTTGTCTATCCCGAAGAATAGATACATTGTTTGAGGGTGAGGCTTGATCAAATAAACTACGTAATCCATGACATTAGTTTGGTCTACAAACCATTGTTGACCGACAATTCCCCCTATCTAATATGAAGAAATCAGATATGGTTTATATTAATCTGGGGTCTTTAAGTTTCCTATAAGGGCAAGCACCTATAGTTAATTACATCTTAGATAACTGAAGTCACCTAAGAAAACTCTTGATATAGATCAGTAAATATGCTATCAATGAATTCCAAATGGTAGGTTTCTTCAAGAAAATGTAGTAATAGAAAATCCAATAGGTGAATGGCTCAAATTTTGGAATAATTATTGTAGGAATCCAAAGGAAAGAGAGAGTAGGGGAAGAACATGGATCCAAGAGGAATCTTGGTGCTTTCCCAAACTATCCTATTGTTTGGCTCTGATTTGGAATATTTATTTAATGTTTCATCCCGTCAATTTTATTACTTAGAACTTATGTTCACTTGATACCAAACATGTGAATAGCCTGGAAGATAAGAGGATTTATGTCATATCCGATGACAACCTCGGAATCCTAAGACGAGTTAGGGCTTATATTGCACAACATGGTAATGCAAAGGCCTAAAGAGATAAATTGAGGGTTTATTCTGCACTAGGCAAGCTGCCACGAAGTCCTATGGCTTGTTGTTTTAATTTCTAAGGAGTTTTATTGTTGAAGATGGTCGTGCAGCCCACCATGCATGCTTTGAGCTCCTCGTCATAGTAGATTTAGTTTAAAGAAGTGTCAATTGTAAGAAAAGAGAAGTGTCATGTTTTGGAAACATTTAAATTAATATGTCTTAATATTTTATTAGGGGAATATTAAAGTTGATTATAGCGACACTGGTTAAGATCCCACGGTTCCATCATCCCGGCACCATAGTTTTCATCGGATTTACTTAGTCCAAATGAATTTGTTAAACTTAACTAAAATGAGTTCCACATTTTCATTTAGACCGTAGGAAACCCGTTAGCAACACGTAGGTTACCTCCTCTGAGGGATTCCCGATCATCCAAAGAGATGTTTTAGCTTGGTTGCAATTATGATTTTTGTTTTGTTTGTGATTAAATTTTGAGTTGTTTTATATTTTGACTGTTGTGGCGGTGAATTTTATCTTTGTTTTATTTCGATTTTAGTTTTGGTTTTGGTTTCAGTTTTGTGACTATCCTAAAGGTTCTGGTTTTCATGCAGCGTGACATTATTGTTTAACATGCAATTTTATAACTAAGAAAAGTAAAAGGCATGCTAAAAGGAAATACAAAAAGAAGGTAATGTAAACTTACAAAAGTTTACCAGGCGAGTCTTCTCGTTCCTCCACCTTAAACTTTAATATCTTTTGCAATAAACATTTATATTTTGCAGGAAAGTAAAACCCTATAGATAGGTTCGTCACAAGCCTACCAAATCCTATGTCATAACTTGGTGGGTCCTATTCATTTAGAGGATTGCTTCATTTAACAAAATATGATAGGTTCAGTTGTTCTCCAAGGTGTCCAAAAGATTTGTAAAGAAAGAACCCAGGAGATACCTAGACATTTCACAATTCTTTTGAGCTTCCTTGAGTTCATTCCAAACTTATCTTGATTATTAAATTATTCATCTATTTCATACCCTCATGCTTAGTGAACTAATGTTTTAATTTTCCCCTCTAAATGAGGTAATTATCATTTTTTACTTCATTTAGAAGTTATGTGGGTGAAAATTCTTTGGGGCAAAGTTAATTTATATTGGAATGTTAGCCAATCAATTTTAGAATTGGGCCTGTAGTATTTCCAAGTGTTTGAAACTTCCTTATGTTTGTTTTTCTAGACTTCTTTTAACAAAGTTTGATCAGACCTAACTCACTACCAAGCCCTTAAGATTTAGTGAATAAGTTTGTAATTAATTTTATGTGAGTTTAGTTTTCATCAAAACATTAGATTTTGATACACCAAATATGGGTGAGAATTAGTGGATTTATAACTTCTAAAATCAACCCCTAATCTTTAGGATCATTCAGTCTGATGGTCTTCCAAATTCACATAATTAAAAAATTATTAATTTATTTTTTATGTGACAAAGTTAAAGTGGGCTTCTACCATTCATCCCTAGATGTTTCAATCTTCTAAACATGTTATTTAAGATTATCAATTGCCCATTTCACCATTTAATTAGTCATAAATATTAATTAAGGCTAAAAACCTTAAAATTACAACTTTGCCCTAGGGCTTTATCACCTCATAATTCACTAAATTTAATTCAAATGGCTTTGGAATTTTATCCTACCTCACTTATAAGTCAATTAAGACACCAGAGGAGAAGAATGTGAATTTTCAATATTTAATTTAATTTATATAATTATTTGCATGCAAAAGTAGGGATTTTTAATAAAAATTCAATAACTTGATCAACATAGAACATTTAGCTTCGAAGTTTTTATTGGAGGTAGACCTAAATAGAGGACCACTTCGATCAAATTTCATGATTTTTTGAGTTTTAAATTATTTATTAAAATTATTTTTATTTCTGGAGTATTAATTAATTATAAAATATTATTCAAGTTGAAAATTAAGTTTTGTATTTTTATTAAATCTCTCTGAGGTCAGAAAACCCAGAGAATAAAATTTCGCATTTTTTTATTTTTCTTTTAATTATTACAATTATTTTAGTGAAAATTTAAGGAAATTCCATTTTTGCCTTTAGAAAATTATTTTAACCCTTTAAAAATTAATATCTTTTCTTAGGAAATTAGGAAAAATATACCATTTGTTCCTAAATGCTTATGACACAATTTAGAACATTTCTAACCATTTTATTAATTTTACGCTTTTGTGAATTTTTAATTATTTAAATATTAAAATAATGGTCAAAAATGAAAATTTTATTTTAATTATACTTTTATTTTCTTAAGATTCCTCTGATCTCAGAGAACTCCTAAATTAATTTGGTGAATTTTTTAAGTAATATTTAAATTATTATATTTATTTAATTGCCAAAAATGTGATTTAACATGAAAAATTCATTTAGGTATTTAAATTAACTCCATTTAACTTGAAATTTTTATAGGGGTTTCCTTTGACCTCAAATTGCAGTGGACAATAAAAATCAATTTATTTTCATTTATATTTAGTCTAATTTATTTTTATTTAATTTTTAGGTCTTAAATACCATTAGGGTTGTACTTAATGATTTAAACCAAGATTTTATTTTTCCTAGGGTCAACTAGTCATAAGTAACCTACAAAAATTATCTCACATTTTTCTTATTAATATTTTATTAATTATAATTATTTTATCAAAACAGACACAATAACTTGAAAAATAAAGATCTCTATCCAGAGGTCTCCTCTGACATTGGAAAAATCATGGGAGATCCCCTAAGATAGAGGCAACAACATGCCAAGTTATGGTAAAATGTATAAGTGCATGGAGAATTAAAATACTTCAGATAGTATTTAATTAATTAAAAATAAAATATTCATCAAATAAACTTCAAACTATTTCCACATTATTTTCCTTTGTTCACTGAGCACTAGGGTATTTTTCTTTTATTTTTGTGATTTTTCACACCAAGTTATGGATTTTTAAGTTCAAGGAATTTAATAAATAAAAAATCCCCTAATTTCATATTTAACCACATCGACAACGCGTCATCATCAGCTGCTCTGAAAGACCATATGTCTTCTTCTGGTTAGGCGCTGTCATCTAAGTCATCACGCATTTTATGCATTACAGGTCCATCTGGTGCAATCCTACCCATCCGTTCATTACACGCGCGATCCGACAGCTCCTAGTCATCGTCCCCAACCGAGCTAACATGCGAGCCCTCCATCTTCTAGACCAAAGATCTCGAGCTAGACTCAACCAAATCGCATGGGGTTTGTTCCTAGAGCTTCATCTGACCTAGAAGAACTTGTGCATACGGCTTATATGATATGAAATATTGTATACACGCATGGAGGATGAAGAATATCTCGGGAGGAAGAGTGAGTTCAATACATTTGTCTAAGAGGGGAGGCCTCAATTATATGGTTGTGGCAGCTTCGATTGGTTCCAAAAAACCTCTAGATGAAGCCTTTTGCTATGGTGAACTATCTAGACCCAAACTCGACCAGACCCGATTTCAGGTGTTGATCAAAGTCTGGTGCAGAGGCTCTTTGTGATGGGGC
Organism: Papilionanthe hookeriana x Papilionanthe teres; assembly: GCA_022702705.1. Classification (NCBI taxonomy): domain Eukaryota; kingdom Viridiplantae; phylum Streptophyta; class Magnoliopsida; order Asparagales; family Orchidaceae; genus Papilionanthe; species Papilionanthe hookeriana x Papilionanthe teres. The sequence goes on from CM040434.1 coordinate 25,380,801, forward strand.
TTTGATGGAGGATCTTCTTCTTTCAATGCTGTGAAGGTGTGGGTGAAATTAATTTGAGTTTGGTGCACTATGGAGCTGTGGTGGAGTTTGTCATGGTTCCGGCTGAGATTTCAGTGGAGAAATTGCTCTCGGACAGGGGGAATCAGTGGCTGAAGATGGTGGGATCACACTTAGGATGTCTCAGGGAAGATCTGGAAGTAATTTGGTGGGGTTTTCTTGAGAAAAGTTCAGCACCTTGTGTTGGCTTTGGAGAACTCTATTTATGACCATGGAAATTGAGCTGAGCTCAGGGGGCCAATGTGGGTGGAATTGTCTGCTTAGGTGGAGTGATGAAGAGCTATGATGGCCAATCAGAGCTAGACAGGTTGGGGATGAGTTTGGGCTTCATTTAGTGTGGGGTGACTCTCAGTTTGAGCTCCTCCGGCGACTAGGCTGGCCTGCCAGGCCAAGTGAGGTTGCCAGTAGTTCAGGTGGGTCAGTAGTCAGACCATCATGGGGTGAGCTTAAGTGGATAAAGCATTATGGAAAATCTCCCTAAAGTTTAGTCATAAATGGTGTGAAATCCCCTAATTTAGGGGACCTTCAGTCCATGGCTCCATTATGGTGGGCTAGATGGATCTAGCTCAGTCCTTAGGAGGCTTGGATTGATCACATTTGGTTTTATTTTGTTAAGTTGGCTCATGGATTATGTTTGGTCATGTGGGGTCAATGTTAGGCTAACTTAGGTTTGGATTTGGGTTGATTCCAAATTATTGATCAATATTGTGTATATGATTGTCATGAATGATTTAGAGAAGGATTGGAGTGATTTTGAATTGGTTTAGAGGTTCAATTTGACTTAATTTGGGACTTTGGCCAATTTGAAGCAAGTTGGGTTAGCTTGGGTTTACGTTAGGCTAGGGTTGGGTTGAAGGCCAATTGAAGGTTCCAAATGGTCTAAGAGGATGTTGTAAAGAGTTGCCAACATTAATTGGGTGGAGATTTTGTGGTTAGGGCACTCAATTTGGGGAATTTTGGGCATATGGCATTTTTGGGTCAAAATTGGGGGTTTTGGAGTTTAAGTGGGTTTGGGTGAGGCTTAAGCTCAAATTGGGGCAATTGGTGGTTTAATTCTATCTAGGGAAGTGTTATGAAGAGTTTACAACATTGATTGGGAGAGATTTGATTGTCATTGAGTCAATTTGGAGGATTTGGGTCACTTAGGCAAAATTGGGGGTTTTCAGTTTGGGTTAGAATTGTGTCTAAATTTGGATCAAATTGGGCTTTGATTTGGTTTATATTGAGGCTAGAGGTATTGAATTAAAGTTAGAATTGAAATTTGGCAAGATTAGGGTCAATTGGGTGGACATTGGGTTTATTTTGGGCACTTTTGGGTTAAATGGGTCAAATTAGGGCTTTTGGCTAAATTGAGTTAAATTGGTCAAATTGGCCCATGTGTTAGTTGAGAGAAATGAAATTAGGAATATTTGGGAGGTTTGGGGAATTTTTAGGAATTTTTGGATTTTTAGGCTTAGAGAGGCATTTTGGTAATTTTGCAAATTTTGGGGCTATTGTGGAAGTTTTGGTAAATTTGGGTAATTTTGGTCAATTTGGGTGGTAAGGAATATCTTGAAATAGTTTTTGGAGAAAAATGGGTAATTTGGGTAATTTTGGAAATTTTAGGGGATTTTAGGGTTTTAGGGGTATTTTGGGTAGATTCAGGGGCAATGGGTCAAAAATTGAAATTTTTGAAAAATTGAGGTTGGTTGAGTGTGAGTAATATGAAATTATTTAGATTTAGCCATGGACTAAAGGCAACCATCATTTGGTCCTCTATGTGTTGGTACTAACCAAACCTTTAGCTTGGGGCTAAGAGGTTGGGAAAACCACACACAGGAGTTTCCAAAGAGTTAGGGGATCAGAGCAGGATGTGCTTTGTTTAAGGTTGTGAGTGTGAAGTGTGTGGTGTAAGTGTGTGTGTGCTAGTCTCAGCACTCCAGGGTAAATCCTAAGGTCTGACCAACTATAGTAGACTTCCCCTAAACCCTAAACCTCAAAAGCTTGGTCTCTTCCTCCCAAAAGCTGGAGGTTAGGCCTTAAGCATATGAAAACTCCCAGTGAAGCAAATAAGTGTTTTAATTTCTAAGGGGAGGTTCCAAGACTAGTCTTATACGAAAGTCATCAGGAGAGTCCTATGGCTAGATCCTAGGCTATTATAAAGAAAGACTAGACATCAACCAAAAGTGAGGTCAACAAGTGGTTTTGAACTGGTTTGGGAGGTCAATTCGGTGGAACTTGGGTATTTGGCCACTTTTGGGGATGTTGGGTTAGCTTGTGTCTAAGTTAGGCCATATTGGGGTTAAGGCTCAATTTATGGTTCCAAATGGTCAAAATGGATGTCGTGAAGAGTTCTTGACATTAATTAGGTGACAATTTTAGAGTTAGGGTGTTCAATTTGGTGGAATTTGAACATATGACATAATTGGGGCAAATTTAGGGATTTTAGGTTTTGGTGGACTTGGTGAGGTTTGAACTCAAATTGGGGGTAATTGATGGTTCAATTTTGTTTAAGGGAATGTCATGAAGAGTTTAGGAGTCAAAATTGAGAGAAATTGATTAACATTGGGTTCAATTTAGGGGAATTGGGCCATAGGGTCAAAGTTGGGGCTTTCTGGATTGGTTTCAAATTGAGCTCAAATGTAGAAAACTGAATTTAAATTTGGTTTAGATTGGTATTGGGGATGATGAATTTAGATTTGGAATAGAAATTGGGCAGGATTTGGGTCAATTGATGGACATTTGAGGTTATTTGGGCATGGCATTTTGGGACATAAGGGGCAATTTGGGGCTTTTGGTCAAATTGTGCTAATTTGGTCAAATGGGTCAATGTGGTGGTTCCAAAGTGAAATTGGGAATATTTGGAAGGTTTTGGTAATTTTTTGGGAATTTTTGAAATATTTTGGAATTTTTAGGCTAGGAGGGGCATTTTGGTAAATTTAGGTGTTTTGGGGGGTATTTTTTGGATTTTGATAAATATAAGGTGCTTTGGGTATTTTGAGTGGGGAGGGATGTTTTGGGATGATTATCGAGGGACTTTGGTAATTTTGTTTGATTTTGGGAATTTTGGGAAAAATTTAGGTTTTATGGGTAACTTGGTCATTTGGTAGAGTTTAGGGCTAAGGGGTCAAAAATTGGGATTTTTTGTAAAATTTGGAGTTGAGTGAGATTGATAACCTATTGAGCCATGGACCAAGGGAATTCCCCATTTGAATCCTCCATGTACTGGTACTAACTAAACTCCAGCCTGGGGCTAAGGCCTAGGAAAACCACCCACATGAGTTTCCAAAGAATAGGAGATCAAGTGTGGAGAAGTTTGGTTTAGGAGTTGAAGTAGTGAGTAAGAGTGTGATGTGTAAGTGTGTGTGTGTGTGTGCCTCACCCAGACCACGCAGGGTAAGTCCTAAGGTTTGACCATCTTATAGGGAACTCCTCTTGAGCTTCCTAATGCTTAGCCTCATCCTCCTAAGCATTTAGAGGTTAGACTTTAAACATTTGAAAACTTCAAGTAAAGCAAAGAAGTGTTTTGATTTTCTATGGGGTAAGGGTTCCATTGCTAGTCTTCTAAGATAATCACCAGGAAAGTCCTATGGCTATAGCCTAGGCTATTCTAAAGAAAGACTAGACCTCAACAAAAGTGAGGTCAATATATATCATCTTGCTAAAGCCATTAATATTTGACTTATGCTATGTTCTATGAATATAAGTGGATATAACAAAGTATCAAGTGAGCTTGGCTTACTAAAGGAGAAGTTGATAGTAAATTATTCTATCAAATATCAAAGTAAAAAAATAGCAAAAACATTTTGAAAGAGAACTTAGCTAATAATAATTATCTTTGCTCTTAAGATGGTATAGCTAATGAAACCATCTCTTTCTCTATTATGTTTAATAACCCATCTAACAAATCCATCAATCATGTTAAGAATATGCCCTTTTCCAGTACTCTAAATTCCACTGAATGTGAAGATTTGATAGAATATATTTTTTTTATGCAGAGATTAAAGTATCTTCTTAAGTATTGGCTCTGATAAAGCCCTTAGCCCCTTTAGCTTTACTTTCAAATTCTTTGAGGAGACTACATACATGCATTGAGGTAATTAAATATTTCTTCAAACACTTCAAAGCACCTTACTATATTCAAACATTCTACCAGCATTCTTTGTCTTTTATTGAGAGTAAAAATGTATCTCTTTGTCACATTATTCATAAAATTATTTTAAAGTTCTTGGAAGAGAGACTTAAGTATATACTTCTTAATATTATTCATCCAAGAGTGACTTAAGTATATACATCTTAATATTATTCATCCAACTTAAGCAATAATTTTTGTAGGATATGAAAATTATTGATAACATTGTATTAGGAAATAAACTCTTATGGATTCAATTTATCTTGCGATCCGAAGAAGTTATGTTCAAAAGTTGACCCAATGAATTCTTTTATTAGAGTGAACGATCACTTTTTCTATGACAGAATGGAGTAGTTGGGTTCTTCCCCTCTGTTATCAAATTGATTAAATCCCACACAATCTATGTTAATTTCTTATTATCCACAATTGCAAGATTAGAGGTTACTTTAAGTCCTCTTCTGGCTTGAGGTGTGGCTACCCCTTATCTTTTATATCTTTTTTCTACTGTGATGAATGTTTTCACAAGTCTCCTAGACTCTCAACATTCTAAATCAAATGATGATTATACTAATATGAATTATTGTATTAATTCCCTCTTATATATGGTGATGATTTATTTGGCTCTGATAGGCTGATCTTACTCCCATAAATATGTATCTTCAATCATCCTTACTATTGATTTAGATACATATTTTAATGCTAATCCTTCCAATTCTACCATCCTCTTTTTTAAAACCTTTGACATGCTTATGCAATAACAAATTTTCAAGCCTTTTATTTTCGACCCAAGGCACTACATTGGGATTACTTGGGTGTTATTATTTATTCTTAAAGCCTAAAAGCCTCTAATTGCTTTATCATATTGGATAAAATCCAAAAATTATTATTAGGCTAAAAAGCCAAAACATTTTTTCATTTTAATAGAAGGTTATAATTGATTGGGACTACTAGCTGGAACTACTACATTTATTGATTTTGATTTACTAGTAGCCTTAAAAGGCTTAAGAAATAAGATCTCTTTCAACTTTAATAAATTTTTGGATAAAATGATGCTAAGAAGAAGATGCATACCATAGCTTGGAGCGCTTCCACATAACCAAAAGAGTGTGGTAGATTTAGTCTCTCCTATCTAGACATCATCAACCGTATATCCAATTCTAATATTATTTGTAGCCACTATAAGTCCAATTTATAAATTTATAATTGGTGTCTTTCATGGATTTCTTTGGTTCAAAATAAGACCTTGAAAGCCTTATCTTGGTAAAAGTTAAAATTAGAACATGTATGACTTTATAAGTTACCTATAATATTATTCTTCCTTTGTCTTTTACCCTTTGCTCAATGGCTCTGCTCTTTGGTAACCCCATTTTTACATGGTTCTCATGATTTCTTCATACTATTTTTTTGAAATTATCAATGATAATTGATTTTTACCATCTTCCACTTAATTGTAATATTGCACTCATTTCATTTTTACTACCCACATTGGTGACAAACAGAACTTTTGCTCTTTGTGGGGTAAACATTTGCTCTCATAAATTGGTTTACAATTTTTGCTCATGAATGTTATCTCAAGGAGACTTGGTGTGGCTACTTTTGAATCAAGGGTTGTTCTCTCAAGTTTGCTTTGATAGTTTAGACAATCATAATTGATATCCTCAAAACCAATGGCATCTTTATAATAGATGGATTATTGTGAATCAAATAACTATGTATTTTACTTATTTATGATGTAATTTCATTCACGCCTATTTTTTGAGTGGCCTCATTCTCATGTTGTACTTAAACACTATACTCTTAATGGAAATTATTTTCATTCTTAAGAAATCTTAATAAAGTGCTTACTCATTGCAATATTTTTTTTTTGTATAAAACTTATAAATTAATTTTGTTTTGCTTGTGCATATTAATGCTCATTATATATGGATGAAATGGAATGGCATAATCTTCAAGAATTCTTCAATTTATTTTTATTTGCTTTGACCAAATATACACTTGTTTATCAGATAGAAAAACAAGAAATGAAAATTTAAATATGGAATACAAGATCAAATCAACACTTCGCAGAACTTGAAACTCTCTAATTCTTCTATACTCTTTTGCTCTTTCTATGAATAAAGATTAATATTTTATACAAATGTAATTTTACTTCTGACTTTATTTTGGCTAGCTATGATGAAATCTAAATATATTAACAGGCTCAACTAATTATCTAGATATACCTTTTTTTTTGCTGTCCACATTTGGAAGCTTTTATGTTGTCATGTGTTATGCATATATTGAGTTCATTTTGGATTGTGTCATCTTTATTGCTATTAATAGTGTCGTTTAACTATATCTCTTGGAGCATATTTCGATACTTCTCTATATTTTATACCTCTAGGTAGTTACTTTGGTTATTACCTTTATTTTGTATTGTTTTGATGGTTCTTTTCCCTATCCTCATTGAACACATACAACTTCATTCATTATCCACTATATGGACCAGCAAAGTAGTGATGCTTTTTGTTGTTTGTGACTCTTCCTACTGCTTATAGATGCTTCATTTTGCTTTATTTAGATGAGTTGTCCTAATTTATCTTTCTTTAGATATCTTCGTTCGTGGTTGTCTCTTAATAGGGGCGAATTATTCCATCCGAAGCACGTAGGCAGCGTTGGGTGCGGATTTTTTTGGGTACTGATGGGTACTGGATAGGTATAGATGGGTATGGATGGGTATGAATGTGTATGAATGTGTATTGGATGTTGGGTATTGGCTATTAGGTGAGTATTGGTGGGTATTGGAGGGTACTGGATGGGTATTAGGAGGAGATGCGTGCGGATGCGTGCGTTCTCCGTATGGAATAAGCGTTCCTTAATAGGAGGCATTATTGTGTTTAATTTCTTAACTTATTAGATACACACTAATCTTCTTCAATTCCTTGGCAAGGAAGCTCGTCACTTCCATGTATGACTTTAATAGTCATAAATGGAGCCTTTTTCGTTTAAGTACGCTTGAATATTCTTGAGCTCCTTAATGGATGCATCAGCTTTTTTATGCTCTTTCTACAAGAAAAGGTTTTACTTTTAATTTTCTTCTATTTTATTCTTTAGTTGTAACGAATTTTTTTGTTTATTAATAAATTGGATTTATGTGGTCTTCATTTTCTCCCAATAAAAAAATTTAATAGGCAAAAGATATATATCTCGCCTTCATGCATAATTGAATATTATAGTTTTGGTTTGCTTTGTATATTGTTATAGGTTCGACTCAATCATGATTTTAAAAAATGGAGAAGATAAGGAGACAACTATTGATGATAATGTCGGGGTTGAGACAGAGGATTATGCAGTGAATTAGCTATCGAGAGAAGACTGCGTTCATTAGGAGGCATATAGGTGCCGGAGGAGGGGATGCGGGTGCGCTTCAGCAAAGAAGGGCAGACTGGGTTAGTGGCATGTAGCTTTCGAAGACGATGGAAAGTGAATCGAGGAGAACGGCGGGTTGAGATTATAATTTTTAAAAGAACAGAGAATTCACGTACATCCATCGAACTTACACGCGTCAAACAAATAATATTTATGAAAAGCATCAGCTCCCACGCAGGCCTTAGCTTCGGTTTAAATCGCCACGCGTCAAGTTTGGCTACTTTAAATTTGGCCTTAGTTGCAGACAGCAACCTTAGCTCGGACCAGCGAACTTGGCTTATCAGTACTGCGAAAACCTCTCCGTACAGTTCGAAATTTTAGTGGTGAGAAAATGTTTTTGTGCGTGGAGTGCGGAACGAGGAGCAACCCATGCCGGTGCAAGGTGGTTGGGCCGACGGTTGGGCTTCTGGCATGCGGATTGGCGGCGTTGGTAGAGTGGCCGGTGGGTGCGGTTGTCTATATTTTCCGGCACATGAAGGGTCGTCGCATAATGGGGCATCCCGTTAGTGTTGTTTATCCCCGCGTTTCCAATTCTGTTCCCATTTAGCTCGATTGCGATTATATGCTCTTCAGGGGAAAACAAGATGGTGTAATTTTCTTTTGGATTTTCGCGCTGTGTATTTTACTGTTTTGGGATTCTATATATTTCTTCTTGTGTTTTAAGTGCTTCTTTTACATGATTGGTACTTTTCATGATTGGTAAATGATTGATGTTTTTAGTAGCAATGCAATCGAGTTCCATCAAGTTAGAAATAGCACAGGCTCAATCAATTCAAAGTATTAAGCTTGGATCCAAGTCTGGGAAATAATCGACTAAAATTACTGTAAACTCAAGCTTAATTAACAGCCTGACATGATTACCCATAAAATACAAACAATGGTAATAAGAAATTGGTCACCATTAAGGCTCTGTTTGGCTACGCTACCCCAAGAATCGCTATGCTTGGTTCAGTTATCCGATTGTTGCACTCGGCATTAAAACAATATGTGCAGATTGTTTCGGAGAATTGATCATTCTCGTTTGCAGTACAGTAAATTTCTATCCTAAACCCTTAACATTCAAAAACAAAGAGCATGACAATGTAACAATTCATTTCAGTACAACAACAGGATGAAACCTCTACTAGCTTCGTGAACATGCCTTTCATTGAATGTTGTAAAATTAAAATTATGAATTGAGAAAATTGTCTTGTGTTATCTCATCCATGGTTCCTTCGCCAAATCCAAAAATGGTTAGGATGGTAAGTGCTTGAAGAATAGAGAAATAAGATAAACCACAAAAGTTATTTGAGAAGATTAGGCAAAACAAGATTTTAAGAAAAGTATAGTGAATGCTTTGTGGTTTGCAATTAGAGGAAGTCATGGATACTTATTCAGCCATTAATCTTTGGGGCTACCAAGAGGTTCATGTTCCTCTCAATCTTTCTTTATGATTTGGTTTGGTGGCGCCGACGATTTTGCCGGCTGTTATGTGAAAGCGGAGCTTGCTCGAGAAAAGCTGCCGGTAGAAGGCAGGAAGGACAAAGAAGCATAAGAGGTCCAAAGCATCCAAAGAAAATGGGTTTTTACGTTGTTTCGAGGACGAGAATCCGGGTTGCCTGAGAGGAGGAGGACGACTTCGGAGAAGAGGAGGAGAGGGAAGAAGTTCGCAGCCTGCGAGGACGAGAATCTGGTCCGGATTTATTTAGGATGGGGTAACGCGAGGCGAAGCTGGGTCGCTGGTCCATGGGCGCTATCCGCATTCGGAGAATTTCATGGAACTTCGCAGCGGCACCTCCGCCGCAAACAGCCGAATATAATGTAATGGTGCCACACCGTAGCCCTGTCGCCGCCCCAAAAAAAAGCCTAAATTTCACTGGAAATAAACAGTATAGTTAGTGAATAGAAATTAGAAAAGGCAAGAGTCATTGATTCCACATAGTCCTGTCATCGCAAAGGCTTTTATGGACCAAAGTTTATCTTGGTATTTCTGATTTTTTGATTGTTTAAAGAGCCGCCATGGACTTCCCCCTAACGATCCATATGATTGCTATCCTACTAGAAAATGGATAACAAACATCTCAAACATTGTAAGCCATTCATACACTTCATCATAGCTACAATGTAAGGGATGTTGTTACTTGTTATTAAGTGTCCCTCTTACTTAGTGCTGCCTTAATCAAATCGCACTTTATTTCGAGTAGGTTAGTGCAACTTGCATGATTTACTGCTTTTACCCCAAACTATTCGGGATTTGTTTTTCGACCTTTCTTTCAACGCCTTGTAATGACCAACCTTGGATTTCATCCATTGGCATAGTTACTAAGAATAAAATCTCGACCACTAAATTAAAAATTATTCGAGGTAATTGTTAATTATCTAAGGACTTGTGCAATTTAAAGGTCGTGAGGCAAACTTATTGAACAAAATCACATACATTCTTCAAATAGGTTTGAGTACAATGGAGCTCACTATCTTAGTTCAAATCAGACCCGTTAGTTCGACCTTAAGCGACTCATCAACTAGGCTCTAATGGACTCAAGACTCTACTAGAAAAATGGACATCTCTTTCATCAACTAATTCATTTATCGTAAGGAGATCTGACTGCTCTTTTGCCCGGTCAACCTAGATCAGTTAGTTACTTGGCAATTGTCTTGTAGAAATCAAATGACTCCTTAACGCTATATGATCGACTATTGGCTTAAGCCCGATTTTTTTTTACTTAGGCTACATATCTATAATATTTGATATATTTTTCTTACTATAGCTTATTTTGTAGCCTTTTTGTAGTGCACATGACTCTAAAGCTATATCTACAAAATAACAATTTTAGAGAAAGCAAAAGTTCTCAAATTCTATAGGGTGTTGCTCTCATTTTATTCTGTATCTTCTTGAGAATTATGACAGATTTGCTCTCTCTCCCATCTCTTTTGCACTCATCTTTAATCTTTCTTCTTTTACTTAGTGTTTGTAAGATTCTAGTGTAACTCAAGGATAAAAAAAGTGCGATAATTGGTGTCTCGCAAGTCTTTTTGCTATGGAATTTAATGACATTTTTTGTGCTAAATTTGTGAACTCTAATGACAATAACAAAACTTCACAATTGCAACTGGTTGTTATTTGCTTAAATGCTAGTTGTTGGTTATAATAATGCATAACAATCTATAAATGATTTGTTATTAATTCAATGGATAAAATTCAATTTTTGATCTTTTAATTATCGTGCACTTGATAAAAGAGAACTTTATATTCGTCCGTATATACAACTTGATAAAAGAGAACATTAGATTCTTTCGTATATATATTTTGAATCATGCGTATATCAATTAACAACATATCCAAATCATAAAAAAATGGTGAATTCATCCAACATAACTTTGAAATTAATCTTTTAAGATATATAAAATAATCAACAATATATAACTTCTCATATAAAAATTCAGGATATATATTGTCTATATCAAAGGTACACACATAATGACAGGCTTTAACCAAGTTATTATCGATTTTAAAATATTTTTAGATTAGAGGTTACTTATAATCATATAATAATTTTAAAATAATGTAAAGTAATCATTAACAAAATATCAATTAGAAGTTTCTAGAGATACATAAAGATATTCTATTAAGATTAAAACTTTGTCATTATCAAGATGTCAAATTCTATTTTTCTCTCAATGTACAAATGTTATCCTTATCCAAATATTTGAATAAAAAAAATTTTAAACATTACATATACATTTAAAAATATTCGTTATCTCATGTTTATTTCTAATTTGTACCCAAAAAATATAGTATAAATACATTCACTTTATTTTTATTTATAATCATTTGCTCTAATGCTATATATATTTCTATTTAATAAGAAAGTTCCAAAATTTTAGCATAAAAAACTTTTCCATAAAAAGGGGTTCATTTTGCACTGTAAGAGAAGGTAGATCCAAATATATTTTTAGTTGTATACCCAAAAATGAGTTGTTAAGCTACAAGAAAGTAAATGTGCCCCGTGATCTTAATGGATTGAGCCAAACAGTTTTGCATTTAGTGGTCTGGTGGTGACCAGGTCAATAATACTCTTTGGTCGTATATTTAGAAGTGACAAGCTGTAGTGCTCCTTGCTTTCTAGAAGGATTCAGTGATATACTAGCATTCCAGTGAATATTGTACAACATACCTACACCATCTCAATCTTCAAGCAAGCTCTTCTAGCCAAACTCGTTTATATTACATGAGTCCCTATTCTATAATTTTATGAGTTATTTGAATATTCTCACCAAACTTGCTGACAACTACTTACCTAATCATTTTGGAGAGTAGTTCCCCGAGATAAAAGAAGCAAAATTTTCATTTATCAACATAAATATTATTATTTAATAACATGACAATCCACACCATAAGTCATGTTAACAACAAGCCAATTCAAGTTTAACATATAACATAATTTTAGATTTATTTTCTAAGCATTACGTTAAAAAAAAATCTAAGCATTATGTGGGTATATAAACTCTCGAGTATATAAAGAAGAAGAAAAAGGGAAGAGGGGGAACCTTTCTCAATTCCGCAACTTAATAAAACTTTATAAAATGTCATTAATTTATTCTCTTTCATTCTTTCATCTCTCCTGAATTGTATGAGTTTATGAATAATTTGAGTTATATGAATGTTGAAAACTAGTGACAAATCCTCCTTAGCCAATGTCTAGGATACAAAGAGTGTTGGAAATATTATTAAAGGTGAGGGAGGCTTAATCGTGTAGCATTTCTCATAACTTCTCTAGTCTTATGCTTAGGTTACAATTTCTTAATGACAATATGTGTATTCCTCTAGGCTATTATTTGTTAACGTGATTATTCTTCTAGTCAAGAATTAGAGGCCCTATATCACAATGAGTTTTAACAGCAAAAATTGGTTAGATTTGATGTAAATGATGATTAAAAAGGTTAACACTTCAATATGCAAAATTTAAAAGCATGAAAAAATATTTGGGAAAAACTCATGGAAAAAATAATAAAAAATTCACATGCCTTATATCACAGGAGCATAAAATAAATTTTGGTTATGATGCATGAGGCGAAAAAATGTTGAAAGTTATATTGAAAATATTGAAGGTATAAGATAGAAAGTATAAGAAACCCACAACTAAGCCTGTTGTTCTTTGTAAATCACCTTATTCTTCTCTGTGTAATGCAACTCGCCATCAATCTCTCACAATCTCTCTCTCTCTCTCTCTCTCTCTCTCTCTCTCTCTCTCTCTCTCTCTCTCCTCTCTCTCTCTCTCTCGTCACAAAATCTCTATATGAAAAACTCTCCAGAAATCTTCTTTAAGTGAAAAACAAAGGTGAATAGCCCAGGGTTATAAGACGACTCTCTTAGACCTAAGAAAAAAGCCAAAAATATAGCCAACGATTCCTCAACAAAACCCCAAACTTAGTTTAAATAGGATTTAACCCAAACCCCCTCAAAAAAAAATTTTTCTAAATATTTTGTGGAGCCCTAGTGTGCATACACTCAAATCCAGGTTAGGTACCCCAAAGGGATGCATAGTTATGCTAATACATGGTGTAATTGTTCCACCTCCTCTTTTAGTTCACATGTTTTTTGGCCCTTAGCCAAGAAGATCAGTGTAGCTACACCAAGGGCTAGCAAATGTACGCCAGCCACTTGTTTTATCATGCTTCATATTTTGGCTTACCAAGGTGCATTCAACATATGTAACCTAAAAAACATAGGCAAAATCATGAGTATATGTGTTAATTCAAAAGCATGTTTGTAGTTTGTGCTAATTTGGAAGCATGCATGTATGTTAATTTACAAGTGTAGTTTATGCCAATTTATAAACTTGTGTATGTTACATTAATTTGCAAGAATATTTATAGGTTGGTTAATTTGTAAGTTATTTAACCTTAAATGTGCTCAAGTATTTGAACTATTTTTGTCGAGTTCTGCAAATTTAAATGTTCTCAAATCTATAAATTAATTTTTATATAAATTATGTAAATTTAAATATACTCAAATCTAAAAAAAATTCCATAAAAAATTATATAAATTTAAATGTACTCAAAATTTCAAGTGATGTATTCTTAAATATGATCAAATTACCAAATAGTTTCATAAAAATTAAGTTATTTTTCATATAATTTCAAATGTTACACAAATTCAATAATCTTCAAACCACTTAATTTCAAAACTTACAATTTTTAAATGCTTTAAAGCTTACAATTTACAAATCATTTAAAATTTTTAATTTGAAATTCCATTTAAACTTATAACTTTCAAACTACTTAAGGATTATAATTTTTAACTTACAACCTTCAATAAGTTTCTCTTTTTATGATAATCAATTAAACTTATAATTTCATGACAAATTTTTATAGGCTTATAATTTTCAAGTAATTCTCATACAAATTTTCATGTATTCATATTATTTTCATGCAACTCTTTTGCTTAGTAAGTAGAGATTCAATGATATATAAAATAGATGCAATTTATATGTTTACATATTTGGCATATAAATGCACAAGTTTCAATTCAAAATATGTAATTGATATGCTTAACACATAAACATACAAATCTAATAGTTCATAAAAGCTCATAAATATTTCATTTAGATTCTTATATATTTACATATTTGACATTTAATATGTACCAAATAATTTATTTACATGTCTAATACATAAACTTTCATATTTTATAAGAAATATGTATATAGTTTTAAATATTTTTTATGATAAAAATAAGTTTATATGTGTGCTTAATATATTTTTATAGTAACTATTTTTAAATGTGCATGACCAACTAATTTTAAATTTTTATACCTTGGTTTGGAATTAAAATTTTAAATATTATTTAAAATAAATGTTTTATGTGAAAATCTAAACTTTAAATGATAATTTTTGGGTGAGAAAATTTTTTTAAAATTATATAAATAATGCTTTATTTGTAAAAATTAAATTTTAAATAGTTTGTGAATGTTAGTTGAATATTTCAAAATATCAAAGATTAAAGATGTAAATCAATAAAAATTTAGTTGTTAGATATGGAAGTATATGATAATTGATTGGCATGCATGTGAATTACTTTTATCCTGACATGCAAATAAGATGTGATTTCAATAACAAAACATCAAATATAATAGTAAACCAATATTAGAAGCAAACTTTAGGATGAAAACTAAATAAAAAATATCAACAAAGACTAGAAAATGAAAAAAAAAACTTAGAATATTTAATTATTCTGTTGATCGATAAATTAGGATGCTTAACCAAATCAAAATTTAAATATCAAACCTTGAGAAAATAAAATAAAATTTATTAACTTAAATAACTAAAACCAAAACTAGGTGGACGAACTCTAAACCTTAGGTTAGTTCTCGTAGAAATAAAACCTAAGTCCATACACACCCTCAGAATAGCCTAATCTAGAAGTATAGATTAATTCCCTTAACAAGTTGCTAAGAATTTGGACATATAAAATCTTAAAGCCTTCAATCTTAATACTGGCAAACAAATAATTTCCACATATGTTATTTTTTTAATGAAATAACCTTTCCTTATAAGAAATCTTAATCTTCATCTCCTACTCTTGCACGAAACACTACTATCCCACCACTTTTTTTTTCTACTAACCATAATTCCAACAAAAAAATATCACCAATCTATCATTAATCAGCCCAACACTCTTACCAACTCACAACCTTCATCTCCTTCTCCAAACCACTTTGTTTTTTATATTGTTCAACTCAACCCATTAGATCAAACATTGGAGCGGCCCAAAATTACTCAAAATTCTATTCTCACTTCAAATATACCCCCATCCTATACTCAAAAGATCTACCTTATCTAGCAATAGAGTGTTTTATTTATTTCACTTACAACAATCTCAATCGAAACCTTTTAATTTCAAACAAGGTGTAAAACATTCACATTGGCAGGATGTTAAGAATTTCAAAAACTCCTTTCTCAGCACACTTAGATCTTCCCTCCTTCTAAGGAACATGCCATATTGAACTGTAAATGGACATACAAAATTAAAAGGCATCAAGATAGGTTTGTCGCAAGCTACAAAGGCAGACTTGTGGCTCAAGGTTATCAAAAAGAGTTTTGTCTTAGCCACACTGAAAATTTTATTCTTGTGACTAAACATCCTAGTATCAGATGTCTACTAATTGTTGTTCTTCATCATAAGTGGTCAGTTCTTTAAAAGATTTTCTTCAACGCTTTTCTACATAGAAAACTTAAGAAACTATGTATATGAGTTAGCTTATGGGTCTCATTCATCCTAAACATCCCAATCACATGTTTTTAATTAAATAATCCGTTCAAAACCTTAAAAAAGCACAATGATGGTATAATTATTTTACCAATCATCTTATAAGATTTGGCCTTATTTATAATCAAACTGATCATTCTCTTCTCATATGCAAAAATCAATAAACCGGGAATGACACATGATTTTCAACATCTGTTAAAGAAACTTTAGACACATTTTCCATGAAACTTTTTTATGACTAGCATCCATGTTCTTAAGCATTAATATACAACATACTTCCTATAGATTTTATTTCAATCAAACTTTTTATGCTAAGGAATTCTTCATGAGTAGGAATGATGGAATGTTAATCGATTACCAATCCTATGACTCACTCATATGTACTTGCTCTTGAATCTAATCAGCCATTCAGAACACTAATTGGTTCTTTACAATACTTAACTATCACAAGACTATATATAGCTTTTAGGATTAACACTCTTGCTCAACACCTTCATCAACCTCTCTACATCCATTATCAGAATCTCTAAGTCTTCTTTCATATATTCATGGAACTTTGGATATTGAATTTCCATTATAATTAGGACCTCTCATTCTTCACACATATTTTGATTCAGGTTGACCTAGCGATTCTAGTGATAGAAGATCAATTACTAGGTAGTGTTCATTCATTGGTCCTAATCTTCTAACTTGGTCTATTAAGAAGCAATGTACAACGGCATGATCTTCAACTGAAGTAGAATATAGATTGCTTGGTTTTACAACAATAAATGTTATATGGATGTGACAACCATTCTGGACCTCTACATCCCTTGACCAATCTACGAGTATCTACTATGACATCATGTCCTCTATGGCAATTGCAAATAATCTGGTTTTCATGCTCATACAAAGCACGTTGAAATTGATTATTATTTCTTAAGAGAGCATATATAGTCAAATAAATTAGCTCTAACTTAGATTCTTACGAATGAGAAACCAATAGATATATTCACCAAATCTTTACCTACTCGGTGATTTCACATGCTTCGACAAAAGCTAACTTGTTGCAATCGAGTTGTTAGATTTAGAGAGGATAATAAATAATATGTTATATATTTTATGTAATCTCCACTGTTGGATTTTTTTTGGATCTTCATAATTTTAGTCATCCGTACTCTACTTTGTATACTAATGATGTGCTTATAGTGTTGATTACGATATTGAAATACATTTTCACAACTTTACTTTCCTTTTCTTGTTCACTATTCTCTTCTTCAAGATCACATTGCTTGCCTCCTTATGAATGATGGAAGTTTCAAAGTAAGCCATTGCATCTCATAGAATATACCCATAATAAAAAGGGTATGTGAATTAGTTTCAATATTTGTGGATTTTTATTTGTCAAATCTAAATTGGATTTATAACCTTCACACATATGGATTGTGAGGATAAATTTATAAATGAAGCACCAACAATCCTAAATTATTTTATAGTTATTCAAAATTTATTTATTAATTTACTCTTGAAGAAATATTTCTAATGATATCCTAATTTATTTTATGTAATCTCCACTATTAAAATTTTTTGTTCATATTTATTTATTTATTTTTACTTAATTTATATTTTGATTCAAATATTTAACTGACATAGCTGGTTTTAAAAATATTCCATAAATCATTTAGTTATTTCGAGTTTTTGTCAAGTACAAAATGATTTACTTTAATAAATAAAAAATAAAAATTATAATAATTAAATATATTTTTAAAAGTAATAGATAAAAAAACAAAAATAGTGAAGTCAAACAGGACTTAAATTTTCGGCAATTAATACTCAATATTGGGAGTGGCTTAGATTTTCCTTCGCTTCTCAACCATGAATTGCATCATTTTTTGAAATATTGAACAACTTCACAGAATTGTGTAAATGATTTAGATTTTGGAGTTTGGAAGTTCAAAAACAAATTAAATCTCCAACAAATGAAATATGAAATACTAATTTTAAGCCTCAATTTTAAAATTAAATCAACATCAATTCAACATTGAAATTGTACACTTTGAACAACAATCATAAGCGCACAGACACATAACCCATGCAGGAAATAAACACACTCGAAAACACAAAAGAGAATACAACATGTGTGATTGCCTAGAAGACCCCACCAATATTATGTACAAAGAAAAACAAGCGATTTCAATCAAATGGGAATAGCTCTAGCAACACGAGGGTAGACCACATGAACCGGGTGGGACATTATGCGTCTGCCCTTCATGCGCCGGAAGACATATACGAGCGCACCAACAGGCCACTCCACCACCCCCGCCGCAGCGCAGGCCACCATTCCCACCACAGGCCCAACCACCTTACGCCTCATCCTCACTCCGGTATGCCCGACAGTCCCGGCAGTCGCATGCTGACGAACCATTTTTCACAGTCGTAAATTTCGTTCTTGTCGTCGCAGTATTAGGCAAGAAGAAAGTCTGATTGCCGTTTGCTAGAGGCACAACCATAAATTTAAAGGTGTCGTTCGTGACGCGTGGCGCTTTCCTTTCCTTCGATTTTTGCTAATAAATGCATATTTTCGAAGCGTGGCAATTTTCGTTCAGCCACGTCTTATATGAATTCTGACAAGTGTAAATTTGACAGAATTTATGTATTATTGTTTTTTTTCCTAAAATCACAGATTAAATATTATCTCATTTGGTATCCATATGGTACGACACAGTTGTCGTTTTTCACATTTAAAATTTTCTTAAAATGTTATTATTGATAAAAATAGCAACTTACGGGCTTTATTGACATTTTATCTTTAATAATAGCACTTTTTGTTTAAAGTTTACACTAAAACTACAAAATAATAACTCGTGGACCGCAAAAACATATGCCATCTGACTCTAAAAATGTATATTTTGTTTAAACAAGATTAAAAATTAAACTTAATCCTCTTATGAAGTAATAGGATTGATGATTATTTTTTAAAAAGACTGTTAAGTCTTTTATTTTAAGTCGCACTGCATTCCTAGTTTAAATAATTTTTAATGAACAACTTCATTTTTGTTGAAGTTACAGTAAAGACAAATCTTTAACCCACTAAAGCTCTATTTGCACCGTTTTTTTTCCACGGCGCGCTTTAGGGTCTGTTTGGGGCAGCTGCAGCTTATTCAACTTATTCAGATAAGCTGTTTATTCTGATAATCTGCTGATAAACAGCTGATTCGAATAAGTTGTATGTCTGTTTGGTTTGAACGTTTGGAAAACAGCTGATTAGCAGGTCTTTATGGATAAATGACTCTTATGCCTCTGAAATGAATAAGCTTGAAATTGCTTTGGTTATGCGGTTTGAAAACAATTTATACGCAATTGCTTGTAGAAAAATAACAATTTATGCTCTTCTTTATTAATAAAATTTTATTAAGTATAAAATCTTATTTAAAATTTAACAATAAATATTTTTTAAAAAAATTTACTTTTAAATATAAAATCTTATTTCTAAAAATTTTATCTTTTTTTCAAACATATTATAAATTTATTTATTTCATTTCTTTATGGTCGTATGTTCAAGAGACATTTCAAACATATTTAAGTAACACACATTTCATAACATGAATAATTCTTTGAAATAACAGTAATTGCGGTACCAGATTGTTGCTAGTAGTTTCGATCACAAAATATATTATATTACATAACAAATTATTCACATATACACCACTCAACCATTTTCTATTTTAAAACCAGATCAAACATATTAATGAAAGATTCTCAAAATATAACAGTACATTTACATAACTAACAGATATCCAAATAAAATACAAGTAAAATCTGAAACATAAATACAAAAACATAGAGACCACACCTAATAGTGAGTTTCACGAAACATAAATAAAAGAAGAAGTTGCAGGTTAAAATTACAAGGAGAAAAATGACAACATTCATTTTATAATGTAAGAGCATGTCACGACGATCATTGTCTGGTTCTGACACCACAGAACTGTAAGTAAACTTGTCTGTGTGGGAAGCAATCGAACTAGATGCAATGTCTTGAACTTGTGATACCATGGATCGCTGAGCAACGGTGTTCGGCTGGGATAATATAGTAACAGACGTATTGTCAACCCACCTGAAGAACTTGCAGTCTTCTAATGCTTGTCCCCACCGAGGACATCTGTAGAACTGTAGCTCGTAACTATGTTCCTGAAGTGACATGAGTATTGTGGACGGCAAGCCGCAACGACATAGTACTTGCTCGGACTTTACTGCAAACCTGTAGCTCATCTCCCTGCAAATATTTAAGACAGAATAAAAAAATAAAAAAAAGGCATTTACTTATATAACAGACAATTCTTATGTATTTACATATCTCACATCTAAACTTTTATATTTACACATTGCACTCAAATGTTTAATATCACATAAGAAATAGTATTATTATCATTGTTAAAAAACAAAATATATCTTTTTATGCATAAGTTTAAAACACCAAAACCAATGTACTCAAATGTCTAACACCTAATTTCAATATTTTCATACATCTCACCTTTCCTATGCAAAGAAAGGTGTATTTTTGAGGTGATATGGAAGATTTGGTTGACATAAATGTAAAAAGTAGAGAAAAAAATGTCATTTGCTTCAATTAATAAATTCCTAGAAACTATATGAGCCCTATTAAGTGAAACCATCTAAAGGCTTTCACAACATAATTAAGAAGATTCAGCTACGAACAAAGAGTCCATTCATAACATTTCAAATGTCATCAATGCTTCAAAAAGCTTATTTAAATAATAGATGTGTAAAAGATTTGGAAATCATTCACATTGACATCAAAGAGCACTATAACCAAGCTTAGCATAAAAAAAAGCAAGTACTTAGACTTGGATATAAAAAAAGGCAGAACCATCCCTTAAATGCATATTGCAATGACTAACTGAATGTAAATTGTGAACCAAAAGAAATCAAACATTTGTTTCCAGATATACAAAAAAATTCTCCAAGTACCTTCTAACCGTAAGAATTTAACAAATACAAACAATATGAGGAAATTTGATACTGCCATAATAGAACAAACTATAACATCCCATTTTAGATAGAGGGTATGTGAAAATTATGTCAGAAATGACATCATTTTTCAAGTAACAACCACTTCAGAAATAGTTTCTCTAACTATTGATATCAGAAATTATACAAACTTGTGAAAGGGTGTACCAACCACTTTCAATTTCCAAAGAGGACCAAATAATACAAAAGAAAAGAAAACACTTTACAAGCTTCACATATGAAATGTTCCTCAAATTAAAAATCAAATAGTGAATGGGTACACAGAATTAAATATTGCTACAAAACCAGAAGCAGAGAATATTTTCACCATGATATCTTATTTTTAATCACAAAAGAAATCAATAGTATTAATAGGCAGCAATACTGCAAAGGCTGCTATCATTTGAAACATGGCTAATACAGGTCCACTAAAGAACAGTGACGAGTTCCCATGTATACCGCTCACTTCTTATGTATTTAAATCTGAAAGTTTGACTTATAGAATGGCAGCTCTTTTAAAGTATATTTAATGGAACTTAAAACCCAAGCTCAGCAAATTTTGAGAAGATTAATGACTAAGTAAACAATTTTTCTCCTGAAACTAATTTCTTATGCGTCTACGAGCCTGAAGGAAATTCCCTGATCACTGATTTTATAAATGTTAAAGGTTACAGATGATCTGCAACGTAAAAAAAATTAAAAGAGATTCAAATGTTCCACATTTTAAGCATTGAATGGTATCAACCATCCAGACAAATTTAGACTTTCAACAAAAGAAATTAAATGTGTGAATGTAGAAGTATCATATATACAAACTTCCTAGCTATAAAAAAACTCCTTCTCAAGTTTTCACAACTCTTCTATGCATAGACATGGTGATAGGTATGTAAGGAAGATAATGTTTGCTCGTTTGATAGGAAAATACACAAAATTTAATTGTAGTATATATAAAAATTTTCTTGATTAAATCCTTTAAGGATTCACTAGAATCACAAAATATGGCTTAAAACAAAATAAAAATGAAAAATATGACAAAAAATTGTTCACTAGATAATAATAACAATGAAAATTATAACAAAAATCTGTTCACTAAAATCACATACAGAACCAGGGATTTAAGACAAAATAGGAGAGAAATTGGATTTTAGATTTTGTGAGCTTTAAAATTGTTTTTTCAATTGTTTTTTCAGTTGTTTGAAATTTTAAACCTGAAGCAGCCCTCTTTGGCTGATCCTATGCTTCCAGATCTTCTAAGCTCCAATAGAAGAATTATTGTAGAGAAGGTGAATTAAGTGTGATGCATGTAATTTTTCATACATATAAAAGAAAATCTACATAAACGCCACACAATTCTTGTGTTTTTACATAGAAGAGGAAAATACTTCAATCGAACCTAAAGAGAAAAAGTGAATAAGAACATTTACGACAGCCCTAAATAAATAGCACTCAGATTGAAAGCACAATCAATCCGTGCATCCTAGACAGAAATAAGACAAATTTTCAAAGTTGCTCCATCGCCATTCCATGAGAAAATCAGATATCTTTGAAGCACCATAGACAGAAACAAGACAAATTTTCAAGTTAAATTTAAGGGGCAATTACATACAAACCACCCGAAACTAGCTATTTACAAATCAATGATCTTTCAAACAATCACAGAGAGGGGAGTGTGTGTATTACGTACTTAACCTCAAACCTGGGGCCATCCAAGCTGCTGTTATATTTCCAAGATAACGTAAATATTGAACTCTTAAAGGTGGAGTGAAATTTTGTACAAGTAAAACATATGGTGAATCTTATAATAAAGTTATCAACCTCGTGAACTTGCCAAATTGATGGTAACTCATCGAGCTTTTCATTGTTATTATTATCTAACTGGTTGAACTCCCAAGCCTGTAATAATTCTCAGTGAATTTCAAAGTTTCATTCAATTATTGGAATATAAAGTGGTCTTATATTTCTCATACATAAGATATTGAAACAAAAAAAATTTTGATTAGACAAGTCGAAATCAGTACAAGGGCACATAAAATATTGAAACAAGGTAAGTACAATGGAATTCAGGAGTCGCATATCGCATCTGTGATACACTCCCTTAAATCAGCCATCTCCGATGCACCTTCCCCATCCTGTGTAACAAATTCTTCAGACTATATGACTTCCTCTGGAATAGAATGCCCAAGATGAGAATCATATTCATCAGGGGGGATATGACTCTTGTCAGCATCAGCCATATTGAAGTCTGTATCGTGCCGGGAGGGATGTCGTCTAATGAAATTGTGGAGCGCCATTGTAGCAATCACGATGTGCACCTGCTTAGGAAATGGGTACTGCAGCATATCACGCAGGATGACCCATTTCTTCTTCCAAACACTGAATGTTCTTTCGATAACACCGCCCAAAGAAGAATGTCGCTTGTTAAACATTTCTTTTCTGCCCCGGTCGACGCCACTAGAACGCTCAAAATCCGGGATGTGGTACTTCGTATCTGGTAATGACTTTAAATACCTTCTCTGCATAGGGTACCCAACATCAACTAAATAGTATTTCTCTGTTATGATAGTCATTGTTATGCAAAATAAGCACATATAAGTAGGACTATTATAAATCATATCTTTCCAAGAGGCGGTTGAGGAAAACCCAGCGATCTATTCATAGTAGCATAAGAGAAAATCCGACTTTCATGTGCACTCCCTTCCCAGCCCGCCATAACATACGTGAAACACATGTTGTAGTCACATACCGCCATAACATTTTGAGTTGGTGAACCGCTTCGACCAATGAAAGCCACTTTATCCTGATTAACTACTCGGGCATGTACGTGAGTACCATCAATTTCACCTATGCAGTTCTGTTCTGCATAGTTAGAAAATATTTATTTTTTGGTATGTGCGTAAAGAAAATAAAAATTACCTTGAAATAAGACATGTAACGGGGATCATTTAAAATTTGTACTGGGGTATGAGCAAATGATGGATCCTCTGGCCTGACGATTTTAGTAGCTAAACTTGCAAGTGCCTGTATGCCTTTGGAGAAATAGCGGCTATTTGTCTCAGATGAATGCTGAAATCTCTCCATGACAGCTCTAATTGATTCATTCTATGACAGAATATATAGGGTTATGGCCAATACCTCTCTTCTTGTCGTTCTCGAAGAACCTTGAAGTCCATGGTTTAGGGATAACTCGTGAAGCAGATCTAAAAATATCGGGACAGACATTCTAAATATGTTGCTGAAACGAATTGGATGTCTCGAAAGCATCTCACCCACCCATTTGTCCCCAACATAGGTGGAGGTCATACGGGGTAAATGAAGGCTGCTTTATCGATAATACTCCAACAATAATATGGCAATAGCTGTAGCACATGCCATTCTCTTATGACGTTCGTGTTGCGTATCCATCCTAGAACAAGCAAGATGTTAGTAAGACCAGCAATTAATTTTCCGTAGAGCAAACCAGATACAATTAAAATAAAACTCTAAATGCATATAGCGCTACTAATTTGCTCTTGAGTTGAATCATGCAGATGTACAATTAACAAGAAAACATAAGTTCAAATAACAACTGCGTACACAACATGAAAGAGTACAATACAGAAGAAAGAAAAAACATAAAAAAGCTCAGTCATCCATAATAACACGCAAATACTCGACGCGCATCTCCGGTTCCATCGCCATGAATATTTGTCTGCGTGTTGGATCCTCTAGTTTTTTCATAGACATTGCATAGAAGCATTTGTCCACAACCACTTCAGGGATAATAACGAAAGTCTGAATAATTTCTAAGATACCGCTATCAGGAGCTGGAGCAGGCGGTTGTGCTCCAAAAGCATCAATGAGACAATCGAGCTTATCCAACAGAAAACTGTCATTTTCTTTCTTCTTTCTCCCTTGCCTGGGCCTCTTCGACTGTGAGCTTGACTCACCCATCTTCCTCTGCTTAACACTGTGTATTTCCTTGTCAACATACACCGGCTCTGATGGGAAATCATATGGAATTCCAGTAAACGCTGTCTCACTAGGGCTGACTGCATACTTGCCTGTTGCCACCACCCATTTGAATATTATGTCAAGTTTTTCTTCAAACTCTGGTTCAATTCTGCTCTGTTTGAATTTTTTCACTGCTGACATTGCCTGTAATATTACGTTGAGATTGGGGTTTAGGGAAATAATAGCTTAAATGAAAAAAAAATTTGCAATAAATGAGAAATTGAATAAAAATTTTGCAAACAAGAAGATAAAGAAAATCTGACCTCAATTCTCTCGGCCCACCAAGCATCTGAAGCATTGATTGTCCGTTTAATGGGATCCCAGCCCAACCCCGTGTATCCACGCTTCAGCTCCTTCCAGATTTTTCACTCTTTCTTCAACTAATCTCATTTGTTTTTAAAGTGTACTCTGTCATAATCTCTTCCTGTCAGATCTTTGAACTTTTGAGCTATATTCAGCCAACATTCCTTACTAAAATGGGTGGTTGGCCTATTACCGGCGTCAATCTCACTGATGCAGATGTTGCAGAAAATATTTGTAACCTCCTTATCCCACATCGTTGAGGTACTAGCTTCATTTGTCCTAACCATTGCTAATAAAACAATGCAAAAGTCACGCAGCATAAAAACATGAATTCTATTTTTCATACATAGCATCCAATACATGCAAAATTAAAAAGTAAAGTCAAGTAGCATCATTCTCAGAATTAAATGACATTTCAAGCATTAGCTAAGGAAAATCTGAACAATAGCTTGATGATCAAACAAATAAAACATGTTTGGAGAATACAACATTAACAAAACTTCTGCAATTAAAATTCAACCGAAACAAACCCAACAAGATTGTTAAGTTATAAAGAATTATTAGATCAGTTAGTTCAAAAGATCAAAAACAAACCTAACAAAACAAACTAAGGAACCACACAACAAGAGACAAAGAACAGCAAAAAACCTAACAAAAACAACGAAGAAGAGAAAAACGAGACAGCTTCGAACACTAAAAATTACAGCAACCAGCTGAGAACTCCAAACAGCAGCAACAACAAAGTAAGCTAATAAAGACTAGATCCAAAACTGTAGCAGCAGTGTTGAAGCATACTTTTCTAATTAATCATTGACCTTAATGAAAATATTGACCACGTGATCTTTATTTAAATAAACAACAATAATAATATATAATATATAAATTATTTAAATTGTTAAATTATAATAAAAAGTTAAGAAAACTTTATCAATAGTTAGATTATGAATCCTCCAAAAAAAATTTTGCCCCCTACTCAGGCAATAAAACGACGCGATCTTTCAAAGGTCTCAACCAAAGCAATCCAAACTAGAAATTTGGACAGAAGGGGCACGAGATTAGCAATAACAATCTTCTTTCATAATAGTTAATCACAATTAAGTAATCAATTAATATAAGAGCCAAATTGTAACAAAAATATTAAATGATTAGACAGAAATTAAATAATTAATAAAATTTTTGCAAAATAATAACTTGATTTTTTAACTAGATAAATAGACATATATGTCTCAATGGTCTAGCAATTGTTCTAATCACAAAACAATTCTTCCCATATATATTTTTTTAAAATGAAATATATCAATTAGATAATAGTATAACTATAAGAAAGGCATTTACAAAAAATGTCAAAGTGAAAAGAATATAACAACTCAAAAAAAAAGATATAAAACATTCATTTCAATCGTCTAGTTAAAAATACAGTGAAAAAAGCAAAATGAAATTAATTCATTTCATACAATTAATTATTGATGCAGACCATCTTAGGATCTTAAGATATTAATCTTAGGATCTTAAGATATTAATGTAATTAATTGTGTTTGTAAATAATGACAAAACAAGCACGTAATTTTCAAAGATAAGCAACTAATTTTAAAAAATTATTACACTATCCTGTATGAAAATCAAACTACAATAAAAATGCTAAATAAATAAATAAATAAATAAATAAAAAAAAAAATTAAAACTCAATTCCAACAAAAATACATATAGCCTCTACTGAAGATTAAAAAAAAACATTAATAATGTTAATATATCCACACCACAATTAAAATCTTATGGATAAACATATATAGATTTTTAGGAAGTGAGATCTATGGCTTCTCCTAAACTAAAGGAAGGAATTAACAAGGATGTGAAATCTACCTCATCAACAGAAAACATATCTAAATGTCGGGTTAGGAGTAGAGCAGAGGCGAGAACTCGTGATCTAGCTGAACGGGGAGGAGATCAGGGGTGGTGTTCAATGATCTCGCCGATCTAGCTGAACGGGGAGGAGATCTGGGATGGTGCTCAGCGGGGAGGGCGATGGGTAGACTCGTAGAGCAGCAGACGGAGAAAACGGAGAGGGCGATGCGAAGAGCAGACAGAGTAGACACGTAGAGCAGCGACGGGCAGACACGAAGAGCAGACGGAGAGGGTGATGCGTAAAGCAGCAGACGGGGACTGAACGGGGAGGAGATTTGGGATGGTGCTCAACGGGGAGTGCGAGAGAGACAGGGAGGGCGACGCGTAGAACAGCAAAAGGGCACCCGTGGAAATAAAACACCTATACGCGTGATAATCTGGTGGCCGCCCGCTTCCAACTTCTGTTAATAAAAATATTAAACGCATGATGGGATAAAGCGGCTCCAAATATTTTATCCAAATAGGACAGCGGCGTTGTTAATAACAACACGCCACTGCGACCCATAAACCCTCTCTTAAACGAAAAATTATTGCGTCCGGACAGCGTACGCAAAGTTGTGTCCGGACTCCAATTATACGAAGACACGTGTTCGTGTCGGCCTCATCCTTCAAAAACACAAAAATACAACCCGCGGGTTTTATCGGCATATTCCGGATACTACTATAATACAACCGGAATATTCCAATACAACCGCGGAATATTCGAATACAACCGCGGTTGTATTCAAATATTCCGCTGGTTGTATCGTATTACCGAATACTACCACAATAAAACCATAATACAACGCGAATATTCGAATACAACCGCGGAATATTCGAATACAACCATGGCTGTATTCGAATATTCCGCTGATTGTATTAGTACTACGGAATACTACCACAATAAAACCGGAATATTCCAATACAACTCGAAATATTTGAATACAACCACGGCTTTATTTCGTCGAAAAAATCGGCTCGGCTCGGGCCGCGTGATTAAATTTGTCGGTTAGTATTATGATAAGATCTCGAATATCTAATACAACCCGCGGGTTGTATTTTTGTGTTTTGAAGGATGAGACCGACACGAACACGTATCGTCCTGTAATTGAAGTCCGGACGTAACTTTACGTATGCTGTCCGGACACAATAATTTTTCCTCTTAAACCGCGAAAGATTATTATTTCGCTCCACTATAGCGGGCGGAAAACCGGCTTTCGCCTGCTAAATATTCCCAAATTCTGCCTGCCCTGGCATTCCATATCGTCCCCGCGCCGTCTCGCCTCTCGCCTCTCTCGCCTTCGAGCAGGAGCAAATCCAGGCGGCCCCCCGTGTTGTTCGACCAGGTACGAGGCAGGTAATCCTAAAGCCCTTCTCTTCCATTGTATCCAATGATTATGTTGAATTTCTGAATTTTTGGAATTATAAATATCCAAGCTTGACATTCTGCATTGCTTATGGTCGATCGTTTTCGAGGTGCGAATCTTTCCACTGTTCTTGATTTCTGGAACATCTTTTCCGTGAACTTTGTACTGGTTTCCACACGGATCATTGTGTTTTGAATGCGCCTTCTCGTGTTTAACGTTCTTTTTTTTGTTTGCAGTCATTGCGATCAATCGGTTGATTGGGGTTTCAATCAAGTACAAGTTGC
This sequence comes from Papilionanthe hookeriana x Papilionanthe teres, assembly GCA_022702705.1. Classification (NCBI taxonomy): domain Eukaryota; kingdom Viridiplantae; phylum Streptophyta; class Magnoliopsida; order Asparagales; family Orchidaceae; genus Papilionanthe; species Papilionanthe hookeriana x Papilionanthe teres. Next base: position 25,409,460 of record CM040434.1, read on the forward strand.
TAAGAATTCTTCTTGAACTTAATATGTGCAGATCTGCAGAAGTTTATCGTGGATAGAGAGTCTGCATTTTAGCTTTTTGATTAGTAATAGGATTGGATCGGTGGCAGGGAAGTGGTTTTGTGATTGCGAATGGCGATCCCGCTTCAGCTGGGGGTTCTATCTCGTTTCACAGGATTTGGAAAGAATTTGCAGGGTTCGATTGGTTTGCTATTAAACAGGCGGGTTGCACCTGGGTTTGAGCATTTTGGTAGGGTCTCTACGAGAGTGGAATATTTTGATGTTTAAGGGGAAGATATTTGAGAATTTCTTGCCGGAGAGGCGATTCTGCAGCAGTGGAAAAAGATGAAATAGATAAGCATAATGATGATCTAAATGCTGAACAGTTGAGCATTGTGATGAAATTGGGCGGTTCTTCAGTAGAAACAGCTGAGAGGATGAGGGAGGTTGCAAATATTATTCTGAGTTTTCCAGAAGAGAAGCCAGTGGTTGTTCTCTCTGCTATGGGAAGAACTACAAACAAACTTTTGTAGGTTTGAGTTATCCTATGATCCCTAGTTACTGCAAATATAGATGCCCCTGGGTTCAGACATCTAGTCCTCAATCTTATATTTCTTACTTAGGCAGAGGAGAAGACAGTGAATTGTGGTGTATCCAATGTGTCTGGAATCGATGAACTGACGTTCATAAAAGGTTTACATCTAAGGTAAGTTATTTCCTTGCCTAATCATGCTTACGTTTTCTGAGATTTATCTCTGGTTTGTTTATATGGATATAATTGTGCTCATTCTTATTTCAGGACAGCGAATGAATTAGGAGTAGAGAAGGCAGTCATATCAGGTGAATTTTTTTTTTGTTTTCATAGATGAAGCATCCTGCAATTATATAGGTCTTTCCTGGCTCTAACGTGATGTTTTACTGATGGCAATGGTTAATGTTTATTTTGAAACCATGATTCTCAGACTGAAATAAAACTTATTTGATTTTATATACTGGGAAACAATTTAGATAAATTGAAGTTTGTTGAATGGGAAAATTTACAGTTCCATAACTATTTGCTAAATATAGGTTTTAAATCAATGTGGAAAACAGTAGAATCTGATCAGGAAATTCGCAATGTTGTCTGACATTCAAATAATTTGTATACATCCGATTAACAGTAATAAATGTGTTGCGACCCTTTTGTTATTTTCTTCATTTTCACCCATTTTAGATCCCATTCTGTAGGCTGAGAAGGCAGGGGGTGTGTCTTTTAATGATTCTACATAAGATTGATGCACAATTAGTGGGGTTAAAAGACACAAAAGATTAAGAACTACTTGATTAGGGATTTTACAACTCTAAAGGAGGAGGCAACATAGATTCATGCACGATTAATCCTGTTCTTAATTAATGAGGATTACTTATCCTTTCGTGTCATTGGATGTAAATATTGGTTGACAAATCTAAGGAGGAGATGTGAGTGCTTTGTGGAAGCATAGTGTGATTCCTAGTCTCATTGCATGTTATTATTTGACTAAAAATACTCGTAAATGAAGTAATTAATAAGCAGTATAGTTGGTTTGTTATGATCGATTGATAACTCTGATCCTTATGAAAAACAATTGATAAATAATGTGGGTATAAACTTTTAATTTATGTTATGAACCTCACATATACTTGATATTGTGAATGCCACTGACAAAATTTCAGAAACCTTCTATCCTTGATTTCACTTGATGTATAAGTTCATTTTGTTTTTTTTTTCCTCTTTGGTCTAACCGATCAAATTTATGGCATCAAACATGATCCTAAAACGTTTTATGTGAGTATTTTAAATTTTATTTGAGTACTTATGGGATTTTCATTTGCTAGAAAGGAGGGAAGCTGTGGTTTACTTATATATATAAATTTTAAAAAAATAAATGTGATTTCCTTATATTTATAAACTAATGCGGTTATCTTCTATATATATATATATATATATATATATATATTTGCTTTTATTTATTTACATATATTTTCAATTTAATATTTTAAAAAACAAATTTTAAAACAGTTTTAAGAAGCAGGGGCAAAAAAATCATTTTTTCAGAAACAGCTGCCGCACAACTGTTTTCAGCAACTAGTATCAAACAGTAGCCTAACTTCCCGTAATGCTTTCTGCAGGCAAGATCACCGCAATAGTGTCGAGAAGCTGAACTGCGCCAAACAGACCCCTATATTCGCGGGGGCGACGTCGCGCCGCGCGAAAATTCACCCCCAAAGAAAGCCTCACAGTTTGTAATAATAGTGAGCTGGTTTCTTTTACAACTAAGGTGTAGCAGTGGCTTCAAGACTTCAGCTCATCCCTTCGTGAGTTGAGCTTTAGAGGCCTTGAGTTCTCGCAGTCTTACGTTTTCTCATTCGAAAGCCCCTCTTCACTTGAGATTCTACATGTAAAAAATGTTCCCCATCTCCGATGGCTTACACACATCCCCACCTCCTTGAAAGAATTACATCTTCGATCTCTGGAATCATTGCGGAGCCTGCCAACGTCTTTGTCAATCATCTCATCCCTCAACTGTTGTTATGACATTCCACTCGAATCATTGCTGGATCTCCTTCCTCCTTGGATTCATAAAAGTAGAAAAATGTGTTAAACTACGATGCATCGCCATCTTCTTTGTCGCCTATCAAGGTGTACCTTCCCTTCCCCCATCTCCTGCAATATAACAAATGGACCTCAGCGACACCAACTTGTCGGAGAAGCTCAAGCTCGTCGACCTCTAACTCGCCATCCTCGAAAAGGTCGCTAGCGGTCTCGGCATACTCAGTTTCGATTTCGCGATGATGGTTCTCTTGGGAGGCTTTGCAGCCGCTCTCAAGCCCGCCGATTTTTACATTGTTGCGGCTATTCTGCTGGTTAAATATGCTCCAATATTTAGTTGGAGCCAAGAGTCGGAGTGACAGCATTAGGCCACGTGGTCGCTCACGGAGGCCGTCGTGCGAGTGTTTAGGTTCCTTCTCTCGCCTTATCGGAGGAGCCCGTCTATTTTGGAGGAGGCATCGATGCTGCCGTCTACGTCTTCGGTAAAGAAGATTTTTTATTTTTTGTATTAGTTATAAAGTTGAAATTATATTATTATAAAACTTGAAAAGAAAAAAAAAATAATGTCGCCCTTGTTTTATTTGCAGTTGTCGGGTTGCTCAACCAGCACAGATCAAACAAGCTCAACAAATTCCACCGGAGGATCGCTTAAATCACCTAATGTCCATCCCTGTAGCATCTGCGTCTTCAAGTTCCGGCGAGATGCACCGCTCCGTTATCGCTCCAAATCTTCATTGTCACTCGTGTGCGCCGTCCTCTCCTCACGCGCTCGCCAACTTGACTATGGAGATATCGCCGGTGCCGACAAATCAACTAAACGAAATCTCCGGCGAGTTCTTAAGATCTTCTATGGTTTCTCCCTTGCCCAAGCTCTCATCTTCCTCGCCAAGCAAGCATATTTGGTGTGGATGCTTAGCTGCTCCCCCTTCTTGGGAAAGTTATCAGTGAGTCCGACCTCAAACGCATCAGAGTACTCGTCTTCTACGACGCCTATTCCTACTACATAAATTAGAGTATTTTTGATGCGATGAAGATGAATATGGTGAGCATTAGCGAAAAACTCTTGGTTTCTGATTCTAGGAATAAGCAGTTGATTGGTGCGGGGGTACGGTTGAAGTTTGCGAATAAGGCGATGGGGAGGATTGGGATGTCGGAGCTGGAGATGGAGAGGTTGGTGCGTATGTTGAGCTGGACAAGTTCGGGTGACAATGAGATAAGGAAGGCGACGGCGTTGGTGGTGTCGAGATTGGCTGGGGAGAAAAGGAATGAGATTAGTTTGATGAGGATCATCGGGGTGATGGACTCCATTGCAACGCTGTTGGATAATCAAAATTATGAAGGCACAGAGGAGTTTAGACTTGTTAAATTTAAGACTTTTTTTTCTTGCAAAATTTTGGATATTCTATATCTGGTGAAAAACTCTTTAATTTTCAATTATTTTAAGCAGACAATGGCAGATCGGTCGAAAACTAATCACTACACACACTTAACCTTCATGGTCTTAACATCCTCGATAAGCTTGTAAATGATCTTAACGTCTGCGTCAAAATCGGTGAAACCAAAAACTTCATCCTGAAAATCATCTTTTTCACCAAGCTCCCCCACCAAAACTTCATCGCTGACACCAATCTAGATTTTCAGACCACAAAACTAGCCCTCCAAGTACTCAAATCGCTGCGGCACCACCGGCCACGGCTGCAGTCTCTCCGAAGTAAAATTTTGACAAACACCGCCACAATCTGCAACATCCTTGAGATCCACAATGGCAAGGAAGAGATTTTGAAGCCTTTGAAGGAGCTAGGGAAATAGATAATTAATTACTTGGATATGGATGACATGTGACAAGAGAAAGAGTAAGAGATTTGGAAGGTATCATATATATTTGAATAAATTTGGGTAATGTTATGAGCCTATCAAAACTCATTATTTTATAAAGTATTATCATGCACTGGATCTTTTATAAAATATGCATTTCGAATGGTGTTCTTTGGCGTTTCTAAATTTTGTGAAAAACACAAATACATCTAATTCCTATGTATCACTCGGGTTAGAGTTGCTTGGTTGCCTTTGCGTCTTGATTTGTCTCACCTTAGTTAAGTCTGGTTTGATAATTGAGCCTCCAGGTTTTCTGACAGTGGATCCTCCTTTGATGTTTCTTCTTTCTTCTAAACCGTCATATATAGCCTCAAGATTCGTGAGTGACACTTTTTATATGAACAAAGAATATTTAATGTGGTTTTATTAAATTATTATTTAGTTTACATAAACACAACAAAAATTACAATATAACACAATATAAGCCTACAATACCAAACAATATCAAAGGAATCATTTGGATCACTTTATAATTTTTTACACATTTCTATTATCTTAAGTGCCGTTTTTTTTCTTACATATTTAACATAAATTTTATTTTTATACATTTATGTCACCTAAAAAATCATATCTTATGAAAGAATTTCAATTAAGTGGCTTATAACTTTTACGTAAAAATAAAATTTTGTATGTAAATCTTTTATTGAAAGGAAAGATGTTAGCAACTCTAACATTGATCAGTCCACAAGCTAAACAAAATACACACGAATGGAGCTGGCAGCCATGCAAAAAGAAGACCAGCTTCAGCTCCATGCAAGAAGAAGACCAGCTTCAGCTCCATTCATGTGTATTTTGTTTAGCTTGTGGACTGATCGATGTTAGAGTTGCTAACATCTTTCCTTTCAATAGAAGATTTACATACAAAATTTTATTTTTATGTACAAGTTATAAGCTACTTAATTGAAATTCTTTCATAAGATATGACATTTTAGGTGACATAAATGTATAAAAATAAAATTTATGTTAAATATGTAAGAAAAAAAATGGCTCTTAAGATAATGAAAATGTGTAAAAAATTATAAAGTGATCCAAATGATTCCTTTGATACTGTTTGGTATTATAGGCTTATAATGTGTTATATTGTAATTTTTGTTGTGTCTTAGGTAAACTAAATAATTATTTAATATAACCACATTAAATATTATTTGTTCATATAAAAAGTGTCACTCACGAATCTTGAGGCTATATATGACGGTTTAGAAGAAAGAAGAAACATCAAATGAGGGTACACTGTCATAAAACCTGGAGGCTCAATTGTCAAACCAGACTTTACTAAGGTGAGACCAATCAAGTTGCAAAGGTAACCAACCAGCTCAAACCCGAGTGATACATAGGAATTAGTTGTATTTATGCGTTTTTCATAAAATTTAGAAACGCCAAAGAACACCATTCGGAATGCATATTTTATAAAAGATCCAGTGAACGATAATGCTTCATAAAATAATGAGTTTTGATAGACTCATAACATTACCCAAATTTATTCAAATATATATGGTACCTTCCAAGTCTCTTACCCTTTCTCCTGCCACATGTCATCCATATCCAAGTAATTAATTATCTCTTTCCCTAGCTCCTTCAAAGGCTTCAAAATCTCTTCCTTGCCGTTGTGGATCTCAAGGATGTTGCTGATTGTGGCGGTGTTTGTCAAAATTTTACTTCAAAGAGACTTGCCGGTGGGGCTGATGGTGCCAGCTAGCAATTTGAGTACTTTGGGGCTAGCTTGTAATCTGAAAATCTAGATCGGTGTCGACGATGAAGTTTTGGTGGGGGAGCTTGGTGAAATAGATGATTTTCAAGATGAGGTTTTTGGTTTCACCGATCTTGACGCAGACGTTGGGATCATTTACAAGCTTCTTGAGGGTGCTAAGGCCATGATGATTGAGTGTGTGGTAGTGATTTGTTTTTGGCTGATCTGCCATTGTCTGCTTAAAATGATTGAAAATTAAAGAGTTTTTCACAGGATATAGAATATTCAAAATTTTGCAAGAAAAAAAAATCTTAAATTTAACAAGTCTAACCTCCTCTGTGCTTTCATAATTTTGATTATCCAACAGCGTTGCAATGGAGTCCATCACCCTAGTGATCCTCGTCAAACTAATCCCATTCCTTTTCTCTCCAGCCAATCTCGACACCACCAACGCTGACGCCGTCCTTATCTCATTGTCACCTGAACTCGTTCAGTTCAACATACACACCAACCTCTCCATCTCCAGCTCCGACATCTCAATCCATCCCATCACCTTATCCACAAACTTCAATCGTACCCCCGCACTAATCAGCTGCTTATTCCCGGAACCAGAAACCAAGATCTTTTCGCTAATGCTCACCATATCCATTTTCATCCCATCGAAATTACTCTCATTTATGTAGCAAGAATATGCGTCGTAGAAGAAGAGCACTCTGATGCGTTTGAGGTCATACTCACTACTAACTTTCCCGAGAAGGGGGAGCAGCTAAGCATCCACACCAAATATACTTGCTTGGAGAGAAAGATGAGAGCTTGGGCAAGGGAGAGACCGTAAGAGATGTTGAGAACTCGCCGGAGATTTCGTTTAGTTGATTTGTCGGCGCCGGCGATATCGCCATAGTCAAGTTGGGCGAGGCGCGTTGAGGAGAGGACGACGCACACAGTAACAAAGAAGATTTGAAACCAATAATGGAGGCGGCACATGCGGCTGGACTTGAAGTTGCGGATGCTACAGGGATGTACATTAGGTGATTCAAGCGATCCTCCGATGGGATTTGTTGAGCTCGTTTGATCTGTGCTGGTTTAGCGACCTGACAACTGCAAATAAAACACGAGCGACATTATTTTTTTATTCTTTATTTTTTCTTTTTAAGCTTTTTAATAATATAATTTTAACTTTCTAACTAATACAAAAAACAAAAAATTTTCTTTACCGAAGACGTAAACGACAGCATCGACGCCTCCTCCTCCAAAAAAGACGAGCTCCTCTAATAACAAGGTGATAGCAGGAACCTAAATGCTCGCATGACGGCCTCCGTAAGAGACCACATGGCCTGATGCTGTCACTCCAGCTCTTGGCTCAAACTAAATATTCGAGCCTGTTCAACTAGCAGAATAGTCGCAACAATGTAAAAATCGGTGGGCTCGAGAGCGGCTTCAAAGCCTCCCAAGAGAACCACCGTCGCGCAATCTAAGCCGAGCATGACGAGACCGCTGGCGACTTTTTCGAGGATGACAAGGTGGAGGGCGACGAGTTTGAGCTTCTCAGGCAAGTTGATGTCGCCGAGATCCATTTGTTATATTACAGGAGATGGGGGAAGGGGAAGGTACACCTTGATGACTGACAAAGAAGATGGCAGGCACTGTAGTTTAACACATTTTTCTAGTTTTATTGAATCCAAGGAGGAAGGGAGGTCTGACAATGATTCGAGTGGAATGTCATATAACAATAGACAGTCGAGGGATGAGATGACCAACAAAGATGTTGACAGGCTCCGCAATGATTCCAGAGATCGAAGATGTAATTCTTTCAGGGAGGTGGGGATGTGTGGAAGCTGCCGGAGATGAGGAACATTTTCGACATGTAGAATCTCAAGTGAAGAGGGGCTTTCGAATGAGGAAACATAATACTATGGGAACTCGAGGCCTCTAAAGCTCAACTCACGAAGGGATGAGCTGAAGTCTCGAAGCCACTGCTCCACCTTAGTTGTAAAAGAAACCGACTCACGATTAGTACAAACCGTGAGGTCTTCATTTAGGGTGATTTTTTTGTGCGGCGCGACGTCGCCCCCGCAAATATCGGTCGTTTGGGCAACAGTTTTATCGCGGCCCCGAAGCGCAGCGGATAAAGGAAAAGCTATACATAATGAATCATATATACATTTTTTCTCCTTTTTGCAAATAAAGGAAAAGCTATGCAAGAGTTGCTCTTCTTTTTTCGCCGGGAAGAAATTATCTTGGTCCTCTAATTGATTGATAATTGATGACATTTATATTTTCATTATCTTCGACATGTCAAGCTTTGTCAATTTTCTGGGTAGACATAATTGAAAATTTATTCATTAGAACCAAAGCAATATGGTCTTTTATTCTTTGTCATTTTAAATTAGTTAACAAGAATAATTTTATGGTTTCTGGATATATTTTGAGTAGCCATCCTGGTTGAAGGCTTTATATAACATGGCTATGTTTTAATTGCTGCTTCAAGACCTTGTAGATGTATAATCATACAGGTCAACTGAAAAAAGTACTTTGTCTATTTCATTAATAACCTCGATTTTCATATGTTGAATAATTTTTTTTTTTCATTTTTATTTTATCCACTAATTTTAATGATTTTCCGTTGGACGGTCTGACATTGGCCATGCATAAGAACAAAGAAGGCCCAGCTGCTTGAATGCTTGGCTTGCACTTGATGAGATAATGCTGCACTTGTTCAATCATTGCTTGAAGCTGCTGTGTTTTGATGGAACTAAGGTTAATCTGAGCCTCCAATCTTGTATTTATTCCTTTCAATTTTTTTTGTGTATTTGTGGAAGAAGTTGTAATCTGTTTTGATTTCTTTTGTATTTTATAAGTGAAAAGGGTGAAAATAGTCCTCTGATTCTATGCTTGGGATAATTTTTTTCATAAACTATACAATACTGTCAATTTTCTAGGCTATTTTAGTATGGTCTCAAATGACCCTCTTAGTTTTGAATGATTCATATGCCTATGTTGCAAGATGATGGTCGATTGAAGTCGAATGACATGTATTAATGCATTATTGATGCTTTACTCTGCAAATAAAATGCATCATTATTGATACAGTACTCTGATTTTACTTCTATACATATATATCACTTGAAATTCATTTTTTAATGTTTGGAGGAATGTCTAAAGCAGCTGATGAGCTCCTTCTATTATATAAACTAAGGTAGTATGGCTATGATGTCAATTCAACTCTCATGCTACAGTGGATGTTTTAGAGGTTACTACATATGAATTTTGGCTTGTTGTACTACCTTCTTTAGCACCAGGATGCGAACATAAACCTTTTTAGATTGTAGTCATTAAATTGTAACCAGGTTCACATAAGCAACATTAAGCGAACATAAACCTTCAAGATATTTTTTAGATATTTTTCAGCTTAAAATAATTGACTAATGGATTGTATTTTGTTTTTTCCAGGAAAGATGAGCTCCAATAATTCAGGGACATCCCGTAGAATGTTATGCTACTGAGGACTAGAGACTTGCTTTCTGAAGTCACGGCAGGCACATAGCTACGGTCGATACTTTACATATGCCCCCAGAGACTCGCAGAATAGTGTGACCTCTTCTTCTGTGCTGACGGTCAGATGGATTCCACTGCTAGAAGTGATCGCGAATTGATAGCATTATTGGAGGACAATTTAGGAGGAGACATCTATCGCCCTCACGTTAAAGACAATATCATTATTACTTGTAATTTTATTAGTTTTTTTCTTTTTCATAGCACTTTTGATACTCACTGCTAAGTAAGTGGTGTATTTGTACTATTGTTATGTTTCGAAATAAATTTCTACTTATAAATTATCGAATTTGTCACTGTCGTAGTTCTGTTTTAAAGAGCTTCATTAAACAAGCGCGTAATAGATCATTTTTCCGTAGAACAGTGCTTCTACACATGTTCTCACATAGTCGCACTCAAACAGATAATCGGCTTCCCCGCAATAAGTCTTAGTAGCAGCAAAGTGCAATATTGAAAGCCGAGAAGTCAGTAATGCCTCAAACAGAGCCTAAGTGGGGTAGTCTACATGAATCCTTTTTCTCTACTGTTTTCTATTAGGTGTCAACTTTTCATTCAATTCTAATAAATTAAGATCATTTCTTATGCTATATGCCCAAATTTTTTTAGATCTGCCTCTACCTTTTTTAACAAAAGTCGAATCTAAAGTATTTATACGCTTAACTGGATCATTAAATTATGACAACACTCTCTACTCTTGGCTGCCACTGGAACTAACCAATCCTTCATGGATACAATCGTTTTACATTTTGTCTTTCAAGTTTCAAGCCACTCATCCACCTAATCATTCTCATCTCTAGAATACTTAACTTACTTTTATGCTTCTTTTTTCAAAGCCTTTAATTTTCGTTGATGTTTATGAATTAAATTTCTATGCATTGTATGGATGGTTTCCTACGGATGTCCATCAATAATTATCAGTGTTGCAGGCCCTTATTCTATTCCACCCCACAACTTAAAATTCTTACGTCTAGCCCCGATCTTCTATATGTGCTATTTTACTCATTCTACATGCTTATATTGCCTCATAATTCACATAGGTTCTATACATTTGTATGCTATGTTTATAATGCTAACATATTAGCAGCAACATCGGAGGCGAAATGTACGCGTTGTTACTCTTCTTTTACTACACTTTCCTTTTGTTGTACTGTATGACAAGTTTTATTTCGGCATAGTCATATATCTGTAAATTCTTCTAGAGCAATGACATTAGACCATCTGTTTAGAAGGAACCCCGCGGCAAGCCGTGAGACCCAAGAAGAATCACAAGTTCAAAAATAAACCCTAGACTTGGAACCATCACAACAAGAAGTTTGGAATAAGCCGTGACGTGTGTCGAGGACGACTTCGGATGATAATCAAGACTTAATAATGAAGTGGATATACTTTAGTAAAGTTTTTAATAGTCTTAAATAACATAAACTCATGGGATTCGAGTGTTTTAGTCTAGTACGACGTAAATCCACACACTATCTATAAGCTTTTGCACAATCATGTTGTGCAGTATAAGTCCTAACTCTTTTTAGGATTCTCAAGTTGTTCATTTGATACGACGTAAAACTTTTCATCTTCCTAGGCTATTTATATGATTGTATATTATGTAAATGTAAGCACTAACTTTAAATAAATGACAGGAGTAAACATTAAATAACTTCACTTTCAAGATACAAAGCAAATAGTAGGATAGATTGAGAGGCCATTCAGGTTCGCCTTAGAGTCTATGACATCATCTACCTTTCGCTCCTTTTGGTTTCCAAATAAACTGTTAATATTTGGTCTATTCCGACTTGACTTTTCATACAAACAACCATGGAAACTCAACATTAAATTCTTGAAGATAAAACCTCTAATCATTATCGAGAGTTTTCTTAAGTGAATTCAATTATTTATGGTGTAATTAACTATAGAGGCTTCCCTTTATAGAAAATTAAGAACCCAGGAAATATAAACCCTATATAATCTTCATATAAGATAAGGGAGTTGTTTACCACAAAATTTACACACTAAGCGGATGTCATAAATTTTTTAGTTAAATGGTTGAGATTCATCCAGTCTTGTTCTTCAAAATTAGAAAATGTTATTTTCAAAAACAAAATAATATATCCATTAAATTAAATCATTTAAGTTGGCTGATAGTGGTTTTTGAGTGGTGTAGAGTTATGTGTGAGTGTAGATGCGTGTGTATGTGGTGTGTGGGTGTGTAAGTGTGTATGAAGTGAATGTGTAAGTGGTGTGGTGAATTATGTACAAGTGGTGTGGTCAATTATGTGGGGTATGCATAGCACTCTAAAGAGATGAAACCCTAGGTCACAAAGAGTTTTCCTAAGGCATTACCAATCCTTATAAGAACAACATTTGAGCTTCAATATATTGGTTCTAATCAACTCAACCTAGTGGTTGAAGACTTGGAACCACACATATGTAACTACAAAGAGTCAAGAGAGGGCTTGAATTTCTAATTGGTGTGGGCCCCAGTACTAGTCATTTAGGAAAGTGAAGAGGGAAAACCCTACGACTATGCCCTAAGTTTTGAAAGAGGAATTAAACCTGACAAAAAATGAGGTCCACAAATGGACCCCCAATAGCTGTGGTGTGCTAAACAAGCCAGTCTCATATATTTGTTTTGACCGAAATGATCAAAAAACCTGACATGATGCCTAAGCAAAGATAGATTATAGCTCAGACGAGATTTGAGATTGAATTTGAGTTGAACATTTTAGGGATTGGCAGGTGTACTTGATTTTTTTAACAGGGCATTTGTCAAATATTGGTCATTGATTCTTGTGGGAATTTGAAGGCACCCAAGTGAGGATTAAAAGTAATAATTTTCTTTAAACTCGTGTTTTGAATTTTTTTTCTTTATGAGAGGTATTTTGTGAGATTTTAGGATGATAGTGTTAACCTCATTTTTGGTGAGGTATAGTTTCTTTCTTAGAAGCATAAGATTTAGCCATAGGACTTTTCTGTTGCTATCCCAAAGGACTTGTGATGGAACACTACCCCATTAGAAAGTTTAAACACTTTATTACTCGTCTTGGAGTTCTACATGTTTGATCCTAACCTTTAGCGCTTTAGTAGGTGGGAGCCAAATTTGAGGGAGCTCAAAAGGAGTCCCCATAAGGCTTTAGGATTAACCCTGGGTGAACTGCTCTTTGGCAAGCTTCCTCAACACACACTTGAATCCCTCACTCACACTCACTACCTCAAACCTTATAATCAAATATGTTTGACTTGGTGCCCCCCACTTTTTTTGGAAACTCATGTGGGTGATCCTTCAAGCCCTTAACCCTAAGCTAGAGTTTGGCTACGACCAACACATGGAGGATCCAAAATGGGACTTCTCTTTAATCCATGGCTCAAGTAGAGTAAAACCATTATTAACATTCTCGATTGGTCCTAATTTTACCAAAAACCCCAAATTTGACTTTTCAGCCCCAAACATTCACCAAATTACCAAAATGCTCATAAACCCTAAATTTTGACCAAAATTCTTAAAATTATCCAAATTCTCAAATTTTCTTAAAAAATCATTTCAAACCAATCCAAATCACTCAAATTACTCAAAGTACCTCAGATTTACAAAATTTTCCAAAATACCCCCAAATTTGACAAAATTACTAAAATGTCTTTTATCCAAAAAATTCAAAAAATTCTCAAAATCTCCAAAAACACTCAAAATGTTCCAAAAATTAATTTAAACCACTTCATTGAGCCCAATTTAACCAAATTGACCAATTTTATTCAAAATGCCCAAATTGTCCCTAAAAGCCTAAAATGCCTAAAATACTCAAAATTTCCACCAAATTGACTTCAATCTCAACCAATTTCAATTCCAAATTAAAATTCATCATGATTAATCCAAATTTAACTCAAATTCAAGTCCAATTGAACCCAATTTCAAGCCAAAATTCCAAGCCCAAGTGAATTCCTCAAATTGACCATGTCTACATATTCCCTTAAATTGAAACCCATAACCAATCCAATTTCCCCAAATTTGAATTCTAAACTCTTCATAACATCACTTTAGATCAAATTTGAACCTTCAATTGGATGCCACCAAACTCAAACCCAACGTAAACTCAGCCCAAGCCAAAATGCCTAATTTTAACCCAAAATTCAAAATCCCCCAAATTGAACTTCACATCTCCCCGAATCCAACCTAATTGATATCTAAATGTCTTAATAATAATCTGTCATATCATTTTGAACCATCAATTGAGCTAAAAACAAGGTGTAGCCAAACCCAAACCCAAGTTCAAGCTAAATCCAATGCCTTGAGCCCAAACCCAAATGTCAACTCAAATCACTTGGGCTGACTCAACCATGACCACTACAACATCCATTTCAACCCTAGAAGCCATGCTAGATCCACCTAGCCCACTCTACATGAGCCATGGACCAAGGGTCCCGCAAATTAGGGGGATTTAATCCTAAATATGGTTAAACAAAAAGGATTCTTGCCACCAGCCTTCCCAATCCCCCAAACCATCACCATTAACTCCTTCCAAGTCACTGAGTCAACTAGCACTAGCCCTGGCCTTCCCAGTCGGCCTAGTCGTTGGAGAACTCAAACCCGAGGAGGCCACCAATGGAATAAACACCAAATTGGACGTCTCCAATGCGACACTTCCCCATTGGTCATTGGCGCCGCTTAGTCCTCCACCTCAGCTTCGAGAGACAAGCTAATGGCAGCCCAGAGCCTCCCAATTAGTGTGGCTATAAATTGACCCATTCACGGCCAAGATCACGTGTGGTTAATTCCCTAGCAAAACCCTGCCAAAATCTCAACAGAGCTTCTCTAAACCTCCTTGAGTGCAATCCCACCATTTTTTAGCCCTCTCCCCTACTGCCTGAGCTTAATTTCACCACCCAAAATACCCAAAAATAGGATATTTTTGTCATCTCCCCAAACTCCACCAAGGTACCAATTAAATTATCCCTAAGCTTCCCCAGACCGAACAAGGAAGTTCTCCACTGAAATCCTCATCCCTAAAGCCCTTTGCACCATAATTTAACTAGACCCGAATCACCCTCCGATCAAGTTCATACACAGCTGCAACCTCAACTCAAACTGGTGCATGGAGGAGCTTTGCAAGGTCACAAAAAACGTCCATAACACTTCCCATTAAGGACACATCTCTTGGACAAAGGTATAGAACTCTTCCTTCCAGATCGAGCTCGGTTTGGGCTTTTGTGAAGAAAAATTTAAGTTCATGCTTGATCAACCATATAGATAGGTTCTTCTTGACTAGATGAAGGAGTAGGAACAAACACCATGTGATTTGGTTGAGTGTAGTGAGAGATCTTAAATTTTTAGTGTGGATGGTCTGCGGGATACACATGAAGAAGATGAAGGAGTCGCTGGATCGCTTGTGTATCAAGTAAAGTGCTGAGATCACGCCGGACGAGGGAATAGTGCACAAAACGCGGGCTGAGTCTGATGGTGACACGCGCACGTTCGGAGCTCCCGAGGATGAGCTGAATAAGTAGGAATTTAAATGATTTAAATAATTTATTTAATTGCAGAAAATTATAAAATCCAAAACTTGGTGTAGAAAAATCCTAAATATAAAAGGAAAATATCTTGTTGCTCAGTGAATAGAGGAGAATAATTTGGAACAAAAATCAAAATTATTTGACTTGTATTTATTTCAAAATTATATAAATACCCTAAACTTTAATTAAATCATAACTCATTAAATATAAATCACCATAGCTTGAAATTTGGAGCACTTGTTTGCTCTATTGATATGAGTGTTCCCAGATTTTTCTAGAGCCAAAGATCATTTCTAGGATGAGAGCCCTAATTTTTAAGTAAAAACACTTCTATTTTAATTAAAAATTATAAAAATTTAAATAAAAATCAGAAAAATATAAAATATATTTTGGTACGTTCACTGTGATCAGAGAACCCTAAGAAAAATATAAAATTGATTTGATTAATAAAATGCACTAACTTTAATTACCTTATTAAAACACTTAAAAAATTAAATAATTAAAATATAAATAGAAAAATCACAAAATTGAGCCCACGTTGTAAATGATCATCATATTAACTCAATGTAAAAATTTGGAACTCATTTGAATTAATTTAATCACCAAATTTGATATTCTAAGTAAAACGATATTTTAACATTAAGATAATTATAATAATTAAAATATAATTGAGAAAATTATAAAAAATTGGTTTTGGAAGTTTCTTGTGATGAGGGCACCAAAGAAAAATAAAATTAAGCCCTAAGTAAAAAATTTAATTTTAACCTATTTTCCTTATTTTTGAATATAAAAATAATTATAAATAATTATAAATCATAAAAAATACAAAAATATAAAATTATACTAAAATGTTCTAAATTATTTCTTGATCACTTGGGAGCAATTAGAATATTTTTTCCATTTTTCTTAAAATAAATATGAATTTTTAAAGGCTAAAAATGAATTTTCCCTAATTTTATAATAAAATAATTACAATAAATAAAATAAAAAAAATAATATATGAAATTTACTTTTCTAGGTTCCCTGAACTCAAGGAGATTTAACAAAAATATAAACCTAATTTTCAACTTAAATAATATTCAAAATAAATAATAATTATAATAATTAAAATAAAAGTAAAAAAATCATAAAAATTGGTCTAGGTGGTCCTCTGACCTAGTTGAACCTCTAATAATGTTCTTAAAAATATATGGTATACTTTTGATAAGTTAATGAAGTAACTTGAAAAATACCTATTTTTGCATTAAAAATAATTTTAAAAAAAATTAGAAACTCACATTTTCTCCTATGATATTTTAATTGACCCATGAGCGGAGTAACATAAAAATTTCAAAGTCATTTGATTTAAATTTAAGGAATTATGAATTGATAAGGCCTTAAGGGCAAAATGGTAATTATGGAATTTAAGCAATAATTAATATTTATGTTAAATCAAGAGGTAAATGGGTAATGTATGATCATAATTGATTTTCCCAAGTGGTTGAAACACACGGGATTAAGAGGTAGAAACCAACTCATCACTTTTCTTTAACAAGGGTATAATTGTAATTTCCCCCTAATTATTGTAATTTGGAAGTTAATTAGATTGAATGATCCTAAAGTGAGGGGTTTGATTTTGGAAGACCATAATTCACTGATTAAAGCCCACTAGCCAATGGTGACTCAATATTTGATTAGGGTTAAGCTCAACTATCTCAAACATTCTTAAATTTACAAATCTACTCATAAAATCTCAAGGGCATAGTGGTGAACTAGGCTCAATCTAAGATTGCTTAATGAGGCTTAGAAAAGATAATATAACTAACCACTAATATTTTGAAAATACTACTAGCCCAACTCTAAGTTTAAATGGCTAAGTTCTTTAGCAAAATCAATTTTCCCTTAAGGGCCCTCACTCGCATAATTCATATATAAAACATCAAGTGATAGTTACCCCACTTATAGGGATAATTAAACCATCTAGGTTCACTAAGCATGAGATAAGTCATCTCCACTAAACTTTAATTATAATGGATAAATGATTTAGCAATATAATAAGTTTAGAGGAGCTCGAGACGTTTCAAAGAATCTTAAAAGAGGTGTAGGGTTTTGCCCGACATTCCTTTATAGTCTTTTGGATATCTTGTAGGACAACTGAACCCATTAAGTTTTTGCTCAAGAAGGACATTGATACGACAGCTGGTGTCGGTGCGCTGCCTCTAACATAAATATTCCAAGGATAGTTTCAGTTCAGTTTCACAATAAGATTAATTTAATAATTAGACATTCACTCATATACGCAAGTATACATATCGTTCAAGTAATACAGGGTTCTAGTGGAGTCCTGATTATTGATCCCACGAGAAATCTATGAACTTATCTAAATATAGCAAAGATTTGAAATCCAATACTCAATTCACAATGCAAGTTCAAGTACTATTTAAGTTGCTAGTGCAAAGATAACTAAAGTTAAGTTAACAACAATTACTTTCTAAATTTCTAAACAAGATTAACTAACACACAATAAGTTTTGTATTGAAAGGTTCTAATATGGAAAAGTATCTTTCCTCTTGCAATTATTCAGTGATGATTGATTGATATATATTGATAATAAATTTGTATTGCCCCAAATAGGAGCAATTATATTCTTTACTCTCGTCAGAGTACCCCCTCTTCCAAGTATGAAAAGAACATTGATAAATTCTAAGCTTGTTCACTAAATCCAAGGTTAGGTTGGGAGGATACTGAATCTCACTTCAGAGCTCCCACTTTCCTTCACTTGAAGGCTAACATTAACTTTAGTTACCAAAATTTAGGATCAAATAGGGGATTTCAGCCTGTCACTCTAATTTCTCCAATTCGACGCCAACCAAATCACATTTCTCTATTTATTTACACTCAATTCGCATGAACTATGCAACTCATTCATGGACATTGAATGGATCTCCACTATTGTTGTAGAACACTTAGTCCTTTTGGATTGAATGTTTTACAACAAGTTTTAACATGTCAATTGGTCAGATCAAAAAGTAAATGAAGTTCAAAGTGAAAAATCATCACAATTTCTTAACATTTTGATGACACATCAAATCTATATCAACAGTTCACCACATCAAATTGCAAGAAGAAAGGCAAAAATCTACTCAAAATTCATGAGGAAGGTACAACAAAACATGGATTTTATATATAAACGGAAAGTCATACAAACCACAAAAGTAAATACAACTTATCTCAATCTCTTCCCCAAGAAAATCCCTTAAAGTTCCTTTGAATCATTTTCTCTCTTCTCTACAACACTAAATTATCTCTTTAGAATAGTAAGGAAGAAGCAAACTCTCACTTTCCTCCTCCTACACTCCTTAGAGAAGAATCCCTCACAAAACAACACTTACCACACACTCTACAAACCCTAACACACTCTCTTCACTCCTTTCCACTTCTCTCCCTCTCCTCTTTTCTTCTCTCTTCTCTTAATTAGTGTCCATAACTATCTATAAGAGTTTAGAAATGAATTCACCAAGAGTTTCCTCAAGCAACCCTTCAAAAAGCTTCTAAATACATTGAATTTGGATTTCCACCGACATTAGGCGCCGACGGTGCTAGATAGGGTGCTGGCGGTGCTGGCCGCCATTAACTCTAAACTCTCTGGAAGTGGGCGTCGGCGGCGCCAGAAGACTGTTTTCTCCATTTTGCCTCTTTTTGCTCCAAATTTGTTCTTTTTCGCTTTCTTTTGCTCCAATCACCTAAAATCTTCATATCTGTAGCAAAACATGAAGAATACAGCTCAAAGTATCATAAAAAATGAGTAGAAATTGTATAACAAAAATCTAACATATTTTTGTTGCATCAAAATCCCCCAAACTTAACTATTACTTGTTTTTAAGTAATCCTTTTACTACTTAAAAATATAGCTCAAAGTAGTGAGCTCTTCACTTATAGAGTACTATGATTTTTTATTCAAATGATTATAATAATAAGATTCTTAGAAAGAAGTTTAATAACTCATGTTAAAACTACATGTATAAGAACATTCGATAGTCAAGTCTAAGAGTTCTAGTTTTCTATTCATTTCTAGATGAACCATAATTTGTCACATTAAGGGTGCCTTGAAATACTATATGAAAAAGAAGTTCATGTAAACTCTATTAGAAAGTAGACTAATACTTTAAATATACATTCATAAATGTAACAAAGTTCTCCCTTTAGTTTGATTCAAGTGAGGCCAACTTTTGATTAGGCATCTCCTCAAGTTTCTCCTCACATATATATTTTTTTCTTTTTATTTCTGGGATTATTTTTCAATCTTTTCTTTTTCTTTCTTTTTTTTGCTTGTGAGGATTACTTTATTTGTATTGCATTTAAGAGTTTTGAACTTCACTCTCCTCTTTCTAAAGTTGAAACTTGAAACACCTCCTTACTTTATAAATATATATCAGTTTTATAATTCATCATAAAGTCACAATCTTTTCTTCACACATAGTTCTTTAAGTCTCTTAACATTTCAAATACAGTTTTCTTTACTTTAAATAGTCAACTATAGTCCAATCCTTTCATACTAAATATCTTGACCTTATAAAATTAACCTTTATTATTAAAAAATTTCATTCAAATCTACCATAATATTTAAATTAAATAAAAAATTTAATTATCTAAAGTTAGGTTCAACTACTAAAGTCATGCTAATAATTTTTGAAATTAAATTAATTGAGAACAAATAAGAGTTAATATTTTACCCTTCCCCAAACTTAAGTTTTTAATTACTTATACATTTGCAAAGGTAGAGAGTAAAAGAAAACTAACCTTTTTGTGTTGGGA
This sequence comes from Papilionanthe hookeriana x Papilionanthe teres, assembly GCA_022702705.1. Lineage (NCBI taxonomy): Eukaryota > Viridiplantae > Streptophyta > Magnoliopsida > Asparagales > Orchidaceae > Papilionanthe > Papilionanthe hookeriana x Papilionanthe teres. The sequence goes on from CM040434.1 coordinate 25,429,430, forward strand.
TTTTGAAATTTTCTAAAGCTATGCTGGTATTAATCAATAAATTAAACTAGCAAGCATGAAACATTTAGAAACAATGATATATATATGATATTAAAATTTGCAAGGGTGAAGAAAGATTAAACACATAAACATTAAACATCCAATATAACATCACAATCTCAATCCAAATCACTAAACAAACTAACACAGAGTTCATACATTTTCATTTTTTAACACAAATACATCAGCAAACTACGCTAATCACATAAAAATAAATAACAAACACAACAAAGTACTACAACACACCAATAAAAAAACCAGAAATCACAAAACTACCAATCATCATCACCAGCTTCCTCAGCTTCTTTTGCATGATCAGGTCTGTAAGGAATATAACTGGGGCATGTAGGAAATATCACTTCAGAGCCTCCCCTCATGAATCTGACCTGAGCATCATGGTAAGCAATATCATACTCAACTCTCCTCCTCATGTAATCATCATGAACATCACTTCTAGCCTCGAAGTCATCCATCCTGCTTTGGAGTCTATCTCTACTAGCACTCTGAATCCTCAATTGCTCCATAATATCAGATAATGTAGGTGGATCAGAAGTAGATGTTATGTCCTAGCTGGTAGTAGGAATATCAATACTCCTATTTTCTACCACATGAGACTCATAAGTACGAATAATGATTTTGATAATATGCCACAGTTGATAGACTAACTCCTCATAACTATTAAACTCAATTCCAGACCGTGCACATAATGCATGAATCAGGGCAGGATGTTCTAATCCACAAGTGGTTTCTCCTCTAACAATAGTTTGAATATTCTTAAGGATAATCAATCCACTATTAATCTGTTTCATAGTCTGAATACAATAATTGAGAATTGTTTTATCTCTAGTGATTTCACTGTGATGATAAAAAGATAGTAATCTTACAGAGATGAAATAGTGTCATGCTTTAGAAGCTACATTTAACATGGAAGCAGGGAAATTAATCATTTGTTTTTGCTTTACTTTCCATTCCCCTCTTCCATCAGTAAGAAAAGCAATCACTTGTTTCATATTCTCTTTCCTCATATCAAAGTTTTCATCTTCACAGAACCTCATCCCTCTTAACTGATAAAAAGCATTAATACGCTGAGGGGTGAATTCTACCATTTTTCCTCGAACAAGCACATATTTCGTTTCAGTCCAAAGCAGATTTGCATAAAATTCTCTAACAGTATCCATAATAGCATTAGTAGTAAAATAACATAAGGTTTCCCAATTTCGACCAGACATAAACTGCTTTACAGATCCGCCTGAATTTTCAAAAGCCCGGTCTTAAATAAACTTTTTGTTATATAGAAATAAATTGAAATGGTATTGTACTTTCACATTAACAAATCTCTCTTCATCAAAATCCAACTTTCTCTTATTTTTACTTGTTTTAGGAGCCATGTGAAATTGTCTAAAAGTTTGCAAGAAAATCAAATAAATTTCAAAATCACAATGTAGGAGACTCCTAAAGCAAATCTAGATAAGTAAGAGCTTAAATAACTATGGAAAATCTCAAATCTTCATAAAAAATTCCAATTTTCGAATATAAGCAATGTGAGAAATTTCCATGGTGAAAATAAGAAAATTTTTAGTTTAGGTTGAAGCTCTTACCAAGAGAAGACAATATCTACACTTTTTAAGCCTTGAAATTGCTTTAAATCCACGATTTAGCAAGCCCTAGATCTCAAAGATACAATGACTGGCAGTAGAAGATGATGGAATTTGCGCAAATGGCAGGTCCCATGGCAAAAATCGCGAAATAAAGAGGTTTCGGGCCTTTTCTATATTCAGGCTTCGGTGGCGCAGGATAGGGCGCCGGCGGCGCTCTATTGAATATAATTACCCCAACTCTCCGTATTTGGGCGCCAGCGGTGCTAGTTCAATTTCTAGGTTTGTAAAATTTTTACAATTTTGATCGTTTCAACGTTACACCATTACATAATTAGCCTCTTTAAGCATTTATTTCATCAATTAAGCAACTAACTAACAACAAATCTATACAAACAACACAAAACATCACTTTAATATATAAAATTCACATTACAAACATACACACTTAAACATTCACATCTAGTTCATCAAGCCATATAAATTCAGCGTCACAAACACACTACGATACTCTAACGCTGAAAAATAAATATAAACACAGTCCAAGCATAATAAGTCCAAACACATACTACATAGTCAATCAAGCCAACACTAAGCACACCAAAGCATAATAAAAATATCAAATACTAAATATAAAGCATAGTCACTACTCATCATCAGTCTCAGTACTATCTTCTCCTTTGATATCTCCAATAGATTGATGATGCTCAAACAAATTGTATAAATGACGATACGGGAAATCATTAGTCGAATCTTCAACAATCACCACATTCCTTTTAATCATATTTATCAAACTATCTTCAATTCAACCAGTGTGATCAAATTGTTCCTTCATTCTCCAATCCAAGTGATAAATAAATTAGAGATATTATTAATAACATTCTTAAGATTTTGTACCTCTTTCTCCAACTTCTTAATCTTCTTCAGGATCACTTGGGAACTTCAAGGAAAGTAAAGCTGAATAGGTCATGAACTCTGAGATGGTTGATCTACAATGATGCTCATATCATTCTAATCTTCTATTGCCTAATAGTCATAAAGATTAGTTAGGTCTATATGCCTCAAAGGAAGAAGCACTTTTTACTAACTTTCATATATAACCTTTGATTGGCTGCAAAGAAGAAATATGGTGGAAGGATGTCCATGCCCATTTTTAGATCCATGAACAATCAATCCCAATACAAATTTCATAAATTATAGAACCAATATCGATCGGCCTTTCAGTTTAAATACAGTAATTTAAAATAACACTTTCCTTGGTCACTTTCCTAATTTTCATAGTAGGAAGTAACTTTGCAGAAATAAAGTAATGTCATTGCTTCGACACCGGATTTAAAAATGTAATGGAAAAACTTACAAATCTGTTCTCTTATCTCCCAATCTTCACTCTCATCCGTCAAATAGCGATAAATTTCATTCACGTTATCCCTTATCGCACGAAATTTCGTATAATGGTAGATAAGAACGTTCTCAATCATAAACAAATCATTAATCTTCGAATGAGTGAATGGTACAAACCTGCCTCGCACATAGATGAATCCTTGGTTGATTCCATGAAGATTTACATAAAACTCTTTTACAACAAGAACAACTATAGCGGCACTAGTGTAACATAACACTTGCCAACACCTCTGCACAATAATCTCTTCTACTCGAGTACATAGAGTATCCATACCTCGATTCACAAAGCCTCTTTCCTTAATAATTCTCCTTTTCATCATCACTTTGTTGAGTAATCGCTGCGCCTCGAAACTGATAATTTTTTGTTGGTTGAAAATTTTAAATCTCGGGGTTTCTATAAAGTTTTAATCCATCGGATGCAAATTTGGAATGAATCCTTTCGTTTTTCTGTATTTTAGGGGGTTTAAAACATGTTTTGGGAAGTTATTAGGACGAAATCCCGCCCAAAATCGCCAAACTCGTATTTTTAAACTCTAAGAACCATCTCTAGAACTTCAGGGCCGGTCGCGCCGGATAGGACGTTGGCGGCGCCCAATTCCCAAAATATGGTGCATTTCTCTGGAGTTTGGCGCCGACGGTGCCAGTTAAAAATGCACCAAACTTCGTTTTTGTCTGAAATATTCTAATTCTTCGATACGATCCAATAATTTCTAATCTTTTATGATATTTACGACTGAGTAGGACTCAAATATTACTAACTACAAGCACAACTACTAAAAACAAGCAAACAAACATAATAAAGATAAATATGGGTTTCCTCCCCACAAAGCTCTTGTTTAACGTCGTGAATCCGATAAACATTCAGTTATTCAGGATGACTTAACATTAAAACCTCTTTAAAATCAGGTCGATACCCTTCAAAATATAGTTTTAATCTATGCCTATTAACATTAAATATCTTTTTAGTTTTAGGATCCTCAATATCAACATCTCCAAAAGAAGAAACTTTTATAATAGTGACTCGACCCGCAATTACACAGTAAATTAACTTCCAAAAGATGGCAAAAAAGTTGACCCGATTTATAAATAGCGGCTAGTGTGCAAAATCTTAAATGATATAAAAATTAAAAAATATTTTACACACTAGGGTAACTACGCAAGTATACGTATCGTTTCAAGTAATATAGAGTTTTCTTTAAAAACCCCAGTATTGATCCCACGAGGAAGTGAAGTAAGAGGTCTTTAGTTAAATACTAGTCTACTACTAATAGTCCTTAGTTTGGAATGTCAGTTAAAATTGTGTTTTATCTAGCAACTACTCCTAAATGTAAGTGTTAAATGTAATAACAACTATAACTAAATGCAAATAATAATTCTAGAGATAACCCTTTTTGGATGAATTGGTTTGGAAAATTTTGAGATATTAAAAACTACTATTCTTATGTAATGAAATAGATAATGTATAGGATTGAGATGTATTTAATATTGTATGTGCCAAATAGGAGCAATCTTATTCTTTACCCTTTGGTCCAAGCATAAAGAACATTGACTAATCCTATGCTTGGTTACTGAATCCATGGCTAAGTCGGGAGGATACCTAGCCGCTACTTCGAGCTCCCACGTTCCCTCGCCCGAGGGCTAACATCTACACTTCAACACCCAAACGATAGGACCGAATTGAGGATTTTAGCCTGTCACTCTAAAATCTCCAATTCTACCCCCGATTAATTATATTTCCCTATTTATTTGCATTCAATTCCCATGAACTTCAACATCCATGGAATTTGAATGTGGTTCCACTTTGTTGAGAATTACACCGCCCTTTCTGGTCGATGCAATTACAACGAATTTTAACACTACAATGGGCCCTTATTGCAATGTAAATGAAGTGCAAGTAAAAACTATCACATTTATATTTAAATTTACTTCTACCACCCATCACAAAATCCTAAACATGATTTCTACTCATTGCAAAAGAAAAGTAAAAGGAAAACAATGACATAATCTTCTTATGCCACTATTTCCAAGGAAAAAGAAAGTAAGAGAGATGCATCACAAAGAACGAATAAAACACAAAGGAAACTTCATTTAACCAAAGCAAATCCACTAAATAAATGTTTACAAAATTATAAGATAATGAAGAACAATACTTTGCTTTTTCCCTTTGAAAGAAAGACGAAGATCTCTCCCATAAAGTCTCCTGGCGATCCATGCAATGCTAGCGAAATCCTTTACAAATTCTCTCAAAATCTCCTCTCCAATCTCTCCAAAAGGGTAGAAATCTACATTTCTACTCTTAATCTAAGAATCCTAAACATTCATCTAAGTTTTTCTCTCATTTCCTCTATTGTTTCTCTCTTTAATCTACACTTTTTCTAACATATTTTTGCCATTTTAAAGAGTATGGACGAAGTTTGAAGAGTTTCTTTAAGCACCCCTTCGAAAAAGCGTCCAAATACGTTGAATTTCGGCCCAAAACCGCCAAAAGTCGGTTCATGGTCATCCGGGCCGCTGTCGGCGGCCTTTTTGGCCATTTTCCGGCTGTCTCGGGAAAATCTCTCCGTCGGCGAGATCGATCTCGCCGTCGGCGAGCAAGCTGCTGCGCGGCTCCACGGTTTTGCTCCGTTTGGCTCCGTTTCAACTCCGTTTCGCCCCATTTCAGTTGCGTTGCGTTCATAACAGATATCCCTACAAAATAAGCATAAAAACAATCTTTCTTTAAAGTGTAATCTCATTCAAAAATATTAAAGAAGTGTAAAAAAGATTAAACATCAAAAGACTTATCGAAAGGTGTCAGGACAGAATTTCATTTCTTGCTCGTTTTTGCTCCAAATTGCATCGTTTTTGCTTCCTTTTACTCCAATCACCATTTCTTGTACCTAAAACCAAAAAACATACAAAATATCTTCCTTTAAAGTGTAATATAATTAAAAAAATAAGTAAAATGATATAGCAAAAAGCATATATATTTTAGGCGTGTCAAAATCCCCCAAACTTAACTGTTACTTGTCCTCAAGTAACACTTTTACTACATAAAAATATAACTCGAGACAATGTACTTTTCACTCGTAAGACACTAAAATTTTTCGTTTAAAAGAATATATTGGTTAGACTTTTAGAAAGAAATTCGATAACTCGGAGTTAACGCTACGGGTATAAGAATATTCGACAATCGAGTCGAATGGTTCATAGTCTTATTTATTTCAAGATAAACCATAATTTGTTACGATTAAGAGTGCCTTGAAAGATTATATGAAAAGAAGTTCATGTAAACTTACATCGGAATGTAGGCGATACTTTAAATATAAATTCAGAAATGAAATCAAGTTCTTCCTTTAGGGTGACTCAAGTGAAGCAGATTTTTGATTAGGCATCTCCTCAAGCTTCTCCTCATAAATATTTTTCTTTGCTTTTTCTTTTTTTTCTCTTTTCTTTTTAATGAGGATTACTATATCTGGAGAGCCTGTAATGATTTTGAACTTCACTCTCCTCTTTCTAAAGTTCGAACTTGAAACACATCCTTACTTTATAATTAGGTATGAGCCTTGTTATTCATCATAAAGTCACAATCTCTTCTTAACACACAATACTTTAAGTCTCTTAACATTTGAAAAATACAGTTTTCTTTACTTTAAATAGTTAACTATAATCAAATTCTTTCATACCAAATATCTCACCCTTATAAAATTAACCTTTATTACTAAAAACTTTCATCCAATCCTTCCATAATATTCAACTGAAATAAAAAGTTTTAGTTATCTCAAGCGAGGTTCAATTGGCAGAAGTTATGTTAATAATTTTTGAAAATATAATAATTGAGAACAAATAAGAGTTAATATTTTTCTTCCCTTCAAACTTAAATTTTAAAATATTTTGCAATTAATTCCATAAAATGTAGCAGGAAGAAAAAGTAAAGGTTGAATATACTTACTACTACAACATCCTATCAAATTCATATCACGCCTAATCAGGATAGAATGATCTATAGGAGAAAGTAAAGCTAACCTAAAACATGCTTGTAATAAAATTATACTAAAAGGAAGTATTTTCACATTAAAATTTTATTTTTCTTCCTACCCCCAAACTTAATTTTTAACATATATAGCATTTAGTACAGAAAATATAAGCAGGAAGAAAACAATTAGAAGTTCTATCTACCACGAATATACTATTAAAATCATTTGCAAGTATTCATTAGGACTGAATAATATGCGGTAGAAAGTAAATCTAAACTAATCATGTCAAAATGAAATTAACTAAACCAAAGTCTAACTAGCATAGCATGTATCAGATGAGGATTATAAAAATGTTCTTGAAGACCTAAATAAAGTTGCAACACAAACATAAACACAAACACACAATTCAAATACAAACACAAATGATAAATGAGGTCAATTCTTCCTTTATCTCATTGCATCTCACTAATTTACTTCCAATTTCTAACGGAATCACTACACTAGTAAATTAGGTACTTTAAAATGATTTCATAGATTATAATCCTAAATATAAGATTAGCCCTAATAAATTAGTTTCCGGACACCAATCTCAAGCATCATCTAATCCTTATAATTAAGCACCTCTAACAGTTATAAAGATAGTGTGAGATCATCCACATAGTATTCATCAAATAGGTTCATGACTCCTATCTAATGAAAATAAAGTTGAAGAAAGGAAGTAACAAATTAAGATGGAATTATCATTGTTTGAAATTCCTGATTTCTCTTGTAAAACTTAAGTTTGGGTGAGACCCAAGTCTCAGTGGACTCGTCAATCCAACTACTACAAGAGATCAATTCTAGCCATAATAAGAAGTTAAGGAATCACCTCCCTCATAACACAGACAAAGATCAGATCAAAGCACTAATAATCAAAGCATCTATCAATCGACAATCAAAATTATCAATCTATAATGACACATAAAGATCAAGTCTATCCACTCTAAATCAAACACAATACAACATTAACAATCATGACTCTCGAGCACACTAAATCAAAGCACACTGATAACTATGAGTTGCCTCCCATAAAACGCTTGGTTTAACATCATTAGCCCGACAAATGATTCCTCCTCGATCAAAATTCCATTTAAGTAATCCTCGATCAATCGCCCAATCATTTCCAGATCCAGGGATTCCTACAAAATTCTCGAATTTTAATTTTTTATTCGACTCTTCCTTTTCGAATGGATTTATATCATTGTTCCTCATATTTCTTTCTAGATCCAATATTCTTCATTGATTTTTCAATCCGCATAATAATATTATCCTTGAAATTTATTAGAAATGGATCTTTATAAAATACTTCGATATCTCCCAATTTTGGATCGGATTATCTCTAGATAATTCGGATTCGGATCAGAATTCTACATGTCACTCCTATGATTCAAGTTATCTTCCAATTCTTCCCTTTTATAATTATTAAATAATGAAGGATCTATCTTAGTTGAGGAAATATATTTTTCTAATTCCTTAGGAATTTCATCCAATGGTCTTCCAATATCCTTATCCTCTTTTCTAAACTCTAAGTTCTTTTGAAATTTATCCTTAAATTCTCTTCCAAGTCTTAGTTCAATAATTTTATCTTGTTCATCATTCAATTCAGTTTTTTCTTGTGATTGAGTCAAATCTGAAGATATAAAGACTGGTGATGTAGATGAATTCTCTAAATAGATAGACTTTAAAATTGTATGGGGTACATCCATCTTAAGTTCATGAGATTTTTCAAGAGATGGAATTAAAAGTTTACTATTTTTGGTAGCGTCCATCATTTCACACATCTCCTGAACATATATACAGTTTTCTTCACATAAAATTTTTGACTCATCATGAAAGTCTATTTCAATCTCATTTGTTAACTTACTCTCAAAACTTTCTTGGAAATATTCTTTACTTAGATAATCAATTTCATCCATCCAAAAACATTCATTATTTTTTTTCTCAGCTGGATATTTCATAGTCTTTAACACATCAAAAGTTAGTTCCTGGTCATTAATATTCATAGTCAACTCTCCTTTTTGCACATCTATCATAGCTTGCCCAGTAACAAAGAAAGGTCTCCCTAAAATAATTGGAATATCTTTATCTTCCTCCATATCTAATACTGATAAAGTCCGAAGGAAAGATAAATTTATCCACTTTAACAAGCACATCTTCTATAACTCCTTTTGGATAAATGATAGATCGATCAGCTAACTGAAGGGTTATAGTAGTGGGAGAAATATCAACTAAACCTAACATTTTAAATATAGATAGAGGCATCACATTAATGCTCGCTCCTAAATCACATAAAGCTTTTCCACATAATTTTTCTCCAATTGCACTAGGAATTGTAAAGCTATAAGGATCTTTAAGTTTTCGAGGAAAATTTTTCTGAAGTATGGTACTGCACTCCTTACTTAGTACAATTGTCTCATAATCCCCAAATTTCCTTTTCTTGTTTAATATATCCTTTATAAACTTTGCATAACTTGGCATCTATTCCAAAGCTTCAGTGAAAGAAATATTTATCGTTAACTTCTTAAGTACTTTCATGAACTTTGAAAATTTTTTATCCATCTCATGCTGTCTAAGTCTTTGAGGAAATGGAGGTGGTGATTTTTCCAAACTAATTTTAGTTGGAGATATTAATTCTTCCAGATCCTTAGAAACATGTTCTTCAGGTCTTTTAGTTTCCTTTGTTTCTCTCACAACATCTTTCTCTTTTCTAACCACATCCTTTATCTCTCTTCCAATTTTTAATTGGACAGACTTCTATTTGTTCATTAGTGTTCTCTTTAGGGTTGATCTCATTATTGCTAGGAAGTGTTCCTTGGTGTCTATTGCTAAGTGAATTAGCAATTTGTCCCAGTTGATTCTCTATATTTCTAATTGCAGCATTTTGACTTTGCAATTGGTTTCCCATTTGCAATACCACTTCTTCCATAGACATCTTTGTCGGCGAATTTTTAATTTAATTTAAATAAATAATTTGAAAAGTAGTATTTGATTTTTGAAAATAATTTTAAATTTGAAAATTTTAAGATATGAAATCAAGCCGATCTCGCATCCCGAATAGTTTTTATAAACGAGCACCGCACTACTGAACCGTGTATCTATCCCTAAGGATAGACACACTGCTTGATGGTGGGGCTCGATTAAATAAACTAAAAGATTTGTGACATCCGTTTGGTCTGCGAACCAATTTTATGTGCCGACAAGTTCCCATGCTTAATATGAAAAGATTAAACAGGGTTTATATTACCTGGGTTCTTTAAAATTCCTTATAAGGGCAAGCCCCTATAGTTAATTACATCTTAAGTGACGGGAATCACCTAAGAAAACTCTCGATAATAATCAATAATTCCGCTCTCAAGAATTTCAAAGTTTAAGTTTTCAAAGGATTGAATTTTGGAATTTCAATAGGGAATGGATCAAGTTTGGAACATTTTGTTTTAGGAATTCAAAGGAAGAAAGGTTGGAGAAATCACAGATTCGAAGTGAACTTCGGTAATTTTCCGACTATCCTATTGTTTGGCTTGAATTTAGGAAAGTCCTAATGTTCATTTAATGTTTTGGTCTTGCCAATTTTAATTAATTAGGACTTATATTTGTATGATAAAATCATACAAATAACCTCGAAGATGTGAGGGTTTATGTCGTATCGGACGACTACCTCGGAAATCCTAAGACTGGTTAGAGCTTTATTTACATGACATGATCATGCAAATGCCTAACGAAGAGTTGATGATTTATGTTGCACTAGACAAACTACCTCGAAATTCTATGGATTGATTATTTAATTCTAGGAAAGTTTTGCTGAAGTAGACTCAGGTTTTGCTGATGACGATGGCCGTGCCGCCCACCATGCTCCAAGTTCCTCGTTGTTGCAGAGGTTTAGTTATAGAAGTCATAAATCAGGAGATGAGAAAAGTGTTATGGTTTAGAGAAAATCTTAACTTCCAAGTGTTTTTTATGTTTTATTTAAGACAAATCTTAAAATTGATTATAATAACACCGGTTAAGATCCCACGGTTCCATCCTTCCGGCATCGTTATTTTTATCGGATTCACTTAGTCCAGATGAATTTGCTAAACTCAACTAAATGAGTTCCACACTTTCATTTAGACCGTGAGAAATCCCGTTAGCAACACGTAGGTTACATCCGAGGTATTCCCGATCATCCAACAGGACATTTTAATTTAGTTGTAATTGTAGTTTTGTGTTCTGTTTGTGATTAAATTTTGAGTTGTTTTATATTTTGAAATGTTGTGGCGGTGAATTTTATCTTGCAATGACTTTTAATTTAGTTTTGTTTTCGGTTTTAGGGACTATCCTAAAGGTGTGGGTTTTCATGCAACAATTGTTTATCATGCGAGAAAGGTAAGTGCGATGCGATTAAATAAATTGCGATAAGGTAAATTGCGATAAAATAAAAGCGTACCTGGAGGGTCTTCCGTCATCCAGTCGCACTTAAAACACAATTAGAATATTTAAGCAAGTTCCTAGGTAAAGCTAAGGGAAGGGTTATGGTTTTCTACCAAATTCTAATCCTATAGCTAGTCGTTTCCTATGATGTCTAGGTTCTTGTGTTTTGGTTTGAGGACGATTTTCTTCATCAAAGAACAATTAAGTTCAATTGTTCTTATAAGTATCCTATCATATTGAGGAAGTGCTTAAGAAGAATCTTAAACATCTTTTCAATATTGCTAGATTGTTTTAAGTCCAAATGAATTAATCGTCCGAGAATTTAAGTTTTGTTATCTTGCTCAGTGAACTAGGACATTTGAATATCCTATAAGTGAAGTAACATTTCATTTAATGTTACGTTTAAGAGTCATGATAACGAAAGTTTTCGAGAAGCAAATCGGTGTTCGAATGGTTTGTGATTTAGTTTAATTTCGGTTATCGGATTTAAATTTGGAATAGTGTTGAAGTTGCTTTATATTTAATTTCTTTATATCTTAGGTGATGTTATTTAATTCAATTTAATTTAACTTTAATTTAATTTAATTTAGTTTAGTTTTAATTTTAATTTAATTTTGATTTTTAATTTTAATTTTAATTTTAATTTTAATTTTATTTTAATTTTATTTGATTTTATTTTATTTTAATTTTAATTTAATTTAATTTAATTTAATTTAATTTAATTTAATTTAATATGTTTTAATTTAATTTAATTTATTTGATTTAATTTAATTTAATTTGTTTGATTTAATTTAATATGTTTTAATTTAATTTAGTTTAATCTTTAATTTAATTTTATTTTTAATTTTAATTTAATTGAAAATTTAAAAAGAGTTTAATAATTTAACTTTTTAATTTAATTTTAATGATTAAGTCCTTTAACATTTTAAAACTTAAATTTGAATTATCATTTTTAATTAGGAATTAAATATTATTGAGATGATTAATTTAGGGATTTTTTTAAATTAAAGAATAAATCTTTTCCTAATAATATCCCTATTTAATAATTCCAACTTTATTATTCTTCCAAATTTAATCAATTATTTAATTAAAGTTTATTTTTATTATTTTCAAATTGTTTAGTAAGTTTCTACCCTTTAATTATTTGAATTTCAATCATCCAAATCAGATTAAGATCAAATATTTTATTTGTTAATTTTATTAAACCTAAAGTTTTAATTAAGGGTTAAAATTTTTTAATTACCATTTTGCCCTTCAAGCTTAATAATTTCATAACTCACTAAATTGAGCTTAAATGAATTTGAAATTTTTATGTGACTTCACTCATATGTCGATAAAGACATGAGAGGAGAAAATGTGATTTTTCCGTATTTAATTTATTTATATAATTATTTTTGGTAGAAAATAGGGATTTTCAAGGAAAATTTAATAACATGACCAAGGGAAAGTTTCTGTCCTTAAGAAAATTATGGGACATTCACTAATGACTGAGAGGACCACTTGGACCGATTTTGGTGATTTTTTGAATTATATTATTTTTATTATAATTATTTTAAGTTTTGGAGTATTAATTAATTTAAAAATAAAATAAAGGTTGAAAAATGAAATTTATATTTTTCAAAAATCTCTCGATATCAAGGAAATCGAGAGAATCAATTTTTATAATTTTCTGATTTTTCTATGATTTATTAGAATTATTTTACTGGAAATACTAGAAATATATATTTTTTAATTTTAAAATTACCTTAGGGCTTTAAAATTTAATATCTCACCAAATAGACCTAAGAAAAATATGGGATTTGTTCCCAAGTGATTAAAATTCAAAAATGTGACATTTTGGTGAATTTTATTATTTTTATGATTTTTATTATTTTTTATTTATTAAAATATTAAAATAATGCAAAAAATTAAATTTTTTAGAAAATTGAAATTTTAATTTTTTCGAATTCCCGGATATCGAGAGGCTCCAAAACCAATTTGGTTAATTTTTGAAAGGTATTTTGAAAGTTATGAATTTTTGAAATTTAAATTGATTAAATGGTTTAATCGACCCATTTAGTAGGGCTAACTAAGTCCGATTGACTTCAAATTTTTATAGTGGGTTCCTCCGATCCTAAAGGTCGAGTGGAGAATTAATTTCAAGTCAATTTGATGTATGATTAGCTCTAATTAATTAAGGAGTCTATTTTGGGTGTTTAAGCCAATTAGGGTTATTTTAAATAAACTAATCCAAAACCTATTTTTCCTAGGGTCCTCCGATCATAAGAGACATCACCAAATTTTCCTAGAATTTATTTCACAACATGCTTAATTATTAGATTTAAAATACTCAAAACGAGTAACATGAATTTGAAAAATCAATAACTTCTCATAGGGATGGCCTCGACTTTGGAAAATTCGGGGAATGTTCCCAAATTCGGAGGCTTAAAGCCTCATGGTCTCATGCCATGGTGAATTTCCTATATGCATGGAGAATTAAAAGAATGCGAGAGGGTAAATAAATCATTAAAAATAAAATACTTGATGGAATTAAATGATTTCTTTTCCACATTATTCTCCTACGTTCAGCTGAGCAAGAGGGTATTTTTATTTTATTTTTTCGATTTTTCTACACAAAGTTATGGGTTTTTGAAGTTTAGGGAATTAAATAAATCGGAAAATACCCTAATTTTCTATTTATCCACGCGGCGCCGCGTCAACCTCGGCAGCTCCGAAACGCCGCGTGTCGCCTCCTGATTCGACGCCGCCATCCGACTCAGCGTTCCGTGGGCCCGCTGTATCGTTCCGTCTCCTCATCCGGCGCGATCCTGGCTGTCCGTCTGTGCGTGTATTAAATGAACGGCATCCGTTCATCGTCCCCAAGCGTCCTCACCCGGGAGCCGTCCGTTTCTAGGCCTAAGATCTCACTCGATACTTGACCAAATTGAACGTTCTTATGCTCACATGGATTCGTCTCGAGAAGGCGAACACATCCATACGGTTTATGTGGCATGAAATTGACTCGATAAAAATGGAGAATGTTCGGAAGCTCGGGAAGAAGAATGAGGCCATACCTTTGCTCGGAGAAGTGTGGCTTCGATGCGAGGGTTGTGTCACCTTCGATTGGATTCCGCAAGCTCCGGATGAAGTCTCCGGTGCAGTGAATTGCCTAGCTATGAAAGTGACCACGGCCGATCACAAAGCTTGGAGGCTGGAGCAAGCTGGGTGGCTCGGAGATGGGGCTTTCGGTGGGAAACTTCTCCTCTTGGTCCGGTGAAGGTGTAGGACCAATCAATTTGAGGATTGGCTCACTGTGGCAAAGTGTCCGGTTTTGGGTGAAATTTCGGTTGAGAAATTGGATTACGTCGAGTGGGGATTAGGGCGAATTGACACCGGGGATCAGCTGCTCTCAAGTGTGAAATAGGGTTTGGAATAATTTTGGCGAGTTTCGGCGAGGTTTGTGCAACTCTTTTCCATGGCCGTGAGGGGTCGGGTTTAAATAGAGGTGGTTGGAGAGCCTCGCGGGGATGGCCGAGGGTTGGGATCGGTCGCTCGGGCATGGGAAGAACAGCTATGGTGGCCATTGGGCATGGGGCAGCTCGACGAGGTGGAATTCCAAAGTTTGGCTCCTCCCGAGGTCTCGGCCATGGTGTTTTCCGGCGACACAGTGGTGGCCGGCCGAGCACGCGGTCACCATCTTGTTCGAGTGGGTCGTGGCTGGGGTTTAGTGTAGGCGATTGGCAAATGCCATGTGTAAAAGGCTTGGATTAGAATGGAATGGGAGAGGGCTCATTTTGGCTCAAATTGGTCAACCCATCCATTTGGGCTAGGTGCACCACCCGAGGCTTGGTTTAGGCTGAAGAGAAAGTGATTTGGATCAGCTTGATCAGTGGGGAAGGGTCACCATCCAAGTACAATTAAGCTTAAGCATGGTTTAGTGGAGTCATGGAAGTGGCTAATCACTCTTAAGAGAATATGGAAAGGGCCTCCTCCTCTTGCCATTAATTGTTTGGTGAGGTGGAAAGTGGATTCCATGGCTCTCATGGCTCCTATGGTGCTCATGCATGGCTTCATGGCTTGTCTTTGGCTTGGGGAAAAGCTTGGTCAATTTCATGAAAATGGAATTTGGAAATTTTGGAAATTTAGGGGTGATTTGATGGGATTTGGCATATGGCTTGATTTGGAACAATTTGATGATTGATTTGAACTTAGGGATGATTTTAATTGAGGGTATGATGAGAAGAATTTGTCATATGGGCTTTAGCATGAAGTTTGAGCTTTTTAGGAAGGTTTAAGAAAGTGGGTTTTTGGTTTGAAAATAAATTTATGGATGGGAATTTTGTGAAGGATTGGGCCAAACAAATGTTGGGTTTAGCTCATGGATGTGTCATGAGTGATTTGAAGCAAGTTGGGAGTGATTTGGGTTTGAATTGGGTTGAATTTGGGCTTCTGTGGTGAATGGGCCATTATAGGTCAAATTGGGCTAACTTGGGCCAATGTTGGGCTAGGGTTGAAATTGATGTAAAATAAATGTTTGGAAATGTTTATGAGAGTGTTTCAGAGAGGTTTTGGCTTTGGTTGGGTTTTGATTTTGGGTTTGGGCTTTTTTGGGTTAGGTTTGGGTTTAGGTCAAAATTGGGTTTTTTAGCTTTGGGTTGGATTTGAGTGGGGTTTGGGTCTAAATTTTGGACAAATAATGTTAGGGTTTTGTTTTTAGGGATGTTAAGGAAGGTTTAGAAAAGATTTGGAGTTAATTGGAGTTGAATTGGGTGAGTTTGGGTTAGGTTTGGGTCATGGGTCCAAATTGGGCTTTAAGGCCAAAAGTGAAATTGGATCCAAATGTCAATCAAATTGGACTTGGATTTGGTCTAGATTGGTGTTGGGAATGTTGAGTTTAAGTTTAGAATTGAATTGGACCAGGATTTGGGTCAATTGGGTAGGTTTGGTTTGACATTGGGTTCACTTAGGGTTAAAATGGGTCAAATTGGGGGTTTTGACAAAAGTAGGGTAAAATGACAAAATTGGCCCATGGTGTAGTTGAACAAAATGAATTTGGAAATATTTGGGATTTTCTGGAATTTTCGTGAATTTTCGAATTTTTGGATTTTTGGGTCGAAGAGGGTATTTTGGGTATTTGGAGGGTATTGGGAGGTATTTTTGGAATTTTTGGTATTTTTGGGTATGGATGATCAATTTGAGTAATGTGGGAATGTTTGGGATTGATTTTGAGGAATTTTGGGTGATTTCAAGAGTTTTGGGTAGGCTAAGCGGGTGTAGGGTCCCAGGGGTCAAAAATTGAAAATTTGGGAAATTGAAGGTTGGGTGAATGTAAATGGAATGAAACCATTTTGGTTGAGCCATGAAGCCATATCATGCCCACATGAGCCATGAAGGGACTCATTTGAGGCATCCATTATGTTGTTCCTAACCTCTTGCCGAGGGCTTAGGGGTTAAGGACCATCCATGTGAATCACCTTTATGAGTGAGGAGGTCGAGTTGGGTATGGGTGTGTTTTTAGGAGGTGTGTGAAAGTGTAGTGTATAAATGTAGTGCATGTGTAAGTCGGCCCTTCACTGGACCGGACCACCTGGGGTAGTCCTGAGGCCAAAGAATCCTATAGGAACTCATCCTTTAAACTTCCGCATTTGATTTCAACCCTCTAGGTGATTAGGGGTCTACAATCGAGTTTGTGGAATTTGCGGGGAGTTAAGAAGTGGTTTGAATTTCTAAGTGGTGGGTCCCAATTCTAGTCCTCTAAGATAGTCGAAAGGAAAAGCCTAAGGCTAGATCCTAAGTACTAAAAAGAAGAAGAGAAGATCTCATCAAAATGAGGTCAACAAATGGACCCCCAATAGGTGTGGTGAGCTAACCAAACACATCGCGCATATTGGCGTTGACCGAAGAGATCAAAAAAACCAACATAGATGTCCAAGTGACAAACTTAGGACGAAGTAGAAGAATTTCCGCTGGGGAGTGTCAAATATATCTCTGAGACTGGAGATTCCTGAACTCTCGCTGGGGAAAGGAAAAGGAGGTGAATCCCAAATCGACATGATCCGGGGAATTTCAATTTAGATTTTATTTTGTTTCAATTTAAGTTTCGATGTGTGAGCTTAGATTTTAGTTTGGAGTTTCAATTTAGATTGAAGTTTTGTTAAGATTAATTCGAAGGGATTCGAACTTGAAATGAAAATTGGAATTTTGTGGTTTTAGATGTAACATCTTCGACCTCAAAAGAAAATTGAATTGATCGGATTGAATCATTGCGATGAGGAGAGATCTCGAGAGGATGTAAAATCCTTAACCTCGAGATTTTGATTTTGCTATATTTCATCGCGATAGGGAAAGAATCCTAAAGCGATGCGGTTTCGGATGTAAAATCCTCGACCCCGAGAATTTGAATTTTTATGTATTTCATTGCGATAGGGAAAGAATCCTAAAACAATGCGATCTTGGATGTAAAATCCTCGACCCCAAGAATTTGAATTTTTATGTATTTCATTGCGATAGGGAAGGAATCCTAAAGCAATGCAGTCTCGGATGTAAAATCCTCAACTCCAAAAGTTTAAATTTGATGTATTTCATTGCAATAGGGAAAGGAATCCTAAAGCAATGCAGTCTCGGATGTAACAATGCAGTCTCGGATGTAAAATCCTCAACTCCAAAGTTCGAATTTGATGTATTTCATTGCGATAGGGAAATGATCCTAAAGCAATGCAGTCTCGGATGTAAAATCCTCAACTCAAAAAGTTTGAATTTGATGTATTTCATTGCGATAGGGAAATGATCCTAAAGCGATGCGGTCTCGGATGTAAAATCCTCGACTCCAAAAGTTTGAATTTGATGTATTTCATTGCGATAGGGAAAAGATCCTAAAGCGATGCGGTCTCGGATGTAAAATCCTCGACTCCAAAAGTTTGAATTTGATGTATTTCATTGCGATAGGGAAAGGATCCTAAAGCGATGCGGTCTCGGATGTAAAATCCTCGACTCAAAAGTTTGAATTTGATGTATTTCATTGCGATAGGGAAAGGATCCTAAAGCGATGCGGTCTCGGATGTAAAATCCTCAGCCCAAAAGTTTGAATTTGATGTATTTCATTGCGATAGGGAAAGGATCCTAAACGATGAAGTCTCGGATGTAAAATCCTCGACCCAAAAGTTTGAATTTGATGTATTTCATTGCGATAGGGAAAGGATCCTAAAGCGATGCGATCTCGGATGTAAAATCCTCGACCCAAAAGTTTGAATTTGATGTATTTCATTGCGATAGGGAAAGGATCCTAAAGCGATGCGAGTCTCGGATGTAAAATCCTCAACCCAAAAGTTTGAATTTGATGTATTTCATTGGGATAGATAAATGATCCTAAAGCGATACGGTCTCGGATGTAAAATCCTCGACGCCAAGAATTTGAATTTGATGTATTTCATTGCGATAGGAAATGATTCTAAAGCGATGCGATCTCGGATGTAAAATCCTCGACCCCGAGAATTTGATTTTTTAATAGTCATTGACTTTGCAAAGATTTGTAGTCTTGATTTGAAAAGTGTGGAATTTTGGTGTTTCGAGAATTTCATGAAAGTTGTAAAAGACTTTCATGGAAGGAAATAGATTA
The DNA here is from genome assembly GCA_022702705.1 of Papilionanthe hookeriana x Papilionanthe teres. NCBI lineage: Eukaryota > Viridiplantae > Streptophyta > Magnoliopsida > Asparagales > Orchidaceae > Papilionanthe > Papilionanthe hookeriana x Papilionanthe teres. Next base: position 25,448,461 of record CM040434.1, read on the forward strand.
GGAGCGAATATGTAGATGTTACATACCCCGTTCAAAAGAGTTAATCGAAAGTTGCTGGTTTGGATTGGATATAATTCTTCGCCATCAGATTCGATCCGTGTCAATGGAATCAACCGTTTCCATCCTAGATAAGGGAGAGAATAGAACAAATTGGATTTCAGATTTGGAAGGTTGAATTTGAACTCGATTGAAATTTGATTTGAAATTTGGAAAGATTGAATTTGAATTTGAATTTGATTGAGATTGGATTTGAAATTTGGAAAGATTGAATTTGAATTTGATTGAGATTTGATTTGAAATTTATGTTCATTTTGTTTGTCCTTTAATGATTCAAATTTATTTTATCGTTTATTTAATATTCATGTGAATTTGGTGTTCATCATTTTTAGATTTTTAAGGAAAGTTTTCTTTTATTCTTTTTTTTATTTCTTTTACATTTCTTTGTTCGAAGTTCATTTAACTTTGATGGCGTTTCCAGATCAATTTGCACAAAAGAGGTGAAGGCCGAAAATGTGACATGGTCACTTTCATTCCAATCATGTTGAAGATACATCATACAACTCGATCCGGAATACATCTCATACAATCCATGTAGACTCGAAACGGACTATGTATGATCTTTGTCGATCCATCCAAAAAGGTAATCGTCGAAATCCATGTACGAATAGTGAGGTACATGGTCGATAACATCACCTTCCAAGCCATCATTTGCGAGGATGCCGTATGGATGTACGTTGGAGGTGTGATATTTTCCATGTAACTCGCGACTCGTAAGGCCGGAGACTCTCTAGCTCGGGTGCAGCTGGAAGTGGTAAGGTGTCTTCTCGTCGTCCATCCTTCGAAAGTAGCGAGATCCGCTTCATTGGTACTCCCGGTATGCGATGTTTAGCGACATCACGCTCCGTTGCCCTTCGGTATCATGACGGAACCTACCGGTAATGGTATCTTCACTGGCCCTCGGAACTCACTCGGGCTGCTTATCCGGAGGTCGGATCCGAACATGATATTACACTCGTTCGAGAAAGAAGCTGTGCAAAAGGTCCGATGAAGTCGTGGTGATCTATGTGCGGGGGTATGCGGTCACCCTTCTTGTAAATGTTAATAATGCGGTATTGGGTATGCAATCCGTGCGCGGTACCCTCCATGTTATCATTCTCTTTACCATCCTTTTGATGACTAATGGCATTGGATCCACTGGCCATGACGGAGTATTCCGGTGGGTTTCCTTTCTCGTCCTCCGCGAAGTTGTAGCAGCATCCACATTGTATTGTAATTCTACCTTTCCCTGGCATCCATCTCCGGGGTTCTGAGTAGGTGTTTTCTCTTAGGCGGCCTGCTCGGCCCATTCTTTTCAAATTCCGGATACAGTCCACGATTTGTTGTTGTTCGTATTCTGAGAACACGTCTGTATGTAGCTCGAGGCCTTCTAGTATATTGATCCTCCTGCCTCTGATTCTCTCGAACTATTCAAAAGTTTTCTACTCGACATTCGCATTCTTTCCGGCTCGTATTACGGAATAATCTGCAAATGGCGGGGCACGATGACGTATTGTGGGATATACGGCTCGATCCCTTCACGTTCTCTTGCATACCTCGGCTCCTCGGTGATAATGTCCGTCGGGACATCCTCCGGGGTTGCTTGCTACGACAAGGTTATGCATTGCGGGTGGTTCTATCTCGGTGGCGTGGTAGCCTTCTTTCTTCTGATCTTCTTGAGATTTCCCTGGTCTCTTCTGTTATCCCAGGAGCTGGCCTCCTTCCTTCAGGTACCTAGTGAACTGGCGTCCTTGAAGTATATGTACTGGCAGTAGCAACTGCCTCGTCGCGCTGGTCCGCTGCTAGTTTAGTTAACATCTTAAGGATACGGCGATTTTTATTTCTTCGCTGAGTTCTTTGTGAGAGTAGCTCTTCGTACTTCTTGAATTTCTGTGGGCGCGGCGGCCGACAAGCTCGCCCTCTCTTGTAGCGACTACGGACTTGATTCTCTTGTCTTCTTCGGTGTTCGTTTTCCTCTTCTTCTGCTTGGATTAGTGGCTTGGGCCACTCACTTTCATTCTCGTCGGCCGGGCGAATCCTCTCAGGTCGAGTGGGACCCGGTCACCTTCCTCGTATTGCGGGCCTGCGGTGCGAAGTCCGAGTCGATCTCGATTATCGCTCCATCTTTCACCCTCTTTTCGTCGAGTGCGAGGCTTACGCCATTTCTAAAGTTCGGGACCCAACCGCCAGTTCGACATTTCCCTGCGAAAAGACGAGAAAAAGGATCGGGGGCTGTCTTAAGAACAAAGAACATTAAGAAAATGTTTATTAAAGACATTTTTTATAACTTTTATATTTTCAAATTTAACGGGAATGAAATGGGATAAGATCGGGAAAGAGATTTTGATTTGGAAAAGAAAACAAGGAAAACTTTATTATCATGATTTTATTTATTTTAGCACATTTTTTATTATTTTTGGGTTCGGACCCAGTCATAAGTAATTACTTCGCCCGTGCTTCTAAGGATGAAGAATTCATTCCTTCGAAACATCAGGTAGCGTAATACTTCTTCAAGTATCGTCCATTGATCGGAAGCATATGTCGTTCTCCTTGGCAATTCACTAGGTGGTAGGAGTCTCACCGAGTATCTTGCTTGACCACGAACGGCCCTTCCCAAGTGGGTTCGAATTTTCCTCTATCTTGCGGTGTGCGAGGATAGGTCTCTTGAGAACGAGAACTAAGTCACCAACTTTGAAGGTTCTTGGGCGGACCCGGTTGTCGGGGGCTTGAACCATCTTAGCTTGGTATAGTTCTAAATTCTACTTGTCTTCAAGTCTTTTCCCTTCCGGGCTTTCCAATTCTTCAGCCGTAATTTGGCATTCTCTTCTGTCGTGATTTTGTTTGTGGCTAGCGATTCGAGTGAAGGAAGGCTAGACCTCTAAGGGTAACACTGCCTCGGACCCATACACCGGAGCGTAAGGTGTAGCTTGAGTAGGAGTTCGAAGGTTGTCCGGTAGGCCCATAAGGCTTCTAATAACTTCTCGTGCCAATTTCTCTTATTATCGTCCAAGGTTTTCTTTAAGATTTGAACGAGAGTTTTATTAAAAGCCTCGGCCGAGCCGTTTGCTCTTGGGTAGTAAATTGTTGAATATTGCCGAGTCGATTCCGTGTCTCACGACAAAATTGTTGATTTGTGTGCTTCGAATGTCGACCCATTATACGAGATGATCCTGCGCGGCACTCGAAACGATAGACAACTTGGTTCTTGAAAAGCGTAGCACGTGGTGTGCTTTCACTTCTACGAGTGGAGCCCGCCTCGCCACTTGGAAAAGTAATCTGTAGCCGCAAGAATGAAGCGATCTCCTTTTGAAGATGGTGGTTCTATTGGACCCACTATATACGTGCCCTGACATTCGAATGGCCGCGACGCGATTGTCGGATGTAGGACATTTGGAGGTTGGTGTAGAACCACTCCGTGCACTTGGCATTGATGACGGCTCTTGGCGATTTTCATGCGGTCGGTCATCATCGAGGGCCGGTAGTACCACTAGTCTTTTAATTTTCATTTTCATCTTCGGACCGTGGTGAGCGCCACGAGTCTGAATGCACCTTTTTAACAATTTCACGGGCCTCGGACCCGCTTAGGCACCTTAGCCGCATTTGATCGAAAGACTTACGTATAACGTGTTGTTTATTAGTGCGTAGGACGAGTTCTTTTCTTGATCGATGGGCTAGCGACCTATCGTACAGTAGTTTTCCTGTTTGCGGGTAGTTCATTAATGTGTTATCGCCTGATCTTACGTGTTTTCACATCGCTTTCTGTCAGCTGATCCTTTTCCTTTTCTGATTTGTGTATTGTGTACATGTCGAGTTGTGATAGGACACGACATCCGTGAGCCGACACTTCCACGATTCATCTTGCGAGCGAGGCAAATTCTTTTGCTAGACGGGCTAACGCATCCGGTAAAGCATTTTCTTTTTGGGAATTTTGTAGATCGTCGCATTCGGAATGCTGTTCAACATGTGTATGGCATCTTGGAAGTATTGCTCGAGTCTTGGCTTTAAAATTCTATACTTGTCCTGCGATACGTTGAATGATTAGCTTGTGAATCCCCGTAGATGTTGATGTACGTTATCCCTCATTTGAATAGTTAATTCCGAGTCCTGTTATGAGGGCTTCGTATTACGCTTCGTTGTTTGTACACGGTTACGTCGAGTGGTATGAGTATCTTAACATCCCCCACTCCGGTGTTATAAAGATTAATCTGATTCCTGCCTTAACGGGCACTATCACTTGCGATTCTTCGTCTTTGTGTGCTGAAGATGCTCCGTCGAAATATAATTCCCAACATCGATCATCAGGGTCTTCTAAATTCATTATTTGTTCATCTGCAAATCGTCGTTGAGAGGAGATTCTGCCGGCGAAGGGTGTCTTGCGAGAAGTCTGCTAGGACTTGTCCCTTTACGGCACGAAGAGGCACGAAAGTTATATCGAATTGCAATAATATCATTGACCATACGGCAAGTCCGCCGGAAAGCGTTGGACGGGTCATCGAGTATTGCGATGGATTAAATTTTGAGATCGGGTTGACCTTATGAGAAAGCATGTAGTGCTCGAGCTTTTGAGCGGCGAAGATCGGGGCCGAAACAATGTTTTTCGATTCGTGGATACCTTATTTCCGTCGGAAGTAAACGACGGCTTAAGTAATAAAGAGCATTTTCTTTACCCTCATCATTGACACAGGCTAACGAGGCTCAGAAGAGTCGTCTAAAGCCGCGGTATAAAGTATCGGCGGTCTAGCTGAGGCTCGGGAGCTGCTAAGACGGAAGGTGTCATTAAATATCGTTTAATGTCCTCGAAGGCCTTCGGCATTTCTCTTCCCAAATAAATTTGGCGTTCTTTTTAACTAGTGCGAGAAAGGCTGACACCTACGACAAGTTTGAGATAAAGCGTCGAAGATATGCCGACTTCCCTTGAAAAGATCGTAGTTGTTTTAAGGTTTTGGGAGGCGGCATTTCTAAGATAGCTTTAATCTTTTCGGGTCGATTTCAATTCCACGATGTCGGACAACGAATCTAAGAATTTCCGGAGGTGACGCCGAAGGCGCTATTTAAGGGATTCATCTTAAGGTTAAATTGTCTTAATCGTTCGAAAACGATTCTCAAATCATACGAGTGGTTTTCCTTTACTTTGCTTTTGATGACCACATCATCCACGTAGCATTCGACTTGATTGTGGATGAGATCATCAAAAATTCTTGTCATCGCTCTCCGGTATGTTGCTCCTGCGTTCTTCGGTCCGAATGGCATCACTTTGTGTAGCAATATACTCCGATCGGCGTTACGAATGCTTGTAAGTTTTTCATCTTACGGAGCCATCTTTATCTGGTTGTATCACGATGATCCATCCATGAATGAAAATATTTCATGTGTCGAAGCAATGTCGATCATTAGTTGCGGGATCGGTAGAGGGAATTCATCCTTTGGACATGCCTTGTTTAAATCTCCGAAATCCACACAAATTCCGATCTGACCATTCTTCTTCTCGATTGGCACTACATTGGCTAGCCAAGTTGGGTATTGTTCTTCACGGACAAATTTGGCGTCTATTAGCTTTTTAACTTCGGTTATGACTTGTTGTTCGATTTCCGGACACATTCTTCGGGACCTTGTACGGCGGGACGAAGCGGGATCCACTCCTAGCTTATGGACTGCGACCTCTGCGGCTAATCACGGCATCTCATCGTAGCTCCAAGCAAAACGGTCTTTAAATTCCATTAATAACTTGATTATTTCTTCGGAGTCTTCTTTATTGAGTAAGGAGCTAACAAAGGTAGGTCTAGGCTCTTCGCTAGTACCTAAGTTAACTTTCGTTAACTCATCTATTGTAGATTTGATCTCTTCTTCGAATTCTGGTGGAGCGTCTCCAATTTGTAAATCTTCGAGTTCTTCTGTAGCTTCCATGCAGTCTTCATTGGACTTGCGAGTGATAACCAGGGCAAAATTCGGTATCGTCGGCGATCCTATCGTGCCGAATCCGAGACCATGCTTTGAATTTGGTGGACGACCGGAGTTATTCCATAATTTCTCGAAATGTTGTGATTGGCCTTTTGTCCATTGTCGAGGTAAGAAACCACGTCTGAATTAAATTTTGAACACGAGGAGAGTACCACTCGAAAGGTAATTCCATTAATTCGATGAAGTGACATCTTCAAATTGTACATTATTTTCAGTTTTGGAGGAAGGAGCACCACGGTAGAATTTGATTGGCTTTGCACCGTCGCTACGTACCTCTTTGACCACCATACCCTCGACCTTATTAGAACGGATCGGGGTTAGGGTCATAGTATGTACATAGTGGTTAATCTTCTCGTACATCGATTTGTATTCTTCGTTCTTCTCATCTTCGAGAGAGATCTTGAATTGCGGCTTCTTCTGACTTATTGTCGCTGCTTCTTGTTCGATTTCTTTTTCTTCTTCAGAACTGTCTTCCCAATCAACATTGATGGTTGGCTTCCTCTGTCCAACTGTCCTAACGTCTCTACCACGACCTCGTCCCCGGCCTCGACCTCGGATGCGAGTTGTGGAGAAACCTTCACCATCTCGCCGTAAGGGAGTGGTGAGTGACTGTTGGACTAGAACTTCAGGTTCTTCGTTGTCCCGAACTTTCTTCGCTTCATTCGTTATGGTATCTCTGGAGAAGATTGTTTTCTTCGGGGGTGCGTAATAAGCTGCATCTTCATGAATTCCAATTTCATGTACGGAGAATGGTTGTAAGTCACCTTTGATGCACTGTTCCCCTCCATCGTAGTATTTGATGCACTGGTGTAGAGATGATGGTACCATCTTGTTTTCATGTATCCATGGTCGGCCAGTAGAGCGTTGAACGACATTTCTGAATCAATTATGTGAAATTTTGCTGTTGTCTTTGCTAAGTCACCGGTCTTCATTAGTAGTGTTATTGATCCAGGGCTCTTTCTCCTTTACGGTTGAATCCTCTTAATAGCATCTTGTCGCGCTTCGAGCTCGCGAGCATCGATTTCCAAATATCTTAGTGTTCGAAGACTCATTATATTGATTGATGCTCCTGGATCCACCGATACTCGGAGAGTGTAAACTTCCTATTGTAGCTGAAATGTACAACGGTCGGTTGTGATCTGCTGTCTCGAGTAGTAGGTCATTGTCCGTGAAGGTAACACCTCGTTGTTCCTTTAACGAGCAAACCTCATCTAAGGAATCTCCGGCCATTTGAGCTAAGCAAATTTTCGGATCAAGTAAGGCCTTGATCAGAGCTTCTCTCATCTCCTTTGATAAGATGAGAGCGTCGTAGATGCTCAGTTTGGCCGGTAGTTTCCTAAGATGGGCTAACACGTTGTAGTCCACTTTACTTCCGTGTGTCTCGGCTTCTTCCCGAATTGGTATTTCTTCTGCCGGGGTTGGTTCTTCTTGAACAACCACTACCTTTCATTTGTCCTTTGGACCCATTCTCGGAGGTAGAACTCTTCCACTTCTTAAGTTAACTTTTGCAATTTCTTCGAATCTAGTGTTGAGCTTGCTTGGTGTTTCTTCTCGAATCGGAATGACGGGTTCTTCGGATTAGCTTCGAGTACGAAGGCTCTAACTCTATTGTGACTGGAGCTCCTCGAAATTCGCAGATAGATTCGTCGCTTGTTGAACTCTCGTAGCCTCCTTGATGGATGTCTTCTTCGTCATTGCGATCTTCGAGATTGTGTATGATTTGAGAATTGTCGTTGGTATCGAATTCGATGTCCGGATTGTCGCTAGTTACGTAATCGTTAGAAACAGTCAAAACGTAGCCAACGCCATCACCCTTATTATTATAAGATCCCACCGAAGTGAGCGGATAATCATACAGAGTCGGAGGTTCGAGGGATTTCTCCCCGAATGCGAAACAACTATCTAGGATAAGCGGCCCCTAGTCTTGCCTTAGGAGCCTCGGTCTTGTCTTCTTCATCGATTTTCTTCTTCTCTTCGATCGTCTCTCGTTGAGGTGGTTCTTCCATCGCGAGTGATAGTGCCGAGCTTGACGGGTTTCGAACTCCGAATTGAAGCTCGCACCGAAGCGGCTTGGATGCTTGATCTAAAATCTTTTTCGAAGACCTTGTCCGAGCGGTAGTCCATCCATCGTCGGTCGCATAGGGATCTATCGGAACAATGAGATCGGTCGAGACAACATTGACGGAACCTCCTTTACGGGGTTCCTTCATGTACTCCTTCGGGATTGTTATATTCCCTTTTCGAAGGTTGTCATTGAGCCGACTTTTGAAGGTAATGCAATCTTACATCTTGTGCCCAAGCATCCGGTGGTAAGGGCGAAAGTTGGGATCACCTCTCTTGTTGACTTCTTCGGTCTCTTAGGCTCGGCAGTTGGAAATGCGGAGTCTTCATCGAGACTACGGAACATTTTCGACACTTGCCTCATTCTTGAATGGATATTCCTCGCTCGAAGCTCCCTTAATGTACGTTGCGGACGAGGCGGTTGTTCATACTTGTTGAGATGAGTGATAGTTTGGGTCGAGGTTGTTGATAATTACGTTGAGGTTCTTTGCGGTCGTTCGGATGATATTTGTATCGGTTGCTTGCCTTTGTCGGCTAACTGTAATGATCCCGGATTTCTTTTCAAAAGTCTTCGCGGGCTTTTGCATGTACGTCTTGTCGTGCGAAACATAATTGCTTCGCCTCCTCTTGCAAGCTTCCGGCCTTGCTTAACAACTTCTCAAAGTCTTAATAGTAAATCCCTTGAGAAGAAGTCGTTATCGGGCCGTGAATGCTTGTAAGTAAGATGCCGAGTGCATGTTATTCTTGTAGTTGTGGTTCACACTTCATACTTAGGTTCCTCATCGAAGTATGTAATCCACAAAGTTTCGTTCGGCTTACGCTTCTCTGCCACTAAATCACCTATAGTGATGTGGTGCTGAGCTCTGCAAATCGCTTAATGAAGAGGTTCTCTAGTTCGAGAATGTCTTCACCGAACCATTCGGTAATTCGCATACCAATCGAAGGCGATCACGACGAGTGCGCGACGAGTTGTCGGAAGAGTAATGCATCGCTTCGCCGGCATTGCAACAACTGGCACGAAAGTGTGAAACATGTTGTCGGGGGTTCCCGGTTCCATCAAAGGTCTTGAACAGAGGTGGTACGAAGCCTTTCAGGTATTGGACAACATCGAATTCTTCAGGGTAAGGTCTACCCGTCCGAATGGATGTCCCGCTCTTTGATTGTGCTAAGGCTTCTTGCACCTGCTGTTCTACCAAGCTCTTGATATCTTTTTCTGGAATCATGCTTTGTGTTGTATCTTTCTTTAGGCGATCATCCCCGTTGACGGACGTAATCTCCTTTCCTCCGTCTACGATGTGAATGACCTGCGGGGGTGTCTCTCTTTGGGGTTGCACTTGACTTTGGAGAGTGGCTAGAGGCTACGACCATCTCTTCCATCCTCTTCGCCATTTGGGCGATCATATCGTCTTTCTCTTAAGCTGCCTCCTCATTACTTCGGCTCCTCTCTTCTGCGGTTGCGGGAGCACCTTGTGAAGGCGACGAAGCTCGTGTTTCGACCATGTTGATTTCTGCATACTCATCATCCATGAATTACGATGAATCGATCTCATCTCCGAATTTCTCTTCTCTTTCTTTCGCTAATCGTCGAATATCGGTCCTCGACTTTTCCATAGCATCCTCTAGCGGTCTTTTCGCGCATCCCTGCGGTTGTCGTGTGATGGTCTGTCGGGTTCCCTTCTCATGAGTCCCCTTCTATTGCGGTAGCACTTTCTTCGAATTCGAGTCTCCTGACGAGACTTTCCTTTTAGTTGTTGTTTCGATCTTAGTTGTCCGGTAGTGGGACGCCATACCATCCTTCAGCGAGCGGAAGGTCTAGGACCGGATGGTCCGTCGGCCAAATGCTTGGAAGGTGGTATCCTCCTAATCCGTAACCACAAAACAACGATAGGCGGACTAGCCTTCATCCTTTTATTTGGCTTTTACGTAACGATGACGGGTTCTACTCGGGGCCCGAGACGAGATTTGGCCGGCACTCGCCACATCCTTCTTAGAATTTCGACATAGGGCACTTTTCCTTCTTTGCTAACTTCTCGATCACGGTGTGCAGTCGGGCGAATGGTGTGATCCTAGCCCTTTTCTTTCTCATTGTCGCTATAGTATGTCGAGTCGAGGTAATGTAGAAACAATCCTGCGGACATTTTCCTCGTCGATTTGCGGCGGAAGAGGGTGGAATCTACTTCCTTCCAAAAAGGGTGTATCTTCGAGGCAATGGTATGTATTCGGGTAGTGGTGTGTACTCGGGGATTTACGGGATTTCCTCGGGAAAGCAACTTCGGCGGCTACGGCCTTCACAGCGATCTTCCTACTACGTTCCTTCTTTGGGTCCGTGTTAGTGATGGAATTCTTGAGCTGGACCCGATTTCAAATAGAAGGTCTCGCGGGAAGGTTTGTACCCTCCATGGTAACGGGTTCACCATAGTTCTGGATTTCCTTCCCCTTTAATTTGGCGAAGCCGGGGTAGGTGCGAGAGACAACTAGACCGGTGGGGGTAGCAACAACGGTCCTTCCGTGGATAACGGTACTCCTCTTGGTTGGAATCTTTTGCGGGGGAGGAAACTCTTGAGTTGACCTAATGTTGAACTCGATCGGCGGCTTCTCGGCTTCAGATACTTTGTTTGTCGGCGCAAAAGGGAAACGTCGGTGATCTTGACATTCGTGTTTTCGAATCCTTGTCCAAACCGGATGATCCCATTGTCGGGCGGCTCATCCTTGTAAACGGCGAAGTCCGATCCATTGGTGAAGGAGAAAATCGGCTTTGGGGCTTCCATTTGCGGGGCGGATTCGATTGTCGGTCCCGAGTTATGCTTCTTCTCATCGGGACGAAAAGAAAGGAATCGAAAAGAGTCGAACACATTCTTGTTCATGTATTTATAAGAGAGTTATTTGTTAAAAGAGTCATTCATTAGAGGGTTTATTTATTCGGAACGAAATGTTCGAAAGGTGTAGAGAAGGTAATGAATCCGATTCGAGTTGGAAAGGAAAAGAAAGTCTTATGCGAGACCTCTCGACTCGAAGGATCACTCTGAGCCTAACACTGATTGGGGGTCCGCCCCACCTCGGAAATGAGGTAAAAGGATCTCGGAACCTCTCTGTTTAGGGGTGTCTAAGCGGTGGCTCCTAAATCCGAGAGAATGTTGGGTATACTTGTTCGAGGTAGAAATGAACATAGTATTCCAACGGAAAGAAGGGTAGCTTGATCCATAAGGGACATGGATACAACTACCGATTTTCGAAAGCGAGAATTGTCGATTAAAAATGGAGAGAGGAATTGTCCCAGGCGTGGAAGTCGCTCGAGAAATTGTCGGCGAATTTTTAATTTAATTTAAATAAATAATTTGAAAAGTAGTATTTGATTTTTGAAAATAATTTTAAATTTGAAAATTTTAAGATATGAAATCGAAGCGATCTCGCATCCAGAATAGTTTATATAAACGAGCACCGCACTACAAGCTAGTGTATACATCCACGAAGGATAGACACACTGCTTGATGGTGGGGCTCGATTAAATAAGCTCAGAGATTTGTGACATCCGTTTGGTATGCGAGACCAATTTTATGTGCCGACGAGTTCCCTGCTTAATATGAAAACATTAAACGGGGTTTATATTACACAGGTTCTTTAAAATTTCCTATAAGGGTGAGCCATCATAGTTAATTACATCTTAAGTGACGGGAATCACCTAAGAAAACTCTCGATAATAATCGATAGTTCTGCTCTCGAGAATTTGAAGTTTAAGTTTTCGAAGGATTGAATTTTAGAATTTCGACGAGGGAATGAATCGAGTTTGGAACATTTTGTTTTGGGAATTCGAAGGAAGAAAGGTAGGAGAAATCACGGATTCGAAGTGAACTTCGGTAATTTCCCGATTATCTATTGTTTGGCTTGAATTTAGGAAAGTCATAATGTTCATTTAATGTTTTGGTCTTGCCGATTTTAATTAATTAGGACTTATATTTGTATGATAAAATCATACAAATAGCCTCGAAGATGTGAGGGTTTATGTCGTATCGGACGTCTACCTCGGAAATCCTAAGGCCGGTTAGGGCTTAATTTACATGACATGATCGTACGAATGCCTAACGAAGAGTTGAGGATTTATGTTGCACTATGAGCGAACTACCTCGAAATCCTATGGATTGGTTATTTAATTCTAGGAAAGTTTCTTTGAAGTAGACTCGGGTTTTGCTTGATGACGATGGCCGTGCTTTGCCACCATGCTCCGAGCTCCTCGTTGTTGCGAGAGGTTTAGTTATAGAAGTCATAAATCGGGAGATGAGAAAAGTGTTTTGGTTTAGAGAAAATCTTAACTTCGAGTGTTTTTTATGTTTTATTTAAGACAAATCTTAAAATTGATTATAACGACACGGTTAAGATCTCGCGGTTCCATCCTTCGGCATCGTTATTTTTATCGGATTCATTTAGTCCGGATGAATTTACTTAAACTCGACTAAATGAGTTCCACACTTTCATTTAGGCCAGTGGGAAATCCAGTTAGCAACACGTAGGTTACATCATCCGAGGTATTCCCGATCATCAACAAGACGTTTTAATTTAGTTGTAATTGTAGTTTTGTGTTACGTGTTTGTGATTAAATTTTGAGTTGTTTTATATTTTGAAATGTTGTGGCGGTGAATTTTATCTTGCGATGACTTTTAATTTAGTTTTGGTTTCGGTTTTAGGGATCTATCCTAAAGGTGTGGGTTTTCATGCAACGAGTTGTTTATCGTACGAAAGGTAAGTGCGATGCGATTAAATAAATTACGATAAGGTAAATTGCGATAAAATAAAAGCGTACTGGAGGGTCTTCACGTCGTCCGAGATGCACTTAAAACACGATTGGAATATTTAAGCGAGTTCTAGGTAAAGCTAAGGGAAGGGTTATGGTTTCTACCAAATTCCTAATCACATGGTTAGTCGTTTCTATGATGTCTAGGTTCTTGTGTTTTGGTTATGAGGACGATTTTCTTCATCGAAGAACAATTAAGTTGATTGTTCTTATAAGTATCTTATCATATTGAGGAAGTGCTTAAGAAAAATCTTAAACATCTTTTAAATTTTCTTAGAATTGTTTTAAGTCGAAATGAATTTAATTATACAAATGAATTAATCGTCAGAAATTGAGTTTTGTTATCTTGCTCGATGATCTAGGGCATTTGAATATCACATAAGTGAAGTAACATTTCATTTAATGTTACGTTTAAGAGTCATGATAACGAAAGTTTTCGAAGCGAAGTGGTGTTGAATGGTTTGTGATTTAGTTTAATTTCACTTATCGGATTTAAATTTGGAATAGTGTTCAAGTTGCTTTATATTTAATTTCTTTATGTCTTAGGTGATGTTATTTAATTCAATTTAATTTAACTTTAATTTAATTTAATTTAATTTAGTTTTAATTTTAATTTAATTTGCATTTTTAATTTTAATTTTAATTTTAATTTTAATTTTAATTTTATTTTAATTTTATTTGATTTTATTTTTTTATTTTATTTTAATTTAATTTAATTTAATTTAATTTAATTTAATTTAATATGTTTTAATTTAATTTAATTTAATTTAATTTAATTTAATTTAATTTATTTGATTTAATTTAATTTAATTTATTTAATTTGTTTGATTTAATTTAATATGTTTTAATTTAATTTAGTTTAATCTTTAATTTAATTTTATTTTTAATTTTAATTTAATTGAAAATTTATAAAGAGTTTAATAATTTAACTTTTTAATTTAATTTTAATGATTAAGTCCTTTAACATTTTAAAACTTAAATTTGAATTATCATTTTAATTAGGAATTAAATATTATTGAGATGATTAATTTAGGGATTTTTTAAATTAAAGAATAAATCTCTTCCTAATAATATCCTTATTTAATAATTCCAACTTTATTATTCTTCAAATTTAATCGATTATTTAATTAAAGTTTATTTTAATTATTTTCAAATTGTTTAGTAAGTTTCTACCCTTTAATTATTTGAATTTCGATCATCAAAATCAGATTAAAATCAAATTATTTTATTTTTTAATTTTATTAAACCTAAAGTTTTAATTAAGGGTTAAAATTTTTTAATTACCATTTTGCCCTTGAGCTTAATAATTTCATAACTCACTAAATTGAGCTTAAATGAATTTGAAATTTTTATGTGACTTCACTCATATGTCGATAAAGACATGAGAGGAGAAAATGTGATTTTTACGTATTTAATTTATTTATATAATTATTTTTTGGTAGAAAATAGGGATTTCGAGGAAAATTTAATAACATGACCGAGGGAAAGTTTATGTCCTTAAGAAAATTATGGGACATTTCTAATGACCAGAGGACCACTTGGACCAATTTTGGTGATTTTTTGAATTATATTATTTTTATTATAATTATTTTAAGTTTTGGAGTATTAATTAATTTAAAAATAAAATAAAGGTTGAAAAATGAAATTTATATTTTTCAAAAATCTCTACGATATCAAGGAAATCAGAGAATCGAATTTTACAATTTTCTGATTTTTCTATGATTTATTAGAATTATTTTAGTGGAAATACTAGAAATATATATTTTTTAATTTTAAAATTACCTTAGGGCTTTAAAATTTAATATCTCATTAAATAGACCTAAGAAAAATATGGGATTTGTTCCGAAGTGATTAAAATTCAAAATGTGACATTTTGGTGAATTTTATTATTTTTATGATTTTTATTATTTTTTAATTATTAAAATATTAAAACAATGCAAAAAATTAAATTTTTTAGAAAATTGAAATTTTAATTTTCTTAGATTCCCCTGATATCAGAGAGGCTCCAAAACAAATTTGGTGAATTTTTGAAAGGTATTTTGAAAGGTATGAATTTTTGAAATTTAAATTGATTAAATGGTTTAATCAACCCATTTAGTAGAATTTACTAAGTCGATTGACTTGAAATTTTTATAGTGGGTTCCTCTGATCCTATAGGTCGAGTGGAGAATTGATTTCAAGTCAATTTGATGTATGATTAGCTCTAATTAATTAAGGAGTTTATTTTGGGTGTTTAAGGCGATTAGGGTTATTTTAAATAAAGCTAATTCAAAACTATTTTTCTAGG
Organism: Papilionanthe hookeriana x Papilionanthe teres; assembly: GCA_022702705.1. Taxonomy (NCBI): domain Eukaryota; kingdom Viridiplantae; phylum Streptophyta; class Magnoliopsida; order Asparagales; family Orchidaceae; genus Papilionanthe; species Papilionanthe hookeriana x Papilionanthe teres. Next base: position 25,463,589 of record CM040434.1, read on the forward strand.
GTCCTGCGATCGTAAGAGACATCACTGAATTTTCTAGAATTTATTTCACAACATGCTTAATTATTAGATTTAAAATACTCGAAAACGATAACATGAATTTGAAAAATCGATAACTTCTCGTAGGGATGGCCTCGACTTTGGAAAATTCGGGGAATGTTCCCAAATTCGGAGGCTTAAAAGCCACATGGTCTCATGCCATGGTGAATTTCCTATATGCATGGGGAATTAAAAGAATGCGGAGAGGTAAATAAATCATTAAAAATAAAATACTTGATGAAATTAAATGATTTCTTTTCACATTATTCTCCTACATTCAGCTGAGCGAAGGTATTTTTATTTTATTTTTCGATTTTTCTACACAAAGTTATGGGTTTTTGAAGTTTAGGGAATTAAATAAATCGGAAAATACCCTAATTTTCTATTTATCCGCGCGGCGCCGCGTCGGCCTCGGCGGCTCCGAGACGCCGCGTGTCGCCTCTCGATTCGACGCCGCCATCCGACTCGGCGCTCGAGGGGCCGGCTGTGTCGTTCCGTCTCCTCGTCCGGCGCGATCTCGGCCGTCCGTCCGCGCGTGTATTAAATGAACGACATCCGTTCATCGTCCCCAGCGTCCTCGCCGGGAGCGCGTCCGTTCCTAGGCACAGATCTCGCTCGATACTTGACGGAATTGAACGTTCTTATGCTCCATGGATTCGTCTCGAAGAGACGAACACATCCATACGGTTTATGTGGCATGAAATTGACTCGATAAAAATGGAGAATGTTCGAAGCTCGGGAAGAAGAATGAGGCCATACCTTTGCTCGGAGAAGTGTGGCTTCGATGCGAGGGTTGTGTCGCCTTCGATTGGATTCCGACGAGCTCCGGATGAAGTCTCTCGAGTGCAGTGAATTGCACTAGCTATGAAAGTGACCACGGTCGATCCACAAGCTTGGAGGCTTGGAGCAAGCTGGGTGGCTCGGAGATGGGGCTTTCGGTGGGAAACTTCTCCTCTTGGTCCGAGTGAAGGTGTAGGACCGATCGATTTGAGGATTGGCTCGTTGTGGCAAAGTGTCCTGGTTTTGGGTGAAATTTCGGTTGAGAAATTGGATTACGTCGGTGGGGATTAGAGGCGAATTGACATCGGGGATCGAGCTGCTCTAAGTGTGAAATAGGGTTTGGAATAATTTTGGCGAGTTTCGGCGAGGTTTGTGCGACTCTTTTCCATGGCCGTGAGGGGTCGGGTTTAAATAGAGGTGGGCTGGAGAGCCTCGCGGGGATGGCGAGGGTTGGGATCGAGTTGCTGCGGGCATGGGAAGAACGGCATGGTGGCCATTGGGCATGGGGCGGCTCGACGAGGTGGAATTCCGAAGTTTGGCTCCTCCCGAGGTCTCGGCCATGGTGTTTTCCGGCGACACAGTGGTGGCCGGCCGAGCGCTTGGTCACCATCTTGTTCGGGTGGGTCGGGGCTGGGGTTTAGTGTAGGCGATTGGCAAATGCCATGTGTAAAAGGCTTGGATTAGAATGGAATGGGAGAGGGCTCATTTTGGCTCAGATTGGTCGGCCCATCCATTTGGGCTAGGTGCACCGCCCGAGGCTTGGTTTGAGGTTGAAGAGAAAGTGATTTGGATCGGCTTGATCGAGTGGGGAAGAGTCACAATCCAAGTACGATTAAGCTTAAGCATGGTTTAGTGGAGTCATGGAAGTGGCTAATCACTCTTAAGAGAATATGGAAAGGGCCTCCTCCTCTTGCCATTAATTGGTTTGGTGAGGTGGAAAGTGGATTCCATGGCTCTCATGGCTCTATGTGTGCTCGTACATGGCTTCATGGCTTGTCTTTGGCTTAGGGAAAAGCTTGAGTCGATTTCATGAAAATGGAATTTGGAAATTTTGGAAATTTAGGGGTGATTTGATGGGAATTTGGTATGGGGCTTGATTTGGACAATGGCTTGATGATTGATTTTGAACTTAGGGATGATTTTAATTGAGGGTATGATGAGAAGAATTTGTCATATGGGCTTTAGCATGAAGTTTGAGCTTTTAGGAAGGTTTAAGAAAGTGGGCTTTTGGTTTGAAAATAAATTTATGGATGGGAATTTTGTGAAGGATTGGGCCGAACAAATGTTGGGTTTAGCTCATGGTTGTGTCATGAGTGATTTGAAGCAAGTTGGGAGTGATTTGGGTTTGAATTGGGTTGAATTTGGGCTTACTGTGGTGAATGGGCCATTATAGGTCGAATTGGGCTAACTTGGGCCGATGTTGGGCTAGGGTTGAAATTGATGTAAAATAAATGTTTGGAAATGTTTATGAGAGTGTTTCGAAGAGGTTTTGGCTTTGGTTGGGTTTTGATTTTGGGGTTTGGGCTTATTTGGGTTAGGTTTGGGTTTAGGTCGAAATTGGGCTTTTTAGTTTTGGGTTGAATTTGAGTGGGGTTTGGGTCTAAATTTTGGACAAATAATGTTAGGGTTTTGTTTTTAGGGATGTTAAGGAAGGTTTAGAAAAGATTTGGAGTTAATTGGAGTTGAATTGGGTGAGTTTGGGTTAGGTTTGGGTCATGGGTCCAAATTGGGCTTTAAGGCCAAAAGTGAAATTGGATCCAAATGTCAATCAAATTGGACTTGGATTTGAGTGCTAGATTGGTGTTGGGAATGTTGAGTTTAAGTTTAGAATTGAATTGGACCAGGATTTGGGTCAATTGGGTAGGTTTGGTTTGACATTGGGTTCACTTAGGGTTAAAATGGGTCAAATTGGGGGTTTTGACAAAAGTAGGGTAAAATGAGAAAATTGGCCCATGGTGTAGTTGAACAAAATGAAATTAGAAATATTTTGGATTTTCTGGAATTTTCTGGGAATTTTCTGAATTTTTGGATTTTTGGGTCAAGAGGGGTATTTTGGGTATTTGGAGGGTATTGGGAGGTATTTTTGGAATTTTTGGTATTTTTGGGTATGGATGATCAATTTGAGTAATGTGGGAATGTTTGGGATTGATTTTGAGGAATTTTGGGTGATTTGGCGATTTTGAGGATTTGAGGGTTTGGGTAAGTTAGGCGGGTGTAGGGTCCGGGGGTCGAAAATTGAAAATTTGGGAAATTGAAGGTTGGGTGAATGTAAATGGAATGAAACCATTTTGGTTGAGCCATGAAGCCATATCAAGCCCGCATGAGCCATGAAGGGACTCGTTTGAGGCATCCATTATGTTGTTCTAACTCTCTTAGCCGAGGGCTTAGGGGTTAAGGACCGTCCATGTGAATCACCTTTATGAGTCGAGGAGGTCGAGTTGGGTATGGGTGTGTTTTAGGAGGTGTGTGAAAGTGTAGTGTATAAATGTAGTGCATGTGTAAGTCGGCCCTTCACGGGACCGGGCCGCAGGGGTGGTCTGAGGCCGAAGAGTCTCATAGGAACTCATCCTTTAAACTTCCGCATTTGATTTGACCCTCACAGGTGATTAGGGGTCTACGGTCGAGTTTGTGGAGTTTGCGGGGAGTTAAGAAGTGGTTTGAATTTCTAAGTGGTGGGTCCCGATTCTAGTCCTCTAAGATAGTCGAAGGAAAAGCTGAAGTTTAGATCCGAAATCTTAAAGAAGAAGAGAAGACCTCATCAAAAATGAGGTCGACAATCTTCTTATCCTCAAATTTTTGTTCGATATTAGTGTCCGATGGATATGAAAGTCTAGAGTTTGTGTTCCCCTGATTATTCCAACTTCCATTATGATTTGCATGATTACTTTTCCATTGTTGGTTTCCACCATCAGTAATATGATTCCAGTTAAATTTTGGATGGTTCTCCCAATCTGGGTTGTAAAAGTTAGAGTACGGGTTGTTTATGGTATTTAAAGTCTCGTATGATAATTTAGAATCAATTATAGGCTCTAATGAACTTTCCTCACTTACAGGAGTAAATTGAGGTTGGTTCATTCCAAATTGGTCCAACTTCCTTGATATTGCGGTAATCTGAGATGCAAGAATTGTAATCGTATCTGTATCATAAATACTAGCTACATTTTTATGATTTACCCTTGTAGAGGGCCGTTGAAATTCATTTGTAGCCATTTCTTCAATTAATGAATACGCTTCATCAAATGTTTTTGACATTAATGATCCACCAGCGACAACATCAATAATAGACCTAAGGGATCCTACTAACCCATTATAAAAAGTTTGAATAATTAACCGATCGGGCGAGAGCGTGGTGTGGACGGTTTCTTAGGAGTTCCTTAAATCGTTCCCGGGTTTCGTATATTGATTCCCCTTCATACTGACAAAATGAGATAACATCGTTTCTAAGTTTAGTAGTCCTTAAAGGTGGAAAATACTTAGCTAAGAATTTCTGTATTAACTCATCCCAATTTTTAATAGAGCTAGGTGCTAATGAATATAACCACATTTTAGCCTTATCCCTTAGTGAGAAAGGAAAAAGCCTTAGTCTAACGACGTTGTCGACATACAGTTATAAAGAAATGTAGCACGAAAGTTCTAGAAAATTTGATAAGTGTAAATAGGGATCTTAATGGAGTTCCCCCAAGCCGATTGTTCTGCACTGGTTGGATAATTTCGAGATTTATTTTAAATGAGTCGAACTACTACGATAGGGTTTTGTATACTTAGAGTGAATTTCATCTGTCGTAGGATTTATGTAATCCCTCAATGATTTATGATGATTTTATAAGTTATTATCTTGAAAGTTTTCCATCTCCATTTCTAATTTTTCGAGTCCTTTCTGTATTTTTATTTTTTTATTTTTTTCTAACTCGGGATCATAAGGCACAAGTCCTGCAGATCCTTTCTTTCGCATACATAACACAACAAATAATACATTAACAATTAAATAAATAATAGATGAAATATATTCAACACAAAAAAACATTTTCACGAACACCTTATTTTTCACACAAATAATTTTTACACAACACTTTCTCATATAAAAATACTTTTCACACAAAACTAGTTTTTACGATACTACAGTTTTCCATGTTTAAGCCTAATTACTTCAACTAAAATTCTCCTAAAGTTCTTACCGAACCTTACCGGCAATAGCATGAAAAACTTGATCCGACCCATGATTACGCGATAAATTAACTTCAAAAAGATGGCGAAAAACTTGACTCGATTTATAAATAGCGGCTAGTGTGCAAAATATTAAATGATATAAAAATTAAAAAATATTTTACACACTTGGGGTACTACACGAGTATACGTATCGTTTCGAAGTAATATAGAGTTTTCTTTAAAAACCCCAAGTATCGATCCTACGAGGAAGTGAAGTAAGAGGTCTTTAGTTAAATACTAGTCCTACTACTAATAGTCCTTAGTTTGGAATGTCGATTAAAATTGTGTTTTATCTAGCAACTACTCCTAAATGCAAGTGTTAAATGTAATAGTAACTATAACTAAATGCAAATAATAATTCTAGAGATAACCCTTTTTGGATGAATTGGTTTAGAAAATTTTGAGATATTAAAAACTACTATTCTTATGTAATGAAAAAGATAATGTATAGGATTGAGATGCATTTAATATTATATGTGTCAAATAGGAGTAATCTTATTCTTTAACCTTTGGTCCAGGCATAAAGAACATTGACTAATCCTATGCTTAGTTACCGAACTGCGGTTAGGTTGGGAGGATACCTGCACGCCACTCGGAGCTCCCACGTTCCCCTGCTCGAGGGCTAACATCTACACTTCGAGCACCGAACGATAGGACCAAATTGAGGATTTTAGTACGTCACTCTAAAATCTCCGATTCTACGCCCGATTAATATTATTTCCTATTTATTTGCATTCCATTCCCATGAACTTCAACATCCATGGAATTTGAATGTGGTTCCACTTTGTTGAGAATTACACCGCCCTTTCGGGTCGATGCAATTACAACGAATTTTAACACTACTGATGGGCCTTTATTGCGATGTAAATGAAGTGCGAGTAAAAGCTATCACATTTATAATTAAATTTACTTCTACTGTGCATCACAAAATCCTAAACATGATTTCTACTCATTGCGAAAGAAAAGTAAAAGGAAAACAATGGCATAATCTTCTTATGCCACTATTTCCAAAGAAAAAGAAAGAGTAAGAGAGATGCATCACAAAGCACTAATAAAACACAAAGGAAACTTCATTTAACGAAGCAAATCCACTAAATAAATGTTTACAAAATTATAAGATAATGAAGAACAATACTTAGCTTTTTCCTTTGAAAGAAAGACGAAGATCTCTCCCATAAAGTCTCCCGGCGATCCATACAATGCTAGCGAAATCCCTTACAGATTCTCTCAAAATCTCCTCTCCAATCTCTCCAAAAGGGTAGAAATCTACATTTATACTCTTAAACATTCCTCTAAGTTTTTCTCTCCTTTTCTCTATTATTTCTCTCTTTAATCTACACTTTTTCTAACATATTTTCACCATTTTAAAGAGTATGGATGAAGTTTGAGAAGTTTCCTTAAGCACCCCTTCGAAAAAGCGTCCAAATACATCGAATTTCAGCCCAAAACAGCTATCGACGGCCTTTTTGGCCATTTTCAGGCTGTTTGGGGAAAATCTCACCGTCGGTGAGATTGATCTCGCCGTTGGCGAGCAGGCTGCTGCGCGGCTCCACGGTTTTGCTCCGTTTAGCTCCGTTTCAACTCCGTTTCGCCCCATTTCAGTTGCGTTGCGTTCGTAACAAATAGCCCTACAAAATAAGCATTAAAACAACCTTTCTTTAAAGTGTAATCTCATTCAAAAATATGCAAGAAGTGTAAAAGAGATTAAGCATCAAAAGACTTATCGAAACGTGTCAGGACAGAATTTCATTTTTTGCTCGTTTTTGCTCCAAATTGCACCGTTTTTGCTTCCTTTTGCTCCAACCACCATTTCTTGTACCTAAAACCAAAAAATATACAAAATACCTTCCTTTAAAGTGTAATATCATTAAAAAATAAGTAAAATGATATAGCAAAAAGCGTATATATTTTAGACGTGTCAAAATCCCCGAGCTTAATCATTACTTGTCCTCGAAGTAACACTTTTACTACATAAAAATATAACTCGAAGACAATGTACTTTTTGCACTGTAAGACACTAAAATTTTTCATTCAAAAGAATATATTGGTTAGACTTTTAGAAAGAAATTCGATAACTCGGAGTTAACGCTACGAGTATAAGAATATTCGACGAATCAAGTCGAATGGTTTTAGTCTTCATTTATTTCAAGATAAACCATAATTTGTTACATTAAGAGTGCCTTGAAAGATTATATGAAAAAGAAGTTCATGTAAACTTCATCGGAATGTAGGCCAATACTTTAAATATAAATTTAGAAATGAAATCAAGTTCTCCCTTTAGGGTGACTCAAGTGAAGCCGATTTTTGATTAGGCATCTCCTCAAGCTTCTCCTCATAAATTTTTTTTTTTGCTTTTTCTTTTTTTTTCTCTTTTTTTAATGAGGATTACTATATCTGGAGAGCCTGTAATGATTTTGAACTTCACTCTCCTCTTTCTAAAGTTCGAACTTGAAACACATCCTTACTTTATAATTAGGTATGAGCCTTATTATTCATCATAAAGTCACAATCTCTTCTTAACTCACAATACTTTAAGTCTCTTAACATTTGAAAAATAAAGTTTTCTTTACTTTAAATAGTTAACTATAATCAAATTCTTTCATACCAAATATCTCACCCTTATAAAATTAACCTTTATTACTAAAAACTTTCATCCAATCCTTCCATAATATTCAACTGAAATAAAAAGTTTTAGTTATCTCAAGCGAGGTTCAATTACCAGAAGTTATGTTAATAATTTTTGAAAATATAATAATTGAGAACAAATAAGAGTTAATATTTTTCTTCCCCCCAAACTTAAATTTTAAAATATTTTGTAATTAATTCCATAAAATGTAGCAAGAAGAAAAAAGAAAGGTTGAATATACTTACTACTACAACATCCTATCAAATTCATATCATGCCTAATCAGGATAGAATGATTGTAGGAGAAAGTAAAGCTAACCTAAAATATGCTTGTAATAAAATTACACTAAAAGGAAGTATTTTCACATTAAAATTTTATTTTTCTTTCTACCCCCAAACTTAATTTTTAACATATATAGCATTCAGTATAGAAAATATAAGCAGGAAGAAAACAATTAGAAATTCTATCTACCACGAATGTACATTAAAATCATTTGCAAGTATTCATTAGGACGAACAATATGCGGTAGAAAGTAAATCTAAATTAATCATGTCAAAATGAAATTAACTAAACCAAAGTCTAACTAGCATAGCATGTATCGGCGAGGGATTATAAAAATGTTCTTCAAGACCTAAATAAAGTTGTAACACAAACATAAACACAAACACACAATTCGAATGCAAACACGAATGATAAATGAGGTCGATTCTTCCTTTATCTCATCGCATCTCACTAATTTACTTCCAATTTCTAACGGAATCACTATACTTAGTAAATTAGGTACTTTAAAATGATTTCATAGATTATAATCCCAAAGATAAGATTATCACTAATAAATTGGTTTCCGGACACCAATCTCGAGCATCATCTAATCCTTATAATTAAGCACCTCTAACGAGTTATAAAGATAGTGTGAGATCATCCGCATAGTATTCATCGAATAGGTTCATGACTCTATCTAATGAAAATAAAGTTGCAGAAAGGAAGTAACAAATTAAGATGAAATTATCATTGTTTGAAATTCATGATTTCTCTTGTAAAACTTAAGTCTGGGTGAGACCCAAGTCACAGTGGACTCGTCAATCCAACTACTACAAGAGATCAATTCTAGCCATAATAAGAAGTTAAGGAATCACCTCCCTCATAACACGGACAAAGATCGGATCGAAGCACTAATAATCCGAGCATCTATCGATCGACAATCGAACTTATCGATACTATAATGACTCATAAAGATCAAGTCTATCCGCTCTAAATCAAACACAATACAACACTAACAATCATAACTCTCGAGCACACTAAATCAAAGCACACTGATAACTATGGGTTGCCTCCCATAAAGCGCTTGGTTTAACGTCATTAGCCCGACAAATGATTCCTCCTGTATCAAAATTCCATTTAAGTAATCCTCGATCAATCGCCCAATCATTTCCAGATCCAGGGATTCCTACAAAATTCTCAAATTTTAATTTTTTATTCGACTCTTCCTTTTCAAATGGATTTATATCATTGTTCCTCATATTTCTTTCTAGATCCAATATTCTTCTATTGATTTTTTCAATCCGCATATTAATATCATCCTTGAAATTTATTAGAAATGGATCTTTATAAAATACTTCAATATCTCCCAAATTTTGGATCAGATTATCTCAGGTAATTCGGATTACGGATCAAATTCTTCATGTCACTCTTATGATTCAAGTTATCTTCCAATTCTTCCCTTTTATAATTATTAAATAATGAAGGGTCTATCTTAGTTGAGGAAATATCTTTTTCTAATTCCTTAGGAATTTCTTCCAATGGTCTTCCAATATCCTTATCCTCTTTTCTAAACTCTATGTTCTTTTGAAATTTATCCTCAAATTTTCTTCCAAGTCTTAGTTCAATAATTTTATCTTGTTCATCATTCAATTCGAGGTTTTTCTTGTGATTGAGTCGAATCGAAGATATAAAGGCCGGTGGTGTAGATGAATTCTCTAAATAGATAGGCTTTAAAATTGTATGGAGTTACATCCATCTTAAGTTCATGAGATTTTTCAAGAGATGGAATTAAAAGTTTACTATTTTTGGTAGCGTCCATCATTTCACACCTCTCTCCGAACATACATACAGTCTTCTTTACATAAAATTTTTGACTCATCATGAAAGTCTATTTCAATCTCATTTGTTTACTTACTCTCAAAACTTTCTTGGAAATGTTCTTTACTTAGATAATCAATTTCATCCATCCAAAAACATTCATCATTTTTCTCTCGATTTGGATATTTCATAGTCTTTAACACATCAAAAGTTACTTCCTGGTCATTAATATTCATAGTCAACTCTCCTTTTTGCACATCTATCATAGCTTGTCTAGTAACAAGGAAATGTCTCCCTAAAATAATTGGAATATCTTAATCTTTCTCCATATCTAATACAATAAAGTCCAAAGGAAAGATAAATTTATCCACTTTAACAAGCACATCTTCTATAACTCCTTTTGGACAAATGATAGATCGATCAGCTAACAGAAGGGTTATAGTAGTGGGAGAAATATCAACTAAACCTAACCTTTTAAATATAGATAGAGGCATCACATTAATGCTCGCTCCTAAATCACCTAAAGCTTTTCCACATAATGTTTCTCCAATTGCACAAGGAATTGTAAAGCTACAAGGATCTTTAAGATTCGAGGAAAATTTTTCTGAAGTATGACACTACACTCCTTACTTAGTACAATTGTCTCATAATCCCCAAATTTTCTTTTCTTGTTTAATATATCCTTTATAAACTTTGCATAACTTGGCATCTGTTCCAAAGCTTCAGTGAAAGGAATATTTATCGTTAACTTCTTAAGTACTTTCATGAACTTTGAAAATTTTTTATCCAACTCATGCTGTCTAAGTCTTTGAGGAAATGGAGGTGGTGATTTTTCCAAACTGATTTTAGTTGGAGATATTAATTCTTCCAGATCCTTAGAAACATGTTCTTCAGGTCTTTTAGTTTCTTTTGTTTCTCTCACAACATCTTTCTCTTTTCTAAACACATCCTTTATCTCTCTTCCAATTTTTAATTGGACAGCTTCTATTTGTTCATTAGTGTTCTCTTTAGGGTTGATCTCATTATTGCTAGGAAGTGTTCCTTGGTGTCTATTGCTAAGTGAATTAGCAATTTCTCCCAGTTGATTCTCTATATTTCTAATTGCAGCATTTTGACTTTGTAATTGGTTTCCCATTTGCAATACCACTTCTTCCATAGACATCTTCTTATCCTCAAATTTTTGATCAATATTAGAGTCCGATGGATATGAAAGTCTATAGTTTGTGTTCCCCTGATTATTCCAACTTCCATTATGATTTGCATGATTACTTTTCCATTGTTGGTTTCCACCATCAGTAATATGATTCCAGTTAAATTTAAGATGGTTCTCCCAATCTGGGTTGTAAAAGTTAGAGTACGGGTTATTTATGGTATTTAAAGTCTCATATGATAATTTAGAATCAATTATAGGCTCTAATGAACTTTCCTCACTTACAGGGGTAAATTGAGGTTGGTTCATTCCAAATTGGTCCAACTTCCTTGATATTGCAGCAATCTGAGATGCAAGAATTGTAATCGTATCCGTATCATAAATACTAGCTACATTTTTATGATTTACCCTTGTAGAGGGCCATTGAAATTCATTTGTAGCCATTTCTTCAATTAATGAATACGCTTCATCAAATGTTTTTGACATTAATGATCCACCGCAATGACAGCATCGATAATAGACCTAGGGATCCTACTAACCCATTATAAAAAGTTTGAATGATTAACCAATCGAGCAGAGCATGGTGTGGACACTTTCTTAGGAGTTCCTTAAATCTTTCCCGTGTTTCGTATATTGATTCCCCTTCATACTCGACAAAATGAGATAATATCGTTTCTAAGTTTAGTAGTCCTTGAAGGTGGAAAATACTTAGCTAAGAATTTCTGTATTAACTCATCCCAATTTTTAATAGAGTCACGTGCTAATGAATATAACCACATTTTAGTCTTATCCCTTAGTGAGAAAGGAAAAAGCCTTAGTCTAACAACATTGTCTGACATACCATTATAACGAAATGTAGCACAAAGTTCTAGAAAATTTGATAAGTGTAAATAGGAATCTTCTAATAGAGTTCCCCCAAACTGATTGTTCTGCACCAATTGGATAATTTCAGGACTTATTTCAAATGAGTCAGCTTCTACGACAGGGTTTTGTATATTAGAGTGAATTTCATCTGTCGTAGGATTTATGTAATCCCTCAATGATTTATGATGATTTTCTAAGTTACTATCTTGAAAGTTTTCCATCTCCATTTCTAATTTTTCGAGTCCTTTCCGTATTTTTATTTTTTTATTTTTTTCTTACTCGGGATCGTAAGGCACAAGTCCTGCAGATCCTTTCTTTCGCATACATAACATAACAAACAATACATTAACAATTAAATAAATAATAGATGAAATATATTCAACACAATTAAACATTTTCACGAACACCTTATTTTTCACACAAATAATTTTTACACAACACTTTTTCATATAAAAACACATTTCACACAAAAATAGTTTTTACGATACTACAGTTATCCAAGTCTAAGCCTAATTACTTCAACTAAAATTCTCCTAAAGTTCTTACCGAACCTTTCCCGGCAACGGCTCCAAAAACTTGACCTGACCCGCAATTAGGCAGTAAATTAACTTCCAAAAGATGGCAAAAAACTTGACCTGATTTATAAATAGCGGCTAGTGTGCAAAATCTTAAATGATATAACAATTAAAAAATATTTTACGCACTAGGGGTACTACGCAAGTATACGTATCGTTTCAAGTAATATAGAGTTTTCTTTAAAAACCCCAGTATCGATCCCACGAGGAAGTGAAGTAAGAGGTCTTTTGTTAAATACTAGTCTAATACTAATAGTCCTTAGTTTGGAATGTCGATTAAAATTGTGTTTTATCTATCAACTACTCCTAAATGCAAGTGTTAAATGTAATAGTAACTATATCTAAATGCAAATAATAATTCTAGAGATAACCCTTTCTGGATGAATTGGTTTGGAAAATTTTGAGATATTAAAAACTACTATTCTTATGTAATGAAATAGATAATGTATAGGATTGAGATGCATTTAATATTGTATGTGCCACATAGGAGCAATCTTATTCTTTACCCTTTGGTCCAGGCGCAAAGAACATTGACTAATCCTATGCGTTAGTTCGAATGCGCGCTAGGTCGGGAGGATACCGTACCGCCACTTCGGAGCTCCCACGTTCCCCTCGCCCGAGGGCTAACATCTACACTTCGATACCCAACGATAGGACCGAATTGAGGATTTTAGCTTGTCACTCTAAAATCTCCAATTCTACGCCTGATTAATATTATTTCCCTATTTATTTGCATTCAATTCCCATGAACTTCAACATCCATGGAATTTGAATGTGGTTCCACTTTGTTGAGAATTACACCGCCCTTTCGGGTCGATGCAATTACAATGAAATTTAACACTACAATGGGCCCTTATTGCAATGTAAATGAAGTACAAGTAAAAACCATCACATTTATAATTAAATTTACTTCTACCATGCATCACAAAATCCTAAACATGATTTCTACTCATTGCAAAAGAAAAGTAAAAGGAAAACAATGACATAATCTTCTTATGCCACTATTTCCAAAGAAAAAGAAAGAGTAAGAGAGATGCATCACAAAGCACGAATAAAACACAAAGGAAACTTCATTTAACCAAAGCAAATCCACTAAATAAATGTTTACAAAATTATAAGATAATGAAGAACAATACTTAGCTTTTCTCTTTGAAAGAAAGACGAAGATCTCTCCCATAAAGTCTCCCGGCGATCCATGCAATGCTAGCGAAATCCCTTACAAATTCTCTCAAAATCTCCTCTCCAATCTCTCCAAAAGGGTAGAAATCTACATTTCTACTCTTAATCTAATAATCCTAAACATTCTTCTAAGTTTTTCTCTCCTTTCCTCTATTGTTTCTCTCTTTAATCTACACTTTTTCTAACATATTTTTGCCATTTTAAAGAGTATGGACGAAGTTTGAATAGTTTCCTTAAGCACCCCTTCGAAAAACATCCAAATACGTCGAATTTCGGTCCAAAATCGCCAAAAGTTGGTTCATGGTCATCCGGGCCGCTGTCGGCGGGTTCGAGGTCGCTGTCGACGGCCTTTTTGGCCATTTTCCGGCTGTCTCGGGAAAATCTCGCCGTCGACGAGATCGATCTCGCCGTCGACGAGCAGGCTGCTGCGTGGTTCCACAGTTTTGCTCCGTTTGACTCCGTTTCAACTCCGTTTCGCCCCATTTCAGTTGTGTTGCGTTCGTAACAGATAGCCCTACAAAATAAGCATAAAAACAACCTTTATTTAAAGTGTAAGCTCATTTAAAAATATGCAAGAAGTGTAAAAGAGATTAAGCATCAAAAGACTTATCGAAAGGTGTCAGGACAGAATTTCATTTCTTGCTCGTTTTTGCTCCAAATTGCACCGTTTTTGCTTCCTTTTGCTCCAATCACCATTTCTTGTACCTAAAACGAAAAAACATACAAAATATATTCCTTTAAAGTGTAATATCATTAAAAAATAAGTAAAATGATATAGCAAAAAGCGTATATATTTTAGGCGTGTCAAATAGTAAGAGGTCCTATCTATCTAGATTTTAGTTTTCCAAGAAATAATTTCAATCTTTTATTATATATCAAAACTTTCTTTCCAGGTTAAAATTTCTTTCTTAATATCTTTCAATCATGTCATATTTTCATTTTCTCCTTATAAATCTTGCCATTATGATAAGATTCTTTTCTAATTTGTTCCAATTCATTCAATTGCACCAATCTCTTCTCGCCTGCATTCTTTAAGTTAAAATTCAACTCTTTTATAGCCCAATATGCTTTATGCTCCAAATCTACAGGTAAGTGGCGAGTCTTTCCAAATATTAATCTTTTAAAATTAGTTTTATATGCACATAATGCAGTATCTAATCTCACAAACCAGACTAATTTGTGTAGATCCACAGTTTTCTCTAAAATTATTTTAATTTCATGATTAGACATTTCTACTAAACCACTAGTCTGAGAATAATAAGTAGTTGAGATTCTATGAATAATATTATATTTTACGACCAATCTCTGAATCTGATTATTCCTAAAGTGAGATCCACCATCAGTTATGATCGCTCTAGGCATTCCATAGCTTGTAAAAATATTTTTCATTAAAAAATTTTAAACACTCCGAGCATCACATCTAGGTAAAACAATTGCTTCGATCCATTTTGAGACATAATCAACAATAACCAATATATATAAATTTTCAATTAAAGGTGTAAATGGTCCCATAAAATTCAATCCCCAAACATCAAAGATCTCAACTTCTAATGTAAAATTTAGAGACATTTCATTTCTTCTAGAAATATTACTTACTCTTTGACATTGATCACATGATTTTATATATCTGTATACATCCCTAAAAAGAGTAGGCCAATAAAATCCAGATTGTAAAATCTTATAAGCAGTTTTATCAGTTCCAAAATGTCTTCATAATTCTGAATAATGACAACTCCGAATAATTGGTTCAATTTCTTCATATGACACACATCTTCTAATAATAAGATGCTTACACTATTTATATAGGTAGTGCTCATCCCAAAAGTAAAATTTAGCATCATATCTAAATTTCTTTTGTTATGACCCTGTTAAATCAAGTGACAAAATATCACTTACTATATAATTCACAATATCAGCATACCAAGACAAATTCCTTTCCTTAATGTTGTAAAGTTGCTCATCAGGGAAAGTTTTTGTAATTTCCTTCTCAAATTCAGATAGTTTATAATACTCCAGTCTTGACAAATGGTCAGCAATTTGATTATCAATTCCTTTTCTATCAATTATCACAAAGTCAAATTTAGCATTAGATGTATACATCTAATTATCTCGATTTGGCATCCTTCTTTTGCATTAAATATTTGATAGTTGAATTATCTGTATGCACTATACACTTAGTTCTAATCAGATAAGCTCTGAACTTTTCAAAACCATACACAATAGCTAATAATTCTTTCTGTAGTGATATAATTAATATGAGCTTCATTAAGAGTTTTACTAGCATAGTAAATAATTTTGAACATTTTATCATATCGTTTCCTTAAAGCAATTTCAATCGCAAAATCACTGGCATCACACATAAGTTCAAATAGTTTCTCCCAATCAGGTGAAACAATTATAGGGTCAGTGATCCATTTTTCTTTTAATAGTTCAAATGCATTCAAACAATATTCATTAAAATCAAATTTCTTATCTTTTTGTAAAAGTTGGCATAGAGGTTTAGTAATTTTTGAAAAATCTTTAATATACGCCTGTAAAATCCATCATGTCCTAAGAAACTCCTTAACTCTCTCACTGTAGAAGAAGGTGGTAATTTCTCAATAATCTGAATTTTTGCAGGGTCAACCTCCATTCCAAGTTTGGAGATTTTATGTCCAAGTATAATTCCTTCTACAACCATAAATTGACATTTTTTCCAATTTAGAACTAAATTTGTTTTCTCGCAAAACTCCAAAACTTTTTCTAAGTTATTCAAACATATGTTAAATGAAGTTAAAAATACATAAAATTTATCCATAAATATTTCTATTCCATCATCAATCAGATTACTAAAAATAGACATTATACATCTTTGAAAAGTTGCAGGTGCATTATATAATCCAAAGGGCATTCTTCTAAAATTAAAAGTTCCATAAAGGCTAGTAAATGTAGTCTTTTTTTATCCTCAAGAGCAATATGTATCTGATGATAACAAGTGTGTTCATCCAAATAGCAATAGTACTTGTGTCTGGCAAGTCTATCCAACTTTTGATCTAGAAAATGAAGAGGAAAGTGATATTTCATAGTGGCGACATTTAATTTTCTATAATCGATACAAATTCACCGGCTATTAACTTGTCTTGTTGGTATAATTTCATTCCATTCATTTATATCAACCACCACTCCTCCTTTCTTAGGAAGACAATGAATTGTACTTACCCACACATTGTTTGAAATTGGATAAATAACTCCATCATCAAGCCATTTTAAAATTTTCTTCTTAACTACTTCTTTCATCATTAAAATTAATCTCCTTTGCGGATCAGCTCTAGGTTTATGTTACTCATTCAACAAAATTATATGCATACAGATAGAAGAACTGATTCCTTAAATATCAGCTAAGGTCCAATCAAAAGTCTTTTTTATATCTTTTTAAAATATCCAATTATTTTTATTCTTGATATTCATTCAAATCTGAAGATACAATAACTAGTAAGGTAGACGATTATCCTAAAAACAAGTATTTCAAATGATTAGGAAGAATTTTCATTTCAAATTGAGGAGGTTTTATGATAGATGAAATTAAACTTTTATCATCACTTTTCATAGTATCAAACATTTCAAATCTTTCCTGAACATAGTCTAAATCTTCATTCTACATATCATCAAAATCATCTTCAATTTCATTCTCATCCTCACATTTCAAATTTTCATATTCTATTTTCTCTTCAAACATCTCTTTACAATGATCATCACTCAAATAATCACTGATTTCCATTCAAAAGCATTCATCATCTTTTTATGTTAAGGGATATTTCATAGATTTAAGAATATTTAATGTCACCTCTTGATCATTAACTCTAATAGTCATTTCTCCTTTTTGAACATTAATCATAGCTCTTCCAGTGGCAAGGAATGGTATTTCCAAAATAATTGGAGTTTCTATATCTTCTCCATATCAAATACAATAAAGTTCACAAGAAAGGTAAACTTGTCCACCATAACTAATAATCTTTTACAACTCCTTTAGGATAGGTAATCGAACTATCAACTAACTGAAGAGTTACAGAAGTAGGTGAAATTTTTGATATTCCCAATATTTTAAAAGTAGATAAAGGCATAAGGTTAATAGCTCCTAGATCACATAAAGCTCTTCCGAAAAAATTTTCACCTATAGCACACGGGATAGTGAAACTACCAAGGCTTTAAGTTTTTCAGGAATCGTTTTCTGAATAATTGCATTATACTCTCCGCTAACTGCAAAAGTCTTGTGATCTATGAACTTTCTTTTCCTTTTAAGAATATCCTTCATAAACTTTGCATAATCAGACATCTGTTCCAACAAAGGGAATATTAACTGTTAATTTCTTGAGGATTTCTAAACATTTTGTAAATTGATTATCTCTATTTTGTTTTTTAATCTTTCAGTAAAAGGAGGTGTTAATTTTTCTACAATAATTTTTTATTGGTTCAAGCAGATTTTTCTAAGTCTGGATATATTTTATTAGTTCCTTTTTCAATTTTCATCTTCTCTTTCTCAGTTTCAACTTCTTTTTGCATTATTGTTTCTAATTCTTTTCCAGACCTTAATTGAATAGCCTTAGGTTGCTCTTTGTGTTTATCTTTTGGATTGATCTCAACATTATTGGGAAGAGTTCCTGAAGGTTTATTATTAAGCGCAATGAAAATAAGTTTAATTTATTTTCAATGTTCTTAACCGCAACACCCTAAGTATGTAATTGATTACCCATATTTAAAATTAATTCTTCAGTAGACAAATTTTTTTACTTAAATTGTGGGTTACTATTAAGACCTGGAGGATCATAAGGTCTATAGTTTGGGTTTCCTTGGTTCAAATTTCCTACTGGATTCATAGAATTGTTTCCCCATTGCGGGTTAACAGCATTGTTATCATTCCAGTTAAAATTCGGGTGGTTTATTCAAGTAGAATTATAATAATTCGAATAAGGATTGTTGGCTCTATTATTTATAGCATTTAAGGTTTCATAGGGTGTTTGAGATTTTATTATCTGTCCTAATGAATTGTCCTCTAGCACTGGGGTGTTTGAGAATAATTCATTCTATATTGATCTTTTTTCTTCAAAAGGGCAGCAATTTGAGAGACTATCATAGTTATACAATCAGAATCATGAATACTAGATACTATTTTAGGATTTATTCGTTCAGAGAGTCATTTAAAATTGTTTGTAGGCATTTCTTCTATAACGATATGCTTCATCAAAAGGTTTTGGCATTAATGATCCACCAGCAGCAACATATATAATCGATATCAGAGATTCCACTAATTCATTATAAAATATTTGAATTATTAACCAATCTGGTAAAGTATGATGTGGACACTTCCTAAGAATATTTTTAAATCTTCCCTAAGTTTCATATATTGATTCCCCTTCAAACTGACCAAAAGATGTAATATAATTTTCTTAGCTTAGCAGTTTTTGATGGTGGAAAATATTTTGACAGAAATTTTTGTGAAAATTCTCCCCAAATTCTGATAGATCCAGGTGCTAATGAATTTAACCACGCCTTAGCTTTATCCCTTAATAAAAAAAGAAAAATTCTAAGTCTTACAGCATCATTTGATACTCCATCATACTTAAAAGTAGCACACAGTTCTAGAAAACTAGCGAGATGTAAATTAGGATCTTCGTTAGGTGTTCATCCAAATTGATTGTTTTGTACCATTTGGAAAATAGTAGGTTTAAGCTCAAATGAATTAACAACATCAGGATTTTGGATAGTTAAGTGAATTTCATCTGTTATTGGGTTAGCATAATCTCTTAAAGATCTTGGTATATTTTGATTTTTCTCCATTTTATGAGAATTTTCAGATTTTTTTACTGTTTTTGAATTTTTCTAACAGTACGCTCTAATTCTTAATCGTAAGGCACTAAACCTACGGATCCAATCCGACGCATATAAAATCACACAATACACATTAAAAGGTAAGCAATCACACACATAATTGCAAATTAGAAAGTAAATGTTTTTAAATACTACAATTTAAATAGTTACTGTTTTATACCTTCCTCGGGAACAACGCCAAAAACTAGATATGACGGCTAGTGTCGATGCGCTACCTCTAACGTAAATATTCCTTGGATAGTTTCAGTTTGTTTCACAATAAGATCAATTTAATAATTAGGCAGTCACTCATATACGCAAGTATATATATCATTCAAGTAATACAGAGCTCTAGTGGAGTCCTGGTTATTGATCCCATGAGGAAGGTAGGAACTTATCTAAATATAGAAAAGATTTAAAATCCAATACTCAACTCACAATGCAAGTTCAAGTACTATTTAAGTAGCTAGTGCAAAGATAACTAAAGCTAAGTTAACTACAATTACTTTCTAAATTCCTAAACAAGATTAACTAACACACACTAAGTTTTATATTGAAAGGTTCTAATATGGAAAAGTATTTTTCCTCTTGCAATGATTCAGTGATGAGTGATTGATATAGATTGATAATAAACTTGTATTGTGCCAAATTGGAGCAATTATATGCTTTACCCTCGTCAGAGTACCCCCTCTTCGAAGTATGAAAAGAACAGTGATAAATCCTAGGCTTGTTCACTAAATCCAAGGTTAAGCTGAGAGGATACTGGCTCTCACTTCAGAGCTCCCACTTCTCTTCACCTGAAGGATAACCTTAACTTTAGTTACCAAACTTTAGGATCAAATTGGGATTTCAGCCTGTTACTCTGAAATCTCCAATTTGACACCCATCAAACCACATTTCTCTATTTATTTGCACTCAATTCCCATGAACTATGCAACCCATTCATGGACATTGAATGGATTCTCCACTATTATTGTAGAACACTTAGTACTTTCGGATTGAATGTTTCACAACAAGTTTTAATAATTCAATTAGCCAAATTGAAAAGTAAATGAAGTTCAATGTGAAAAACCATCACAATTTCATAACATTTTCATAGCACATCAAATATACATCAACACTTCACCACATCACATTGCAAGAAGAAAGATAAAGAAATCTACTTAGAATTCATGAGGAAGATACAACAAAATATGAATTTTATATATAAAAAAAAAGCTATACAAACCACAAAAGTAAATACAACTTATCCCAATCTCTTCCCCAAGTAAATCCCTTGAAGTTCCTTTGAATCTTTCTCTCTCTTCTCTACAACACTAAATTCTCTCTTTAGAATAGAAAGGAAGAAGCAAACTCTCACTTTCCTCCTTCTCTACACTTTTTAGAGAAAAATCCCTCACAAACAACACTTACCACACACTCTCTACAAACCTTAATACACTCTCTTCACTCTTTTCCACTTCTCTCCCTCTCCTCTTTTCTTCTCTCTTCTCTTAATTGGCCTCCATAACTGTATATAAGTGTTTAGAATCGAATTCCCTAAGAGTTTCCTCAAGCAACCCTTCAAAAAGCGTCTAAATACATTGAATTTTGACTTCAAAAAAACACTGGGCGCCGGCGGCGCTGGATAGGGCGTCAGTGGCGTTGGGCCGCCAATTAATTCTGAACTCTCTAGAATTGGGCGCCAGCGGCGTTCATTTTGGCGCCGACGGCGCCAGAAGGCTGTTTCTCCATTTGCCTATTTTTTCTCCAAATTCGTACTTTTTCTCTTCATTTTGCTCCAATCACCTAAAATCTTCATACTTACAGCAAAACTTGAAGAATACCTTCCTTTAAAGTGTAATATCACCAAAAATGACCACCAAGTTATGACCTAGGACCCGGTAGGATCACCTCAAACCTTTCCTGCTTGCTTTTTCTGTAATTTGTTTAAATTTCTGCAAAATTATATATATATATATATTGCAAGAAGCTAAGCTTTCAGCGGGAGTTCGAGAAGATAATAGGTACACATTTACATTTTGCATTGCAATTTCCTCTTCGTTTATTTTACTGCATTTTCTTACCTGCACTTGCTTACCTTACATGCAAAACTTAAAGCAAACCTGCATGCTAAACCAAAACCAAAACAAAACGAAACAAAAACCAAAATTGAAATTGAAACTCAATTTTTCTTTTTTCAAAATTAAACAAGTTTTTCAAAACAAGACAAAATGAACTAAATTTAACACACCATCTTTAGATGATTGGAAATCCCTCGGAGGAGGCAATTAAGACTGTTAACAAGATTTCCCTGGTTTAAACAAGTCTACTAATTTATTTAGACTAAATAAATCCGAAGAAAAAAAGTGGTGTTGGAATGAGGAAACCGTGGGATCCTAACCGGTATCACTCAATTAACTTAAACTTCCCCCATAAGACGCCTAAAACAACAATAACAATTATAATAACAAAACCAGACATTTGAAACACACTTGGTAAAACCATTTGAACCTTAGGCATTACGATTGCTACTTCAATAAGGAGCTTGGAGCCTGCATCGTGGGTAGCACAACGAGGACATGTAGAAAAGCATCTTTGAGAAAGTAAACAAATCTACAACAACTCTTTTTCCTAGAAATAAGCAACAAGCCATAGGATTTTGAGAAAGTTTTCCTAGTGCGACATAAATCCTCAACTGTGCAACCCTGTTATACAATATAAGTCCTAACACGTTCTAGAATTCCAAAGTCATCATCCGATACGATGTAAACTCTCATATCTTTCAGGCTATTTGTATGATTGGTATCATACAAATGTAAGCTCTACATAATAAAATTGACAGGATGAAACATTAAATAATTTCTCTTAGAAACTGAAATCAAACCATATGATAGTTTAGGAAGTCAACAAGGTTCTCCTCAGGATCCGTGACATCCCCTAGCTTTCTCTCTTTGAGTTCCATAATAACTGCTCCCATTTGAACATTTCCCATTTGATATTTTCTATCTTTGACCTTGAATATCATAAACCTTTTGAATTCATGAAGACAATATTTTCTTATATGTATAGAGATTTTTCTTAAGCAACTTCGGTTGTTTACGATATAATTAATTATAGGAGCTTTCTCTTATATGAAACTTTAAGAACATAGCTTAATAAAAAACCATATCTGATTTTTCATATTAGATAGGGAAACTTGTCGGTCAACATAAAGGAGTTTCACAGACTAAACGGATGTCATAATTTATATAGTTTATGTAATCGAACATCATTATCAAGTAATGTGCCAATTCTCAGTGGTAGATGCATGGCTTGTAATGTGGTGCTCGTTTATTTTTACTATTGATTATATGGGATCGGTTCAGTCTCATATTTTCAAAATTTAAATATTACTTTCCAAATATATATTCCAATTGTCGGTCGCTGGAATACAAATCCCGTCGCCCGCTTTAAAATTGATTTAATTATATATATATGATATGATATATTGGGTAGGATGACATAGTGACTCACATCCTACCCAAGAGGTAGCGGGGCACTCAAATCCAATATAAGAGCTGATCGAAGGAATCAGAAACCTCTTACCATTTAAGGGGATCTTACACCTATCCTGAAATATCATGATTGCAAAAAAATTATGAAGAGAAGCGCAAATATGTGGCATTGTGGGAACAGGAAGCCTCTTATAATTTAAGGGGTCTTATAGCTATCTTGGAATATCATGATTACGGAAAATTTGTGGAAAGATATTCAGAAATATCTGGAATTGTGACAATTGAAAGCCTCATACGATTTAAGGGGTTCTTGAATCTATCCCAGAATATCATGATTGCAGAAAATTTATAGAAAGACATGCGGAAATATGTGGAATTATGAGAATTGAAAGTCTCGTACTATTTAAGAGAGTCTTACACCTATCTTGAAATATCATGATTACGTAGAACTTGTGGAATGAAATGCATAAATATGAGAAGTTTATGGAAATTGTAGAAATTATGAGAATTATGGAAATTTTGGGTGTTATGAGAGTATGGGAATATTGGAATTAGGAGAATTTATGGAAGCTTAGATTTTGATAATTTTAGTCCTCTGTACTCTGCTTTATATATACAGGGTGTGCATAGGTACTGTTGGTTACGATATTGAAATACATTTTCACAGCATTACTTTCCCCTTTATCGTTCACTATTTTCTTCTTCAAGATTATATTGCTTGGCTCCTTCTAGTGTATAGACTAATGCATAACTACGTTGGATGGAAGTTAAGTCGTTGCATTTGATAGAATACAACCATAATGAAAGGGTATGAATTAAGTTTCAAAATTTGTGGATTTTTATTTGTCAAATCATAATTTGGATTTATAACCTTCTCACATATGGATTGTAAGGTCATACATTAAAATGAAGAACCAAGTATCCTAATTTATTTTATGGCTCTTCAACTTTTAATTAACTATTTATTTATTTTTTTTTTAAGAAATAATTCTACTGATCTCCTAATTTATTTTATGTAATGTCCACATTTAAATTCTATTGTTCTTGTTATTGTTTCAAATTAAAATATATTTAATTGAGATAGCTGGTTTTAAAATTATTCCAAACATCATTTGGTTGTTTTGAGTTTTTTTCAAATAAAAATTGATATACTTTGAGATATATATATATATATATATATATATATATATATATATATATATATATATATATATATATATATATATATACACACACACACACACACACACACACACACACACACACACACACACACACACACACACACCACCCCACACACACACACACACACACACACACACACACACACACACACAAATTAGGAGAACTTGATAGAATTGGGTAATTGTGTACGTATATTTTTATTTTTTATGAAAATGACTTAGATTTTGGAGGTTGGAAGTTCAAAAACAAATTAAATCTCCATCAAATAAAATATCAAATACTAATTTTAAGCCTCAAGTTTTAAATTAAACCACCAATTCAACATTGAAATTTTACACTTTGAACGACAATCATATGTGAACAGACACATAACCCATACAGGAAATAAACACTCCTAACAATCTAAAAGAAAATACAACATGTGTGAGATGGCCGAGCAGACCCCATCAATATTATGCACAAAGAAAGACAAGACAAGGGATTTCGATTAAATGGGAATAGCTCTAGCAACACGCGGGTAGACCACATGAACTGGGTGGGACATTATGCGTCTGCCCTTCATGCGCCTGAAGACATATACCAGCGCACCAGCAGGCCACTCCACCACTCCCGCCGCAGCGCAGGCCACCATTCCCACCGCAGGCCCCAACACCTTGCGCCTCCTCATCCTCACTCCGGTATGCCCTGCAGTCGCATGCTGACGAACCATTTTTCACCTTCGTAAATTTCGTTCTTTGTCGTAGCAGTGTTAAGTAAGAAGAAACCGTGATTGCCGTTAGCTAGAGGCACATAACTCAATTTAAAGCTATTGTTTGTGACGCGTGGCGATTTCCGCTCTGCGATTTTTGCGAATAAATGTATATATTCGACGCGTGGCGATTTCCGTTCAGCCACGCTAATATGAATTCTGACAAGTGTAAATTGAGGGAACGTGTTTATTTATTGTTCTTATCCTAAGATCACGGATTAAATAACATCATTGAACTCTCATTTGGTATCGATATGGTACGCCACAGGCGTAGTTTTTCAGATTACATTTTTCTTCAAAATTGTTTTATTGATAAAAATAGCAACTTACGGGCTTTATCGACATTTTTTCTTAAAAATAATACATTTTGTTCAAATTTTACACTAAAAACTATAAAATAATAACTCTTGGACCGCAAAAACTCTGGAAAATTTTACACTAAAATTCATATTTGTTTGACGGCATTTTTATTCTATTAGTACTCTGGCAATCAGCATATATTATCACTCTAAAATTCATATTTTGTTTAACAAAGATTAAAAAATAAACTAATGAGCTATACATTTTTATTCTATTAATCGTCTGAATGATTATGAAATAATAGGATTGATGAATTATTTTATAAAAAAAACTGTTATTAGTTTTTCTAAGTTGCACCTCATTCCTAATTTAAATAATCTTTAATGAACTATTTGATTTTTGTTGAAGTTACATCAACAATAACAACAACAAATCTTTATCCTGCTAAGTGGGGTAGACTTCATGAACTCTTTTTCTCTTCTGTTTTTTATTGGTTGTCATATTTTCATTTAATTCTAATAAATTAAGATCATTTTTTAATAACATATGCCCAGATCTTTTTAGTTCTGCCTCTACTTTTTTTAATATAAGTCAAATATAAAGTGTTTATTAGCTTAATTGGATCATCAGGGCGACTCTCTCTAATCTCTCTCTAATCTTGCCTGCCAATGGGACTAACCAATCCCTCTTGAATACAATCATTTTACATTTTGGCTTTTTAAGTGTCAAGCCACTCATCCACCTAAACATTCTCATTATACTTCACTTAGGCTGCATTTGGGGCGGCGAGCGAGCTGCAGCGCGGCACCAGGTCACTAACTTTCCCCTTTTCGGGCGGTGGCGTCGTCGTCGCTTCCTGCAGTTTAGCACGAACGCGAAAAGCTAGATACCACCTGCGACCTAGTTTTGTCAAAGCATTTTTACCCCAGTGTGCCCTTTTTTATCTTGCCATAACTGTGACAGTTGATACCACGAAAGAAGAGCAACCCAGGATCTTCTCCCCTCTCCTACTCTACTCTGACATCTGACGATACATGGTTGTCTTCCTCCTGTTCTCCAATTTTTTCCTCTTCTCACGCTCCCTCTCCTCGTCCTCCTCTTCTCACGATTTCCTCACACCAATGGTAAGAGTTTTTGTTTTATGCCCATTGAATGCATACACCAATGATTTTCTGGTTCTGTCAGCGATATTTCTATTGTCTATGGCTTACGATGGTAATTGTTGTTAGTGTGGTGGGTGGCCTGTCATTTGGGATGGGATGGAATGTTGTAACCTTTTACTATTTACAGTTCCTTGTGGAAGAATGGGAATTTCATGGGTTTAGTTATACTTATTTGTGTGTTGTGTTCACCCTGTCTTCAAAGCTCTTCACCCATTTGAAAAGTTTTGTTCCTCTGCATCCAAACTGGATGCATTCCTACTGCTTCTGGTTTGATCATTTCAAGCACAATTTAATATCTAAATAAAGAAAAGACAGGGAATATTCTCATCATTAAGATGTTTGGATGGGCTTCATAGAAAAGATGAACTCATTTCAGTTATTATTCTTCGTTGCTCTCCGTATCTATCTTTACAATTTGTAGTTGTGGTTTTTTTATTTGGAGATATTTGCTTATGTTGGGATCTGCATCTCCCAGAGGGTCGAGATTAATATATTAATCTCACTTTCTCAATTTTTTGGACCACCTTGATTACCTAGACAATTATAATCAACTGGGACACCTGCATCACCGCTCTTGCCCAGGTTGTTGATACTTGTCTCTTGATGGGATTACTTCAATCAGTTAGCTCATACTTATCAAAAGAAGCATCTAATATTGTTATAACACACCATTTATCCAGTAAATAATTCAGTAATTCCACCTCGATAACCTCGTTACCTGATTAAGTTTTGGTCCTTCACTCAGCACGAACCACCTCATTTGTTCTGCTTGACAAAGCATTTTTTGGGTTGGGATTATAATGCTAATCCAACTAGTTAAATGACTAGACCACCTCGATTGTCTAGTTAATTGTTTTTTACTGGGCCACCTTGATTAACTTGCTCACTTAGCTGATAAACTCTGTCTTTTGATAGGATTAACTCGGTCAACTAGCTGACACGTATCAAGGGGACATGTTCGATGGCTAGTCCACCTCGACTAACTAATGACCTTTCAACCATAAATATTCAGATTACATATCTACTAATGTTGGTTTTTAAATATTTTCTTATTAACATTACCTCAACTACCAAAGGGTATATTGATTTGCTTCTAACAAGTGCATTGTGCCTAATTAGCATAGCACAATTATTGGGGGTCCTTTATTGCATCAAATTTTGAGGTCACACTTTTGGGGCATTCTTTCGAACCTATGAGAGTTTATTATACTCATACATAGTATCTCATATCCTAATGACACCCTTCTTGATTCCTCAATACGTCTCTACTGATCTAAGGCCAAGTTCTGACAGCGTACACCTACGACCTAGGCCTAATGCACCTGTACAATGCTTATGCCTAGTGCCCCAATGCAAGTAAACTGGCACACCCATGCTTGCTTATGTCTGGCTCACCTGTGTCAGGGTAGTCCTGTCTCCATGCCAAAAGTCAGAGAACACAAAAACACATGATGGCTAGTGAACCTGCACTCAACCTTACACCTACACTAGTATCATGTCATACTTATGCCCAAAAGCCTGGTTCCGAGCACTAGAAGATTGGCAGTCTCGCTTTTATGATCAGTTGGGGCTGGTACACCTGTGTCAAGAGCCTAATGCCTAGATGCCGATCATTTATACTCTTATTTTGGTGGTCCCCAATGGCCAAATTAAGCCACTTAGGTGGCTAATTGCTACATTTAAAGCAGGATAAAAAAAAGTTTATAATATAATTTAGCCACGTTCATAATAAGGAGCCAATGGGATGCCTTGGTCATACACATGTTGAGTTGGCCATGCCACATGGAGGGGAGACTAGCCAAAAGTTCTTCCCAAATTTTCACTTATGAAAATTTTGCCACTAGAAGCTCAATGGGGTTGGAGAGGAAGAGGAGTGAAAAAAAGTTCTAGAGGAGCTTCTTGGAGCTTGAGGAGAACCATGGGTGAGACCCTTAGAGAGCTATTGGTGTGATGTTTCTTCCAAGATTCCTCCTCTTCACTTCACTTTCTTCCTACTTTTCTTCTTCTTCTTCCACTTGATCATTCTTAAGGTGAATGTGGGAGAGCAGTTTACTTGAGGATTTCTTGATTTTCTTTAGAGAAACTAAGCTTCATCTTCATCCTAGCATGGGAGAATTATAGACAAGCAAATAGAACACATCTCCAACCATCATGAAGGTGAAATCCATTTCAAACTCAAGATTTTCCTTTCTCCTAGGCAATGTTCTTGGATTTATTTTAGAGAAATAGGTTTAGTCTAATGTTAGAGGAAACACTAGGTTAGGAAGCCATTTTTCATTGTTTTCTGACAAATCCATGAGTGGATTCCCACAACCCTAGTTCATAATCCTACGATATTTGGGATTGCAGTAATGTTGCATTTGATTTAAGCAATTCCTCTCTTTAATGATGAAAAAAAGGAATCTTTTTTAACTTATGGAGTGAAGATCCCTTTGATCTCTCCATTCCCTAAGCTATGATGGTTTACTTCATAAATACTCTTCATTCTTGTGTCAATCAAACTGAGATGGGCTTTTTATTTGCTTGCATAAAGAAAGGTTGATACTTCTCACAATCACTGAACCTTGATCCTTGCATGGTCATTTTGGTAGGATTTTCTTGCCATCAAGTAGACCTAGGATTTATACTGTAATGATCTTTTATGATATCATATGCGTGTGTAACTTTGTCACCATATGACATGAAAATAAGATTTTTATGTATTTTCATCTCATGTTTACGTTAAATCTCCCTTTTTTGTTGTGCTTTCATGTTTAGCAAGAAACAAGATAAAAATATATTTTCTCATGCTTGCTTTATGTTGTGTGCAAGAATATTTTTTTTTTCATGTAGGTTGCACCAATTGTATGGTTGTTCAATGGTATGTGCAGCATCTCCTTTAGCATATACACTTGCATGTTTAGAGCTCTTCATGAACATTTGCTCAATATGTACATAGTTAGATATTTACATGTCGTATGATGCGATGGCCAATATACAAGGCCTACCTAATGTGTAACTCTTCTTAGCAAGAATTATGTTACCTCTCTCCATGGGTACTACCTAAAACTGTCATAGACATATCATATTTTATCATCTCGCATGGGTCATACCACCTATTTCATGATCATGTCTAGGCACATTGTTCATTTACTTAGGTGTATTAGTCTTACATCACAAGCATCATACTAGCTTACACCATGACATCTCCTATAATTATCATGGTCATATTTTTGTTCATATCTTGCATTGCTTATTGCTACCATTTCTATGTAAATGTTTGGTTTCCTCTCTAGCGAGGTGTAATCTCCTCTTGGGTGCTCTATACCCAACACAACCAAACTTGTTCTTATTTCTATATAATGTATTGGGCAGTGCACCATGTTCATATCATTTGCATGGGCATCTGGTTTTCCTCTCAAGTTAGGTTTCAACTCTCATAGGATGTCCTGTAATCGATTTATTACAAATTTTGTCATATGAGTGCAGCATTTTTTACATTCTCACTTGCATGCTTAGCACTCCTGTCATTGAGCATATAACATCATACGCCTATGATGAGTGCATGACATGTTTAAGATGACTAGCTTAACTATACTAACCCATCTCACATATCCCCATTACATATCGTAACACGTAGAATACTATTCTGTAAGGATACCCCTAGTTATGCATACATGGTCACTTCACCTAGTGTAATTATATTTCTATGTAACCCCGCTCACTTTTTATGTGTGTGATCGTTTACCTCATATGATTGTAATGAATGAGCAAGTCATAGGTGATTATATGTGAGTGATCCCCTAGCATAACACTCATGTCTAATTCATCATTTGAATCGTGATGTAATTGATCGCACCTCGATAGAGTGATCATATTGGATCTAGCTTTTAGCACACATTTCTTGATCATAACTCGTTAGAGTCATCACAATACACTTAATCACTTTGTACTTGTGATGACATCCGAGAGGCTCGTTGCTAACTGCGGCGTCAATTCTCTGGCGTGGGAATGTCAGATGTCTGTTGGTGTTGTTGTTGAGGAATCTCCACTCTGTTTATCTAACATATCGCCCTAATATCCAAGTAATCTTGTTATTTAGATCATGTAAATGATACTTAGACATTAAGAAGCTTGGAGAAGAAAGAAAATGGCTTAATAAAAATAAAAAAAAGTAGAAAAAGGAAATATCAGGATTGTGGTGAACATTACAAAGAAAACTATAGAATGTCTAATTCTAGAGATCCTTGTATAAGGACGACCATATGGAAATTTAATAGCCAGAGATTTTAGGTATAATACCTATTTCTAGTTCTTTATTCTCTTATAGTAGCAAGCTCTTATAGTTAATTACATCTTAGATAGTTAGGATTGCATAATAAAACTCCTGATTAAATTTAAAATTCTATCTTTAAGAAATTTTAAGTGTAAAGATCAAGGGAAGAAACATCAATGTTTGATACTAAGGGTAATATGTTTCTAAGTGTCACGTACTACCCTAAAGTTTCAGTTTTGTTTTGTTTTGATGTCTTTGTTTTGTTTTATTTTGTTATTGTTTTGGTTCTATTTTTTTATTTCTTTATTTTGTTTTATTTTGTTGTTGTTTTTGGTTTTGTTTTGAAGTTTATTGTCCCATCTTCAGAATGTCGCCCTGCAAAACAGAGTTAGAACACCATAATAACATGCAAAATAAATCTAAAACAGAACTTAACTTTAACCTGTAAGGAAAACAGTGTCGGATTTATAAAAGAAATAATGTCGATTTTATTTCTTAAATTATTGATCTAGTTGGTTAAATTTTAAATTTTAGACAACCTGGTCAAGCTTTCCATGGTTCCTTCATCTTAGGGTCGTCAGATGCCTTGATCTACTTAGCCCAAAAGGTGTTTAAACCAGGACCAGAAGACTGTTGTCAATAACCACGGATTGCATCATCCAAGAAATCTTTGTAGATCAAAACATACTGTGTTTCAAGTTGCGTTTGATGTTCTTTATTGACTAAGGTTTCATTTATGTTTTAATGTTTTTTTTTATATAAAGATTGACATATTTTAGGTTGTTTACGATTTATTAACCAATTAAATTTTGTGATTATCTCATTTTATTTTGAATGATTCAATCAAGATAGTTAAATTTATAGAATAATTTAGGTTCAATTTAAGTAGAACGTAACAAACGTTGGTTTTATATTCAATTTAAATAGAACCTTAGATTCAATTTAGGTAGAGTCTAATGTATAAAGTGACTTAGGCTCAATTTAGGTAGAACCTAATGTATAACATGATTTAGGTTCAATTTTGGTAGAACCTCAGGTATTTAAGTAAAGCCCAAAAATATAAGATGATTCAGGTAGAACTTAAAGTTCAAAACTGCTTTGATTCAATTTAATTATAATAATGTATAATATCCCTGAAATTCAATTTGGTTTGAACCTATGATTTGGGTAAAACCAAAATGTTGATATTACTTAGATTCAATTTAGGTAGAATCTAAGGTTTAATTTATTTAGATTCAATTTACGTAGAATCTAAAGTATGGTGTAAATTAGGCTTAATTTAAGTAGAACCTAATGTATAAGATGATTTACATTCAATGTTGATAGAACCTCATGTTTGATGTTATTAGATTCAATATGTGTATAATTTAAAATTTAGGTTCAATTTAAGTTGAACCTAAAGTAGTTGAGATTTAGTTTTAAGTTTAAGTTTCCTAAAGTTTAAACTATTTTCATTCTAATTTAAATTGAACCTAAAGTTTAAGTTGACTTGGTTTAACTTAGGTTCAATCTGGGTTAAACATAAGATTTTGGTTGTTTTAGATTCAATTTGTGTTGAATATAAAATTTAAGTTGATTTAGGTTCAATTTGAGTTGAACCTAAGATTTTGGTTGTTTTAGATTCAATTTATTTTGAATCTAAGATTTAAGTTGATTTAGGTTCAATTTGGGTTGAACCTAATGTTTAAATTGTCTCAGGTTTAATGTAGGTTGAACCTGAAGTCTATTTATATTTAGGTTCACCGTAGTTTGAGCCTAATATGTAAGTTGAACCTAAAGTATATGTTGACTTATGTTCAATTTCTAAGGTATATGTTGTCTTAGGTTCAATGTAGGTTTAAAACTAAAGTATATGTTGACTTCGGTTCAATGTAGGTTGAGCATAAAGTATATCTTGACTTATGTTCAATGTAGGTTGAACTGAAAGTATGTGTTAACTTAAGTTCAATGTATGTTAAACCTAAGGTATATGTTGACTTAAGTTTAATGTAGGTTGAACCTAAGGTATATGTTGACTTTGGTTTAATATAGGTTGAACCTAAGGTATAGGTTAATGGGTTTTGTTTAAGTTATTTAAGTCTACCTTGGGTTAAATTTATGCAACACTTAATTGAGTTGATTAGGTCTAATTCCGATTGGAACTAATTATGGTTTTTGATTAATTAAACCTAATGTAAATAAGGTTTAATTAGAATAATATGGTCTAATTAGGGTTAGACCTAATTAGGGTTTAGGATTAATTAATTCTAATGTAAGTATGGTTTAATTAGTTTAATTATGTCTAATTAGTTTAGGGTTAATTAAAACTAATGTAAGTAAGGTTTAATTAGATTAATTTGGTCTAATTAGGGTTAGACAAGACTTAATTATGGTGTAGGGTTAATTAAACTTAATGTAAGTAAGGTTTAATTAATTTAATTAGGTCTAATTAGGGTTATACCTAATTATAGTTTAAGTTTAAGTAAACCTAATGTAAGTAATGTTTAATTAGATTTATTAGGTCTAATTAGGGTTACACCTAATTAAGGTTTAAGGTTAATTGAACTAATGTAAATATGGTTTAATTTGATTAATTAGGTCTAATTAGGGTTAGACCTAATTATGGTTTAGGGTTAATTTGACTTAACATAAGTAAGGTTTAATTAGATTAATTAGGTCTAATTAGGGTTAGACCTAATTATGATTTAGGGTTAATTAAACTTAATTTAAGTAAGGTTTAATTAGAATAATTAGGGTTAAACCTAATTACAGTTTAGGATTAATTAAACCTATTGTAAGTAAGGTTTAATTAGATTAATTAGGTCTAAGACCTAATTATAATTTAACGTTAATTAAACCTAATGTAACTAAGGTTTAATTAGATTAATTAGATCTAATTAGGGTTTAATTTGGCTTAAAACTAATGTAATTAAGGCTTAAGATGATTAATCAGGCCTAATAGTGATTTGACCTAATTAGGGTTTAATTTGTCTTAAACCTAATGTAATTAAGGTTTAAGAGGATTAATAAGGCCTAATAAGGATTAAAACTAATTAGGGTTTAATTTGTCTTAAACCTATTGTAATTAAGGTTTAAGACGATTAATTAGGTCTAATTAAGATTTTAAATGTTTAAATTATGTTTAAACCCAACCTAACCACAACTTAGTTAATCTTAATTATCCCTTTTGAAGTTATGAGAATTTTAGGCTTAAAATATATAATTTTTAAATTTTACAATTTTCACCCTAAAGATCTAAATTGTCATTTTAAAATTTCCATAGATTAAAAACAGTCATTTTGGGGTTTAATTTTATCACCCTAAAGTTTCTAATTGATTTTCAATTTTTTAGTTTTTATAATTATTTTTGAAAATAATTACAAAGTTTGATGAAAATTGCTAAATTTGGCTCCAAGGATTTTTTTCTTGCCTGGAAAAGTCATGGAATCTTTCTAAGAGTGAGAATGGTGATCCCTAAAAATTTCATGACTTTTTGAATTACAAATAATTTTTAATAATTAAATTACTCCATAGAGTAATTAATTAATTAAAAATAAACTATAATTCATTAATTTCTGATTTCATCTTCATAAATTTCTTCTCATTTTTCTGATTCCAGGGGTATTTTTGTCATATTTTTGTGATTTCCATATGTCAAGATATGAGTTTTCAAGGTTTTGGCATAATTTCTGAATTACTTAAATCCCGATTTTTCTATTAATCCACGCAAGATGCCAGTGCATCCTCAGATGCGTTGAAATCACATACGGCGTTATTTCATTTGATGTGCTTTACACACGAGCAACCATGTGATCCGCTGTTTAACCAAATGGGTCTTAGGGTTGACTCAATGGGTCTTAGGGTTGACCAAATGGTTCATGGGGTTGTCATTGGGTCCATATTTGACCCTTTTGACCAGGTTTGACCAGCTGGGTCTTAGGGTTGAACAGATGGTCCATGTGGTGGTCATTGGTTCCATATTTGCCCATTTTGACTAGGTTTGACCAAATGGGTCGTAGGGTTGACCAAATAGTCTACGTGGTGGTCATTGGGTCCATGTTTGACCATTTTGACCAGGTTTGACCAAATGGGTCTTAAGTTTGACCAAATGGTCTACGGGGTAACCTTTGGATCAAGGGTTGGCCAAATGGTCCATGTGGTGACCATTGGGTCAATAGTCAATCAAATCGAGGTTTGTCATTGCTGATCTGATCATTTTGGAATATCATTACAGTTTGACCCTAAGAAGGATTGAATTTTTAAGGTTTTAAGGAACCCTAGATAATTTCAAAGAGGTCAATATTGGTAAACCACCTCCTAGGATGCATCTAATGATTGACCACAAAAAAATATTTTGCAAATTTTATACCAATTTCATATGAAATTACACTTTAAAGAAAAGTATTTTCTGTGTTTTATTGCAGGAATGAAGATTTATAGGTGCTGAGAGCAAAAAGAGCAAAAAAGTGTGAATCTGGAGCAAAAAGGACAAAAATTGATGAAAATTGAACTGTCCCGCCTACGGCGAGATTTAAGCCGCCGACGGTGAGATTTTCCCGAGAGTTTTTAATTTATTATAATAGAGCCCGCCGATGGTGTGATCGAGCTCGCCGACAGCGAGCCTAAATGGTTAGCCTTGCTTCTAGAAGCCCATAGACGGGAGATCGAGCCCACCGACGGTGAGACAGTTAATTCAAGCCAAATTCGATGAATTTGGACGCGTTTTGAAGAGGTGCTTAAGCAAATTTTGGAAATATGACTCTTTTTATATATAGGAATGATTTGTGTGTTATGTGGTGTCAGTTAGAGTGAGTTAGAGTCAGTGAGTGTCAGTTGGTGTCAAATCTGTGCTTCCTTTTGTAGTGAGAGCTAGTGTTTAGTGTCTTGGTGAGTTATAAGTGTGTACAAGAAGGAAGAGTCAGAGGAACTTGAGGAATCTGCTTGGGGAGAAGAATTGAGATAAGTAGACTTGTTTATTGTTTTATAACTTTAAATGAAATCCAACATCTGTGTTATTATTCCCATGGATTCTGAGTAGTTTCCTTTGTCTTTCTCCTTGTTGTTGAGATTTTGTGAAATGAAGAATTAAATGAGTTGTGCCTAATAATATTAAATTGAGATTATGATAATCTTTTACTTAAATCTTAATTTACTTTCAATTTGGCCATTTGAATTGTTAACATATGTTGAATTATCAACTATAGTAAAGATTACATCCAAGATTCAAGGAATTCAAAAGCCTTGAAAGGAGGGTGCAAATAAATAGGGAAATATTATTTATCAGACGAAGAATTGAGTATTTTAGTGTGACAGAATAAAATCTTCAATTCGGTGTTATTGTTTGGGAGCTGAAGTATAGATGTTAGCCCTCAGGTGAGGGGAACGTGGGAGCTCTGAAGTGGCATCCTCCCAGCCTAGCCATAGATTCAGTAACCAAACATAAGCATTAGCCAATGTTCTTTGCACCTGGACCAAAGGGTAAAGAATATGAATGCTCATATTTAACACAATATAATTATAAACTCAATTAATTATTCATTCACTCAATTCTCTTAACAAGGAGAAAGATACTTTTCTAAATTGACTTATATATTCTGTCTTTTAAGTATAGTTTTAAGTTTAAGCATTTTTTATTTTCCGTATACTTTATTAAATTAGATTAGTAATTGACTTTACTAAAAAATTAATCTGAAAATCTCTAACTTTCTTGTGGGATCGATATCTAGGACTCCAATAGAGCCTTTATTACTTGAACGATACGTATACTTGCGTTGATTAAAAGAGGAGAGAGTACAATTGCTACTTTACTTTGAAAAACATATATATAATTTTATTAAGCTTAACAATTATATACATCCTTTTATTTTTACCCTACGCTCCCCCTAGGCTGAATTCTTGTATACTAGCAGAGCAGTCGACCAAGTTTTTGGCACCGTTGCCGGGGAAGCAAAGTAATTATTAAGGTAATTACTAAAATAATTATTAAAGATAATTACTAGAATAACAGACTATTTATTATTTTAGTGGTGTATGCGTAAATTTGGAACCGAAAGTTTAATACCTTACGATTCAGAATTAGAGCGCACTATTAAAAAAATTAGAAAACAGAAAAGAGAAATCATAAAATTAAATCAAATGTCAAATAATCCAGAAATTGAGAATATAAACCAACCAAGACCTTTGAAAGATTACACTAACCCTACATTAGATGAAATTCACTTAACTATCCAAAATCCTAATGTAGCAGCTAACTCATTTGAGCTTAAACCTTCAATTATCCAAATGGTACAGAATAATCAGTTTAGTGGTTCACCAAATGAAGATCCTAATTTACATCTTGCGAGTTTTTTAGAGCTATGTGCTACTTTTAGATATGACGGAGTATCTAATGATGTCGTTAGACTTAGGCTATTTCCTTTTTCTTTAAGGGATAAGGCTAAGATGTGGTTAAATTCATTAGCACCTGGATTAATTAAAACTTGGGGAGAATTATCACAAAAATTTCTATCCAAATATTTTCCTCCTTCAAAACTCGTAAAGCTTAGAAATGATATAACTTCTTTTAGTCACGTTTGACGGAGAATCAATATATGAAGCTTGGGAGAGATTTAAAGATCTTCTTAGGAAATGCCCACATCATGCATTACCAGTATCGGTTAATTATACAAACCTTTTATAATGGTTTAGTAGGATCTCTTAGATCGATCATTGATCTGTCATTGTTGGAGGTTCATTAATGTCAAAACCTTTTGATGAAGCTTATTCATTAATTGAAGAAATGACTACTAATAATTTTCAATGGCCTTCTGAAAGGTTAAATCCTAAAAAAATAGCCAATATACATGATTCTGATGCAATATCTATGTTAGCTTCTCAAATTGTTGCTATATCCAAAAAATTAGATCATTTTGGAATGAATTATTCTCCTAATATAACATAAGAAAATTTATCTGGACAAATTATAGATGCTCAATCCTCATATGAAACTATAAATGTTGTTAACAATAGACCCAATAATCCTTATGCAAATTATTATAACCCTGGGTGGAAAAATGAATAATAATTCTGCTAATCAGCAATGGATGAATAATTTAGTAAACCCAGTAGGAAATCCATCTAATAAAGAAAATGCTAATTTTAAACCTTCTTATCCACCTGGATTTAATAATAACTCTCAATTTAATGATAATAAGTTATCTATGGAAGAATTAATATTAAATATGGGTCAACACTTACAGATCAAGGTAATCAGTTACAAATTCAAGGAAACCAATTACAAACTCAAGGAACAGCAATTAAAAATATTGAAACTCAACATGGAGTGGTTTTAGAGAGTTATGTTGGCGATTTCTGGCGATTTTAAGTGTTTTTCTCTATATAAGATTCCTAGAACTCGAAATCTTCACTTTCTACTTCTTAGAAACGAATAGAAACTCCACCAAAACAAGAAATTATGGCATCTAATCCACTTGAAATCACGAAATCCCCAGTGTTCAATAGGAGAAAGTTCGTCAGTTATGAGGCACAGCGGATATTCAACAAGGTTATGACGAAAAAGTGATTGATTAAAGAAAGAGGATTCATTAATAGAGGAGCGAAAAATTCAACAACATCTATTAAGGAGATGATTATTTGACGACGTTGGGAGTTATTACGCTATACAACTTCTGCGGTAGTTATCCCTGTAGTCAAAGAATTCTACTCCAATCTTCATGGAATCAACAATGGAAATGTATTTGTATGAGGCAGATGGGTAACTTTCACTCCTTTACGAATTAATGAGTTGTATTCAATTGAGAATACACCTGTTTTCCACTATTCAAATTTCGTCCCTACAAGATACAATATGAATGAGATTTACCGATACTTAACTGATGAACCAGAAGATTAGGAAATGCGAGAAGACGGGTACATTAGTTTTTCTGCATCACTTCTTAACCCCGTCTCTAAGCACTGGCACTTCTTTATTTCCTCAAAATTATTACCCACTATGAGGGTAAATAAAGTCTCTAAGGAATGTGCAATTTTGAATTATTGTATTCAAACTGGATTACCCATCGACGTTGGAACTATTATTGTGAAGTCTGCCTTAGGCCTAATTATGCATGGATCTGTTCATGGGCTCGAACATCCTTCAACAATTTTCGCATTATGTAGTCAATACCAAGTTTCTTACGAAGCTTGGGAAAAAGTACTATTGCCTTGGAAACCATTAGATCCGACTGATGTGTTTCATACTTTGGATAATGATAATGAGACAACCATTATTACGGACCAAGCATCTCCAAACAATCCTTCAATCAAGCCCTTGACTGATAGAACGAACATGATCTTACGGAAACTTAAAGGATTGGAGAATGATATAAAAAATGTGATGAATTCCATTGACAATATCTCTGATTTATTTGATCACATTGACTAGAGATTGAAAGAGCACTTTGATCATTCAGGACATCTGGAAGATAGTTTTATACGACTTTTCAGAAGGAAGGGATAGATTGAAGAAGATTCTACCAAAGAATTCTCTTTCATGCCTTTCTATAATCTGTTCGTGCATTTATGTTCTATCAGAAATATCAAAGAAGAATTAAATTCAGATCTTGATGAGTAGAAGATATTAATTCGTACTTATGTGTGTGTGATTGCTTGAATTTAGTTTTTATTTGCACTTTATATAGTTAATCTTAGTCTAGATATGATTGTGTGTTATTTATCTAGTCTCAGCGTTTTGAGTATTGTAGTGTGGATTGCGACGCTGAATTGTGTGTGTGTTAAGATTTTTTTTAAAAGCAATTTGTTAGTAATGTAATGTGTGAAATTTGTAATCACTTAGATTTCATATATATAAGTTATAATATTTGTGTTGTGTGAATTAATATAGTATCTAATCATGATAAAGTATATTCTAAAGTGACCAGACATTATTGAGGCTTAAAATGAATTGGAAACATTATAAATATTAAAAATATTAAAAATTCAGAAATCTCGTCGACAGCGAGATCGATCCCACCGACGGCGAGATTTTCCCGAAACTTTTGACCTCTTTGAATTAATTAGCTCGCCGACAGCGAGATTCCGTAAAACACTATATTTTGACCGGTCCACCGTCACTATTCATCATCCCCTTCCTCAAAACTTCGAAAAACCGACCTAGGGCTTGATAGATCGTAGATTTGGAGCAATTTTAACACATTTTGACACCAGATTTCGTCTTCCCTTGGTAAGAGCTTCCCTCCTATATAAAATTTGCCATAGAGATGGCCTGTGGGCTTGGAAAATTCAGGGAATGTTCCCAATAACAGAGGCTACAAAAGCCCTATGGTCTCATGCCATGGTGAATTGTATGCATGCATGGAGAATTAAAACACTAAAATTAGTAAATAATTAATTAAAAATAAAATGCTCATCAAAATAACTTAATTCTTTTTCCACATTGTTCTCCTCTGTTCACTGAGCAAGAGGGTATTTTTATTTTATTTTTGTGATTTTTCTACA
This sequence comes from Papilionanthe hookeriana x Papilionanthe teres, assembly GCA_022702705.1. Taxonomy (NCBI): domain Eukaryota; kingdom Viridiplantae; phylum Streptophyta; class Magnoliopsida; order Asparagales; family Orchidaceae; genus Papilionanthe; species Papilionanthe hookeriana x Papilionanthe teres. The sequence continues at coordinate 25,503,529 of CM040434.1, forward strand.
CAAAGATATGAATTTTCTAAGTTAGGTATTTAAATAAATCGAAATACCCCTAATTTTCTACTTATCCGACACGGCGCCATGTCAAGCTAGGCAGATCCGAAGCCCCGCGCGGCACGCTCTCATTGGACACCGCCTTCCACCTCAGTGCCACGTGGCCCTCGGTTCATGTCCCATTCACAATCTGGATCGTTCATTCGATACACGCGCGAATGGACGGCATCCGTTCGTCGTCCCCGAGCGCCCTAACCCGAGAGCCGTCCACACTAAGACCTTAAGATCTCCCTCATTTCTCGACCAAATTTCATGTTCTTATGCTCTATGGATTCGTCTTAACAAGACGCACACATCTATGTGGCTAACATGCTATGATATTGAGCCAAACAAAATGGAGAATTCATAGAAGCTCGGGAGGAAGAAGAGATACATACCTTTACTCTGAGAAGTGAAGCTTCAATCAGAGGGTTGTGGCACCTTCAATTGAACCCAAGGAAGCTCCATATTAAGTCTCTGCTCTGGTGAATTGCCGAGACCCGATTTCCAGCAAGCCCGATTTCAAAACTTGGCCGATAGAGAGAATGGCTGGCCTGGAGAGGGGGCTTTTGTTGGGGAACTTCTTCTCTTGGTACGGTGAAGGTGTAGAGTCAATCAATTTGGGGATTGGCTCACCTGTGGTGAAGTGTCCCGGTTTTAGGCTTGGAATTGAACTCAGAAATTGAGCTCACAGAGGGGAAATTAGGGCTGGATTTCAGTGGGGATCAATTGTTCTATGCTAGGAGAAGGGTCTGGAATGATTTTGGCAGAGTTTTGGTATAGTTTGGTTCAGCACCCCATTTGACCGAGAGGTGGTGGTGTTTAAATAGAGCTGGCTAGAGAGCTTCCCAGGGGGGTTTGAAGGCTTAGATTTGCTGCCTAGGTCAAGGGAAGAACAGCTGTATTGGCCATTGGGCATGGACAGCTCAGCAAGTGTGTTTGCAATTTTTGAAGCCAAGTAAGGTGCTCGGCCATGGTGTTTTCCAACAGCTGGGGTGGCTGGCGGGCCAGGCATGGGTCACCATCTTGACCAGTGAGGTCAGGACTGGGATTTGGTGAACTCAATTAGCTTTTGCCATGTGTAAAGGGGTTGATTTAAGTGGAAAAGGGAGGATGACTCTTTTGGGCTTAAATGGGTTAAGCCATGGTTTTGGGCTTGGTGCACCACCCAAGGCTTGACTTTGGGCTGAAAGGAATCATTTGGGTTAGCTGAATTAGAGTAGTGAAGTCTCCATCCATGGTGAGGTGGCTAAGCTTGGTTTAGAGTGTAACATAAATAAGGTTAAAAAGGTTTAGTGAAAGCTTAAGAAAGAGCCCCCTCTTCTTGCCATAAATGGATTTTTGACAAGTCAAAGCTCTCATGGCTTCATATGGCTTGTGAATGGCTTCATTTAGCTTGCTCATGGCTTGGGAAAAGGTTGGCTTATTTTCATAGAAATGGGTTTTGGCATTTTTGATGAATTTAGGAGAAATTAAGATGTGGTTTGATTTAGAATATTTTGATGATGGAATTGGAACTTAGGGAATGGTTTTATCAAATGGATGATGATGGGAAAATTGTCATGTGGGCTTTAGGGTGGATTTTGGGCTTTTGAAATTTGGTGAAGATGGGCTTTTAAAATGCTTTAGGAAAGTGGGCTTTTAGGTTTTCAAAACAAATTGATGGATGAAAATTTGGTGAAGGGTTGTGTCAAATAAATGTTGCAATCGGTTTAGGAATGTGTCATGAGTGATTCAGAGCAAGTTTAGGGTGATTTTGAGTTGAATTAGATTTAATTTGGGTCTTTTTTGGTAATGGGGCCAAAGTGGGTCAAATTGAGCTAACTTGGGCTAAGGTTGGGCTAGTGTCGGCATATTTTTAGGTTAAGTCGTATTTTAGAAAAAGGATCGCTTACAAAAGTTGTCGGAAATTTTTCATATTTTAAATCTAATTTAAATATATATATATATATATATATATATATATATATATATATAGTTTAAAAGATAGCATTTGATTTTGAAAATAATTTTAAGTTTGAAAATTTTAAGATATGAAATCAAACCGATCTCACATCCCAAATAGTTTATATAAACGAGCACCGCACCACAAACCGTATATCTATTCCGAAGAATAGACACACTGCTTGATGATGGGGCTCGGTTAAATAAACTAGAAGATTTGTGACATCCGTTTAGTCTGTGAATCAATTTTATAAGCCGATAAGTTCCCCTGCTTAATATAAATAAATTAAGTAGGGTTTATATTACCTGGGTTCTTAAAGTTCCCTATAAGGGCAACCCCCTATAATTAATTACATCTTAAATGATGGGAATCAATTAAGAAAACTCTCGATAATGATCAGTGGTTTTGCTCTCAAGAATTTCAAAGTTTAAGGTTTTCAAAGGATTGGATTTCGGAAATTTCAATAGGGATCAGCTCGAATTTGGAACAAGTTTATTTTAAGAGTCCAAAGGAAGAGAAGTAAGAGAAGCTGAGGATCCAAGAAGAATCTTGGCAACTTCCCAAACTATCCTATTGTTTGGCTTAGATTTGGGAATTTACTTAATGTTTCAATCTTGCCAATTTTAATTAATTAGGACTTATATTTGTATGACATAATCATACAAATAGCCTCGAAGATGTGAGGGTTTACGTCGTACCGAACGACTACCTCGGACTCCTTAGACCGGTTAGGGCTTAATTTGCATAACATGATTATGCAAATGCCTAATGAAAAGTTGAGGATTTATGCTGCACTAGGCAAACTACCTCGAAATCCTATGGCTTTGTTATTTAATTATAAGGAAAGTTTTGCTGAAGTAGACCCGAGTTTTGCTGATGACGATAGCCGTGCTGCCCACCATGCTCCGAGCTCCTTGTTGTTGTAGAGGTTTAGTTTTAGAAGGTGGCAATCAAGAGATGAGAGAAGTGTTTTGGTTTAGAAATCTTAAAGTCCAAATATTTTTAATATTTTAATTAAAACAAATCTTAAAGTTGTTTAAACAAAACCGATTAAGATCCCACGGTTCTGTCATCCCAACACCGTTATTTTCATCGAATTCACTTAGTCCAGATGAATTTGCTAAACTCAACTGAATGAGTTCCACACTTTCATTTAGACTACGGGAAATCCCGTTAGCAACACGTGGGTTACATCATCCGAGGTATTCCCGATCATTCAACGAGACATTTTAATTTAGTTGTAATTGTAGTTTTGTTGTTCTGTTTGTGATTAAATTTTGAGTTGTTTTATATTTTGGAATGTTGTGGAGGTGAATTTTATCTTGTAGTGACTTTTAATTTAGTTTTTGGTTTTAGTTTAGGGACTATCCTAAAGGTTTTGGTTTTCATGCAACAATCTTGTTTAACATGCAAGAAAAGTAAAGCACAGTGCATGTAAGTAAACTGCAATAAAGTAAATTGCAATAAAACAAAAGCGTGCCTGGAGGGTCTTCTTGTCATCCCAAGCTGCACTTAAAACATATATTAAGACATTTAAATATTTATAACAAGTACCTATGCAAAGCTAAGGGAAAGGTTTTGGTTGTCTACCAAATTCCTATTCCTATTGCTAGTCATCTCCTATGACGTCTAAGTTCTTGTGTTTTATTTAAGGATGATTTTCTTCATCAAAAAACAATTAAATTAAATTGTTCTTCTAAAGCATCTCATCATATTGAGAAAGTGTTTAGAACGAGTCCTAAGCATCTTTTTAATACTTCTGAGATTATTTTGAGTCTAAGTAAATTTTGTTGCACAGATGAATTAATCATCCAGAATTCAGTTTAGATTTTCCTTCTTGCTCAGTGAATTAGGATGTTTGATTATCCTATAAGTAAAGTGACATCTCACTTAATACTCCATTTAAGAGTTATAATAGTTAAAGCCTTTAGGGGCAAGTTGGTTTGTTGAGAGTTTTAATTATTCTTAATTTGAAGTTTGAGTTAAAAGTTTGAAGTGATTTAGTTTAATTATGGGGTTTTAATTAATAACATTAAGTTTGAAATAGTGTTCAAATTATTTTTTGGTTTAAATCCTTATACTTTAAGTGATCTTAATATTTTAAATTTGTTTTACTTTTATTATTGAGTGATGTTAATTTAATATAATTTAAATTTAATTTAACTTAATTTAATTTATTTTAATTTCAATATTTTAAATATAATTTAATTTAATTGTTAAAATGTTAATTTAATTTAATTTTAATTTTAATTTAATTTGTACTTAATTTAATTTAATTTAATTTAATTGTTAAATCACTTGATATTTTGAGCTTTCCATTAATTTAAGGGTTATTATTTTTTTAATTTTTTTTAATATTAATTTACTCAGTTTGGATTATCATTTAAATCTTAATTAAGAGTTAAATATTATTAAAGTGATTTATTTAGGGATCTTTTTTATTAAAGAATTAATATCCTCTCAAGTGATATCCCTATTTTTTAATAATTCAAATTTTCTTTGATCTTCCAAAATTTGAATTTGTTTAAATAATTAAAGTTTCATTTTGGTTTATTAAAAGTGATTAATGGGTTCCTACCCTTTTAATTTCCCAAAGTTTCAATCATCCAAGAAAGATAAAATCAAATATTTCACCCTCCACTTAAATTAAACCTAAAATTTTAATAAAGGGGTTTAAATTCTTTAATTACTTTTATGCCCTTTTAGGCTTATTAATTTCATAACTCATTAAATTGAGTTCAAATGAACTTGAAATTTTTATGTCACTTTATGTCAATTAAGACATGAGAGGAGAAAATGTGATTTTTATGAATTTAATTTATTTATATAATTATTTTTTAATGAAAAATAGGGATTTTCAATGGAAATTCAACAACATGACCAAGGAAAGGTTTCTGTCCTTAAGAAAATTATGGAATGTTCCAAATGACCAGAGAACCACTTGGACCAATTTTGGTGATTTTGTAAATTATATTTTATTTATTATAATTATTTTGAGTTTTGGAGTGTTAATTAATTATAAAATAAAATTAAAGTTAAAGAATGAATTTTATATTTTTCTTAAATCTCTCCGACCTCAAGGAGTTCATAGAAACAAATTTTACAATTTTTTGATTTTTCTTTGATTTATTAGAATTAATTTAGTGAAAAGGTTGGAAAATACATTTTTTAATATTAAAAATTGTTTTAAGCATTTAAAATTCAATATCTTAACTTAGAGACTTGAGAAAAATATTTGGTTTGTTCCTAAGTGATTAGGAATCAAAGTGTGACATTTTTATGATTTTTAATATTTTTATGATTTTTATTATTTTTTAATTATTAAAATATTAAAAATATCATTAAAAATGAAAAATTTTAGAAAATTTCAATTTTAATTTTTATAGACTCCTCTGATATCAGAGAGCCCACAAAATCAATTTGGTGAATTTTTGAAATGCATTTTTGGAGTTATGAATTTTTAAAGTTTAATTTTGCTCATGTGACTTAATTAATCCATTTAGTGGGGTTAAACATTTCTAATTGACTTCTATTTTTTATACAAGGTTCTTTGTGTTCTAAAGATCAATGGAGAATTAATTTCAAGTTATTTTAATGTGTGGTTAACCCTAATTAATTAAAGTTCAGTTTTGAGTAATTAGGCCAATTAGGGTTATTCCTAAAGAATTAACTCACGATATAATTATCTTAGGGTCCTCTAGTCCTAAGAAACTTTCCCAAATTTTTTTAGAATTTAATGAACAATATGCTAATTATTGGAATTAAAATATCAAAAATAGTGACATAAACTTGAAAAATACATAACTTTCCATAGGGATGGCTTCTAACCTTGAAAAATTCAGGGAATGTTCCCAAGATCAGAGGCTTCAAGAGCCCTATGGTCTCATGCCATGGTGAATTGTCTATGCAAATGGAGAATCAAAATACTGAAATGAGTAAATAATTAATTAAAAATAAAATACTCATCAAAATAACTTGATTTCTTATCCACATTATTCTCCTCTGTTCACTGAGCAAGAAAATATTTTTAGTTTATTTTTATGATTTTTCTACAGAAAGATATTGATTTTTAAAGTTTCAGTTATTTAAATAAATAGAAAAAATCCTATTTTTCTACTTATCCATGCGGCGCCGACTCATCCTCGGCAGCTCCGAAAGCCCACGCGTCGCGCACCCATTCGACACCTCCATCTGACTCAGTGCTCCAGGGGCCGCGGTTCATGTAACGTTCTCTGGTTCAACGCAATCTGGACCGTCCACTCGATACACGCTCGATCGGACGACGTCTGGTCATCGTCTACGACTGGTGTGCATGTTGACCTCATTTTTGATGAGGTCTTCTCTTCTTCTTTTTAGTGCTTAGGATCTAGCCTTAGGCTTTTCCTTTGACTATCTTAGAGGACTAGAATTGGGACCCACCTTTTAGAAACTCAAACTACTTCTAAACTCCCCGCAAACTCCACAAACTCGACTGTAGACCCCTAATCACCTAGAGGGTTGAAATCAAATGTGGAAGTTTAAAGGATGAGTTCCTATAGGACTCTTCGGCCTTAGGATCGCCCTGCGGTGGCTCGGTCGCAGTGAAGGGGCCGACTTACACACACTACACTTATACACTACACCTATACACTACACTTTCACACACTTCCTAAAACCACACCCATACCCAACTTGACCTCCCGACTCATGTAGGTGATTCACATGGATGGTCCTTAACCCCCGAGCCCTCGGCCAGAGGTTAGGAACAACATAGTGAATGCCTCAAATGAGTCCCTTCATGGCTCATATGGGCTTGATATGGCTTCATGGCTCAACCAAAATGATTTCACTCCACTTACATCCACCCAATCTTCAATTTCCCAAATTTTCAATTTTCGACCCCCGGACCCTACACCCGCTAAACTTACCCAAAACTCTCGAAACTACCCAAAATTTGCAAAATCACCTAAATTACCCAAAATCCTCCAAAATCATTCCCAAACATTTCCACATCACCCAAATTGATCATCCATACCCAAAAATACCAAAAATTCCAAAAATACCTCCCAACACCCTCCAAATACCCAAAATACCCCTCTTGGCCAAAAAATCCAAAAATTCAGAAAATTCCCAGAAAATTCCAGAAAATCTCAAATATTCCCAATTTCATTTTGTCCAACTACACCATGGGCTGATTTTGTCAATTTACCCCACTTTTACCAAAACCCCCAATTTAACCCATTTTAAACCCAAGTGAACCCAATGTCAAACCAAACCTACCCAATTGACCCAAATTCTGGTCGAATTCAGTTCTAAACTTCAATTCAACATTCCCAACACCAATCTAGACCAAATCCAAGTCCAATTTGATTGACATTTGGATCCAATTTCACTTTTGGCCTTAAAGCCCAATTTGGACCCATGACCCAAACTTAACCCAAGTTCACCCAATTCAACTCCAATTAACCCCAAATCTTTTCTAAATCTTCCTTAACATTCCCACAAACAAAACACTAACATGATTAGCCCAAAATTTGGACCCAAATCCCACTCAAATTCAACCCAAAGCTAAAAGGCCCAATTTTGACCTAAACCCAAACCTAACCCAAATGAGCCCAAACCCCAAAATCAAAGCCCAACCAAAGTCAAAACCTCTTTGAAACACTCCCATAAACATTTCTCAACATTGATTTTACATCAATTTCAACCCTAGCCCAACATTGGCCCAAGTTTGCCCAATTTGACCTACATAGGCCCACTTACCAAATAAATCCAAATTCAAACCAATTCAACCCCAAATCACACCAAATTGACTCCAAGCCCTTCATAGAACATCCCTAAGCCAATTATAACACTTATTTGACAAGGTCCTTCACAAAATCTTCACCCAAATGCCCATCTTAAAATCAAAAAGCTCATTCCCCTTAAAATTTCCTAAAAGCCCACTTCCTTCAAATTCAAAAGCCCAAATTCATCCAAAGCCCACATGGCACTTCCCCTCATCATCCATTTAATCAAAATTGCCCCTAAGTTTCAAAGTCATCAATTAAACAATTCCAAATCAAGCCCCATATAAATTCCCATCAAAATACCAAAATTTTCTTAAATCCCTTTTTATGAAATTGACCCAAGCTTTTCCCGAAGCCAAATGGAGCCAAGGATGAGCCATTCACAAGCCATATGGAGCCATGAAAGTTTGGCATGTGACCATGCCATTAATGGCAAAAGGAGGAGGTCCTTTAACCATCTCCTAAAACTCATTAGCCTTAAGCATGTTTCCCTTAACCAAGATTTAATCCAAATATTCTTGGATAAGGACATCACCACCTCTTGACCAGCTAGCCTAACTGATCTTCTCAGCCCAAGACCGGCCATGGGGAGGTGAACCCAGCCCAAACAAATGGGTTGACCAAACCTAGCCAAGTATAGCCTTCCCCGCATTCCATTTCGATTCAAAGCCTTTACACATGTCCAACTCCAATTGACTTCACCAACTTCAAGCCCCGGACTCCCCGACCACGAAGGTGACCCATGCCTGCAGGCCAGCCCGCTCGGATCGCCGGAAAACACCATGGCCGAGACCTCGGGAGGAGCCGAACTTTGGAATTCCACCTTCTTGAGCCGCCCCATGCCCAATGGCCACCATGGTCGTTCTTCCCATGACCAGAGCAGCTGATCCCAGCCCTTGGCCATCCCTGGGAGGCTCTCCAGCCACCTCTATTTAAACCCGACCCCCTCACGGCCATGAGAAGAGAGTTGCACAAACCTTGCCGAAACTCTGCCAAAATTGTTTCAAACCCTTCTCCACCCTTAGAGCAGTTGATCCCCAGTGTCGATTTGCCCTAATCCCCACCGACAAAACCCGATTTCTCAGCTGAAATTCCACCCAAAACCAGGACACTTCTCCACGGTGAGCCAATCCCCAAATTGATTGGTTCTACACCTTCACCGGACCGAGGGAAGGTGTCCACCAGACAAAAGCCCCATCTCCGGGCTTCCCGGTTGCTCCAGCCTCCAAGCTTTGTGATCGGTCGTGGTCGAAATCCAACCTAGACGATTCACTGGACCGGGAGACTTCATCCGGAGCTTCTGCAGGATCCGATCGAAGGTGCAACAACTCTCGGATCGAAGCCACACTTCTCCGAGCAAAGGTATGAGCTAATTCTTCATCCCGAGCTTCGGAGATTCTCCATTTCAAATGCTTTAATTTCAATGCATGATAACCATATAGATGTGTTCGTCTCTTCAATACGAATCCATAGAGCATAAGAACATGAAAATCCATTGAGTATCGAGTGAGATATTAGGGATTTAGTGTGGACGGCTCTCGGGTGAGGACACTTGGGGACGATGAACTGATGCCGTCCATTTAATACACGCGCGAACAGATGGCCAGGATTGCGTCGGATCAGAAGATGGAACGATACAGCTGGCCCCAGGAGCGCTGAGTCAGATGGCGGCGTCGAATGGGAGCGCGACGCGTGTGCGTTCGGAGCTGCCGAGGTTGACGCGGCGCCGCGTGGTTAAATAGAAAATTAGGGTATTTTTCTAATTTATTTAATTCCCTAAACTTCAAAAATTCATAACTTTGTGTAGAAAAATCGGAAAAATAAAATAAAAATACCTCTCTTGCTCGGTGAACGGAGGAGAATAATGTGGAAAAGAAATCATTTAATTTCATTAAGTATTTTATTTTTTATAATTTATTTACTCTCTGCATACATTTAATTCTCCATGCATGTATACAATTCACCATGGCATGAGATCATAGGGCTTTTGAAGCCTCCGAATTTGGGAACATTCCTCGAATTTTCCGAAGTCGAGGCCATCCTATGAAGAGTTATTGATTTTTCAAGTTCATTTTCCTGTTTTGAGTATTTTAATTCCAATAAATAGCATGTTATGAAATAAATTCTAGGAAAATTTGATGATGTTCCTTATGACCAGAGAACCCTAGGAAAAATAGGTTTTGAGTTAGTTCATTTAAAACAACCCTAATTGGCTTAAACACTCAAAATAGGTCTCTAATTAATTAGAGCTAACCATACATCAAATTGAATTCAAATCAATTCTCCATTGACCTTTAGGATCAGAGGAACCCACCATAAAAATTTGAGGTCAATTGGACTTGGTTAGCCCCACTAATTGGGTTGATTAAACTACTTAGTCATTTTAAACTTTAAAAATTCATAACTTTCAAAATACCTTTCAAAAATTCACCAAACTGGTTTTGGAGCATCTCTGATATTAGGGGAATCTAAGAAAATTAAAATTTCAATTTTCTAAAAAAGTTGATTTTTAATACTTTTTTTAATATTTTAATAATTAAAAAATAATAAAAATCACAAAAATAATAAAATTCACCAAAATGTCACACTTTGAATTTTAATCACTTAGGAACAAACCCCATATTTTTCTTAGGTCTATTTAGTGAGATATTAAATTTTAAAGCTCTAGGGTAATTTTAAAATTAAAAAATATATTTTCTAGCATTTTCACTAAAATAATTATAATAAATCATACAAAAATCAGAAAATTATAAAATTTGATTCTCTGACTTCCTTGGTATCAGAGAGATTTTTGAAAAATATAAAATTCATTTTTCAACATTTATTTTATTTTTAAATTAATTAACACTCCAAAACTTAAAATAATTATAATAAAAATAATATAATTCAAAAAATCACCAAAATTGGTCCAAGTGGTCCTCTGGTCATTAGGAATGTCCCCTAATTTTCTTAAGGACAGAAACTTTCCCTTAGTCATGTTATTAAATTTTCCTTAAAAATCTCTATTTTCCACCAAAAATAATTATATAAATAAATTAAATACAGAAAAATCACATTTTCTCCTCTCATGTCTTTATTGACATATGAGTGAAGTCGCATAAAAATTTCAAGTTCATTTGAGTTCAATTTAGTGAGTTATGAAATTATTAAGCTTAAAGGGTAAAGTGGTAATTAAAATTTTTAATCCTTAATTAAAACTTTAGGTTTAATAAAAAATTAACAAGTAAAATATTTGATCCTAATCTGATTTGGATGATTGAAATTTAAATAATTAAAGGGTAGAAACCCATTAAGTAATTTAAAATAATTAAACCTTAATTAAATAATTGATTAAATTTGGAAGAATAATAAAATTGAAATTATTAAAATAGGGATATTATTAGGAAGAGATTTATTCTTTAATTTAAAATTCCCTAAATTAATCATCTCATTAATATTCAATTCTTAATTAAAATTATAACTCAAATTCAAAACATTAAAAGACTTAATCATTAAACTAAAATTAAATTATTAAACTCTTTTAAAATTTTAATTAAAATTAAAAAAAATTAAATTAAATTAAAAAAATTAAATTAAATTAAGTAAATTGAATTGAATTAACTTAAATTAAATTAAATTAAATTAACAAATTAAATTAAATTAAATGAATTAAATTAAATTAAATTAAATAAATAAAACCAAATTAAATTAAGTTAAACCAAATTAAAAATTAAATTAAATGAATTAAAATTAAATTAAATTAAATTAAATTAAATTAAATCAAATTAAATTAAAACTAAATCAAATCAAATTAATTTAATGTAACATCAAATCAAACTAAATTGAATTAAATTGAATTAAATTAAAACTCAATTAAATTAAATTAAATTAAATTAAGTTGAAGTAAATATAACATCACCAAAGACATAAAGAATTCGAAAATAAATCTAAAATAACTTGAACAACTATTCCAAATTTAAACTCATTAATGGAAATTAAACTAAATCACAAACCATTTGAACACCAATTTACCCTCAAAGCTTTAGTTATCATAACTCCTAAACGGAATATTAAATGAAATGTTACTTCACCTATAAGATATTCAAATGTCCTAGTTCATCGAGCGAAGATAACAAAACTTGAGATTCTTGGACGATTAATTCATTTATATAATTAAATTCATTTGGACTTAAAACAATCCTAGAAATATTGAAAAGATGTTTAAGATTTGTCTTAAGCACTTCCTCGATATGATAGGATGTTTATAAGAACAATTGAACTTAATTGTTCTTTGATGAAAAAATCGTCTTCAAACAAAAACACAAAGAACCTAGTCGTCATAGGAAATGACTAGCTATAGGATTAGGAATTTGGTAGAAAACCATAGCCCTTACCTTAGCTTTACCTAAGAACTTGCTTAAATACTCTAATTGTGTTTTAAGTGCAGCTTCGAATGACGGGAAGACCCTTCAGGTACGCTTTTATTTTATTGCAATTTACTTTCCTGCAATTTACATCATTGCAATTTATTTAATCGCATCGCACTTACGTTTCTTGCATGATAAACAATCGTTGCATGAAAACCCACACCTTTAGGATAGCCACTAAAAGCTGAAACCAAAACTAAGTTAAAAGTCATTGCAAGATAAAATTCACCGCCACAACATTTCAAAATATAAAACAACTCAAAATTTAATCACAAACAGAACACAAAACTACAATTACAATTAAATTAAAACGTCTCGTTGGATGATCGGGAATACCTCGAATGATGTAACCTACGTGTTCTTAACGGGATTTCACGCGGTCTAAATGAAAGTGTGGAACTCATTCGATTGAGTTTAGCAAATTCATACGGACTAAGTGAATCCGATAAAAATAATGATGCCGGAAGGATGGAGCACGTGGGATCTTAACCGGTGTCGTTATAATCAACTTTAAGATTTGTTTTAATTAAAACATGAAAAACACTTGGAAATTAAGACTTCTCTAAACCAAAACACTTTTCTCATCCCCCGATTTATGACTTCTAAAACTAAACCTCTGCAACAACAAGGAGCTCGGAGCATAGTGGGCGGCACGGCCATCGTCGTCGGCAAAACTTGAATCTACATCGACAAAACTTTCCTAGAATTAAATAACAAAGCCACAGGACTTCGAGGTAGTTTGCACTAGTGCAACATAAATCCTCAACTCTTCGTTAGGCACTTGCATTACAAATTAAGCCCTAACAGGTCTTAGGATTCCGAGGTAGTCGTCCGGTACGACAATAAACCCTCACATCTTTGAAATTTATTTGTTTGATTTTATCATACAAATATAAGCCCTAATTAACTAAAATTGGCGAGATCAAAACATTAGATAAATATTAGGACTTTCCTAAATTCAAGCGAAACAATAGGATAGTCGGGAAATTACCGAAGTTCACTTCGAATGCGCGACTTCTCCTACCTTTCTTCCATTGAATTCTCGAAAACAAAATGTTTCAAACTTGATCCATTCCCTATTGAAATTCCAAAATTCAATCCTTTGAAAACTTAAACTTTGAAATTCTTGAGAGCAGAATTATTGATTATTATTGAGAGTTTTCTTAAGTGATTCCCGTCACTTAAGATGTAATTAACTATAGGGGCTTGTCCTTATAGGGAATTTTAAAAGAACTCGGAGTAATATAAATCACGTTTAATGCTTTCATATTAAGCGGGGAATTTGTCGGCTTATAAAATTGGTTCGCGAGACCAAACGGATGTCACTAAATCTTCTAGTTTATTTAATCGAGCCCCACCATCGAGCGGTGTGTCTATCCTTAGGGATAGATACACGGTTTGTGGTGCGATGCTCGTTTATATAAACTATTTGGGATGTGAGATCGGTTTAATCTCATATCTTAAAACCTTCAAATTTAAAATTATTTTCAAAATCAAATACTACTTTCAAAATTATTTATTTAAATTAAATTAAAAATTCGTCGACAACTTCTGTTAGGCGACCCCCTTTTCAAAATAAAACACACAACCTAAAAAATATGCCGACAGTGCACTCGTGACCGTCCACACAAAAACACTAAGAACTCTCTCATTTCTCAATGGATTTTCGTGTTCTTATGCTCTATGGATTCGTCTTAAAGAGACGAATACATCCATACGGTCTACATGCTATGAAATTAAGTAAATCAAAATGGAGAATCACTGGAAGCTCGAAAGGGAGGAATGATCCATACTAAGTAAATCAAGATGAAGTCTCTGGCTCTGAGGAATTTTCTAGGTATGAAAGTGTCCATAGTCGATTTCAAAGCTTGGAGGCTAGAGCAACTGGGTGGCCTGGAGAGGGGGATTTCACTAGGGAACTCCTTCTCTTGGTCCTGTTCTGGTGTGGGTGAGTTTAATTTGGATTTGGTGGAGGTTTTAGGGATGTCCTAGTTTTGGGCTGAGAATTGAGCTCCAAAATTGAGCTCAATCAATGGGGTTTAAGGCAGGAAAGCAGTGGGGATCAATTGCTCTAGGTGAGGAGAAGGTCTTGGAGCAATTTTGGCAGAGTTTTGTTTAGGTCTGGTTCATCACCTTCTTTGGCCGAGAGAGTAGTGGGTTTAAATAGACATGGCTGGAGGGCTTCGCAGGGGGGTTGGATGCTTGGGATCAGCTGCTCTATGCAAGAGAAGAACGGCCCATGGTGTTCAATTGGACTCGGGACAACTCGACGAGGAAGAATTGAAAAATTTGGCTCACATGGAGCTCTCGGCCATGGCGTTTTCCGGCGACCCGGGCGGCTGGTCGGCGAGGTTAGGTCACCATCTTGATCAGAAGGGTCAGGGGTTGGCAATGGTGGAGTCAATTAGCCATGGACATGTGTAAAGAGTTTAGCTTTAAGTGGTATGGGGAGAGGGGTGATTTTGGATCCAAATGGGTCAAGTCATGCAAATGGGTTGGGTTCACCTCTCCACACTCTGGTTTGGGCTGAGGGAGATCAGGTGAGTCAGCTAGCTTAGTGGGGAAAAGTCACATTCTAAGCATATTTAAGTTTAAGCATGGTTTAGGGAAAACATGGGAGTGCTTAATCACTTTAAGGGAATCAAGAAAGAGGCTCCTCCTTTTGCCCAATATGGCATGGTCACATGAACACCACTCACATGGCTTGCATGGGGCTTAAGGATGGCTTCGTGGCTTCATTTGGGCATGGGGCAAGGCTTGACTCAATTTCATGAAAATGGATTTTGGAAACTTTGGCATTTTAGTGGGAAATTCTCATGAAGCTTGATTTGGAATTATTTGGTTATTGATTTTAGGACTTAGGGATGATTTCAATGAAAGGGATGATGAGAAGAATTTGTCATGTGGGCTTTGGAGCTAATTTTGGGCTTTTGGATTTGGTGAAAATGGGCTTTTAGGATGGTTTAAGAAAATGGGCCTTTAGGTTTGAAAACAAATTTGTGGATGGAAATTTTGTGAAGTATTGGGTCTAATAAATGTTAGGTTTAGTTTAGGGATGTGTCATGAACATTTTAGAAAAGGTTTGGTGTCATTTAGAGTGGAATTGGATTTAATTTGGGCTTTTTGGTAAAGGGGCCAAAGTGGGTCAAATTGGGCTAACTTAGGCTAAGGTTGGGCTAAGGTTGGATTTGATGTAGAATTAATGTTGAGAAATGCTTATGGGAGTGTTACAAAGAGTTTTCAACTTTGGTTGGGCTTTGATTTTTGGATTTTGGCCCATTTGGGTTAGGTTTGGGTTTAAGTCAAAAAATGGAGATTTTGGTTTTGGGTTAGGTTTGGGTGGAGTTTAGGTTCAAATTTGGGGCAAATCTTGTTAGTGTTTTGTTTTTGGGGATGTTAGGCAGGTTTAGGAAAAGATTTGGGGTTAATTGGAGTTGAATTGGGTTCGTTTGGGCTAGGTTTAGGTCATGGGCCAAGATTGGGCTTTGAGCTTCAAATTGGAATTGGATCCAAATGTCAATCAAATTGGGCTTGGATTTAGTCTAAATTGTCATTGGGGATATTGAATTGAAGTTTAGAATTGGATTGGATCAACATTGAGGTTAATTGGGTTGATTTGGTTTGACATTGGGCTTACTTTGGTTAAAAATGGGCCAAATTGGTGGTTTTAGTAAAAGTGGGCTAAATTAACAAAATTGGCTTATGGTGTAGTAGAACAAAATGAAATTGGGAATATTTGGGATTTTCTAGAATTTTCTGGGAATTTTTGGAACTTATGGATTTTTTGGTTAAAAATGAAATTTTGGGTATTTGGAGGATATTGGGGGGTATTTTTGGAAATTTTGGTATATTTGGCTATGGATGATCAATTTGAGTGGGGGGAAAATGTTTAGGATTGGTTTTGAGGAATTTTGAGTAATTTAAGCAATTTTGCAAATTTTGGACAATTTCAATGACATTTGGTAGGCTTGGTGGGTTTAGGGCCCCGGGGGTCAAAAATTGAAATTTTGGGAAAATGAAGGTTGGTCAAGTGTGAGTGAAATAGAATCACTTTAGTTGTGCCATGAAGCCATATTATGCTCACAAAAGCCATGAGAGGACCCATTTGAGGCATTCACTATGTTGTTCCTAACCCTCTTAGCTAAGGGTCTAGGGGTTAAGGTCCATCCATATGAATTACCTACATGAGTCAGGAAGTCAAGCTAGGTAAAAGTGGTTTTAGGATTGGAATGTGTGTGAAAGTGTAATGTGTGCGGGTCGGCCCTCACCGGACCGAGGCCACCGGGGTAGTCCTGAGGCCAAAGACTCCTATAGGGAACCCATCCTTTAAACCTCCACATTTGATCTTAACCCTCCAAGTGACTTGGGGGTTTACAATCAAAATTGTAGGGTTGGAAGGGAGATAAGAGGTGTTTAAATTTCTAAGTGGTAGGTTCCATTTATAGTCCTCTAAGATAGTCAAAGGGAAAGCCGAGGCTAGACCACTGAGTATCTTAAGGAGAGAGAAGAGAAAAGACCTCATCAAAAAATGAGGTCAACAAATGGACCCCCAAAAGGTGTGGTGTGCTAACCAAGCACACCTCGCGTATTGGCATTGACCGAAGAGATCAACAAAACCAACACAGACGTCTAAGCGACACACTTAGAATGAAGCACAAAAAAATTTCTGCTGGGGAGTAACAGGTAAACCTCCAAGACTGAAGATCCTTGAACTCTCGCTGGGGAAGAAGAAAAGGAGGTGAATTCCAGATCATAAGATCTGGGGAAATTTGATTTATATTTCATTTTATTTTCTATTTCAAGTTTTAATGTCGAGTTTGGATTTTGATTTGTTTCGAGTTTCAATTTCGATTGAATTTTAATTTACAATCGATTTAAGAAAATTCGGATTTGAAATAAGAATTGGAACCTAGGTTCTAACCTCGAGATTGCGAAGAGAACTAGAATTTAGGTACCAGCCTCGGAGTGAGAATCAAAGTTTAAATATTGATTGAAAAGGGTGAGAATCAGAATTTAGGTACTGATCTCAAAAAGAGAGAGGAATTTGGTACCGACCTAAAAAAGAGAGAACTAGAATTTGGTACCAGTCTCGAAACAGAGAATTAAAATTTGGTATTAATCTCGGAATAAGAGTCGGAATTTGGTACCGACCTCGAAAGGAGAGAACTCGAATTTGGTACCAGTCTCGAAGGAGAGAATTGAAATTTGGTATCAATCTCAGAGAGAGAGTCGAAATTTGGTACCGACCTCGAAAGGAGAGAAGCTGGAATTTGGTACCGATCTCGAAGGTTTAAAAGGTTGAAATTTGGTATCAACCTCGAAAGAGAGTCGGAATTTGGTACCGACCTCGAAAGGAGAGAAGCCGGAATTTGGTACCGATCTCGAAGGATTAAAAGGTTGAAATTTAGTATCGACCTCGAAGGAGAATCGGAATTTGGTACCGACCTCGAAAGGAGAGAGCTGGAATTTGGTACCGATCTCGAGGGTTTAAAAGGTTGAAATTTGGTATCAACCTCGAAAGAGAGTCGAATTTGGTACCGACCTCGAAAGGAGAGAGCTGGAATTTGATACCGATCTCGAAGGTTTAAAAGGTTGAAATTTGGTATCAACCCCAAAAGAGAGTCGAAATTTGGTACAGGCCTCGAAATGAGAGAACTGGAATTTGGTACCAGTCTCGAAGGTTTAAAAGGTTGAAATTTGGTATCAACCTCGAAGGAGAGTCAGAATTTGGTACCGACCTCGAAAGGAGAGAACTGGAATTTGGAACTAGTCTCAAAGGTTTAAAAAGTTGAAATTCGGTATCAACCTCGAAGGAGAGTCGGAATTTGGTTCCGACCTCGAAAGGAGAGAACTGGAATTTGGTACCAGTCTCGAAGGTTTAAAAGGTTGAAATTTGGTATCAACCTCGAAAGAGAATTGGAATTTGGTACCGACCTCGAAAGGAGAGAACTGGAATTTGGTACCAGTCTCGAAGGTTTAAAAGTTTGAAATTTGGTATCAATCCCGAAAGAGAGTCGGAATTTGGTACCGACCTTGAAAGGAGAGAACTGCAAATTTGGTACCAGTCTCGAAGGTTTAAAAGGTTGAAATTTGGTATCAACCTCGAAGGAGAGTCGGAATTTGGTACCGACCTCGAAAGGAGAGAACTGGAATTTGGTACCAGTCTCGAAGGTTTAAAAGGTTGAAATTTGGTATCAACCTCGAAGGAGAGTCGGAATTTGGTACCGGTCTCAAAGATTTATCTGTATGAAGAGGGACCCAGTCCCATGCCATCAGAATCAAATTGAACAAAGTTTGTGGCTCCGTATCAATAGAACTAGTCGATCGTCTAACACGCAGAGAAAAGATTTAAAAAGAACTGATAAGTGTACCAAGTTAAAAAGACTCGATCTGGTGACAAGTCGAGGAAAGGATTTGAATTTCAGAAGGGTTTCAAACAAATTTCATTTTGAAGAATAATTGAAAGATTCAGATCAAAGGATTCAGATCGAAAGATTCAGATTGAGATTTAAATTCATTTGGTTCGTTTTGGTGATTCAATTTCAAAAATATTTGGAGTTCGTGTCAGTTTAGAATTCATTTTGACATTTAGATTCTTAAAAGAGTTCTTGTTAATTTTCATTTTCCCTTGTTTTTTGCTCGAAGTTCTTTTAATTTAATGGTGTTTCCCAGTCAATTTGCACAAAAAGAGGTGAAGGCAAAACATGACATGGTCACTTTCATTCCAATCTTGTTGAAAATACATCATACATCTTGATCCAAAATATATTGATATTTTCTCTGAGAATTTAATATCTCATACAATCTATATAAATCCAAAACGGATTGAGTAAGATTCTTCAAGTTTCTTCTAAAAGCAGCTGTCAAAATCTATGTCTGAATAGTGAGATACATGGACAATAACATCACCTTCCAAGTCATCCTTGGCAGAAATGTCGTATGGATGTGCATTGGAGGTGTGCTATCTCCCATGTAACTCACAGCTCGTAAGGCCGGAGATTCTCTAACTCTGGATCTAGCTGGAAGTGGAAAGGCATTTTTCTGTCGTCCATCCTTCTGAAAGTAACAGAGATTCGCTCAACGGGCACTCCTGGAATGCAATGCTTTGCGATGTCCGCTCCATTCCCTTTCAACACCATGAAGGAACCTATCGGTAGTGGTATCTCTACTGGCCCTCGAAACTCACCGGGGCCTGCTATCCGACGGTCAGATCCGAAAATGATATTGCACTGGTTGACAAAAGACACTGTGCAGAAAGGTCTAACGAAATCACGATGGTCTATATGTGGAGGTATGCAATCACCCTCCTTGTAGATGTTAATGATGCAGCTGTTGGGTATGCAATCTGCAGACAATACCCTCCATGTTATCATCCTCTTTACCATTCTTTTAATAACATTCGGCATCGGATCCACCTCACTGCGACGGAGTATCCCTGGTGGATTTCCTTTTCTATCTACCGCGAAGTTGTAGCAACATCCGCACTGGACCGTAACTCTTCCTTTCCCTGGCATCCATCTTCGGGGTTCTGAATAAGTCTTTTCCCTCAGACGACCAGCTCGGCCCATTTTCCGGAGTTCAAGTATGCAGTCTACAATTTGTTGTTGTTTGTAATTTGAGAACACATCTGTATGCAGCTCGAGGCCTTCTAAGATATTGATCCTCTTACCTTGAACTCTTTTGAAGTATTTAAAAGTTTTCTTTTCTACATTTTGCATTCTTTCTAACTCATATTCCAGAATTATCTGCAACTGGTGAGGTCTAGTAACGTACTGGGGAATGTATGGTTCCACCCTGGCACGCTCTCCTGCATATCTTGGCTCCTCCGGGGTAGTCTCTGTCTTAAAGTTCTAGACTCACGCCATTCTTAAAGTTCAAAACTAACCGCCCGTTCGACATTTCCCTGTAAAAAAAACAAGGATCAGGGGTTGTACTAAGAACACGAACAGTAGAAAAATATGTTTATTAATGAAGGGCTTTTATTCGTTTATTTTAAATTTAAATAGGAGTAGGAAAAGATGAAGAAAGATCAAGAGTGAGGCTCGATTTGAAAGGAAGGATAAGGACTTTATTATCATAATTTCACATGTTTTCTTTTTAACATTTTTTTAACGATTTTTTTTATCATCCACTTTTATATTTATATTTTTGGTTCGGACCCAGTCATAAATAACTACTGTGCCCGTACTTCTAAGAATGATGATTCATCCTTCGAAACATCAGGTTGCGTAATACTTCTTGAGATATCGTCCATTAATTAGAAGCATAGGTCGCTCTCCACGGCAATTTACAAGCTGGTAGGAACCTCTCCGAGTAAACTTGTCTCGACCACGAAATAGCCGCTTCCCAAGTCGGTTCAAATTTACCACCTATCTTGCGATGTGCAAGGATAGGTCTTCTGAGAACTAGAACCAAGTCACCGACTTTGAACGTCCTTGGACGGACCAATTTATCATGGGCCTGGATCTTCTTGGCTTGATACAATTCCAAATTCTGCTGTGCTGAAAGTCTTTTCCCTTCCAGGCTTTCCAATTCTTCTAGTTATAATCTGGCATTTTCTTCCGTAGTGATTTTGTTCGCAACTGCAATTCTGAGTGATGGAAGCTGAACCTCTAAGGGTAAGACGGCCTCAGACCTGTACACTAAGGCTTAAGGCGTAGACTGGGTGGGAGTTATGAAAGTCGTCCTGTAGGCCCATAAAGCTTCTAATAACTTCTTGTTCCAATTTCTCTTGTTGTCGTCCAAAATTTTCTTTAAAATTTGAATGAAAGTTTTATTAAAAGCCTTGGCCAGGCCGTTCACTCTTGGGTAGTAGATTGTCGAATAACACCAGTCGATCCCATGTCTTCTGACAAAATTGTTGATTTTCATACTCTTGAACGCGGATCCGTTATCTGAGATAATTCTGTGCGGCACCCCGAAACGGTAGACGACTTGATTCTTGAAGAATTGTAGCATGTGACGTGCTTTCACTTCTCTGAGTGGTACTGCTTCTGCCCACTTAGAAAAGTAATCTGTAGCTGCAAGAATGAAGCGATGTCCTCTTAAAGAAGGTGGTTCTATCTGACCCACAATATCTATGCCCCAACACTCAAACGGCCACGACGCGATTGTCGGATGTAGCACATTTGTAGGTTGATGTAGAACCACTCCATGCACTTGGCACTGGTGGCAACTTTTGGCAATCTTCATGCAGTCGGTCATCATTGAGGGCCAGTAGTACCCTAGTCTTTTAATCTTCATTTTCATTTTCGGACTCGACTGATGAGCGTCGTAAAGTCCTGAGTGTACTTCTTTAACAATTTCACGAGCCTCGAACCCGCTCAGGCATCTTAGCCACATCTGATCAAAAGACCTTCTGTATAATGTATTGTTTATCAATGCATAAGACAGAGTTCTTTTCTTGATTTGATGGGCTATCGACTTATCGTCTGGTAAGTTTCCCGTTTGCAAGTAGTACATTAGTGGGCTGACGCTCAATCTTCTGTACTTTCTATTACTGCCGCAATTGTTTCTTCTGTTTTTCTGTTGATTTGTGTATTGTGTCCATGTCGAGCTGTGATAGGACATGTCGTCCTCGAACTGACACTTCAACTGAATCATCCTACAAGCAGGCAAATGCTTTTGCAAGGAGGGCTAACGCATCTGCGAGAGCATTTTCTCTTCTGGGAATCTTATAGATCGTTAAATTTGGAACTTGCTCCAACAGTCTCATGGCATACTGAAAGTACTGCTCAAGTCTTGGCTTTAGAATTCTGTATTGTCCTGCGACCTGTTGAATTATCAACTGAGAATCCCCATAGATGTTGATATCCGTTATCTCCATCTGAATAGTTAATTCCAATCCGGTTATGAGGGCTTCGTATTCGGTCTCGTTGTTTGTACACGGTTCTATTAAATGGTAGGAATACCTTAACATCACCCGCTCTGGTGTTATAAATATTAGTCCGATTCCTGCCTTACCGAGCACTATCGTTTGCGATTATTTATCTTTCTGCGCTGAGGATGCTCCGTCGAAGTACAGTTCCCAACGCTGATCATCGGGGTCTTCTAGGCTCATTATCTGCTCGTATGGCAAGTCGTCGTTAAGAGGCGATTCTGCCGGTAAAGGGTGTGCTGCGAGGAAGTCTGCTAGGACTTGTCCCTTTACAACACGAAGAGGAATGAAAGTTATATCGAATTACAATAGTATCATTGACCACCTGGAAAGTCTGTCGGAAAGTGTCGGTCGGGTCATCAAATATTGCAATGGATTAAACTTCGAAATAAGGTTGACCTTATGAGAAAGCATGTAGTGCCTGAGCTTCTGTGCAACAAAGATCAGGGCTAAACAGTGCTTCTCAATAGGAGGATACTTTACTTCCGTATGAATTAAACGATGGCTTAAGTAGTAGAGAGCATTTTCTTTTCCCTCGTCATTGACCTGGGCTAGCAGGGCTCCGAGAGAGGCGTCTAAAGCCACAGTATAAAGTATCGACGATCTACCCGAGACTGGGGCTGCTAAGACAGGAGGTGTCATTAAATATTGTTTGATGTCATCGAAGGCATGTTGACATTTGGAGTCCAAAGTAAACTTGGCATCCTTCTTGATCAAAGCAGAAAAAGGCTGACACCTTCCTGACAAATTCGAGATAAAGCGTCGAAGATATGTCAATTTTCCTTGAAAAGTTCGTAGTTGTTTCAAGGTTTTGGGAGGTGGCATTTCTAAGATAGATTTAATCTTTTCAGTATCGATTTCAATTCCACGATGTCGAACAACAAATCCTAAGAATTTCCCAGTGGTGACGCCGAAGGCGCATTTCAAGGGATTCATCTTAAGGTTATATCGTCTTAATTGCTTGAAAACAATTCTCAAATCATACAAGTGATCTTCTTTTAGTTTGCTTTTGATGACCACATCATCTACGTAGCACTCGACTTGGTTGTGAATGAGATCATCGAAAATCCTCGTCATTGCTCTTTGATAAGTTGCTCCTGCGTTCTTCAATCCAAACGACATCACTGTGTAGCAGTATACCCCGATCTGAGTTCTGAAGGATGTAAGCTTTTCATCTTCTGGTGCCATCTTTATCTGGTTGTATCTTGAAGATCCATCCTTGAATGAGAAGACTTCATGTGTTGAAGCAATTTCGATCATCAATTCTGGAATTGGTAGCGAGAATTCGTCCTTTGGACATGCTTTGTTCAAATCTTTGAAGTAACGCAGATTCTGATCTGACCATTCTTCTTTCTAACTGGTAACACATTGGCTAACCAAGTTGGATATTGCTCTTCATGGACAAATTTAGCGTCTATTAGCTTCTTAACTTCTGCTATTACTTGTTGTTCAATCTCTAGACGCATCCTTCTCGGAGCTTGTCTGACTGGAACGACAGTGGGATCTACTCCTAACTTGTGAACTGCGACCTCTGGAGCTAATCCTGACATTTCGTCGTAACTCCAGGCAAAACAGTCCTTGAATTCCATCAATAACTCAATTATGTTTTCGGAGTCTTCTTTGTTGAGTAAGGAGCTAACAAAGGTCGGCCTAGGCTCTTTGCTAGTACCTAAGTTAACTTTCATTAACTCGTCTACTGTAGATTTAATTTCTTCTTCGAATTCTGGCAGAGCATCTCCGATTGGCAGATCTTCGAGATCTTCTGAAGCTTCCAAGAAGTCTTTATTAGGCTCGCAAGTGACAACCAAGCAAAATCCCGAATCATCAATAGACCCTACTGTGTCGAATCCGAGACCATGTTTTGAATTGGGATGCCAACTGGCATTGTTCCATAATTTTTCAAAATGTTGTGATTGACCTTTTATCCATCGTCGAGGTAAGACACCATGTTGAATTAAATTTTGAACACAGGGAGAATACCACTCAAAAGGCAGTTCCATTAATTCGGAAGAAGTAACATCTTCAAGTGTACATCATTTTCAGTATTGGAAGAGGAAGCACCACGGTAAAACTTGATTGGTTTAGTACCACCACGTACTTCCTTGACCACCATACCCTCGATCTTATTAGAATGGATCGGGGTCAGGGTGATAGTGTGTACATAATGGTTAATCTTCTCATACATTGATTTGTATTCTTCATTCTTTTCATCTTCGAGAGAGATCTTGAATTGAGGTTTCTTTTGATTTACTGTTGCTGCTTCTTTCTTGATTTCTTCTTCTTCAGAACTGGTCTCCCAATCAATGTTGATGACTGGTATCTTCTGTCCAACTGTTGTAACATCTCTTCCATGACCTCGTCCCAGGCCTCGACCTCGGGTGCGAGTTTTGGAGAAACTTTCACCATCTCGTTGTAAGGGAGTTGTGAGTAACTGTTGGACTAGAATCTCCGGCTCTTTATCGTCTTGCATTTCTTTTGCTTCATTTGGTATGACATTTCTGGAAAAGATTGTTTTCTTCGGAGGTGCGTAATAGGCTGCATCTTCATGGATTTCAATTTCATGCACGGAGAATGGTTGCAAATCACCTTTGATACACTTCTCTTCCTTCGTAATATTTTATGCACTGGTGCAGAGACAACGGTACCATCCGATTTTCATGGATCCATGGCCGACCCAGTAGAACGTTGAATGATGTCTCAAAATCAATTATATGGAATTTTGTGGTTGTCTTTGCTAAGTCACCGGTTTTCATTAGTAGTGTTATCGATCCAATGGCTCTTTCTCCTTTTTGACTGAAGCCTCTAAGTAACATCTTATCTGCTTCGAGGTCGCGAGCATCAATTTCCAAATATGCTAACGTTCAAAGGCTCATTAAGTTGATTGATGCTCCCAGATCAACTAACACCCTGGAGAGCGTAAACTTTCTAACAGTGACTGAGATGTACAACGGTCGATTGCAATCAGCCGTTCCGAGTAATAAATCATTGTCTGTTAAGGTAACACCTCGCTGTTCTTTTAACCAGCAAACCTCGTCTAAGGAATTACCGGCCATTTGAGCTAAACAAATCTCTGGATGAAGTAGAGCCTTGATCAGAGTTTCTCTCATCTCCTTTGACAGGATCAGAGTGTCGTATATGCTTAGTTTAGCTGGTAGCTTCCTAAGATGGGCTAGCACGTTGTAGTCTACTTTATTACCAAGTTCCTCGGTTTCTTCCCGAATAGGCAATTCCTCTGCTGGGGTTGGCTCTTCCTGAGCAACCATCTGTTTTCCTTTATCCTTTGGATCCACTCTCGGAGGTAGAACTTTTCCACTTCTTAAGTTGACTTCAGTTATTTCTTCTGAATTTGGTGTTGAATCTGCCGGTGTATCCTCTTGAATTGGAATGACTGGCTCTTCTGGAGTTGCTTCTGAATCTGATAACTCCAATTCTATCGCGATTGGAGCTCCTCAAAATTTGCAAATAGACTCATTGCTTGTTTAGCTTTCGTAGCCATCCTTGTGAACGTCTTCTCCTTCGTCGTGGTCATTAAGGTTTAGTATGATTTGAGAATCATTATTTGTATCGGAATCGAGGTCCAGATTAGGTTGGTTTTCGTTATTTACGTAATAGTTAGAAACAGTCAAAACATAGCCAACACCAAAACTCTTATCATTATAAGATCCCGCCGGGGCGAGAAAATAATCATACAGAGTCAGAGGTTAGAGGAATTTCTCCCCCGAATCGGAAACAACCATCCTAGGATAAGCAGCCCCTAGTCTACCCTTTGGAGCCTCGGTTTTCTTCTCTTCTATGATCTTCTCTTCCTTCGGGTGGTTCTTCAATCGCAAGCGATAGTGCCGGCTCTGCAAGTTTCAAACTTTGAGTTAAAGCGTGCACCGAAGCGTTCTAGATATGGTCTAAAATTTTCTTTGAAGATTTTGTTCAGACGATACTCCATCTATCATGGGTTGTGTAAGGTTTTATCGGAACAATGGGATCCGTTGAAATAACATTGACGGAACCTCCTTTTTTGGGTTCCTTCATGTATTCATTCGAGATCATTATGTTCCCTTTCCGGAGATTATCATCAAGCCAACTCTTGAAAGTGATGCAATCCTCTATCTTATGCCCGAGCATCCGGTGGTAAGGGCAATAGTTTGGATGATCTTTCTTATTGACTTCTTCCTGCCTCTTGGGCTCTGGTAGCTGAAAATCTGGTGTCTTCATTAAACTGCGGAACATTTTCGCTACAGCTTCAGTTTTGAATGGATATTCCCTATTTAGAAGTTTTTTCAAGGTACGCGATAGATGAGGCGGTTGCTCATAATGCTGAGGCAACTGATAGCTCGGTCGAGGCTGTTGATAACCCTGCTGAGGTTGTTGGTAAGTATGTTGCAGTGGTTTTAACTATGATGTGGCCGCTCTGGCTGTATCGGCACTGGCTGCTTGCCCTTATCTACTGCCACGACGATTCCAGATTTCTTTTCGAATGTTTTCAATGGTTTGTGTTTATTGGTCTTGTACACGAAACTTAACTGTTTTGCTTCCTCTTGCAAGCTCCCGGCCTTGCTAAGCAGCTTCTCGAAAATCTTGATTGTAAATCCTTTAAGGAGAAGTGCTATCGGCCCGTGGATACTTTTCAGCAAAATACCAATCGCATGTTGTTCCGAAAGTTGTGGTTCACACTTCATACTTAAATTTCTCTATCGAAGTATGTAATCCATTAAAGTCTCCTTCGGTTTCTGGTGCTCCACCACTAGATCACCGATGGTGATGTGGTGTCGAGCCCCGACAAATCCCTTAACGAAGAGGTTTTCTAACTCTAAAAAGGTCTTAACCAAACCATTTGGCAATTTTGTGTACCAGTCGAAGGCAATCCCTGTCAGGCTGCTGACGAACTGACGAAAGAGTAAAGCGTCACTCCCACCGGCATTGCAGCAACTAGCACGAAAATGTGTGACATGCTGCCGGGGGTTTCCCGTTCCATCAAAAGTCTTAAACATAGGTGGTACGAAGCCTTTTGGGTATTGGATGACATCAATTCTTCCGGGTAAGGTTTACGCGTCTGAATAGATGCTCCACTCTTGGATTGTGCTAGGGCTTCTCGCACCTGCTGTTCTACCATGTTTTTAATGTCTTTTTCGGGAATCATGCTCTGTGCAGAATCCTTCTTTGGTGGCTCATCTCCGTTGACGGATGTGATCTCTTTTCCTCCATCTGCAATATGGATGATTTCTGGGGGTGTTTCTTTCTGAGGTTGCACCTGACTTTGGAGAGTGGCTAAGGTAGCAGCCATCTCTTCCATCCTCCTTGCCATCTGGGAAATTGTGTCATCTCTTTCCCGAAGCGTGCTCTCATCACTTCTGGTTTATCTCTTTCCACAGCTGCTGGAGCACCCTGCGAGGCTGACGATGCTCGTGTTTCAACCATGTCGATCTCGGCACACTCCTCATCCATGAACTCTGATGAATCAACTTCATTTTCTAACTTTTCTCCTCTTTCTTTTGCCAACCATCGGATATCCGTCCTTAGCTTTCCTATAGCATCCTCGAGGGGTCTCTTCCAGACGGTCTCGCGGTTGTCTGGTGATGGCTGTTGAACTTCTTTTTCGGGAGTTTCTTTTATTGCAGCAGCACTTCCTTCTGATTCAGGCTCTTTGACGAGACTTTTCTTCTCAGGACGTTGTGTTGGTGTCAGCTCGGTAATAATAGGTCGTCACACCATCCTTCTTGTAGCAGAAGGCCTAGGACCGGAAGGTCTGTCGGCTATATGTTGGTAGGTGGTGTCCTCCATAATATGATGGCCCGATACAACAACAGGTGAACTAGCTCTCATTTTCTTCCTTGGTTTCTCTACGGCAATGACAGGTTCTACTCGTGGTTCGAGGCAGGATCTAACTGGCACTCGTCCCATTCTTCTTAGGTTTTCTGATACGGGGCATCTTTCTTTCTTTGACAATTTTTCTATCACGGCCTGTAGCCGAGCAAATGGCGCAGTATTAACCCTTTTTCTTTTGCAGTTTCTATAGTATGCAGGTCGGGGTAATGTAGCGGCAATCCTCCGGACATCTTCTTCATCTGATGCAGTAGAGAGGGGGTGAAACCTACTCCCTTACAATAGAGGTACATACTCAGGCAGTTCTTCTCTTTCCTCAGGAATTTCTTCTAGAAAAGCAACTTCATCAGCTTTGGCTTTTTCAATCCTGGCTATCTTTATGCTTCTGTTTCTCCTTTGAGTCCGAGTTAGGGTTGCAACTCTTGAACTGGACCCAATCTCGAAAACAGATGTCATTGTAGCAAAATCTATACCCTCCACGGTGACACGCTCACCACACACTTGGATTTCCTTCCCCTTTAGTTTGGCAGAAGCCGGGGTAGGTGCAGAGATGAATAGACCGGTGGGGGTAGAGACAACAGTCCTCCTACAAGTAGCAGTACTTCTTTCAGCTGGAACCCTTTGCAGGGGAGGGAATTCTTGAGCCGACTTCAAGTTGAACTCAATTACAGGCTCTTCAGTTTCTGGCACTTTGCCCATTAGTACGAAGAGTGTGACGTCAGTGAACTTGATATATGTGTTGTCGAATCCTTGTCCAAAAC
Source organism: Papilionanthe hookeriana x Papilionanthe teres (assembly GCA_022702705.1). Classification (NCBI taxonomy): domain Eukaryota; kingdom Viridiplantae; phylum Streptophyta; class Magnoliopsida; order Asparagales; family Orchidaceae; genus Papilionanthe; species Papilionanthe hookeriana x Papilionanthe teres. The sequence continues at coordinate 25,532,133 of CM040434.1, forward strand.
GGATGATCCCATTGTCAGGCAGCTCATCCTTATAGACGGCGAAGTCCATTCCATTGGTGAAGAAGAAAATTAACTTTGGCGCAGTCATTTTCTGCAGGGTAGATTTCGAACGTCAGTCCCGATAATGCTTCCTTTTTTCGCAAAACTTAAGACAAAAAAGAAAGAGTCTGAACACATTTTCGTTTATCTTAGTGTATTTATGACTTAAAAGAGTTTGTTTAAAGGGTTGTTTATTAGAAGCTTTGTTTGTTAAGAACGAAATGATTAAAGGATGGAGGTTTATAGAAAAAGGAAGGGATCCGGTTCAGAATTGGGAAGGAAGAGAAAATCTCGCAAAACTTCTCAAACTGAAGGATCGCTCCTAAGCTAACACCTATTGGGGGTCCACCCCACCTCAGAAAAAGGGGTAAAAGGATTTCAGAACCTCTCTGTTTAGGGTTGTCTAAACAGTGGCTCCTAAATCCGAGAGAAGTTGACTATACTCGTTCAAGATAGAAATGAACGTAGTATGCCAACGGAAGAATGATAGTTTTGGTCCACTAGGGATATGGACTCACTATCGATTTATGAAAGCAAAACCATCTAATTAAAATGGAGAGAGGAACTTTTCCCCAGCGGAGTGGCCAGAAGTTGTTGGCATATTTTTATGTTAAGTTGTATTTTAGAAAAAGGATCGCCTACAGAAGTTGTCGGCGAATTTTTATATTTTAAATCTAATTTAAATATATATATATATATATATATAGTTTAAAAGATAGCATTTGATTTTGAAAATAATTTTAAATTTAAAAATTTTAAGATATGAAATTAAGCCGATCTCACATCCCAAATAGTTTATATAAACGAGCACCGCACCACAAACCGTATATCTATCCTAAAAAATAGACACACTGCTTGATGATGGGGCTCAGTTAAATAAACTAGAAGATTTGTGACATCCGTTTGGTCTGCGAACTGACCCGACCGCAAATAATGCAGTAATATTCACTTACAAAAGATAGCCAAAAACTTTGACTCAATTTATAAATAGCGGCTAGTGTATAAAATTAATATGATGTAAATTTAGAAAATATTTTTACACACTAGGGGTACTACACAATTATACGTATCATTTCAAGTAATATAGGGCTTTGAAACAAAGACCCCAGTATCGATCCCACAGGGAATAATTATAGTGATAAATTTTCTAAATAAAAAAATATTTTTTTTTTATCTTTTAATTTAATTATAAATTACTATTAATTTACTAGATGCAAATAAAGAAAAACAATAATAAGAAAATGATTTATGAAATCTATATAAAATAAACAACTTTCTTTCCTTCAATTAATCTAAGTTTTTTAAGATAATTTAATATTCGTTGGAGAATTTGATTTATGGTATTGTGCCAAATAGAAGCATTCCTATTCTTTACCCTTTGATCTAGACGCAAAGAATATTGGGTAATTTACAGAATAGGTCCGGATGTATTGTTAGTAGAATGGGTTAATCTATGCTCACACTTCTAGATGTCCAAGGGTGGCTATGTTCGGCCCTACTAGTGACCCTTTCCTAATCTATAAATTAAATTATAAGAATTTAGTCTGTCACTCTAAAAACTTATCAATTCTACTCCCTTTAAATCTTATCTTCCTATTTATTTGCACTTCACCTTGAATAACCCGCACATGGCCTTCGACTACACAAGGATTCATGTGACATTTACAAGTCAAGAGTTCTTCTCCTTCAAGGTTTCAAAACTCTTCAATAGGTTTTAACAATTCAAATGGCCAATTTAAAAAGTAAAGTAAGATAAGGTATTAATGTCATCACAATGTTTTGAAAATATTTTGAATTTCAATTCTCCATCGAATCTTTATATTATCTTATCTATCTCTTCATAATTGAAGGAAGAAAGTAAACTAACTACTTAGAGCACATTGAAAATAAATAGCAAAACAAGATAATTAAAATTTGAATCAAATATAAAAATACTTATCTCAAATATTTCTTCTACAGATCTTCTGATTCCTACTGACTCCACAGTAGCAATGAACTCCGAAGCAACAACTTAAAAATAAACTCACTAAACTAAACAAAAGTGGCCCTAAATTTCTCTCTCTATTTCTCTCTCTAAGGATGAGAGATCCTAAAGTGGATAAGAGAAAGGGTTACAATGGGAGGGGCACGTTTTTTGAAGAAATGGACCCCTATTTATAGGCTTCAAGGGTTGCCTTAAGGCACCTCTTCAAAACATGTACACATTCAATGAATCTTCGAGAAGGTCGATCTGGTGCCTAGGCGCCGGAATCTGGCGCCTAGGCACTGGACACCGCGTCCAGTTCTTCGCACCTCTTCACTTTGGCTCGCACCTCTTCGAGTTTAAAACCGTTTTGGAGCCTCCAAATGTAATGTTTCACATGTCCTATTATCAAGGAACAACTGCCAGTCTTCTAGAATGTCCAATAATCGCTCACTCCGTCAAAATAACTGATCAAACGTTGTCAAAAACTTGACAGTTTTTGTATCGAGTCTAGAATTAATAAGAATTAAGACATAAAGAAATAAGTATTTTTTTATAGATCACGAACCAATTTTATAAGCCGACAAGTTCCCCTGCTTAATATAAATAAATTAAGCGGTGGTTTATATTACCTGGGTTCTTAAAGTTCCCTATAAGGGCAAGCCCTTATAGTTAATTACATCTTAAATGATGGGAATCATTTAAGAAAACTCTCGATAATGATCAGTGGTTTTGCTCTCAAGAATTTCAAAGTTTAAGGTTTTCAAAGGATTGGCTTTTGGAAATTTCAATATGGATCAGCTCAAATTTGGAACAAGTTTATTTTAAGAGTCCAAAGGAAGAGAAGTAGGAGAAGCTGAGGATCTAAGAAGAATCTTGGCAACTTCCCAAACTATCCTATTGTTTGGCTTAGATTTGGGAATTTACTTAATGTTTCAATCTTGCTAATTTTAATTAATTAGGACTTATATTTGTATGACATAATCATATAAATAGCCTCAAAGATGTGAGAGTTTATGTCGTACCGAACGACTACCTCGGAGTCCTAAGACCGGTTAGGGCTTAATTTGCATAACATGATTATGCAAATGAAAAGTTGAGGATTTATGTTGCACTAGGAAGACTACCTCGATATCCTATGGCTTTGTTATTTAATTCTAAGGAAAGTTTTGCTGAAGTAGACCCGAGTTTTGCTGATGATGATGGCCATGCTGCCCACCATGCCTCGAGCTCCTTGTTGTTGCAGAGGTTGAGTTTTAGAATGTGGCAATCAAGAGATGAGAGAAGTGTTTTAGTTTAGAATCTTAAAGTCCAAATATTTTTAATATTTTAGTTAAAACAAATCTTAATGTTGTTTAAACAGAACCGATTAAGATCCCACGGTTCCGTCATCCCGGCACTGTTATTTTCATCGAATTCACTTTATCCAGATGAATTTGCTAAACTCAACTGAATGAGTTCCACACTTTCATTTAGACCGTGGGAAATCCCGTTAGCAACATGTGGGTTACATCATCCGAGGTATTCCCGATCATTCAACAAGACGTTTTAATTCAGTTGTAATTGTAGTTTTGTTGTTCTGTTTGTGATTAAATTTTGAGTTGTTTTATACTTTGGAATGTTGTGGCGATGAATTTTATCTTGTAGTGACTTTTAATTTAGTTTTGGGTTTCAGTTTAGGGACTATCATAAAAGTTTTGGTTTTCATGCAACAATCTTGTTTAACATGCAAGAAAAGTAAAGCACAGTGCGTGCAAGTAAACTGCAATAAAGTAAATTGTAATAAAACAAAAGCGTACCTGGAGGGTCTTCTCGTCATCCCAAGATGCACTTAAAACATATATTAAGGCATTTAAATATTTATAACAAGTACCTATGTAAAGCTAAGGGAAATGTTTTGGTTGTCTACCAAATTCCTAATCCTATCGTTAATATCTCGCTATGACGTCTAGGTTCTTGTGTTTTGTTTAAGGATTATTTTCTTCATCAAAGAACAATTAAATTCAATTGTTCTTCTAAAGCATCTCATCATATTGAGAAAGTGTTTAGGACGAGTCCTAAACATCTTTTCAATACTTCCGAGATTATTTTGAGTCCAAGTAAATTTAGTTGCACAGATGAATTAATCATCCAGAATTCATTTTAGATTTTTCTTCTTGCTCAGTGAATTAGGACGTTTGATTATCCTATAAGTAAAGTGACATCTCACTTAATACTCCATTTAAGAGTTATAATAGTTAAAGCCTTTAGGGGCAAGTTGGTTTGTTGAGAGTTTTAATCATTCTTAATTTGAAGTTTGAGTTAAAAGTTTAAAGTGATTCAGTTTAATTATGGGGTTTTAATTAATAATTTTAAGTTTCGAATAGTGTTTAAATTATTTTTTTGGTTTAAATCTTTATACTTTAAGTGATCTTAATATTTTAAATTTGTTTTACTTTTATTATTGAGTGATGTTAATTTAATATAATTTAAATTTAATTTAACTTAATTTAATTTAATTTAATTTCAATATTTTAAATTAAATTAAATTTAATTGTTAAAATGTTAATTTAATTTAATTTGTACTTAATTTAATTTAATTTAATTTAAATTTATATTAATTTAATTGTTAAACCACTTAATATTTTGAGCTTTCCTTTAATTTAAGGGTTATTATTTTTTTAATTTTTTTAATTTTAATTTACTCAGTTTGGATTATCATTTAAATCTTAATTAAGAGTTAAATATTATTGAAGTGATTTGTTTAGTGATCTTTTTTATTAAAGAATTAATATCCTCTCAAGTGATATCCCTATTTTTTAATAATTCAAATTTTCATTCATCTTCCAAAATTTGAATTTGTTTAAATAATTAATGTTTCATTTTGGTTTATTAAAAGTGATTAATGGGTTCCTACCCTTTTAATTTCCCAAATTTTCAATCATCCAAGAAAGATAAAATGAAATATTTTACCCTCCACTTTAATTAAACCTAAAATTTTAATAAAGGGGTTTAAATTCTTTAATTACCTTTATGCCCTTTTCGGCTTATTAATTTCATAACTCATTAAATTGAGTTCAAATGAACTTAAAATTTTTATGTCACTTCACTCATATATCAATTAAGACATTAGAGGAGAAAATTTGATTTTTCTGAATTTAATTTATTTATATAATTATTTTTTAATGAAAAATAGGGATTTTCAATGGAAATTCATCAACATGACCAATGAAAGGTTTCTGTCCTTAAGAAAATTATGGCATGTTCCAAATGACCAGAGGACCACGTGGACTAATTTTGGTGATTTTTTAAATTATATTTTATTTATTATAATTATTTTGAGTTTTGGAGTGTTAATTAATTATAAAATAAAATTAAAGTTGAAAAATAGATTTTATATTTTTCTTAAATCTCTCTGACCTTAAGGAGTTCAGAGAAACAAATTTTACAATTTTCTGATTTTTCTTAGATTTATTTGAATTAATTTAGTGAAATTGTTGGAAAATACATTTTTTAATATTAAAAATTGTTTTAAGCATTTAAAATTTAATATCTTAACTTAGAGACTTGATAAAAATATTTTGTTTGTTCCTAAGTGATTAGGAGTCAAAATGTTACATTTTTATGATTTTTAATATTTTTATGATTTTTATTATTTTTTAATTATTAAAATATTAAAAATATCATTAAAAATGAAAAATTTTAGAAAATTTCAATTTTAATTTTTATAGACTCCTCTGATATCAGAGTGCCGACAAAATCAATTGGTGAATTTTTGAAATGTATTTTTTGAGTTATGAATTTTTAAAGTTTAATTTTACTCATGTGACTTAATTAATCCATTTAGTGGGGTTAAACATTTCTAATTGACTTCAAATTTTAATGCAAGGTTCTCTATTTCTTAAAGATCAATGGAGAATTGATTTTAAGTTATTTCAATGTGTGTTTAACCCTAATTAATTAAAGTTCAGTTTTGAGTAATTAGGCCAATTAGGGTTATTCCTAAAGAATTAACTCAATATATAATTATCCTAGGATCCTCTGGTCCTAAGAAACTTCCCCAAATTTTTCTGGAATTTATTGAATAATATGCTAATTATTGGAAATAAAATATCAAAAATAGTGACATAAACTTGAAAAATACATAACTTTCCATAGGGATGGCTTCTGATCTTGAAAAATTTAGGGAATGTTTCCAAGATCAGAGGCTTCAAGACCCCTTTGGTCTAATGCCATGGTGAATTGTCTATGCAAATGGAGAATCAAAATACTGAAATGAGTAAATAATTAATTAAAAATAAAATACTTATCAAAATAACTTGATTTCTTTTCCACATTATTCTCCTCCGTTCACCGAACAAGAGGGTATTTTTAGTTTATTTTTATGATTTTTCTACACAAAGATATGAATTTTTAAAGTTTCAAGTGTTTAAATAAATAAAAAAAATCCTATTTTTCTACTTATCCACATGGCGCTGACTCATCCTCGGCAGCTCCGAAAGCCCATGCGTCGCGCTCCCATTCGACGCCGCCATCTGACTCAGCGCTCCAGGGGCCTGCGGTTCATGTAACGTTCTCTGGTCCGGCTCAATCTGGACCGTCCACTCGATACACGTTCGATCGGACGGCGCCTGGTCATCATTTACGACTGGTGTGCACCCGTGACTGTCCACACTAAATCCCTAAGAACTCTATCATTTCTCAACAGATTTTCGTGTTCTTATGCTCTATGGATTCGTCTTGAAGAGACGAACACATCCATTCAGTTTACATGATATGAAATTAAGTAAATCAAAATGGAGAATCACTGGAAGCTCGGAAGGGAAGAATGATCCATACCTTTGCTCTGAGAAGTGTAGCTTCAATCAGAGATTTTTGTCACCTTCGATTGCACCCAAGGAAGCTCTAGATGAAGTCTCTGGCTCTAGGGAATTATCTAGGTATGAAAGTGTCCACAGTCGATTTGAAAGCTTGGAGGCTAGAGAAACTGGGTGGCCTGGAGAGGGGGCTTTCACTAGGGAACTCCTTCTCTTGGTTCTGTGCAGGTGTGCGTTTAATTTGGATTTGGTGGAGGTTTTAGGGATGTCCTAGTTTTGGGCTGAGAATTGAGCTCCAAAATTGAGCTCAATCAATGGGGCTTAGGGCAGGAGAGCAGTGGGGATCAATTGATCTAGGTGAGGAGAAGGTCTTGGAGCAATTTTGGCAGAGTTTTTTTTAGGTCTGGTTCATCACCTTCTTTGGCCGAGAGGGTGGTGGGTTTAAATAGACATGGCTGGAGGGCTTCCCAGGGGGGTTTGATGCTTGGGATCAGCTGCTCTATGCAAGAGAAGAAAAACCATGGTGTTCAAATGGACAGGGACAACTCAACAAGGAAGAATTAAAAATTTTGGCTCACATGGAGCTCTCGGCCATGGCTATTTCCGGCAACCCAGGCGGCCGGCCGACAGGGTTAGGTCACCATCTTGATTAGAAGGGTCAGGGGATGGCAATGGTGCAGTCAATTAGCCATGGACATGTGTAAAGAGTTTAGCTTTAAGTGGTATGGGGAGAGGGGTGATTTTGGATCCAAATGAGTCAAGTCATGCAAATGGGTTGGGTTCACCTCTCCAAGCTCTGGTTTGGGCTAAGGGAGATCGAAGTGAGTCGGCTAGCTTAGTGGGGAAAAGTCACCATCTAAGCATATTTAAGTTTAAGCATGGTTTAGGGGAAACATGGGAGTGCTTAATCACTTTAAGTGAATCAAGAAAGAGGCTCCTCCTTTTGCCCAATATGGCATGGTGACATGAACACCACACACATGGCTTGCATGGGGCTTAAGGATGGCTTCATGGCTTCATTTGGGCTTGGGGCAAGACTTGGCTCAATTTCATGAAAATGGATTTTGGAAACTTTGGCATTTTAGTGGGAAATTCTCATGAAGCTTGATCTGGAATTTTTTGGTTATTGATTTTAGGACTTAGGGATGATTTCAATCAAAGGGATGATGAGAAGAAATTGTCATGTGGGCTTTGGAGCTAATTTTGGGCTTTTGGATTTGGTGAAAATGGATTTTAGGACGGTTTAAGAAAGTGGGCCTTTAGGTTTGAAAACAAATTTGTGGATGGCAATTTTGTGAAGGATTGGGCCAAATAAATGTTGGGTTTAGTTTAGGGATGTGTCATGAACATTTTATAAAAGTTTTGGTGTCATTTAGAGTGGAATTGGATTTAATTTGGGCTTTTTTGGTAAAGAGGCCAAAGTGGGTCAAATTGGGCTAACTTGGGCTAAGATTGGGCTAAGGTTGGATTTGATGTAGAATTAATGTTGAGAAATTCTTATGGGAGTGTTACAAAGAGTTTTCAACTTTGGTTGGGCTTTGATTTTGGGATTTGGGCCCATTTGGGTTAGGTTTGGGTTTTGGCCAAAAAATGGAGATTTTGGTTTTGGGTTAGGTTTGGGTGGAGTTTAGGTTCAAATTTGGGGCAAATCTTGTTAGTTTTTTGTTTTTGTGGATGTTAGGAAGGTTTAGGAAAAGATTTGGGGTTAATTGGAGTTGAATTGGGTTGGTTTGGGCTAGGTTTAAGTCATGGGCCAAGATTGGGATTTAAGCTTCAAATTCGAATTGAATCCAAATGTCAATCAAATTGGGCTTGGATTTGGTCTAAATTGTCATTAAGGATATTGAATTGAAGTTTAGAATTGGATTGGATTAACATTAAGGTCAATTGGGTTGATTTGGTTTGACATTGGGCTTACTTTGGTTAAAAATGGGCCAAATTGGGGGTTTTGGTAAAAGTGGGCTAAATTGATAAATTTAGCTTATGGTGTAGTAGAACAAAATGAAATTGGGAATATTTGGGATTTTCTGAAATTTTCTGGGAATTTTTGGAATTTATGGATTTTTTGGTTAAAAAGGGCATTTTGGGTATTTGGAGGGTATTGTGGGGTATTTTTGGAAATTTTTTGTATATTTGGCTATGGATGATCAATTTGAGTGGGGGGAAATGTTTAGGATTGGTTTTGAGGAATTTTGGGTAATTTAGGCAATTTTGAAAAATTTGGACAATTTCAAGGGCATTTGGTAGGCTTGGTGGGTTTAGGGCCCTAGGGGTCAAAAATTGAAATTTTGGGAAAATGAAGGTTGGTCAAGTGTGAGTGAAATGAAATCACTTTAGTTGGGCCATGAAGCCATATTAAGCTCACAAAAGCCATGAGAGGACCCATTTGAGGCATTCACTATGTTGTTCCTAATCCTCTTAGACAAGGGCCTTGGGGTTAAGGTCCATCCATATGAATTACCTACATGAGTCAGGAAGTCAAGCTAGGTAAAAGTGGTTTTAGGATTGGAATGTGTGTGAAAGTGTAATGTGTGCAGGTCAGCCCTCACCAGACCAGGCCACCCAGGGTAGTCCTAAGGCCAAAGAGTCCTATAGGGAACCCATCCTTTAAACCTCCACATTTGATCTTAACCCTCCAAGTGACTTGGGGGTCTACAATCAAAATTGTAGGGTTTGAAGGGAGTTAAGAGGTGTTTAAATTTCTAAGTGGTAGTTTCCATTTCTAGTCGTTTAAGATAGTCAAAGGGAAAGCCTAAGGCTAGACCCTAAGTACTAAGGAGAGAGAAGAGAAAAGACCTCACCAAAAAATGAGGTCAACAACTAGTGTTGGTTTTGATGTAAAATTAATATTGAGAAAGGTTTATGGGATTATAACAAAGAGTTTTCAATTTTTGTTATGCTTTAATTTTGGGATTTGGACCTGTTTGGGTTCATGATTGGTTTAGGCCAATTTAGGGAATTTTGGCTTGGGTTAGGCTTGGGTGAAGTTTGAGTTAAAATTTGGGGTAAATCAAGTTAGTGTTTTGTTTTTGTGGGGGGTGTTGGGAAGGTTTTAGAAAAGATTTGGAGCTAATTGGAGTTGAGTAGGGTTGGTTTGGGCTAAGTTTAGGTCATGGGCCAAAATTGTGCTTTAAGCTTTAAATTGAAATTGGATCCACATGTTGATAAAATTGGGTTTGGATTTGGTTTAAATTGATATTGGGGATATTGAATTGAAGTTTAGAATTGAATTGGATCAAAATTGGGATCAATTGGGTTGATTTGGTTTGACATTGGGTCCATTTAAGTTAAAAAGGATCAAATTGGGGGTTTTGGTAAAAGTGGGCTAAATTGACAAAATTGGCCTACGGTGTAGTTGAACAAAATGAAATTGGCAATTTTTGGGATTTTTTGGGAAATTTAGAATTTTTGGATTTTTGGGCTAAAGAGGGCATTTTGGGTGTTTGGAAGGTATTTTTGAAATTTTTTTGGAAATTTCGGTGTCTTTGGCTATGGATGATCAATTTGAGTAGTGGGAAATGTTTAGGATTGATTTTGAGGAATTTTGGATAATTTAGAAAATTTTGCAAATTTTGGGCAATTTCAAGGGCATTTGGTAGGTTTGGTGGGTTTAGGGCCCCGGGGGTCAAAAATTGAAATTTGGGAAAAATGAAGATTAATTAGGTGTGTATGAAATGAAACCATTTTGGCTGAGCCATGAAGCCATATTAAGCTCACAAGAGCTATGAGAGGACTCATTCTAGACATTCACTATGTTGTTCCTAACCCTCTTAGCCAGGGGCTTAGGGGTTAAGGTCCATCTATATGAATTGCCTACATGAGTCAGGGAGTCAAATTGGGTATAGGTGTGGTTTTAGGGTTTTGTAATGTGTGTGAGAGTGTGGTGTGTGCAAGCTTACCCTCACCAGGACCAGACCATCTAGGGTTATCCTAAGGCCAAAGAGTCCTATAGGAAACTCATCCTTTAAACCTCCACATTTGATCTTAACCCTCCAAGTGGCTTGGGAGTTTACAATCAAACTTGTGGGGTTTGAAGGGAGCCAAGAAGTGTTTGAATTTCTAAGTGATGGGTCCCATTCCTAGTCCTCTAGGATAGTTAAGGGGAAGTCCTATGGCTAGATCCTAAACTCTAAGGAGAGAGAAGAGAAAAAGACCTCATAAAAAATGAGGTCAACAACACGGGATAGTAAAACTACTAGGATCTTTAAGTTTTTCAGGAAGCGTTTTCTGAATTATTGCACTACACTCTCCGCTAAGTGCAACAGTCTCATGATCCGTGAACTTTCTCTTCTTTTAAGAATATCCTTCATAAATTTCGCATAATCAGGCATCTGTTCTAATGCTTCAACAAAAGGTATATTTATTGTTAACTTCTTAAGGATTTCCAAAAATTTTCCAAATCTATTATCCCTATTTTTCTGCTTCGATCTATGAGGAAATGGAGGAGGTGGTTTTTCAACAGTAATCTTCATAGGTTCAAGAGGATATTCTAGATCTAGATAAATCTTATTTGAACCTTTTTCAATATTCACCTTCTCCTTCTCCTCTTTAACATCTTTCTGCACTCTAGTTTCTAATTCTTTTCCACTCCTTAATTGAATAGCCTTAAGTTGCTCCTTGTTTTGATCTTTAGATTGATCTCCACATTACTAGGAAGCGTTCCCGAAGGTCTATTATTATGCGCAGTGAAAATATGTCCCAATTGATTTTCAATATTTTTGATCGCAACACCTTGAATTTGTAATTGATTACCCATATTCAAAATCATTTCATCTGTAGACAACTTCTTATCATTAAACTGTGGGTTATTATTAAATTCAAGAGGTTAAGATGGTCTAAATTTAGTATTCCTTAGTTGTTTGAATTTCCGACTGGGTTCATAGAATTGTGTCCCCATTGTGGGTTCACATTAGCATTACTATTATTCCAATTAAAATTTGGGTGATTCTTCCAACCAGAGTTATAATAATTCGAATAAGGGTTATTAGGTCTATTAATTGCGTTTAAAGTTTCATAAGGAGTTTGAGATTCCGTTATTTGTCCAAATGAATTTTTCTCTAACACTGGGGGTGGTTGAGAATAATTCATTCCATATTGATCTATTTTCTTAGAAAGTGCTACTATTTGAGAAACTATCATAGTCATCATATCAGAATCATGAACACTAGCTACTCTCTTAGGATTTACCCGTTCGGAGGGCCATTGAAAATTATTAGTAGTCATCTCTTCAATTAATGAATATGCTTCATCAAAAGGTTTTGATATTAACGATTCACCAACAGCAACATCAATAATTGATCTTAATGATCCTACTAATTCATTATAAAAAGTTTGAATTATTAACCAATCTGGCAAAGCATGATGTGGACACTTTCTAAGAAGATCATTATACCTCTCCCAAGCTTCATATATTGACTCTCTTACAAACTGACCAAAAGATGTAATACCATTTCTTAATTTAGAAGTTTTTGATGGAGGGAAATACTTTGATAGAAACTTTTGAGAAAGTTATCCTCAAGTTTGAATAGATCCAGGTGCTAACGAGTTTAGCCATGCCTTAGTTTTATCCCTTAAGGAAAAAGGAAAAAGTCTAAGTCTGACAGCATCATTCAACACTCTGTCATACTTAAAAGTAGCACACAGTTCTAAAAAACTAGCGTGATGTAAATTTGGGTCTTCATTAGGTATTCCTCTGAATAGATTATTTTGTACAATTTGGATAATAACAGGTTTAAGTTCAAACGAATTAGCAGCAACATCAGGATTTTAAATAGTTTAATGAATTTCATCTGCTGTTGGGTTAGCATAATCTCTTAAAGGTCTTGGCAAATTTCCAACATTAATATTCTAATTCTCTTGATTATTCATCATTTCATAGTAATTTTTAGTTTGTTTTTGTTGTTTTCTAATTTTTCTAATAATACGCTCTAACTCTGAATCGTTAGGTATCAAACCTACAGATCCACTACTACGCATATAAAATCACACTACTAAGTATATAAGCGCACAAATATACTACAAAGTAAAGGTTTCCAGTTACTACAATATCTATAAATAAGTACAGTTTATCTACATCCCCGACAACGCCGCCAAAAACTTAATGCGGCGACTTTATATACTTAAAAATGCAGGACTTTATGAATTTAGATTTATATATTTATAATGCATTAATAAACTCACACTTTCAACGCAAGTATACGTATCGTATCAAGTAATACAGGGCTCTAATGGAGTCCTGGTTATCGATCCCACAGGGAGGTGAACGTTCATTAAATCAGATAATATATCACTAAAATCCAATACCAAATGTAACAATTTCTTAAGTGTACTACAACTAGTTAATGAAAAGTTTAATAATAAATTACTACAATTACTTCTACGTACTAAACTCTTAACTAACACACGCACTAATTATGTGATTTATAAGATACTTCTATATGAAAAAGTGTCTTTCTTCCTGCATAAAGATCATGATGTGTGGATAATGAAGAATGTTAATTATCTGTATTTTTCCAAATAGGAGCATAGTTGCTTCTTTACACTTAAAAGAGTACCCCCTCTTTTAAGCATGTAAAGAACATTGCCATATGTTAAGTTTAGTCACTAAGTCTAAGGCTAGGATGGGAGGATACCGGCTCTCACTACAAAGCTCCCACTCACCCTTCACCCGAAGGCTAACCATAGGCTTTAGTTACCAATCTTAAGACCAAATTGGGGATCCAATTCTGTCACCATGAAACCTCCAATTTGAAGTCCATCAAAACGCATTTCCCTATTTATTTGCACCTAATCCCCATGAACTACGCAATTCATTCACGGACATTAAATGATTTCTTCATTCTTGTCGTAGAATATTCAATTCTTTTGGAATTAATATTCCTCAACATGTTTTAACAATTCAATTGGCCGGATTGAAAAGTAAATTAAGTTCTAATTGAAAGAAACATCACAACTTTATAATACTTTAAGGGCACATCAATTCCACATCATCACATCATCACTACTTCATGCAAGAAGAAAGGCAAGGGAAACTACTCACAATTCATGGAGAAGATATAAAAACACATGGATTTTATATATAAAAGAAGAGTCATACAAACTACAAAAGTAAATACAACTTATCTCTTTCTCTTCCCCAAGCAAATTCTTCAAAGTCCCCTTGATTCCTTTTCTCTTCCTTGTAACACTTGCTTTCTCCATTTAGAACAAAGATGAAGAAGCAATCTCTCACTTTACTCCCTCGTCTCCCCTCCTTAGAGAAAAATCTCTCTTAAAATCACGAACCCTAACTCTCTCACACTTTCCTCACACTCTCTACAGCAATTCTCTTCTCCTCCTCCTCTCTATTTTCGGCTTGGACACTTAATTTGATGTTAGGAATGAATTCCCCAATAGTTTCTTCAAGCAACTCTTCAAAAATCCGCCAAAACTTTTGAATTCAAAATGAACCGACATAGGGCGCCGGCGGTGCACTATCGTGCCAATAAATTTGAACTCTCTGGAATAGGGTGTCGGCGGCGCCAGAACTGTTTTCCTCCAAATTGCTCCATTTTGCTCCAAATTCATTCATTTTGCATCTTTCCGTTCCAATCACCTATAATCATCATACATGCAACAAATCATGAAAAATACCTTCCTTTAAAGTGCAATATCACCGAAAATGGGTAAAAACATATAGCTAAAAGAGTATATATTTTTGGTGCATCATTAATCACAAAAGAAATCAATAGTATTAATAGTCAGCAATACTGCAAAGGTTGCTATCATTTGAAACATGGCTAATACAAGTCCACTAAAGGACAGTGACGAGTTCCCATGTATACCGCTCACTTCTTATGTATTTAAATTAGAAAGTTTGACTTATAGAATGGAAGCTCTTTTAAAGTATATTTAATGGAACTTAAAACCTAAGTTAAGCAAAAACAATTTTTCTCATGAAACTAATTTCTTATGCGTCTATGAACTTGAAGGAAATTCCCTGATTACTGATTTTATAAATGTTAAAGGTTACAGATGATCTGCAACATAAAAAAAATCAAAAGAGATTCAAATGTTCCACATTTTAAGCATTGAATGGTATCAACCATCCAGACTTAAATTTAGACTTTCAACAAAAGAAACTAAATGTGTGAATGTAGAAGTATCATATATACAAACTTCCTAGGAAAAAAAAAACTCCTTCTCAAGTTTTCACAACTCTTCTATGCATAGACATGGTGATAGGTATGTAAGGAAGATAATGTTTGCTCGTTTGATAGGAAAATACACAAAAATTTATTGTAGTATATATAAAAATTTTCTTGATTAAATCCTTTAAGGATTCACTAGAATCACAGAATATGGCTTAAAGCAAAATAAAAATGAAAAATATAACAAAAATTTGTTCACTAGATAATAATAACAATGAAAAATATAACAAAAATCTGTTCACTAAAATCACATACAGAACCAGGGATTTAAGACAAAATAGGAGAGAAATTGGATTTTAGGTTTTGTGAGCATTGAAATTATTTTTTCAGTTGCTTTTTCAGCTGTTTGAAATTTTAAACTTTAAGCAACCCTCTTTGGCTGATCCTATGCTTTCAGATCATCCAAACTCCAACAGAAGAATTATTGTAGAGAAGGTGAATTAAGTGTGATGCATGTAATTTTTCATACATATAAAATAAAATCTACATAAACGCCACACAATTCTTGTGTTTTTACATAGAAGAGGAAAATACTTCAATCGAACCAAAAGAGGAAAAGTGAATAAGAACATTTACGACAGCCCTAAACAAATAGCACTCAGATTGAAAGCACAATCAATCCGTGCATCCTAGAAAGAAACAAGACAAATTTTCAAAGCTGCTCCATCGCCATAGCATGGGAAAATCAGATACCTTGGAAGCATCATAGACAGAAACAAGACAAATTTTCAAGTTAAATTTAAGGGGCAATTACATACAAACCACCCGAAACTAGCTATTTACAAATCAATGATCTTTCAAACAATCACAGAGAGGGGAGTGTGTGTATTACATACTTAACCTCAAACCTGGGGCCATCCAAGCTGCTGTTATATTTCCAAGATAACGTAAATATTGAACTCTTAAAGGTGGAGTGAAATTCCATACAAGTAAAACACATGGTGAATCTTATAATAAAGTTATCAACCTCATGAACTTGCCAAATTGATGACAACTCATCGAGCTTTTCAATGTTATTATTATCTAACTGGTTGAACTCTCAAGCCCGTAATAATTCTCAGTGAACTTCAAAGTTTCATTCAACTATTGAAATATAAAGTGGTCTTATATTTCCCATACATAAGATATTGAAAAAAAAAATTTTGATTAGATAAGTCGAAATCAGTACAAGGGCTCATAAGATATTGAAACAAGGTAAGTACAATAGAATTCAGGGGTCGCATATCGCATATGTGATACGCTCCCTCAAATCAGCCATCTTCGATGCACCTTCCCCACCCCGTGTAACAAATTCTTCAGACTATATGACTTCATCTGGAATAGAATGCCCAAGATGAGAATCATATTCATCAGGGGGGATTTGACTCTCGTCAGCATCAACCATATTGAAGTCTGTATCGTGCCAGAAGGGATGTCGTCTAGTAAAATTGTAGAGCGCTATTGTAGCAATCACGATGTGCACCTTCATAGGAAATGGGTACTACGTCATATCGTGCAGGATGACCCATTTCTTCTTCCAAACACCGAATGTTCTTTTAATAACACTGCACAAAGAAGAATGCCGCTTGTTAAACATTTCTTTTCTGCCCCGGGCGACGCCACTAGAACGCTCAAAATCCGGGATGTGGTACTTCGTATCTGGGAATGACTTTAAATACCCTCTCTCGCATAGTGGTACCTAACATCAACCAAATAGTATTTCCCTGTTATGATAATCATTGTTACGCACAATAAGAACATATAAGTATGAATTTTATAAATCATATCTTGCTTGGAGGCGGTTGAGGAAAACCCAGCGATCTATTCGTAGTAGCATAAGAGAAAATCTGACTGTCATGTGCACTCCCTTCCCAGCCCGCCATAACATACGTGAAACACATGTTGAAGTCACATACCGCCATGACATTTTGAGTTGGTGAACCACTTCGACCAATGAAAGCCACCTTATCCTGACTGGCTAATCGGGCATGTACGTGAGTGCCATCAATTGCGCCTATGCAGTTCTGTTCTGCATAGTTAGAAAATATTTATTTTTTGGTATGTACGTAAGGAAAATAAAAATTACCTTCAAATAAGGCATGTAACAGGGATCATTTAAAATTTGTACTGGGGTATGAGCAAATGATGGATCCTCTGGCCTGACGATTTTAGTAGCTAAACTAGCAAGTGCCTGTATGCATTTGGAGAAATAACGACTGATTGTCTCGGATGAATGCTGAAATCTCTCCATGACAGTTCTAATTGATTCATTCTGTGATAGAATATATAGAGTTATGGCCAATACCTCTCTTCTTGTCGTTCTCGAAGAACCTTGAAGTCCATGGTTTAGGGATAACTCGTGAAACAGATCTAAAAATATCGGGACAGACATTCTAAATATGTTGGTGAAATGAATTTGATGTCCCGAAAGCATCTCACCCACCCATTTATCCCCAACATAGGTGGAGGTCATAAGGGGTAAACGAAGGCTGCTTGATCGATAATACTCCAACAATAATATGGCAATAGCTGCAGCTCATGCCATTCTCTTACGATGTTCGTGTTGCGTATCCGTCCTAAAACAAGGAAGATGTTAGTAAGACCAGCAATTACTTTTCAGTAGAGCAAACCAGATACAATTAAAATATAACTCCAAATGCATATAACACTACTAATTAGCTCTTGAGTTGAATCATGCAGAGGGACATATAACAAGAAAACATAAGTCCGAATAACAACTGCGTACACAACATGAAAGAGTACAATACAGAAGAAAGGAAAAACATAAAAAAGCTCAGTCATCCATAATAACACGCAAATACTCGACGTGCATATCCGGTTCCATCGCCATGAATATTTGTCTGCGTGTTGGATCCTCTAGTTTTTTCATAGACATTGCATAGAAGGGTCTGTCCACAACCACTTCAGGGATAATAGCCAAAGTCCGAATACTTTCTAAGATACCGCTGTCAGGAGTTAGAGCAGGCGGCGGTGCTCCAAAAGCATCAATGAGAAGGTCGAGCTTATCCAACAGAAAACTGTCCTTTTCTTTCTTTTTCCCTTGCCTGGGCCTCTTCGGCTGTGAGCTTGACTCACCCATCTCCCTCTGGTTAACACTGTGTATTTTCTCGTCAATATACACTGATTTTGGTGGGAAATCATCTGGAATTCTAGTAAACCCTGTCTCACTAGGTCTGACTGCATATTTCCCCGTTGCTACCACCTCTTTGAACATTATGTCAAGTTTTTCTTCAAACTCTGGTTCAATTCCGCTATGTTTGAATTTTTTCACTGCTGGCATTGCCTGTAACATTACGTTGAGATTGGGGTTTAGGGAAATAATAGCTTAAATGAAAAAAATAATTTGTAATAAATGAGAAATTGAATAAAAATTTTACAAACAAGAAGATAAATAAAATCTGACCTCAATTCTCTCGGCCCACCAAGCATCTGAAGCATTGATTGTCCGTTTAATGGGATCCCAACCCAACCCCGTGTATCCACGCTTCAGCTCCTTCCAAATTTTCCACTCTTTCTTCAACTGATCTCATTTGTTTTTAAACTGTAGTCTGTCATAATCTCTTCCTGTCAGATCTTTGAACTTTTGAGCTATATTCAGCCAACATTCCTTACTGAAATGGGTGGTTGGCCTATTACCGGCGTCAATCTCACTGATGCAGATGTTTCAAAAAATATTTGTAAGCTCCTTATCCCACATCGCTGAGGTACCAGCTTCATTTGTCCTAACCATTGCTCATAAAACAATGCAAAAGCTGCAACATAAAAATATGAATTCTATTTTTCATACAAAGCATTCAATACATGCAAAATTAAAAAGTAAAGTCAAGTAGCACCTTTCTCAGAATTAAATGACATTTCAAACATTAGCTAAGGAAGATCTGAACAATAGCTTGATGATCAAACAAATAAAACATGTTTGGAGAATACAACATTAACAAAACTACTGCAATTAAAATTCAACCAAAACAAACC
This sequence comes from Papilionanthe hookeriana x Papilionanthe teres, assembly GCA_022702705.1. Classification (NCBI taxonomy): domain Eukaryota; kingdom Viridiplantae; phylum Streptophyta; class Magnoliopsida; order Asparagales; family Orchidaceae; genus Papilionanthe; species Papilionanthe hookeriana x Papilionanthe teres. Next base: position 25,551,092 of record CM040434.1, read on the forward strand.
CAACAAGATTGTTAAGTTATAGAGAATTATTAGATCAGTCAGTTCAAAAGATAAAAAACAAACCTAACAGAACAAACTAAGGAACCACATAGCAGGGGACAAAGAACAACAAAAAACCTAACAAAAACAATGAAGAAGAGAAAAACGAGACAGCTTCGAACACTGCAAATTACAGCAACCAGCTGAGAACTCCAAACATCAGCAACAACAAAGTAAAGCTATAAAGACTAGATCCAAAACTGTAGCAGCAGTGTTGAAGCATACTTTTCTAATTAATCATAGACCTTAATGAAAATATTGACCACGTGATCTTTATTTAAATAAACAACAATAATAATATATAATATATAAATTATTTAAATTATTAAATTATAATAAAAAGTTAAGAAAACTTTATCAATAGTTAGATTATGAATCCTCCAAAAAAAATTTTGCCCCGCACTCAGGCATCAAAATCACGTGATCTTTCAAAGGTCTCAACCAAAGCAATCCAAACTAGAAATTTGGACAGAAGGGGCACGAGATTGGCAATAACAATCTTCTTTCATAATAGTCAATCACAATTAAGTAATCAGTTAATATAAGAGCCAAATTGTAAACAAAAATATTAAATGATTAGACAGAAATTAAATAATTAATAAAATTTTTGCAAAATAATAACTTGATTTTTTAACTAAATAACTAGACATATATGTCTCAATGATCTAGCAATTGTTCTAATCACAAAACAATTCTTCCCATATATATTTTTTAAAAATGAAATATATCAATTAGATAATAGTGTAACTATAAGAAAGACATTTAGTGAAAAGAATATAACAACTCAAAAAAAATATAAAACATTCATTTCAACCGTCTAGTTAAAAATACAACGAAAAAAGCAAAGTGAAATTAATTCTTTTCATACAATTAATTATTGATGCGGACCATCTTACGATCTAAAGATATTAATGTATATTAATTGTGTTTGTAAATAATGACAAAACAAACACGTAATCTTCAAAGATAAGCAACTAATCTTAAAAAATTATTACACTACCCTGTATGAAAATCAAACTACAATAAAAACGTCAAAAAAATAATAAATAATAAATAAAAATAAAAAGAAAATTAAAACTCAATTCCAACAAAAATACATATAGCCTCTATTGAAGATTAAAAAAAAACAGCCATAATGTTAATATATCCACACCACAATTAAAATCTTATGGATAAACATATCTAGATTTTTAGGACGTGAGATCTATGGCTTCTCCTAAACTAAAGGAAGGAATTAACATGGATGTGAGATCTACCTCATCGACAGAAAAAATATCTAAAATGTCGGGTTAGGAGTAGAGCAGAGGCAAGAACTCGCGATCTAGCTGAACGGGGAGGAGATCTGTGGTGGTGCTCAACGATCACGCCGATCTAGCCGAACGGGGAGGAGATATGGGATGGTGCTCAGCGGGGAGGGCGATGGGTAGACGCGTAGAGCAGCAGACGGAGAAAACAAAGAGGGCGACGCGAAGAGCAGACGGAGTAGATGCGTAGAGCAGTGACGAGTAGACGCAAAGAGCAGACAGAGAGGGCGACGCGTAGAGCAGCAGAGGGGCTGAACGGGGAGGAGATCTAGGATGGTGCTCAACTGGGAGTGCGAGAGAGACGGGGAGGGCGACACGTAGAGCAGCAGAAGGGCACCCGAGGAAATAAAACACCTATACACGCGATAATCTAGTGGCTGCCCGCTTTCGACTTCTGTGAATAAAAGTATTAAGCACGATATTGACACTGGGATAAAGAGGCTCTGAACATTTTATTCCAATAGGAGCGTCACTGTCCTCAATAAACTCTCTCTTAAACAGGGAAAGATTATTATTTGGCTCCACTAAAGCGGGCGGAAAACGGGCCGCGGGATCGATCCCGCGGCCCCAGCTTTCGCCTGCTAAACATTCCCAAATTCCGCCTCTGCCCTGGCATTCCATATCGTCCCCGCGCCGTCTCGCCTCTCGCCTCTCTCGCCTTCGAGCAGGAGCGAATCCAGGCGGCCCCCCGTGTTGTTCGACCAGGAACGAGGCAGGTAATCCTAAAGCCCTTTTCTTCCATTATATCCAAAGATTATGCTGAATTTCTGAATTTTTGGAATTATAAATATCCAAACTTGACATTCTGCATTGCTTATGGTCGATTGTTTTCGAGGTGCGAATCTTTCCACTGTTCTTGATCTCTAGAACATCTTTTCCATGAACTTTGTACTGGTTTCCATTGTGTTTTGAATTTCGCCTTCTCGTGTTTCACGTTCTTTTTTTGTTTGTAGTCATTGTGATCAATCGGTTGATTGGGGTTTCAATCAAGTACAAGTTGCTAAGAATTCGCTTGAACTTAATATGTGCAGATCTGCAGAAGTTTATCGTGGATAGAGAGTCTGCATTTTAATTTTTTGATTAGTAATAGGTTTGGATCGGCGGCAGGGAAGTGGTTTTATGATTACGAATGGCGATCCCGCTTCAGCTGGGGGTTCTATCTCGTTCCACAGGATTTGGAAAGAATTTGCAGGGTTCGATTGGTTAGCTATTAAACAGGCGGGTTGCACCTGGGTTTGAGCATTTTGGTAGGGTCTCTACGAGAGTGGAATGTTTCAATGTTTAAGGGGAAGATATTTGAGAATTTCTTGCCGGAGAGGCGATTCTGCAGCAGTGGAAAATGATGAAATAGATAAGCATAATGATGATCTAAATGCTGAACAGTTGAGCATTGTGGTGAAATTTGGCGGTTCTTCAGCAGAAACAGCTGAGAGGATGAGGGAGGTTGCAAATATTATTCTGAGTTTTCCAGAAGAGAAGCCAGTGGTTGTTCTCTCTGCTATGGGAAGAACTAGAAACAAACTTTTGCAGGTTTGAGTTATCCTATGATCCCTAGTTACTGCAAATATAGATGCCCCTGGGTTCGGACATCTAGTCTGAATCTTATATTTCTTATTTAGGCAGGGGAGAAGGCAGTGAACTCTGGTGTATCCAATTTGTCTTGAATCGATGAACTGACGTTCATAAAAGATTTACATCTAAGGTAAGTTATTTCCTGTCCTAATCATGCTTACGTTTTCTGAGATTTATCTCTGGTTTGTTTATATGGATATAATTGTGCTCATTCTTATTTCAGGACAGCGAATGAATTAGGAGTAGAGAAGGCAGTCATATCAGGTGAATTTTTTTTTTTGCGTTTTCATAGATGAAGCATCCTGCAATTATATAGGTCTTTCCTGGCTTTAACATGATGTTTTACTGATGGCAATGGTTAATGTTTATTTCGAAACCATGATTCTCAGACTGAAATAAAACTTATTTGATTTTATATACTAGGAAACAATTTAGATAAATTGAAGTTTGTTGAATCAGAAAATTTATAGTTCCATAACTATTTGCTAAATATAGGTTTTAAATCAATGTGGAAAACAGTAGAATCTGATCAGGAAATTCGCAATGTTGTCTGACATTCAAATAATTTGTTTACATCTGATTAACAATAATAAATGTGTTGCGACCCTTTTGTTATTTTCTTCATTTTCGCCCATTTTAGATCCCATTCTGTAGGCTGAGAAGGCAGGGGGTGTGTCTTCTAATGATTCTACATAAGATTGATGCACAATTAGTGGGGTTAAAAGACAAAAGATTAAGAACTACTTGATTAGGGATTTTACAGCTCTAAAGGAGGAGGCAACATAGATTCTTGCACGATTAATCTCTTTTCTTAATTAATGAGGATTACTTATCCTTTCGTGTCATTGGATGTAAATATTGGTTGACAAATCTAAGGAGGAGATGTGAGTGCTTTGTGGAAGCATAGTGTGATTCCTAGTCTCATTGCATGTTATTATTTGACTAAAAATACTCGTAAATGAAGTAATTAATAAGCAGTATAGTTGGTTTGTTATGATCGATTGATAACTCTGATCCTTATGAAAAACAATTGATAAATAATGTGGGTATAAACTTTTAATTTATGTTATGAACCTCACATATACTTGATATTGTGAATGCCACTGACAAAATTTCAGAAACCTTCTATACTTGATTTCACTTGATGTATAAGTTCATTTTGTTTTATTTTTTTTTTCCTCTTTGGTCTAACCGATCAAATTTATGGCATCAAACATGATCCTAAAACGTTTTATGTGAGTATTTTAAATTTTATTTGAGTACTTATGGGATCTTCATTTGCTAGAAAGGAGGGAAGTTGTGGTTTACTTATATATATAAATTTTAAAAAAATAAATCTGATTTCCTTATATTTATAATACTAAGGCGGTTACCTTTATATATATATATATATATATATATATATATATATATATATATATATTAATAATTTAGAAAATACTTAAATTTACTCTATATATATATTTGTTTTTATTTATTTACATATATTTTCAATTTAATATTTTAAAAAATAAAATTTAAAACAGTTTTAAGAAGCAGGGGCAAAAAAATCATTTTTTCAGAAACAGCTGCCCCACAGCTGTTTTCAAGCAGCTGCATCAAACGGGCAGCCAACTTCTCCACAGCTGCTTCCCCATACAGCTGCTTCCTGGGGCAGCACAGCTGCAGTTGAAAAGCTGAGAAGCTGCAGCTGCGCCAAACAGACCCCGATATTTGCGGAGGCGACGCCGCGCCGCTCGAAAAATCGCCCCCAAAGAAGGCCTCACAGTTTGTAATAATCGTGAGCTGGTTTCTTTTACAACTAAGGTGGAGCAGTGGCTTCGAGACATCAGCTCATCCCTTCGTGAGTTGAGCTTTAGAGGCCTTGAGTTCCCGCAGTCTTACGTTTCCTCATTTGAAAGCCCCTCTTCATTTGAGATTCTACATGTCGAAAATGTTCCCTATCTCCGGCAGCTTCCACACATGCCCACCTCCTTGAAAGAATTACATCTTCGATCTCTGGAATCATTGCGGAGCCTGCCAACGTCTTTGTGGATCATCTCATCCCTCAACTCTCTATTGTTATATGATATTTTACTTGAATCATTGCCAGATCTCTCTTCCTCCTTGGATTCAATAAAAGTAGAAAAATGTGTTAAACTACAGTGCCTGCCATCTTCTTTGTTAGCTATCAAGGTGTACCTTCCCCTTCCCCCATCTTCTGCAATCTAACAAATGGACCTCAGCGACACCAACTTGCCGGAGAAGCTCAAGCTCGTCCCCCTCTACCTCGCCATCCTCGAAAAGACCGCCAGCGGTCTCGGCATGTTCAGCTTCGATTGCGCGACGGCGGTTCTCTTGGGAGGCTTTGCAGCTGCTCTCAAGCCCACCGATTTTTACATTGTTGCGGCTATTCTGCTGGTTAAATAGGCTCCAATATTTAGTTGGAGCCAAGAGCTGGAGTGGCAGCATCAGGCCACATGGTCACTCACGGAGGCCGTCTTGCGAGTTTTTAGGTTCTTGCTCTCGCCTTATCGGAGGAGCACGTCTGTTTTGGAGGAGGCATCGATGTTGCCGTCTACATCTTCGGTAAAGAAGATTTTTTGTTTTTTGTATTAGTTAGAAAGTTTAAATTATATTTTTATAAAGCTTAAATTTCGCCCTTCTTTTATTTGCAGTTGCCGGGTTGCTCAACCAGTACAGATCAAACAAGCTCAACAAATTCCACCGGAGAATCGCTTGAATCACCTAATGTCCATCCCTGTAGCATCCGCGTCTTCAAGTTCAGCATGAAGCGCTTTCTCCGTTATTGGCTTCAAATCTTCTTTGTCATTGCGTGCGTCGTCCTCTCCTCAACGCGCCCCGCCCAACTTGACTATGGCGATATCACCGGCGCCGACAAATCAACTAAACGAAATCTCCGGCGAGTTCTTAAGATTTTCTATAGTATCTCTCTTGCCCAAGCTCTCATCTTCCTCGCCAAGCAAGCATATTTGGTGTGGATGCTTATCTGCTCCCCCCTTCTAGGGAAAGTTAGCAGTGAGTCCGACCTCGAACGCATCAGAGTGCTCTTCTTCTACGATGCCTATTCCTGCTACATAAATGAGAGTATTTTTGATGAGATGGAGATGAATATGGTGAGCATTAGCGAAAAACTCTTTGTTTCTGGTTCCGGGAATAAGCAGTTGATTGGTGCGGGGGTGCGGTTGAAGTTTGCGGATAAGGCGACAGGGAGGATTGAGATGTCGGAGCTGAAGATGGAGAGGTTAGTGCGTATGTTGAACTGGACGAGTTCGGGTGACAATGAGATAAGGACGGCGGCAACGTTGGTGGTGTCGAGATTGGCTGGGGAGAAAATGAATGGGATTAGTTTGACGAGGAGTACCGGGGCGATGGACTCCATTGCAACGCTGTTGGATAATCAAAATTATGAAAGCACAGAGGAGGTTAGACTTGTTAAATTTAAGATTTTTTTTTCTTGCAAAATTTTTGATACTCTATATACCATGAAAAACTCTTTAATTTTCAATCATTTTAAGCAGACAATGGCAGATCGGTCGAAAACTAATCACTACCACACATTTAACCTTCATGTTCTTAACACCCTCGATAAGCTTGCAAATGATCCCAACGTCTATGTCAAGATCGGTGAAACCAAAAACCTCATCCCGAAAATCATATATTTCACCAAGCTCCCCCACCAAAACTTCATCGCCGACACCGATCTCGATTTTCAGACCATAAAGCTAGCCCTCCAAGTACTCAAATTACTCGCTAGCACCACTGGCCCCACTGGTAAGTCTCTCTAAAGTAAAATTTTGACAAACATCGCCACAATCAGCAACATCCTTGAGATCCACAACGACAAGGAAGAGATTTTAAAGCCTTTGAAGGAGCTAGGGAAAGATATAATTAATTACTTGGATATGGAAGACATGTGGCAGGAGAAAGGGTAAGAGACTTGGAAGGTACCATATATATTTGAATAAATTTGGGTAATGTTATGAGCCTATCAAAACTCATTATTTTATGAAGTATTATCATGCACTGGATTTTTTATAAATTATGCATTTTGAATGGTGTTCTTTGGCGTTTCTAAATTTTATAAAAAACACAAATACATCTAATTCCTTTGTATCACTCGGGTTAGAGCTGCTTGGTTGCCTTTGCGACTTGATTGGTCTCACCTTAGTTAAGTTTGGTTTGATAATTGAGCCTCCAGGTTTTCTGACAGTGGACCCTCTTTTGATGTTTCTTCTTTCTTCTAAACCGTCATATATAGCCTCAAGATTCGTGAGTGACACTTTTTATATGAACAAAGAATATTTAATGTGGTTATATTAAATAATTTTTTAGTTTACATAAACACAACAAAAATTACAATATTGCACAATATAAGCCTACAATACCAAACAATATCAAGTGAATCATTTGAATCACTTTATAATTTTTTACACATTTCCATTATCTTAAGTGCCATTTTTTTCTTACATATTTAAAATAAATTTTATTTTTATACATTTATGTCACCTAAAAAATCATATGAAAGAATTTCAATTAAGTGGCTTATAACTTTTACGTAAAAATAAAATTTTGTATGTAAATCTTTTATTGAAAGGAAAGATGTTAGCAACTCTAACATTGATCAGTCCACAAGCTAAACAAAATTCACACGAATGGAGCTCGCAGCCATGCAAGAAGAAGACCAACTTCAGCTCCATGCAAGAAGAAGACCAGCTTCAGCTCCATTCGTGTGTATTTTGTTTAGCTTGTGGACTGAAAGATGTTAGAGTTGCTAACATCTTTCCTTTCAATAGAAGATTTACATACAAAATTTTATTTTTATGTTCAAGTTATAAGCTACTTAATTGAAATTCTTTCATAAGATATGATATTTTAGGTGACATAAATGTATAAAAATAAAATTTATGTTAAATATGTAAGAAAAAAATGACACTTAAGATAATGGAAATGTGTAAAAAACTATAAAGTGATCCAAATGATTCCTTTGATATTGTTTGGTATTATAGGCTTATAATGTGTTATATTGTAATTTTTGTTGTGTCTTAGGTAAACTACATAATTATTTAATATAACCACATTAAATATTATTTGTTCATATAAAAAGTGTCACTCACGAATCTTGAGGCTATATATGACGGTTTAGAAGAAAGAAGAAACATCAAAGGAGGGTCCACTGTCAGAAAACCTGAAGGCTCAATTGTCAAACCGGACTTAAGTAAGGTGAGACCAATCAAGTTGCAAAGGCAAACAACCAGCTCAAACCCGAGTGATACATAGGAATTAGAAGTATTTATGTGTTTTTCATAAAATTTAGAAACGCCAAAAAACATCATTCGGAATGCATATTTTATAAAAGATTCAGTGAATGATAATACTTCATAAAATAATGAGTTTTGATAGGCTCATAACATTACCCAAATTTATTCAAATATATATGGTACCTTCCAAGTCTCTTACCCTTTCTCCTGCCACATGTCATCCATATTCAAGTAATTAATTATCTCTTTCCCTATCTCCTTTAAAGGCTTCAAAATCTCTTCCTTGCCGTTGTGGATCTCAAGGATGTTGCTGATTGTGGCGGTGTTTGTCAAAATTTTACTTCGAAGAGACTATGCTGGTGGGGCCAGTGGTGCCAGATAGCAATTTGAGTACTTCGGGGGCTAGCTTTGTAGTCTGAAAATCTAGATCGGTGTCGGCGATGAAGTTTTGGTGGGGGGGCTTGGTGAAATAGATGATTTTCGTGATAAGGTTTTTGGTTTCACAGATCTTGACGAGATGTTGGGATCATTTGCAAGCTTCTGGAGAGTGCTAAGGCCACGAATGTTGAGTGTGTGGTAGTGATTTGTTTTCAGTTGAATTGCTTAAAATGATCGAAAATTAAAGAGTTTTTCAAGAGATATAGAATATTTAAAATTTTGCAAGAAAAAAAATCTTAAATTTAACAAGTCTAACTTCCTCTTTGCTTTCATAATTTTGATTATCCAACAGCGTTTCAATGGAGTCCATCGTCCCGGTGATCCTCCTCAAACTAATCTCATTCCTTTTCTCCCCAGCCAATCTCGACACCACCAACGCTGCCGCCGTCCTTTTCTCATTGTCACCCGAACTCGTTCAGTTCAACATGCGCACCAACCTCTCCATCTCCAGCTCCGACATCTCAATCCAACCCATCACCTTATCCTAAACTTCAATCGTACCCCCACACTAATCAGCTGCTTATTCCCGGAACCAGAAACCAAGAGCTTTTCGCTAATGCTCACCATATCCATTTTCATCCCATTGAAAATACTCTCATTTATGTAGCAGGAATAAGCGTCGTAGAAGAAGAGCACTCTGATGCGTTCAAGGTCGGACTCACTACTAACTTTGCCGAGAAGAGGGGAGCAGTTAAGCATCCACACCAAATATGTTTGCTTGGCGAGAAAGATGAGATCTTGTGCTAAGGAGAGACCGTAGGAGATGTTGAGAACTCGTCGGAGATTTCTTTTAGTTGATTTGTCGGTGCCGGTGATATCGCCATAGTCAAGTTTGGCGAGGCACGTTGAGGAGAGGACGACGCACACAGTAATAAAGAAGATTTGAAACCAATAACGGAGGCGACACATGCTGCTTGACTTGAAGACGCGGATGCTACAGGGATGGACATTAGGTGATTCAAGCGATCCTCCGATGGGATTTGTTGAGCTCGTTTAATCTGTGCTGGTTGAGCAACCTGACAACTGCAAATAAAACACAGGCGACATTATTTTTTTAATTTTTGTTTTTTCTTTTTAAGCTTTATAATAATATAATTTTAACTTTCTAACTAATACAAAAAACAAAAAATCTTATTTACCGAAGACGTAAACGACAGCATCGACGCCTCCTCCTCCAAAACTGACGGGCTCCTCCGACAACAAGGCGATAGCAGGAACCTAAATGCTCGCACACGGCCTCCGTGAGCGACCATGTGGCCTAATGCTATCACTCCAGCTCTTGGCACAAACTAAATATTCGAGCCTGTTCAACTAGCAGAATAGCCGCAATAATGTAAAAATCGGTGGGCTCGAGAGCGGCTGCGAAGCCTCCTAAGAGAACCACCGTCGCACAATCGAAGCCGAGCATGACGAGAACTTTGGCGACCTTTTCGAGGATGGCAAGGTGGAGGGCGACGAGTTTGAGCTTCTCCAGCAAGTTGGTGTCGCCGAGGTCCATTTTTTATATTGCAGAAGATGGGGGAAGGGGAAGGTACACCTTAATGGCTGACAAAGAAGATGACAGACACTGTAGTTTAACACATTTTTCTAGTTTTATTGAATCCAAGGAGGAAGGGAGGTCTGACAATAATTCGAGTAGAATGTCATATAACATTAGACAGTTGAGGGATGAGATGACCAACAAAGATGTTGCCAGGCTCCGCAATGATTCCAGAGATAGAAGATGTAATTCTTTCAGGGAGGCGGGGATGTGTGGAAGCTGTCGGAGATGAGGAACATTTTCGACATGTAGAATCTCAAGTGAAGAGGGGCTTTCGAATGAGGAAACGTAAGACTATGGGAACTCGAGGTCTCTAAAGCTCAATTCACGAAGGGATCAGCTGAAGTCTCGAAGCCACTGCTCCACCTTAGTTGTAAAAGAAACCGACTCACGATTATTACAAACTGAGGTCTTCATTTAGGGTGATTTTTTCGTGGGCGCGGCGTCGACCCGCAAATATCGGTCGTTTGGGCGACAGTTTTATCTCGGCCCCGACGCGCATTGGATAAAGGAAAAACTATACATAACGAATCATATACATTTTTGCTCCTTTTTGCAAATAAAGGAAAAACTATGCAAGAGTTGCTCTTCTTTTCTCGCCGGGAAGAAATTATCTTAGCCCTCTAATTGATTGATAATGGATGACATTTATATTTTCATTATCTTCGACATGTCAAGCTTTGTCAATTTTCTGGGTAGACACAATTGAAAGTTTATTCATTAGAACCAGAGCAATATGGTATTTTATACTTTGTCATTTTAAAGTAGTTAACAAGAATAATTTTATGGTTCTTGGATATATTTTGAGTAGCCATCCTGGTTGAAGGCTTTATATAACATGAATATATTTTAATTGCTGCTTCAAGACCTTGTAGATGTATAATCATACAGCTCAGCTGAAAAAAGTACTTTGTCTATTTCATTAATAACCTCGATTTCATATGTTGAATAATTTTTTTTTTCATTTTTATTTTATCCACTAATTTTAATGATTTTCCGTTGGACGGTTTGGCATTGGCCATGCATAAGAACAAAGCAGGCCGAACTGCTTGAATGCTTGGCTTGCACTTGATGAAATAATACTGCACTTGTTCAATCATTGCTTGAAGCTGCTGTGTTTGGATGGAACTAAGGTTAACCTGAGTCTTCAATCTCGTATTTTATTCCTTTCAATTCTTTTTTGTATATTCGTGGAAGAAGTTGTAATCTGTTATGATTTCTTTTGTATTTTATAAGTGAAAAGGGTGAAAATAGTCCTCTAATTCTATGCTTGGGTTAATTTCCCAGGCTATTTTAGTATGGTCTCAAATCGCCCTCTTGGCTTTGAATGATTCATATGCCTATGTTGCAAGATGATGGTCGATTGAAGTCGAATGACATGTATTAATGCATTATTGATGCTTTACTCTGCAAATAAAGTGCATCATTATTGATGCATTACTCTACTTTTACTTCTATACATATATATCACTTGAAATTCATTTTTTAATGTTTGGAGGAATGTCTAAAGCAGCTGATGAGCTCTTTCTATTATATAAACTAAGATAGTATGACTATGATGTCAATTTAACTCTCATGCGACAGTGGATGTTTTAGAGGTTACTACATATGAATTTTGGCTTGTTGTGCTACCTTCTTTAGCACCAGGGTGCGAACATAAACCTTTTTAGATTGTAGCCATTAAATTGTAACCAGGTTCACATAAGCAACATGATGCGAACATAAACCTTCAAGATAATTTTTAGATATTTTTCAGCTTAAAATAATTGACTAATGGATTGTATTTCGTTTTTTCAGGAAAGATGAGCTCCAGGAACTCAGGGACATCCCGTAGAATGTTATGCTACTGAGGACTAGAGACTTGCTTTCTGAAGTCACGGCATACACATAGCTACGGTCGATACTTCTACAGATGCCCCAGAGACTCGCAGAATAGTGTGACCTCTTCTGCTGTACTGACAGTCAGATGGATTCCATTAGTAGAAGTGATCGCGAATTGATAGCATTATTGAAGGATAATTTAGGAGGAGACATCTATCGCCTTCACGTTAAAGACAATATCTTTATTACTTTTAATTTTTTTAGTTTTTTTCTTTTTCATAGCACTTTTGATACTCACTGCTAAGTAAGTGGTGTATTTGTACTATTGTTATGTTTAGAAATAATTTTACTTATAAATTATCAAATTTGTCAATGTCGTAGTTCTGTTTTAAACATCTTCAGTAAACAAGGGCAGAATAGTCATTTTTCCAGAAACAACTGCCCCACAACTGTTCTCACATAGCTGCATCAAACAGTACGACTGCCGCCATGCAAGTAGCTTCTTAGTAAAGGTCATTGCAATTAAAAGCTGAGAAGTTTGCAGCTGCGCCAAACAGAGCCTAAGTGGGGTAGTCTACATGAATCGTTTTTCTCTACTGTTTCTTATTAGGTGTCAAGTTTTCATTCAATTCTAATAAATTAAGATCATTTTTATACTATATGCCCAAATTTTTTTAGATCTGCCTCTACCTTTTTTAACAAAAGTTTAATCTAAAGTATTTATACACTTAGTTGGATCATTAGATTATGACAACAATCTCTACTCTTGGCTGCCACTGGAACTAACCAATCCTTCATGGATACAATCGTTTTACATTTTGTCTTTCAAGTTTCAAGCCACTCATCCACCTAATCATTCTTATCTCTGGAATACTTAACTTACTTTTATGCTTCTTTTTTAAAAGCCTTTAATTTTTGTTGATGTTTATGAATTAAATTTCTATACATTGTATGGATGGTTTCCTATGGATGTCCATCAATAATTGTCAGTGCTGCAGGCCCTTATTCTATTCCACCTCACAACTTAAAATTCTTACGTCTAGCCCCGATCTTCTATACGTGCTATTTAACTCATTCTACATGCTTATATTGCCTCATAATTCACATAGGTTCTATACATTTGTATGCTATGTTTATAATGCTAACATATTAGCAGCAACATCGGAGGTGAAATGTACGAGTTGTTACACTTCTTTTACTACACTTTCCTTTTGTTGTACTGTATGACAAGTTTTATTTCAGCATAGTTATATATCTATAAAGTCTTTTAGAGCAATGACAGTAGACCATCTGTTTAGAAGGAACCCCGCGGCAAGCCGTGAGACCCAACAAGAATCACAAGTTCAAAAATAAACCCTAGACTTGGAACCATCACAACAAGAAGTTTAGAATAAGCTGCAAGCAGGTTGAGGACTACTTCAGATGATGATCAAGACTTAATAATGAAGTGGATATACTTTAGTAAAGTTTTAAATAGTCTTAAATAACATAAACTCATGGGATTCGAGTGTTTTCGTCTAGTACGACGTAAATCCACACACTATCTATAGGCTTTTGCACAATCATGTTGTGCAGTATAAGTCCTAACTCTTTTTAGGATTCTTAGGTTGTTCATTTGATACGGCGTAAAACTTTTCATCTTCCTAGGCTATTTGCATGATTGTATATTATGTAAATGTAAGCACTAACTTTAAATAAATGACAGGAGTAAACATTAAATAACTTCACTTTCAAGATACAAAGCAAATAGTAGGATAGTTTGAGAGGTCATTCAAGTTCGCCTTAGAGTTTGTGTCATCCTCTACCTTTCGCTCCTTTTGGTTTCCAAATAAACTGTTAATATTTGGTCTATTCCGACTTGACTTTTCATACAAACAACCATGGAAACTCAAAATTAAATTCTTGAAGATGAAACCTCTAATCATTATTGAGAGTTTTCTTAAGTGAATTCAATCATTTATGGTGTAATTAACTATAGGGGCTTCTCTTTATAGAAAATTAAGAACCCAGGAAATATAAACCCTATATAATCTTCATATAAGATAAAGAAGTTGTTTACCACAAAATTCACACACTAAGCGGATGTCATAATTTTTTTAGTTAAATGGTTGAGATTCATCTTGTCTTGTTCTTCAAAAATAGAAAATGTTATTTTCAAAAACAAAGTAATATATCCATTAAATTAAATCATTTAAGTTGGCTGATAAGTGGTTTTTGAGTGGTGTAGAGTTATGTGTGAGTGTAGATGTGTGTGTATGTGGTGTGTGGGTGTGTAAGTGTGTATGAAGTGAATGTGTAAGTGGTGTGGTGAATTATGTACAAGTGGTGTGGTTAATTATGTGGGGTATGCGCACTCTAAAGAGATCAAACCCTAGGTCACAAAGAGTTTACCTAAGGCATTACCAATCCTTATAAGAACAACATTTGAGCTTCAATTTATTGGTTCTAATCAACTCAACCAAGTGGTTGAAGACTTGGAACCACACATATGTAACTACAAAGTGTCAAGAGAGGGCTCGATGTCGGCATATTTTTTAGGTTATGTGTTGTATTTTTGAAAAAGGGTCGCCTATAGAAATTGTCGGCGAATTTTAGATTTAATTTAAATAAATAATTTGAAAAGTAGTATTTTATTTTGAAAATAATTTTAAATTTGAAAATTTTAAGATATGAAATCAAACTGATCTCACATCCCGAATAGTTTATATAAACGAGCACCGCACCACTAACCGTATATCTATCCCGAGAATAGACACAATGCTTGATGATGGGGCTCGGTTAAATAAACTAGAAGATTTATGACATCCAGTTTGATCGCGAAACCATTTTATTTGCCGACAAGTTCCCCGCTTAATATGAAAACATTAAACGGGGTTTATATTACCTAGGTTCTTAAAGTTCTCTATAAGGGCAAGCCCCTATAGTTAATTACATCTTAAGTGACGGAATCACACTAGGAAAGCTCTCGATAATAATCGGTAGTTATCGCTCTCGAGAATTTGAAAGTTTAAGTTTTTAAGGGATTGAATTTTGGAATTTGATAGGAATGGATCAAATTTGGAACATTTTGTTTTGGGAATTCAAAGGAAGAAAGATAGGAGAAATTACATATTCGAAGTGAACTTCGGTAATTTCCCGACTATCCTATTGTTTGGCTTAAACTTAGGAAAGTCCTAATGTTTACTTAATGTTTTGATCTTGCCAATCTTAATTAATTAGGACTTATATTCGTATGACATAATCATACAAATAACCTCGAAGATGTGAGGGTTTTTGTCGTATCGGACGACTGTCTCGGAATCCTAAGACCGGTTAGGGCTTAATTTGCAATGCAAATGCCTAACAAAAGGTTGAGGATTTATGTTGCGCTAGGCAAACTACCTCGAAGTCCTATGGCTTAGTTATTTAATTCTAAGAAAGTTTCTTGAAGTAGACTCAGGTTTTGCTGATGACGATGGCCGTGCTGCCACCATGCTCCGAGCTCCTTGTTGTTGCAGAGGGTTTAGTTATAGAAGATGAAAATCAGGAGATGAGAAAAATGTTCTGGTTTAGAGAAAATCTTAAATTCCAAGTATTTTTTATGTTTTAATTAAAACAAATCTTAAAGTTGATTATAACAACACCGGTTAAGATCCCACAGTTCCATCCTTCCAGCATCGTTATTTTTATCAGATTCACTTAGTCCAGATGAATTTGCTAAACTCAGCTAAATGAGTTCCATACTTTCATTTAGACCGTGGGAAATCCCGTTAGCAACACGTAGGTTACATCATCCGAGGTATTCCCGATCATCCAACAAGACGTTTTAATTTAGTTGTAGTTGTGGTTTTGTTGTTTTGTTTGTGATTAAATTTTGAGTTGTTTTATATTTTGAAATATTGTGGTGATGAATTTTATCTTGTAATGACTTTTAATTTATTTTTGGTTTCAGTTTTAGGGGCTACCCTAAAGGTGTGGGTTTTTATGCAACAGTTGTTTATCATGCAAGGAAAGTAAAGTGCATTTGCAATAAAGTAAATTGCAAGAAGGTAAATTGCAATAAAATAAAAGCGTACACTGGAGGGTCTTCCCGTCATCCCGAAGTCGCACTTAAACACAATTTAGAATATTTAAGCATTTTAAGCAAGTTCCTAGGTAAAGCTAAGGGAAGGGTTATGGTTTTCTACCAAGTTCCTAATCCTATAGCTAGTCATCTCCTATGACGTCTAGGTTCTTGTTTTTTGTTAAGGGTGATTTTCTTCATCTAAGAACAATCAAGTTCAATTGTTCTTATAAATTTCCTGTCATATTGAGGAAGTTCTTAAGACGAATCTTAAACATCTTTTCAATACCTCTAGGATTGTTTTAATTCCAAGAGAATTTAATTATACAAATGAATTAATCATCCAGGAATTCAAGTTTTGTTATCTTGCCCAGTGAACTAGGACATTTGAATATCCTATGAGTGAAGTAATACTTCACTTAACACTCTTTTTAGGAATTATGACAACAAGAGCTTTTGAGGGCAAATTAACGTTCAAGTGATTTATGATTTAATTTAATTTCAATTAATGGGTTTAAGTTTGGAATAGTGTTCAAGTTGTTTTAGATTTATTTTTGAATTCTTTGTCTTAAGTGATGTTATATTTAATTCAACTTAATTTAATTTAATTTTAATTTAATTTAATTTAATTTGATCTAGAGATTTAATTTTAATTTAATTCAACTTTGGAATAATGTTCCCAGGAGGAGTTAAGGCTTGCGATCAGCTGCTTAGGTCAAGGGAAGAACAACCATGGTGACCATTGGGCATGGGGCAACTCAGCAAGGTGGAATTCCATAGTTTGGCTCCTCCCCATGTCTCGGCCATGGCGTTTTCCGGCGGCCTGTGTGGTCGGCCGGCGAGCAAGGGTCACCCTCAAGGTCGTGGAGGTCGGGAGTCGAAGTTGGAGAATTCAATCGAAGCCTTACATGTGTAAAGTGGTTGGATCAAAATGGCATGGGGAGGTGGCTTCTTTTGCACTTGGTTTGGTCAACCCATGGAAATGGGCTTGGTTCACCTCCCCATGGCCGATTTGGGTTAAGGGAGGATCGGATGAGTCACCTACCATGGAGTGGTAAAGTCTCCATCAAGATAGTTTAAGTTAATTTTGGGTTATGGTGTTGCATTAAAGAGGTTAAAATGGCTTAAGGAAGGATTAGGAAAGGACTCCTTGCCATGAATGGCTTGGTGACAAGTCAAACCCCCCATGGCGTTATGTGGCTTGTCCATGGCTTGCATGTGGCTCCATTTGGCTCATCCTTGGCTTAGGAAAAGTGGATTCATTTATATAAAAAAGGAATTTAGAAATTTTGACAATTTAGTGAAAATTTAGATGGTGCTTGATTTAGGTTGATTTGATGATTGATTTGGGACTTAGGAATTGATTCCAATTAAAGGGATGATGAGAAGGAATTGTCAATGTGGGCTTTGGAATGGGTTTGGGCTTTTTGGATTTTTTTGGATGGGCTTTTAAAATAGTTTAGGGAAGTGGGCTTTTGGATTTTAAAATGGACTTTATGATGAAAGTTTGGTAAAAGCTTGGGCCAAATAATTGTTGGGTTTGTTTTTGGGAAGTTTCATGAGTGACTTGGAATAAATTTGAAGTGGTTTAGGCTTGAATTGGGTTGGATTTGAGTTGATTTGGTAAATGGGCCAATGTAGGTCAAATTGGGCTAACTTGGGCCAATGTTGGGTTAGGATTAAAATTGATGTAAAATTAATGTTGGGAAATGTTTATGGGAATGTTTCAAAGAGGTTTTGGCTTTGGTTGGGTTTTGATTTTGGGGTTTGGGCTTATTCGGGTTAGGTTTGGGTTTAGATCAAAATTGGGCCTTTTAGTTTTGGGTTGAATTTGAGTGGGGTTTGGGTCCAAATTTTGGGCAAATCATGTTAGTGTTTTGTTTGTGGGGATGTTAAGGAAGGTTTAGAAAAGGTTTGGGGTTAATTGGAGTTGAATCGGGTTAGTTTGGGTTAAGTTTGGATCATGGGTCCAAATTGGGCTTTAAGGTCAAAAGTGAAATTGGATTCAAATGCCAATCAAATTGGACTTGGATTTGGTCTAGATTGGTGTTGAGGATGTTGAATTAAAGTTTAGAATTGAATTGGACCAGAATTTGGGTCAATTGGGTAGGTTTGGTTTGACATTGGGTTCATTTTGGGTTAAAATGTGACAAATTGAGGATTTTGACAAAAGTGGGGTAAATTGACAAAATTGGCCCATGGTGTAGTTGAATAAAATGAAATTGGGATTATTTGGGATTTTCTGGAATTTTCTGGGAATTTTATGAATTTTTGGATTTTTGGGTCAAGAGGGGTATTTTGGGTATTTGGAGGGTATTCGGGGGTATTTTTGGAGTTTTTGATATTTTTGGCTATGGATGATCAATTTGAGTGGAGGGAAATGTTTAGGAATGATTTTGGGGAATTTTGGGTAATTTAGGTGATTTTGCAAATTTTGGGTAGTTTCGAGCGGCATTTAGTAGGTTAGGCGGGTCCGAGCTCCGGGGGTCAAAAATTGAAATTTTAGAAAATTGAAGATTGGGTAAATGTAAGTGGAATGAAATCATTTTGGTTGAGCCATGTAAGCCATATCAAGCCCACATGAGCCATGAAGCGGACTCATTTCGAGGCATTCACTATGTTGTTCCTAACCCTCTTAGCCAAGGGCCTAGGGGTTAAGGACCATCCATGTGAATCACCTTCATGAGTCGAGAGGTCGAGTCGGGTATAGGTGTGGTTTTAGGAGGTGTGTGAAAGTGTAGTGTACAAGTGTAGTGTGTGTAAGTCAACCCTCACTGCACTGTGCCACCCGGTAAGGGCCTCTAAGGCCAGAAGAGTCCTATAAGAACTCATCCTTTAAACTTCCACATTCGATTTCAACCCTCTAGGTGATTAGGGGTCTACGGTCAAGTTTGTGGAGTTTTGCAGGGAGCTAAGAAGTGGTTTGAAATTCTAGGTGGTGGGTCCCAATTCTAATCCTCTAAGATAGTCAAAGGAAAAGCCTAAGGCTAGATCCTAAGTACTAAAAAGAAGAAGAGAATGCCTCATCAAAAATGAGGTCAACAAATGGACCCCCAATAGGTTTGGTGAGCTGACAGAGCACACCGCGCGTATTGGTGTTGAAGAGTTTCCGCTGGGGAGTGTCAAGTATATCTCTGAGACTGGAGATTCCTGAACTCTCGCTGGGGAAAGGAAAAGGAGGTGAATCCAAAATCACATGATCTCGGGGAATTTCGATTTAGATTTTATTTTGTTTCGGCTTAAGTTTTGATGTGTAAGCTCGGATTTTAGTTTGAGTTTAAATTTAGATCGAAGTTTTGTTAAGATTAATTGAAGGGATTTGAACTTGAAATGAAAATTGGAATTTTGTGGTTTTAGATGTAACATCTTCAACCTCAAAAGAAAATTGAATTGATTGGATTGAATCATTACAATGAGGAGAGATCTCAGAGCAAAGCGGTATTAGATGTAAAATTCTTAACCTTAAGAGTTTGATTTTTGATGTATTTCATTGCGATAGGGAAAGAATCCTAAAGCAATGCAGTCTCGGATGTAAAATTCTCAACCCCAAAAGTTTGATTTTGATGTATTTCATTGCGATAGGGAAAGAACCTAAAGCAATGCAGTATCGGATGTAAAATACTCAACCCCAAGAATTTGATTTTGATGTATTTCATTGCGATAGGTAAAGAACCTAAAGCAATGCAGTATCAGATGTTAAATCCTCAACCCCAAGAATTTTATTTTGACGTATTTCATTGCGATAAAGCGAAAGAACCTAAAGCAATGCAAGATCTGATGTAAAATCCTCAACCCCAAGAATTTGATTTTGATGTATTTCATTGCAATAGGGAAAGAATCCTAAAGCAATGCAGATCTCGGATGTAAAATCCTCAACCCCAAAAGTTCGACTTTGATGTATTTCATTACGATAGGAAAGAACCTAAAGCGATGCGATCTCGGATGTAAAATCGTCAACCCCAAAAGTTTGATTTTGATGTATTTCTTTGCAATTAGGGAAAGAATCATAAAGCAATGCGAGTCTCGGATGTAAAATCCTCAACCCCAAAAGTTTGACTTTGATGTATTCATTGCGATAGGGAAAGAATCCTAAAGCAATGCGATCTCGATGTAAAATCCTCAACCCCAAGAATTTGATTTTGATGTATTTCATTGTGATAGGGAAAGAACCTAAAGCAATACAGATTTCGGATGTGAAATCCTCAACCCCAAGAATTTGATTTTGATGTATTTCATTGCAATATGGAAAGAATCCTAAAGCAATGCAATCTCGGATGTAAAATCCTCAACCCCAATAATTTGATTTTTGAATGGTAATTGATTTTGCAAAGATTTGTAGTGTTGATTTGAAAAGTGTGGATTTTTGGTGTTTCGAGGATTTCATGAAAGTTGTAAAAGATTTTTGTTGAAAGAAATAGATTAGGAGGGAATACGTAGATGCTACATATCCCACTCAAAGGAGTTGATCGAAAGTTGCTGGTTTGGATTGGATACAATTCCTCGCCATCAGATCTGAATCGAAAATCTCGTGGCTCCGTGTCAATGGAATCGACCGCTTTCATCCCAGACAAGGGAGAGAGTCAAACGGATTGGATTTCGATTTGGAAGATTGAGTTTGAATTTGATTTTGATTTGATTTGAGATCCGGAAGGTTGAATTTGAATTTGATTGAGATTTGATTTAAAATTTGTGTTCATTTTGTTTGTCTTTTAACGATTCAAATTTATTTTATCGTCCATTTAATGTTCATGTGAATTCGGCGTTCATCATTTTTTTTAGATTTTTTAAGGAAAGTTTTCTTTTTTTCTTTTTGTTTCTTTTTTGTACTTTGTTCGAAGTTCATTTAACTTTAATGGCGTTTCCCAGTCAACTTGCACAAAAGAGGTGAAGGCCAAAAATGTGACAAGGCCACTTTCATTCCAATCATGCTGAAGATACATCATACAACTTGATCTGTAATACATTTCATACAATCCATGTAGACTCAAAACGGACTATGTATGATCTTTGTCGATCCATCCAAAAAGGCATCTGTCAAAAATCCATGTCTGATTAGTGAGGTACATGGTCAATAACATCACATTCCAAGCCATCCTTGGCAAGGATGCCGTATGGATGTACGTTGGAGGTGTGATATTTTCCATTTAACTCACAGCTCATAAGGCCAGAGGCTCTCTAGCTCTAGGCCTGGCTGGAAATGGTAAGGTGCTTTCCTGTCATCCATCCTTCTGAAAGTAACTGAGATCTGCTTCATTGGTACTCCTAGTATGCAATGTTTAGCGACATCTGCTCCGTTGCCCTTTAGTATCATGACGGAACCTACCGGTAATGGTATCTTTACTGGCCCTCGAACTCACTCCGGGCTCGCTATCCGGAGGTCGGATCCGAACATGATATTACATTCGTTCGTAAAAGAAATCATGCAGTAAGTTGTCCGACAAAGTCGTGGTGATCTATGTGCGGGGGTATGCAATCACCCCGCTTATAAATGTTAATGATGCAACCGTTGGGTATGCAATCTGCTGGCAGTACCCTCCATGTTATCATTCTCTTTACCATCCTTTTGATGACCAATGGCATTGAATCTACCTTGCCATGACGGAGTATCCCTGGTGGGTTTCCCTTCCTGTCTTCTGCGAAGTTGTAACAACATCCACATTGTATTATAATTCTCCCTTTCCCTGGCATCCATCTCCGGGGTTCCGAGTAGGTGTTTTCTCTTAGGCGGCCTGCTCGACCCATTCTTTTCAAATCACGGATGCAATTCACGATTTGTTGTTGTTCGTATTCTGAGAACACGTTTGTATGTAGCTCGAGGCCTTCTAGTATATTGATTCTCCTGCCTCTAATTCTCTCGAAGTATTCAAAAGTTTGCTTCTCGACATTCTGCATTCTTCCTAACTCGTATTCTGGAATAATCTGCAAATGACGAGGCCTGGTGAGGTACTGTGGGATATATGGCTCAATCTCTTCGCGTTCTCCTGCATACCTCGGCTCCTCAGGGATGGTCTCTGTCGGGACATCCTTCGGGGTTGCTTCTGCAACAAGGTTATGCATTACTGGTGGCTTCATCTGGTGGTGTGGTAGCCTTCCTTCTTCCGATCTTCTTGAGATTTCCCCGGTCTCTTCCGTTATTCTCGGAGCCGGCCTCCTTTCTTCGTGTTCCCGGCGAACCGGTATCCTCGAAGTATATGCACCGGTAGTAGCGATCGCCTCGTCGCGCTGGTCCGCTGCTAGTTTAGTCAACATCTTGTGGATACGACGATTTTTATTTCTTCGCTGAGTTGCTATGAGAGTAGCTCTTCATACTTTCTGAATTTCAGTGGGCGCGGCGCTGACAAGCTCGCCATCCGCCGTAGCGACTACGCGACTTGATTCTCTTGTCCTCCTTAGTGTTTGTTTTCCTTTTCGTCGTCGGGTCGGTGGCTCGGGCCACCCACTTTCATTACTCGTCCGATCGGGCAGTTCCTCTCGGTCAACTGGGACCCGATCACCTTCCTTGTATTGCGTGCCCGTCGGTGCGAAGTCCGAGTCAATCTCTATTATCGCTCCATCTTTCACCCTCTTTTCATCGAGTGCAAGGCTTACGCCATTTCTAAAGTTCAGGACCAACCGCCCGTTCGACATTTCCCTGCGAAAAGACAAGGAAAAGGATCAGGGGCTGTACTAAGAACATTCCTTTTCATCACATTTATTAAACTATCTTCAATTCAACCAGTGTGATCAAATTTTTCCTTCATTCTCCAATCCAAGTGATAAATAAATTAGAGATATATTAATAACATTCATAAGATTTTGTACCTCTTTCTCCAACTTAATCTTCTTCAGGATCACTTGGGAACTTTCAGGAAAGTAAAGCTGAATAGGTCATGAACTCTGAGATGGTTGATCTACAATGATGCTCATATCATTCTCATCTCCTATTGCCTAATAGTCATAAAGATTAGTTGGGACTATAGGCCTCCAAGGAAGAAACACTTTTTCCCAACTTTCATAGAGAACCTTTGACTGGCTGCAAAGAAGAAATATGGTGGAAGGATGTCCATGCCCATATTTAGATCCATGAACAATCAATTCCAATACAAATTTCACAAATTATAGAACCAATATCGATCGACCTTTCAATTTGAATACAGTAATTTAAAATAGCACTTTCCTAGGTCGCTTTACTAATTTTCATAGTAGGAAGTAACTTTGCAGAAATAAAGTAATGTCATTGCTTCGACACTGGATTTAAAAATGTAATGGAAAAACTTACAAATCCATTCTCTTATCTCCCAATCTTCACTCTCATCCGTCAAATAGCGATAAATTTCATTCACGTTGTCCCTCATCGCATGAAATTTTGTATAATGGTAGATAAGAACGTTCTCAATCATAAACAAATCATTAATCTTCGAAGGAGTGAATGGTACAAACCTGCCTCGCACATAGATGAATCCTTGGTTGATTCCATGAAGATTTACATAAAACTCTTTCACAACAAGAACGACTATAGCGGCACTAGTGTAACATAACACTTGCCAACACCTCTGCACAATAATCTCTTCTACTTGAGTACATGGAGTATCCATACCTCGATTCACAAAGCATCTTTCCTTAATAATCCTCAGTTTCATCATCACTTTGTTGAATAATTGCTGCGCCTCGAAACTGATAAATTTTCGTTGGTAGAAAACTCTAAATCTCGGGGTTTCTACGAAGTTTTAATCCATTGGATGCGAATTTGGAATGAATCCTTTCGTTTTTCTGTATTTTAGGGGGTTAAAAACATGTTTGGGGAAGTTATTAGGAAGAAATCCCGCCCAAAATCGCCAAACTCGTATTTTTAAACTCTAAGAACCGTCTCTAGAACCACAGGGCCGGTCGCGCCGGATAGGACGTCGGCGGCACCCAATTCCCGAAATATGGTGCATTTCTCTGGAGTTTGGCGCCGACGGTGCCAGTTAAAAATGCATCAAACTTCGTTTTTGTCTGAAATATTCTAATTCTTCGATACGATCCAATAATTTCTAATCTTCTATGATATTTAAGACTAAGTAGGACTCAAACATTACTAACTACAAGCACAACTACTAAAAACAAGCAAACAAACATAATAAAGATAAATATGGGTTTCCTCCCACAAAGCTTTTGTTTAACTGTTGACCTCATTTTTGATGAGATCTTTTCTCTTCTCTCTCCTTAGTACTTAGGATCTAGCCATAGGGCTTCTCCTTGACCATCTTAGAGGACTAGAAATGGGACCCATCACTTAGAAATGCAAACACTTCTTAGCTCCCTTCAAACCCCACAAGTTTGATTGTAAACCCCTAAGCCACTTGGAGGGTTAAAATCAAATGTGGAGGTTTAAAGGATGAGTTTCCTATAGGACTCTTTGGCCTTAGGATTACCCTGGGTGGCCTGGTATGGTGAGGGTTGACTTGCACACACCTCACTCCCACACACACATTCCAAGCCCTAAAACTACTTTTAACCAATTTGACTCCCTGACTCATGTAGGTAACTCATATGGATGGACCTTAACCCCTAAGCCCCTAGTTAATAGGGTTAAGAACAACATATTGAGTGCCTAAGATGAGTACTCTCATGGGTTTTGTGAGCTTAACATGGCTTCATGGCTCAACCAAAATGGTTTCATTTCACTCAAACTTAATCAATCTTCATTTTCCCAAAATTTCAATTTTTGACCCTCGGGGCCCTATATCCACCAAACCTACCAAATGCCATTGAAATTGCCCAAAATTTGCAAAATTGCCTAAATTACCCAAAATTCCTCAAAATCAATCCTAAACATTTCCCCCCACTTAAATTGATCATCCATGACAAAATACACCAAAATTTCAAAAATACCCCAAATACCTTCCAAATACCCAAAATACCATTTTAACCCAAAAATCCAAAAAATTTAAAAAACTCCCACAAAATTCCAGAAAATCCCGGATATTCCTAATTTCATTTTATTCAACTACACTATGGGCCAATTTTGTCAATTTAGCCCACTTTTACCAAAACCCCCAATTTACCCCTTTTTTAATCTAAAATGTACCCAATGTCCCACCAAACCAACCCAATTGACCTCAATTTTAATCCAATTCAATTCTAAAATTCAATTAAATATCCCCAATATCAATTTAAACCAAATCCAAACCGAATTTGATTAACATGTGGATCCAATTTCAGTTTGAAGCTTAAAGCTCAATTTTGGCTCATAACCTAAACTTAGCCCAAACTAACCCAACTTAACTCCAATTAGCCCCAAATATTTTCTAATACTTTCCTAACATCTCCACAAACGAAACACTAACTTGATTTGCCAAGAACTTGAACCCATACTTCACTCAAACCTAACCCAAATAAAAAATCCTCAATTTGGCCTAAACCTATTATGAACCCAAATAGACCCAAATCCCAAAACCAAAGCCCAACCAAAATTGAAGAACTCTTTGTTACACCCCCATATACATTTCTCAACATTAATTTTACATCAAACCCGAATGTAACCCAACCTTAGCCCAAATTAGCCCATTTTGACCTATTTTGGCCCTATCACTAAAAGACCCAAATTAAACTCAATTCAATTCAAAATCACCCCAAACTTGTTCCAAATCACTCATGACACATCTCTAAAATAAACCCAACATTTATTTGACATGATCTTTCACAAAATTTTCATCCAAAAATTTGTTTTAAAATTTAAAAAAGCCCACATCCATGAAGCCTTTAAAAGCCCATTTTCATTAAATTTAAAAAAGCCCAAAATTGGCTCTAAAGCCCACATGACAATTTCTTCTCATCATACCTTTAATCTATATCATCCCTAAGTTCTAAATCAATCATCAAATAAATCTAAATCAAGCCTCATGCCAAAATGTCCCTAAACTCCAAAAATCCCAAAATCCCTTTCTCATGCAAATGAGCCAAGCCATCCCTAAGCCAAATGGAGTCCTTGGAGCCATGCACAAGCCACATGAAAGCCATGAGAGCTTTGACTTATCACCACTCCCTAAATGGAAAAAGGAGGAAGCCCTTTAATGATTCCCTTAGGAGTGATTAAACACTCCCATGTATCCCCAAATATTGTTTAAGCCTAATTGTACTTGGATTGTGACTTGACCCCACTAATCAAGCTGACCCAAGTGACTTTCTCTTCAGCCCAAACCAGCCTTGGAGAGGTGCATCTAGCCTAATCCATGCATTTGATTAAACTGAACCCAAAATGAGCTTCCCCCCATTCCACTTTAATTAAACCATTTACACATGGCCAACCTCCATTGTTTGCACCAAACTCAACCCCTGACCTCACTGAGTCAGATGGTGACCCATGCCTGGCCAAACCACCACCTGGGCCTCCGGAAAACACCACACCCGTGAGAACCTATTTGATTCAAATTTCAAATTCCTCCTTGCTGAGTTGTCCCAACTCAATTGAACTTCATGTCTGTTCTTCCCTTGCATAGAGCAGCTGATCCCAAGCCCTAACTCCCCCTAGGAGACTCTCCAGCCACCTCTATTTAAACTCACCACCCTCTCGGCCAAAGAAGGTGCTGAACAAAACCATACTAAAACTCTGCCGAAATTGCTTCAAACTCTTCTCCTAACCCAGAGCAATTGATCCCTACTGTCTCTTTGCCCTAATCTCCATTAACAGAGCTCAATTTCTCAGCTCAAAATCCACCCAAAAAAGAGGACACTTCACCACAGTGAGCCAATCCTTAAATTGATTGACTCTACACCTTCACTCGTACTAAGAGAAGAAGTTCCCAAGCAAAAGCCCCTCTCCGGGCCGACCATTTCTTCTATGGGCCAAGCTTTGAAATCGGGCTTGGTGGAAATCGGGTCTAGGCAGTTCACCAGAACCAAAGACTTCATTTGGAGCTTCCTTGGGTTCAATCGAAGGTGCCACAACTTTCTGATTGAAGCTTCACTTTTCAGAGAAAAGGTATGAACCTCTTCTTCCTCCCGAGCTTCTGTGAGTTATCCATTTTGTTTGGCTCAATTTCATAGTTTGTTAGCCATATAGATGTGTGCGTCTTGTTGAGACGAATCTATAGAGTATAAGAACATGGGATTTGGTGGAGAAATGAGGGAGATCTTAGGGTTTTAGTGTGGATGGCTCTCGGGATACACCAGTCGGAGACGATGACCGGGAACCGTCGGATTGCGCGTGTATCGAATGGACGATCCAGATTGCGCCGGACCAGGGAATGAGACATGAACCACGGGCCACGTGGCGCTAAATCAGATGGAGGCGTCGAATAGGGAGGCGCTGCGTGAGCTTTCGATCCGCCATAGGTTGACATGTCGCTGACTGGGTTAAGTAGGAAATTAGGTATTTTCTGATTTATTTAAATACCCAGAACATCAAAAATTCATATCTTTGTGTAGAAAAATCACAAAAATTAAATAAAAATACCCCATTGCTTAGTGAACAGATGATAACAATGTGGAAAAAAGAATTAAGTTATTTTGATGAGTATTTTATTTTTAATTAATTGTTTACTGATTTCAGTATTTTAATTCTTCATGGATTTATACAATTCACCATGGCATGAGACCATAGGGTTTTTGTAACCTCTATTCTTGGGAACATTCCCTAAATTTTCCAAGGCTAGAGGCCATCTCTGTAGCAAGATATTGATTTTTCAAATTTATGTACCTATTTTACCATTTTAATTCCAGTAATTAGCATGTTGCTTAGAAAATTCTAGGAAAATTTATGGAGGTTTCTTATGACTAGAGGACCCTAGAATAATTTTGGTTTGGTTTAATTCCTTAAGAATAACCCTAATTGGTCTAAACATTCAAAATTAAATTTTAATTAATTAGAATTAACCACACATCAAAATTACTTGAAAATAATTCCCCACTATCACTTAGGATGTAGAGAACCTCATATAAAAATTTGAAGTCAATTGGAAATTATTTAACCCATTAAATGAATTAATTAAGTGAAATAGCTATTTTAAAAATTAAAAAATTCATAAAACCCAAAATATATTTTAAAAATTTACCAAATTGGTTTTGTGGGCTCTCTGATATCAGAGGAGTCTATGAAAATTAAAATTGGAATTTTCTAAAAATTTTCATTTTTAATCATATTTTTAATATTTTAATAATTAAAAAATAATAAAAATCACAAAAATATTAAAAATCACAAAAATGTCACATTTTGATTCCTAATCACTTAGGAATAAACCAAATATTTTTCTTAAGCCTCAAAGTAAAGATATTGAATTTTAAAGCTCAAGACAATTTCTAATATTAAAAAAATGAATTTCCCAATATTTTCACTAAATTAATTCTAATAAATAAAAAAATCAGAAAATTATAAAATTTGTTTCCATGAGTTCCTTGAGGTCAGAGAGATTTATTAAAAATATAAAATCCATTTTTCAACCTTAAATTTCTTCTATAATTAATTAACACTCTAAAACTAAAAATAATTATAATAAGTAAAATATAATTCAAAAAATCACAAAAATTGGTCTAAGTGGTCCTCTAGTCAATAGGAACATCCCAAAATTTTCCTAAGGACAGAAACCTTACCTTGGTTACGTTGTTGAATTTTCATTAAAAACCCTCATTTCCTTACAAAAATAAATATATAAATTAAATTAAATTCAGAAAAATTACATTTTCTCCTATAGTGTCTTAATTGGCATATGAGTGAAGTGACATAAAAATTTTAAATTCATTTGAGCTTAATTTGATGAGTTATGACATAAATAAGCCTAAAGGGGCATAAAGGTAATTAAAGACTTTAACCCTAATTAATATTTAGGTCTAATCAAAGGGAGGGTAAAATATCTAATCTTAATATTTCCATTGGATGATTGAAACTTAAATAAGTAAGAGGTAGAAACCCAATAATCATCTTGAAAATATTTAAAGTAAACCTTAATTAATTAAATAATTAAAATTTTGGAAGAATAATCAAAATTTGGATTATTAAAGTTGGGAATGTGACTTAGGAAGATACCAATTCTTTAATTTGAAATCCCTACATAAATTACTTTGATAATATTTAACTCTTAATTAAACTGAAGATGATAATTGGAATTAATAATTAAGTAATAAAAAAGAAAATAACCCTTAATTAAACTAAACTTTAAAATATTAAGTGATTTAATAACTTAGTTAAATTAAATTAAGAACATTAAAATTAATTTATCATTTGAAAACAAACCTTAAACAAATTTAAAACTTTAAAAATAATCTGAAATATTAAGATCATTTAAAATATAAAGATTTTATCGAATTAAAATAACTTGAACACTATTCCAAACTTAAAATTATTAATCAAAGTTTTATAACTAAACCAAATTATTTCAAATCATCAATTTCCTAATTAAGAATTGTTAAAAATCTTCAACAGATTAATTTGCCCTTAAAGGCTTTCATTATCATAACTCTTAAATGAAACATTAAGTAAGATGTCACTTCATTCATAGGATAATCAAACATCCTAGTTCACTGAGCAAGAGTCAAATAAAATTAGAACATTAAAGTAACCTGGGTGATTGATTCATCACCACAATGAAACTAACTGAACTTAAAATAATCTCTACAATGTTTAAGAAGATGTTCAGAATTCAATTCAGAGCACTTCTCTAACTTGATGGGATGTTTTAAAAGAATAGTGAGACTTCATTGTTCTTTGATGAAGGAAATCATCCTTAACAAAACACAAGAACCTAGACGTCATAGGAATTGACTTGCTATAGGATTATTATTTTGGTAGATAACTAAAACCTTCGCTTAGCTTTACCTAGGTTTGTTCTTGCAAATATATAAATGCTTTAACCTGCGATTTAAGTGCGGGAGAAAATAAATAGGAATGCTTACCAGGTACGCTTTTATTTCATTGCAATTTATTACCTGCCCCATCATCAAGCAGTGTGTCTATTCCTCGGGATAGATACACGGTTTGTGATGCGGTGCTCGTTTATATAAACTATTTGGGATGTGAGATCAGTTTGATTTCATATCTTAAAAAATTTTCAAACATAAAGTTATTTTCAAAATCAAATGCTTCTCTCTAAACCTATATATATATATTTAAATTTAAATTAAATTTAAAACTCACCGACAACTTCTGTAGGCGACCCCCTTTTCAAAACATAACCTAAAAATATGCCTATCGGCATATTTTTAAATTTTAAATTTAATTTAAATATATATATATAATTTAGAAAGTAGAATTTGATTTTGAAAATAATTTTAAGTTTGAAAATCTTAAGATGTGAAATCAAACTGATCTCACATCCCAAATAGTTTACATAAACGAGCACCGCATCACAAACCGTGTATTTATCCAAAGAATAGACATACTGCTTGATGATAGAGCTCGATTAAATAAACTAAAAAATTTGTGACATCCGTTTGGTCTGCGAACCAATTTTATAAGCCGACATGTTCCCTCGCTTAATATGAAAGCATTAAACGGGGTTTATATTACTCGGGTTCTTAAAATTCACTATAAGGGCAAGCCACTATAGTTAATTACATCTTAAGTGACGGGAATCACCTAAGAAAACTCTCGATAATAATCGGTAATTCGCTCTCAAGAATTTCAAAGTTTAAGTTTTCAAAAGGATTGAATTTTGGAATTTAAATAGGGAATGGATCAAGTTTGGAACGTTTTGTTTTGAGAATTCAAAGGAAGAAAGGTAGGAGAAATTACAGATTCGAAGCGAACTTCTGTAATTTCCCGACTATCTTATTGTTTGGCTTGAATTTAGGAAAGTCCTAATGTTTATTTAATGTTTTGATCTTGCCAATTTTAATTAATTTGGACTTATATTCGTATGAGACAATCATATAAATAGCCTTGAAGATATGAGGGTTTATGTCGTATCAGAACGACTACCTCGGAATCCTAAGACCGGTTAGGGCTTAATTTACATGACATGATCGTACAAATGCCTAATGAAGAGGTTGAGGATTTATGTTGCGATAGGCGAACTACCTCGAAGTCCATGGTTTGTTTATTTAACTCTAAGAAAGTTTTGCTGAGGTAGATCCGAGTTTTGCCGATGACGATGGTCGTGCTTGCCCACCATGCTCACGAGCTCCTTGTTGTTGCGGGGTTTAGTTTTAGAAGTCATAAATCCGGAGATGAGAGAAGTGTTGCGTTTTAGAGAAAATCTTAAAATCCGGGTGTTTTTTAATATTTTAATTAAACAAATCTTAAAGTTGATTATAACAACACCTAGGTTAAGACCCCGCGGTTCCATCCTTCGGCATCGTTATTTTTATCGGATTCACTTAGTCCGGATGAATTTGCTAAACTCAATTGAATGAGTTCCACACTTTTATTTAGGCCAGTGGGAAATCCCGTTAGCAACACGTATGTTACATCATCCGAGGTATTCCCGATCATCCAACAAGACGTTTTAATTTAGTTGTAATTGTAGTTTTGCGTTCTGTTTGTGATTAAATTTTGAGTTGTTTTATATTTTGAAATGTTGTGGCGGTGAATTTTATCTTGCAATGACTTTTAATTTAGTTTTGGTTTCGATTTTAGGGACTATCCTAAAGGTGTGGGTTTTCATGCAACGATTGTTTATCATGCAAGAAAAGTAAGTGCGATGCGATTAAATAAATTGCAATAAAGTAAATTGCAACAAAATAAAAGCGTATCTGGAGGGTCTTCCCGTCATCCTAAGCTATACTTAAACACAATTTAGAATATTTAAGCAAGTTCCTAGGTAAAGCTAAGGGAAGGGTTATGGTTTTCTACCAAGTTCCTAATCCTATAGCTAGTCATCTCCTATGACGTTTAGGTTCTTGTGTTTTAGTTTGAGGACGATTTTCTTCATCAAAGAACAATTAAGTTCAGTTGTTCTTATAAACATCCTATCATATTGAGGAAGTGCTTAAGAAGAATCTTAAACATCTTTTCGATATTGCTTTGGAATTGTTTTAAGTCCAAATGGATTTAATTATACAAATGAATTAATCGTTCGAGAATTCAAGTTTTGTTGTTATCTTACTCAGTGAACTAGGACATTTGAATATCCTATGAGGGAAGTAACATTTCATTTAACGTTATGTTTAGGAGTTATGACAACAAAAGCTTTCGAGGGCAAAATGATGTTCAGATGGTTTATGATTTAATTTCAGTTAATGGGTTTAAATTTAGAATAATATTCAAGTTGCTTCATACTTATTTTTGAATTTCTTTATGTCTTAGGTGATGTCATTTTTAATTCAATTTAATTTAACTTCAATTTAATTTAGTTTAGTTTTAATTTTAATTTAATTTAATTTGATTTAATTTTAAATTGATTACATTATCTAATTTAATTTAATTTAATTTAGTTTGATTTGATGTGAATTAACTTAATTTAATTTAACTTGATTTAATTTAATTTGATTTAATTTAATTTAATTTAATTTAATTTAATTTAATTTAATATGTTTTAATTTAATTTTATTTAATTAATTTAATTTAATTTTAATTTAATTCAATTCAATTTAATTTTAGTTCAATTTAATTTAATTTGTTTAATTTAATTTAATTTAAATTTTAATTTAATTTTAATTTTAATTTTAAT
The DNA here is from genome assembly GCA_022702705.1 of Papilionanthe hookeriana x Papilionanthe teres. NCBI lineage: Eukaryota > Viridiplantae > Streptophyta > Magnoliopsida > Asparagales > Orchidaceae > Papilionanthe > Papilionanthe hookeriana x Papilionanthe teres. Next base: position 25,583,671 of record CM040434.1, read on the forward strand.
TTAATTGAAATTTTAAAAGAGTTTAATAATTTAACTTTAATTTAATTTAATGATTAAGTCTTTTAACATTTTAAATCTTAAATTTGAATTATCATTTTAATTAGGAATTAAATATTATTGAGATGATTAATTTAGGGATTCTTAAATTGAAGAACAAATCTCTTCCTATTAATATCCTTATTTTAATAATTCCGATTTTATTATTCTTCCAAATTTAATCAATTATTTAATTAAAGTTTGTTTTAATTATTTTCAAATTGTTTCAGTAGGTTTCTACTCTCTACAATTATTTAAATTTCGATCATCCAAATCAGATTTATATCAAATATTTTACTCTTTAATTATATTAAACCTAAAGTTTTAATTAAGGGTTAAAATTTTAATTACCATTTTGCCCTTGAAGCTTAATAATTTCATAACTCACTAAATTGAGCTTAAATGAACTTGAAATTTTTATGTGACTACACTCATATGTCAATAAATACATGAGAGGAGAAAATATGATTTTTACGTATTTAATGTATTTATGTAATTATTTTTGGTGGAAAATAGAGATTTCAAGGAAAATTTAATAATATGACCAAGGGAAAGTTTACGTCCTTAAGAAAATTATAGGACATTCACTAATGACGAGAGGACCACTTGGACCAATTTTGGTGATTTTTGAATTATATTCTTTTTATTATAATTATTTTGAGTTTTGAAGTATTAATTAATTTAAAAATAAAATATAGGTTGAAAAATAAATTTTATATTTTTCAAAAATCTCCCTGATATCAAGGAAATCAGAGAATCAATTTTTACAATTTTCTGATTTTTCTTTGATTTATTAGAATTATTTTAGTGGAAATGCTAAAAAAATACATTTTTTTTAATTTAAAATTACCTTAGGGCTTTAAAATTTAATATCTCATCAAATATACCTAAGAAAAATATGGGGTTTGTTCCTAAGTGATTAAAATTCAAAATGTGACATTTTGTTGAATTTTATTATTTTTATGATTTTTATTATTTTTTAATTATTAAAATATTAAAATAATACAAAAAATCAACTTTTTTAGAAAATTGAAATTTTAATTTTTCTTAAATTCCCCGAATATCGAGAGAGGCTCCAAAACCAATTTGGTGAATTTTTGAGAAGTATTTTGAAAGTTATGAATTTTTAAAGTTTAAATTGGCTAAATGGCTTAATCGACTCATTTAGTAGGGCTAACGAAGTCGAATTGACTTCGAATTTTTATGGTGGGTTCCTACGATCCAAAGGTCGAGTGGAGAATTTATTTCAAGTCGATTTGATGTATGATTAGCTTCTAATTAATTAGGGACCTATTTTGGGTGTTTAGGTCGATTAGGGTTATTCAAGTGAATTAATTCGAAATTTATTTTTCCAGGGTTCTCACGGTCATAAGAAACATCACCAAATTTTCTAGAATTTATTTCACGACATGCTTAATTATTAGATTTAAAATACTCGAAATAGCAACATGAATTTGAAAAATCAATAACTTCTCATAGGGATGGCCTACGACTTTGGAAAATTCGGGGAATGTTCCCGAATTCGGAGGCTTAAAACCACTATGGTCTCATGCCATGGTGAATTTCCTATATGCATGGAGAATTAAAACAATGCGAGAGGGTAAATAAATCATTAAAAATAAAATACTTGATGAAATTAAATGACTTCTTTTCCACATTATTCTCCTGCTCGTTCAGCGAGCGAGAGGTATTTTTATTTTATTTTTTTGATTTTTCTACACGAAGTTATGCATTTTTGAAGTTTAGGGAATTAAATAAATAAGAAAATACCCTAATTTTCTATTTAAGTGACGTGGCGCCAGCTCGGCCTCGGCGGCTCCGAAGCGCGCACGCGTCGCCTTCGATTCGGTGCCGCCATCCGACTCGACGCTCCGGGGGCCCGCCTGTATCGTTCCGTCTCCTCATCCGAGCGAGATCTGGCGCGTCCGTCCGCGCGTGTATGGAATGAACGACATCGGTTCATCGTCCCCGGTCGTTCTCGCCGAGAGCCGTCCACACTAAAACCACAGAACTCACTCATTTCTCGACGGATTTTCATGTTCTTGTGCTACATGGATTCGTCTTGAAGAGACGAATACATCTATACGGTGATCATGCATTGAAATTAAAGCATTTGAAATGGAGAATCTCCGGAAGCTCGGGATGAAGAATTAGCTCATACCTTTGCTCGAGAGAAGTGTGGCTTGATCCGAGGGTTGTGTCACCTTCGATTGGATCCGGCAAGCTCCGGATGAAGTCTCACGGTGCGGTGAATCACCTAGGTATGATTTCGACCAAGCCCGATCACATAGCTTGGAGTGCGGAACGGATGGGTGGCTCGGAGAGGGGGCTTTCTTGGTGGACTCCTTCCCTTGGTTTGGTGAAGGTGTAGGACCAATCGATTTGAGGATTGATCCATTTGTGGAGAAGTGTCACGGTTTTGGGTGGAATTTTGGCTGAGAAATTGGGCTCTGTTGGTGGGGATTAGGGCAAATTGTCAATGAGGATCAATTGCTCTAAGTATGGAGAGTGTTCTGGAACAATTTTGGCAGGGTTTCAGTAAGATCTGGTTCAGCACCTCTCATGGCTGAGAGGAGGTGTGGTTTAAATAGGAGAGGGTGGAGTGCCTCCCAGGGGGAGTTAGGGCTTGGGATCAGCTGCTCTTGGCAAGAGAAGAACGACTACGATGGCCGCTGGGATGGGGCGGCTCGGCGGGTGAGAATTCCGAGTTTGGGCTCACATGTGAGCTCTCGGCACAGCGGTTTTCGGCGAGCTGTGGTGGGTGGCCGGCCGAGGTCGAGTCACCCTCGGGCTCGGGGAGGTCGGGTCTTGGCAATGGTGAAATGAATTGCGGTTGGCCATGTGTAAAGGTGTTGAATCGAAAGTAGAAGGGGGAGGGATCATTTTGGCTTAGTTTGGGTAAACCCATGGTTTGGGCATGGTGCACCCTCCGAGGAGCTTTGGGTCTTGTGGGGAATCGGATAGGCTAGGTGAGATGGAGTGGTGAAGTCCACTATCAACTTGGTTTACGTAAATCTTGGGTTTAGGTGTTGCATAAAAAAGGGTTAAAATTGCTTAAGGGAGGGTTAGGAAAGGGGTTCCCCTTTTTGCCATTAATGGCTTGATCACATGTCAAACCTTCCATGGCTTCATGTGGCTTGTTCATGGCTTGCATGGGGCTTCATGGCTCCATTTGGCTTGGGGCGAAAGCTTAGTCGATTTCATGGAAGTAGATTTTAGGAATCTTGGCATTTTTGGTGGAAATTTGGATGAAGCTTGATTTGGAATGGTTTAATGATAATTTTGAAACTTAGGGGTGATATCGATTAAAGGTATGATGAAGAGAAATTGCCATGTGGGCTTTAGGGCCAATTTTGGGCTTTTGTATTTGGTGGAAATGGGCTTTTAAAATGGTTTAGAGAAGTGGGCTTTTGGATTTTAAAATGGATTTTAGGATGGGAATTTTGCGAAAGGATTGGATCCAATGAGTGTTGAATTTAGTTTAGGAATGTTTCATGAATGATTTGGAATAAACTTGAAGTGTTTGGGCTAGGTTTGGGTTGGATTTGGACCTCTTTGGTGAATGGGCCGATGTAGGTCGAATTGGGCTAACTTGGGCCAATGTTGGGCTAGGGTTGAAATTGATGTAAAATTAATGTTGGGAAATGTTTATGGGAGTGTTTCAAAGAGGTTTTGACTTTGGTTGGGTTTTGATTTTGGGGTTTGGGCTTATTTGGGTTAGGTTTGGGTTTAGGTCGAAATTGGGCCTTTTGGCTTTGGGTTGAATTTGAGTGGGGTTTGGGTCTAAATTTTGTGTAAATCATGTTATTGTTTTGTTTTGTGGGGATGTTAGGGAAGGTTTAGAAAAGGTTTGGGGTTAATTGGAGTTGAATTGGGTTAGTTTGGGTTAGGTTTTGGTCATGGGTCCAAATTGGGCTTTAAGGCGAAAAGTGAAATTGGATTCGAATGTCAATCGAATTGGACTTGGATTTGGTATAGATTGGTGTTGGGAATGTTGAATTGAAGTTTAGAATTGAATTGGACCAGAATTTGGGTCGATTGGGTAGGTTTGGCTTGACATTGGGTTCACTTAGGGTTAAGATGGGTCGAATTGGGGGTTTTGACTCAAAGTGGGGTAAATTGACAAAATTGGCCCATGGTGTAGTTGAACAAAATGAAATTGGGAATATTTGGGATTTTCTGGAATTTTACGGGAATTTTCTGAATTTTTGGATTTTTTTGGGTCGAAGGGGTATTTTGGGTATTTAGAGGGTATTGGGAGGTATTTTTGGAATTTTTGGTATTTTTGGGTATGGATGATCAATTTGAGTAATGTGGGAATGTTTGGGTTTGATTTTGATGGAATTTTGGGTAATTTAGGTGATTTTGCGAATTTTGGGTAGTTTCGAGGGTTTTGGGTAGAGTTTGGCGGGTGTAGGGTCCGGGGGTCGAAAATTGAAAATTTGGAAAATTGAAGATTAGGTGAATGTAAGTGGAATAAAATCATTTTGGTTGAGCCATGAAGCCATATCGAGCCCGCATGAGCCATGTGGGGACTCATTTGAGGCATCCATTATGTTGTTCCTAACCTCTTAGCGCGAGGGCTTAGGGGTTAAGGACCATCCATGTGGATCACCTTCATGAGTCGGGGAGATCAAGTTAGGTATGGGTGTGTTTTTAGGATGTGTGTGAAAGTGTAGTGTATAGGTGTAGTGTGTGTGTAAGTCGGCCCTTCACTGAGACCGGGCCGCCGGGGGTAGTCTAAGGCGAAGAGTCCTATAGGAACTCATCCTTTAAACTTCCGCATTTGATTTCGACCCTCTAGGTGATTAGGGGTCTACGGTCGAGTTTGTGGAGTTTGCAGGGAGTTAAGAAGTGGTTTGAATTCCTAAGTGGTGGGCCCAATTCTAATCCTCTAAGATAATCGAAGGAAAAGCTAGGCTAGATCTAAGTACTATAGAGAGAAGAAGACCTCATCAAGAAATGAGGTCGACAATGCTGCAGACAATTTACAGGCGACTCACGTGAGGACTAGTTCCTCTCTCCATTTTGATCGGATGGTTTTCTTTCATAAATCGGTAGGGAAACCCCGCCGACAATGGAAAAAATCCGCCGACGGCGTAGGAAAAAGTCCGCTCGACAACGAAATGATCCCGCCGACGCGAGATTTTCCCGAAACTTTGGCCTCGTGAATTAATTAGCTCGCCGACAAGAGATCGTGAAATGTACTATATTTTTGACCGGTCAACCGACACTACTCATCATCTCCTTCCTCAAAACTTCTAAAACCAACCCAAGGCCATGCACTGATTCGTTCGATTTCAACACATTTTCAGTTCTAATTTCATCTTCCTCGTTAACATCACTCCTATGTAAAAATTTTTTAGTTTTACCACGAATTTCTTCTCGCATCACATTTTTAAAAATCGTCAAATGTGAAGAAAGTGATCTGGAAGAAATTCATAACTTGATTTAGATTGATTTTAGTAACCATCTTAAGCCATCTTAAGAATATTTAAGCTTAGTTAAACATTTCGTGAGTTTCAGCGCATCAAAAAATGGCTCCACATCAAAAGAGAAAATGGATTACGACGAAACTCATTTTGTGAATGTAAGGGCACAATCAAGATATTTTCACAATATTCAAGCCGTAAAATGCATTCAAAGTTCGAGTTTTCAAAAATCCCGGAAGTGAAGAGTTAACAATTAAAGAAAGAGTGACGAGGAAACTTCGTTACATAAACCGCGTAGCCGCCGTGGAAGTGCAAAAGAATTCTATGCCAACTCGACCGCGATCGAAGATGCACCAATCATGCGAGAGGATTCTCGGTAGATTTCGTTGCCGCAAGGATTAATTCATTTTACGAAGTGCATGAGATGTACGTACCTCATAAGTGTCACAATTTTGAACTACACACCACCGAAGAGCACCAACTCTTCACCGACGAGAAAGGAGGCTTGAAGCTTAATCAGCCGTGAAAGGGTAAACTTTCCTCTCTCAATGCCGAATGCATCATCTAAAGCCCGGCATTATTTTATTCGTTCTACCTTGTTACCTACTTGGCCACCATAGCGAGGTAACAAGAGACAGCAATTCCGAATTTCGTATTCGAATCAAAGAAGTATTAATGTGGGGAAGATAATTTATAAGAATATATTAGCCCCTATAAGTGAAAGCGGGAGTGGCGCACTCGTACACCCTCGTCTGAGTTTATGCACTCTACCAATTATTCTGGGAGGTAGAGACAAGAGATGATGAGGAACGGTCGAGCCTATGAAACCCATTAGTCCCATTAACATTAAGAAATATGAATCCTAATAAAAGGATGAGATCCTGGACTGGGGAGCTATTACCTCTTCGAGTAGATATTCCCTCTACCGCTAAGACCCTCCTCCCTATACTCCTACCCTTCGGTGATTTTATGAACGAGATGACTCTACAACGGAAAAGTTTTCGAGAAAATAAGAAAAACTGTAGCATATCGATCGTAGAATTGAAAGGAGAGAAGACACGACAGACAACAGTATCTCCGCAGACATTCAGAGTATGAGATAACCTATTATGATGTTGATAATCGTTATAGAGGAGTGCTCGACGTTGTATTTCCTGAGTTCGATATATTCATTACCAAATTTAATCCACCCACTCGATCAAGGAAATGACGATATGGGCCAGACTTCGATGCGGAAGATTAGATGCTATGTTTATTCGTTTAGTTGGCGTATCTCCGATGTCGTGATTGCTCGTTTGTCGTTTTACCTTTTAGTATCGATGTTTTAGTTTACGAACTCGATGGCGATGTGAAATAGTAGATTGCTTAATATCATTAAGTAAAGTTATATAGTTTACTTTAAATGTTTTCGCATCACTATTGTAACCTTAGATCAATTAAGAAATGCGTGATGTAGTATAATATGTTAGTATAAAATGCGAGAAGATTGTTAAACTTCTTTACCCAAGACTTTCTTTAATATTTTGTGTATAAAAATACTAACAAGACAGTTAATTAAGAATGGAAGTTCGGCAGAGCTTCAAAAGAAGAAATACCTAAAGCTCGAAGGTATGATTTAAATATTACAGCTTTATTTCTTTTTCACCCTATATACAAAAAATTTAAGCCTGGGGGAGTGAAAAATACAAATTTAATTATTAAATCGTTTCACGTACATTTTCAAAATTATTATAAAATGAATTTCGTAAAGACTTTAATTCAAGAATTAGAATTAATTTATCTAATTATAAAAGTCATCAAAATATTTCAGTAATTAAACTAATTTTATAGATTAAAAAATTTAGTTTAAAAGTATAAGAATATATTTAACTATTTAAAGTAAAGGAAAACTATATTTTCAAATATGAAATTCGAGTATTTAGCCGAGAAAGAAAAGATCGAAAACCCAATAAAAAGAAAAACTTCAAATATATAAGTAAGAATGCTTTCGCTTCAAGTACCTAGAAGATAAAATGAAGTTCAAATTAATAATGCGCTAACCAAAAATGCTGATCTTCACTAGTGCAGAAAGTGGATCAAAATCAATCCAGAGAAGAAAAAGAAAAGAAAAAATATATATATAAAGTGAGAGAATAAATATGGTGACACGATCAAAATCGTTTGCCGAATCAACTTAAAGAGAAACTTCAATTACATTTCCGAACTTATATATATGGATTAGTATTTTACTAAGTAGTGTTTTCATGGAACTTCTTATCATCTCACTAATATTTCGAGTAATTTAATATTTCAAATATAGTCATTCTTTAAATAAATAAAATACTAAAATCTTATAATGGATTAATTAAATACTTTATATCTATAAAATTAATTTAAATATCTAAAAATATTTATTAAACTTTACTATAATACTTATTTAAATCAAATTCATAGTATTTCGAATTAAAACTTTACTACAAATAATCATTTACTTTTATGTAGTCTAAATTACTTCGAGGACAAAAAGAATAGCTAAGCTCGTATTTAATTTGATCATTAGAAAATATAGTTGCTAATTTCATACCAATTTTATATGAAATTGCACTTTAAAGAAAGATATTGCTTTATCGTTAAGTAACGAAGATGAGAAGACTGAAGAAAAAAGACAAAAGCAGCTCGACCTGGGAGCAAAAGGACCCACTCGATAAAAATTGAACTTTCCTACCGACTCTGCCGAGATTTGTGCCGCCGACGACGAGTTTTTCCCGTAAAAGATTTTTACTATAATATAAGAAGCCCACCGACGGCGAGATCGTGCACGCCGACAAAGAAGATCGGCGTGGTTGCCCCATCTTCTAGAAGCCCGCCGACGGCTAGGATTAAGCCGCCGATGGCGAGACAAATAGCAGCCAAAATACATCGAACCCTAGACGCTTTTTTAAGAAAAAAGGCCAGCAACCTTCGGAGATTCGACCCCTTCTTATAAATGGGGAGACGAATTTTAGTCATTTTCCGTGTGTTAGTTTTGTGTCATTTAGTGCGAAGTTAAGTGTAATTTAAGAGTCTTTTGAAAGTGAAAGAGATAAAGTGTTTAGCGTCAAAGGGCACAGACCAAGCGAAGAGTCAAAGGAATTTCGCCGAGTCCGTTTGTACATCAAGATAAACATATTTGTTATTTGCTCAACTTTAATGAAATCCATGCTTGCGGTTACTTTTCCCATGCATTCGAGTGGGCTTTTACTTTTCCTTTGCTATATCTGTGATTTCAAACTACGGACTAAAGCACAGCTCAAAAATACGAAAAATGTAATCAAGGCTTAATCTTTTACTTAAATCTTAATTTACTTTTAATCAAGCAATTAATTTGTTAACATATGTCAATTATCAACTATAGTAAAGATTACATCCAAGATTCGGTGGAAGTCAAAAGCCTCAAATATGCAACAACAGTGGAAATATTAACTATCTAGCGTAGACCGGACATTTTTAGGTGCGACATACTAAAATATTCAATTCGTTTCCGTCATAGAGTCAAGTGTAGATTTTAAATTTCAGAGAGGGGAATGCGGAGCTCATGGCAACAGATCTCCCACCAAAACAGATTAAGAATCAAACATAAGACTACCAATGTTCTCATCAAATTGCGGTAAAGAATAGAATACTCCTATCTTCAAGACAATACAATTAAAAATTCATAATGTTCTCAGACTGCACAATACAATTTAATTCCCATTCATCTAATTTAAAACAAGAGAAAGATACTAAAATCTTATATTCAACCTTTTTCATTAGTTTATTTTAGTCTAATTGTTCTTAATTTCCGTATATTAGATTAAGTAAGCTTTAGCTTAATTTGTCTAAATTCTCTTAACTTCCCTCAAGATCATATCTAGACTCCGTTGTGAGCCCTATATTACTGGGATAACGATACGTATACTTGCGTAGTATCCACAATATAAATCATAAAATCCATAAATGCATCATCAATATCTGGCATATATTCACATGATCAAGTTTTCAAAGCCGCTCGCCAACTTTTATATCATAATCAGAAAGATAAATATCGAAAAGCTGGATCAAAACTCAACATTAAAACTCGATACAAATCAAGCGAAATCTAAATCAAACTTCTCCAGACTGAATTCACCTCCTTTCTTTCCCCACGAGAGTCTGTGTGATCTCTTCACTTCCTGAGACTTACCCGATATTCCCCAATCCAAATTTTTCTATGCTTCGTTCTAAGTGTGTCACTTCGTACGTCCGTGTTGGTTTTGAGCCGATCACTTTGGCCAACGCCACACGCGCGTGTGCTCGTTCAAGACACCACACATATCGGGGGTCCATTTGCCGACCTCATTTTTAAGAGGTCTTTTCTTCTCTCCTTAAAGATTTAGGATTCAGCCTACAGCGCTTTCCGACTATCTTTGGGGAGGACTAGAAATGGACCCATCACTTAGAAATGCAAACACTTCGCTCCCTTCAAACCCCACAAGTTTGATTGTCAACCCATAAGCCACTTCGAGGGTTAAAATCAAATGCGGAGGTTTAAAGGATATTTCCTATAAAGACTTCGCCTTAGATTACCCCGCGGCCTCGGTCTCGGTGAGGGCTGACTTGCACACACCTCACTCCCACACACACATTCCAAGCCCTAAAACTACTCTTAACCACTCACCCCCGACTCATGTAGGTAACCCATACGCATGAACCTAACCCCGTTCCCCGACAAGAGGGTTATAACAACATATCGAGTGCCTAAGATGAACGCTTCCTACTGCTTTGCGAGCTTAACATGGCTTCATGGCTCAACCAAAATGGTTTCCTACTTCACTCACACTTAATCAATCTTCATTTTCCCAAAATTTCAATTTTCAATTTCTGCCCTAAACCTACCAAATGCTCTAAATGCTCCAAAATTTGCAAAATTGCCTAAATTACCCAAAATTCTCAAAATCAATCCAAACATTTCCCCCACTCAAATTGATCATCCATGACCAAATACAACAAAATTTCCAAAAATACCCCCAATATCTTTCAAATACCCAAAATACTCTTTTAGCCTAAAAATCAAAATATTCCAAAAAATTCCCAGAAAATTCCATAAAATCCCAAATATTCCCAATTTCGTTTTGTTCAACTACACCATGGGCCAATTTTGTCAGTTTAGTCCACTTTTACTAAAACCCCAATTTCCCCATTTTTTAACCTAAAATGAACCCAATGTCCCACCAAACCAACCCAATTGACCTCAATTTTGATCCAATTCAATTCTAAACTTCAATTCAATATCTTCAATATTAATTTAAAATTCAAATCAAACCAATTTTATCAACATGGATCCAATTTCAAATAAGCTTAAAGCCCAATTTTGGCTCATAACCTAAACTTAAATTTCAAACTAACCCAACTTAATCTAATTAAATCCCCAAATCTTTTCTAAAACTTTCCTAACATCTCCACAAACAAAAACTAACTTGATTTGCCAAAAATTTGAACCCATATTTCACCCAAACCTAACCCAAATCAAAAATCCCTAATTCGCCTAAACTAATTCAAACCCAAATAAATGCCCAAATCCCAAAAAAAAAACCAAAGCCCAACCAAAATCAAAACTCTTCATAAGCACCCCCCATAAACATTTCTCAACATTAATTTTACATCAAACCCAAAGTTAACTCAACCTTAGCCCAAGTTAGCTCATTTGACTCATTTCTGCCCTATCACTAAAGACCCAAATAAAACTCAATTCAACTCAAAATCTCCCAAACTCGCTCCAAATCACTCATGACACATCCCTAAAATAAACCCAACATTTATTCGACATGATCTTTCACAAAATTTTCATCCAAAATTTGTTTTAAAATTTAAAAAAGTCCACTCTCCATGAAGCCTTTAAAAGCCCATTTTCATTAAATTTAAAAAGCCCAAAATCTGCTCTAAAGCCCATATGACAATTTCTTCTCATCATACATTTAATTGATATCATCCCTAAGTTCTAAATCAATCATCAAATAAATCTAAATCAAGCCTCATGCCAAAATTTCCCTAAACTCCAAAAATCCCAAAATCCATTTCTCATGCAAATGAGCCAAGCCATCCCTAAGCCAAACAGCCCTGAGCCATGCACAAGCCACTAATGCCATGAGAGCTTGACTCATCACCCATAACTTAAAAAGGATGTACATCTTTAATGATTCCCTTGGGGAGTGATTAAACACTCCCATGTATCCCCTACTAAGCAGCCTGGGCCGTACTTGATCGCGACTTGACCCCACTAATCAAGCCGACCCAAGTGACTTTCTCTTCGAAATTTCAAACCAACCTCGGGGGAGGTGCATCTAGCCTAACTGCTACTTCCGACCAAATTCAACCTAAAAATGAGCCTTCCCCCATTCCACTTCAATCAAACCATTTACACATGGCCAACCTCCTTTGCTTGCACCAAACTCAACCCCCGACCTCACCGAGTCGTATGGTGACCCATGCCCGGCCGAACCACCACCCGGACCGTCTAAATATCGTGGTGGAAATATTTTAATTTAAATTTTTGAAAATTCTCCCAAATTCCCGATGTATCCAAAGCACGAATTTAACCACGCCTTAATTTTATCTCTTACTAAAAAAAGAAAAAAGTCTAAGTCTTACAAAGATCATTCGATACTCCATCATACTTAAAAGTAGCACACAAACTTCTAAAATACTAGCAAGATAAATTAAGATTCAAAGCCTGCATCCAAATCGATTGCTTTGTACCATTTGAAAATAAGAGGGTTTAAGCTCAAAATAAATTAACAACAACATCGTATTTTGGATATTAAGTGAATTTCATCCGTTATCAAGTTAGCATAATCTCTTAAAGATCTTGGTATATTTTGATTTTTCTCCATTTTACGAGAATTTTCGTATTTTTTTTTCGTCGTTTTTGAATTTTTCTAATAAGACGCTCTAATTCCCGAATCGTAAGGCACTAAACCTACGGATCCAATCCTACGCATATAAAATCACACAATACACATTAAAAAGTAAGCAATAATAAATTTCAAATTACAAAGTAAATGTTTTTAAATACTACAATTTAAATAGTTACTGTTTTATACCTTCCTCGAGAACAGCGCCAAAAACCATCACAATTTCTTAACATTTTCATAGCACATCAAAAATACATCAACACTTCACCACATCACATCATAAAGTACAGTATAAAAAGAATATACCGCATTCATGAGGAAGATACAACAAAAATGGATTTTATATATGTTAAAAAAGTGTCATACAAACCACAAAAAAGAATACAACTTTATCTCAATCTCTTCCCCAAGTAAATTCCACAGCCTTTCGAATCCTTCTCTTTCTTCTCTACAACACTAAATTATCTCTTTAGAATATTAAGGAAGAAGCAAACTCTCACTTTCCTCCTTCTCCCACACTTTTTAGAGAAGAATCCCTCACAAAATAACACTTACCACACACTCTCTACAAACCTTAACACACTATCTTCACTCCTTTCAACTTCTCTCCCTCTCCTCTTTTCTTCTCTCTGCTCTTAATTGGCCTCCATAACTGTATATAAGTGTTTAGAAATCCACTCTCTCAAAGCAGCTTTCTCAAGCAACCCTTCAAAAGCGTCCAAATACATCAATTTCGACTTCAAAAAAACACCCGGCGCCGCGGCGCCGGACAGGCGCTCTGGCCACTCCGGATAGGGCGTCGCCGGCGTCGGGTCGCCATTTAATTCGAACTCTCTAGAATTGGGCGCCACAAGGGCCCATTCTCAGCGCGGCGCCGAAGGCCGTTTTTATGCATTTTGCCTATTTTTTCTCCAAATTCATATCTTTTCGCTTCATTTTTGCTCTAATCACCTAAAATCTTCATACTTACAGCAAAACTCAAATAATATCTTTCTGCTCGCAATATCACAAAAATAAGTACAAATTGTATAGCAAAAACCAAACAAATTTTTGGTGCATCAGTCATCCCTAAAATAACAGATAGAACTCAATTGCGTTACGACTCAGACCCAAGAGTGATCACTTCAAACCTTTCCCCGCGTTTTTCTCTAATTTGTTTAAATTCGCAAAATTATATATATATATATATATATATATATATATATATATATATATTGCAAGAAGCTGCTTTCAATGGGTTACCGCAATTTCCTCTTCGTTTATTTTACTACATTTTCTTACTTCGTACTTCGCTTACCCATACGCAAAACTTAAAGTAAACCCGCATGCTGAACCAAACCAAAAACAACGAAACAAATACCAAAATTGAAATCAAACTCAATTTTTTTTTTTCAAAATTAAACAAGTTTTTCAAAACAAGACAAAATGAACTAAATTTAACACACCATCTTTGGATGACCGAGAATCCCTCAGAGGAGGCAATTACGACTGCTATCAAGATTTCGTTTGAAATCGAGTCTACCAATTCGTTGTACCAAGTGAATCCGAAGAAAAAGTGGTGTTTGGACAAGGAACCGCGGATCCTAACCGCATCACTCAATTAACTTAAACTCTTATGTCACTTAAACAACAATAACAATTATAATAACAAAACCGTACATTCAAACAAGCCAAACCATTCGAACCCAGCATTACGATTGCTACTTCAATGGGGGCGAGCTAGAGTCCGCGTCATGTAACACAACGAGGTCATGTAGAAAAGCATCTTCGAGAAAGCAAACAAATCTACAACAACAAATCTTTTTCCTAGAAATAAACAACAAGTCATAGGATTTTGAGAAAGTTTTTCTAGTGCGACATAAATCCTCAACCTGTGCAACCCCGTTTCGTACAATATAAGCCCTAACGCGTTCTTAAAGATTCCGTCATCATCCAATACGACGTAAACCCTCATATCTTTCGCGCTATTTCATAGAGCGTATCGTATCATACAAATGTAAGTCCTACATAATAAAATCGATTAATACGAAACATTAAATTATTTCTCTTCAAAATCGTTCAAACAATACGATGGGCTATGTTTTCAACAAGCTCTCGCATTCGTTGCATCCCCCTACCTTTCTCTCCGAGTTCCATAATAACCGCTCCCATTCGAACATTTCCCATTTGATATTTCCTATGTTCGACCTCGAATATCATAAACCTTTAATTCATGAAGACAATATTTTCTTATCTATATAGAGATTTTTCTTAAGCAACATCGGTTGTTTACGATATAATTAATTATAAAGGAGTTTTCTCTATAGAAACTTTAAGAACATAGCTTAATAAAATCATATCCGATTTTTCATATTGATGCGAACTCTGTTTACCAACATAAAGCGATTTTCACGTACTAAACGATGTCAAAATTTCTAGTTTATGTAATCGAACATTCTTATCATAATGTGCCAATTTCAAATTGCATTTACTCATTGTATCGTTAAAGGCTATTATTTTAACTACTGACATAATGGATTCGCTTGGGCCTCATATTTTCAAAATTAAAATATTACTTTCCAAATATATATATATATATATATATATATATATATATATATATATATATATATATATATATTAAAGCGGGCGACGGGATTTCTATTCCAGCGACCGACAATTTCCAATTTGGCTACCGACAGATGGTTATCAAGACTCCTTGTTAGAGATTTGATAGTTGCGACGAATTGATTTATTGTACTGGGAAAATTAAATGGAGGGATCAAATTGAGAAAGAAAGCAACGGGATTCACATCCTACTCAAGAGCTGATTGAGTAAATATATTATATATTGGGTAGGATAACATAGTGACTCACATCCTACCCAAGAGGTAGCGGGGCACTCAAATCCAATATAAGAGCTGATCGAAGGAAGCAGAAGCCTCTTACCATTTAAGGAAATCTTACACCTATCCTGAAATATCATGATTGCAAAAAAATTATGAAGAGAAGCGCAAATATGTGGCATTGTAAGTGGAACGGGAAGCCTCTTATAATTTAGGTAGTCTTTACAGCTATTTTGAATATCATCATTACGAAAATTTGGTAAAAGATATTCAAAATATCTGGAATTGTGACAATTGAAAGCCTCATACGATTTAAGGGGTTCTTGAATCTATCCCGAAATATCATGATTGCAAAAATTTTGTGGAAACACATGCGAAAATATTTGGAATTGTTGGAACTGGAGGCCTCTTAGCATTTAAGAGGTTCTTGCCTATCCTGCATTATCATGATTGCAAAAAATTTGTAGAAAGACATGCGAAAATATGTGGAATTATGAGAATTGAAAGTCTCGTACTATTTAAGAGTCTTACACTAGAACTTGTGGAATGAAATGCATAAATATGAGAAGTGTATGGAAATTGTAGAAATTATGAGAATTATGAAAATTTTGGGTGTTATGAGGGTATGGGAATATTGGAATTAGGAGAATTTATGGAAGCTTAGATTTAGATAATTTTAATCCTCTGTACTCTGCTTCATATATACAGGGTATGCATAGGTACACTGTTGGTTACGATATTGAAATACAGTTACGCATTACTCTCCCCTTTATCGTTCACTATTTTCTTCTTCAAGATTATATTGCTTGGCTCCTTCTAGTGTATAGAGTAATGCATAACTACGTTGGATGGAAGTTAAGTCGTTGCATTTGATAGAATACAACCATAATAAAAGGGTATGAATTAAGTTTCAAAATTTGTGGATTTTTTATTTGTCAAATCTTAATTTGGATTTATAACCTTTTCACATATGGATTGTAAGGTCATACATTAAAATGAAGCACCAAGTATCCTAATTTATTTTATGGCTCTTCAACTTTTAATTAACTATTTATTTATTTTTTTAAGAAATAATTCTACTGATCTCCAAATTTATTTTATGTAATGTCCACATTTAAATTCTATTGTTCTTGTTATTGTTTCAAATTAAAATATATTTAATTGAGATAGCTGGTTTTAAAATTATTCCAAACATCATTTGTTTGTTTTGAGTTTTTTTCAAATAAAAATTGATATACTTTGAGAGAGAGAGAGACACACACACACAAATGATTAGGAGAACTTGATAGAATTGGGTAATTGTGTACGTATATTTTTATTTTTTATGAAAATGACTTAGATTTTGGAGGTTGGAAGTTCAAAAACAAATTAAATCTCCATCAAATAAAATATGAAATACTAATTTTTAAGCCTCAAGTTTTAAATTAAACCACCAATTCAACATTGAAATTTTACACTTTGAACGACAATCATATGTGAACAAACACATAACCCATACAGAAAGAAAGCTACCCTAACAATCTAAAAGAAAATACAACATGTGTGAGATGGCCGAGCAGACCCCATCAATATTATGCACAAAGAAAGACAAGGGATTTCGGGATGAAATGGGAATAGCTCTAGCAACACGCGAGGTAATTGCTACGAACCTGGGCAGACATTATGTCTGCCCTTCATGCGCCGGAAGACATATACCAACACACCAACAGGCCACTCCACCACCCTCGCCGCAGCGCAGGCCACCATTCCCACCGCAGGCCCCAAACACCAGTGCCCCCTCATCCTCACTCCGGTATGCCCTGCAGTCGCATGCTGACGAACCATTTTTCACCTTCGTAAATTTCGTTCTTTGTCGTAGCAGTGTTAAGTAAGAAGAAACCGTGATTGCCGTTAGCTAGAGGCACAACCCAATTTAAAGCTGTTGTTCGTGACGCGTGGTGATTTCCGCTCCTGCGATTTTTGCCAATAAATGTATATTTTCGACGCGTGGCGATTTCCTTTCAGCCACGCGAATATGGATTCCGACAAGTGTAAATTTGAGGGAACGTGTTTATTTATTGTTCTTATCCTAAGATCACGGATTAAATAACATCATTGAACTCTCGTTTGGTATCAATATGGTACGCCGGTGCAGTTTTTCAGATTAAAATTTTTCTTAAAATTGTTTTTAGTGATAAACATAGCAACTTACGGGCTTTATTGAAATTTTTTCTTAAAAATAACAAATTCTGTTTAAATTTTACACTAAAGACTATAAAATAATAACTCTTGGACCGCAAAAACTCTGGAAAATATGTCAGGCACTGTACTATCAGACTCTAAAATTCATATTTTTTTTAGGGCATTTTTATTCTATTAAATTTCCACAATCGGAAAATTTCAAGGGTTTTGAGATCGCGTCCGATCTCCAATACTGTGAGACGCCCACTGCCATCCGCTGTGAATCCCCCGTGTACTTCCAAAACAAGTAGAGTTAGAGATTACATATAAGCTATACGTATATAACTCCCAGCCAGACCCCACGTAACGCGAAAATTCGATGGGGTTACTGCGTCCGTCCCTGGACGCAAATTTTTTCCCTGGCAATCAGCATATATTATCATACTCTAAAATTCATATTTTATTTAACAAGATTAAAAAATAAACTAATGAGCTATATGATGTTACATTTTTATTCTACTAATCATCTGAATGATTATGAAATAATAGGATTGATGAATTATTTTATAAAAAAAAACTTTTATTAGTTTTTCTATGTTGCACTGCATTCCTAATTTAAATAATCTTTAATGAACTATTTGATTTCTGTTGAAGTTACATCAACAATAACAACAACAAATCTTTATCCCGCTAAGTTTTTAATTTCTACGAACTCTTTTTCTTCTGTTTTTTATTTGGTTGTCATATTTTCATTTAATTCTAATAAATTAAGATCATTTTTTAATAACATATGCCCAGATCTTTTTAGTTATGCCTCTACTTTTTTAATATAAGTCAAATATAAAGTGTTTATTAGCTTAATTGGATCATCAGGTTGACTCTCTCTAATCTCTCTCTAAACTTGCCTGCCAATGGAACTAACCAATCCTTCATGGATACAATCATTGTACATTTTGGCTTTTTAAGTGTCAAGCCACTCATCCACCTAAACATTCTCATTATACTTCACTTAGGCTGCATTTGGGGCGGCAAGGGAGCTGCAGCGCGGCACCAGGCCGCCAACTTTCCCCCTTTTGGGGCAAAGGGCGTCGCCGCCGTCGCTTCCCAGCTTTAGCGCGAACGCGAAAGCTAGATACCACCCGCGACCCGCCTTTGTCGAAGCGCTTTTACCCCGCGCGCCCTTTTTTATCTCGGGGCCATAATCGCGATGCTTCGATACCACAAACAAGAGCAACACACGATCTTCTCCCTCTCCTACTCTACTCGACATCCGACGATACCCCGGTTGTCTTCCTCCTCTTCTCCAATTTTTTCCTCTTCTCACGCTCCCTCCTCGTCTTCCTCTTCTCACGATGTCCTCACACCAATGGTAAGAGTTTTTGTTTTTTTGCCCATTGAATGCATACACCTATGATTTTCTCGTTCCGTCACCGCATTTCTCGTTGTCTATGGCTTACGATGGTAATTGTTGTTAGTGTGGTGTGTCTTCATTACCCGGACGTTGATGAAATGTTGTAACCTTTTACTATTTATAGTTCCTTGTGTAGAACAATGGGAATTTCATGGGTTTAGTTATACTTATTTGTGTGTTAGTTCACCCCGTCTTTAAAGCTCTTCACCCATTCAGAGCCCTTGTTCTCCGCATCCAAACCGGATGCATTCCTATCGCTTCGTTCGATCATTTCAAGCACAATTCTAATATCTAAATAAGAAAAGGCAGGGAATATTCTCATCATTAAGATGTTTGGACGAGCTTCATAGAAAAGATGAACTCATTTCAGTTATTATTCTTCGTTGCTCTTTGTATCTATCTTTACAATGTGTAGTTGTGGTTTTGTTATTTGGAGATATTTGCTTATGTTGGGATCCGCATCTCCTGTAGGGTCGAGATTAATATATTAATCTCACTTTCTCAATTTTCCGGACCAATTCGATTACCTAGACAATTGTAATCAACCTGGGACACCCGCATCATCACTCTTGCCCAGTTAAGTTGATACTTGTCTCGATGGATTACTTCACCGCTAAATTGATACTTATCAAAAGAAGCATCTATTATTTTTATAACACATCATTTTATCCAAAGGAATAATTCGCAAGTCCACCTCGATAACCTCGTTACTCGATTAAGTTTTGTCCTTCACTCAAAGAAGAACCACCTCATTTGTTCCGTTTCGAGAGCATTTTTCGTTGGGATTATAATGCTAATCCAACTAGTTAAATGACTAGACCACTCGATTGTCTAGTTAATTGTTTTTTATCAAGCCACCATTACCTTGCTCACTTAGCCGATAAACCCCGTCTTTTGATAAGATTAACACGGTCAACTAGCTGACACTTACTGGAGGGAGACATCTTCATGGCTAGTCCACCTCGACTAACTAATGACCTTTCAACCATAAATATTCGGGATATATATCTACCAATGTTGGTTCTTAAATATTTTCTTATTAACATTACCTCAACTACCAAAGGGTATATTGATTTGCTTCTAACAAGTGCATTGTGCCCAATTAGCATAAAGACAATTATCGGGGGTCCTTTATTGCATCAAATTTTATAATAACACTTTGGGGCGTTCTTTCGAACCTATGAGAGTTTATTCTACTCATACATAGTATCTCATATCCTAATGACACCCTTCTTGATTCCTCAATACGTGTCTACCGATCCAAGGCCAAGTTCGACAAATCCGTATACCTACGACCTAGCCTAATGCACCAGATAATGCTTATTCCTAGTGCCCCAATGCAAGTAAACCGCACACCCATGTTTGCTTATGTCCGGTTACCCGTGTCGTGGTAGTCCTTCTCCGCTAAAAGTCGCAGAACACAAAAAACATGATGACTAGCGAACCCGCACTCAACCTTACACCCGCACTAGTATCATGTCATACTTATGCCCAAGTTCGGTTCTAAAGACTAGAAGATTGGCAAGCCTCGCTTTAAGCTCACTGGGCCGGTACACCCTATGCCAAGAGCCTAATGCCTATATGCTGATCATTTATACCCCTTATTTTGGTGGTCCCCAATGGCCAAATTAAGCCACTTAGGTGGCTAATTGCTACATTTAAAGCAGGATAACAACGTTTATAATAAAGTGCTTTAGCCGCCTTCATAATAAGGAGCCAACGGGATGCCTCGTCATACACATACCGAGTTGGCCATGCCAAGCTACGGAGGGGAGACTAGCCAAAAATTTCTTTCCCCAAATTTTCACTTATGAAAATTTTGCCATTAGAAGCTTAATGGGCCGGAGAGGAAGAGGATGCGAAAAGTTCTAGAGGAGCTTGGAGCTTCGAGGAGAACCATGGGTGAGACCCCAGAGATTCATTGGTGTGATGTTTCTTCCAAGATTCCTCCACTTCACTTCACTTTCTTCCTACTTTTCTTCTTCTTCCACTTCGATCATTCTTAAGGTGAATGTGGGAGAGCAAGCTTTACTTGAGGATTTCTTGATTTTCTTAGAGAAACTAAGCTTCAACTTCCTCCTAGCAAGGGAGAAGTATAGACAAGCAAAGAGAACACATCTCCAACCATCATGAAGTTTAAATCCATTTCAAACTCAAGATTTTCCTTTCTCCTAGGCAATGTTCTTGGATTTGTTTTAGAGAAATAGGTTTAGGCTAATGTTAGAGGAAACACTATGTTGGGGAAGCCATTTTTCATTGTTTTCTGACAAATCTATAAGTGGCTTCCCTACAACCCTAGTTCATAATCCTACGATATTTGGGATCAAGTAATGTTGCGTTTCGATTTAAGCGATTCCTCTCTTTAATGATGTAAAAAGGAATCTTTTTTAGCTTATGGAGTGAAGATTCCTTTGATCTCTTCATTCCCTAAGCTATGATGGTTTACTTCATAAATACTTTTCATTCTTGTGCCAATCAAACTAAGATGGGCTTTTTATTAGCTTGCATAATGAAAGGTTGATACTTCTCACAATCACTGAACATTGATCCATGCATGGTCATTTTGGTAGGATTTTCTACATCAAGTGTATCTAGGATTTTATACCGTAATGATCTTTTATGATATCATATGCGTGTGTAACTTTGTCACCATATGACATGAAAATAAGATTTTTATGTATTTTCATCTCAAGTTTACGTTAAATCTCCCTTTTTTTGTTGTGCTTTCATGTTTAGCAAGAAACATTATAAAAATATATTTTCTATGCTTGCTTTATGTTGAATGCAAGAATATATTTTTTTTTCATGAAGCAACCATCTGTATGGTTGTTCAATGGTATGTATAAGATTCCTTTAGCATATACACTCGCATGTTTAGGATTTTTCATGAACATTTCCGTTCAATATGTACATGGTTAGATATTTATGCATAAATGAGATGATGGCCAATATACAAGGCTTCCACGCAATGTGTAACTCTTTCTTAGCAAGAATTATGTTACCTCTCTCCATGGGTACTACCTAAAAGTGTCCTACATCATATTTTATCATCTCGCATAGTCATGTTCACCTATCTCATGATCATGTGCCTAGTATTACTGTTCATTCACTGTGTATTACTTACATCACAAGCATCATACTAGCTTGGCCACCCATGACATCTCCTATAATTATCATGGTCATATTTTTGTTCATATCTTGCATTGCTTATTGCTACCATTTCTATGTAAATGAAATGTTTCTCTAACAGGTGTAATTCCCGGGTGCTCTATACCCAACACAACCGAACTTGTTATTATTTCTATATAATTAGATGCGTGCACCATGTGCATATCATTCGTACGGGCATCTCGGGGTTTTCTCCCGGGGTTAGGTGTCAACTCTCATAGATGTCCCGTAATCGATCTATTAAAAATTTTGTGTCATATGAGTGCAGCATTTTTTACATTCTCACTTGCATGATTAGCACTCCTCTCATTGAGCATATATCATCATACGCCCATGATGAGTGCATGACATGTTTGAGATGACTAGCTTAACTATACTAACCCATCTCACATATCCCCATTACATATTCACACGTAGAATACTATTCCCCGTAAGGATACCCCTAAATTATGCATACATATCACTTCACCTAGTGTAATTATATTTATGTGTAACCCCGCTCACTTTTATGTGTGTGATCGTTTACCTCATATGATTGTAATGAATGAGCAAGTCATGTGACATTATATGTGAGTGATCCCCTAAAGATAACACTCATGTCTAATTCATCATTCGGATCCCGATGTGATCGGTCGCACTTCGATGTGAGTGATCATATCAGGTCTAGCTTTTAGCACATGCTACTTTCGATCATAACTCGTTAGAGTCATCACTATACACTTAATCACTTTGTACTTCGTGATGACATCCGAGAGGCTCATCGCTACCCGCGCGTCAATTCCTTCGGCGTTGGAATGTCGATGTCCGTTGGTGTCGTTGTCGAGGAATCGACACTCGTTTATCTAACATATCGCCCTAATATCCAAGTAATCTTATTCTTTAGATCATGTAAATGATACTTGCATTAAGAAGCTTCGAGAAGAAAGAAAAAGGCTTAATAATATCTAATTCTAGAGATCCCCGTATAAGGATGACCGTATGGAAATTTAATGTGGCCGTAGATTTTAGGTATAATACTTACTTGCCAGTTCTTTATTTTCTTATAAATGAGCAAGCCTATATCATTAATTAAATCTGCATGTTAGATTGCCTAATAAAACTTCGATTAAATTCTAAAATTCTTTCTTTTAAGAAATTTTAAGTGTAAAGATCAAGGAAGAAACATCAATGTTTCATACTAAGAGTAATATGTTTCTAAGTGTCACGTATCACCTTAAAGTTTCAGTTTTGTTTTATTTCTGTCTTTGTTTTGTTTTATTTTGTTATTGTTTTGTCTCATTTTTTTATTTCTTTATTTTGTTTTATTTTGTTGTTGTTTTTGTTTGTTTTAAGTTTATTGTCCCGTCTTCGAATGTCGACCCGCAAACAAGAGTTAGAACACCATAATACGTAAAATAAATCTATGTCGTAACTTAACTTTAACCCGCAAGGAAAATGTTGTCGCATTTATAAAAAGAAATAATGTCTATTTTATTTAAATTGTTGATCTAGTCGGTTAAATTTTAATTTTTAGACAACCCGGCCGGCTTTCCATGGTTCCTTCATGTCGGATCGTCGGATGCCTCGATCTACTTAGCCCAAAGGTGTTTAAAACTCAGTGACTTAAGATCGTTGTCAATAACCACGGATCGCATCATCCAAGAATTCAACATCAAAACATACCGTGTTTCAAGTTGCGTTTGATGTTCTCTATCGATTAAGGTTTCATTTATGTTTTAATGTTTTTTTATATAAAGATTGATATATTTTAAAGTTGTTTACAATTTATTAATCAATTAAATTTTGTGATTATCTTATTTTATTTTGAATGATTCAATCAAGATGGTTAAATTTATAATAATTTAGGTTCAATTTAAGTAAATAACGTAACAAAAGTTGGTTTTGATTCAATTTAAATAGAACCTTAGATTCAATTTAGGTAGAGTCTAATGTATAGCGACTTAGGTTCAATTTAGGTAGAACCCAATGTATAACATGATTTAGGTTCAATTTTGTAGAACCTCAGTATTTAAGTAAAGCCCAAAAATATAAGATGATCTGTGTAGAACTTAAAGTTCAAAATTGCTTTGATCCAATTTAATTTATAATATAATGTATAATATCCCCGAAATTTAATTCGTTCAACTTAAGATCTGCAAATCCAAAACGTCGATATTACTTACAGATTCAATTTGTGTAGAATCTATGTTCAATTTATTTAGATTCAATTTAGGTAGAATCTAAAGTATGGTGTAAATTAGGCTTAATTTAAGTAGAACCTACGTATAAGATGATTTAGATTCAATGTCGATGTAACCTCGTTCGATGTTATTAGATTCAATATGTGTAGAATTTAAAATTTAGGTCAATTTAAGTTAAACCTAAAGTAGTCGAGATTCGTCAGCTTTTAAGTTTAAGTTTCCTAAAGTTTAAACTATTTTCAATCTAATTTAAATTGAACCTAAAGTTTAAGCCGACTTGGTTCTTTGACTTAGGTCTAACCTCGCGTTAAAGATAAGATTTGCTGTTTTAGATTCAATTTGTGTCAATATAAGATTTAGCCGATTTAGGCTCAATTGGCCGAACCTAAGATTTTGTCGTTTTAGATTCAATTTATTTTGAATCTAAGATTTAAGCCGATTTAGGTTCCACCTGAAATAACCTAATTTTTAAATTGTCTCAGGTTTTAAATTGTCTCGTGTTTAATGTAGGTCAATTCCCCGAAGTCTATTTATATTTAGGTTCACCGTAGTTTGAGCTTCATTATGTAAGTTGAACCTAAAGTATATAAGCCGTTTATGTTCAATTTCTAAGGTATCATGTCTTAAAGTTCAATCAAGGTTGAACTCAGCATATGCCGACTTTGCTCAATGTAGGTCGAGCCTAAAGTATATGTTTTAATTATGTTCAATATAGATCGAACCGAAAGTATGTTAATTTAAGTTCAATGTAGATAAAACCTAAGTTATACGTCGACTTAAGTTTAATGTAGTTCGAACCTAAGGTATATGTCGATTTCGTTTAATATAAAGCCGAACCTAAGGTATAGGTTAACTGGTTTTTGTTTAAGGTATTTAAGTCTAACTTTGGGTTAAATTTATGCAAGACTTAATCGAGTCGATTAAAGTCTAATTCCGATTGGAACTAATTATGGTTTTTGATTAATTAAACCTAATGTAAATAAGGTTTAATTAATATGGCCTAATTAGAGCGAATTCATCAGGTTTTCATAGATTAATTAATTCAATGTATATGGTTTAATTAGTTTAATTATGTCTAATGTTTAGGTTAATTAAAAACTAATGTAAGTAAGGTTTAACTGCATTAATTAGGTCTAATTAGGTTGATTGCACTAATTATATAGAAGTTAATTAAACTTAATGTAAGTAAGGTTTAATTAGATACTCAGCTCCAATTAAAGATTATACCTAATTATAGTTTAAGGTTAAATAAACCTAATGTAAGCAATGTTTAATTAGATTAATTAGGTCTAATTGTAGTTACACCTAATTAAGGTTTAAGGTTAATTGAACTAATGTAAATATGGTTTAATTTCGATTAATTAAAGTCTAATTAGTGGTTAAATTCCAATTATGTTTGTAGTTAATTTAACTTAACATAAGTAAGGTTTAATTAGATTAATTGTGTCTAATTAAAGGTTACACCTAATTATGATTTGTGGTTAATTAAACATAATTTAAGTAAGGGTTAATTAGATTAATTGTGGTTAAACCTAATTATAGTTTGGGACAATTAAACCTATCATAAGGTTTAATTAGATCACTAGGTCTAAGACCTAATTATAATTTAACGTTAATTAAACCAATGTAAGTAAGGTTTAATTAGAATAATTAGGTCTAATTAGGGTTTAATTGGACTTAAAACTAATGTAATTAAGGTTTAAGATGATTAACTGCGCTAATGTTGACTAATTTCCAATTAAAATTGTTTAATTTGTCTTAAACCTAATGTAATTAAGGTTTAAGAGGATTAATATGGCCTAAGAAGGATTAAAACTAATTGTGGCTTAATTTATTTTTTAAACTTAATGTAATTAGATGATTAATTGTGTCTAATTAATATTTTTAAATGTTTAAATTATGTTTAAACCCAACCTAACCGTAACTTAGAATTCATCTCAAAGTTTAAAATGATTTAACCCTAAATATAAGGATTTCATTAATCTTAATTATCCCTTTCAAGTTAAGTGAATTTTAGGCTTAAAAATATAATTTTTAAATTTTACAATTTTCACCCTAAAGATCTAAATTGTCATTTTAAAATTTCCATGTATTAAAACAGTCATTTTGTGGCTCTAATTTTATCACCCTAAAGTTTCTAATTGATTTTCAATTTTTTAGTTTTTATAATTATTTTTGAAAATAATTAAAGTTCGATGAAAATTAAATTTAGCTCCAACGATTTTTCTTCATTCGGAAAAATCATGGAATCTTTCCAAGAGCGAGAATAGTGATCCCTAAAAATTTCATGACTTTTGGAATTATAATTAATTTAATAATTAAATTACTCCATAGAGTAATTAATTAATTAAAAATAAAACTATAATTCATTAATTTCTAATTTCATCTTCATAAATTTCTTCTCATTTTTCCGATTCCGTGTATTTTTGTCATATTTTTGTGATTTCCATATGTCAAGATATGAGTTTTCAAAGTTTTGGCATAATTTCCCCGAATTACTTAAATCCCGATTTTTCTATTAATCCACGTCAGATGCCACAGCATCCTCGCATGCGTCAAATCACACACGGCGTTATTCCATTCGATGCTTTACACACGAGCAACCATGTGACCCGTCGTTTAACCAAATGGGTCTTGTGGCCGACTCACGGGTCTTAAGGCCGACTCGATGGTCCATGGGGTTGTCATCGGGTCAACATTTCGACCACCAAGTTTGACCAACCGGGTTCAGTGGCCGACCAAATGGTCCATGGTGGTCATCGGGGTCCATATTCGCCATTTCGACTGTGCTCAACAAATGGTCGTGTAGGTCGATTTTAAATAAGCTTCTTACGTCATGTCATTTGTCCATGTTCGACCATTTTGACCAAGTTTGACCAAATGGGTCTTAAGTTTGACCAAATGGTATGCAACCTCTGATCAAGGGTCAAATGGTTCATGGTGACCATCGGGTCAATAATCAAATCGTGGTTTATCATCGTCGCTCCGATCATTTTGGAATATCATTATGGTTTCCGATCTCAAGAAGGATTGAATTTTTAAAGGTTTTAAGGAACCCTAACATAATTTCAAAGAGGTCAATATCGGTAAACCACCTCCTAGATGCATCTAATGATCATAGTGATCATTAGGTCTTTCGAAGAGGTTGTCAGTTCTTGAGTCAAAGGTAGAGCTACTTATGACATATCTTTGTCCGTAAGTGTTAATTTGGGGTCCTTATAAAAGTTAGGTCAACAAATTGCATGTGTATTACCGTTCGTCATAATGGTAAGCCCGCTTTATTATATGAGTGATCTATTGTTGGAAGCAATGCTCCTAATGACATTGCTCGTGTGGATATCTCAACGAGAAATTCAAATTACTCGCCCCGTGATCGCCACATATATGTTTCGAGCTAAGGTTCCAAGAGGATTAACATGTGCCACATAGACATTTATTTCCTTAATTCCTTTTTTTAACATTAAAAATATATATACTCTTATTATTAAGATCCAACATGTCTTAAAATCTATTTTGAAATTAATGAGCTCTAACTTCGACCATATTTAAGACTTCCACCCTTTCTTTTTTTTAAAACCATCATATTTGTTGGTACATATTAGAATTATTTGATCCTATGATGGGGTGGATGGTGACCTCATTAAAAACATACACCAAGCCTTAGCCACGCTTATGCACACACTTAGATGAATGTGTTTCAAACAAACTTATATTAGATGCTTGCAAGAATAAGGTAGGGTATAGTTAGGTTTTTCATATATCCTGGCTATTATTCCTTGTTTTGTGCTAAGTGAGGCATTTTATTTGATGACTTCATGTGTTTACTGCTTAGATGTGGGCACAAACATTTTAGAGTTAGTTTACTTGTAAGGACCCTTGTCCAATAAAGGGTGAGTTGTAATGACTTAAGCTAATTCATTTTTTATAAAGGCTAGCCTTTACTAACCGACATGGTTCTCTATACTGCATGTAAATAAATGTTTGCTAAACTTATTCATAGCGCTCTAGTATTTTTGGATTTTTAATATATTTTTATTTAAAAGGGTACGAGTTCTCGGCAAGCTTCGATGTGCAGAATCATGTAATGCAACGTAGGATCGCTGGCTTCGACATGTACCTTACATCTAAAATTATCTTATTTTATAGTTTTAGGATCAAGCATGTATATTCAGAGTCTAACCACATTTTTAATAGTTTTCTTAGAAATGTTGTCGACCCAATGACACTCAATTTATTTATTATTTATTCATTTAACAAGTTTTCTTTTCATGAAGAATGTTGATTTTTCTTCATGGCTTCGTGATTTATCTCTGGGATGCTCTTTCGAATATAACTGTGCTCTTTAAGACCAATAAATTTTTTTCTATAAAATTCTAATAATAAAAGATTAAGATTAAAAAAAAATTAGATTAAAATATCACAACTTTAAAAATATGTTTTACTTTCTTGCATGATCTTGGGTCAGCTTTTAAAATGAGTTTCGTATGTGCATGACAATCACTTAAGCCATACTTACGTAGCCTCTATATTAAGGTTTCATAAGATAATTGACTATTCTTCATGTCCAAGGGAAGTGCTCATGTTTCCCCAACCCGACCGACTACATAAATTTTTACCGAAGTGGTTGTCTAAAATGAACAGATGTTAGAAGTTCCTCAACTCGGGACAAGGTGAGAGTCCTTTGGGTTGTTTCAACTTTGTTGCTGGACGTCCCACTTTTCCTCTAGTCTCAAGGCATCAATACCATTTTTTCTCTTTTGCGGGTATAAGTCCAACTATTTAGAATCTCACTCTGTATGGTCATAAGGTTAGAATAATTCTTTTACTTCGTGTGATTACAAGATATGTTTGGGTGACTCCAAGTTCGTAAAGAACCAACAATAAAAATTAACGTAATAAATTTACTGAAAGGTAGAATTAACATTCTTTACCTAATGGACATTATATTATAACAATAAAAGACTTTCGCTCATAACAAATGCCAATTTTTCCGAGTCGACCCGATGCTTTTTGATTTGATAGTGCCTAAAGATGGCATCCAAGAAGCTTAGTATCAATATTGTCGTCAAGGTAGCTATCTTTCTAGCTGCTCAAAGTCTGTGGTTGTAAAGTCCATGCACGTTATCCATTTTTTGCTCGACTTCTGCATCATAAAAATTGGAAAAACTTGTTGGATGCTATACTTATCGAATGTAGCTTCTTGCCTTTCGAATCCGCACATTTTCTTAGATGTTTCCAACTAAAGAGATGGTCAACTTTCTCATTTTCTACATCATTACTGAAAGAATCTGATTAACGTTAAAATGGTGACATGCTAAGTCGATCGAGATGCCCGTATTTCAATGGCTGATTCGCAAAAATGTCCCGATGCTCTTCAATCTGGATCATTAAGTCTTTGCGGATCTTCATCAAAAACTCACCGATTAGAAAAAATATACCCGGTCCAATTTCAGAACCCAAATCTTAATAATGGTTTCACTGGCCGAGACCCCCTTACGATTACCAGATGTCGACATTACCTCGTCTCCACATTATCGCTCGGAGGTAGAATGTACGAGACCGCTCCAAATTGCCACAAAAAGTAACTATCTCCTCTTCACATGGAAACTTTATCGCAATGTGGTTGGGTGGAGACCATGACCCGGGTTATCGATAGTGACCGATGGAAGATGCATTTCGTGAATTGATCACAACAAGAGGGAATTCGTCCATGTTTGCGAGGTTGCTATCACCTTTCACTCAAGTGAGTAATATAATAATTATTCTTAGTGGATTCCATTCATTCGATAAAAAAAATACTGAGCAAGTTGTAGGTGAAACTACGTCGATCAACCGATCGATGTATTTTAGAATGGTCGACTTGAATAGAATATTCCCTTAAGTTTCGTGTCAACCAAAAATACTATCCACTTGGTATTTATTAATCATCACCGCGACTACTATGATGACAAAGTAAGGAGCCCGATTCGGGGACAAATTAGCATCAAAGGTCAGTACGAAGCTTTGCTGACATGGTGCCAGCTTGCGTACATCCCCCATTGCGAGCCTCTTATGATTGGGCTCACTGTACCAAATCTCCTCCTGTGATAGCCGACATATCCCTATGATGTGGAAAATGTCAAGCGAACAAAGGATCCAAATCATCTTCGACTGTGCTTTCTCCTACATTAGGTTTAGCACCTTTCAGATACAAACACTTTAAGTTTTTCGACCAAAATTAATTTCTTTAATCGTACCCAGGTACCGCACTCGATGTGTCTTCACCATGGTTTTTTGGTATTTTGCAAAACTTGCTCAGACCGTAGAAAAAGCTCTACTTCTCATCGATGGATTCATGCATTTTGTGGTACTCCTTATATTGTATGGAATCCACTGGGGCCGCCATCAAAACTCCCAATATCGGTTCACCATCGCGTGCTGCCTGATCGTTTCGAACAACTACGTCCACTTATCAGCTTCTATCATGCTCTTTTATATTCGAGATGATCGATCGCCTTCATGATTGGGGTACATCATTCCTCTCGCATTTAATCATTATTCCGTGAGGCCCTCTTATGTGAGAGGCAATCAGATTGCTTGTCTTTTCGATGCGGCGAGTAAACAAACTCCACAACGACGCGTGATTGAATAACTCCAAGAGCTCAATCAGTTGTTGGGTTGTCGTATACCAAAAAAAACTTGAGTAGTTTGCTCTTAATCTACTGTGTTTGAGCTACTGACCCGACCCGCAATAACGCAGTAATTTTTGTATCCAAATGATGACCAAAAACTTGACCCGATTTATAAATAGAGGCTAGTGTGCAAGATCTTAAATGATAAAAATTAAAAAATATTTTACACACTAGGGGTACTACGCAAGTATACGTATCGCTTCAAGTAATATAGAGTTTTCTTTAAAAACCCCAGTATCGATCCACGAGGAAGTGAAGTAAGAAGTCTTTAGTCTACTACTAATAGTCCTTAGTTTGGAATGTCGATTAAAATTGTGTTTTATCTAGCAACTATTCCTAAATGTAAAGATAATAACTATATCTAAATGCAAATAATAATTCTAAATATAACCCTTTTTGGATGAGTTGGTTTGGAGAATTTTGAGATATTAAAAACTGCTATTTTTATGTAATGAAATAGATAATGTATAGGATTGAGATGCATTAAATATTGTATGTGCCAAATAGGACCAATCCTATTCTTTACCCTTTGGTCAAGGCTTAAAGAACATTGACTAATCCTATGCTTTGTTACCGAAACTCGCGACTGTAGCCGGAGGATACCGACCGCCACTTCGGAGCTCCCACGTTCCCTCGTCCGAGGACTAACATCTACACTTCAACACTCTAAAGTATAGGACGGAATTAAGGATTTTAGCCTGTCACTCTAAAATCTCCAATTCTACCCCCGATAATTATATTTCTCTATTTATTTGCATTCAATCCCCATGAACTTCACCATCCATGGAATTTGAATGTGGTTTCACTTTGTTGAGAATTACACCGCCCTTTCGGGTCAATATAATTACAACAAATTTTAAAACTACAATGGGCCCTTATTGCAATGTAAATGAAGTGCAAGTAAAAACCATCACATTTATAATTAAATTCACTTCTATCATGCATCACAAAATCCTAAACATGATTTCTACTCATTACAAAAGAAAAGTAAAAGGAAAATAATGGCATAATCTTCTCATGCCGCTATTTCTAAAGAAGAAGAATAAATAAGAGAGATATATCACAAAGCACGAAGAAAACATAAAGGAAACTTCATCTAACAAAAGCAAATCCACTAAATAAATGTTTACAAAATTATAAGATAATGAAGAATAATACTTAGCTTTTTCCCCTTGAAAGAAAGATGAAGATCTCTCCCATAAAGTCTCCCGGTGATCCATGCAATGCTAGCGAAATCCCTTACAAATTCTCTCAAAATCTCCTCTCCAATCTCTCCAAAAGGGTAGAAATTTACATTTCTACTCTTAATCTAAGAATCCTAAACATTCCTCTCTTTTTCTGCACTTTTTCTCTTTCTAATTCCCCTCATTTCTAACATATATTCGCCATTTTAAAGAGTATGGATGAAGTTGAAGAGTTTCCTTAAGCACCCCTTCGAAAAAGCGTCCAAATACGTCGAATATTGGCCCAAAACCGCCAAATGTCGGTTCATGGTCGTCCGGGCCGCTGTCGGCGGGTTCGAGCTCGCTATCGGCGAGCTTTTCGGCCATTTTTCGGTGGTCTTGGGAAAATCTCGCCGTCGGCGAGCAGGCTGTTGCGCGTCTCCACCTTTTCGCTCCGTTTTAGCTCCGTTTCGCCCCATTTCAGTTGCGTTGCGTTCATAACAGATAGCCCTACAAAATAAGAATAAAAACAACCTTTCTTTAAAGTATAATCTCATTCAAAAATATGCAAGAAGTGTAAAAGTGATTAAGCATCAAAAGACTTATCGAAAGGTGTCAGGGCAGAATTTCATTTCTTGCTCGTTTTTGCTCCAAATTACACCATTTTTGTTTCATTTTGCTCCAATCACCATTTCTTGTAACTAAAAACAATAAACATACAAAATAACTTCCTTCAAAGTGTAATATCATCAAAAATAAGTAAAATGATATAGCAAAAAGCGTATATATTTTAGAGCGTGTCAAAATCCCCCAAACTTAATCGCTATCTTGTCCTCAAGTAACACTTTTACTACATAAAATATAACTTAAGGCAATATACTTTTCACCTGTAAGACACTAAATTTTTTTATTTAAAAGAATATATTGGTTTGACTTTTAGAAAGAAATTCAGTAACTCAGGTTAACACTACAAGTATAAGAATATTCAACAATCAAGTCTAAGGATTCTAGTCTTCTATTTATTTCAAGATAATCCATAATTTGTCACATTAAGAATGCCTTGAATGATCATGTGTAAAAGAAGTTCATGCAAACTTCATTAGAACGTAGGCCAATACTTTAAATATAAATTCAGAAATGAAATCAAGTTCTCCCTTTAGGGTGACTCAAGTGAAGCCAATTTTTAATTAGGCATCTCCTCAAGCTTCTCCTCATAAATATTTTTCTTTCCTTTTTCTTTTTTTTTCTCTTCTTTTTTTTCTCTTTTTTTTAATGAGGATTACTATATCTGGAGAGCCTGTAATGATTTTGAACTTCACTCTCCTCTTTCTAAAATTCAAGCTTGAAACACATCTTTACTTTATAATTAAGTATGAGCCTTATTATTCATCGTAAAGTCACAATCTCTTCTTAACACACAATACTTTAAGTCTCTTAGCATTTCAAAAATACAATTTTTAACATATACTTTAAATCCAATTCTTTCATACCAAATATCTTATCTTTATAAAATTAACTTTTATTACTAAAAAATTTCATCCAATCCTTCCATAATATTCATCTAAAATAAAAATTTTTAGTTATCTCAAGCGAGGTTCAATTGCTAGAAGTTATGCTAATAAT
The DNA here is from genome assembly GCA_022702705.1 of Papilionanthe hookeriana x Papilionanthe teres. Taxonomy (NCBI): domain Eukaryota; kingdom Viridiplantae; phylum Streptophyta; class Magnoliopsida; order Asparagales; family Orchidaceae; genus Papilionanthe; species Papilionanthe hookeriana x Papilionanthe teres. The sequence continues at coordinate 25,617,227 of CM040434.1, forward strand.
TTTTGAAAATATAATAATTGAGAACAAATAAGAGTTAATATTTTTCTTCCCCCCAAACTTAAATTTTAAAAATATTTTGCAATTAATTCCATAAAATGTAGCAGGAAGAAAAAGTAAAGGTTGAATCTACTTGTTACTACAGCATCCTATCAAATTCATATACATGCATAATGAGGATAGAAAGACTGTAGGAGAAAGTAAAACTAACCTAAAACATGCTTGTAATAAAATTACACTAAAAGGAAGTATTTTCACATTAAAATTTTATTTTTCTTCCTACCCCCAAACTTAATTTTTAACATATATAGCATTCAGTACAAAAAATATAAGCAGGAAGAAAACAATTTAGAAATTCTATCTACCACAAATGTCTATCAAAATCATTTGAAAGTATTCATTAGGATAGAACAATATGCAGCAGAAAGTAAATCTAAACTAATCATGCCAGAATGAAATTAACTAAACCAAAGTCTAACTAGTATAGCATGTATCAACATGGGAATATAAAAATGTTCTTCAAGACCAAAATAAAGTTGTAACACAAACATAAACACACATAAGTTAAATGAGATTAATTCATCCTTTAACTCATCACATCTTACTAACTTACCTCCAATTTCTAACGGAATCACTACACTAGTAAATTAGGTACTTTCAAATGATTTTATAGATTTTAATCCCAAAGATAAGATTATCCCTAATAAATTGGTTACCGGACACCAATCTCAGGCATCATCTAATCCTTATAATTAAGCACCTCTAACAGTTATAAAGAAAATAGTGTGAGATCATCATAATGTTATTCATCAAATAGGTTCGTGACTCCTACCTAATGAAAATAAAGTTGTAGAAAGGAAGTAACAAATTAAGATGAAACTATCAATGTTCGAAATTCATGATTTCTCTTGTAAAACTCAATTCTGGGTGAGACCCAAGTAACAGTGGACTCGTTAATCCAACTACTATAAGAGATCAAGTCTAGCCATAATAAGAAGTTAAGGAATCAACTCCCTCATGACACACAAAGATCAAATAAAACAACAAACAATCCAAACATCTATCAACAACAATCAAACTTGAACAATCCACACTAAAGCAAACACAATAGAGCACTAACAATCATGACTCTCAAGCACACTAAATCAAAGCACACTGATAACTATGGGTTGCCTCCCATAAAGCGCTTGGATTAATGTCATTAGCCCGACAAATGATTCCACCTGGATCAAAATTCCAATGAAGTAATCCTTGATCAATCGTCCAATCATTTTCAGATCCAGGGATTCCTTTAAAATCCTCAAATTGTAATTTTTAATTTAGCTCTTCATTTTCAGTTGAATTTATATCATAATTCCTCGTATTTCTTTCTAGATCCAATATTCTTCTATTGATTTTGTGAATTTGCATGTTAATATCATCCTTGAAATTTATAAGAAATGGATCTTTATAAGATACTTCAATATCTCCCAAATTTTGGATCGGATTATCTCAGATAATTCGATTCTGGATCAAATTCTTCATGTCACTCTTATGATTCAAGTTATCTTCCAATTCTTCCCTTTTATAATTATTAAATAATGAAGGATCTATCTTAGTTGAGGAAATAGGTTTTTCTAATTCCTTAGGAATTTCTTCCAATGGTCTTCCAATATCCTTATCCTCTTTTCTCAACTTAAAGTTCTTTTGAAATTTATCCTCAAATTCTCTTCCAGGTCTTAATTCGATAATTTTATCATGTTCATCATTTAATTTAGGTTTTTCTTGTGATTGAGTCGTATCTAAAGATATAAAGACTGGTTGTGTAGATGAATTCTCTAAATAGATAGGCTTTAAAATTGTATGGGGTACATCCATCTTAAGTTCATGAGATTTTTCAACAGATGGAATTAAAAGTTTATTATTTTTGGTAGCGTCCATCATTTCACACCTCTCCTGAACATACATACAGTCTTTTTAAGTAATGTTTTCGAATCATCATGAAAATCTATTTCAATCTCATCTTTTAACTTACTCTCAAATCTTTCTTGGAAATGGTCTTTACTTAGATAATCAATTTCATCCATCCAAAAACAATCATCATCTTTTCTCTCAGCTGGATATTTCATAGCCTTTAATACATCAAAAGTTACTTCCTGGTCATTAATATTCATAGTCAAATCTCTTTTTTGCACATCTATCATAGCTTGTCCAAGAATAAGGAAAGGTCTCCCTAAAATAATTGGAATTTCTTTATCTTCCTCCATATCTAATACAATAAAGTTCAAATGAAAGATAAATTTATCCACTTTAACAAGCACATCTTCTATAACTCCCTTAGGATAAGTAACAGAACGATCCACAAATTGAAGGGTTACAGTAGTGGGAGAAATATCGATTAAACCTAACCTTCTAAATATAGATAGAGGCATCACATTAATGCTCACTCCTAAATCACATAAAGCTTTTCCACATAATTTTTCTCCAATTGCACAAGGAATTGTAAAGCTACAAGGATCTTTAAGTTTCCGAGAAAAATTTTTCTGAAGTATAGCGCTGCACTCCTCACTTATTGCAACTGTCTCGTAATCCCCAAATTTCCTTTTCTTGTTTAATATATCCTTTATAAACTTTGCATAACTTGACATCTGTCCCAAAACTTCAGTGAAAGGAATATTTATCGTTAACTTCTTAAGTACTTTCATGAACTTTGAAAATTTTTTATCCAACTCATGCCGTCTCAGATCTTCGAGGAAATGGAGGTGGTGGTTTTTCCAAACTCGATTTTAGTTGGAGATATTAATTTTTCCGCATCCTTAGAAACATGTTCTTCAGGTCTTTTAGTTTTCTTTGTTTCTTTCACAACATCTTTCTCTTTTCTAACCACATCCTCTATCTCTCTTCCACCTTTTAATTGGACAACTTCTATTTGTTCATTAGTGTTCTCTTTATGGTTGATCTCATTGTTGCTAGGAAGTGTTCCTTGGTGTCTATTGCTAAGTGAATTAGCAATTTGTCCCAGTTGATTCTCTATGTTTCTAATCGCAGCATTTTGAATTTGCAACTGGTTTCCCGTTTATAATACCACTTCTTCCATAGACATTTTTTTATCCTCAAATTGTTGATCATTATTAGAGTCTGGTAGATATGAAGGTCTATAGTTTGTGTTCCCCTGATTATTCCAACTTCCATTATGATTTGCATGATTATTTTTCCATTGTTGGTTTCCATCGTCAGTAGTAGGATTCCAGTTAAATTTAGGATGGTTCTCCCAACCCGGATTGTAAAAGTTAGAGTACGGGTTGTTTATGGTATTTAAAGTCTCATATAATAATTTAGAATCAATCAAATGCCCTAATGAACTTTCCTCACTTACGGGAGTAAATCGAGGTCGGTTCATTCCAAATTGGTCCAACTTCTTCGATATTGCGACGAATCCGAGATGCAAGAATTGTAATCGTATCCGTATCATGAACACTGGCTACACTTTTATGATTTACCCTTGCAGAGGGCCATTGAAATTCATTTGTAGCCATTTTTTCAATTAATGCATACGCTTCATCAAATGATTTTGACATTAATGATCCACCAGCGGCAACATCAATTATAGACATAAGGGATCCTACTAACCCATTGTAAAATGTTTGAATGATTAACCAATCGGGCAGAGCATGGTGTGGACACTTTCTTAGGATTTCCTTAAATCTTTCCCAGGCTTCGTATATTGATTCCCCTTCATATTGACAAAATGAGATAATATCGTTTCTAAGTTTAGTAGTCCTTGAAGCTGGAAAATACTTAGCTAGGAATTTCTGAGTTAAATCCTCCCAATTTTTAATAGAACCAGGTGCTAATGAGTATAACCACATTTTAACCTTATCCCTTAGTGAGAAAGGAAAAAGTCTTAGCCTAACAACATCGTCTGACATACCGTTATAACGAAATATAGCACAAAGTTCTAAAAAAATTGATAAATGTAAATAGGGATCCTCCAAAGGAGTTCCCCTAAACTGATTGTTCTGCACCAGTTGGATAATCTCATGATTTATTTCAAATGAGTCAGCTTCTACGATAGTGTTTTGTATACTTGAGTGAATTTCATCTGTCGTAGGATTTACGTAATCCCTCAATGAAGTATGATGATTTTCTAAGTTATTATCTTGAAAGTTTTCCATTTCCATTTCTAGTTTTTCGAGTCCTTTCTGTATTTTTATTTTTTTATTTTTTTCTAACTCGGGATCATAAGACACAAGTACTGCAGATCCTTTGTTTTGCATACGTAACACAACAAACAATACATTAACAATTAAATAAATTAAATGAAAAGTATATTCAACACAACAAAACATTTTTACGAACACCATATTTTTCACACACAGTTTTTTCACAACACTTTTTCATACAACAAAACACTTTCCACACAAAAATAGTTTTTACGATACTACAGTTTTCCAAGTCTAAGCCTAATTACTTCAACTAAAATTCTCCTAAAGTTTTTGCCGAAGCTTCCCCGGCAACAGCGCCAAAAACTTGACCCGGCCCGCAATAACGCAGTAATTTTTTTATCCAAACGATGGCAAAAAACTTGACCCGATTTATAAATAGTGGCTAGTGTGCAAGATCTTAAATGATAAAAATTAGAAAATATTTTACACACTAGGGGTACTACGCAAGTATACGTATCGCTTCAAGTAATATAGAGTTTTCTTTAAAAACCCCAGTATCGATCCCACGAGGAAGTGAAGTAAAAAGTCTTTAGTCAAATTCTAGTCTACTACTAATAGTCCTTAGTTTGGAATGTCGATTAAAATTGTGTTTTATCTAGCAACTATTCCTTAATGCAATTGTTAAATGTAAAGATAATAACTATATCTGAATGCAAATAATAATTCTAAATATAACCCTTTTTGGATGAGTTGGTTTGGAGAATTTTGAGATATTAAAAACTACTATTCTTATGTAATGAAATAGATAATGTATAGGATTGAGATGCATTAAATATTGTATGTGCCAAATAGGAGTAATCATATTCTTTACCCTTTGGTCCAGGCATAAAGAACATCGACTAATCCTATGCTTAGTTATCGAATCTGCGGCTAGGTCGGGAGGATACCGGCGCCACTTCGGAGCTCCCACGTTCCCCTCGCCCGAGGGCTAACATCTACACTTCAACACTCTAAACGATGAGACCGAATTAAGGATTTTAGCCTGTCACTCTAAAATCTCCAATTCTACGCCCGATAATTATATTTCCCTATTTATTTGCATTCAATCCCCATGAACTTCACCATCTATGGAATTTGAATGTAGTTTCACTTTGTTGAGAATTATACCGCCCTTTCGGGTCAATACAATTACAACGAATTTTAACACTACAATGGGCCCTTATTGCAATGTAAATGAAGTGCAAGTAAAAACCATCACATTTATAATTAAATTCACTTATATCATGCATCACAAAATCCTAAACATGATTTCTACTCATTACAAAAGAAAAGTAAAAGGAAAATAATGGCATAATCTTCTCATGCCGCTATTTCCAAAGAAGAAGAATAAGTAAGAGAGATACATCACAAAGCACGAAGAAAACATAAAGGAAACTTCATTTAACAAAAGCAAATCCACTAAATAAATGTTTACAAAATTATAAGATAATGAAGAACAATACTTAACTTTTTCCCCTTGAAAGAAAGACGAAATTTTCTCCCATAAAGTCTCCCAGTGATCCATGCAATGCTAGCAAAATCCCTTACAAATTCTCTCAAAATCTCCTCTCTAATCTCTCCAAAAGGGTAGAAATCTACATTTCTACTCTTAATCTAAGAATCCTAAACATTCCTCTCTTTTTCTGTACTTTTTCTCCTCTCTAATTCCCCTCATTTCTAACATATATTCGTCATTTTAAAGAGTATGGACGAAGTTGAAGAGTTTCCTTAAGCACCCTTTCAAAAAAGCGTTCAAATACGTCGAATATTAGCCCAAAACCGCCAAATGTCGGTTCATGGTCGTCCGGGCCGCTGTCGGCGGGTTCGAGCTCGCTGTCGGCGTGCTTTTCGGCCATTTTTCGGTGGTCTCGAGAAAATCTCGCCGTCAGCGAGCAGGCTGCTGCGCGGCTCCACCGTTTCGCTCCGTTTGGCTCCGTTTAGCTCCGTTTCGCCCCATTTCAGTTGCGTTGCGTTCGTAACAGATAGCCATACAAAATAAGCATAAAAACAACCTTTCTTTAAAGTGTAATCTCATTCAAAAATATGCAAGAAGTGTAAAAGAGATTAAACATCAAAAGACTTATCGAAAGGTGTCAGGGCAGAATTTCATTTCTTGCTCGTTTTTGCTCTAAATTGCACCATTTTTGTTTCCTTTTGCTCCAATCACCATTTTTTGTACCTAAAACCAATAAACATACAAAATACTTTCCTTCAAAGTGTAATATTATCAAAAATAAGTAAAATGATATAGCAAAAAGCGTATATATTTTAGGCGTGTCAGCTACCCATGCTGCCATTGGCTTCAAATTTCAAACATCTAGTATTTCCTTCTAGAATCAAATGATATACATTCGAGTGTTCTCGTTCATTCCTTACTTGACGAGCCATAGAGCATTCAAGTCCTTTCTAGACTTTTGGGTGCTAGCAAATTATGCTATGTATATCTTTTTGGACTCACTAAAGGAGGAGATTACTCCTGCCAGGAGGCCATTAAACCATCCGAGGGATGAGTCCCTCGGCATGGTGTAAAATAATTGACACTTATGCATGTCAGAGATTTTGAGAAGGCAGAAAGCTGACTCAATGGTTGTTATATGGTCGATAGGATCACTTCGACCAATGTAGGATTTTGAAGATGGAATTTTGAACTTCTCTATTGGCTTAGCATTACAGATCTACTGGGAGAACACATTCTCAAGCTAAAAGTAGACATCTATTTATCTAAATCGTGGTCTACGCCTCGGTGCAGACCCAACGATATCCTAGTACTGGGATTCTTCAATTCTTTCTGCCCGCTAAGTTGTTCGGCCCTTCCCTCGAGTAGATCATGTTCTTCTTGAGGGTTTCATTCTTATGGAGCTTGTGCCCTTCCCTCGAGTAGATCATGGGTCAATTCTGTCATCTAACACACCATTTGATCATGGAGTTCCTAAATTTATTGTTTGCATAAATTCTATAATAAACTCCTTTTTTTAACATTTCTCCCATGTGAGTTTCTTCTCTGTGGCATGCTTCTCCTCTTGTTGATGACATGATTCCATGCTCACTTCATTGTTTGGGATGTTGAATTCCTAAGTGTCATGTGGATCACAACCAAGATGTAGAGTTTCAGATGGACGAGAGAGAGAGAGAGAGAGAGAGTAAAATAGTGTGCGTAGTAATTCAAGTTACGAGAGAATAAATTTGGTAATACTCTATTGAATAAATGGCCCCTTATTTATAGGTCATACGGTATCTGACATAAAATTGCATTTTGTCTATGCTTTAATAGGGCCATCACAAGTTATTATGACACTTTTTCACATTTGTAATCCACTCTGGTACCCTTTCATATTCATAACTGATGTTAGCACTATTTGATATTCATAATTGCTTCAAAAGGATCATTAGTGATCTGTTACCTATGCCTGTCGGTCAGTTGAAACCTTTGGTCATCTGACGTACGTTAGGTCGGCTAAATGGTCATTAGTCAGCATTCTCAATGGAATCTTGAGTAGAGGCCCTCTTATCGTAAGGGTTTACTTAAATTGTTAGACAAAGTGTGTATCACTGTAATCTGAAAGGTAGTTTTCCTTCGACAAGGGGCTTTCTTACAAAATTAGAAAGGTATTTACAGGGTGCTCTTTGCGAACTTCGTGGAAAATTTCAGAACCAGTCAAGGGAGTTGGTTACAAATGACTGTCCCTTGGATTGCGTGTCACATGTTCTTTTTGTTTGACTGTGCTTCAGTTCGGTTGACCCATAGTTCCAACTAAAGAAAACAATGCTTAGTGTTTTCATCTTTTGACTATCTCGATGGAGTTCTTTAGTGTCCATTAAGCTAGACTGGTTGAATTTTCTTGAAACTTGTGCAATCATATTTCTGATGTACTTGCAACAACCCTGGCGACGAACAAAATCATGACAACGCTCCAAGAAACCCTAACAACGCCTTGTTTTCCCTTGGATATAAGGGATTTGATCTCTTAAAAAAACTTTTAGATAATTTTTGTTGCAAGGTATCCAATCAAATCAATTTCTAAATGTAATTTATTAACTTCAACAAAAACTAAACAGTTCATTAAAAATTAATTAAATTAGGAATGCAGTGCGACTTAGAAAACAAATAATAGTTTTATTAAAAATAATTCATCAATCCAATTCACAAAGGATTAATGGATTACAAATGCCGTAAATGAAAAGAATCAATATATTTAAGCTGATTAGTTTATTTTTGAATCTTACTTGAACAAAATTTGAATTTTAGAGCATTGATACTATATTTTGATTAAGACATTGTAGCGGTCCAGTTGTTATTAGTTTACAATTTGAGTGTAAATTCAAACGAATAATTGATAGCCGTGAGTTCCAATTTTTAACAAAATAATTTATAAAGAAAATTGAAATTCTGAAAACCCAAGTACCCAACAATGTCGTGTCATACACATCCAAAATGACGGATAATTAAATGATAATATTTAATATGTGATCCTCCATACACTCGTAACAATACGCATTAGCCGTGGCCTCAATCTCTCAAAGGAAGTCGCCACGCGTCACAAATATACTTATTATCTATAACCAGAAGAGGCAAACGAAAACTTTAAATATGAGTTTTCAGCCTCTTGGCAAACGGCAATCAGTTTCTTCATACCACGAAATACAGCTACGATACGAAACGAAGTTTACGAAGGCCAAAAATGGTTCATCAGCATGCGACTACTGGGCATACTGGGGTGAGGATGAGGAGGCGCAAGGTGGTGGGGCCAGCTGTGGGAATGGTAGCCTGCGCTGCGGCGGGGGTGGTCGAGTGGCCCATCGGTGCGTTGGTGTATGTCTTTCGGCGCATGAAGGGCAGACGCATAATGTCTCACCCGGCTCACGTGGTCTACCCTCGTGTTGCTCGAGCTATTCCTATTTAAGCGGTGCCTGTTGTTCTTTGTAGATAATATTGGTGGGGCTTTGTTAGGCAATGCCAGCTTTTGGGAGTGTTTATTTCTTGTATGGGTTCTGTGTGTGCTCATTGTTGTTTAAAAGTTTGCAGTTTCATGTTGAATTGAAGTTGGTTTAATGTTAAAGTTGAAGCGTAAAATCAGCATTTTATTTTTCAGTCCGTGGAGATTTGATTTGTATTTACACTTCCAACCACCAAAATAAAATACACTTGAATAAAAAATTGAAACATACATGCAATCTTAATTTGTCCTAAAAGAATGGGTTTACGTTTGATCTCTAAAAAATGATGCAATTAATAGATGGGAATCTAAAAGATCAAATTTGAAGGAAAACGCAGTCCAGTCCCAATTCCGAAAACTTAAAGGCTCATTTGGTTTTCTATATTCATTTAATTTTTTTTCTTATATAACTTTGACTTTTTTAATGTCTTTTTTAATAGCAAATTAACTCGAATCTAAATTTGGCGTGTGTGAGGCATAAGCATGAAGCGGTAGAAACCGTCAGTGAGAGGGTAAGGTAGGGAGATAGAGAGATAGATGAGAGGTAAGAAAAGAGATAAAGACTTGTTCGGTTGAAGCGAATGGGGGCATTCCTGAGCTTTGTGAATTGTTTTATGCCTAAGATTTGGTTACGCGAGAGAGAGAGAGAGAGAGAGAGAGAGAGAGAGAGAGAGAGAGATTTTCCTACAGATGCTTTTCAGCGTTGATGTCTGGTAGAACCAGAAAGGTTGGGATGGGGAGCCGGGCGCATTTCGTGATTTGATCTTCATTTCACGTTTGTCAATGCTACCCATCTACATTTTTTTATTATTATTATTTTCTTATCTCCCCTCAAATCTCTCATTTGATTTTAGCCTCTTTCATCCATTCTTCTTTCGTTACACTTCTTCTCCTCTGTCACTTACTCTCTTTATATGTATATCATATATTTTTATTTTCTGTTGTTGTGGTTTAATGGTTTGCATTTGAGCTTGATTTCTATTTTTTGATGCTTCTGCTATTTTGCTGCTTTGGTGAAAAAATTCCACCCAAGCATTGGTTGTTTTGTTTATATCTTCTTAAATATGTAAATCATTTTTATAGAGATAATCATATACACTGTGGGTTGTTTTTAAAATATATCAATCTGAATATGTTATGAGCCGATGCAAGTCTAAAAGTTTAGGTGTCAGAGCCTTCAGCAACGTCACTTCACATCTTCTTCTTCAGTCTGAATATTGGTCTTATGGAGACCGAAATTTGCAGTTCTAGTTATTTTTAGAAAATATCTATAAAAAATTTATGTGTTAGTGCAATTATGAAAATTTTGATCTTAGATTACTCATTAATTTTATTTCACATCTTCTTCAATCTGAAAAATAATTTTTATGGAGACAATTATGTGCGTTGTATATTATTTTTGAAACATATTTTAATAACAACTATCAGTGCATATAAGTCTCTCAATAAGTGTATTTTTTAGATTGAAGAAGAGAGTGTGAATGAAATTACCGAATGATCTAACATCTAAACTTTCATATTTACATTAATTATTTTTGTTGTCATCGTTATTGTAGTTATACGCAAGAATGATTGCTCACTTTTTAAGTATTCAAGTATTTTACACCATAATAATTTTTTTGCCTTTTTGTAGCAGGTCCTCTTTATCTTATTCTATTGTAATTATTCAAAAAATTACAATTTTTCCGATATATTCCATGTAAAGGTGAACCGGCCTCCGCGTACTTCGCTTAATCTTAATATTGTAACAAATTTATAATATATTCAATAATTGCAGAGTTACTTTTATCAACACAAGTATACGTATCACTCAAGTAATACAGAGCTACAGTGGAGTCCCGAATATCGATCTCACATGGAGATATCGGAGGCTATGAGCTAGGATTATAGAAACCGATTCGGAATCACAACTTGTAAATCGAATTGCTTATACGTCACTAATAAGCAATCGTAAATAAGATGCAATTTTAATAAACTAATTCTACTAACAATTAACTACTACGTAATAAAGTGAGGTTTAATATTTATATATAAGCATCCTTCTCCTTTGTTAAGAAATTTAAGTGAATGAATAATTAGAATTAGTTTAAAAGCGTGTTGTGATCGAATAGGAGCATAGATATTCTTTACCCTTTGGTCCAGGGCATAAAGAACATTGACTAACCCTATGCTTGGTTCTCGAATCTGCTGGTAGGTGGGAGGATACCGGCTCTCACTTCGGAGCTCCCACGTTCCCCTCGTCCGAGGGCTAACATCTACACTTCGACTCCGAACGATAAGACCGAATTGAGGATTTCAGTCTGTCACTCTAAAATCTCTAATTCTACGCTCGATAAATAATATTTTCCTATTTATTGCACCATACTTTCAAGGACTTTTACCTCCCTGAATCTCGGATGTAATCTTCACTTTAGTTGTTAAACTCAACATATTTTAACAATCAATTGGCCAGATTGAATGTAAATTAAGATTTAAGTGTAAAGATTATCACAACTTCTTTAACATTCTCTTGACACAACTAATTCAAATCACCATTTCACAAAAATCTCAAAACAAGGAGAAAGACAGAGAAACTACTATAATTTCATGGAGACGATACGATAAAACTTGGATTTCATATATATAAAAAAAATTATATAAACTAAAATAAGTAAATACAACTTATCTCGAATTCCTCCCCAAGCAAACTCATTGAAGTTCCTCTGAATATCTTCCTTGCTTTATAGCACACTGAATTCTCCTTCGAAGCGGCAAGGAGGAAGAAATCTCACTTTCCTTCTACTTTTACAATCTCTCGAAGAATTCCTCACAAATAACACTAAATAGACTCACTCTCTAAAACTCTAATGGAACCACCAACAAAATGAAAACACTTTAACACACTCCTAGACTCTTTAGACACTTGATGGACACGTGGTGGACACTTTTTTCGGCCTCCATATGTTTCTTTTAAAGTAATTGAAGAGTTTCCAAGAGTTACCCAAGCATCCTTTCAAAAATTGTCCACATTCAATGCACCTTGTGAGAGAACCGACTTTCTCGCCGTCGGCAACTTCGATCTCGTCGTCGGCGGGATTCTAGAATACTTGACTTTAGACTCTCTCTCTTAAGGCTCGATGTCGGCAATCTCGAGCTTGTCGTCGGCGACCTCCCTTGTAATATATATATGCCGTCGGCGCCTTCGATCTCGCCGTCGGCGCCCTAGATCAAATCTTCATATTTTGGTCCTTTTTTCTCCAAATTCACTCCTTTTTGCATATTTTAGTTCCAATATCCATAAATTTGCATACATGCAACAAAACATCAAAAATATCTTTTTTTAAAGTGCAATATTATCAAAATAAATATAAAATAGGCATGAAAATCTTAATATATTTTCAGTAGGTCAAAAGGTCAAACAATCCTTGTTTTTAGAAAGATCTGTAGCACATTAGATCTCCGAAAAAGAGTCCAGTTTCTCCGTTAGCAGCTTTCTAACAACTCATAATAAAGTGCTTCTCCAAGTAGTAGCTTTACATCCATTTCTTGAAAAAGTAGCAGCCACTCCAAATGCACCCTAAAGTATATGGGAATTCACAGCTCATAATTTGTCTCGTGTTTGTCGGTCGCCTATGGAATTTGTCGGTTGCTCTTAAAAAATAATTTAATTTAATACATATATAATTTCTAATTTTAAAATAACATTTTTATTTTAGAAAATGAGATCAAATAGATCTCATACATTTACTAGTTTAATTATTTGAGCACAACACCACAAGTAATACACCATTCCGAGAGATAGACATACTACTTAGCGGTGAGCTCGATCATATAAACTAAAATAATTTATGTTATATGTTTGATCTGCAAACATTTTGTGTGACCGACAAGTTCCCCATATAATATAAAGATTAGATAGGGTTTAAATTATCTGAATTTCTAATTATTTATGAGAGTAAGCCCCTATAATTAATAACATCTTAAATAACTAAACTCACTTAAGAAAGCTCTTGATAATGATAAGGGGTTTGGTCTTCAAGAATTCAAAGTTGAGTTTCCACGATTGTTTATATGGAATTCAAGTGGAAATGTACCAAGTGAAAATAGTTATTTTGGGAAGCCAAAGGAGCGAGAAATAGGGGATGTCACGGATCTTGAGGCTAGCCTCGGTGACTTCCCAAGCAATTCTATTATTTGGGTTTACATCTTGAGAGTGAAGTCATTTAATGTTTACGCTTGTCATTTTATTTAAAATTTAGGGCTTACACTTACACATTATCTGGTTGTGCAAATAACATGGATTTGAGGATTTACGTAGTAATGAACGAACAACCTCGGAATCCTAGAAAAGGTAGGACTTATACCGAACAACATGATTGCGTAAAACCCTAAAGATAAAGTGAGGATTTACGTTGTACTAGAAAGAAAACCCTGAAGTCCTAAGGGCTTATATTATTTACAAGTAAGGAAAGTTTTGTTGAAGTATATCCGACCCATTGTTGAGTGTTGATCGTCATCTGAAGTCATTCTTTGTCCACTTACAGCCTATTTCGAGCTCCTTGCTTTGATCACTTAGGGTTTAGGATTTATGTTTTTTATTTATGATTATTTATGAGTCCCATGGCTTGCTGTGGTGTTCCTCCTAAACAAATGACCTACTATTCTCTACTCTAGTGGTCTTTGAAGGTATATTAAACTATGCATAAGTAAATTGTAAGGAACGGTAAAATAAAAAAATGTCTTAAAAAGAAGAGTGACCGTGTGTACCTGCCACTTCTATTGCTACTGCTGAAAGGTTACTTTTGTGAACATATCATGCATATGTATAAAAATTGAAATGAAACATAAGAAGAAATACAGCATGCAGAATGAGCTAGGTGGCACATACGAAAGATCGGAGTCAGATGTAAGAATATTTGGTAAAGGGGAGCTCGGAATCATGACCGAAGCCCTAATAATTCTCGAGGGACATTCGTAGGCAACTATTAACATCGTGTCTATATGACCCAACATGAGGTAAAAGGTTACTAGAAAGATGACCAGGGAAGGGCAACTCCCAACCTAATCCGTATGACTGACATATGATCTTACTAAAAGTAATACAAAAAAATTCTTAATTTATCATGCATAAAGATAATTTAAATTTATACTTTTTTAGCAGGCAAAATATGATTTATCATTCAAAAATGTATATGTGTGTGTGTGTGTGTGTGTGGGTGTGTGGGTGGGTGTGTGGGTGTGTATCACTACTATGCTTATTTTTGATGATCAGACATTTCACAAGTCAGTCATACCATTGGGCTAGAGCTACCAGCAACCCATGAAAGCAAGGATTAACCCTTTACTAAATTTTAGAGAGCAGTAATGTCAATCATTGACCCTCCTGTAGTCCTCAGGCTAGAATATACAATACTTCACACATACCTAGATACTTTTCTCGTCATCACTCTTGCCACCAAAACCTCCAACTTACACCATCTTCAATGCTCCGTATGTGGCCACTTTAAACATCCCTTGTTGGTATGAGGTTGGAGCATTATATCCATACACATACCCCTAGCATTGGGTATTACTATAGGTTAAGTAGTGACGGGATAATTCTCATATTGATTTAAAGGGGCACGAATCATATCTTGGTGAGTCCTCATGTTTTAATGATGATTTTCCTAACCAAATTATATTAAGTCTAGATGTCCTATAAAATATCCAAGATCTTGCTAAAGGTGTTCAGGGAGTGACCCTAAATAACTTTAGAATCTCCTGGACTAATTAAAGTTCATTTGGCCTTGCTATATGGTTTAGTTGATCAGCGACTGACCGCAATTACGCAAGTAAAATAGCTTATAAAATTATGGCCAAACTCGACCCCAAATCAAATTAAGCGGCTAATGTATGATAATTAAAGATTAAAATTTTTATAAATAAATATAAATCGTACACTAGGGGTACTACGCAAGTATACGTATCGTTTCAAATAAACTAGGACTTTCTTTTTAAAAAGCTCGGATATCGATCCCACGAGGGAAAGCTAAGTAAAAATTAAGAAAGAAAGAAGAAAATCTATTTAAAAGCTAATCAACTAAAAAGTAAAAATATGCAAGTTACTTAAGTAGCAATTGTAAGTAAGAACGTAATTTAAATGCTTTAACACAATAAACAAAGATTCTTTCCCCATACGAAATATTTCATGATTAGTAAACATCTAAGTTAGCTTGGGAACTTTGAGAATGAGGTATTGTGACAAATAGGAGCATATATATTCTTTACCCTTTGGTCAAGTGCATAAAGAACATTGGCTAGTTTATAAAGATTGGATCAGGATGTATTATTAGTAGTAAGGAAGAATTCTAGGCTCTCACTTCTAGATTCCCCCAAGGGTGCCTATGGTTGGGCCTACTAGTGACCCGTCACCTCTTCTTAAACCAAATTTATAGAATTTAGTCTGTCACTCTAAAAACATATTCAATTCTACGCCCTTCAAAGATGATCTCCTTATCTATTTACACCTCCCCCTTCAAGGATTACCATCTACGTTTCTAAGAGAAATTGATACATACAAGTTAAGAACTCTTAGCCCACGGTCAGATCTTAAGAATTCTCCACAGATTTTAACAATACAAGTGGCTAATTTATAGTGTAAATGAAGATCAAATAAAGTATCATCACAAATTATGGAAGAAGAAAATCAAAGTTTTTAAAACCAAATTAAATCCTTAACTAAATCATTTCATATTCTTAAGGAGAAAGAGAGAAGACTACTTAGAATGCATAGGATTCACACCACAAACTATATTTATATAATTCGAATTCAAAGTATAAAATTTAAGAACCAAGTTATAAATACTTATTCGAAATAATATCCAAGCAATCCTTTGAAGTTTCTCGACTCCGACCGACTTTTACAAGACTCCGACTCCAGCGATCACACTTAAAAGACTCTAAACTCTCACTAAAGTAAAGTAAATAACACTCCACACTCTTTAACTAAATGAGAATACACACCTCTTTCACTCTTACAACACCTACACACACCCAACAACCACACTTTGCTGTTGAATCGTTCTCTATTTATACAGCTTCAAAAATGACCAGGGGTTACTCCAGGCATCTCTTCAAAATTCTTCCACATTCAATGAATATTCTAGAAATTAACTGTGGCGCCTAGGCGCCAGTTTTGTGCGCGAATGGACGCGCACCTTCGAGGTTTGAGTGACACCTCTTCATTGAATAACTGATTCCCTGTGTTTATATTCATTGTATCTTATTTATAAAATATGAGAATATGTCCAGAGACTTCTAGATTTCTTCTGAGGCATCAATAACTATCCAAGAATTCTCTAAATTCCCTGTTGAGTGCGGCGGCGAGGCTCGAGAATCGGCTCTTTTTCTTCTTTTCTTCACTTGACTCATTTTGCTCCTTTTACTCCTTTTTCGACTCTTTTTCTTCATAAACTCGTTTTCTTGTACCTGCAACCAAAAACATAAGAAATACCTTTCATTAAAGCATAATATCCTTAAAATATTAGTTGTAAATGATATAAAATTTTAGGTAATTTTAAGGTGGATTAATTCCCCCAAACTTAAATGTTGCTTATCCTCAAGTAACTCTTTACTACTAAAAATAATAATCTATGGAGAAAAAAGTTTCTTTAAGACTTTTATAACTGTTCGTTTTATAAATAGAATAATGAAACTTAAAAAGCTTTTTAATAACTTAGGCTAAAACCAAAAAATGTAAAATATTTAATAATTAAGTGTTAAGAACTCTCTTCTCCTATCTATTTCAAAAAATAATTGCAATTTTTATATTAAGAACATGTAGATAATTTATAAAAAAATTTCATGATAATTCTACTAGTAAGGATGCTTGTACATGAAACTTAAGAAAAAAATGTAATTAGGTCTCGTTCATAAGATAATTCGAGTGAAGCCGATTTTGATTAGGCATCTCCTTAAGCTTGTCCTCACTTATTCTTTTTCTTTTTCTTTTTCTTTTTATATTTGGATTGCTTTTCAATCCTATATATTTTTTCTTTTCTTTTCAGGGATTGTTTTCAATCCTTTTTTTTTCTTTTTTTAAGTGAGGATTAATATATCTGGATAATCTGTTAATGATTTTGAACTTCACTATCCTTAACTTATATTTAAAAACTTAATACATTTTTCACTTAATGAATATGTATTTGGAGAAAATATTTTTCATAGAGTTTCAATTCTATCTTCTCAAATAAATATCTAGATTCCTTAATATTTTCAAAATAAAATATTTTATTTGATTTAGATATTTGAATCAAAATTCTTACACTCTTTTATTAAAAAAATTACAATTTTTAGGATTATCCCTTGTTATATAAAAAATGTTTTTTTTTTTAAGTTTATTATAATATTCATAAAAACAACAACACATCTATCTTAAATTAACTTTTCTTCCATAGGTTATGTTATTAATTTTGAAAATATTGCTTACTTAAGGATAAGTAAAGTTTAATTTTAAGTTCTTTTCCCTCCCCAAACTTAGTTCTTTTAATAAGGTTTAAACATTTTGCAATATGAAATTTTAAACTAAGCAGGAAGAAGAAGATACAACGTTTAAGGTATTTAAAACGGTAGAGTAATACAGGTATAAGTAACAAGATAAAAGAGTAGCAAAGTGAATTACATATGAAAACTAAACACTTTAACTATTTTAAACACTAAAAACAACAAGAGCTTAAATAGGATTAAGTTCTAAGCATTCTTACAACAGAATCATAACTCAGTTACTACAGAGTACTCATACAGTGCAATAATACTAAAAAGGTAAACACACACACAACAGGTACATAATTAAAGCAAAGCAGAAATAAAGTTTAATCATCCTCATCCTCTTCATCATCGTCAAAGAAATCATTAGGAATAGGACTTCTGAGATTTATCTATGGGGTGAATTTAGGACAAGTAGAAAATTCGATATTCTTATCACCCTTTAAAAATTTCACAAGAGCATCATTATATTCCCCATCATAGTCACTCTTCCTCGTATATAATCGGACACTTGATCGATCTTACTATCCATATCATCTGCTACGCATTGCATTAAGAATATATCGCGTTGATGCTCTAAGTGCCTCTGACAAACGGTATTCCACACATGCGGTGGAGGCTTAGAAGTAGAAGTGGAAGGTCTGGGTGCAGAAGTAGAAGGCATAGAAGAAGTAGATGCTCCAGAACCTTGACTTTTTGTTTTTCCATAAGTATCCACATGAGATTTTCCAATTGGCTTCAGTGGCTTAAGTATCTCTTCAGAATGAGAGTAAGTAATACCGGCATTCTTACAAATCAAGAAAATGAGAGCCGGGAAGCCTAAACCAGAAATAACACTTCCTCTAGCGAAGTATTGATTACATCATATATGATGGCTCCCACATCGATTGGCTTCATTTATTGAATGCAATCATTTAAAATAGCTTATTATTTCGTCACTTCACTCAGGTGATTTGATGGAAGAATTCGAGCAAAAATAAAGTAGTGTCAGACTTTAGAAGTAGCATTAAGCATATAAGAGGAAAACTTTACCAGTTTATTGTTTCAGATTTTCCAAGATCCTCTTCCATCAGTCATGTAGGCTAAAATCTCATCGAAGCTCTCCTTCGGATAAAATAAAAACATCATAGAAGTAGTACGTAGAAGGAGGTGGGCAATAAAGCATGTTGATGACTTCGGGAGTGAACTCGACTCTCATCCCCTAATATAAACTTCATTATCGACCATTTCAGAAAAATTTGCATAGAATTCCCAAACAACAGAAATAACGGCTACAGCAGAGAAATAACAAAACAGCTCCCACTGTCGAGTAGCAATAATATTTTTGATTGAGCTGCCGGGATGATAAAAAATTCGTTCCACAATGAATTTGCGAGCCAACACGAATTCTTTGTAGCCACTTGAGCACTTGCGCTAGCAAAATTCGACTGATCAAATTAACTTCGCTCCTTTCCTCATTTTGATTTTGGTGCCATTATGTAATTTTGAAAATAATTCTAAACAATTTATAAAATCCATAATATGGCACAATATCTAAGCTTAAAATACTAAATTAAGCTTAGATCCATGGATTTTCCACTTAAAAATCAAAATTTTCTTCTAAAATTTTGGCACTTATTCATATGTAGAGAAATCCATGGTGGAAACTCAAAATAACTATACCAAAATGTAGATCTAACCTCGAGAAGTTGAAATCCGAGTTTTTACGCTTCGAAACTTCACGAATCGAGCTCGAAATGGAACCACAGGATTGATTTTCATGAGTTTTGAGGAAGAAGATGAAGCTTAGGTGCGTTAATCGTGATGGGCTCGATTTTAAGGTCGAAATCGGGTTCGAGTGAGCGGCACCTTGGCGCTAATTCGGCGCACTAGAGCCGGACTCGTCAAAAATTTTGAAAAATTCCCAAAATTTTAAATTATGTAATTTAGGTATTCTAACATCTGTAAACTTAAAATCACATCATACCCGAAAAAAATATTTAAGTCCAAAATAGATTTCAAATTTAAGATACATTCCAAACACAACTTGATACATTTCAAACTCAAATTTTACTTCATTTCATTTCGGATCTTCGAAGATAAGGTTCAAAAAATTACGAGAAAATACACATAAACAACTTCTCACATCTCACAACAACATATAACAATCACAAAAATCACTTACACAAAACATCAAGCAAATCACTTAACACTTAACTATTACAATCAATTTCTCCACATAAATTCACCCTAATTTCATGGATTCACATCAGAACCTTCATTAATTCCACAAGGTAATTCACTTCGAACAAAGGAATGGAAGAAAGGGACACGAGAAAATTCTAAGGCCATCTTTTCATCGATCCAATTGTTCTTAGCATACATGGTTACCTGATAGTAATCGAAAGGTGCCAAATGATCGGATTGAACCTTCATGTGCCACTCCATATGCTCATATTGATGGTACATTTCATGCAACCTTTCTCCAACATGAACCAATTCTCCTTCGATCTTCTCGAGTTGATCGAATAGCTTCTCGAACATCATGGCTCGGTAGCCATTAAAGTAAGTTTGTGAATCCTTGTGCACAAACTTGGCTTTTACTTCATTTGTTAAGTTTAATCTCTCCATTGAAGCAATAAAATCTCTCTTCTATCTCAAAAGTATAGTTTTAAGTTGAAAATCTGATGGCTTGATGTTTGGGGATGAAGAAGTCGTGATTTATAGGGATTTGAGTGGGTAAAATCTACTATGGGCCGGTTTTTCCACGATACGGAACTGTGGCGCCTATGCGCCGATTTTGGCGCTTAGGCGCCGATGATTTCAATGTCCGAGTGCCTAGGCGCCGGTTCGGTGCCTAGGCGCTAGAATTATGAAAATCATAGGTTCGCCCTTCATCGAATTTTCATAAGTTTCACACCAAATTAGGGTCTAAAAATGTAGATCAAAAGATATGTAACTAAGTGAAGTCACATATAAAACACTCTCAATATCAAAACAAATCAAATCATAGTATGGGTTGCTTCCCACAAAGCACTTGGTTTAATGTCGTCAGCCCAACATAACCAATTGTTTACTCCAAATAGGTTAAATATAGCACATTTTTAAAAGATGGCAAACTTCCTCTAATATAGTGCTTCAATCTTTGTCCATTTACTTTAATTCTCCATAAAGATAAACTTTCTTAACAACATCTTTCATAACTGGGTTTAATCTCTTTTGAGGTTCAATGCTGGGTTTACTATCATCTTCCAATAATATTTGGTGCATACAAATTTAAAAGTTAATTCCTTTAATATCTACTATTGTCCATCCAAAAGCTTTTTTATACGGCTTTAACACTTCAATCAATTTCATCCTTGTTTTGTAGTTAATTCGGAAGATATAATCACATGTAAAGTTAATGAATTCACTAAAAGGCTTAATTCAAATGAGAGGGTAATTCCTTCGATTCCAATTTTGGAGCCTTTTCAATGGATGGTTTGAATTCATTACTTTCGGTTGTATCCAATATTTCCCAATTTTCCATTAATATAATGAACATCTTTTATATCTTCTTTAGAATCACTTTCATCACTTAAATCTTCGAGTGTCCGAAAACTCTTCTTCTTTAGAGAAGATCTGACATTTTTCTTGATAGTGTTGTACTATCATGTAGTCAAAGATATCCATTTTGTAACACTCTTCCTTATTAGGATACCTCATTGATTTAAGAACATTAAATGTTACTTCTTGATCATTAACTCTCATGGTTAACTCCCATTTTGTACATCTATCATAGCACGTCCAGTAGCAAGAAAATGTCTTCCTAAAATAATGGGAATCTCTTCATCTTCTTCCATATCCAGAATTATAAAATCTACAGGGAAAATGAATTTATCCACCTTCACCAATACATCTTCTATCATTCCTCTTGGGTGAGTAGTAGATTGATCTGCTAATTGTAAGGTTACAGTTGTTGGAGATATTTCTCCTAAATCTAACCTCTTAAAGATGGATAAGGGCATGAGGTTAATACTCGCTCCTAATCGCATAAGGCTTTTCCATGAAATTTGTCTCCTATAACACAAGGTATAGTAAAACTTCCAGGATCTTTAAGCTTTTGAGGAAGTTTTTTTCTGAATAATTGCACTACATTCTTCGCTTAGTGCAACAGTTTCATAAGCTTCAAATTTTCTTTTCTTGTTAAGAATATCTTTCATAAATTTAGCATATTTAGACATTTGCTCCAAAGCTTTAGCAAATGGGATATTAATGGTAAGCTTTTTAAATACCTCAAAAAATTTTGAAAATTGTTGATCCAATTTCTGCTGTTTTAGTCGTTGTGGAAATGGGGGTGGAGGTTTTTCAAATTCATCTTGAGATAGAAATTATTTTTCTTCTTCAGTAATTATTTCCTTAGGTTTCTCAACTTCTATCACTTCGATCTCTTTTTGGAATTTATTTTCTTTTCCATCCCTTAGTTCTTTTCCACTTCTAAGTAATACAAATTTAATTTTCTCTTGGTCTTTTCCATTTTCTCTTGGATTTACTTCAACAGTGCTTGGAAGTGTTCCTTGTGGTCTGTTGTTAATTGCATTTGCAATTTGCCCCATTTGATTCTCGATATTTCTTATCGCAACATTTTGACTTTGCAACTGACTACCCATTTGTAAAATTAATTCTTCTATAGATAATTTCTTTTCCTTAAATTGTTGATTATTAAAACTAGGAGGATAAGAAGGTCGATAGTTAGAATTACCTTGATTATTCCAATTTCCAATTGAGTTAGGTTGGTTATTACCCCATTGTGGATTTGCATTATTCCAATGTAAGTTAGGGTGATTTTTCCAACGTGGGTTATAGTAATTGGAATATGGGTTATTAGTTTTCCTAGTGATAGCTTGCAATGTTTCTAAAGTTTGAGATTCATCAGTACTTCCTGAATTATCATTACATAAATGCGATAATTAAGACAAATTATTCAATTTCTTAGATATTGCAGCCACTTGAGAAACTAAAATAGAAAAGGCTTCATTTTCTTGAATACCAGCCACTCTTTTTTTGATTAGCGTCTCTCAAGCTTATCTTTCCTTTTATTAACTTTAACTTTATTTTTATATTTTGATTGGTTTTTCGATCATATATATTTTTTCTTTCTTTTCGAGGATTGTTTTCAATCCTTTCTTTATTTTCTTTTTTAAGTGAGGATTCTTATGTCTTGGATAGTCTGTTAATGATTTTGAAGCTTGTATCATGTATATTTAAAAACTTAACACATTTTCACTTAATGAATATGTATTTAAAGAAGATATTTCTCATAGAGTTTAGGTTATATCTTCTTAAGTAAAAACGACTAGATTGGCCAATACTTTCGAAAATCTGATATTTTTAATTTAGATATTTGAATCGAAAATTCTTACACTCTTTTATTAAATTATTACGATTTTAGAATTATAAAACGTATAGAAAAAATACTTTTATAAGTTTATTATAATATTCATGAAAACAACGACATATCTATCTTAAATTAACTTTTCTTTCATAGGTTATGTTATTAATTTTGAAAATATTGCTTACTAAGGACAGTAAAGTTTAATTTTAAGATCTTTCCCTCCCCGAGCTTAGTTCTTTTAATAAGTTTTAAACATTTTATAATATGAAATTTAAACTAAAGCGGGAAAGAAGAAGATACAACGTTTAAGGTATTTAAAACGGTAGAGTAATACGAGTATAAGTAACAAAGACAAAAAGAGTAGCAAAGTGAATTACATATGAAAAGCCCAAACACTTTGCGCTATTTTAAGCATAAAAACAACAAGAGCTTAAATAGGATTAAGTTCTAAGCGTTCTTCTGACAGGAATGTTAAGCCAAGCTGGGATTCTTTACGGAGTATAAATACAGTGCAATAATACTAAAAGGTAAACACACACACAACGAGTACATAATTAAAATGACGAAATAACGTCTATTCATCCTTATTCTCTTCATCATCGTCGAAAATCATCGAATAGGACTTGAGATTTATCATGGGACGAATTTAGGACAGTAGAAAATTCGATATTCTTATCACCCTTTAAAAATTTCACGAAACATCATTATATTCCTATCATGATCACTCTTCCTCTTGTATATAATCGGACACATGATCGTGCGTATCATTATCATACACTTTCTGCATTGTATCAACAATATATCCACATTGATGCTAAGTGCCTCGACAAACAATATTCACATACGAGTGGAGGCTTAGAAGTAGAAGTGGAAGATGCAGGTGCAGTAAAAGCATAGAAGAAGTAACGTGCTCCGAACCTTGACTTTTGTTTCCATAAGTATCCATGAAGATTTTTCCAATTGGCTTCGGTGGCTTAAGTATCTCTTCATAATGAGAGTAAATATCTTTAGGAATTCTTACAAATCGAAAAATGAGAGGAAGCTAACCGAAATAACGCTTCTCTGGCTGATGTTGATTATCATATATGATAGCTCCATCGATTAACTAATTTCTTGAATACACTAATTTAAAATAGCTCGTTCTTTCATCACTTCACTCGGTGATTTGATTGAAGAATAAACAAAAAATAAATATTGACGAGACTTTAAGTAGCATTAAGAATAGAAGAGGAAAAATTTACCCGTTTATTGTTTAAGGTTTTCAGATCCTCTTTTATCGATCGAGTGGTAAAATCTCATCGAGCTCTCTTTCGAACGGAGTAAAAAGCATCATGGCGACGATGCAGCCAGAAGGATGTAAGCCATAAAACATGTTGATGACTTCGGGGAGTGAACTCGGCTCTTATCCCCCAATAAACTTCATTATCGACATTTCGAAAAATTTGCATAGAATTCGAACAACGAAATAACAATACCATACGAGAGAAATAAAAAAAGCTGCACCCATTGTCGAGTAGCAATAATATTTTCGATTGAGCCGGCGAGATGATACAAGCTTCGTTAAACGATGAATTGCGAGCCGGCGCGGTCTTTGTAGCCGCCCGAGCACTTGCGCTAGCAAGCAATGATCGAATTCGCTTAGCTCCTTTCGTAGTTTTGATTTTGGTGCCATTACGTAATTTTGAAAATAATTCTAAACAATTTATAAAATCCATAATATGTACAAATATCTAACTTAAAACACTAAATTAAGCTTAGAACCATGGAATTTCCACTTAAAAAGCAAAATTTTCTTCTAAATTTTGTACTTATTCATATGTAGAGAAATCCATGGTGGAAACTCAAAATAACTATACCAAAATGTAGATCTAACCTCGAGAAGTTGAAATCTAGTGTTTTGCGCTTCAAAGCTTCACGAATCAAGCTCGAAATGCAACCACAGAATGATTTTCATGAGTTTTTGAGGAAGAAGATGAAGCTTAGGTGTGTTAATAGTGGCAGGCTCAATTTTAAGGCCGAAATTGAGTTCGTAATGAGCTGGCGCCTTAGCGCTAAATTACGCGCCTAATTTTGAAATCTTAAAAAAAGTACGAAAAATTCTCGAATTTTTACATTTTGGCATTGGAGTATTCTAACATACAACCAACTTAAAAATGTCATAAACTTCGCTGAAACATCTCCTTAAATTTTTAAGTACAAAATGATTTCAAATTGCAGATACATTCCAAACACAACTTGATACATTTCAAACTCAAATTTTACTTCATTTCATTTTAGATCTTCGAAGATAAGGTTAAAAAAAAAATACGAGAAAATACACACTAAACAACTTCTCGCATCTCGCGACAACATATAACGATCACATAAAAATCATACCGAAAACATCGAGCGAATCACTTAACACTTAAACTGACACGATCGATTTCCTCCACATAAATTAACCACCCCCAACTTCATGGATTCACATAGAACCTTCATTAAGTTGCGAGGTAATTCCGCATGAACGAAAGGAATGGAAGAGAGGGACACGAGAAGTCCCAAGGTCGTCTTTTTCATCGATCCGATTTTCTTAGCATACATAGTTACATGATAGTATTCGAAAGGGCGCGAATGATCGGATTAGACCTTCATGTGCCACTGTATACTCGTAATTGATGGTACATTTCATACGACCTTTCTACGACATGAACCCGATTCTCCTTCGATCTTCTCGAGTTGATCGAATAGCTTCTCCGTATCAGTAGACCCATTAGCCATTAAATGATTGTTGATCTTGTGCGTCAATCATCTTCTCTATCAAAAGTATAGTTTCGAGTTGAAAATCGATGGCTTGATGTTTGGGGATGAAGAAGTGATGATTTATAGGAATTTGAGTGGGTACTTCTTCTGGGCGAGTTTTCCACGATACGGAGACGCCAGCGCCTTGGCACCGATTTGGCGCTTAGGCGCCGGGTTTCGAATGTCCGGCGTTTAGGTGCTAGGAGCCGAGTCGAAAATCACGGGTTCGGCCTTCATCGAATTTTCATAAGTTTCACACCGAATTAAGTCTAAAAAATGTAGATCGAAAAGATACGTAACTGGTGAAGTCACATATAAAACACTCTCGATATCGAAACAAATGTCATAGTATGGGTTGCTTACTTGTGTTTAGTTTAATGTAAATTGACCTGTATAGCAAATTGTTTATACGAATAGGTTAGATATAGCACATTTTTAAAAGATGACAAACTTTCTCTAATATGGGGCTTGATCTTTGTCGATTTTACTTTAAGTACGAGATATGTTTTACGATGTTATTATATCGATACTCCTGAATAAGCTTTCTTGCTCATCTTTCATAAGCGGGTTTAATCTCCTTTGAGTTAATCTTGGGTTTCTTATCATCTTAATAATATTTGGTGCATACAAATTGAAGGGTTAATTCCTTTAGTATCTGCTTATTGTCGTAAAAGCTTTTTTATACGGTTTTAACAACGATCAATTTCATCTCTTGTTACGTAGTTAATTCGGAAGATATAATCACGAGGTAAAGTTAATGAATTCCTTTAAAAAGGCTTACTTGAATGAGAGGTAATTATTATTCAGATTTAGGAGCCTTTTCGATGGATGTTTTGAATTCATTACTTTCGGTTGTATCAAATATTTCAGAATTTTCATTAATATAATGAACATCTTTTATATCTTCTTCATAATCACTTTCATCACTTAAATCTTGAGGAAATTTGAAAACTCTTCTTCTTTAAGAAAAGATCGGCATTTTCTTGATAGTGTTGTCTTGTCAATAGCAGTGAATATCATTACGTAACACTCTTCCTTATTAGGATACCTGGGTGATTTAAGAACATTAAAAGTTACTTCTTGATCATTAACTCTCATGGTTAACTCCCACTTTTGTACATACGCTCATGCAACGCATCCGGTAGCAAGAAAATGTCTTCTAAAATGTCGGAATCTAAATGCTATTCCGTATCAGGATTTATAAAATACGGGGGAAAATGAATTTGTCAACACTTCACCAATCGTAACACATCATTACATCGCGGTGAGTAGTAGATTGATGTTGCTAATTGTAAGGTCGCGGTTGTTCGAGATATTTCTCCTAAATCCCAACCTCTTAAAGATAGATAAGGGCATGAGTTTAATACTCGCTCCTAAATCGCATAAGGCTTTTAAAACAAATCTTGTCTCTATGCTGAGGTATAATAAAACTTCGGGATCTTTAAGCTTTTGAGGAAGCTTTTTCGAATAATTCTTTCTCGTTATTTGACTTGGTCTGTGATTTAATGAAAACTTTAATTTTCTTTTTCTTGTTAAGAATATCTTTCATAAATTTAGCATACTTAGACATTTGCTCCGAAGCTTTGTAAAATGAGATATTAATGGTAAGCTTTTTAAATACCTCGAAAAATTTTGAAAATTGTTGATCCAATTTCTGTATTTATTTCGGTCATTGTGGAAATGGGGGTGGAGGTTTTGAAATTCATCTTGAGATAGAAATTATTTTTCTTCTTCGGGGATTATTTCCTTAGGTTTCTGACACATCATGAATTCTCTTTTTGAATTTTATTTTAACTGATCATAGTTATTTTCCACTTGAAAGTAATGCAATTTAATTTTCTCTTGGTCCTTTCCGTTTTCTCTTGGATTTGCTGACGGTGTGGAAGTGTTCCTTGTGGTCTGTTGTTAATTGCATTTGCAATTTGCCTAATTGATTCTCGATATTTCTTATCGCGACATTTTGACTTTTCTGTTATTTGCCCCGTTTGTAAAATTAATTATTATGAAACCGATTTCTTTTCTTAAATTGTTGATTATTAATAGGGAGGATAAGAAGGTCGATAGTTAGAATTACCTTGATTATTCGATGTCGATTGAGTTAGGTTGGTTATTTCACAATTTATTGGTTGCATTATTCGTGTATAAAAGTTAGGGTGTTTTCCGGCACAGGTTATAATGTAATTGGAATATAGGTTATTAGTTTTCTGGTGTCCTGTACATTGTTTCTAAAGTTTAAGATTCATCGGTACTTACGAATTATCGTACATAAATGCGATAATTGAAGACGAAATTATTTAATTTCTTAGATATTGCGGCCGACGAGAAACTAAAATAGAAAAGGCTTCATTTTCTTGAATACACGACGCTCTTTTAGGATTTACTTTCTGTCAGAAGGCCATTGAAAATTATTGGTTGTCATTTTTACATTAAAGCATAATCTTCGTGAATGACTTAGCCATTAAAGAACCACACAAGCATCTAACATAGATCTAAAAAAGAACACAATGTGTTATAAAATGTTTGTATAATTAATTTAGTACGGTAAACGTGATGTGAAATGACTTTAAAGTTCTTTAAATCGTTAAATGCTTAGTAAATCGTTTCTCCTTGAATATTGAGTAAATGAGGTTATATCGTTTCTAAGTTTTGTTGTTTTAGATGGCGAAAAATGTTGTTAGAAATTTTTGAGTCATTTCTCCCCGAGTTTTAATAGATCGTATTTCTTCAACGAATTTAACGATATCTTAGCCTTATCCCTTAAAGAAAAAGAAAAAAAGTACGAAGTCCCAATAGCATCATACGAAACATTATCGTACTTGGAAGTAACCTTGCATGCAGGAAAAGCGCGGGGTGCGAGTGGGGCTTCGGTAGAAGATGATCAATGATTATTTTGGGTCATTTGTATAATTACATGATTAAGTTGAAATGAATTTGTTCTTTCTTCTGGCAGATATTTGAATCTTAAATGAATTTCATCGAACACGGGAGTTAGCTTATTCTCTTAAGAGGTCTTCGTAAATTTTGATGATCATTTTCTATAATATTTTGTTCCATATTATTTCGAGTATATTAGTCGTTTATTGCAAATTATAATATCATTTTCTCTTCTAATTTTTTAATACAGTGCGTTAATTGAAATTATAGGGTATTAATCCTTGAATCTGAACCTCGCATAAAAGAAATTAGAAAATATTTTAAATTAATAATAGCACAAAAATATACTTTAAAAATATGTATTGTAAAAAATTTTATCTTTTCTTTTTTAATTTATGTTTATTAACGACCAACGGCGTTAAAAACAGCTGGCCATATTCTGTAGTAAAATAGCTTATAAAATTATGGCGAACTTGACACAGAATCGAATTAATGAGTATTATCGATAATTAAAGATTAAAGTTTTTATAAATAAATATAAATCGTACATAAAGTCTTCTGTAGTATATGTATCGTTTGAAGTAATATAGGACTTTTCTTTTTAAAAACCTTATATCGATACCATGAGGGAAAAATTAATTAAAAATTAAAAGAAAAATATTTAAGGCAATATTCTAAAAAGTAAAAATATACGAAGTTACTTAAGTAACGATTGTAAGTAACAACGTAATTTAAATGCTTTAGCAACGCTAATAATTCTTTCATCAAAAAATATTTGTGATTAGTAAACGCTCACTTACTTGAGAACTTTGAGAATGAGTTATTGTGACAAATAACGACATGTATATTCTTTACCCTTTGGTCGAGTGCATATAGCTGGTTATAAATATTGAATGCGTGATGTATTATTAGTAGTAAAGAAGAATTACAGGCTCTCATACAGTTCCCCGAGGTGCTATAGTCGGGCTATAGTGACCTGTACCTCTTCTTAAACCGATTTAAGTAAATTTGCTACTGTCGCTCTAAAAACATATTGACTCTACGCCGTCGAAGATGATCTCCCTACATTATGCCATCACGCCCCGAGGTTACAATGCGCACCGAAAAATCGATGCATACGAGTTAAAAACTCTTAGCCCATGAGTCGAGATCTTAAGAATTCTTCACAAAATTTAACAATACGAGACGATTTGTAGTGTAAATAAAGATCGAGTAAAGTATCATCACGAATTATGGAAGAAAGAAAATCGAAAGTTCTAAAAACCAAATTAAATCCTTATAAATCATTTATTCTAAAGGAAAAGAGAAGAAGACTACTCGGAAAACATGATTCTACAAACCATATTTATAATTAATTCAGTAAAACTTAAGAACTAGTTATAAATACTTATGCGGGAGTGGTATCGCGATCCTTTGAGGATTTCGGCCTAAGAACGACTTTTACGAGTTCCGAAGCTTCGAAAATCAACGCACTAAAACACTCTAAACTCTCACAAAAATAAAGTAAATAACACCTCACTCTTTAACTAAATGAGAATACACCTACTGCTCTTTGCTTACCTGCATACCCACCCAGCTGACCACACTTTGTTGTAAGATAATCTCTACTTATAGAGGCTTGAAAATAATGAGAGTTCTTTAGGAGCATCTTTTAAAATTCTTACATTCGATGAACTCTGTCTTATAAATTAGATGTAGGGCCTACGCACCGGATGCGGCGCACAGGCGCCAGTGCCGTCTTGTGATACTGGCGATAAAGCCGGTTTTTGGTATATCTTCGTTGAATAATTGATTCCTTTGTATACATATTCATTGTATCTTGTTTATAACATGTGGGAATTTGTCGAGAGACTTAAATTGCTTCGAGGCATATTATTGATAAAAATTCTCTTTAGATTCCTATTTAGGTCTAGCGCACAGGCGGCTAGGAATCGACCCTTTTTCTTCTTTTCTTCACTTGACTCGTTTTTCTCCTTTTACTCCTTTTTGACTCTTTTATTGTCAAACTCGTTTCTTATCTTATATGACAAAAACATAAAAATATTTTTCATAAGCGTAATATCGTTAAAATATTAGATAAAAATGATATAAAATTTTAGGTAATTTTAGGTGGGTCATCTGACATGTTGAATTAGGGTTATTATTACACTTACGTTGTGCTTAATATTAGTACGAAGTTCATGTCTTGATTAGCATGAGTGAGGCATATGGTATTGCTATCTGGAATTGTATGATTAGCACCCACAAGGTACACTTTTGTTGTCAGAGAATTGTACATTCTTGCCCTCGGTGGGGTTGAGCTTGTGGTGTTTGAAGATGTTTCATTATAACTTATATTTCGATATTTTGACAATCTCTCGAATAAATTTGATTAAATGTAACTCATTCTTAATCTCTTAAGGCTTGTGGGAAAAATTTTTAATTTTTGAAAAGTTGTATAAAGTGTGTTCATTCTTTACTAAAAAGGATTAAATTTTATTTGACCATTGATTGAGGTTCAAATTATTGGTATTGATCTTCTAACTCATGACCCTCACTTTTGGATCATCAAATTTTATTTCTTCCTACGAATAACAATTGAAATATTTATGATTTTATCATTTATAGAAAATGACATGAGTGGGTTGCTACAAAAATGTATCCATCCACATGTTTTAATAAGCTTAGTGACTTAAATCATCATAATTTAATACCCTTTTGAGTTTAATATAAAGTTATATAAATTGATTTAGAATGTAAAATTCTTAAAATTACCATTATGCCTCTTGGGTTTACACCGTAACTCTTATATTCTAATTCGAAAAGTTATAAACTTCATTGATGTCTTATATGGGCTAATTAAGACATCGGAGGTGAACTTATCTTTTTTTTATATTTTATTATTATTTTTTATAATTATTTAAGTCGATAATTATGAATTTTTAATGATAATTAATTTAATTTGCAAAACATGTTTTTTCTCCTTATAAAAAATTATGATATCTCTAAAAGTCGAGAGGATCGCCCGGATAATGTTTATGATTTTTTTAATTATATTTTTAAATTTTTATGATTTTTTAACTCATCTTGATGAATAAATAAATAGAAAATTTATTTTATTTTAAAAAAATCCAACTTTTATTTTTCATTAGCCTCTCGACTTTAGTAAACTCGACAAAATGAATTTTGTATTTTTCTAATTTTATTTTATTTTTATAATTAATTTAGTCGATAATTAGTAAAATTATGAAACCATACATTTAGGGACTTAAAACTACATTTTTTGTCTTTGAAATTTTTATGGGAGTGCCTTAGAGTTGTAAATGTTTCGTGAGAAAAAATTTTGTGACGTTTTGAAATATAGTAGTATTTTTGTAATCTTGATTATTATTATTTAACCCAAAATACTTGAGAATTTTATTTTTTATTTTTAATTTTGCTTTTATTTTTATTAAGTGTCTCTAAGCATGGTGACTCATTTAACTTTAATTTCATCTTTTTTGATTTTATTTATTTTTATAATTATGTTAGTTGATAATTAGAAAAATAATAAGAAAAATACAATTAAGTACTTAAAAAATATATTTTTGTCTTTGAAATTTTTATGAGGGTATTTTAGAGTTGTTTCCTCGATAGAGAGATCTTTTGTAATATTTTGAAATATATTTGTATTTTTCTTATTTTCTTATTATTATTTGATTAAAATACATAGAATTCGATTCTTAAGTTTAAATCACATTTTATTTTCTTTAATTATTGAAACTTAATTTCATATTTATTTTATTTTATTTTTTATGATTATTTTAAATGGACGGAGGTGATTATGATTAAAAATTAGAGCTCTTAGGGTTAGAGATGTTTTCCGACTTTGAAAATAAATCGAAAACCTCCCCAATACGCATGATGAAGAAAAAAACAAAAATTTCGAAACTGCAGGTGATACCATACACATTGAAGCCTCATTTTGATGAGGTCTTCTCTTCTCTTTAGTACTTGGCAGGATCTAGCCTTAGGCTTTCCTTTGTTATCTTAGAGGACTAGAGATGGAACTACCCCTTTAGAAACTCGGCCATTTCTTAACTCTCTGCCAGGCAACGAAGCTTGATTAGCAGCCTGTGCTTTAGAGGGTTGAGATCGAATGTGGAGGTTGGATGAGTTCCCTGTATAGGACTCTTTGGCCTTGGGGCTCTGCAGGTGGCAGTGCAGTGAAGGTTGACTTGCACACACATTCCAAATCCTAAAACCATTCATACTGGCTTGACTTCACGACTCGCTATAGGTAATCGAAATGTGGATGGTCACCAATACTAGCCGCATTGAAGGTTAAAGACAACGTAGTGAATCTTATCGAATGAGTCGTCATGGCTCTTATGGGCTTGATATGGCTTCATGGCTCGACGAAAGGGATTCTGTTCTCACTGAGCTTGATCAATCTTCATTTTTCCGAAATTTCGATTTTTGACACAGCCACCTGCCGTAAACTACCGATATCCTTTGGCCCATATCAAAATTTACCAAAATTGCCTAAATTACCCAAAATTCCTTAAAATCAGTCTAAAATATTTCCCATTATTTAAATTGATCATCCTTAGCCAAATATACCAAAATTTCCAAAAATACCCTGAATACAGAAATGCGTAGCAGCAAAAACTGTAGAATTAAAAATTCCCGGCAAGAAAATCCCAAATATTGCCAATTTCATTTTGTTCGACTACCTTTATAGGCCAACTTTGTCGATTTAACACTTTTACCAAAAACCTGGTGGCAGGTGCAACGAAGTAAGCCGTCTCGGAACGAATCGACGATTGACCTCGGCTTTGACCCGATTCGATCACAAACTTCAATTCGATATCTGATATCAATTTATACCAAATCCAAGCCCAATTTGATTGACATTTGGATCTAATTCCAATTTGAAGCACAAAAGCCCGATTTTGGCTATGACACAAGCTTAGCCCAAACCGACGATTACGACTCGATTAACCCCCGATCTTTTCCTAAACCTTCACCGATATCCCAAAAAACAAAACAACAAGATTTGCCCCGAATTTGAACCTAAACTTCACTCGAGCCTAACCCAGAAACCAAAATCCTAGAGGTGGCTAAACGAACTAACACGAATGGGCGAATCGAAATCGAAAGCTGACCCAGTTGAAAACTCTTTGTAGCACCCTTGTAAACATTTCTCGAATTAATTTTACATCTGACACTTGGCCAAACCTTAGCCCAAGTTAGTCCAATTGCTCCTGGCGGCCCTTTACCAAAATCCTTGAGAATTAAACCCGATTGACTCCAATTATTTGAACTGATACAGATCACTCATGATACATCCACAAACTAAATACGACATTTGTTTGACTCGATCTTTTACAAACTTGATTTGATTTGTTTTTGAACTAAAAACGCTTCCTTAAACCTTCTGAGCACTTCAAATAAATCCGAAAGCCCAAAATGCATCTACCAAAGCCCACATGAAATTTTCCTAAATCATCGCTTTGATTTAAATCACTCCCTAAGTTTCAAATTCATAATTAAACTTTTCTAAACTAAAAACGTATGCCCAATTACCCCTAAATATTAAAATCCTTGGGCCACTTTCATGTGAAACGAACGAAAACCATCCTGGCAATATGGAACCATGGAGGTAAGTGCATAAACCCGTATGCGAGCCTTCAGGAGCCGCACCTCACCCGAGCCATTAATGGCGAGAGGAGGGAGCCCCTTTCTTAAGCCTTCCTTAAGCGCTTTTAACCCGTTCATGCTACACACTAAACGAGTTTAGTCGCACTCCTGTGGATGGAGCCACTTTATTTTCTCTTGGGCGGCCAGTGATTCTTTTCGGCCCAAAACCGAGCCTTGGGTGGTGAACACAGCCGAAAACCATGGGTTGACTCATTTGGACACGAAATAGCCTTCCCGCGTTGCGTTTCGATTCGGCTCCTTTCTGCGTATCGGCGACGATTGGCCCACCTTCAAGCCAGCCCCAACTCCCACAGCGGCAGCGGCGGCCACTGGCCAGGCCGACCACCGCGTGGTAAGAGCACGGCCGAGAGCACATGTGAGCTGATTTTGAATTTTGCCTTGGCGACTTGTCCATGCGTAATGGCCACCGTGTTCTTCTCCTACGGGCTTGGAGTTGATCCGAGCCATTAAACCGCCGACTCTCGGCCTTCTCTGTTAAAACACACCGCCTCTCGGCCAAAGAAGGTTACAGACAAATCCCTGCGAAACTCTGTCAAATTGTTCCGAGACCATTCCCCACACATAGAGCACTTGATCCACGAATTGGATTCGACCCCCGTTCCCCCAAGCGGAAGCAATTTACGAGCTCGAATTCGACACGGCAAGGGACATCTCTGAAGCCTCACGAATCCAAATTAAACTCACCCACACTGCGCGGGACCCCGAGAGAAGGAGTTCACCGGTAGAGAAGCCCTCTCCGGGCCACCCGGTTGCTCACAGCCTCGAGCTTTGGTCGGTTGTGGACGCTTTCGTACACAGACAATTCCCCGAGAGCCGGGAGACTTCATGCTGGAGCTTCATGGGCTGCGATCGAAGGTGACACGACTCTACGGTGAAGCTACACTTCTCGAGCAAAGGTGTGGATCATTCCTCCGAGGCTTCCGGCGATTCTCGTTTCATTTCGATTAATTTCATGGCATGTAACCGTATGGATGTGTTCGTCTCCTCGAAAGACGAATCGGCAGAGCACGGAGCACGAAAAATTCGTGAGAAATGAGAGAGTTCTTAGGGTTTTAGTGTGGGCGGTCACGGGTGCACACCGATCGTAGACGATGACCGAACGCGCGTCCAGGTGCGCGTGTATCGGTTGAACGACTTAGATTTCGTCGGATCGAGAGGAAGGAGCGAGACGGCGGGACGCGTGGCGGTGACTCGAGATAGCGGCATCGAATGGGAGCGCGCGCGTGGTCTTTCGATCCACCGTAGGGATGACGCGGCAGGTCGGATAAGTAGATAAATAGGATTTTTTATTTATTTAAATACCGAGAACTTAGAAAATCCATTATCTTTGTGTAGAAAGATCCTTAAAAATAAACTAAAAATACCACTAACTGCTTTCGATGAACGAAGGAGAATAATGTGGAAAAGAAATCGAGTTATTTTGATGAGTATTTTATTTTTAATTAATTATTTACTCATTTAAGTATTTTGATTCTCCATTTGCATAGACGATTCACCATGACATGAAACCGTAATAGGACTTTTGAAGCATCGATCTTGGGAACATTTCACAGATTTTGAGTCGGTACGTCTCATGGAAAGTTATGTATTTTTTCGAGTTTATGTCACTATTTTTATTTTTAATTCCAATAATTAGCATATTGCTCAATAAATTCTAGAAAAATTTGGGGAAGTTTCTTAGGAGAGAGAACACAGGATAATTATATTTTGAGTTAACTCATTAAGAATAACCACTAATTGACACAATTAAAAAACTTAACTTTAATTAATTAGGTTAACCATACATTAAAATAACTTGAAATTAATTCTCCATTGATCTTTAGGATACGAACGCATAAAAATTTAGGCAAATTGGAAATGATTAGCGCTAAATGAATTAATTAAGCGCATGATCAAAATTAAACTTTAAAATTTATAACTCGAAAATCGTTTCGAAAATTCATAGGAATTGTTTTGTGGGCTCTACGATATCGAGAGGAGTCTATAAAAATTAAAATTGGAATTTTCTAAAATTTTTTTTTATTTTAATGATATTTTTTATATTAAACAATTAAAAAATAATAAAAATTGAAAATAATAAAAAATCGTAAAAAATGTCACGTTTGACTCTAATCGCTTAGAAACCAACCAAATATTTTTCTGAAAGTCTCAAAGTAAAGATATTGAATTTTTAAATGCTTAAAACAATTTTTAATATTAAAATTGTATTTTTCAGCCTTTTCACTAAATTAATTCCAATAAATCAAACAAAAATCGAGAAAATTGTAAAATTATTTCTCTAAAACTCCTTGAGGTCGGAGAGATTTAAGAAAAATATAAAATCCATTTTTCAAGTTTAATTTTATTTTATAATTAATTAACACTCAGAAACAAAATAATTATAATAGATAAAATATAATTTAAAAATCATCGAATTAGTCCAAGTGAACATCGATCATTAAAGACATCCTTAATTCTTAAGGACGAAACCTTTCCTTGGTCATGTTGTTGATTGTTCTGAAAATCACTGTGTTTCGCTAAAATAATTATATAAATAAATTAAATTCGGGGGAAAATCATTTTCTCTTACAATGTCTTAATTGACATGTGATTGAGGTGACATAAAAATTTGATTCGTTTGAACTCGGCTTAGTGAGTTATGAAATAAATAAGCATAAAAGGGGTATAAAGGTAATTAAAGAATTTAAGCCCTTTATTAAAATTTTAGGTTTAATTAAAAATGGAGAGTAAAATATTTGATTTTATTTTTCTTGGATGATTGACACTTTGGGAAATTAAAGGGTAGGAACCCATTAATCACTTTTAATAAACCAAAAAATGAAACTTTAATTATTTAAACGATTTAAAATTTGGAAGATTAATAAAAATTTGAATTATTAAAAATGGGGATATAACTTGAGAGGATATTAATTCTTTAATAAAAAAATCCTTAAATAAATCACTTCGATAATATTTAACTGCGCAATTAAGATTAAAATGATAATCAATTACGTAAATTAAAAATTAAAATATATATATATATATAACCCTTAAATTAAAGGAAAGCTCGAAATATTAAGTGGTTTAACAATTAAATTAAATTAAATTAGATTAAATTAAGTAAAAAGCTTAAATTAAATTAACATTTTAACAATTAAGTTAAATTAAATTTAAAATATTTAAATTAAATTAAATTAATTGAAATTCGATTAAATTAAATTTAAATTATATTAAATTAACATCATTCGATAATAAAGTAAAGCAAAATTTAAAATATTAAGAATACTTAAAGTATAAAGATTTAAGCCAAAAATAATTTGAACATATTCGAACTTAAAATTGTTAATTAAAACCTCGCCCAATTAAACTAGAGCTAAACCTTTAACTCGAGCAATTAGAATGATTAAAATTCTCATCAGGCTTGACTTTTCCTGAAGCACAATTATTATAACTCTTAAATAGAGTATTAAGTGAGATGTCGCTTCATTCATCGGAGTAATCGAATGCCGAGTTCGGCGAAGCGAGAGCCAGCTTACTTCAAACTCTTGGATGATTAATTCACACATGCGTAAATTCTTTTGGGTACAAAAATAATCTCAAAATATTGAAAAGATGTTTAGGACTCTTCCTAAACACTTCCTCGATATGATGAGATGTTTTAGAAGAACGATTGAATTTAATTGTTCTTTTGATGAAGAAAATCATCCTTAAACAAACTTTATAAGAATCTAGACGTCGTAGGGTTATTGTGATAGGATTAGGATTTTTGGTGAGCCAGCCAGAGACGCCCCTTAGCTTTACAGGTACTTGTTGTGAAATATTTAAATGCTCTTAACATGTGTTTTAAGTGCGGCTTGGGATGACGGAAGACCCTCGAGTACGCTTTATTTTTTTGTGATTTCTTTATTATGATTCTAACTTCACGTACGGCTGTGACTTTTTACTTTTCTTGCATGTTAAACAGATTGTTGCATATTTGAAGCCATTGGGATAGCCTTGAAACTTAGAGCAAAAACTAAATTAAAAGTCGCCTGAAGATAAAATTCACTGGCAAGCATTCAAGAAATATAAAACAGGCTGAAAATTTAATCGCTGAAACGAACAGCAAGCTACGATTGCGGCTAAATTAAAACTTCTCGTCGAATGATCGGGAATACGCCGGATGATGTAACAACGTGTTCTTAACGTGATTTCAGTAGTGCAAATGAGGGTGTGGAACTCGTTAAGTTGAGTTTCGCAAATTCATGCGAATTTAAGTGAATTCGATGAAAATAACGGTCTTGGGATATGGCCAGGCAAGTGGGATCTTAATCGGTTCGTTTAAACGACTTTAAGATTTGTTGTAATTAAAATATTAAAAATATTTGGACTTTAAGATTTCTAAAACCGCCTTCTCTAGGCTCTACAATTTTCAACTTTCTAAAACGCTGCTGACAACGAGGAACTCGGAGCATGGTGGGGCTGTGCGGCCATCGTCATCAGCCAAAGCCGAGGTCTACTTGACAAAACTTTCCTTAGTTTTAAATAACAAAGCCATAGGATTTCGAGGTAGTTTGTACGAGTACGACATAAATTCTCGACTTTTGTTGGCGCATGATCATGTCATGTAAATTAAGCCACTATAACGAGGTCTTAGGACTCGAGGTAGTTTTGGTACGACATAAACCCTCGCGTCTTCGGTATTTGTGTGATTATATCATACAAATATAAGTCCTAATTAATTAAAATTGGTAAGATTTAAACGTTAAATAATTTTCCACTAATTGAGGCAGAAACGATAGGATAGTTTTGGGAAGTTACTTGGTCTTCTTGGATCCTCGGCTTCTCCACTTTTTTTCCTTTGGATTCCCGAAATAGTCCCAATTTGATCCAATTCCTTTGAATTTCGAAAATCGAATTTGTTTGAAACATGAGCTTTGAAATTTTTGAGAGAAAAGCAGCTGTCATTATCGAGAGTTTTATTTAAATGATTCCGTCATTTAAGATGTAATTAACTTTAAGGGCTTGCCATATGAGGCTTTAAGAACCCGAGGTAATATAAACCTTGCCCGTTTCTTTATATTAAGCGGAGAACTTGTCGGCTTATAAATTGGTTCGCGGACGAATGGATATTAAATCTTAGTTTATTTAATCGGGCCTATCATTAAACGATGTTCTATTAACCGGGATAGATACACGGTTTGTGATAGTCTTTCGTTATATCATGTTAGAATGTGAGATGGGTTTGATTTCATGTCTAAAAATTTTTAAACTTAAAAAATTATTTTCGAAAATCAAAATGCTACTTTCTAAACTATATATATATATATATATTTAAATTATATTTAAAATCTAAATTCGCAGAGCAATTTACGGTAGGCGACCCTTTTTTCAAAACACACAACCTAAAAAAATAAGTCGCATGCTGTTGTTACCTTCCTTTGACAGAGCTGAAGCCTTAGATGATGAAGCTAAATTAATATGTGTGTGGATTCATGCTTGGAATTACCTTTGAAGATGGAGTTTGTTAGAAAATATTTTGAATCATTGAACTTTAAGGGCAAGCTGAAGATTGGTCTCTGGATGAGCATCATTGGTAAACATATGTAAAGGAGATTATGCAAAGCTCTTTCTTCAACTTCGATTGATAATATTCTTGGTATGGAGATGAAGATACTTAAGTGGACATGGAACTTTGATCTAGTAAAGACCCCCACAATTGCCACGATTTGGTTTAAGCTAAAATCTCCCTTATAGATTTTTCAATCCAACTGCCCTTTTCCAGATTGGTAGATCCTTGGCACACCTCTCAAATTAGATGTTACGGCTTACGATAAGGCCAAGGCAGAGAAATGGTAGAATCGAATTGAAAGGGATATATCCATAAGATATAAAAGATATGGATAGGCTCGGCTTACAGTGGGCGATGGCGAGTATCATGCGGCGAAAGCCTTGTTGCCGCACCCATTGTAAAATGTTTGGGCACGCTGTGGAGAAAATGAATCTTTATGAAGCCGCCCACCTCCGGAAAGAAGTGGCAAGTGTAGTAAGGACATTCTGTCTGCCGGGTTGTTGCAACACGAGTCTCTCTTCTTTGTTGTGCGAGAGACTAACAATTCTAAGCTTATTTGCGGGCGAGATAACGGGCTTGTTCTCGGAAACGGCATTTTGGCCAAGATAAAACCTCGCGTTCCCCGATGCGTAAGAAGACGAAGCTCGGGTCTTATCTCACCGAACGAAGCTTTCTTCTCCAGGCTCCAGCACATTTACTACTAAATTTAATACTCATTTGAACCGTCCACACGAAATCGGCCTTTTCGGCGAGAGGAGAAGAGGTCTTGCCAGGTCGTGCCTTCACTAGTGAGCCTTTTCCTTGCTCACTGATGCATTGGGGTCTGTACAGTCCCGATAGAGATATGCCATTAATTTGGCTTAGAAAAGAGAAGGAGAAGTGAAATCATTACGATTACACGATCCTGCGAACACTGATTGACAGTGACACAATGTAGAAGATCTTCTTTTATTCTGCTTGGTTCTCTACGAAAATGCAATAAAATTGAGCATAAGAATAACTTAGAAGGAAGTGGCGTACCCGATCATCTAGAAGAAAAAAAAGTTTGAATTACGAAGTCTGGCCAAGACTCCTTTGGCGAGGAGAGTTGTTGGTACTTCAGAGACTAGGGGAAGATGCAAATCCGAGATCTCGCCGTCCTCGAAATTAATGATCAATTTCATCTTTGGAATATTAGAAATTCTTTAATCCGGAAACCTTAAAAGACTCGTCTCGCTCGACAAGAAACACAAGCTTTGGTGCTTTTCCATTCTTGAACCTTTAGTTCATAAATACCCCAACAAAATCTTGATAAATTTAATGGTTTCTCTCCTTATACAATGCAATAACAAGATTTGGACCTTACGTAGAAAGGAGGTTTCTGGTCGATCTTAATTCATAATCAACGAGTTTATACACTCTTCCTTTCAAATAAATGGGCAAAGTGGACTTGCCACTTTTGTTTTTATGCGGGATGCATTAAAGATGATAGACGGAGTTCTTTGGGCTAACCTACACGGTATTGGTGATCGGTTGAATTCCCACCAGTTAGTTGGTGGTGACTTTATGACCATTAGTTCTCTTTAACGAGGAAAAGCTTGGGGGTAACATTGCAAAGATGACTATTTTCGATGATAATATCCAGTACAACGAACTTGTTGATATTGGTTTCGGGGGTCCATCCTTCACTTGGAAAAGAGGAAAAATGCAGGAAAGGCTTGATAGAATTCTTGTGAATAGCGTTGGGCCACATCATTGGTACTTACTTATGTGACACACACAAGCCTTCTTGGGTATTATGAACCCACTTCTCATCATTGCCACTCCCCCATTCAACTAAAAGGTCTCCCCTCCTTTTAGATACACGAATGTGTAGTCTTCCTGCGGCTTTCTTAACCTTGTCTCCGACGGCGGGTGGCAGGATTGATCATCCTTCCCGACAATCGAGTTGGGTACGCATACGAAACTCGACGAAAGCACTTAGACATTGGAGTTGGAACTCTTTTGGTGACGTAAAAGAAGCTAAAAAGTGGACGTTGATGTCAGCTTGAAGCATTACTGATGAGGAGCAACTAATCATTGCCTGTGAAACCTTCGATTGCCGCG
Organism: Papilionanthe hookeriana x Papilionanthe teres; assembly: GCA_022702705.1. Lineage (NCBI taxonomy): Eukaryota > Viridiplantae > Streptophyta > Magnoliopsida > Asparagales > Orchidaceae > Papilionanthe > Papilionanthe hookeriana x Papilionanthe teres. The sequence goes on from CM040434.1 coordinate 25,659,146, forward strand.
AGAAAGACGGTAACTACGCTTCGACGAAGCGTTGCTATTAACCACTTCAAATTTAGTGACGGGAACAGATATTACCATGCTTACATTAATTATAGAAGGAAATGTAATAATATCCCCTTTCTATCTGTCGAGATGATAGTGAAGACTTGATTTCTTTGAGGAAATTGCACGGTATCTTGTTAATCACTATAGAAGTTACCGAAAATATATGATATCGATAGAATGTCTGATGACGCCTCTGTCCCTAGATGAATACCGATATGCAGCCAATCCCCGACTCTTACGGTAATCCCTGAACGAGGAAATTTGTAATGCCATCGGCTCTGTGGATAGTTGAAAACGGTAGGCACGATGGCTACAATGATTTACATAAAAAAGCTTGGGCATTGATTAAGTCGGATGTAATTGTTTGCCATCAAGCTTCTTTCATGAGGTCGTCCTCTCCCAGTCGTTTCGATTGCATCCCCAATTTTGTTGATAGCATCCTAAAAATAACCTGTTGCGGAAATGGGAGCGATTACGGACGATTTGTCTTCTTATACGACGATAGCGAGATTATCGGTAAAATTTTGGTGGGGAGACTTGACCTTACCTAAACAGATTATCTCCCAAATCAAACTACATTTGTGAAGGAAGATCCATCATTGATAATGTCCTACTTGCGGGAGCTTCTCTTGGATTTGGAGAAAACGCATAGGGGAAGCCGATCTTGTATATTTGGATATTGAGCATATGACACTACTAGAATTGGGAATTTATCATTGAAGTCCTTCACTACTTTTAGAGGTTTCGTATCCGGTCTTGTACCCTTATCGAAAGGTATTTGGAATCAAATGAGCACTCCATCTGATTAATGGTGAAACCCAGAAACTTAAAGCATCGAGGACTCGAAAGGGAGATCCTCTCTCTCACATTATTTTCATACTTGCATTGGATTATTTCTCGAATGCTTGACGAGCTTTACTCGATCGAACTACTCTGGGCTACCACAAATCGATATTACAATCTCGCGTCGTTTATGCGAGATGTCGTTATCTTGTTCTCGAGTGCGCTTAGGAATGTTTGTCGAAAAGTGAAACATTGCACAGTTGTTGAAAGCTCGGTCGGGTATGGTGTTTAACTTTGACAAATGTCAGATGATCTTCTCAAGAAAGACCACAAACATATCTGACAACTTTGGATTATAGGCCCATACGGGTTCTCGTGACACCCACTATCGAATATCTTGAGATTGACACAAATGGGTGGGAGGGTAATGATTTAATTTGATGATACTCTCAATAATTAGCACAAACTAAGGCTGGACTAATGCTCACATCGAATGGGGACGGAAATTACTTTCTTAAAAGTATGCCACTCTCCTCTTGGGCGATGCGAATGACTGTGAAAAAAGCACTCGAATGCGATTAGAGGGCCTTTTATGATTCTTGTAGTGCGGCCGGAGACCTTATTTGCATTGGGCATCATGGCGGTAACTAAACCCGACAAGAGGCTGGTGGTGCGGGTTCCAAGGCCTCGAGGCACCTCCTGCGGGTTAACTTGTGCAAATTATGGATCCATTTCGGAGCACGAGACTTCTTTATGGGCGAATTCATGAAGGAAAGTATTGGACACATTCACCCTTCCCTTACGCTCGGGAAATTGGGAGATTCTCTAAAATGCGGGTAATGATGTAGAATGAACAAGCTGGCAAGGACCTTTTCATGCAGGGTGGGCGAGGGGGAGATTAACTTTTGGGTTTGGATAATTGAGCATCTGAGACTAGCTCATTCCCGAATTGAATGATGGAGATAATTTCCTCGAGGTGGGCGGAAAGCACGGGATGGACAAGCTTGGACACTCCCACGCCCTCGAGCAATCTGTGAAGACCGCTCATTCATGAGATCTCCACCATAAAATTTGATAAGTGGTAGACGACAAAATAAATTGGCAAATTTGCCATCGAAGAGTGTTACTAAAGCCATTTTATTGCGAATCTTATCAATGGTCATACATTGCCACTGAGGGGAAATTATTTGGGGCAAATTTTTGTCCCCTTCTATATCATTCCTTTCTTTGGAGAACTTTGCAGTCATTTATTAAAATAGATGACACTTAAAATGAAAGGTTTGAGGGACCTTCAAGATGTATGATGTGTCTTAAGCGGGAAGAATCTATACCTCACTTATTTTTCAATGCTCCTTTTCTCAATGCATTTGGAAAGGCATAACTATATCAACATAGAGGCTCTGTCCAATTGAACGGCACCAATGCACTTAATGCTGTGCTTGGAATAATCATAAGTTTCACACTATCCACTTCATTGTGCTTTGGTTCCTCTGGATGGCCGAAACCATACAAAATTTGATGGAATCCGGCTGTGTTTCCCGGAGTGGTGAGAAATTGCAAATCCTACTTGATCAAGATCATTACTTATAAAGATTCCCAAATTTTCAAATTGATCTTCCAACTGTTGAAGTTTTCCTCTTATCAAGCTGGTAGATGGAAACTAATCGGCCCTACCATTAAAATTAATACTGATGGTAGCTACTCTAAAGGATAGTGCTGGGGTGGGAGGTTTTTAGAAATCAATCTGGCAAGTGTCTATTATACTTTTAGGCTCCTGTTGATGCCCATGATGCACTTGAAGCTGAGCTAATTGTTGTGCACTAGGCTTTGCAATTAGCCCTGCAGAGAGAGAAGCATCCTCCTGGAACAATATCTGGATTGAAGTGGACTCCACTGTGCTGCTTGAATAATCTTGAAAATGCAAACTGTACAAACTGGAACCATAACTACTGGATAAAGCAAATACACAGCATTAGCCCCCCCCCCACACACACACCAATGCACTACATTTTCTGCTTGCTGGGGACATTTTGTGTCTATACTTTAGAATGGATAATTCAACACAGTTTTAATGTTCTTCCGGCTCTTGATATTGTTTCTGTCTAGACTTGTAGTTTCCTTACTTCTTCTGATATTTGAGTCTTGGGCAGGAGTGTTTTTTGGTTTCTCAAGTAGAATGTCCTGTATTTGGTTTTGGTTGTAGAGGTGGGTCTCTTTTCCTTTTTGTGTTAGGGGTCAGTGGTTCAACTTGTTTGATGGGAACCATCCCCAATCTTTGCTTTGTAACCTCTTTGCTACAACATGCAGACTTCTGCTCCTTTTTCTTAAATATATATATATATATATATATATATATATATATATATATATATATATATATATATATATACAGTAAAAATCCTTTTCAGAAGTAAAAGATAAAGTAAAAGCAAAAATATAAATCAGGAGAACATCATAATTGTGTAATCGTGTACGTATATTTTTATTTTTTATGTAAATGATTTAGATTTGGAGTTTGGAAGTTCAAAAACAAATTAAATCTCCAACACATGAAATATCAAATACAAATTTAAAGCCTAAATTTTAAAATTAAACTAACATCAAATCAATATTGAAATTGTTCACTTTGAACAACAATCATAAGAGAACAAATACATAACCCATATAGAAATAAACACTCCCAAAAAGTCGAAAGAGAATACAACATGTGTGATGGCCTAGAGGCCCTACAACATTATATACAAAGAAAAACAACAAAAAGATCAAATGGGAATAGCTCTAGCAACACGGGGTGAGCCACATGAACCGGGTGGGACATTATGTGTCTGCCCTTCATGCGTCGAAGACATATACCCATGCACCGACAGGCCACTCTACCCCGCCGCAGCGCAGGCCACGATTCCCACCGCTGGCCCCAACACCTTGCCGCCTCCTCCATCCTCGCTCCGGTATGCCCAGCAGTCGCATGCTGAGGAACCATATTTCACCCTCGTAAATTTCGTTCTTTGTCGCAGCAGTATTAAGCAGAAGAAACATTGATTGTCGTTTGCTAGAGGCACATAACTCAAATTTAAAGGTAATGTTCGTGACGCGTGGCGGTTTCCATTCCACGCAAATTTTGCTAATATATGTATATTTTCGATTGCCGTTCGGAAAGCACAGCTAATATAATTCTGACAAGTGTAAATAATATCATTGAACTCTCGTTCGGTGTCAACATGGTACGCCAGGTGACGTTTTCCAGATTTATATTTTTCTTCAGATATTATTGATAAAAATAACTTACAGGCTTTATTGACATTTTATCTTAAAAATAACACTTTTAGTTTAAATTTTGCACTAAAACTATAAAATAATAACTCTCGGACTGGCAATAAACATATATTATCTGACTCTAAAAATTTATATTTTGTTTAAATAAGATTAAAAAATAAACTAATGAGCTATATGATATTCTATTAATCCTCTGAATGATTATGAAGTAATAGGATTGATTTTTATTTTGTAAGTGATTTAGATTTTGGAGGTTGGAAGTTCAAAAAAGAATTAATCTCCATCAAATGACATATGAAATACTAATTTAAGCCTCAATTTTAAAATTAAACCATCAATTTAGCATTGAAATTTTACATTTTGAACGACAATCATATGTGAACAGACACATAACCCATACAGAAATAAACACTCCTTAAAACCTAAAAGAAAATACAACATGTGTGAGATGGCTGAGAAGACCCCACCAATATTATGCACAAAGAAAGACAAGGGATTTCGATTAAATGGGAATAGCTCTAGCAACACGTGGGTAGACAACATGAACTGGGTGAGACATTATGCGTCTGCCCTTCATGCGCCGAAAGACATAAACGTAATGCACCAACAGGCCACTCCACTACCCCGCCGCAGCGCAGTGGCCATTCCCACGCAGGCCCCAACACCTTGCGCCTCCTCATCCTCACTCCTGTATGCCCAGCAGTCGCATGCTGACGAACCATTTTTCGCCTTCGTAAATTTCGTTCTTTGTCGTAGCAGTGTTAAGTAAAAACCGTGCTTGCCGTTAGCTGAGGCACATAACTCAATTAAAGCTATTGTTCGTGACGCGTGGCGATTTCCGCTCTGCGATTTTTGCTAATAAATGTATATATTCGACGCGTGGCGATTTCCGTTCAGCCACGCTAATGCCAGATGACAAGTGTATTTGAGGGAACGTGTTTATTTATTGTTCTTATCCTAAGATCACGGATTAAATAACATCATTGAACTCTCGTTTGGTATCAATATGGTACGCCACTGGCGTAGTTTTTCAGATTACATTTTTCTTTAAAATTGTTTTTATTGATAAAAATAGCAACTTACGGTCTTTATTGACATTTTTTCTTAAAAATAACACATTTTGTTTAAATGTTATACTAAAAACTATAAAATAATAACTCTTGGACCGCAAAAACTCTGGAAAATATGTCAGACACTATATTTATCAGACTCTAAAATTCATATTTTTTACGGCATTTTTATTCTGTTAGCCCTCTGGCAATCAGCATATATTATCAGATTCTAAAATTCTTTGTTTAACAAGATTAAAAATAAACTAATGAGCTATATGATGTTACATTTTATTCTATTAATCGTCGAATGATTATGAAATAATAGGATTGATGAATTATTTTATAAAAAAAGCTGTTATTAGTTTTTTAGTTGCACTGCATTTCTAATTTAAATAATCTTTAATGAACTATTTGATTTTTGTTTGAAGTTACAACAATAACAACGACAAATCTTTATCACTTCGTCGGTGAACATGAACTTTCTTTTTCTCTTCTGTTTTCATTAGTTGTCATATTTTCATTAATTCTAATAAATTAAGATCATTTTTTAATAACATATGCCCAGATCCTTTTTAGTTCTACTTCTATTTTTTTAATATAAGTCAAACATAAATTATTTATTAGTTTAATTGGATCATCAGGTTGACTCTCTCTAATCTCTCTCTAATCTTGCCTGCCAATGGAACTAACCAATCCTTCATGGATACAATCATTTTACATTTTGGCTTTTTTAAGTGTCAAGCCACTCATCCACTAAACATTCTCATTATACTTCCTTAGGCTGCATTTAGGGGCGGCGAGGAGGCTGCCGGTGCGGCACCGGGCCCTTCTTTCCCCCTTTCGGGCGGTCGGCGTCGCCGTCGCTTCTGCCGGTTTAGCGCGAGCAGCTGAATACACGGCCGGTTTTGTCGAAGCGCTTTTACCCCGAGTGTGCCCATTTTGTCTTGCCATAGCGTAATGAGTTGATACCACGAAAGAAGACAACCCACGATCTTCTCCCCTCTCCTACTACTGCTACGACATGCGACGATACTGGTTGTCTTCCTCCTGTTCTCCAATTTTCCTCTTCTCCGCTACCTCTCCTCGTCCTCCTCTTCTCACGATTTCCTCACCAATGGTAAGAGTTTTTGTTTTATGCCCATTGAATGCATACACCTATGATTTTACGGTTAAAGTCAACATTATTTACATTGTCTATGGCTTACGTGGTAATTGTTTGTTAGTGGTGGGTGGCACATCATTTTGGGATGGGATGAAATGTTGTAACCTTTTACTATTTATAGTTCCTTGTGGAAGAATGGGAATTTCATGGGTTTAGTTATACTTTGTTGTGTGTAGTGTTCACCCAGTCTTCAAAGCTCTTCACCCATTTGAGAAGTTTTGTTCTACGCATCCAAAGCTTGGATGCATTCCCTCTTGCTTCTGGTTTGATCATTTCAAGCACCATTTAATATCTAAATAAGAAAAGAGCGGGGAATATTAAATAAATTTAAGATGTTTGGACGAGCACGTAGAAAAGATGAACTCATTTCAATTATTATTCTTCGTTGTTATACGTATCTATCTTTACAATGTGTAGTTGTGGTTTTGTTATTTGGAGATATTTGCTTATGTTAGGATATGCATCTCCCGGAGGTCGAGATTAATATATTAATCTCACTTTCTGTTCACGGACCACCTTGATTACTGAGCAATTGTCAGTAGGACACTGCATCACCGCTCTTGCCCGAGTTGTTGATACTTGTCTCTTGACGGGATTACTTGATCGATTGGTGATACTTATCGAAGCATCGATTATTTTATAACACATCATTTACCTAGCAAATAATTCGGTAAGTCATCGATAACCTCATTACTTTGATTAAGTTTTGGTCCTTCACTCGTGAGAACCACCTCATTTGTTACGCAGAAAGCATTGCACAGTTGGGATTATAATGCTAATCCAAGCAGTTAAATGACTAGACCACCTCGGTGTCTAGATTGGTGTTTTTACTAGGTACGCCAGTTAGCTTGCTCGCTTAGGCGATAAACCTGTCTTTTGATAAGATTAACTCGGTACGACTAGTGAAGGAAAGCACTTATCGAGGGGACATCTTCGATGGCTAGTCCACCTCGACTAACTAATGACCTTTTGACCATAAATATTCATATTACATATCTACTTAATTGTTGGTTCTTAAATATTTTCTTATTAACATTACCTCGAACACCAAAGGGCATATTGATTTGCTTCTAACAAGTGCGTTGTGCCTAATTAGCGTAAACGTAATTATTGGGGGGTCCTTTATTGCATCAAGTTGAGGTCGCACTTTTGGGGCGTTCTTTCGAACCTATGAGAGTTTATTATACTTTCATACATAGTATCTCGTATCTAATGAAACCCTTCTTGATTCCTCGATACATGCTGCGATCCAGACGAGTTACGACGGCGTACACCTACGACTGGAGCTAATGCACCTATACGATGCTTATGCACAGTGCCCCCGTGCGAGTAAGCGGCACACCCGTGCTTGCCCATGTGCGGCTTGCACATTGTCGGGGTGGTCACATCTCCTTGCGAAGTCGAGAGAACACAAAAACACATGATGACTAGCGAACACAACGATCGGCCTTACACACTGATATCATGTCATACTTATGTAGCTTTGGTTCCGGTAACTGAGATTGGCGAGTCTCGCTTTTAAGCTCGGGCAGGCGAGTACACATGTAAAAGGCTTCAATGCTATGTGTCGATCATTTATACCCTTATTTTGGTGGTCCCCGTGGCGAATTAAGCCACTTAGGTGGCTAATTGCTACATTTAAACGGGATAACAATGTTTATAATATGCTTTAGCCACGTTCATAATAAGGAGCCAATGGGATGCCTTGGTCATACACATGTTGAGTTGGCCATGCCACATGGAGGAGACTAGCCAAAAAGTTCTTTCCCAAATTTTCACTTATGAAAATTTTGCCACTAGAAAACTTAATAGAGTTGGAGAGGAAGAGGAGTGAATAAAGTTCTAGAGGATCTTCTTGGAGCTTGAGGAGAACCATGGGTGAGACCCTTAGAGAGCTATTGGTGTGATGTTTCTTCCAAAATTCCTCCTCTTCACTTTACTTTCTTCCTACTTTTCTTCTTCTTCCACTTGATCATTCTTAAGGTGAATGTGGGAGAGCGGTTACTTGAGGATTTCTTGATTTTCTTTAGAGAAACTAAGCTTGACTTCCTCCCAGCATGGGAGAAGTATATCATTAAAGAGAACACATCTCCAGTAAACATCATGAAGGTTAAATCCATTTCAAACTCGAATTTTTCTTTCTCTAGGCAATGTTCTTGGATTTGTTTAGAAATAGGTTTGCTTTAATGTTAGAGGAAACACTAGGTTAGGAAGCCATTTTTTATTGTTTTTCGACAAATCCGTGAGTGGTTTCCATGACCACAGTTCATAATCCTACGATATTTGGGATTGAAGTAATGTTGCGTTTGATTTAAGCGATTCCTCTCTTTAATGATGAAAAAAGGAATCTTTTTAGCTTATGCGGTGAAGATCCCTTTGATCTCTTCATTCACTAGCTATGATGGTTTTACTTCATAAATACTCTTCATACTTGTGCCAATCGTAAATACTCTTCATTCTTGTGCCAATCAAGAATCCCTTTCATCTCATGTTTACGTTAAATCTCCCTTTTTTGTTGTGCTTTCATGTTTAACGAAACATGATAAAAATATATTTTCTTATGCTTGCTTTATGTTGAATGCAAGAATATATTTTTTTTCATGTGAGTTGCATAATTGTATGGTTGTTGATAGTATGTGTAGCATCTCCTTTAGCATATACACTTGCATGTTTTAGAGCTCTTCATGAACATTTGCTCGATATGTACATGGTTAGATATTTACATGTCGTATGATCTGATAGCCAATATACGAGCTACCTAATGTGTAACTCTTCTTAGCAAGAATTATGTTACCTCTCTCCATGGGTACTACACAAAGTGTCATAGGCATGCTATCATATTTTATCATCTCGCATGGGTCGTACCACATCTCATGATCATGTACGGCGCAATGTTCATTCACTTAGGTGTATTAGTCTTACATCACGAAGCATCATACTAGCTTACACCATGACATCTATAATTATCATGGTCATATTTTTGTTCATATCTTGCATTGCTTATTCTTTACCATTTACATGTAAATGTTTGGTTTCCTCTCGAAACGGTGTAATCCCCTCTTGGGTCTTTCTATGCAATAGCGAAGCCAAACTTGTTCGATTTAATATGCGTGTTGGGCGGTGCACCATGTGCATATCATTTGCATGGGCATGCGGTTTCCTCTCGAGTTAGGTGTCGACTCTCGTAGGATGGCACATGTCCCCGTCACATTAAAAATTTTGTGTAATATGAGTGCGGCATTTTTGCATTCTCACTTGCATGATTAGCACTCACATCATTGAGCATATATCATCATAAAATGTTTGAGATGACTAGCTTAACTATACTAACCCATCTCGCATATCCCCATTACATATCGTAATACGTAGAATACGTACGTAAGGATACCTAGTTATGCATACATGGTCACTTCACACAATTAGCAATTATATTTACGTGTAACCCGCTCACTTTTTATGTGTGTGATCGTTTACCTCATATGATTGTAATGAATGGTAATTAATGAGTGATTATATGTGAGTGATCCCCTAGTATAACACTCGTATGCAATTCATCGTTTGGATGCGATGTGATTGATCGCACCTCGATAGAGTGATCATATTAGGTGCAGCTTTAGCACGCATTTCTTGATCATAAACTCGATAGGTCATCCTTATACACTTAATCGATTTGTCTTGTGATGACATACGAGAGGCTCATCGCTACTGCGACGTCGATTCTACGGCGTTGGAATGTCGGATGTACGTTGGTGTCGTTGTTGAGGAATCGGCTCTCTGTTTATACGCCTCCTTTAATCTCCAGTAATCTTATTCTTTAGATCATGTAAATGATACTTAGACATTAAGAAGCTTGGAGAAGAAAATGGCTTAATAGAATATACGAATTCTAGAGATCTGTATAAGGACGACCATATGGAAATTTAATGGAGATTTTAGGTATATTACTTGTTCTAGTTCTTTATTCTCTTATAGGAGTAAGCTCTTATAATTAATTACATCTCTTAGACGATTAGGATTGCTAATAAAACTTCGATTAAATTCCTGATTCTTTCTTTAAGAAATTTTAAGTGTAAAGATCGAGGAAAACATGATATTTGATTATGGGTAATATGTTTAAGTGTCACGTCTTGCCACTGAAGTTTCGGTTTTGTTTTGTTTTGATGTCTTTATTTTTCTTTTATTTATTTTGGATTCTGCTTTTTATTTAACATTTTTTTATTTTGTTGTTGTTTTTGGTTTTGTATTAAAGTTGTGTACGTGCGGAAATGTGTATATGACGAGTTGTTCTGCATGTCTTATACAAAATAAAAATCTAAAAGCAATTCTTTTCTTTCTTGAGGAAAACGATTAATGTCGGATTTATAAAAGAAATAATACCGAATTTATTTCTTAAATTGTTGATCTAGTTGGTTAAATTTTAATTTGTAGGCAAGCATTTTGGTCGAAGCTTTCCATAGTTCCTTCGCTCGGGGTCGTCATATGCCTTGATCTGCTTAGCAAAGGTGTTAAGCCGGGACCGGAAGATGTTAATAACCACGGAATGCATTATCAGAAATCTTTGTAGATCGAAATATCTTGTGTTTCGGGGTGCGTTGATGTTCTCACAGTAGTTAAGGTTTCATTTATGTTTTAATGTTTTTTTATATAAAGATTGACATATTTTGGGTTGTTTCTGAATTTGTTAATCGATTAAATTTTTGTGATTATCTTATTTTATTTTGAATGATTCGATCGAGATAGTTAAATTTATAGAATAATTTAGGTTGATTTAAGTAGAGAACGTAACAAAAGTTAGTTTTAGATTCGATTTAAATGAACCTTAGATTGATTTAGGTAGAAGTCTAATGTATAAAGTGACTTATTTCAAATTTAAAAATTAGAACACAATGTATAACATGATTTAGGTTCGAATTTGGTAGAACCTCGGAGTATTTAAGTAAAGCTTTAAAAATATAAGATGATTCGGAGTAGAACTTAAAGTTCAAAGCTTGCTTTGATTAAATTTAATTATAATATAATGTATAATATCCTTTGAAATTTAATTTGGTTTGGTTTTTAAGATTTGAGGTAAATCAAAATGTTGATATTACTTAGATTGATTTAGGTAGGAGTCTAAGGTTTAATTTATTTAGATTAGATTTAGGTAGAATGTAAAGTATTGTGTAAATTAGGCTTAATTTAAGTAGAACACAATGTATAAGATGATTTAGATTCGATGTTGATAGAACCTCGTGTTTGATGTTATTAGATTCAATATGTGTAGAATTTAAAATTTAGGTTTAATTTAAGTTAAACCTAAAGTAGTTGAGATCAGTTTTAAGTTTAAGTTTATAAAGTTTAAACTATTTTCAATCTAATTTAAATTGAACCTAAAGTTTAAGTTGACTTGGTTTTTAACTTAGGTTAAATCTGGGTTAAACATAAGATTTTGGTTGTTTTAAATTGATTTGTGTTGAATATAAGATTTAAGTTGATTTATGTTCGATTTGGGTTGAGCACTGAATTTTGGTTGTTTTAGATTCAATTTATTTTGAATGTTAAGATTTATGTTGATTTAGGTTCGGTTTGGGTTGAACTACAATTTTTAAATTGTCTCGGGTTTTAAATTGTCTCGGGTTTAATGTAGGTTGAACTGGAAATGCAATTATATTTATAGTAGTTTTAGGCTTTAATATGTAAGTTGAACCTAAAATGTATGTTGGATTATGTTCAATTTAAGGTATACGTTGTCTTAGGTTGATGAGTTTGAACCTAAAGTATATGTTGACTTCGGTTGATGTAGGTTGAGCACAAGAGTATATGTTGACTTATGTTCCCCGATGTAGGTTGGGCGAAGAGTATGTGTTAACTTAAGTTCGATGTAGGTTAAACCTAAGTTATATGTTGACTTAAGTTTAATGTAGGTTAGTCTTTAAGGTATATGTTGACTTTGGTTTAATATAGGTTGAACTGGAGTATAGGTTAACTTGTTTTGTTTAAGGTATTTATGCAACCTTGGGTTAAATTTATACGAAGAGACTTAATTGAGTTGATTAGGTCTAATTCAGTTAGGTAATTGTGGTTTTACGATTAATTAGGCTTTAATGTAAATAAGGTTTGATTAGAATAATATGGTTTAATTAGGGTTAGACCTAATTAGGGTTAGATTAATTAATCCCCCAATGTAAGTATGGTTTAATTAGTTTAATTATATTACAATTAGTTTAGGGTTAATTAAAACTAATCAGTAAGGTTCTTAGTTAATTAGATGCAATTTGGGTTAGGCTTAGACCTAATTATGGTGTAGGGTTAATTAAACTTAATGTAAGTAAGGTTTAATTAGATTAGTGGAATTAAATTGGGGTTATGCGTAATTATAGTTTAAGGTTAAATAAACCTAATGTCTGATGTTTAATTAGATTAATTAGATTACAGTAGGGTTACACTTTAATTAAGGTTTAAGGTTAATTGAGCTTAATGTAAATATGGTTTAATTTGATTAATTAGATGCAATTAGGGTTAGACTTCAGTATGTTCCCAAGGTGTTGCTTAACATAAGTAAGGTTTAATTAGATTAGTGGAGTCTAAATTAGGGTTAGACATGATATGATTTAGGTTAATTAAACTTAATTTAAGTAGGTTAATTAGATTAATTAGGGTTAAACATAATTATAGTTTAGGATTAATTAAACTTATTGTAAGTAAGGTTTAATTAGATTAATTAGGTCTAAGTCCTAATTATAATTTAACGTTAATTAAAACTGTGTAAGGAAGGTTTAATTAGAATAATTAGATGCAATTAGGAATTTTAATTTGGCTTAAAACTACGTAATTAAGGTCTAAGATGATTAATCGAACTGGTAGTTGACTTTAATTAGGGTTTAATTTTCTTAAACCTAATGTAATTAAGTTTAAGAGGATTAATATAGCTTTAATAAAGGATTAAAAGCTAAGTGGGTTTAATTTGTCTTAAACTGTGTAATTAGATGATTAATTAGGTACAATTAGGATTTTTAAATGTTTAAATTATGTTTTAAACCCAGCCTAACGAGAACTTGGGAATTCATCTCGGAGTTTAAAAATGATTTAAGCACAAATACTAGGATTTAGTTAATCTTAATTATCCCTTTTGAAGTTATGAGAATTTTTAGGCTTAAAAAATATAATTTTTAAATTTTGCAATTTTCACCCTAAAGATCTAAATTGTCGTTTTAAAATTTCCGTAGATTAAAAAGAGTCATTTTAGGGTTTAATTTTATCACCCTAAAGTTTCTAATTGATTTTCAATTTTTTAGTTTTTTAAAATTATTTTTGAAAATAATTACAAAGTTTGATGAAAATTCTTAAAATTAGCTCCGAAAAGTTTTTTCTTACACAGAAAAATCATGGAATCTTTCCCGAAATTGAGAATAGTGGTCCCTAAAATTTCATGACTTTTGGAATTATAATTAATTTTTAATAATTAAATTACTTTCATGGAAATAATTAATTAATTAAAAATAAGCATAATTCATTAATTTCCGATTTCTTCTTCATAAATTTCTTCTCATTTTTACGATTCCGGGGTATTTTGACGTATTTTTGTGATTTCCATATGTCGAGATATGAGTTTCAACGTTTTGGCATAATTTACGAATTACTTAAAATCTGATTTTATTAATCCGCGCAGATGCCGGTCGCATCCTCGGATGCGTTGAAATCACACACGGCGTTATTTCATTTGATGTGCTTTACACACGAGCAACCATGTGACCCGGCTGTTTAACGAATGGGTCTTAGGGTTGGCCCAGGATGGTCCCGTGGAAATTTGTCGTTGGAGTCCCGATGTTGACCCTTTTGACGAGTTTGACCGAGTGGGTGACCCGAATGGTCCATGTGGTGGTCATTGGGTCCGTATTTTGCCTATTTTGACCGAGGTTTGAACAAATGGGTCGTAGGGTTGACGAAATAGTCTACGTGGTGGTCATTGGGTCCATGTTTAACCATTTTGACCGGTTTGACCCAATGGGTCTTAAGTTTGACGAAAAGGTACGGGTAACCTTTGGATCGAGGTTGGTCAAATGGTCCATGTTGTGACCATTGGGTCGATAGTCGATCGAATCGGGGTTTGTCATTGCCGATCGATCATTTTGGAATATCATTATGGTTTTGACCCTAAAAAGGATTGAATTTTTTAGGGTTTTAAGGAACCACCTAGATAATTTGAGAGGTCGATATTGGTAAATACCTCTTAGGATGTCCCAATGATCATAGTGATCATTAGGTCTTTGAAAAGTTCTTTGGGGTTCTTGGTAGGTGCGGATGGCTTATGACATATCTTATGTTGTAGGTGTTAATTTGGGGTCCTTATAAAAGTTAGGTCAGCCAATTGCATGTGTATTACCTCGTTCGTCATAATGGTAAGCCCGCTTTATTATATGAGTGATCCATTGTTGGAAGCAATGTCTTAATGACATTGCTTGCGGGGATATCTCAACGAGAAATTCAAATTACCACTTAATCGAACATATGTTTATTCCAAGGTTCAAGAGGATTAACATGTGCCACATAGACATTTATTTCCTTAATTCCTTTTTTAACATTAAAAATATATATACTCTTATTATTAAGATCCAACATGTCTTAAAATCCATTTGAAATTAATGAGCTCTAACTTTGACCATATTTAAGATCTACCCTTTCTTTTTTAAAAAAAACCATCATATTTGTTGGTACATATTAGAATTATTTGATCCTTATGATGGGGTGGATGGTGACCTCATTAAAAACATACACGAGCCTTAGCCCAGACTTATGCACGCACTTAGATGAATGTGTTTCGAACAAACTTATATTAGATGCTTGAGAATAAGGTAGGGTATAGTTAGGTTGTTCATATATCACATTTCATGTCCTTGTTTTGTCTTTGATGAGGCATTTTGTTGTGACTTCATGTGTTTACTTGGTTTAGATGTGGGCAATAGTATTTTAGAGTTAGTTTACTTGTAAGGACCCTTGTCCGATAGGGAGGAGTTGTAATGACTTAAGGTTAATTCATTTTTTATAGGTGTTGGCTAGCTCTGATTTTGTGCGACATGGTTCTATATTGCATGTAAATAAATGTTTGCTAAACTTATTCATTGCGGTTTATTATTTTGGATTTTCAATATATTTTTATTTGGTGCGGGCATGAGTTCGGCAAGAAACGGTGGTGCGAGAATCATGTAATGCGAAAATAGGATCAGTGGTATTGACATGTACCTTACATCTAAAATTATCTTATTTTATAGTTTTAGGATCGAGCATGTATATTTAGAGCCTAACCACATTTTTAATAGTTTTCTTCGATATGTTGTCATTGATGACACTCAATTTATTTATTATTTATTCATTTGACACGTTTTCTTTTCATGAAGAATGTTGATTTTTCTCTTTCATGGCTTGTGATTTATACGGGATGCTCTTTGAATATAACTTAGCCTTTTTAAGACCAATAAATTTTTTCTATAAAATTCTAATAATAAAAGATTAAGATTAATAAAAAATTAGGATTAAAATATCACAACTTTAAAATATCTTTTGTTTTCTTGCATGATCTTGGGTCGGTTTAAAATGAGTTTGTATGTAGCCAATCCCAACAGTCATACTTAATAGGGTCTGCATATTAAGGTTTCATAAGATAGTGCATCATTCTTCATGTCAAGGGGAAGTGCTTTCATGTTTCCCAAACCCGGCCAGGCTAAGCATAAATTTTCTTGAAGTGGTTGTCTAAAATGAACATGATGTTAGAAGTTTCACAACTTGGACGAGGTGAGAGTCCTTTTTGGGGTTGTTTCAACTTTGTTCTTTGGACGTCCCACTTTTCTTCTAGTCTTTGAAGGCATCAATGCCATTTTCCTCATGGGTATAAGTCGACTATTTAGAATCTCACTTGTGTATGGTCATAAGGTTATAACAATTTTCTTTACTTGGGGTGATTACGAAGAGATATGTTGGTGACTCCAAGTTCGAAAAAGAACCAAATAATAAAAATTACATGCAATAAATTCTATTGAGTAAAATGAACATTCTTTAGCCCAATGGACATTATATTATAACAATAAAGACTTTCGCTCATAACAAATGCCAATTTTTACGAGTCGACCCGATGCTTTTGATTTGGTAGTAGCAGATGGCATCGAGAAGCTTAGTATTGAATATTGGTTGTTGAAGGGTAGCTATCTTTCTAGCGTTCAAAGTCAGGGGTTGTAAAGTCCATGCATTATCCATTTTTTGTTTGACTTCTAGATAGCAAAAATTGGAAAAACTTGTTGGATCTTATACTTATTGAATGTAGCTTGCCTTCTTGAACTTTCGCACATTTTCTTAGATAGCCTAACCAAAGAGATGGTCGACTTTCTCATTTTCTACATCATTGGTTGGCTTGACGGGATTAACGTTAAAATGGTGATATCTTAAGTCGATTAGAGATGCAGTATTTGATGGTTGATCGACAAAAATGTCCCGTGCTCTTGATCTTTTGGATCATTAAGTCTTTATGATCTTCATCAAAACTCAACGATTAGAAAAAAAATATGCAATTCACTTAGGGAACCGAAATCTTGATAATGGTTTCATCGGTTTCGAGACCCATACCATTTGTTGCAGATGTCGAATGACACTTGCTCACACATTTTTCTTGCCTGGAGGTAGAATGTACTAGGCTTGCTCCAAATTGCCACAAAAAGTAACTATCTCCTCTTCACATGGAAACTTTATCGCAATGTGATTGGTGGAGACCATGACTCGAAGTTATCGAGTAGTGGCCAGGTGGAAGATGCATTTTGGTGAATTGAGCGCTCGAATAGTAGGAATTCATTCATGTTGGTGAGGTTGCTATCACCTTCTACTCATGTGGTGATAGAATAATTATTCTTAGGGATTCCATTCATTTGATAAAAAATATTGAGCAAGTTGTCGGTGAAACTAGCCGATCGGCCCGATTGATGTATTTTAGGAAAGGTTGACTTGAATAGGATATTCCCTTAAGTTCTTGTGTCGGCAAATACGTTATCCACTTGGTATTTATTAATCATCACTTGTGACTACTATGATGACAAAGTAAGGAGCCCGATTTGGGGACAAATTAGCGTCGATAAAAGTAATTGGGATGAAGCACGCTTTGACATGAAAGCGACGGTGCGGAGACATCCCCCATTATGAGCACCTCTTATGATTGTCACTAGACCAAATCTCCTCACAGGATAGGCTGATACTATCCCTATGATGTGGATAATGTTGGCTCGAACGGGCTAATCCAAATCATCTTCGACTAATGCTTTCTCATACATTAGGTTTAGTACCTTTGGGGATGTAAACACTTTAAGTTTTTTGACCAAAATTAATTCTTTGATCGAGGTACGGAAGTACACCGCATACGTGTGTCTTGTGTGGTTTTTACGGTATTTTTGCGGAGACTTGTTTGTATTCCGGAGAAAAGCTCTACTTCTCATCGATGGATTCTTTTTGTGGTACTCCTTATATTGTATGGAATCCGATAGCTTCGGCAAAAATCAGAAACTCCGGTTGATTGGTTCACCATCGCATGTCATTTGATCGTTTGAGCAAGTTCGTACACTTGGTAGTTTCTATCATGCTCTTTATAATCTCGGAATGATTGATCGCCTTCACATTTGGGGCATGGATTGTCCTTCGGCATTCGATCGTTATCTCGTGAGGCATTACTCTTATGTAGAGGCAATCAGTTGTTTGGCTTTTGGTAGGGTGAGTAATAGCTCCGCAACGATGTGGTGATTGAATAACTCACGAGAGCTCGATAAATTTGTTGGGGTTGTCGTATACTAAAAAAAAAACTTGAGTAGTTTGCTCCTAATCTACTGTGTTTGACCTACCCATGCTACCATTGGCTTCAAATTTCAAACATCTAGCATTTCCTTCTAGAATCGAATGATATACATTCGAGCGTTCTTGTTCGGTCCTTACTTGACGAGCCATAGAGCATTCAAGTCCTTTCTAAGCTTTTGGGTGCTAGCAAACTATGCTATGTATATCTTTTTGGACTCACTAAAGGAGGAGATTACTCCTGCCAGGAGGCCATTAAACCACCCGAGGGATGAGTCCCTCGGCATGGTGTAAAATAACTGACACTTATGCATGTCAAAGATTTTGAGAAGGCAGAAAGTTGACTCAATGGTTGTTATATGGTCGACAGGATCACTTCGACCAGTGTAGGATTTTGAAGATGGAATTTTGAACTTCTCTATTGGCTTAGCATTACAGATCTACTGGGAGAACACATTCTCAAGCTAAAAGTAGACATCTATTTATCTAAATCGTGGTCTAAGCCTCGGTGCAGACCCAACGATATCCTAGTACTGGGATTCTTCAATACTTTCTGCCCGCTAAGTTGTTCGGCCGCCTTAGGGATCATGTTCTTCTTGAGGGTTTCATTCTTGTGGTGCTTGTGCCCTTCCCTCAAGTAGATCATGGGTCAATTCTGTCATCTAACACACCATTTGATCATGGAGTTCCTAAATTTATTGTTTGCATAAATTCTCTAATAGACTCCTTTTTTTGACATTTCTCCCATGTGAGTTTCTTCTATGTGGCATGCTTCTCCTCTTGTTGATGACATGATTCCACGCTCACTTCATTGTTTGGGATGTTGAATTCCTAAGTGTCATGTGGATCACACCGAAGATATAGAGTTTCAGATGGACGAGAGAGAGAGAGAGAGAGAGAGAGAGAGAGAGAGAGAGAGAGAGAGAGTAAAATAGTGTGCATAGTAATTCAAGTTACGAGAGAATAAATTTGGTAGTACTCTATTGAATAAATGACCCCTTATTCATAGGTCATACGGTATCTGACATAAAATTGCATTTTGTCTATGTTTTGATAAGGCCATTACAAGTTATTATGACACCTTTTCACATTTGTAATCCACTCTGGTACCCTTTCATATTCATAACTGATGTTAGCACTATTTGATATTCATAATTGCTTCAAAAGGATCATTAGTGATCTGTTACCTATGCCTGTCGGTCAGTTGAAACCTTTGGTCATCTGACGTACGTTAGGTCGGCTAAATGGTCATTAGTCACCATTCTCAATGGAATCTTCAGTAGAGGCCCTCTTATCGTAAGGGTTTACTTAAATTGTCAAACATAGTGTGTATCATTGTAATTTGAAAGGTAGTTTTCCTTCGACAAGGGGTCTTCTTACAAAATTAGAAAGGTATTTACAGGGTGCTCTTTGCGGACTTTGTGGAAAGTTTCGGAACCAGTTAAGGGAGTTGGTTACAAATGACTGCCCCTTGGATTACGTGTCACATGTTCTTTTTGTTTGACTGTGCTTCAGTTCGATTGGCCCATAGTTCAAACTAAAGAAAACAACGCTTAGCGTTTTCATCTTTTGACTATCTCAATGCAGTTCTTTAGTTCCAGACTGATTGAATTTTCTTGAAACTTGTGCAATCATATTTCTGATGTACTTGCAACAACCCTGGCGGAGCACAAAATCATGACAACTCTCCAAGAAACCCTAACAACGCCTTGTTTTCCCATGGTTATAAGAGATTGGTTCTCTTTAAAGAACTTCTAGATAATTTTTGTTGCAAGGTATCCAATCAAATCAATTTCTAAATGTAATTTATTAACTTCAACAAAAACTAACAGTTCATTAAAAATTAATTAAATTAGGAATGCAGTGCGACTTAGAAAAAAAATAATAGTTTTATTAAAAATAATTCATCAATCCAATTACTACACAAAGGATTAATGGAGTACAAATGCCGTAAATGAAAAGAATCAAATTATTTAAGCTGATTAGTTTATTTTTGAATCTTACTTGAACAAAATTTGAATTTTAGAGCAGTGATACTATATTTTGATTAAGACATTGTAGCGGTCCAGTAGTTATTAGTTTACAATTTGAGTGTAAATTCAAACGAATAATTAATAGCC
The DNA here is from genome assembly GCA_022702705.1 of Papilionanthe hookeriana x Papilionanthe teres. Lineage (NCBI taxonomy): Eukaryota > Viridiplantae > Streptophyta > Magnoliopsida > Asparagales > Orchidaceae > Papilionanthe > Papilionanthe hookeriana x Papilionanthe teres. The sequence continues at coordinate 25,679,380 of CM040434.1, forward strand.
GTGAGTTCCAATTTTTATCAAAATAATTTATAGAGAAAATTGAACACTGAAAACCCAAGTACCAAACCGATGTCGTGTCATACACATCCAAAATGACGGATAATTAAATGATAATATTTAATATGTGATCCTCCATACACTCGTCACAATACGCATTAGCCGTGGCCTCAATCTCTCAAAGGAAGCCGCCACGCGTCACAAATATACTTAGTATCTATGACCTGAAGACGCAAACGAAAACTTTAAATATGAGTTTTCAGCCTCTGGCAAACGGCAATCAGTTTCTTCATACGACGGAATACAGCTACGATACGAAACGAAGTTTACGAAGGCCAAAAATGGTTCATCAGCATGCGACTACTGGGCATACCGGGGTGAGGATGAGGAGGCGCAAGGTGGTTGGGCCAGCTGTGGGAATGGTAGCCTGCGCTGCGGCGGGGGTGGTGGAGTGGCCCGTCGGTGCGTTGGCGCATGTCTTTCGGCGCATGAAGGGCAGACGCATAATGTCTCACCCGGTTCACGTGGTCTACCCTCGTGTTGCTCGAGCTATTCCTATCTAAGAGATGCCGGTTGTTCTTTGTAGATAATATTGGTGGGGCTTTGCTAGGCAATGCCAGCTTTTGGGAGTGTTTATTTCTTGTATGGGTTCTTTGTGTGCTCAAATATGATTGTTGTTTAAAAGTTTGCAGTTTCATGTTGAATTGAAATTGGTTTAATGTTAGAGTTGAAGCGTAAAATCAGCATTTTATTTTTCAGTCGGTGGAGATTTGATTTGTATTTACACTTCCAACCACCAAAATCAAAAACACTTGAATAAAAAATTGAAACATACATGCAATCTTAATTTGTCCTAAAAGAATGGGTTTAAGTTTGATCTATAAAAAATGATGCAATTAATAGATGGGAATCTAAAAGATCAAATTTGAAGGAAAACGCAGTCCAGTCCCAATTCTGAAAACTTAAAGGCTCATTTGGTTTTCTATATTCATTTAATTTTTTTTTTATATAACTTTGACTTTTTTAATGTCTTTTTTAATAGCAAATTAACTCGAATCTAAATTTGGCGTGTGTGAGGCATGCCCAAGCATGAAGCGGTAGAAACCGTCAGTGAGAAGGTAAGGTAGGGAGATAGAGAGATAGATGAGAGGTAAGAAAAGAGATAAGGACTTGTTCGGTTGAAGCCAATGGGAGCATTCCCGAGCTTTGTGATTTGTTTTATGCCTAAGATTTGGTTACGAGAGAGAGAGAGACAGAGAGAGAGAGAGAGAGAGAGAGAGAGAGAGAGAGAGATTTTCCTACAGATGCTTTTCAGCGTTGATGTCTGGTAGAACCAAAAAGGTTGGGACGTGGAGGCGGGCGCATTTCGTGATTTGATCTTCATTTCACGTTTGTATTGTCAATGCTACCCATCTACATTTTTTTTATTATTATTATTTTCTTATGTTTCCTCAAATCTCTCATTTGATTTCAGCCTCTTTCAACTATTCTTCTTTCGTTACACTTCTTCTCCTCTGTCACTTACTCTCTTTATATGTATATCATATATTTTTATTTTCTGTTGTTGTGGTTTAATGGTTTGCATTTGAGCTTGATTTCTATTTTTTGATGCTTTTGCTATTTGGCCGCTTTGGTGAAAAAATTCCACCAAGCATTGGTTGTTTTGTTTATATCTTCTTAAATATGTAAATCATTTTTATAGAGATAATTTTATACACTGGGTTGTTTTTAAGATATATCAATCTGAATATGTTATGAGCCGATGCAAGTCTAAAAGTTTTGTTAATATTGAGTCACAATTTGTGTTGCACTAAAGGCAAAGGGGCACATTTGTAATATATTGTCCTATTCTATTATGTCTCTTATTTAGGGGGGTGAGGCTTAGAGAATTGAAGTGAATGTGAGAGACAAGTGAGGATAAAATCTGTCCAATATTCAAGAAGAGTGTGGTTAGCTTGTGAAGGTGAGGAGTGCATCTTAGAGGGCCTTGGGATTGCTAAGGGAGGCCATGGAATATGAGAGCTCATCTTGTAAAGCTATGTATTCTCTTGTCTTTGCCTTAGTGAATTTTACGATCGATTCCCTCCCGTGGATGTAGGTCAAAAAGGACCGAACTACGTAATTGCTTGTGTTCTTGTATTTTCTGTCTCTTCTTTTTTCTCTGCGTTTCTTTCTTGCCAAGTAGCGCTTGATCCAGATTTCTCACAACAATTGGTGCCGTCTGTGGGAAATTCAGTACTATTTGGCTAGAGGAGGAAGGGTATTTAGAGATCAAGAACTGTACAGGTTGCAGGGTTTCAGCTTCCAGGTTCTTGGAAGGCTGAAAGAGGTATTCGGCAGTCCTAAGTTCGGCATTCCAGATCCTTGGAAGTGCAGGTTGCAGGAATTCGGCAATCCTGCAGGGAGGAGTTCGGCAATTCCTCTACTCAGCAGTCCAGCAAAGTATTTGGCATTCAGTTCTTGGTAGCCCAAGGAGAGGAAGGGAATTCGGCAAACAGAAAGCATTCAGCAATTTCACTGTTTTTTTTCATTCAGCTTTCAGGTTCTTGGGAGGTGTTTCAGCACTTCTGATCAGCAGGGAAATCGACTTGCAGGGATTCTTTAGTCTGCAGTCGCTGAAGGTGTTCGGCTAGAACAAAGGTAATCGGCAAGAAGGAGGCTGCAGTCATTCGGCATCCTCCTCCTCCACAGAAAGTTTGTGCGAGGCAAATGATTCGTGGCGGACGAAGGAAAAAGGTTCGCGGCAGAGACGGGCTTCTGCAGTTCGCGCGAACACAAATTTCCCTCGACCGAATCGCAAGTTAGCTGCTTGGATTGCGACGAAGGAGCAGTTCGAATTCGGGACTCAGGACTGCACAAGCAGGAGAGTTTGCAACGACGAACAGGAGTCCGGAGGAGCATTCACGGTTCGTCGCAGGAGGCGGATTTCTCACCAAACAAGGAGTTTGATCACTTAAGAAGTTCGCATGGAGAGGGTGGAGTTCGACGAATTTACTGTTACCAAATTTGGCAGTCCTAAAATCCAAGCTACAGGAAAAGCTCGGTAGCATGGTCTTCGACATTCCATTCCTTCAGCTGTACAGGGGCATTCGTCTGTAGCAGGTTATTTGGCCTGCATTGTCCCGATTGCAGGAACCTGTAAGGATTCTTTAACCAGCCGTGTATCCAAGCTACAGCAAGGAGTTCGACACTCTATTTCTTCGGGTGTACAAGGAGTTCTACAGCAGTCCAAGTCTTTTGGGCTGATAATCAGTTGATTAGTAGATGTTGGTGTAGAGAAGTGTTTGGTGGGGACAATGGGTTATGCCAAATTCAACATCGAGAAATTTACTGGAAAGACTGACTTCAGCTTGTGGAGAGTAAAGATGAGAGCTCTACTGGTTCAGCAGGGAGTTGCAGAAGCCTTGCAAGGTTCGGTAGCATTGCCGGCCGACATGATCGAGAAAGAGAAGAACGTCATTCTGGACAGAGCTCACATTCTGATAATCTTGAGTTTGGGCGACAAAGTGCTGAGGGAGGTGTCGAAGGAGACAACAGCTCAAGCACTTTGGGCCAAACTTGTGGTACTTTATATGACTAAATCTCTGGCTAACAGACTCTTTCTGAAGCAGCGCATATACTCATTCAAAATGCACGAAGACAAATCAGTTTCGGAGCAGATTGACGAGTTCAACAAGATTATAGATGATCTTGAAAGCATCAACGTCAAGATGGACGACGAGGATAAGGCACTGCTGCTATTAAACTCAATTCCTAAGAGCTACGAGCATTTCAGGGATGCGATGTTCTATGGAAGGGTACATACTATTACTTTGGAAGAGGATCAATCGCTGATCAGAGCCAAGGAACTTCAGAAGAAACACGACATGAAAGAAGAAGCCAGCGGAGACAGTCTGACAGTTAGAGAAAGATCGAGCAAGAAAGGTTCCAAAAGTGATCAGAACATATCAAAGTCCAGAAAGAAGAGCAGAAGTCAGTCTTCTAAGAGATCTAACAGGTGTTACCATTGCCACAAAGAAGGTGACTTTAGGAGGAACTGTCCGGATAGAAAGAAAAGTTTTCAGGAGAAGCCTAAAGATTCTGGAGAAGTAAGTGTCGCCTCAGATGGCTATGATTCAGCAGAAGCTCTGGTGATATCAGAATCAGAATCAAGCAAGGAGTGGATCCTCGATTCTGGGTGCTCCTTCCACATGTGTCCTCACAAAGACTGGTTCGAGACACTGCAACTGGCAAACGATGGGTCTGTTCTACTTGGAGATAATAAGGCTTGCAGGGTACTTGGCAGCGGAACAATCAGAATAAAGATGTTAGATGGAGCTGAGCGGATACTTCAACACGTCAGGTACGTTCCAGAGCTTAAAAGAAATCTGATCTCCTTAGGTACTCTGGAGTCAACAGATACTCATTCAAGACAAAAAATGGCTGCATCAGAGTAGTCAAAGGTTCACTCATTGTCATGAAAGGGGTCAGAAAGAATGGACTATACTCCCTAGTTGGAAGAACTGTGATCGGCAACTTCTCAAATGCAGTTCAATCAGAACCCGACAGGACCAGATTATGGCACATGAGACTGGGGCATGTAAGTGAAAGAGGCTTACAAGAGCTGTCCAAGCAGAATCTGTTATGCGGAGATCGAGTCGACAGAATTGGAATTCCGTGAACGAGTGTGTATCGGGGAAGGCTACCGGGGTGAAGTTCGTACCGAAAATCACACATCAAAGAAGCCTCTCGATTACGTACACAAGAATTTATGGGGCCCGCCAGAACTCAGACTCATGGAGGAGGGAGATACTTCATGTCTATCATCGACGACTACACTAGGAAGGTATGGGTCTTCATCCTTAAAACAAAGGATGAAGCTTTTCAGCGGTTCAGGGACTGGTTAACTCTCACTGAAAATAAGATGGGAGCAAAGTTGAAGCACTTGAGAACTGAGAATGGTTTAGAGTATTGTTCAGAACAGTTTGAGGAGCTGTGCAGGAGGAATAGCATTACAAGGCACAAGACAGTTCAGAACACTCCTCAATAGAATGGCCTGGCTGAGAGGATGAACAGGACTCTCCTAGAGAGAGTGAGGTGTATGTTGCTAAATGCAGGTCTACCCAAAAGTTTCTGGGGTGAAGCTGTGTCAACCGCCTGCTACCTTATCAACAGATGTCCATCAACAGCTATTGATATGAAGACTCCTTTGGAGATGTGGTACGGGAAACCAGGTAACTACGATAATTTGAAAGTTTTTGGATGTATTGCTTACACTCATGTTAGACAGGATAAGCTGGAAGCAAGAGCTTTGAAGTGCATTTTCATCGGATATCCACCTGGAACCAAGGGTTACAAACTTTGGTGTCTAGATCAACAGAAATGCATCATCAGTAGAGATGTGACATTCGATGAATCCAAAATGGCAAATCTGCAAAGCTACGTTACCAGAAACAGTGCCACTAAGGAGGGTTCTTCTATTGAGGTGGAGCTGCAACAACAACAAACTTTGACTGATCAAAGGACTGTTGTGAACAATCAAGATGAAGTAGCAGAAGACCAGCAAGAGACTGAGCCAGAAAGCAGATCAGATGATTACAGGCTGACAAGAGATAGACAAAGAACAACTATCAAACCGCTAGAGAGATATGGTTGTGCAGATATGTTCTTCTACGCTTTGAGTGTTGCTGAAGTGATAGAAGAATCAGAACCGAACAGCTATAAGAAAGCCCTAAAGAGCAAGGAAAGAAATAGGTGGGTAGATGTCATGAATGAGGAAATGGCTTCTCTGATGAAGAACAAAACTTGGGAACTTGTGGATCGACCAATGAACAAAAGCGTAGTTGGTTCCAAGTGGACCTTTAAGAAGAAGAAAGGCACACCAGGTATTGAAAAGATCAGGTACAAAGCTAGAATCGTTGCAAAGGGATTCACTCAGGTATAAGGAATCGACTTCAATGAAATTTTCTCGCCTGTGGTAAAGCATTGCTCCATTAGGATGATTTTAGCACTAGCGGTTCAATTCAATTTAGAATTAGAGTAGCTAGATATTAAGACTGCGTTCCTGCATGGAGAGCTTGAAGAAACCACTACATGGATCAGCCAGATGGGTACATCACACCTGAGACAAAGGACAAAGTTTGCTTGCTGAAGAAAGCTTTGTATGGACTGAAACAAAGCCCTAGAAAATGGTACAAACGATTTGATAAGTTCATGCTAAAGATCAGTTTTGTCAGAAGAAGCTACGACAGTTGTGTGTACATGAAGTGGCAGGACAGTGAAATAAGTACGTACTTGCTCTTATATGTAGATTATATGTTAGTAGCCAGCAGAAGCAGGGAGGAAGTCCAGAAGATCAAAGGTATGCACAATTCTGAATTTGACATGAAAGAACTAGGACCTGCTACAAAGAACCTAGGGATGGAGATTAAGAGAGATAGAAAAAAGGGGAGCTTATTCTCATCTCAGAAGTCTTATATTCAGAAAGTTCTGGCAAGGTTCAACATGCACAAGTCTAAGCAGGTTGCAACACCGATTGGTCAGCACTTCAAATTATCGAATTCTCAAGCACCTGAGACTGAAGCAGAGAAAGAATACATGGAGGGTGTCCCCTACGCCAGTGGGGTTGGTAGCATCATGTATGGTATGGTTTGCAGCAGACCAGATCTAGCCTACGCCGTCAGTGTTGTTAGCAGGTTCATGGCAAATCCAGGACAGGCTCACTGGGAAGCACTAAAATGGATCCTGAGATACTTAAGAAGCACTACTGATTTGGGGCTACTCTTTAAAAGGCAGGAAGACAAAGAAGAAAAGATAGTTGGTTACGTGGATTCTGATTATGCTGGAAGCATCGACACCAGGAAGTCACTGACCGGATTCATTTTTACTGTCTATGGTACTGCTGTCAGTTGGAAGTCTAATCTTCAATCCGTCGTAGCTCTCTCAACTACAGAGGCTGAGTACATCGTCGTAACTGAAGCAATTAAGGAAGCTATGTGGTTAAAAGACATGGCTGAAGAGCTTGGGATACCTCAGAAGGTGGTAACTATGTTCTGCGACAATCAAAGCACTATTCATCTCACCAGGAATCAGGTCTTCCATGAAAGGTCCAAGCACATAGATGTGAAGCTTCATTTTGTGAGGGATGTCGTCACCAAAGGCTCTATAGTAGTGGAGAAGATACCTACTGAGGAGAATCCTGCTGACATGCTCACCAAGGCGCTACCTATAGCTAAGTTCAAACACTGTTTGGACTTAGTGAACTTTACCACGGGCTGAGGGCCCCTCAGGGGCCAGGTGGAGGGAATCATCACTTCAGAGCTTTGAAATTGAGAGTCAAGGTGGAGAATTATTAATATTGACTCACAATTTGCGTTACACTAAAGGCAAAGGGGCACATTTGTAATATATTGTCATATTCTATTAAGCCTCTTATTTAGACCTCATCTATTATAAATAGATGAGGGGGGTGAGGCTTAGGGAATTGAAGTGAATGTGAGAGGCAAGTGAGGATAAAATCTGTCCATGATTCAAGAAGAGTGTGATTAGCTTGTGAAGGTGGGGAGTGCATCTTGGAGGTCCTTGGGATTGCTAAGGGAGGCCATGGAAGATGAGGGCTCATCTTGTAAAGCTATGTATTCTCTTGTGTTTGCCTTAGTGAATTTTACGATCGATTCCCTACCGTGGATGTAGGTTCAAAAGGACCGAACCATGTAATTGCTTGTGTTCTTGTATTTTCTGTGTTTGCTTTTTTCTCTGAGTTTCTTTCTTGCCAAGTAGCGCTTGATCTAGATTTCCCACAACAAGATTAGGTGTCAGAGCCTTCAGCAACGTCAATTCACATCTTCTTCTTCAGTCTGAAAATTGGTCTTATGAAGACAGAAATTTGCAGTGCTAGTTATTTTTAGAAAATATCTATAAAAAATTATTGTGTCAGTGCAATTAAGAAAATTTTGATCTTAGATTACTTATTAATTTTATTTCACATCTTCTTCTTCAATCTGAAAAATAATTTTTATGGAGATAATTATGTGCACTGTATGTTGTCTTTGAAACATATTTTAATAACAACTATCAGTGCATATAAGTCTCTCAATAAGAGTATTTTTAGATTGAAGAAGAGAATGTGAATGAAATTACCGAATGATCTAACATCTAAACTTTCATATTTACATTAGTTATTTTTGTTGTCATCGTTATTGTAGTTATACGCAAGAATGATTGCTCACTTTTAAAAAAGTATTTGAGTATTTTACACCATAATAAGTTTTTTTACCTTTTTTGTAGCAGGTCCTCTTTATCTTATTCTATTGTAATTATTCAAAAAATTACAATTTTTCCGATATATTACATATAAAGGTGAACCGGCCTCCACGTACTTCGCTTAATTTTAATATTGTAACAAATTTATAATATATTCAATATTTGCAGAGTTACCTTTATCAACGCAAGTATACGTATCGCTCAAGTAATCCAGGGCTCTAGTGGAGTCCTGGATATCGATCTCACAGGGTTATATCAGAGGCTACGGACTAGGATTATAGAAACCAATTCAGAATCACAACTTGTAAATCGAATTGCCTATCTATCACTAATAAGCAATCGTAATTAAGATGCAATTTTAATAAACTAATTCTACTAACAAGTAACTACTTCTACTAATAAAGTGAGGTTTAATATTTATAAGCAAGCATCCTTCTTCTTTGTTAAGAAATTCAAGTGAAGTAATAATTAGAATTAGTTTAAAACTGTGTTGTGCCAAATGGGAGCATACCTATTCTTTACCCTTTGGTCCAGGCATAAAGAACATTGACTAATCCTATGCTTGGTTACTGAATCTGCGGCTAAGCTAGGAGGATACCAGCTTTCACTTCGGAGCTCCCACGTTCCCCTCGCCTGAGGGCTAACATTTACACTTCAGCACCCAAACAACCGAATTGAGGATTTTAGTCTGTCACTCTAAAATCTCCAATTTTACACCCAATAAATAATATTTTCCTATTTATTTGTACCCTACTTTCAAGGACTTTTACCTCCATGAATCTCAGATGTAATCTTCACTTTAGTTGTTAAACTCAACATATTTTAACAATCAATTGGCCAGATTGAAAGTAAATTAATATTTAAGTGTAAAGATTATCACAACTTCTTTAACATTCTCTTGGCACAACTAATTCAAATCACCATTTCACAAAAATTTCAAAGCAAAGAGAAAGACAGAGAAACTACTAAGATTTCATGGAGAAGATACGACAAAACTTGGATTTCATATATAAAAAAAAGTTATATAAACTAAAATAAATAAATATAACTTATCTAGAATTCCTCCCCAAGCAAACTCCTTGAAGTTCCTCTGAATATCTTTCTTTCTTTACAGCACACTGAATTCTCCTTCGAAGCGGCAAGGAGGAAGAAATCTCTCACTTTCCTTCCACTCTTACAATCTCTCGAAGAATTCCTCACAAAATAACACTAAATAGACTCACTCTCTAAAACTCTAATGGAACCACCAACAAAATGAAAACACTCTAACACACTCCTAGACTCTTTAGACACTTGATGGACACGTGGTGGACACTTTTTTTCGGCCTCCATATGTTTCTTTTATAGTAATTGAAGAGTTTCCAAGAGTTACCGAAGCATCCTTTCAATAATCATCCACATTCAATGCACCTTGTGAGAGAACCGACTTTCTCGCTGTCGGTGACCTCAATCTCATCGTCGGGCTTCTAGAATACTTGACTTTGGACTCTCTCTCTTCAGGCTCGATGTCAGCGGCCTCGATCTTGCCGTCGGTGACCTCCCTTGTAATATATATCTGAACTCTCAGGAAAAATCCACCGTCGGCGCCCTATATCAAATCTTCATATTTTGGTTCTTTTTTCTCCAAATTCTCTCCTTTTTGCATATTTTGGCTCCAATGTCCATAAATTTGCATACTTGCAACAAAACATCAAAAGTACATTTCTTTAAAGTGCAATATTATCAAAATAAATATAAAATAAGCATGAAAATCTTAACATATTTTTAGTAGGTCAAAAGGTCAAACTATCCTTCTTTTTAGAAGGATCTGTAGCACTTTAGATCTCCGAAAAAGAGTTCAGTTTCTCCTTTAGAGCTTTCTATCAGCTCATAAGAAAGTGCTGCTCCAAGAAGTAGCTTTACATCCATTTCTTGAAAAAGTAGCAACTACTCCAAATGCACCCTAATGTATATGGGGATTCACAACTCATAATTTGTCACGTGTTTGTCGGTCGCCTATGGAATTTGTCGGTTGCTCTTAAAAAATAATTTAATTTAATACATATATAATTTCTAATTTTAAAATAAAATTTTTATTTTAGAAAATGAGATCGAATAGATCTCATACATTTAATAGTTTAATTATTTGAACACAACACCACAAGTAATTCACCTTCCCGAGAGATAGGCATACTACTTAGCGGTGAGCTCAATCATATAAACTAAAATAATTTATGTTATATGTTTGATCTGCAAACATTAAAATTAGATAGGATTTAAATAGGATTAGTTTAATAATTTTGTGTGACCGACAAGTTCCCCTATATAATATAAAGATTAGATAGGATTTAAATTATCTGAGTTTCTAATTATTTATGAGAGTAAGCCCCTATAATTAATAACATCTTAAATGACTGAAGTCACTTAAGAAAACTCTTGATAATGATAAGGGGTTTCGTCTTCACGAATTCAAAGTTGAGTTTCCATGATTGTTTATATGGAATTCAAGTGGAAATGTACCAAGTGAAAATAGTTATTTTCGGAACCCAAAGGAGCGAGAAATAGGGGATGTCACGGATCTTGAGGCTAGCCTCGGTGACTTCCTAAGCTATTCTATTATTTGGTTTTACATCTTGAGATTGAAGTCATTTAATGTTTACTCTTGTCATTTTATTTAGAATTTAGAGCTTACCCTTGCACATTATCTGGTTGTGCAAATAACATGGATGTGAGGATTTACGTAGTAATGAACGAACAACCTCAGAATCCTAGAAAAGATAGGACTTATACCGCACAACATGATTGTCCAAAAGCCTAAAGATAAAGTGAGGATTTACATTGTACTAGAAAGAAAACCCTGAAGTCCTAAGGGCTTATATTATTTAAAACTAAGGAAAGTTTTGCTGATGTATATCCGACCCATTGCTGAGTGTTGATCATCATCTGAAGTCATTCTTTGTCCACTTACAGCCTATTTCGAGCTCTTTGCTTTGATCACTTAGGGTTTAGGATTTATGTTTTTTATTTATGATCATTTCTGAGTCCCATGGCTTGCTGTGGTGTTCCTCCTAAACAGATGACCTACTATTCTCTACTCTAGTGGTCTTTGAAGGTATATTAAACTTTGCATAAGTTAATTGTAAGGAACAATAAAATAAAAAAATGTCTTAAAAAGAAGAGTGACCGTGTGTACCTGCCACTTCTGTTGCTACTGCTGAAAGGTTACTATTGTGAACATATCATGCATATGTATAAAAATTGAAACAAAACATAAGAAGAAATACAGCATGCAGAATGAGCTAGGTGGCACATATGAAAGATCAGAGTCATATGTAAGAATATTTGGTAAAGGGGGAGCTCAGAAATATGACCAAAGCTCTAATAATTCTCGAGGGACATTCGTAGGCAACTATTAACATCATGTCTATATGACCCAACATGAGGTAAAAGGTTACTAGAAAGGCGACCAGGGAAGGGGAACTCCCAACCTAATCCGTATGACTGACATATGATCTTACTAAAAGTAATACCAAAAAATTCTTAATTTATCATGCATAAAGATAATTTAAATTTATACTTTTTTAGTAGGCAAAATATGATTTATCATCCAAAAATGTATGTGTGTGTGTGTGTGTGGGTGGGTGGGTGGGTGTGTGGGTGGGTGGGTGGGTGTGTGGGTGTGTATCACTACTATGCTTATTTTTGATGATCAGACATTTCACAAGTCAGTCATACCATTAGGCTAGAGCTCCCAGCAACCCATGAAAGCAAGGGTTAACCCTTCACTAAATTTTAGAGAGCAGTAATGTCAATCATTGACCCTCCCGTAGTCCTCGGGCTAGAATATGCAATACTTCACACATACCTAGATACTTTTCTCGTCATCACTCTTGCCACCAAAACCTCCAACTTACCCTATCTCCAATGCTCTGTATGTGGCCACTTTAAACATCCCTTGTTGATATGAGGTTTGAGCATTATATTCAGACCCATACCCCTAGCATTGGGTATTACTATAGGTTAAGTAGTGACAGGATAATTCTCATATTGATTTAAAGGGGCACGAATCATATCTTGGTGAGTCCTCATGTTTTAATGATGATTTTCCTCACCAAATTATATTAAGCCTACATGTCCTATAAAATATCCAAGATCTTGCAAAGGTGTTCAGGGAGTGACCCTAAACAACTTTAGAATCTTCTGGACTATTTAAAGTTCATTTGGCCTTGCTATATTGTTTAGTTGATCAACTGACTTGACCGCAATTATGCAAGTAAAATAGCTTATAAAATTATGACCAAACTTGACCCCCTAATGTACGATAATTAAAGATTAAAATTTTTATAAATAAATAAAAATCGTACACTAGAGGTACTACGCAAGTATACGTATCATTTCAAATAATATAGGACTTTCTTTTTAAAAATCCCAGATATCGATCCCACAGGGAAAGCTAAGTAAAAAGTAAGAAAAAAAAGAAGAAAATCTATTTAAAAGCTAATCAGCTAAAAGTAAAAATATGCAAGTTAATTAAGTAGCAATTGTAAGTAAGAATTTAATTTAAATGCTTTAACACAACAAACAAAGATTCTTTCCCCATACGAAATATTTCATGATTAGTAAATACTAAGTTAACTTGGGAATGAGGTATTGTGACAAAAAGGAGCATATATATTCTTTACCCTTTGGTCAAGTGCATAAATAACATTGGCTAGTTTATAAAGATTGGATCAGGATGTATTATTAGTAGTAAGGAAGAATTCTAGACTCTTACTTCTAGATTCCCCCAAGGGTGCCTATGGTTGGGCCTACTAGTGACCCGTCACCTCTTCTTAAACCAAATTGATAGAATTTAGTCTGTCACTCTAAAAACATATTCAATTCTATGCCCTTCAAAGATGATCTCCCTATCTATTTGCACCTCCCCCTTCAAGGATTACCATCTACATTTCCAAGAGAAATGTGATACATACAAGTTAAGAACTTTTAGCCCACGGTCAGATCTTAAGAATTCTCCACAGATTTTAACAATACAAGTGGCTAATTTATAGTGTAAATGAAGATCAGATAAAGTATCATCTCAAATTATGGAAGAAAAAAATCAAAGTTCTCAAAACCAAATTAAATCCTTAACTAAATCATTTCATATTTTTAGGGAGAAAGAGAAGAAGGCTACTTTGAATGCATAGGATTCACACCACAAAGTATATTTATATAATTCAAATTCAAAGTATAAAACTTAAGAACCAAGTTATAAATACTTATCTGGAATAATATCCAAGCAATCCTTTGAAGTTTCTCTGACTCCGACTGACTTTTACAAGACTCCAACTCCAGCAATCACACTAAAACACTCTAAACTCTCACAAAAATAAAGTAAATAACACTCCACACTCTTTAACTAAATGAGAATACACACCTCTTTCACTCTTACAACACCTACACACACCCAAAAACCACACTTTGCTTCAGCCATCTCTTCAAAATTCGTCCACATTCAATGAATATTCTAGAAATTAGCTGTGGCGCCTAGGCGCCAGTTTTGTGTGTGAATGGACGCGCCCCTTCAGGTTTTGTGTGACACTTCTTCGTTGAATAACTGATTCCCTATGTCTATATTCATTGTATCTTATTTATAAAATATGAGAATTTGTCCAGAGACTTCTAGATAAGATCTGGCGCCGAGGCTCCAGAATCAGCCCTTCTTTTCTTCTTTTCTTCACTTGACTCATTTTTGCTCCTTTTACTCCTTTTTCGACTTTTTTTCTTCATAAACTCATTTTCTTGTACCTGCAACAAAAAATATAAGAAATACCTTTCATTAAAGCATAATATCCTTAAAATATTATTTATAAATGATATAAAATTTTAGATAATTTTAAGGTGGATTAATTCCCTCAAACTTAAACGTTGCTTGTCCTCAAGTAACTCTTTACTACTAAAAATAATAATCTATGGAGAAAACTTTTTCTTTAAGACTTCTATAACTATTTGTTTTATAAATAGAATAATGAAACTTAAAAAGCTTTTTAATAACTTAGGCTAAAACCAAAATATGTAAAATATTTAATAATTAAGTGTTAAGAACTCTCTTCTCCTATCTATTTCAAAAAATAATTGCAATTTGTTATATTAAGAACATGTAGATAATTTATAAAAAAATTTCATGATAATTCTACTAGTAAGGATGCTTGTACATGAAACTTAAGAAAAAAAATGTAATCAGGTCTCATTCTATAAGATAATTTAAGTGAAGCCAATTTTTGATTAGGCATCTCCTCAAGCTTGTCCTCACCTATTCTTTTTCTTTTTCTTTTTATATTTTGATTGGTTTTCAATCCTATATATTTTTTCTTTTCTTTTCAGGGATTGTTTTCAATCCTTTCTATTTTTCTTTTTTTAAGTGAGGATTACTATATCTGGATAGTCTGTTAATGATTTTGAACTTCACTATCCTTAACTTATATTTAAAAACTTAACACATTTTTCACTTAATGAATATGTATTTAAAGAAGATATTTCTCATAGAGTTTCAGTTATATCTTCTTAAGTAAACAACTAGATTCCTTAATACTTTCAAAAATACAATATTTTTTAATTTAGATATTTGAATCAAAATTCTTACACTCTTTTATTAAATTATTACAATTTTTAGAATTATCCCTTATTATAGAAAAAATACTTTTATAAGTTTATTATAATATTCATGAAAACAACGACATATCTATCTTAAATTAACTTTTCTTTCATAGGTTATGTTATTAATTTTGAAAATATTGCTTACTAAGGATAAGTAAAGTTTAATTTTAAGTTCTTTTCCCTCCCCCAAACTTAGTTCTTTTAATAAGTTTTAAACATTTTGCAATATGAAATTTTAAACTAAGCAGGAAGAAGAAGATACAACGTTTAAGGTATTTAAAACGGTAGAGTAATACAGGTATAAGTAACAAGATAAAAGAGTAGCAAAGTGAATTACATATGAAAACTAAACACTTTAACTATTTTAAACACTAAAAACAACAAGAGCTTAAATAGGATTAAGTTCTAAGCATTCTTACAACAGAATCATAACTCAGTTACTACAGAGTACTCATACAGTGCAATAATACTAAAAAGGTAAACACACACACAACAGGTACATAATTAAAGCAAAGCAGAAATAACGTCTATTCATCCTTATTCTCTTCATCATCGTCAAAGAAATCATCAGGAATAGGACTTCTGAGATTTATCTATGGGGTGAATTTAGGACAAGTAGAAAATTCGATATTCTTATCACCCTTTAAAAATTTCACAAGAGCATCATTATATTCCCCATCATAGTCACTCTTCCTCTGTATATAATCAGACACATGATCGATCTTATTATCCATATCATCTACTCTGCATTGTATCAACAATATATCACATTGATGCTCTAAGTGCCTCTGACAAACAATATTCCACACATCTGGTGGAGGCTTAGAAGTAGAAGTGGAAGGTCTGGGTGCAGAAGTAGAAGGCATAGAAGAAGTAGATGCTCCAGTAACCTCGACTTTTATTTTTCCATAAGTATCCACATGAGATTTTCCAATTGGATTCAAGTGGCATAAGTATCTCTTCATAATGAGAGTAAGTAATACCGGAATTCTTACAAATCGAGAAAATGAGAGCTGGGAAGCCTAAACCAGAAATAACACTTCCTCTAGCTGAAGTGTTGATTACATCATATATGATGGCTCCCACATCGATTAGCTTCATTTCTTGAATACACTAATTTAAAATAGCTCGTTCTTTCATCACTTCACTCAGGTGATTTGATTGAAGAATACGAGCAAAAATAAAGTAGTGACAGACTTTAGAAGTAGCATTAAGAATAGAAGAGGAAAAATTTACCCGTTTATTGTTTCGGATTTTCCAAGATCCTCTTCCATCAGTCAGGTAGGCTAAAATCTCATCAAGCTCTCTTTCAGACGGAGTAAAAACATCATAGAAGCAGTCTGTAGAAGGATGTAAGCCATAAAACATGTTGATGACTTCGGGAGTGAACTCAACTCTTATCCCCCTAATATAAACTTCATTATCAACCATTTCAGAAAAATTTGCATAGAATTCCCAAACAACAGAAATAACGGCCACAACAGAGAAATAAAAAAACTGCACCCACTGTCGAGTAGCAATAATATTTTCGATTGAGCCGCCGGGATGATACAAACTTCGTTCCGCAATGAATTTGCGAGCCGGCGCGAATTCTTTGTAGCCACTTGAGCACTTGCGCTAGCAAACTTCGACTGATCAAATTCGCTTCGCTCCTTTCGTCGTTTTGATTTTGGTGCCATTCTGTAATTTTGAAAATAATTCTAAACAATTTATAAAATCCATAATATGGCACAATATCTAAGCTTAAAACACTAAATTAAGCTTAGAACCATGGAATTTCCACTTAAAAAGCAAAATTTTCTTCTAAATTTTTGGCACTATTCATATGTAGAGAAATCCATGGTGGAAACTCAAAATAACTATACCAAAATGTAGATCTAACCTCGAGAAGTTGAAATCTAGTGTTTTTACGCTTCAAAGCTTCACGAATCAAGCTCAAAATGCAACCCTAGGACCGATTTTCATGAGTTTTGAGGAAGAAGATGAAGCTTAGGTGTGTTAATAGTGACGGGCTCAATTTTAAGGCCGAAATTGGGTTCATGTGAACTGGCGCCTTGGCGCTAATTCTGGCGCCTAGGTGCCAGAATCGCCAAAAATTCTGAAAAATTCTCAAATTTTTACATTTTGTAATTTAGGTATTCTAACATCTGTAAACTTAAAATCACATCATAAACTTCATGAAACATCTCCCATAAATTTTTTAAGTCCAAAATAGATTTCAAATTTAAGATACATTCCAAACACAACTTGATACATTTCAAACTCAAATTTTACTTCATTTCATTTTAGATCTTCAAGATAAGGTTCAAAAAATACAGAAAATACACATAAACAACTTCTCGCATCTCACAACAACATATAACAATCACATAAATCACTTACACAAAACATCAAGCGAATCACTTAACACTTAACTATTACAATCAATTTCTCCACATAAATTAACCCTAACTTCATGGATTCACATCTGAACCTTCATTAGTTCCACAAGGTAATTCACTATGAACAAAGGAATGGAAGAGAGGGACACGAGGAAATTCTAAGGTCGTCTTTTCATCAATCCAATTTTTCTTAGCATACATGGTTACATGATAGTATTCAAAGGCTGCCAAATGATCAGATTGAACCTTCATGTGCCACTCCATATGCTCATATTGATGGTACATTTCATGCAACCTTTCTCCAACATGAACCAATTCTCCTTCAATCTTCTCAAGTTGATCAAATAGCTTCTCCAACGTCATGGCTAGGTAGCCATTAAAGTAAGTTTGTGAATCCTTGTGCAATCAAATCTATCTTCTCTATCAAAAGTATAGTTTCAAGTTGAAAATCTGATGGCTTGATGTTTGGGGATGAAGAAGTGATGATTTATAGGGATTTGAGTGGGTAAAAACTGCTACGGGGCAGTTTTTCCACGATACAGAACTGTGGCGCCTTGGCACCAATTTTGGCGCTTAGGCGCCAGGATTTCAAATGTCCAGCGTTTAGGTGCCTAGGAGCCAGAATTCTGAAAATCACAGGTTCGGCCTTCATCAAATTTTCATAAGTTTCACACCAAATTAGGGTCTAAAAATGTAGATCAAAAGATACGTAACTAGGTGAAGTCACATATAAAACACTCTCAATATCAAAACAAATCAAATCATAGTATGGGTTGCTTCCCACAAAGCGCTTGGTTTAATGTCGTCAGCCCAACATAACCAATTGTTTACTCCAAATAGGTTAGATATAGCACATTTTTAAAAGATGACAAACTTTCTCTAATATAGGGCTTCAATCTTTGTCCATTTACTTTAAGTACAGAATATGTTTTCTGATCTATTATATCCAATGCTCCACAAAGATAAACTTTCTTAACTACATCTTTCATAACTGGGTTTAATCTCCTTTGAGGTTCAATACTGGGTTTACTATCATCTTCTAATAATATTTGGTGCATACAAATTGAAAGGTTAATTCCTTTAATATCTGCTATTGTCCATCCAAAAGCTTTTTTATACAGTTTTAACACTTCAATCAATTTCATCTCTTGTTCTGTAGTTAATTCAGAAGATATAATCACCGGTAAAGTTAATGAATTCCCTAAAAAGGCTTACTTCAAATGAGAGGGTAATTCCTTCAATTCCAATTTAGGAGCCTTTTCAATGGATGTTTTGAATTCATTACTTTCAGTTGTATCCAATATTTCCCAATTTTCATTAATATAATGAACATCTTTTATATCTTCTTCATAATCACTTTCATCACTTAAATCTTCAGGGGCTGAAAACTCTTCTTCTTTAGAAAAGATCTGACATTTTTCTTGATAGTGTTGTGCTATCATGTAGTCAAAGATATCCATTCTGTAACACTCTTCCTTATTAGGATACCTCATTGATTTAAGAACATTAAAAGTTACTTCTTGATCATTAACTCTCATGGTTAACTCCCCTTTTGTACATCTATCATAGCACATCCAGTAGCAAGAAAATGTCTTCCTAAAATAATAGGAATCTCATCTTATTCCATATCCAGATTTATAAAATCTACAGGGAAAATGAATTTATCCACCTTCACCAATACATCTTCTATCATTCCTCTCGGGTGAGTAGTAGATTGATCTGCTAATTGTAAGGTCACAGTTGTTCGAGATATTTCTCCTAAATCTAACCTCTTAAAGATAGATAAGGGCATGAGGTTAATACTCGCTCCTAAATCGCATAAGGCTTTTCCATAAAATCTGTCTCCTATAGCACAAGGTATAATAAAACTTCCAGGATCTTTAAGCTTTTGAGGAAGCTTTTTCTGAATAATTACTCTACATTCTTCGCTTAGTGCAACAGTTTCATAAGCTTCAAATTTTCTTTTCTTGTTAAGAATATCTTTCATAAATTTAGCATACTTAGACATTTGCTCCAAAGCTTTAGCAAATGAGATATTAATGGTAAGCTTTTTAAATACCTCAAAAAATTTTGAAAATTGTTGATCCAATTTCTGCTATTTCAGTCATTGTGGAAATGGGGGTGGAGGTTTTTCAAATTCATCTTGAGATAGAAATTATTTTTCTTCTTCAGGGATTATTTCCTTAGGTTTCTCAACTTCTATCACTTCAGTCTCTTTTTGAATTTTATTTTCTTTTCCATCCCTTAGTTCTTTTCCACTTCTAAGTAATACAAATTTAATTTTCTCTTGGTCCTTTCCATTTTCTCTTGGATTTACTTCAACAGTGCTTGGAAGTGTTCCTTGTGGTCTGTTGTTAATTGCATTTGCAATTTGCCCCATTTGATTCTCGATATTTCTTATCGCAGCATTTTGACTTTGCAACTGACTGCCCATTTGTAAAATTAATTATTCTATAGACAATTTCTTTTTCTTAAATTGTTGATTATTAAAACCGGGAGGATAAGAAGGTCGATAGTTAGAATTACCTTGATTATTCCAATGTCCAATTGAGTTAGGTTGGTTATTTCCCCATTGTGGATTTGCATTATTCCAATGTAAGTTAGGGTGTTTTTTCCAACCTGGGTTATAGTAATTGGAATATGGGTTATTAGTTTTCCTAGTGATACCTTGCATTGTTTCTAAAGTTTAAGATTCATCAGTACTTCCTGAATTATCATTACATAAATGCGATAATTGAGACAAATTATTTAATTTCTTAGATATTGCAGCCACTTGAGAAACTAAAATAGAAAAGGCTTCATTTTCTTGAATACCAGCCACTCTTTTAGGATTTACTCTATCAGAAGGCCATTGAAAATTATTGGTTGTCATTTTTTCTATTAAAGCATAATCTTCATCAAATGACTTAGCCATTAAAGAACCACCTGCAGCAGCATCTACTATAGATCTAAAAGAACCTATTAATCCATTATAAAATGTTTGTATAATTAACTAGTCTGGTAAAGCATGATGTGGGCACTTTCTAAGAAGTTCTTTAAATCGTTCTCATGCTTCATAAATCGTTTCTCCTTGAATATTGAGTAAATGAGGTTATATCGTTTCTAAGTTTTGTTGTTTTAGATGGCAGAAAATATTTAGCTAGAAATTTTTGAGTCATTTCTCCCCAAGTTTTAATAGATCATGTTGCTAACGAATTTAACGATATCTTAGCCTTATCCCTTAAAGAAAAAGAAAAAAGTCTAAGTCTAATAGCATCATCAGAAACATTATCATACTTGGAAGTAACACTAAGTTCTGGAAAACTGGCAAGGTGCAAATTAGGAGCTTCAGTAGAAGATGATCCAAACTGATTATTTTGGACCATTTGTATAATTACATGATTAAGTTGAAATGAATTTGCTGCTACAGCAGGTATTTGAATGCTTAAATGAATTTCATCAGCTGCAGGGTTAGCTTATTCTCTTAAGGGTCTTCGTAAATTTTGATGATCATTTTCTATAATATTTTGTTCCATATTATTTCAAGGTATATTAGTCATTTATTGCAAATTATAATATCATTTTTCTCTTCTAATTTTTCTTACAGTGCGTTCTAATTCAGAATTATAGGGTATTAATCCTTCAAATCCTGAACCTCGCATAAAAGAAATTAGAAAATATTTTTAATTAATAATAGCACAAAAATATAATTTAAAAATATGTTTTTTAAAAAATTTTATCTTTCTTTTTAATTTATGTTTATTCCTCGGTAACGGCGTTAAAAACTTGACTCAACCGCAACTACGCAAGTAAAATAGCTTATAAAATTATGGCCAAACTTGACCCCAAATCAAATTAAGCGGCTAATGTACGATAATTAAAGATTAAAGTTTTTATAAATAAATATAAATCGTACACTAGGGGTACTACGCAAGTATATGTATCGTTTCAAGTAATATAGGACTTTCTTTTTAAAAACCCCATATATCGATCCCACAGGGAAAGCTAATTAAAAATTAAGAAAGAAAGAAGAAAATCTATTTAAAAGCTAATCAACTAAAAGTAAAAATATGCAAGTTACTTAAGTAGCAATTGTAAGTAACAACGTAATTTAAATGCTTTAACACACTAAACAAAGATTCTTTCCCCATACGAAATATTTCATGATTAGTAAACATCTAACTTAGCTTGAGAACTTTGAGAATGAGTTATTGTGACAAATAACAGCATATATATTCTTTACCCTTTGGTCAAGTGCATAAAGAATATTGGCTAGTTTATAAATATTGGATCATGATGTATTATTAGTAGTAAAGAAGAATTCTAGGCTCTCACTTCTAGATTCCCCCAAGGGTGCCTATAGTCGGGCCTACTAGTGACCTGTCACCTCTTCTTAAACCAATTTGATAGAATTTACTCTATCACTCTAAAAACATATTCAACTCTACGCCCATCAAAGATGATCTCCCTATCTATTCGCACCTCCACCTTCAAGGATTTACAATCTACCTTTCCAAGAAAAATCTGATACATACAAGTTAAAAACTCTTAGCCCATGGTCAGATCTTAAGAATTCTTCACAAAATTTAACAATACAAGAGGCCAATTTGTAGTGTAAATAAAGATCAGGTAAAGTATCATCACAAATTATGGAAGAAGAAAATCAAAGTTCTAAAAACCAAATTAAATCCTTATCTAAATCATTTCATATTCTAAAGGAGAAAGAGAAGAAGACTACTCAGAAAACATATGATTCACACCACAAACCATATTTATATAATTCAAATTCAAAGTATAAAACTTAAGAACTACGTTATAAATACTTATCTGGAGTGGTATCTAAGCAATCCTTTGAAGTTTCTCTGACTCCGACTGACTTTTACAAGGTTCCAACTTCAGCAATCACACTAAAACACTCTAAACTCTCACAAAAATAAAGTAAATAACACTCCACACTCTTTAACTAAATGAGAATACACACCTCTTTCACTCTTACAACACCTACATACACCCAACAACCACACTTTGTTGTAGAATCGTCCTCTACTTATAGAGCTTCGAAAATGACCAGGGGTTACTTCAGGCATCTTTTCAAAATTCATCCACATTCAATGAATATTCTATAAATTAAGTGTAGGGCCTACGCACCAGATCTGGCGCCTGGGCGCCAATTTCGTGCGCAAATGCACGCGTCCCTTCAGGTTTTGAGTCGCACCTCTTCGTTGAATAATTGATTCCCTATGTCTATATTCATTGTATCTTGTTTATAACATATGGGAATTTGTCCAGAGACTTCTAAATTGCTTCTGAGGCATCAACAACCGTCCAAGAATTCTCTAGATTCCCCTGCTGATTCTAGCGCCTGGGCGCTAGAATCAGCCCTTTTTTTCTTCTTTTCTTCACTTGACTCGTTTTTTCTCCTTTTACTCCTTTTTTGACTCTTTTTCTTCATAAACTCATTTTCTTGTACCTACAACCAAAAACATAAGAAATATTTTTCATAAAGCGTAATATCGTTAAAATATTAGATAAAAATGATATAAAATTTTAGGTAATTTTAAGGTGGATCATCAACCCATGTTGAATTAGGAGTTTATTATTACACCTTACGTTGTGCTTAATGTAGTCTGGTTCATGTCTTGATTAGCCCATGAGTGAGGCATATGGTCAACATTTAACTCCATCTTAAGAGTTATGCAAGTTAGCACCCCTAGGGTACACTTTTGGCTATCAGAGAATTGTACATTCTTGCCCCTCAATTGGGGTTGAGCTTGTGGTGTTTCAAGATGTTTCATTATAACTTATATTTCAATGTTTGACAATCTCTCGAATAAAATTTGATTAAATGTAACTCATTACTAATCTCTTAAGGCTTGTGGGAAAATTTTTAATTTTTGAAAAGTTGTATAAAGTGTGTTCATTCTTTACTAAAAGGATTAAATTTTATTTGACCATTGATTGAGGGTTCAAATTAGTGGTCTATTGATCTTCTAACTCATGACCCTCACTTTTGGATCATCCAAATTTTATTTCTTCCTACAAATAACAATTGAAATATTTACAATTTTATCATTTATAGAAAATGACATGAGTGGGTTGCTACCCCATGTATCCATCCCTATGTTTTAATAAACTTAGTGACTTAATCATCATAATTTAATACCCTTTCCCTTTGGATTAATATAAAAGTTATATAAATTAGGGTTAGAATGTAAAATTCTTAAAATTACCATTATGCCTCTTGGGTTTACACCCCGTAACTCTTATATTCTAATTCAAAGAGTTATGAAACTTCACTGATGTCTTACTTATGGGCTAATTAAGAAATTAGAGGTGAAATTATCTTTTTTCTATATTTTATTATTATTTTTTTTATAATTATTTAAGTCAATAATTATGAATTTTTAATGATAATTAATTTAATTTACCAAAACATGTTTTTTCTCCTTATAAAAAATTATGATATCTCTAAAAGTCAGAGGATTGCTTAGGATAATGTTTATGATTTTTTTAATTATATTTTAATTTTTATGATTTTTTAACTCATCTTGATGAATAAATAAATAGAAAATTTATTTTTATTTTAAAAATCCAACTTTTATTTTTCATTAGCCTCTCTGACTTTAGTAAACTCAACAAAATGAATTTTGTATTTTTCTAATTTTATTTTATTTTTTATAATTAATTTAGTCAATAATTAGTAAAATTATAGAAACATACATTTAGGGACTTAAAACTACATTTTTTGTCTTTGAAATTTTTTTGGGGTCACCTTAGAGTTGTCATCTTTCATCAGAAAAAATTTTGTGACATTTTGAAATATAGTAATATTTTTGTAATCTTCAATTATTATTTAGCAAAATACTTGAAAATTTTATTTTTATTTTTAATTTTGCTTTTATTTTTATTAAGTGTCTCTAACTGTAGTCAGCTCATTTAACCTAATTTCATCTTTTTTTGATTTTATTTTATTTTTTTATAATTATGTTAGTTGATAATTAGAAAAATAATAAGAAAATACAATTAAGTACTTAAAAAATATATTTTTGTCTTTGAAATTTTTATGAGGGTATTTTAGAGTTGTTTTCCTCAATAGAGAGATCTTTTGTAATATTTTGAAATATATTTGTATTTTCTTATTTTCTTATTATTATTTCAATTAAAATACATAGAAAATTCAATTCTTAAGTTTAAATCTCACATTTATTTTCTTTAATTAGCTTCAAACTTAATTTCATATTTATTTTATTTTATTTTTTATGATTATTTTAAATGGACAGAGGTGATTATGATTAAAAATTAGAGCTCTTAGGGTTAGAGATGTTTTCCGACTTTGAAAATAATCAAAGAGCACTCCTAATCACATGATGAAGAAAAAACAAAAATTTCAAGCCTGGGTGATACACTGTTGACCTCATTTTTGATGAGGTCTTCTCTTCTCTCTTTAGTACTTAGGATCTAGCCTTAGGCTTTTCCTTTGACTATCTTAGAGGACTAGAGATGGAACCTACCCCTTTAGAAACTCAACCATTTCTTAACTCTCCGCAAACCCCACAAGCTTCGATTGTAAACCCCTAATCACCTGCAGGGTCGAGATCAAATGTGGAGGTTTAAAGGATGAGTTCCCTATAGGACTCTTTGGCCTTAGGACTACCCTGGGTGGCCTGGTCTGGTGAAGGTTGACTTGCACACACATTCCAAATCCTAAAACCATTCATACCTAGCTTGACTTCCTGACTCATATAGGTAATCCATATGGATGGTCCTCAACCCCTAAGCCCTTGGCTAAGAGGGTTAGGAACAACATAGTGAATGCCTCAAATGAGTCATCTCATGGCTCTTATGGGCTTGATATGGCTTCATGGCTCAACCAAAGGGATTCTATTCTACTCAAACTTGATCAATCTTCATTTTTCCAAAATTTCAATTTTTGACCCCCAAAGCCCTACACCCGCTAAACCTACCAAATGTCCTTGAAACTATCCAAAATTTGCAAAATTGCCTAAATTACCCAAAATTCCTTAAAATCAGTCCTAAATATTTCCCACTATTTAAATTGATCATCCTTAGCCAAATATACCAAAATTTCCAAAAATACCCCCCTCCAAATACCCAAAATGCCCTTCTTAACCAAAAACTCCATAAATTCCAAAAATTCCCAAAAACTTCCAGAAAATCCCAAATATTGCCAATTTCATTTTGTTCAACTACACTATAGGCCAACTTTGTCAATTTAACCCACTTTTACCAAAACCCCTAATTTGACCCATTTTTAACCAAAGTAAGCCCAATCTCAAACCAAATCAACCCAATTGACCTCAACTTTGACCCAATTCAATCCTAAACTTCAATTCAATATCCCCAATATCAATTTATACCAAATCCAAGCCCAATTTGATTGACATTTGGATCTAATTCCAATTTGAAGCCTAAAGCCCAATTTTGGCCCATGACCTAAACTTAGCCCAAACCAACCCAATTCAACTCCAATTAACCCCAAATCTTTTCCTAAACCTTCCTGATATCCCCAAAAACAAAACACTAACAAGATTTGCCCCAAATTTGAACCTAAACTTCACTCAAACCTAACCCAAAACCAAAATCCCCTAAATTGGCCTAAACCCAAACCTAACACAAATGGGCCCAAATCCCAAAATCAAAGCCCAACCAAAGTTGAAAACTCTTTGTAGCACCCCCATAAACATTTCTCAAGATTAATTTTACATCCAACCTTAGCCCAACCTTAGCCCAAGTTAGTCCAATTTAACCCACTTTGACCCCTTTACCAAAAAATCCCAAATTAAACCCAATTCAACTCCAAATTATTTCAAACCTATTCTAGATCACTCATGATACATCCCTAAACTAAACCCAACATTTGTTTGGCTCAATCTTTTACAAAACTTCCATTTACCAATTTGTTTTCAAACCTAAAAGCCCACTTCCTTAAACCTTTCTAAAGGCCCATCTAAAATAAATCCAAAAGCCCAAAATCTATCCTAAAGCCCACATGAAATTTTCCCTCATCATCCCCTTTGATTTAAATCACTCCCTAAGTTTCAAATTCACCATTAAACTTTTCTAAACTAAGCCATGTGCCAAATTACCCCTAAATATTCTAAATCCTTAAGACCCACTTTCATGAAACCAAGCCAAGCCATCCCTAAGCCATATGGAGCCATGGAGCCATGCATAAGCCATATGCAAGCCTTGGGAGCCCCTTTCCACCTCACCAAGCCATTAATGGCAAGAGGAGGGGCCCCTTTCTTAAGCCTTC
This sequence comes from Papilionanthe hookeriana x Papilionanthe teres, assembly GCA_022702705.1. NCBI lineage: Eukaryota > Viridiplantae > Streptophyta > Magnoliopsida > Asparagales > Orchidaceae > Papilionanthe > Papilionanthe hookeriana x Papilionanthe teres. Next base: position 25,705,873 of record CM040434.1, read on the forward strand.
CTTAAGCACTTTTAACCCCATTCATGCTACACACTAAACCAAGTTTAGTCACCTCACCATGGATGGAGACCACACCATTTTCTTTTGGCTGACCCAAGTGATTCTCAGCCCAAAACCAGGCCTTGGGTGGTGAACCTAGCCCAAAACCATGGGTTGACTCATTTGGACCCAAAATAGCCTTCCCCCCATTCCATTTCAATTCAACTCCTTTACACATGTCCATGGCCAATTGACTACACTAAACCCCAGCCCTAACCTCCCTGACCTTGAGGGTGACCTGACCCTAGCCGGCCAGCCACCACAGCCGCTGGAAACCACCAGGCCGAGAGCACCTATGTGAGCCAATTTTTGAATTTTGCCTTGCTGACTTGTCCCATGCGTAATGGCCACCATGGCTGTTCTTCTCCTCACCAGAGCAGTTGATCCAAGCCATTAAACCACCCTTGGAAGCTCTCCAGCCACCTCTATTTAAACCACACCACCTCTCGGCCAAAGAAGGTTCTGAACCAAATCCTACTGAAACTCTGTCAAAATTGTTCCAGACCATTCCCCACACATAGAGCACTTGATCCCCATTGGATTCCAACCCCAATTTCCCCTAACTGAGCTTAATTTCTGAGCTCAAATTCAAGCCCAAAACCAGGACATCTCCTAAACCTCCACCAAATCCAAATTAAACTCACCCACACCCGCACGAGACCAAGAGAAGGAGTTCACCGAGTGAAAGCCCCTCTCCGAGCCACCCAGTTGCTCTAGCCTCCAAGCTTTGAATTCGGTTGTGGACACTTTCGTACCTAGACAATTCCCCGGAGCCGGAGACTTCATCCGGAGCTTCCTTGGTCGCAATCGAAGGTGACACAACTCTCCGATCGAAGCTACACTTCTCGCAGCAAAGGTGTGGATCATTCCTTCCTCCCGAGCTTCCAGCAATTCTCCATTTCATTTCAGTTAATTTCATGGCATGTAAACCATATGGATGTGTTCGTCTCCTCAAGACGAATCCATAGAGCACAAGAACACGAAAAATTCATTGAGAAATGAGAGAGTTCTTAGGGTTTTAGTGTGGACGGTCACGGGTGCACACCAGTCGTAGACGATGACCAGACGCCGTCCGATTGCGCGTGTATCGGTTGAACGACTTAGATTTCGTCAGATCAGAGGAAGGAGCGAGACAGCGGGACGCGTGGCAGCTGACTCAGATAGCAGCATCGAATGGGAGCGCGCCGCGTGGTCTTTCGATCCACCGTAGGTTGACGCGGCACTGAGTCGGATAAGTAGATAAATAGGATTTTTTCTATTTATTTAAATACCCAGAACTTAGAAAATCCATATCTTTGTGTAGAAAGATCATAAAAATAAACTAAAAATACCCTCTTGCTCAGTGAACAGAGGAGAATAATGTGGAAAAGAAATCAAGTTATTTTGATGAGTATTTTATTTTTAATTAATTATTTACTCATTTAAGTATTTTGATTCTCCATTTGCATAGACAATTCACCATGACATGAAACCATAGGACTTTTGAAGCATCTGATCTTGGGAACATTTCCTGAATTTTTCAAGGTCAGAGGTCATCTCTATGGAAAGTTATGTATTTTTCAAGTTTATGTCACTATTTTTGGTATTTTAATTCCAATAATTAGCATATTGCTCAATAAATTCTAGAAAAATTTGGGGAAGTTTCTTAGGAGAGAGAACCCTAGGATAATTATATTTTGAGTTAACTCATTAAGAATAACCCTAATTGACCTAATTACTTAAAACTTAACTTTAATTAATTAAGGTTAACCATACATTAAAATAACTTGAAATTAATTCTCCATTGATCTTTAGGATACAGAGAACCTTGCATAAAAATTTGAAGCCAATTGGAAATGATTAGCCCCACTAAATGAATTAATTAAGCCACATGATCAAAATTAAACTTTAAAAATTCATAACTCCAAAAATACATTTCAAAAATTCACCAAATTGGTTTTGTGGGCTCTCCGATATCGGAGGAGTCTATAAAAATTAAAATTGAATTTTCTAAAATTTTTTTATTTTTAATGATATTTTTTATATTTAAATAATTAAAAAATAATAAAAATTACAAAAATAATAAAAATCATAAAAATGTCACATTTTGACTCCTAATCACTTAGAAACCAACCAAATATTTTTCCTAAGTCTCAAAGTAAAGATATTGAATTTTAAATGCTTAAAACAATTTTTAATATTAAAAAATTGTATTTTCCAACCTTTTCACTAAATTAATTCCAATAAATCAAACAAAAATCAGAAAATTGTAAAATTATTTCTCTAAACTCCTTGAGGTCAGAGAGATTTAAGAAAAATATAAAATCCATTTTTCAAGTTTAATTTTATTTTATAATTAATTAACACTCCAAAACTCAAAATAATTATAATAGATAAAATATAATTTAAAAATCATCAAAATTGGTCCAAGTGGTCCTCTGATCATTAGGAACATCTCATAATTTTCTTAAGGACAGAAACCTTTCCTTGGTCATGTTGTTGAATTTCCATTGAAAATCCCTATGTTTCACTAAAATAATTATATAAATAAATTAAATTCAGAAAAATCACATTTTCTCTTCTAATGTCTTAATTGACATGTGATTGAGGTGACATAAAAATTTCAAGTTCATTTGAACTCAACTTAGTGAGTTATGAAATAAATAAGCATAAAAGGGTATAAAGGTAATTAAAGAATTTAAGCCCCTTTATTAAAATTTTAGGTTTAATTAAAATGGAGAGTAAAATATTTGATTTTATTTTTCTTGGATGATTGACACTTTGGGAAATTAAAAGGGTAGGAACCCATTAATCACTTTTAATAAACCAAAAATGAAACTTTAATTATTTAAACAATTTAAAATTTGGAAGATTAATAAAAATTTGAATTATTAAAAATGGGGATATAACTTGAGAGGATATTAATTCTTTAATAAAAAAATCCTTAAATAAATCACTTCAATAATATTTAACTCTTAATTAAGATTAAAATGATAATCCAAGCTACGTAAATTAAAAATTAAAATATATATATATATATAACCCTTAAATTAAAGGAAAGCTCAAAATATTAAGTGGTTTAACAATTAAATTAAATTAAATTAGATTAAATTAAGTAAAAACTAAATTAAATTAACATTTTAACAATTAAGTTAAATTAAATTTAAAATATTTAAATTAAATTAAATTAAGTGAAATTCAATTAAATTAAATTTAAATTATATTAAATTAACATCATTCAATAATAAAAGTAAAACAAATTTAAAATATTAAGATCACTTAAAGTATAAAGATTTAAACCAAAAATAATTTGAACACTATTCCAAACTTAAAATTGTTAATTAAAACCTCATAATTAAACTAAATCATTTTAAACCTTTAACTCAAACTTCAAATTAAGAATGATTAAAATTCTCATCAAACCAACTTGCCCCTAAAGGCTTTAATTATTATAACTCTTAAATAGAGTATTAAGTGAGATGTCACTTCATTCATCGAGTAATCAAATGCCCAAGTTCACCGAGCAAGAGACAAAGCTTAACTAAACTCCCTGGATGATTAATTCACCCAGTGCAACTAAATTTACTTGGACTCAAAATAATCTCGTAAATATTGAAAAGATGTTTAGGACTCTTCCTAAACACTTCCTCAATATGATGAGATGTTTTAGAAGAACAATTGAATTTAATTGTTCTTTTGATGAAGAAAATCATCCTTAAACAAAACATAAGAATCTAGACGTCATAGGAGTTGACTAGCAATAGGATTAGGATTTTTGGTAGACAACCAAGGCCTTCCCTTAGCTTTACCTAGGTACTTGTTGAAATATTTAAATGCTCTTAACATGTGTTTTAAGTGCAGCTTGGGATGACGGGAAGACCCTCCAAGTACGCTTTTATTTTTTTGCAATTTACTTTATTGCAATTTACTTACATGCACTGCACTTTACTTTTTCTTGCATGTTAAACAAGATTGTTGCATGAAAACTGAAACCTTTAGGATAGCCACAAACTTGAAACCAAAACTAAATTAAAAGTCACCACAAGATAAAATTCACTGCCACAACATTCCAAAATATAAAACAACTCAAAATTTAATCACAAACAGAACAACAAAGCTACAATTGCAACTAAATTAAAACTTCTCGTCGAATGATCGGGAATACCTCGGATGATGTAACCCACGTGTTGCTAACGTGATTTCCCATGGTCTAAATGAAAGTGTGGAACTCATTAAGTTGAGTTTAGCAAATTCATCTGGACTAAGTGAATTCGATGAAAATAACGGTGCTGGGATGACGGAACCGTGGGATCTTAATCGGTTCTGTTTAAACAACTTTAAGATTTGTTGTAATTAAAATATTAAAAATATTTGGACTTTAAGATTTCTAAACTAAAACACTTCTCTCATCTCCTAATTTTCACTTTCTAAAACCTTTGCAACAACAAGGAACTCGGAGCATGGTGGGCAGCACGGCCATCGTCATCAGCAAAACTCGGGTCTACTTCAGCAAAACTTTCCTTAGTTTTAAATAACAAAGCCATAGGATTTCGAGGTAGTTTGTCTAGTGCAACATAAATTCTCAACTTTTTGTTAGGCATTTGCATGATCATGTCATGTAAATTAAGCCCTAACAGGTCTTAGGACTCCGAGGTAGTCGTTTGGTACGACATAAACCCTCACATCTTCGAGGCTATTTGTGTGATTATATCATACAAATATAAGTCCTAATTAATTAAAATTGGTAAGATTTAAACATTAAATAATTTTCCCTAATTGAAGCCAAACAATAGGATAGTTTGGGAAGTTGCCAAGATTCTTCTTGGATCCTCAGCTTCTCCTACTTTTTTTTCCTTTGGATTCCCAAAATAACCGTCCCAAATTTGATCCATTCCCTTTTGAATTTCCAAAATCCAATTTGTTTGAAACCTTGAACTTTGAAATTTTTGAGAGAAAAACCACTAATCATTATCGAGAGTTTTCTTAAATGATTCCCGTCATTTAAGATGTAATTAACTATAAGGGCTTGCCCTTATAGGGAACTTTAAGAACCCAGGTAATATAAACCTTGCTTAGTTTCTTTATATTAAGCAGGAGAACTTGTCGGCTTATAAAATTGGTTCGCAGACCAAATGGATGTCATAAATCTTCTAGTTTATTTAATCGGGCCCCATCATTAAGCAGTGTTTCTATTCTTCGGGATAGATACACGGTTTGTGATGAGGTGCTCGTTTATATAAACTATTTGGGATGTGAGATCAGTTTGATTTCATATCTAAAAATTTTTAAACTTAAAAAAATTATTTTCAAAAATCAAATGCTACTTTCTAAACTATATATATATATATATATTTAAATTATATTTAAAATCTAAAATTCGCCGACAATTTCTGTTAGGCGACCCTTTTTTCAAAACACACAACCTAAAAAAATAAGTCGCACATGCCCTGTTGTTACCTTCACTGAGCAGGAACTGGAAGCCTTAGATGATGAAGCTAAATTAACCTTAATTGGTAAGTTCATGCTGGGTCACCCAAAGATGGAGTTTGTTAGAAAATATTTTGAATCATTGAACTTTAAGGGCAACTGGAAGATTGGTCTCCTGGATGGAAGACATCTGTTAATTAACCTTACTACTGAGGAGGATTATGCAAAGCTCTTTGCTAAACAGTTGGTAACTATTGCTGGTATGGAGATGAAGATACTTAAGTGGACATCAGACTTTGATCCTAGTAAAGACCCCCCCATTGTGCCAATTTGGTTTAAGCTCCCAAATCTCCCTTATAGATTTTTCAATCCAACTGCCCTTTTCCAGATTGGTAGATCCCTTGGCACACCTCTCAAATTAGATGTTGCAACTTACAATAAGGCCAAACCAGAAATGGCTAGAATCCAAATTGAAAGGGATATATCCCTACTAGATATAAAGAAGATATGGATAGGCTCAGCTTCTGATGGGCAATGGCAAGAAATTATCATGCAGCAAAAGCCTTATTTCTGCACCCATTGTAAAATGTTTGGGCACACTAATGATAGATGCTATAGGCTTCGCCCACCTCCCAGAAGAGCTGCCAATGTGACTAAGGACATTCCTAATGTGCCAGCTGTTGCAACACCCAGAGTCTCTCTTGCTGTTGTGCAGGAGACTAACAATTCTAAACTGTTGCAGGCAGATAACAGGCTTGTTCCTTCTGAGCAACATTTTAGCCAAATGGAAACCTCCATTCCTGATGCTGTAAGAAGACAAAGCTCGGGTCCTATCTCACCAACCAAGCTTTCTTCTCCAAATCCACACATTTACTCTACTAAATTTAATACTCCCACTGAACCCATCCCTACCCAAATCAACCTTTCAGCAGAGAGGGAGAGAAGGGTCACTGCCCCATTAGAGAGTACCTTCCCTGGTGAGCCTTTTCCTTGCTCACCTGATGCATTGGGGTCCTCTTCTGGGTCTGATAGAGATGTCTCATTAATTTGGCTTAGAAAAGAGAAGGAGGAAATTGAAATCATTACAATTACACAGTCCTCTGAACACCTGATTGAAGCAGTGACACCCAATATTGAAGATCTTCCTGATACACTGGTTCTCTCTGAAAATACCATCATTGACATGCAGAATAACTTAGAAGGGAAGTGGCATACCCAATCATCTAGAAAGAAAAAAAAGTTTAATTCTGAAGTGCAAAAACTAGGAACTCCTTTAACTGAGAGGGAGTTGGCTGGTACTTCCAAGACTAGGGGAAGGTCTAAATCCAGATCTCACCCCATCCTCAAAATTAATGATCAATTTCCTATGCTGGAATATTAGGGGAATTGCTAATCCCCAAACCTTAAAAAGACTCATCTCACTCAACAAGAAACACAAGCTTTGGTGCTTTTCCATTCTTGAACCTTTAGTTCATAAATACCCCCACAAAAATCTTAGTAAATTTAATGGTTTCTCTCACTATACAAACTGTAATAACAAGATTTGGATTTTCTGTAGAAAGGAGGTTTCCTGGTCAATCTTAATTCATAATCAACAGTTTATACACTCTTCCTTTCAAATAAATGGGCAAAGTGGACTTGCCACTTTTGTTTATGCAGGATGCATTAAAGATGATAGACAGGTTCTTTGGGCTAACCTACACAGTATTGGTGATCAGTTGAATTCCCCCTAGTTAGTTGGTGGTGACTTTAACAGCATTGGTTCTACTGCAGAAAAGCTTGGGGGTAACATTGCAAAGATGACTATTTTCAATGATAATATCCAAGCTGCAAACTTATTTGATATTGGTTTCAGGGGTCCATCCTTCACTTGGAAAAGAGGAAAAATCTGGGAAAGGCTTGATAGAATTCTTGTGAATAACTGTTGGCTATCACATTGGCTACTTACTTATGTGACACACCTAAGCCTTGCTGGGTCTGACCATAGACCCCTTCTCATCTCCATTACCTCCCCCATTCAACTAAGGTCTCCCCCTCCTTTTAGATACCTGAATGTGTAGTCTTCCCATGCTGACTTTCTTAACCTTGTCTCCAACCACTGGTGTGGGATTGATCATCCTTCCCACTTAATCAAGTTGAGTCTACTGCATACCAAACTCAGCAAAGCACTTAGACATTGGAGTTGGAACTCTTTTGGTGACGTAAAAGAAGCTAAAAAGCTGGACGTTGATGTCCAAACAAGCATTGCCAATGAGGAGCAACTAATCATTGCACAACAAAACCTTCTGATTGCCACAGAAAGACAGTAACTACCGCTTCAACAGAAAGCTGCTATTAACCACTTCAAATTTAGTGACAGGAACACTAGATATTACCATGCTTACATTAATTATAGAAGGAAATGTAATAATATCCACTCTATCCTATCAGATGATGGTAGAAGACTTCAGGATTTTGCTGAAATTGCACAGTATGCTGTTAATCACTATAAGAAGTTACTCAACCATAACAATGTCAATAGAATGTCTATTGACACCTCTCTATTCCTAGATGAATACCAGTATACCAGCAATCTGACTCTTACAGTAATCCCCTATGAACAGGAAATTTGTAATGCCATCAGCTCTGTGGATAGTTCAAAAACGGCTAGGCCTGATGGCTACACAGCAGATTTCTATAAAAAAGCTTGGGCATTGATTAAGTCGGATGTGGTGGCTGCCATCCAAAGCTTCTTTCATGGTCATCCTCTCCCAAGTCATTTCAGTGCATCTAATTTTGTTCTTGTCCCTAAAAATAACACACTGCAGAAATGGGAGCATTACAGACCAATTTGTCTTACCTCTGTGATAAGCAAGATTATCAGTAAAATTTTGGTGGGGAGACTTCAACCTTACCTAGACAAGATTATCTCCCCAAATCAAACTACATTTGTCAAAGGAAGATCCATCATTGATAATGTCCTACTTGCACAGGAGCTTCTCTTGGATTTGGAGAAAGCACATAGGGGAGGCAATCTTATCTATAAACTGGATATTCAAAAGGCATATGACACCCTAAATTGGGAATTTATCATTGAAGTCCTTACTACTAGAGGTTTCAATATCCAGTCTTGTACCCTTATCAGAAGGTGGCTGGAATCAAATGAGCACTCCATCCTGATTAATGGTCAAGCTAGGGGAAACTTTAAAGCATCAAGAGGACTCAAGAAAGGAGATCCTCTCTCTCCAACTATTTTCATACTTGCATTGGATTATTTCTCTAGAATGCTTGACAGAGCTTTACTCAATCAGAACTACTCTAGGTACCACCACAAATCCAATATTACAATCTCACATCTCATTTATGCAGATGTCATTATGCTGTTCTCAAGTGCCCATAGGAATGCTGTCAAAAAAGTGAAACATTGCCTGGACTTATTTCAAGCTCAGTCAGGTATGGTGTTTAACTTTGACAAATGTCAGATGATCTTCTCCAAAAAGACCCTAAAACATATCAAGCACTGGATTATGGCTTATACTGGGTTCTCCAGCAGCACCCCCCTATCAAATATCTTGGGGTCAACCTCATCATTGGGAGGGTAAAGCAGATTTAATTTGATGATACTCTCAACAAAATTAACTCTAAACTAAGCTGTTGGACTAATGCTTTCCTATCAAATGGGGACAGAATTACTTTGCTAAAGAGTATACTTACTACTTTCTCCTCTTAGCTGATGCAAATGACTACCATGAAAAAAAGCACTCAAATGCAATTAGAGAGGGCCTTTAACAGATTCTTATGGTCTGGCCAGAGACAACAACTGCATTGGGCATCATGGCAGAAAGTAACTAAACCAACTAAGGCTGGTGGTCTGGGTTTCAAAGGCCTCCAGCACCTCCTGCAGGTTAACTTATGCAAATTATGGATCCATTTCAGAGCACAGACTTCTTTATGGGCCAAATTCATGAAGGGAAAGTATTGGACACATTCACCCTTCCCTTACTGTCAGGAAATTGGGAGATTCTAAAATCTGGGTAATGATGCTTAAGAATAGACAAACTGCTGAGGACCTTTTCATCTGGGAATTGGGCAAGGGGGAGATTAACTTTTGGCTGGATAATTGGTGTCCTAAGGACTAGCTCATTCCAAGATTGGACAATGCAGACCATTCCCTCAAGGTGGCTGACTTCTGGGATGGACAAAACTGGACACTCCCACACCTCAGAGCAATCCTGCAAGACCACTCAGCTAAACAGATCTCCACCATAAAATTTGATAGAGGTAGACCTGACAAAATAAATTGGCAAATTTGCCATCAAAGAGTGTTACTAAAGCCATTTATTGCAAATCCTATCAATGGTCATCTGTACCCTGGGGGGAAATTATTTGGGGCAAATTTCTGTCCCCTTCTATGTCATTCCTTTACTGGAGAGCTTTCCACAGTGTTATTCCCATAGATGACATACTTAAAATGAAAGGTTTGAGGGGACCTTCAAGATGTATGATGTGTCTTAAGCAGGAAGAATCTATACCTCACTTATTTTTCCAATGCTCCTTTTCTCAAGCTGTTTGGAAGGAACTGCAACTATATCAGCATAGGGGGAGAACTACCATCCATTGGAACCTTTTCCATACCTGCTGGCAAAACTGGAATAATCATAAGTTTCACACTATCCACTTCATTGTGCTTTGGTTCCTCTGGATGGCCAGAAACCATACAAAATTTGATGGAATCCCGGCTAATGTTTCCCAGGTGGTGAGAAATTGCAAATCCTACTTGATCAAGATCATTACTTATAAAAGATTCCCAAATTTTTCAAATTGATCTTCCAACTGTTGAAGTTTTTCCTCTTATCAAAACTGTTAGATGGAAGCCCCCAATCGGCCCTACCATTAAAATTAATACTGATGGTAGCTACTCTAAGGATAGTGCTGGGGTGGGAGGAGTTTTTAGAAATCACTCTGGCAAGTGTCTATTATACTTTTAGGCCCCTGTTGATGCCCATGATGCACTTGAAGCTGAGCTAATTGTTGTGCACTGGGCTTTGCAATTAGCCTGGAAAGCCTCCTGGAACAATATCTGGATTGAAGTGGACTCCACTGTGCTGCTGAATAATCTTGAAAATGCAAACTGTACAAACTGGAACCATAACTACTGGATAAAGCAAATACACAGCATTAGCCCCCCCCCACACACACACCAATGCACTACATTTTCTGCTTGCTGGGGACATTTTGTGTCTACCATACTTTAGAATGGATAATTCAACACAGTTTTAATGTTCTTCCGGCTCCTTGATATTGTTTCTGTCTAGACTTGTAGTTTCCTTACTTCTTCTGATATTTGAGTCTTGGGCAGGAGTGTTTTTTGGTTTCTCAAGTAGAATGTCCTGTATTTGGTTTTGGTTGTAAGGGTGGGTCTCTTTTCCTTTTTGTGTTAGGGGTCAGTGGTTCAACTTGTTTGATGCAGGAACCATCCCCAATCTTTGCTTTGTAACCTCTTTGCTACAACATGCAGGGAGCTTCTGCTCCTTTTTCTTAAATATATATATATATATATATATATATATATATATATATATATATATATATATATATATATACCAATGAAATATATTTTCACAAGTAAAAGATAAAGTAAAAACAAATTACAAATAAGGAGAACTTGAAAGAATTGTGTAATCGTGTACGTATATTTTTATTTTTTATGTAAATGATTTAGATTTTGGAGTTTGGAAGTTCAAAAACAAATTAAATCTCCAACACATGAAATATCAAATACAAATTTAAAGCCTAAATTTTAAAATTAAACTAACATCAAATCAATATTGAAATTGTTCACTTTGAACAACAATCATAAGAGAACAAATACATAACCCATATAGGAAATAAACACTCCCAAAAAGTCGAAAGAGAATACAACATGTGTGATGGCCTAGAAGACCCCACCAACATTATATACAAAGAAAAACAAGCAAAAAAGATCAAATGGGAATAGCTCTAGCAACACGGGGTAGACCACATGAACCGGGTGGGACATTATGTGTCTGCCCTTCATGCGTCGAAGACATATACCCATGCACCGACAGGCCACTCCACCACCCCCGCCGCAGCGCAGGCCACGATTCCCACCGCTGGCCCCAACACCTTGCGCCTCCTCATCCTCGCTCCGGTATGCCCAGCAGTCGCATGCTGAGGAACCATATTTCACCCTCGTAAATTTCGTTCTTTGTCGCAGCAGTATTAAGCAAGAAGAAACATTGATTGTCGTTTGCTAGAGGCACATAACTCAAATTTAAAGGTAATGTTCGTGACGCGTGGCGGTTTCCATTCCCGCAAATTTTGCTAATATATGTATATTTTCGATTGCCGTTCAGGCACAGCTAATATGAATTCTGACAAGTGTAAATAATATCATTGAACTCTCGTTCGGTGTCAACATGGTACGCCAGGTGACGTTTTCCAGATTTATATTTTTCTTCAGATGTTATTATTGATAAAAATAGCAACTTACGGGCTTTATTGACATTTTATCTTAAAAATAACACTTTTAGTTTAAATTTTGCACTAAAACTATAAAATAATAACTCTCGGACTGGCAATAAACATATATTATCTGACTCTAAAAATTTATATTTTGTTTAAATAAGATTAAAAAATAAACTAATGAGCTATATGATATTCTATTAATCCTCTGAATGATTATGAAGTAATAGGATTGATTTTTATTTTTTTGTAAGTGATTTAGATTTTGGAGGTTGGAAGTTCAAAAAGAAATTAAATCTCCATCAAATGACATATGAAATACTAATTTAAGCCTCAATTTTAAAATTAAACCATCAATTTAGCATTGAAATTTTACATTTTGAACGACAATCATATGTGAACAGACACATAACCCATACAGGAAATAAACACTCCTTAAAACCTAAAAGAAAATACAACATGTGTGAGATGGCTGAGAAGACCCCACCAATATTATGCACAAAGAAAGACAAGGGATTTCGATTAAATGGGAATAGCTCTAGCAACACGTGGGTAGACAACATGAACTGGGTGAGACATTATGCGTCTGCCCTTCATGCGCCGAAAGACATAAACCAATGCACCAACAGGCCACTCCACTACCCCCGCCGCAGCGCAGGCAACCATTCCCACCGCAGGCCCCAACACCTTGCGCCTCCTCATCCTCACTCCTGTATGCCCAGCAGTCGCATGCTGACGAACCATTTTTCGCCTTCGTAAATTTCGTTCTTTGTCGTAGCAGTGTTAAGTAAGAAACCGTGCTTGCCGTTAGCTAGAGGCACATAACTCAATTAAAGCTATTGTTCGTGACGCGTGGCGATTTCCGCTCTGCGATTTTTGCTAATAAATGTATATATTCGACGCGTGGCGATTTCCGTTCAGCCACGCTAATATGAATTCTGACAAGTGTAAATTTGAGGGAACGTGTTTATTTATTGTTCTTATCCTAAGATCACGGATTAAATAACATCATTGAACTCTCCTTTGGTACCAATGTGGTACGCCGGTGCAGTTTTTCAGATTAAATTTTTTCTTAAAATTGCTTTTAGTGATAAACATAGCAACTTACGGGCTTTATTGACATTTTTTCTTAAAAATAACACATTTTGTTTAAATGTTACACTAAAAACTATAAAATAATAACTCTTGGACCGCAAAAACTCTGGAAAATATGTCAGACACTATATTATCAGACTCTAAAATTCATATTTTTTTACGGCATTTTTATTCTATTAGCCCTCTGGCAATCAGCATATATTATCAGACTCTAAAATTCATATTTTGTTTAACAAGATTAAAAAATAAACTAATGAGCTATATGATGTTACATTTTTATTCTATTAATCGTCTGAATGATTATGAAATAATAGGATTGATGAATTATTTTATAAAAAAAAGCTGTTATTAGTTTTTTAAAGTTGCACTGCATTCCTAATTTAAATAATCTTTAATGAACTATTTGATTTTTGTTGAAGTTACAACAACAATAACAACGACAAATCTTTATCCCGCTAAGTGGGGTAGACTTCATGAACTCTTTTTCTCTTCTGTTTTTCATTAGTTGTCATATTTTCATTTAATTCTAATAAATTAAGATCATTTTTTAATAACATATGCCCAGATCCTTTTAGTTCTACTTCTATTTTTTTTAATATAAGTCAAATATAAAGTGTTTATTAGTTTAATTGGATCATCAGGTTGACTCTCTCTAATCTCTCTCTAATCTTGCCTGCCAATGGAACTAACCAATCCTTCATGGATACAATCATTTTACATTTTGGCTTTTTAAGTGTCAAGCCACTCATCCACCTAAACATTCTCATTATACTTCACTTAGGCTGCATTTGGGGCGGCGAGGGAGCTGCAGCGCGGCACCAGGCCGCTAACTTTCCCCTTTTGGGGCGGTGGCGTCGCCGTCGCTTCCTGCAGTTTAGCGCGAACGCGAAAAGCTAGATACCACCCGCGACCCAGTTTTGTCGAAGCGCTTTTACCCCAGTGTGCCATTTTTTATCTTGCCATAACTGTGACAGTTGATACCACGAAAGAAGAGCAACCCACGATCTTCTCCCCTCTCCTACTCTACTCTGACATCTGACGATACCTGGTTGTCTTCCTCCTCTTCTCCAATTTTTTCCTCTTCTCACGCTACCTCTCCTCGTCCTCCTCTTCTCACGATTTCCTCACACCAATGGTAAGAGTTTTTGTTTTATGCCCATTGAATGCATACACCTATGATTTTCTGGTTCCGTCAACGGTATTTCTGTTGTCTATGGCTTACGTGGTAATTGTTGTTAGTGTGGTGGGTGGCCTGTCATTTGGGATGGGATGAAATGTTGTAACCTTTTACTATTTATAGTTCCTTGTGGAAGAATGGGAATTTCATGGGTTTAGTTATACTTATTTGTGTGTAGTGTTCACCCCGTCTTCAAAGCTCTTCACCCATTTGAGAAGTTTTGTTCCTCTGCATCCAAACTGGATGCATTCCTACTGCTTCTGGTTTGATCATTTCAAGCACCATTTAATATCTAAATAAGAAAAGGCAGGGAATATTCTCATCATTAAGATGTTTGGACAGGCTTCATAGAAAAGATGAACTCATTTCAATTATTATTCTTCGTTGCTATCTGTATCTATCTTTACAATGTGTAGTTGTGGTTTTGTTATTTGGAGATATTTGCTTATGTTGGGATATGCATCTCCCAGAGGGTCGAGATTAATATATTAATCTCACTTTCTCAATTTTCTGGACCACCTTGATTACCTAGACAATTGTAATCAACTGGGACACCTGCATCACCGCTCTTGCCCAGGTTGTTGATACTTGTCTCTTGACGGGATTACTTCAATCAGTTAGCTGATACTTATCAAAAGAAGCATCGATTATTTTTATAACACATCATTTATCCAGCAAATAATTCAGTAAGTCCACCTCGATAACCTCGTTACCTGATTAAGTTTTGGTCCTTCACTCAGCAAGAACCACCTCATTTGTTCTGCTTGAGAAAGCATTTTTTGGGTTGGGATTATAATGCTAATCCAACTAGTTAAATGACTAGACCACCTCAATTGTCTAGTTAATTGTTTTTTACTAGGTCACCTTGATTAGCTTGCTCACTTAGCTGATAAACCCTGTCTTTTGATAAGATTAACTCGGTCAACTAGCTGACACTTATCAAGGGGGACATCTTCGATGGCTAGTCCACCTCGACTAACTAATGACCTTTCAACCATAAATATTCATATTACATATCTACCATTGTTGGTTCTTAAATATTTTCTTATTAACATTACCTCAACTACCAAAGGGCATATTGATTTGCTTCTAACAAGTGCATTGTGCCTAATTAGCATAGCATAATTATTGGGGGTCCTTTATTGCATCAAATTTTGAGGTCACACTTTTGGGGCGTTCTTTCGAACCTATGAGAGTTTATTATACTCATACATAGTATCTCATATCCTAATGACACCCTTCTTGATTCCTCAATACGTGTCTACTGATCCAAGGCCAAGTTCTGACAGCGTACACCTACGACCTAGGCCTAATGCACCTATACAATGCTTATACCTAGTGCCCCAATGCAAGTAAACTGGCACACCCATGCTTGCTTATGTCTGGCTTACCTGTGTCAGGGTAGTCCTGTCTCCTTGCCAAAAGTCAGAGAACACAAAAACACATGATGACTAGCGAACCTGCACTCAACCTTACACCTGCACTAGTATCATGTCATACTTATGCCCAAAAGCCTGGTTCCCAGCACTAGAAGATTGGCAGTCTCGCTTTTAAGCTCAGCTGGGGCAGGTACACCTATGCCAAGAGCCTAATGCCTATATGTCGATCATTTATACCCTTATTTTGGTGGTCCCCAATGGCCAAATTAAGCCACTTAGGTGGCTAATTGCTACATTTAAAGCAGGATAACAATGTTTATAATATGCTTTAGCCACGTTCATAATAAGGAGCCAATGGGATGCCTTGGTCATACACATGTTGAGTTGGCCATGCCACATGGAGGGGAGACTAGCCAAAAGTTCTTTCCCAAATTTTCACTTATGAAAATTTTGCCACTAGAAGCTTAATAGAGTTGGAGAGGAAGAGGAGTGAATAAAGTTCTAGAGGATCTTCTTGGAGCTTGAGGAGAACCATGGGTGAGACCCTTAGAGAGCTATTGGTGTGATGTTTCTTCCAAAATTCCTCCTCTTCACTTTACTTTCTTCCTACTTTTCTTCTTCTTCCACTTGATCATTCTTAAGGTGAATGTGGGAGAGCAGTTTACTTGAGGATTTCTTGATTTTCTTTAGAGAAACTAAGCTTCAACTTCCTCCTAGCATGGGAGAAGTATATACAAGCAAAGAGAACACATCTCCAACCATCATGAAGGTTAAATCCATTTCAAACTCAAGATTTTTCTTTCTCCTAGGCAATGTTCTTGGATTTGTTTTAGAGAAATAGGTTTAGCCTAATGTTAGAGGAAACACTAGGTTAGGAAGCCATTTTTTATTGTTTTCTGACAAATCCATGAGTGGTTTCCCACAACCCTAGTTCATAATCCTACGATATTTGGGATTGAAGTAATGTTGCGTTTGATTTAAGCGATTCCTCTCTTTAATGATGAAAAAAGGAATCTTTTTTAGCTTATGCAGTGAAGATCCCTTTGATCTCTTCATTCCCTAAGCTATGATGGTTTACTTCATAAATACTCTTCATACTTGTGCCAATCATAAATACTCTTCATTCTTGTGCCAATCAAATCCCTTTCATCTCATGTTTACGTTAAATCTCCCTTTTTTGTTGTGCTTTCATGTTTAGCAAGAAACATGATAAAAATATATTTTCTTATGCTTGCTTTATGTTGAATGCAAGAATATATTTTTTTTCATGTAGGTTGCACCAATTGTATGGTTGTTCAATGGTATGTGTAGCATCTCCTTTAGCATATACACTTGCATGTTTAGAGCTCTTCATGAACATTTGCTCAATATGTACATGGTTAGATATTTACATGTCGTATGATGCAATGGCCAATATACAAGGCCTACCTAATGTGTAACTCTTCTTAGCAAGAATTATGTTACCTCTCTCCATGGGTACTACCTAAAAGTGTCATAGACATATCATATTTTATCATCTCGCATGGGTCATACCACCTATCTCATGATCATGTCTAGGCGCAATGTTCATTCACTTAGGTGTATTAGTCTTACATCACAAGCATCATACTAGCTTACACCATGACATCTATAATTATCATGGTCATATTTTTGTTCATATCTTGCATTGCTTATTGCTACCATTTCTATGTAAATGTTTGGTTTCCTCTCAAGCGAGGTGTAATCCCCTCTTGGGTGCTCTATACCCAACACAACCAAACTTGTTCTGATTTCTATATACTGTATTGGGCAGTGCACCATGTGCATATCATTTGCATGGGCATCTGGGTTTCCTCTCAAGTTAGGTGTCAACTCTCATAGGATGTCCTGTAATCGATCTATTAAAAATTTTGTGTAATATGAGTGCAGCATTTTTTACATTCTCACTTGCATGATTAGCACTCCTGTCATTGAGCATATATCATCATAAAATGTTTGAGATGACTAGCTTAACTATACTAACCCATCTCACATATCCCCATTACATATCGTAACACGTAGAATACTATTCTGTAAGGATACCCCTAGTTATGCATACATGGTCACTTCACCTAGTGTAATTATATTTATGTGTAACCCCGCTCACTTTTTATGTGTGTGATCGTTTACCTCATATGATTGTAATGAATGAGCAAGTCATAGGTGATTATATGTGAGTGATCCCCTAGCATAACACTCATGTCTAATTCATCATTTGGATCCTGATGTGATTGATCACACCTCGATAGAGTGATCATATTGGGTCTAGCTTTTAGCACACATTTCTTGATCATAACTCGATAGAGTCATCACTATACACTTAATCAATTTGTACTTGTGATGACATCTGAGAGGCTCATCGCTACCTGCGACGTCAATTCTCTGGCGTTGGAATGTCAGATGTCTGTTGGTGTCGTTGTTGAGGAATCGCTACTCTGTTTATCTAACATATCGCCCTAATCTCCAAGTAATCTTATTCTTTAGATCATGTAAATGATACTTAGACATTAAGAAGCTTGGAGAAGAAAGAAAATGGCTTAATAGAATATCTAATTCTAGAGATCCCTGTATAAGGACGACCATATGGAAATTTAATAGCCAGAGATTTTAGGTATAATACCTATTTCTAGTTCTTTATTCTCTTATAGGAGTAAGCTCTTATAATTAATTACATCTTAGACAGTTAGGATTGCCTAATAAAACTTCTGATTAAATTTACAATTCTTTCTTTAAGAAATTTTAAGTGTAAAGATCAAGGGAAGAAACATCAATGTTTGATTCTATGGGTAATATGTTTCTAAGTGTCACGTACTACCCTAAAGTTTCAGTTTTGTTTTGTTTTGATGTCTTTGTTTTGCTTTATTTTGTTATTATTTTGGTTCTGCTTTTTTTATTTCTTTATTTTTTTTTATTTTGTTGTTGTTTTTGGTTTTGTATTAAAGTTTATTGTCCCGTCTTCAGAATGTCGCCCTGCAAAACAGAGTTAGAACACCATAATAACATGCAAAATAAATCTAAAACTGAATTTAACTTTCACCTGCAAGGAAAACAGTGTCGGATTTATAAAAGAAATAATGTCGAATTTATTTCTTAAATTGTTGATCTAGTTGGTTAAATTTTAATTTGTAGACAACCTGGTCAAGCTTTCCATGGTTCCTTCATCTCAGGGTCGTCATATGCCTTGATCTACTTAGCCCAAAAGGTGTTTAAACCAGGACCAGAAGATGTTAATAACCACGGAATGCATTATCCAAGAAATCTTTGTAGATCAAAATATACTGTGTTTCAAGTTGCGTTTGATGTTCTCTATTGATTAAGGTTTCATTTATGTTTTAATGTTTTTTTTTTATATAAAGATTGACATATTTTAGGTTGTTTACGATTTGTTAATCAATTAAATTTTGTGATTATCTTATTTTATTTTGAATGATTCAATCAAGATAGTTAAATTTATAGAATAATTTAGGTTCAATTTAAGTAGAACGTAACAAAAGTTGGTTTTAGATTCAATTTAAATAGAACCTTAGATTCAATTTAGGTAGAGTCTAATGTATAAAGTGACTTAGGCTCAATTTAGGTAGAACCTAATGTATAACATGATTTAGGTTCAATTTTGGTAGAACCTCAGGTATTTAAGTAAAGCCCAAAAATATAAGATGATTCAGGTAGAACTTAAAGTTCAAAACTGCTTTGATTCAATTTAATTATAATATAATGTATAATATCCCTGAAATTTAATTTGGTTTGAACCTAAGATTTGGGTAAATCCAAAATGTTGATATTACTTAGATTCAATTTAGGTAGAATCTAAGGTTTAATTTATTTAGATTCAATTTAGGTAGAATCTAAAGTATTGTGTAAATTAGGCTTAATTTAAGTAGAACCTAATGTATAAGATGATTTAGATTCAATGTTGATAGAACCTCATGTTTGATGTTATTAGATTCAATATGTGTAGAATTTAAAATTTAGGTTCAATTTAAGTTAAACCTAAAGTAGTTGAGATTCAGTTTTAAGTTTAAGTTTCCTAAAGTTTAAACTATTTTCAATCTAATTTAAATTGAACCTAAAGTTTAAGTTGACTTGGTTTAACTTAGGTTCAATCTGGGTTAAACATAAGATTTTGGTTGTTTTAGATTCAATTTGTGTTGAATATAAGATTTAAGTTGATTTAGGTTCAATTTGGGTTGAACCTAAGATTTTGGTTGTTTTAGATTCAATTTATTTTGAATCTAAGATTTATGTTGATTTAGGTTCAGTTTGGGTTGAACCTAATTTTTAAATTGTCTCAGGTTTTAAATTGTCTCAGGTTTAATGTAGGTTGAACCTGAAGTCTATTTATATTTAGGTTCACCGTAGTTTGAGCCTAATATGTAAGTTGAACCTAAAATGTATGTTGGCTTATGTTCAATTTCTAAGGTATCTGTTGTCTTAGGTTCAATGAAGGTTTGAACCTAAAGTATATGTTGACTTCGGTTCAATGTAGGTTGAGCCTAAAGTATATGTTGACTTATGTTCAATGTAGGTTGAACTGAAAGTATGTGTTAACTTAAGTTCAATGTAGGTTAAACCTAAGTTATATGTTGACTTAAGTTTAATGTAGGTTGAACCTAAGGTATATGTTGACTTTGGTTTAATATAGGTTGAACCTAAGGTATAGGTTAACTTGTTTTGTTTAAGGTATTTATGTCTAACTTGGGTTAAATTTATGCAAGACTTAATTGAGTTGATTAGGTCTAATTCCGATTGGAACTAATTATGGTTTCTGATTAATTAAACCTAATGTAAATAAGGTTTGATTAGAATAATATGGTTTAATTAGGGTTAGACCTAATTAGGGTTTAAGATTAATTAATCCTAATGTAAGTATGGTTTAATTAGTTTAATTATGTCTAATTAGTTTAGGGTTAATTAAAACTAATGTAAGTAAGGTTTAACTAGATTAATTAGGTCTAATTTGGGTTAGACTAGACCTAATTATGGTGTAGGGTTAATTAAACTTAATGTAAGTAAGGTTTAATTAGATTAATTAGGTCTAATTAGGGTTATACCTAATTATAGTTTAAGGTTAAATAAACCTAATGTAAGCAATGTTTAATTAGATTAATTAGGTCTAATTAGGGTTACACCTAATTAAGGTTTAAGGTTAATTGAACTAATGTAAATATGGTTTAATTTGATTAATTAGGTCTAATTAGGGTTAGACCTAATTATGTTTTAGGGTTAATTTAACTTAACATAAGTAAGGTTTAATTAGATTAATTAGGTCTAATTAGGGTTAGACCTAATTATGATTTAGGGTTAATTAAACTTAATTTAAGTAAGGTTAATTAGATTAATTAGGGTTAAACCTAATTATAGTTTAGGATTAATTAAACTTATTGTAAGTAAGGTTTAATTAGATTAATTAGGTCTAAGACCTAATTATAATTTAACGTTAATTAAACCTAATGTAAGGAAGGTTTAATTAGAATAATTAGGTCTAATTAGGGTTTAATTTGGCTTAAAACTACTGTAATTAAGGTCTAAGATGATTAATCAGGCCTAATAGTGATTTGACCTAATTAGGGTTTAATTTTTCTTAAACCTAATGTAATTAAGGTTTAAGAGGATTAATATAGCCTAATAAGGATTAAAACTAATTAGGGTTTAATTTGTCTTAAACCTAATGTAATTAGATGATTAATTAGGTCTAATTAGGATTTTTAAATGTTTAAATTATGTTTAAACCCAACCTAACCAGAACTTAGGAATTCATCTCAGGTTTAAAATGATTTAAACCTAAATATTAGGATTTAGTTAATCTTAATTATCCCTTTTGAAGTTATGAGAATTTTAGGCTTAAAAATATAATTTTTAAATTTTACAATTTTCACCCTAAAGATCTAAATTGTCATTTTAAAATTTCCATAGATTAAAAAGAGTCATTTTAGGGTTTAATTTTATCACCCTAAAGTTTCTAATTGATTTTCAATTTTTTAGTTTTTAAAATTATTTTTGAAAATAATTACAAAGTTTGATGAAAATTGCTAAATTTAGCTCCAAGGATTTTTTCTTGCCTGGAAAAATCATGGAATCTTTCCAAGAGTGAGAATAGTGGTCCCTAAAAATTTCATGACTTTTGGAATTATAATTAATTTTTAATAATTAAATTACTCCATAGAGTAATTAATTAATTAAAAATAAACTATAATTCATTAATTTCCGATTTCTTCTTCATAAATTTCTTCTCATTTTTCTGATTCCAGGGGTATTTTTGACATATTTTTGTGATTTCCATATGTCAAGATATGAGTTTTCAACGTTTTGGCATAATTTCTGAATTACTTAAATCCCGATTTTTCTATTAATCCACGCAAGATGCCAGTGCATCCTCAGATGCGTTGAAATCACACACGGCGTTATTTCATTTGATGTGCTTTA
The DNA here is from genome assembly GCA_022702705.1 of Papilionanthe hookeriana x Papilionanthe teres. Lineage (NCBI taxonomy): Eukaryota > Viridiplantae > Streptophyta > Magnoliopsida > Asparagales > Orchidaceae > Papilionanthe > Papilionanthe hookeriana x Papilionanthe teres. The sequence continues at coordinate 25,727,875 of CM040434.1, forward strand.
CACACGAGCAACCATGTGACCCGCTGTTTAACCAAATGGGTCTTAGGGTTGACCAGATGGTCCATGGGGCTGTCATTGGGTCAATATTTGACCCTTTTGACCAAGTTTGACCAGCTGGGTGACCAAATGGTCCATGTGGTGGTCATTGGGTCCATATTTGCCTATTTTGACCAGGTTTGAACAAATGGGTCGTAGGGTTGACGAAATAGTCTACGTGGTGGTCATTGGGTCCATGTTTAACCATTTTGACCAGGTTTGACCCAATGGGTCTTAAGTTTGACCAAAAGGTCTACGGGGTAACCTTTGGATCAAGGGTTGGTCAAATGGTCCATGTGGTGACCATTGGGTCAATAGTCAATCAAATCGGGGTTTGTCATTGCTGATCTGATCATTTTGGAATATCATTATGGTTTGACCCTAAGAAGGATTGAATTTTTAGGGTTTTAAGGAACCCTAGATAATTTCAAAGAGGTCAATATTGGTAAACCACCTCCTAGGATGCATCTAATGATCATAGTGATCATTAGGTCTTTGAAGAGGTTGCTGGGGTTCTTGAGCCAGTGCAGATGGCTTATGACATATCTTATCTGTAGGTGTTAATTTGGGGTCCTTATAAAAGTTAGGTCAACAAATTGCATGTGTATTACCTCGTTCGTCATAATGGTAAGCCCGCTTTATTATATGAGTGATCCATTGTTGGAAGCAATGTCTTAATGACATTGCTTGCAGGGATATCTCAACGAGAAATTCAAATTACCACTTCGTAATCAGAACATATATGTTTGAGCTAAGGTTCCAAGAGGATTAACATGTGCCACATAGACATTTATTTCCTTAATTCCTTTTTTAACATTAAAAATATATATACTCTTATTATTAAGATCCAACATGTCTTAAAATCCATTTTGAAATTAATGAGCTCTAACTTTGACCATATTTAAGATCTACCCTTTCTTTTTTTTAAAAAACCATCATATTTGTTGGTACATATTAGAATTATTTGATCCTTATGATGGGGTGGATGGTGACCTCATTAAAAACATACACCAAGCCTTAGCCAAACTTATGCACACACTTAGATGAATGTGTTTCAAACAAACTTATATTAGATGCTTGCAAGAATAAGGTAGGGTATAGTTAGGTTGTTCATATATCCTGGCTATTATTCCTTGTTTTGTGCTTAGTGAGGCATTTTATTTGATGACTTCATGTGTTTACTTGGTTTAGATGTGGGCAATAGTATTTTAGAGTTAGTTTACTTGTAAGGACCCTTGTCCAATAGGGAGGAGTTGTAATGACTTAAGCTAATTCATTTTTTATAGGTGTTGGCTAGCTCTATTTTTGTCTGACATGGTTCTCTATATTGCATGTAAATAAATGTTTGCTAAACTTATTCATTGCAGTTCTATTATTTTTGGATTTTTAATATATTTTTATTTGGTGCGGGCATGAGTTCTGGCAAGCTTGATGTGCAGAATCATGTAATGCAAAGTAGGATCAGTGGCTTGTGACATGTACCTTACATCTAAAATTATCTTATTTTATAGTTTTAGGATCAAGCATGTATATTTAGAGCCTAACCACATTTTTAATAGTTTTCTTCGATATGTTGTCGACCCAATGACACTCAATTTATTTATTATTTATTCATTTGACACGTTTTCTTTTCATGAAGAATGTTGATTTTTCTCTTTCATGGCTTGTGATTTATCTGGGATGCTCTTTGAATATAACTTAGCCTTTTTAAGACCAATAAATTTTTTTTCTATAAAATTCTAATAATAAAAGATTAAGATTAATAAAAAATTAGGATTAAAATATCACAACTTTAAAATATGTTTTACTTTCTTGCATGATCTTGGGTCAGTTTTAAAATGAGTTTGTATGCATGACAATCACTTAAGCCATACTTAATAGAGCCTCTATATTAAGGTTTCATAAGATAATTGCATCATTCTTCATGTCCAAAGGGGAAGTGCTCATGTTTCCCCAACCCGACCGACTAAGCATAAATTTTTACTGAAGTGGTTGTCTAAAATGAACAGGATGTTAGAAGTTCCCTAACTTGGACAAGGTGAGAGTCCTTTTTGGGGTTGTTTCAACTTTGTTGCTGGACGTCCCACTTTTCCTCTAGTCTGAAGGCATCAATGCCATTTTCCTCATGGGTATAAGTCCAACTATTTAGAATCTCACTTGTGTATGGTCATAAGGTTATAACAATTTTCTTTACTTGGTGATTACAAGATATGTTGGTGACTCCAAGTTCAAAAAGAACCAAATAATAAAAATTACATGCAATAAATTCTATTGAGTAGACCGAACATTCTTTAGCCCAATGGACATTATATTATAACAATAAAGACTTTCGCTCATAACAAATGCCAATTTTTCTGAGTCGACCCGATGCTTTTTGATTTGATAGTAGCCAAAGATGGCATCCAAGAAGCTTAGTATTGAATATTGGTTGTTGAAGGGTAGCTATCTTTCTAGCGTTCAAAGTCCAGGGTTGTAAAGTCCATGCACATTATCCATTTTTTGTTTGACTTCTAGACCATAAAAAAATTGGAAAAACTTGTTGGATGCTATACTTATTGAATGTAGCTTGCCTTCTTGAACTTTCGCACATTTTCTTAGATAAGCCTAACCAAAGAGATGGTCGACTTTCTCATTTTCTACATCATTGGTTGAGCAACGGGATTAACGTTAAAATGGTGATATGCTAAGTCGATTGAGATGCCTGGTATTTCAATGGTTGATCGACAAAAATGTCCCAATGCTCTTCAATCTTTTGGATCATTAAGTCTTTATGATCTTCATCAAAACTCACTGATTAGAAAAAATATACCTGGTCCACTTAGGGAACCCGAAATCTTGATAATGGTTTCATCAGTTTCGAGACCCCCTTACCATTAGTTCTGGATGTCGAATGACACTTGCTCCACATTTTTTACTGCCTGGAGGTAGAATGTACGAGACTGCTCCAAATTGCCACAAAAAGTAACTATCTCCTCTTCACATGGAAACTTTATCGCAATGTGGATGGTGGAGACCATGACTCAGAAGTTATCGAGTAGTGACCGATGGAAGATGCATTTTGGTGAATTGACTGTCAAATAGTAGGAATTCATTCATGTTGGTGAGGTTGCTATCACCTTCTACTCATGTGAGTGATAGAATAATTATTCTTAGGGATTCCATTCATTTGATAAAAAAATATTGAGCAAGTTGTCGGTGAAACTAGCTGATCGACTGATTGATGTATTTTAGGAAAGGTTGACTTGAATAGGATATTCCCTTAAGTTCTTGTGTCAACCAAAATACTATCCACTTGGTATTTATTAATCATCACTGTGACTACTATGATGACAAAGTAAGGAGCCCGATTTGGGGACAAATTAGCGTCAATAAAAGTAATTGGGGGATGAAGCTTCTGCTTTGACATGAAAGCAGCGGTGCAGACATCCCCCATTATGAGCCTCTTATGATTGGCTCACTAGACCAAATCTCCTCCTAGGATAGCTGATACTATCCCTATGATGTGGATAATGTTGGCTCGAACAGGCTAATCCAAATCATCTTCGACTAATGCTTTCTCCTACATTAGGTTTAGCACCTTTGGGGATACAAACACTTTAAGTTTTTCGACCAAAATTAATTCTTTGATCAGGTACTGGAGGTACCTGCACTCTGATGTGTCTTGACCATGGTTTTTCTGGTATTTTGCAGAACTTGTTTGTATTCCAGAGAAAAGCTCTACTTCTCATCGATGGATTCTTTTTGTGGTACTCCTTATATTGTATGGAATCCAATAGCTTCGCCATCAAAACTCCCAGTTGATTGGTTCACCATCGCGTGTCATTTGATCGTTTGAACAACTACGTACACTTAGTAGTTTCTATCATGCTCTTTATAATCTCAAGATGATTGATCGCCTTCACATTTGGGGCATGGATTGTCCTTCGGCATTCAGTCATTATCTCGTGAGGCCCTCTTATGTGAGAGGCAATCAGATTGTTTGGCTTTTTGGTAGGGTGAGTAAACAAACTCCGCAACGATGTGGTGATTGAATAACTCCAAGAGCTCAATCAGCTGTTGGGTTGTCGTATACCAAAAAAAAAAAACTTGAGTAGTTTGCTCCTAATATAATGTGTTTGAGCTACCCATGCTACCATTGGCTTCAAATTTTAAACATCTAGCATTTTCTTCTAGAATCGAATGATATACATTCAAGCGTTCTCGTTCGGTCCTTACTTGACGAGCCATAGAGCATTCAAGTCCTTTCTAGGCTTTTGGGTGCTAGCAAACTATGCTATGTATATCTTTTTGGACTCACTAAAGGAGGAGATTACTCCTGCCAGGAGGCCATTAAACCACCCGAGGGATGAGTCCCTCGGCCTGGTGTAAAATAACTTACACTTATGCATGTCAGAGATTTTGAGAAGGCAGAAAGCTGACTCAATGGTTGTTATATGGTCGACAGGATCACTTCGACCAATGTAGGATTTTGAAGATGGAATTTTGAACTTCTCTATGGGCTTAGCATTACAGATCTACTGGGAGAACACATTCTCAAGCTAAAAGTAGACATCTATTTATCTAAATCGTGGTCTAAGCCTCGGTGCAGACCCAACGATATCCTAGTACTGGGATTCTTCAATTCTTTCTGCCCGCTAAGTTGTTCGGCCGCCTTAGGGATCATGTTCTTCTTGAGGGTTTCATTCTTGTGGAGCTTGTGCCCTTCCCTCGAGTAGATCATGGGTCAATTCTGTCATCTAACACACCTTTTGATCATGGAGTTCCTAAATTTATTGTTTGCATAAATTCTCTAATAGACTCCTTTTTTTGACATTTCTCCCATGTGAGTTTCTTCTCTGTGGCATGCTTCTCCTCTTGTTGATGACATGATTCCACGCTCACTTCATTGTTTGGGATGTTGAATTCCTAAGTGTCATGTAGATCACACCCAAGATATAGAGTTTCAGATGGACGAGAGAGAGAGAGAGAGTAAAATAGTGTGAATAGTAATTCAAGTTACGAGAGAATAAATTTGGTAGTACTCTATTGAATAAATGGTCCCTTATTTATAAGTCATACGGTATCTGACATAAAATTGCATTTTGTCTATGTTTTAATAGAGCCATTACAAGTTATTATGACACCTTTTCACATTTGTAATCCACTCTGGTACCCTTTCATATTCATAACTGATGTTAGCACTATTTGATATTCATAATTGCTTCAAAAGGATCATTAGTGATCTGTTACCTATGCCTGTCGGTCTGTTGAAACCTTTGGTCATCTGACGTACGTTAGGTCGGCTAAATGGTCATAGGTCACCATTCTCAATGGAATCTTGAGTAGAGGCCCTTTTATCGTAAGGGTTTACTTAAATTGTCAGACAAAGTCTGTATCACTGTAATCTGAAAGGTAGTTTTCCTTCGACAAGGGGCATTCTTACAAAATTAGAAAGGTATTTACAGGGTGCTCTTTGCGGACTTTGTGGAAAATTTCGGAACCAGTTAAGGGAGTTGGTTACAAATGACTGCCCCTTAGATTGCGTGTCACATGTTCTTTTTGTTTGACTGTGCTTCAGTTCGGTTGGCCCATAGTTACAACTAAAGAAAAAAATGCTTAGTGTTTTCATCTTTTGACTTTCTCGATGGAGTTCTTTAGTGTCCATTAAGCTAGACTGGTTGAATTTTCTTGAAACTTGTGCTATCATATTTCTGATGTACTTGCAACCCCTCACGACGCACAAAATCATGACAGCGCTCCAAAAAACCCTAACAACGCCTTGTTTTCCCTTGGATATAAGGGATTGGATCTCTTAAAAAAACTTTTAGATAATTTTTGTTGCAAGGTATCCAATCAAATCAATTTCTAAATGTAATTTATTAACCTCAGCAAAAATTAAACAGTTCATTAAAAATTAATTAAATTAGGAATGCACTGCCACTAAGAAAATAAATAATAGTTTTATTAAAAATAATTCATCACTCCAATTACTACACAAAGGATTAATGGAGTACAAATGCCGTAAATGAAAAGAATCAAATTATTTAAGCTGATTAGTTTATTTTTGAATCTTACTTGAACAAAATTTGAATTTTAGAGCATTGATACTATATTTTGATTAAGGTGGCGTTTGGGGCAGCTTATTGAGGGGCGGTGGCGGTAGGAAAAAGCCACCGCCTGCCATACCGCCTGTTTAAATGTTGCGTTCAAGCGCGACTTAATAATACCGCCCTTACCGCGCTTACAAAAAATATACTAGAAGGCCGAAGCGGGGAAATGGAAGCTTATCACGCGTTTAGGTGGCCTTTTCCACGGGAGCCCTTTTTCTGCTCGTCGCCCCCGCTCGAACGTCCGCAGCTACCGACTCCTCCCGTCGAGTACATCCCTGATCTCCTCTTCCTTCGGCTAGATCGGCTGCTTCCGCGTGCCCTAGCCCCGCCTCTACCCCTCCTCGTCGAGCAGCATCTCCGCGACTCATCTTTCGGCTGGATTGGCCAGATCGGGTAGATCAGTCCCTTTTTCCGCGATTTCTTGCCTCTGCGCTGCTCCTAACCCGACATTTTGAGGTAAGTTGTTAATCTTTCCTGCTAATCTCACAATCCTTCCTCAATCTCACAATCCTTCCTATTTCGGCTGGATCGGCCAGATCGGATAGCGCATTTATTTTTTTGGTGCCATTGACACTGGTTTGAAGCAGTGTCAATTTTCTGAAGTAGTTATGTAAATAGTTCTTTCAAGAAATTTTGCAATTAGGAGAGTGCTCATTTTTTAAAATGAATATTTGTTTGGAATCTTATCCAAAGTCGTTTTTAATGAAATGTAGATCTTATGATGTCTTTTGCCAATTGGACCTAATTTTCATTCTAATCTAATGGCTGCACAACTACCATACGGTTGAATAAATTGTGCTGTATCACTTTTATTTGACGTCATTTTTTTGATTGCCTGCGGTTCATTTATCCTCTTTTAAGGTTGACGATTTAACTATGAACAAATGCAAAAAGAAAAAAAAAAAAGAGGAGAACTTAGATACATACCTCACAATGCTCTTCTATTTACATATCTAACATCTATAGTTTGATATTTACATTTATAACTCATTGGTGTTATGAACCATGCCCATGCGTGATGCAGTGTAATGAACCTTTAAGAAGTTAGTATGAGTGCTATTTTTTAATGTGATATTATGGATTGGATGTTATTTGTATAAATATGAAAGTTTAATTGTAGATTTGTAAATACACGAATTGTGTAGTATGTATTTAAATGCCAAAAAAAGAGAGGGGTTTGAAATTTTCTGCTGAAGCTAGGAGAAAATTGCTTGCCCAGTATACTCACAGGTGACTTAAGTATTATTCAACATAAGGAGAAAAAATTATTCTCATATTATTGAAAATTACAGTTTTTGCTAAAATCATAGCTAGTTAGCTTAGAATTTTCCTTTGAATTGATGATGATGAAAAAGATATTTGTATGATAAGAACAAATTCAAAGATGTTATTTAAAGTAGATTTTTTTAAAAAAAAATTGTATTTTATTTTATTTTATTTTTTTGCTAAGTGATTCTGTCATTGAGTTCTGTGCCAAGGATTGATTTATTCTTAAGTGAACTTATAATGGTTGTGTTGAAGGTAGTTATATAGCATTGTTTTTTTGCTAGAATTATGTTAATGAAGGGCGATACAGGGGAAATAATTTATTTATTAATGCTAAGACATTATGATTTTTTGTCGTTAAATTTTTAATAAGATTTTATACTTAATAAAATTTTATTAAGAAAAAAGGAGAGCATAAATTGTTATTTTTCTACAAACAACTGCATATAAGCAGTTTTTAAACCGCAGAAGCTAACAATGTCGAGAACTTATTCATTTCGAGCGCATAAGAGTCGTTTATTCATAAACAATCATTGATCAATCGTTTTCCAAACGCTTCAACCAAATGCAGACAGACGAATTATTCGAATCGATTGTTTATCAAGCAATTTATATGAATAAGGAATAAGCGAACTTATCCGAATAAGTTCGAATACTATTCATTGCTCTAAACAGTACTCAAGACATTGAAGCGGCCAGTAGTTATTAGTTTACAATTTGAGTGTAAATTCAAACGAATAATTGATAGCCGTGAGTTCCAATTTTTAACAAAATAATTTATAAAGAAAATTGAAATTCTGAAAACCCAAGTACCCAACCGATGTCGAGTCATACACATCCAAAATGACTGGATAATTAGCTGATAATATTTAATATGTGATCCTCCCGCTTGTAAAAATGCAATAAATACAGGCCTTCCGTCAAATTTAACACTCGTCACAATACGCATTAGCCGTGGCCTCAATCTCTCAAAGGAAGCCGACACGCGTCACAAATATACTTAGTATCTTTGACCTGAAGAGGCAAACGAAAACTTTAAATATGAGTTTTCAGCCTCTGGCAAACGGCAATCAGTTTCTTCATACGACGGAATACAGCAACGATACGAAACGAAGTTTACGACGGCCAAAAATGGTTCATCAGCATGCGACTACTGGGCATACCGGGGTGAGGATGAGGAGGCGCAAGGTGGTTGGGCCAGCTGTGGGAATGGTAGCCTGCGCTGCGGCGGGGGTGGTGGAGTGGCCCGTCGGTGCGTTGGTGTATGTCTTTCGGCGCATGAAGGGCAGACGCATAATGTCTCACCCGGTTCACGTGGTCTACCCTCGTGTTGCTCGAGCTATTCCTATCTAAGAGATGCCGGTTGTTCTTTGTAGATAATATTGGTGGGGCTTTGCTAGGCAATGCCAGCATTTGTGAGTGTTTATTTCTTGTATGTATGGGTTCTGTGTGTGCTCAAATATGATTGTTGTTTAAAAGTTTGCAATTTCATGTTGAATTGAAGTTGGTTTAATGTTAAAGTTGAAGCGTAAAATCAGCATTTTATTTTTCAGTCGGTGGAGATTTGATTTGTATTTACACTTCCAACCACCAAAAACAAAATCACTTGAATAAAAAATTGAAACATACATCCAATCTTAATTTGTCCTAAAAGAATGGGTTGAAGTTTGATCTCTAAAAAATGATGCAATTAATAGATGGGAATCTAAAAGATCAAATTTGAAGGAAAACGCAGTCCAGTCCCAATTCCGAAAACTTAAAGGCTCATTTGGTTTTCTATATTCATTTAATTTTTTTTCTTATATAACTTTGACTTTTTTAATGTCTTTTTTAATAGCAAATTAACTCAAATCTAAATTTGGCGTGTGTGAGGCATGCCCAAGCATGGAGCGGTAGAAACCGTCAGTGAGAGGGTAAGGTAGGGAGATAGAGAGATAGATAAGAGGTAAGAAAAGAGATAAAGACTTGTTCGGTTGAAGCGAATGGGGGCATTCCTGAGCTTTGTAGTCTGTTCTATGCCTAAGATTTGGTTACAAGAGAGAGAGAGAGATAGAGATTTTCCTACAGATGCTTTTCACGTTGATGTCTGGTAGAACCAAAAAGTTGGGACAGGGAGCCGGGCACATTTCGTGATTTGATCTTCATTTCACGTTTGTATTGTCAATGCTACCCATCTACATTATTATTATTATTATTTCTTATGTCCCCTCAAATCTCTCATTTGATTTCAGCCTCTTTCATCCATTCTTCTTTCGTTACACTTCTTCTCCTCTGTCACTTACTCTCTTTATATGTATAATCATATCTTTTTATTTTCTGTTGCTGTGGTTTAATGGTTTGTATTTGAGCTTGATTTCTATTTTTTTGATGCTTTTGCTATTTTGCTGCTTTGGTGAAAAAATTCCACCCAAGCATTGGTTGTTTTGTTTATATCTTAAATATGTAAATCATTTTTATGGAGATAATTATATACACTGTGGGTTGTTTTTAAAATATATCAATCTGAATATGTTATGAGCCGATGCAAGTCTAAAAGTTTAGGTGTCAGAGCCTTCAGCAACGTCACTTCACATCTTCTGTTCTTTTTAGAAAATATCTATAAAAAATTAGTGTGTCAGTGCAATTATGAAAATTTTGATCTTAGATTACTCATTAATTTTATTTCAGACCTTCTTCTTCAGTTTGAAAAATAATTTTTATAGAGATAATTATGTGCACTGAATGTTATCTTTGAACATATTTTAATAACAACTATCAGTGCATATAAGTCTCTCAATAAGAGTATTTTTAGACTGAAGAAGAGAATGTGAATGAAATTACTGTATGATCTTACATCTAAACTTTCATATTTACATTAGTTATTTTTGTTGTCATCGTTATTGTAGTTATACGCAAGAATGATTGCTCACTTTTTAAGTATTCAAGTATTTTACACCATAATAATTTTTTTTGCCTTTTTGTAGCAGGCCTCTTTATCTTATTCTATTGTAATTATTCAAAAAATTACAATTTTTTCGATATATTACATATAAAGGTGAACCGGCCTCCGCGTACTTCGCTTAATCTTGATATTGTAACAAATTTATAATATATTCAATAATTGCAGAGTTACAATTATCAACGCAAGTATACGTATCGCTCAAGTAATACAGAGCTCTAGTGGAGTCCTGGATATCGATCCCACATGGAGATATCAGAGGCTACGGACTAGAATTATAGAAACCAATTCAGAATCACAACTTGTAAATCGAATTGCTTATCTGTCACTAATAAGCAATCGTAAATAAGATGCAATTTTAATAAACTAATTCTACTAACAATTAACTACTACTAATAAAGTGAGGTTTAATATTTATATATAAGCATCCTTCTCCTTTGTTAAGAAATTTAAGTGAATGAATAATTAGAATTAGTTTAAAACTGTGCTGTGTCAAATAGGAGCATAGATATTCTTTACCCTTTGGTCCAGGCATAAAGAACATTGACTAACCCTATGCTTGGTTACTGAATCTGCGGCTAGGCTGGGAGAATACCGGCTCTCACTTCGGAGCTCCCACGTTCCCCTCGTCTGAGGGCTAACATCTACACTTCAACTCCCAAACGATAGGACCGAATTGAGGATTCTAGTCTGTCACTCTAAAATCTCCAATTCTACGCCTGATAAATAATATTTCTCTATTTATTTGCACCCTACTTTCAAGGACTTTTACCTCCCTGAATCTCAGATGTAATCTTCACTTTAGTTGTTAAACTCAACATATTTTAACAATCAATTGGCCAGATTGAAAGTAAATTATGATTTAAGTGTAAATATTATCACAATTTTATTAACATTCTCTTGGCACAACTAATTCAAATCACCATTTCACAAAAATCTCAAAACAAGGAGAAAAACAGAGAAACTACTAATATTTCATGGAGAAGATAGGACAAAACTTGGATTTGATATATATAAAAAAAAGTTATATAAACTAAAATAAGTAAATACAACTTTTCTCGAATTCCTCCCCAAACAAACTCCTTGAAGTTCCTCTGAATATCTTCCTTTCTTTACAACACACTGAATTCTCCTTCGAAGCGGTAAGGAGGAAGAAATCTCACTTTCCTTCCACTTTTACAATCTCTAGAAGAATTCCTCACAAAATAACACTAAACAGACTCACTCTCTAAAACTCTACTGGAACCACCAACAAAATGAAAACACTCTAACACACTCCTAGACTCTTTAGACACTTGATAGACACATGGTGGACACTTTTTTTCGGCCTCCATATTTTTCTTTTAAAGTAATTGAAGAGTTTCCAAGAGTTACCCAAGCAACCTTTCAAAAATTGTCCACATTCAATGCACCTTGTGAGAGAACCGACTTTCTCACCGTCAGCGGCTTCGATCTCATCGTTGGCGGGCTTCTAGAACACTTGACTTTGGACTCTCTCTCTTAAGGCTCGATGTCAGCGGCCTCGATCTTGCCGTCGACGACCTACCTTGTAATATATATCTGAACTCTCGGGAAAAATCCGTCGTCGGCGCCTTCGACCTCGCCGTCAGCGCCCTAGATCAAATCTTCATATTTTGGTCATTTTTTCTCCAAATTCGCTCCTTTTTGCATATTTTGTCTCCAATGTCCATAAATTTGCATACCTGCAATAAAACATCAAAAATACCTTTCTTTAAAGTGCAATATCATCAAAATAAATATAAAATAGGCATGAAATTCTTAACATATTTTCAGTAGGTCAAAAGGTCAAACAATCCTTCTTTTTAGAAGGATTTGTAGCACATTAGATCTCCGAAAAAGAGTTTAGTTTCTCCGTTACCAGTTTTCTATCAGCTCATAAGAAATTGCTTCTCCAAAAAGTAGCTTTACATCCATTTCTTGAAAAAGTAGCAGCCACTCCAAATGCACCCTAAAGTATATGGGGATTCACAGCTCATAATTTGTCTCGTGTTTGTCGGTCGCCTATGGAATTTGTCGGTTGCTCTTAAAAAATAATTTAATTTAATTCATATATAATTTCTAATTTTAAAATAACATTTTTATTTTAGAAAATGAGATCGAATAGATCTCATACATTTAATAGTTTAATTATTTGAGCACAACACCACAAGTAATACATCATCCCGAGAGATAGACATACTACTTAGCGGTGAGATCGATCATATAAACTAAAATAATTTATGTTATATGTTTGATCTGCGAACATTTTGTGTGACCGACAAGTTCCCCTATATAATATAAAGATTAGATAGGGTTTAAATTATCTGAGTTTCTAATTATTTATGAGAGTAAGCCCCTATAATTAATAACATCTTAAATAACTAAACTCACTTAAGAAAGCTCTTGATAATGATAAGGGGTTTGGTCTTCGAGAATTCAAAGTTGAGTTTCCACGATTGTTTATATGGAATTCAAGTGGAAATGTACCAAGTGAAAATAGTTATTTTGGGAAGCCAAAGGAGCGAGAAATAAGGGATGTCACGGATCTTGAGGCTAGCCTCGGTGACTTCCCAAGCTATTCTATTATTTAGTTTTACATCTTGAGAGTGAAGTCCTTTAATGTTTACTCTTTCCATTTTATTTAAAATTTAGGGCTTACACTTGCACATTATCTGGTTGTGCAAATAACATGGATGTGAGGATTTACATAGTAATGAACGAACAACCTTGGAATCTTAGAAAAGGTAGGACTTATACCGCACAACATGATTGTGCAAAAGCCTAAAGATAAAGTGAAGATTTATGTTGTACTAGAAAGAAAACCCTGAAGTCCTAAGGGCTTATATTATTTACAAGTAAGGAAAGTTTTGCTGAAGTATATCCGACCCATTGTTGAGTGTTGATCGTCATCCGAAGTCATTCTTTGTCCACTTACGACCTATTTCGAGCTCCTTGCTTTGATCACTTAGGGTTTAGGATTTATGTTTTTTATTTATGATTATTTATGAGTCCCATGGCTTGCTGTGGTGTTCCTCCTAAACAAATGACCTACTATTCTCTACTCTAGTGGTCTTTGAAGGTATATTAAACTATGCATAAGTAAATTGTAAGGAACGGTAAAATAAAAAAATGTCTTAAAAAGAAGAGTGACCGTGTGTACCTGCCACTTCTATTGCTACTGCTGAAAGGTTACTTTTGTGAACATATCATGCATATGTATAAAAATTGAAATGAAACATAAGAAGAAATACAGCATGCAGAATGAGCTAGGTGGCACATACGAAAGATCGGAGTCAGATGTAAGAATATTTGGTAAAGGGGGAGCTCAGAATCATGACTGAAGCCCTAATAATTCTCGAGGTACATTCGTAGGCAACTATTAACATCGTGTCTATATGACCCAACATGAGGTAAAAGGTTACTAGAAAGATGACCAGGGAAGGGCAACTCCCAACCTAATCCGTATGACTGACATATGATCTTACTAAAAGTAATACAAAAAAATTCTTAATTTATCATGCATAAAGATAATTTAAATTTATACTTTTTTTAGCAGGCAAAATATGATTTATCATTCAAAAATGTATGTGTGTGTGTGTGTGTGTGTGTGTGTGGGTGGGTGTGTGGGTGTGTATCACTACTATGCTTATTTTTGATGATCAGACATTTCACAAGTCAGTCATACCATTGGGCTAGAGCTACCAGAAACCCATGAAAGTAAGGGGTAACCCATTACCAAATATTAGAGAGCAGTAATGTCAATCCTCGACCCTCTCGTAGTCCTCGGGCTAGAATATGCAATACTTCACACATACCTAGATACTTTTTTCGTCATCACTCTTGCCACCAAAACCTCCAACTTACACCATCTTCAATGCTCCGTATGTGGCCACTTTAAACATCCCTTGTTGGTATGAGGTTGGAGCATTATATCCATACACATACCCCTAGCATTGGGTATTACTATAGGTTAAGTAGTGACGGGATAATTCTCATATTGATTTAAAGGGGCACGAATCATATCTTGGTGAGTCCTCATGTTTTAATGATGATTTTTCTCACCAAATTATATTAAGACTAGATGTCCTATAAAATATCTAAGATCTTGCAAAGGTGTTCAGGGAGTGACCCTAAATAACTTTAGAATCTCCTGGACTAATTAAAGTTCATTTGGCCTTGCTATATGGTTTAGTTGATCAACTGACCTGACCGCAATTACGCAAGTAAAATAGCTTATAAAATTATGGCCAAACTCGACCCCAAATCAAATTAAGCGGCTAATGTATGATAATTAAAGATTAAAATTTTTATAAATAAATATAAATCGTACACTAGGGGTACTACGCAAGTATACGTATCGTTTCAAATAAACTAGGACTTTCTTTTTAAAAAGCTCAGATATCGATCCCACAGGAAAAGCTAAGTAAAAATTCAGAAAGAAAGAAGAAAATCTATTTAAAAGCTAATCAACTAAAAGTAAAAATATGTAAGTTACTTAAGTAGCAATTGTAAGTAAGAACGTAATTTAAATGCTTTAACACAATAAACAAAGATTCTTTCCTCATATGAAATATTTCATGATTAGTAAACAACTAAGTTAGCTTGGGAACTTTGAGAATGAGGTATTGTGACAAATAGGAGCATATATATTCTTTACCCTTTGGTCAAGTGCATAAAGAACATTGGCTAGTTTGTAAAGATTGGATCAGGATGTATTATTAGTAGTAAGGAAGAATTCTAGGCTCTCACTTCTAGATTCCCCCAAGGGTGCCTATGGTTGGGCCTACTAGTGACCCATCACCTCTTCTTAAACCAAATTCATAGAATTTAGTCTGTCACTCTAAAAACATATTCAATTCTACGCCCTTCAAAGATGATCTCCCTATCTATTTGCACCTCCCCCTTCAAGGATTACCATCTACGTTTCCAAGAGAAATGTGATACATACAAGTTAAGAACTCTTAGCCCACGGTCAGATCTTAAGAATTCTCCACAGATTTTAACAATACAAGTGGCTAATTTATAGGGTAAATAAAGATCAGATAAAGTATCATCACAAATTATGGAAGAAGAAAATCAAAGTTTTTAAAACCAAATTAAATCCTTAACTAAATCATTTCATATTCTTAAGGAGAAAGAGAAGAAGACTACTTAGAATGCATAGGATTCACACCACAAACTATATTTATATAATTCAAATTCAAAGTATAAAATTTAAGAACCAAGTTATAAATACTTATCTGAAATAATATCCAAGCAATCCTTTGAAGTTTCTCTGACTCCGACTGACTTTTACAAGACTCCAACTCCAGCAATCACACTAAAAGACCCTAAACTCTCACTAAAATAAAGTAAATAACACTCCACACTCTTTAACTAAATGAGAATACACACCTCTTTCACTCTTACAACACCTACACACACCTAACAACCACACTTTGCTGTAGAATCGTCGTCTATTTATAGAGCTTTGAAAATGACTAGGGGTTACTTCAGGCATCTCTTCAAAATTCGTCTACATTCAATGAATATTATATAAATTAACTGTGGCGCCTAGGCGCCAGTTTTGTGAGTGAATGGACGCGCCCCTTCAGGTTTTGAGTGACACCTCTTCGTTGAATAACTGATTCCCTGTGTCTATATTCATTGTATCTTATTTATAAAATATGAGAATTTGTCCAAAGACTTCTAGATTGCTTCTAACGCATCAATAACCGTCCAAGAATTCTCTAAATTCCCCTGCTGAGTCTGGCGCCGAGGCTCCAGAATCAGCTCTTTTTTTCTTCTTTTCTTCACTTGACTCATTTTTGCTCCTTTTACTCCTTTTTCGACTCTTTTTCTTCATAAACTCGTTTTCTTGTACCTGCAACCAAAAACATAAGAAATACCTTTCATTAAAGCATAATATCCTTAAAATATTAGTTGTAAATGATATAAAATTTTAGGTAATTTTAAGGTGGATCAATTCCCCCAAACTTAAATGTTGCTTGTCCTCAAGTAACTCTTTACTACTAAAAATAATAATCTATGGAGAAAAATTTTCTTTAAGACTTTTATAACTGTTCGTTTTATAAATAGAATAATGAAACTTAAAAAGCTTTTTAATAACTTAGGCTAAAACCAAAACATGTAAAATATTTAATAATTAAGTGTTAAGAACTCTCTTCTCCTATCTATTTCAAAAAATAATTGCAATTTTTATATTAAGAACATGTAGATAATTTATAAAAAAATTTCATGATAATTCTACTAGTAAGGATGCTTGTACATGAAACTTAAGAAAAAAATGTAATTAGGTCTCATTCTATAAGATAATTCAAGTGAAGCCAATTTTTGATTAGGCATCTCCTCAAGCTTGTCCTCACTTATTCTTTTTCTTTTTCTTTTTATATTTGGATTGCTTTTCAATCCTATATATTTTTTCTTTTCTTTTCAGGGATTGTTTTCAATCCTTTCTTTTTTTCTTTTTTTAAGTGAGGATTACTATATCTGGATAGTCTGTTAATAATTTTGAACTTCACTATCCTTAACTTATATTTAAAAACTTAACACAATTTTCACTTAATGAATATGTATTTAGAGAAAATATTTCTCATAGAGTTTCAATTCTATCTTCTTAAGTAAACATCTAGATTCCTTAATACTTTCAAAAATACAATATTTTTTTAATTTAGATATTTGAATCAAAATTCTTACACTCTTTTATTAAATAATTACAATTTTTAGAATTATCCCTTGTTATATAAAAAATATTTTTTATAAGTTTATTATAATATTTATGAAAACAACGACATATCTATCTTAAATTAACTTTTCTTCCATAGGTTATGTTATTAATTTTGAAAATATTGCTTACTAAGGATAAGTAAAGTTTAAATTTAAGTTCTTTTCCCTCCCCCAAACTTAGTTCTTTTAATAAGGTTTAAACATTTTGCAATATGAAATTTTAAACTAAGCGGAAGAAGAAGATACAACGTTTAAGGTATTTAAAACGGTAGAGTAATACAGGTATAAGTAACAAGATAAAAGAGTAGCAAAGTGAATTACATATGAAAACTAAACACTTTAACTATTTTAAACACTAAAAACAACAAGAGCTTAAATAGGATTAAGTTCTAAGCATTCTTACAACAGAATCATAACTCAGTTACTACAGAGTACTCATACAGTGCAATAATACTAAAAAGGTAAACACACACACAACGAGTACATAATTAAAGCAAAGCAGAAATAAAGTTTAATCATCCTCATCCTCTTCATCATCGTCAAAGAAATCATTAGGAATAGGACTTCTGAGATTTATCTATGGGGTGAATTTAGGACAAGTAGAAAATTCGATATTCTTATCACCCTTTAAAAATTTCACAAGAGCATCATTATATTCCCCATCATAGTCACTCTTCCTCTGTATATAATCAGACACTTGATCGATCTTACTATCCATATCATCTACTCTGCATTGCATTAAGAATATATCACGTTGATGCTCTAAGTGCCTCTGACAAACAGTATTCCACACATCTGGTGGAGGCTTAGAAGTAGAAGTGGAAGGTCTGGGTGCAGAAGTAGAAGGCATAGAAGAAGTAGATGCTCCAGAACCTTGACTTTTTGTTTTTCCATAAGTATCCACATGAGATTTTCCAATTGGCTTCAGTGCCTTAAGTATCTCTTCAGAATGAGAGTAAGTAATACCGGCATTCTTACAAATCAAGAAAATGAGAGCCGGGAAGCCTAAACCAGAAATAACACTTCCTCTAACTGAAGTATTGATTACATCATATATGATGGCTCCCACATCGATTGGCTTCATTTATTGAATGCAATCATTTAAAATAGCTCGTTCTTTCGTCACTTCACTCAGGTGATTTGATTGAAGAATACGAGCAAAAATAAAGTAGTGTCAGACTTTAGAAGTAGCATTAAGCATAGAAGAGGAAAATTTACCCGTTTATTGTTTCAGATTTTCCAAGATCCTCTTCCATCAGTCAGGTAGGCTAAAATCTCATCAAGCTCTCCTTCAGATAAAATAAAAACATCATAGAAGTAGTCTGTAGAAGGAGGTGGGCAATAAAGCATGTTGATGACTTCAGGAGTGAACTCAACTCTCATCCCCCTAATATAAACTTCATTATCAACCATTTCAGAAAAATTTGCATAGAATTCCCAAACAACAGAAATAACGGCGACAACAGAGAAATAACAAAACTGCTCCCACGTCGAGTAGTAATAATATTTTTGATTGAGCCGCCGAAATGATAAAAACTTCGTTCCGCAATGAATTTACGAGCCAACGCGAATTCTTTGTAGCCACTTGAGCACTTGCGCTAGCAAACTTCGACTGATCAAATTCGCTTCGCTCCTTTCCTCGCTTTGATTTTGGTGTCATTCTGTAATTTTGAAAATAATTCTAAACAATTTATAAAATCCATAATATGGCACAATATCTAAGCTTAAAACACTAAATTAAGCTTAGATCCATGGATTTTCCACTTAAAAATCAAAATTTTCTTCTAAAATTTTGGCACTATTCATATGTAGAGAAATCCATGGTGGAAACTCAAAATAACTATACCAAAATGTAGATCTAACCTCGAGAAGTTGAAATCCAGAGTTTTTACGCTTCGAAACTTCACGAATCAAGCTCAAAATGGAACCCTAGGATTGATTTTCATGAGTTTTGAGGAAGAAGATGAAGCTTAGGTGCGTTAATCGTGATGGGCTCAATTTTAAGGTCGAAATCGGGTTCAAGTGAACTGGCACCTTGGCGCTAATTCTGGCGCCTAGGCCAGACTCGCCAAAAATTCTGAAAAATTCTCAAATTTTTATATTTTGTAATTTAGGTATTCTAACATCTGTAAACTTAAAATCACATCATACCCAAAAAAATATTTAAGTCCAAAATAGATTTCAAATTTAAGATACATTCCAAACACAACTTGATACATTTCAAACTCAAATTTTACTTCATTTCATTTCAGATCTTCAAGATAAGGTTCAAAAAATTACAGAAAATACACATAAACATCTTCTCACATCTCACAACAACATATAACAATCACATAAATCACTTACACAAAACATCAAGCAAATCACTTAACACTTAACTATTACAATCAATTTATCCACATAAATTCACCCTAATTTCATGGATTCACATCAGAACCTTCATTAATTCCACAAGGTAATTCACTTCGAACAAAGGAATGGAAGAAAGGGACACGAGAAAATTCTAAGGCCATCTTTTCATCGATCCAATTGTTCTTAGCATACATGGTTACCTGATAGTAATCAAAGGCTGCCAAATGATCAGATTGAACCTTCATGTGCCACTCCATATGCTCATATTGATGGTACATTTCATGCAACCTTTCTCCAACATGAACCAATTCTCCTTCGATCTTCTCAAGTTGATCAAATAGCTTCTCCAACATCATGGCTCGGTAGCCATTAAAGTAAGTTTGTGAATCCTTGTGCACAAACTTGGCTTTTACTTCATTTGTTAAGTTTAATCTCTCCATTGAAGCAATAAAATCTCTCTTCTATCTCAAAAGTATAGTTTTAAGTTGAAAATCTGATGGCTTGATGTTTGGGGATGAAGAAGTCGTGATTTATAGGGATTTGAGTGGGTAAAATCTACTATGGGCCGGTTTTTCCACGATACAGAACTGTGGCGCCTATGCGCCAATTTTGGCGCTTAGGCGCCAGTATTTCAAATGTCCAGTGCCTAGGCGCCAGTTCTGGTGCCTAGGCGCTAGAATTATGAAAATCACAGGTTCGCCCTTCATCAAATTTTCATAAGTTTCACACCAAATTAGGGTCTAAAAATGTAGATCAAAAGATATGTAACTAAGTGAAGTCACATATAAAACACTCTCAATATCAAAACAAATCAAATCATAGTATGGGTTGCTTCCCACAAAGCGCTTGGTTTAATGTCGTCAGCCCAACATAACCAATTGTTTACTCCAAAAAGGTTAAATATAGCACATTTTTAAAAGATGGGAAACTTCCTCTAATATAGGGCTTCAATCTTTGTCCATTTACTTTAATTCTCCATAAAGATAAACTTTCTTAACAACATCTTTCATAATCGGGTTTAATCTCTTTTGAGGTTCAATGCTGGGTTTACTATCATCTTCCAATAATATTTGGTGCATACAAATTTAAAAGTTAATTCCTTTAATATCTACTATTGTCCATCCAAAAGCTTTTTTATACAGTTTTAACACTTCAATCAATTTCATCCTTGTTTTGTAGTTAATTCGGAAGATATAATCACATGTAAAGTTAATGAATTCCCTAAAAAGGCTTAATTCAAATGAGAGGGTAATTCCTTCAATTCCAATTTTGGAGCCTTTTCAATGGATGGTTTGAATTCATTACTTTCAGTTGTATCCAATATTTCCCAATTTTCCATTAATATAATGAACATCTTTTATATCTTCTTTAGAATCACTTTCATCACTTAAATCTTCAGGGTCTGAAAACTCTTCTTCTTTAGAGAAGATCTGACATTTTTCTTGATAGTGTTGTACTATCATGTAGTCAAAGATATCCATTTTGTAACACTCTTCCTTATTAGGATACCTCATTGATTTAAGAACATTAAATGTTACTTCTTGATCATTAACTCTCATGGTTAACTCCCATTTTGTACATCTATCATAGCACGTCCAGTAGCAAGAAAATGTCTTCCTAAAATAATGGGAATCTCTTCATCTTCTTCCATATCCAGAATTATAAAATCTACAGGGAAAATGAATTTATCCACCTTTACCAATACATCTTCTATCATTCCTCTCGGGTGAGTAGTAGATTGATCTCGCTAATTGTAAGGTTACGGTTGTTGGAGACATTTCTCCTAAATCTAACCTCTTAAAGATGGATAAGGGCATGAGGTTAATACTCGCTCCTAAATCACATAACGCTTTTCCATGAAATTTGTCTCCTATAGCACAAGGTATAGTAAAACTTCCTTGATCTTTAAGCTTTTGAGGAAGCATTTTCGAATAATTGCACTACATTCTTCGCTTAGTGCAACAGTTTCATAAGCTTCAAATTTTCTTTTCTTGTTAAGAATATCTTTCATAAATTTAGCATATTTAGGCATTTGCTCCAAAGCTTCAGCAAATGGGATATTAATGGTAAGCTTTTTAAATACCTCAAAAAATTTTGAAAATTGTTGATCCAATTTCTGCTGTTTTAGTCATTGTGGAAATGGGGGTGGAGGTTTTTCAAATTCATCTTGAGATAGAAATTATTTTTCTTCTTCAGGGATTATTTCCTTAGGTTTCTCAACTTCTATCACTTCAGTCTCTTTTTGGAATTTATTTTCTTTTCCATCCCTTAGTTCTTTTCCACTTCTAAGTAATACAAATTTAATTTTCTCTTGGTCTTTTCCATTTTCTCTTGGATTTACTTCAACAGTGCTTGGAAGTGTTCCTTGTGGTATGTTGTTAATTTCATTTGCAATTTGCCCCATTTGATTCTCGATATTTCTTATCGCAGCATTTTGACTTTGCAACTGACTACCCATTTGTAAAATTAATTCTTCTATAGAAAATTTCTTTTCCTTAAATTGTTGATTATTAAAACTAGGAGGATAAGAAGGTCGATAGTTAGAATTACCTTGATTATTCCAATTTCCAATTGAGTTAGGTTGGTTATTTCCCCATTGTGGATTTGCATTATTCCAATGTAAGTTAGGGTGATTTTTCCAACCTGGGTTATAGTAATTGGAATATGGGTTATTAGTTTTCCTAGTGATAGCTTGCAATGTTTCTAAAGTTTGAGATTCATCAGTACTTCCTGAATTATCATTACATAAATGCGATAATTAAGACAAATTATTCAATTTCTTAGATATTGCAGCCACTTGAGAAACTAAAATAGAAAAGGCTTCATTTTCTTGAATACCAGCCACTCTTTTAGGATTTACTCTATCAGAAGGCCATTGAAACTTATTGGTTGTTATTTCTTCTATTAAAGCATAAGCTTCATCAAATGACTTAGCCATTAAAGAACCACCTGCAGCAGCATCTACTATAGATCTAAGAGAACCTATTAATCCATTATAAAATGTTTGTATAATTAACAAGTCTGGTAAAGCATGATGTGGACACTTTCTAAGAATCTCTTTAAATCATTCCCCTGCTTCATAATCGTTTCTCCTTCAAAATTAAGTAAATGAGGTTATATCATTTCTAAGTTTCATTGTTTTAGATGACAGAAAATATTTAGAAAGAAATTTTTGTTATCATTTCTCCCCAAGTTTTAATAGATCCTCGTTGCTTAACGAATTTAACCACATCTTAGCCTTATCCCTTAAAGAAAAAGAAAAAAGTCTAAGTCTAATAGCATCATCAGAAATATTATCATACTTGAAAGTGGCACTAAGTTCTATAAAACTGGCAAGGTGTAAATTAGGGGCTTCTGTAGGAGATCCTCCAAACTGATTATTTTGGACCATTTGTATAATTACAGGTTTAAGTTGAAATGAATTTGCTACTACAATAGGTATTTGCACGCTTAAATGAATTTCATCAGCTGTAGGGTTAGCATATTCTCTTAAGGGTCTTTATAAATTTTGATGATCATTTTCTATAATATTTTGTTCCATATTATTTCGAGGTGTATCAGTCATTTATTGCAAATTATAAAATCATTTTTCTTTTCTAATTTTTCTTACATTGCGTTCTAATTCAGAATTATAGGGTATTAATCCTTCAGATCCTGAACTTCACATAAAAGAAATTAGAAAATATTTTTAATTAATAATAGCACAAAAATATACTTTAAAAATATGTATTGTAAAAATGTTTATCTTTCTTTTTAATTTATGTTTATTCCCCGGTAACGGCATCAAAAACTTGACTCGACCGCAATTACGCATGTAAAATAGCTTATAAAATTATGGCCAAACTTGACCCCAAATCAAATTAAGCTGCTAATGTACGATAATTAAAGATTAAAATTTTTATTAATAAATATAAATCGTACACTAGGGGTACTACGCAAGTATACGTATCGTTTCAAGTAATATAGGGCTTTCTCTTTAAAAACCCCACATATTGATCCCATAGGGAAAGCTTATTAAAAATTAAGAAAGAAAGAAGAAAATCTATTTAAAAGCTAATCAACTAAAAGTAAAAATATGCAAGTTACTTAAGTAGCAATTTTAAGTAAGAACGTAATTTAAATGCTTTAACACAATAAATAAAGATTCTTTCCCCATATGAAATATTTCATGATTAGTAAACATCTAATTTAGCTTCGAGAACTTTGAGAATGAGTTATTGTGACAAATAGGAGCATATATATTCTTTACCCTTTGGTCAAGTGCATAAAAAACATTGGCTAGTTTATAAATATTGGATCAGGATGTAATATTAGTAGTAAGGAAGAATTCTAGGCTCTCACTTCTATATTCCCCAAGGGTGCCTATGGTCGGGCCTACTAGTGACCTGTCACCTCTTCTTAAACAAAATTAATAGAATTTACTCTATCACTCTAAAAACATATTCAATTCTACGCCCTTCAAATATGATCCCCCTATCTATTCGCACCTCCCCCTTAAAGGATTCACCATCTACCTTTCCAAGAGAAATCTGATACATACAAGTTAAGAACTCTTAGCCCATGGTCAGATCTTAAGAATTCTCCACAAAATTTAACAATAC
The DNA here is from genome assembly GCA_022702705.1 of Papilionanthe hookeriana x Papilionanthe teres. NCBI lineage: Eukaryota > Viridiplantae > Streptophyta > Magnoliopsida > Asparagales > Orchidaceae > Papilionanthe > Papilionanthe hookeriana x Papilionanthe teres. Next base: position 25,751,883 of record CM040434.1, read on the forward strand.
AAGAGGCCAATTTGTAGTGTAAATGAAGATCAGGTAAAGTATCATCACAAATTATGGAAGAAGAAAATCAAAGTTCTAAAAACCAAATTAAATCCTTAACTAAATCATTTCATATTCTTAGGGAGAAAGAGAAGAAGACTACTCAGAAAGCATATGATTCACAAACCATATTTATATAATTCAAATTCAAAGTATAAAACTTAAGAACTACGTTATAAATACTTATCTTGAATGGTATCCAAGCAACCATTGAAGTTTCTCTGACTCCGACTGACTTTTACAAGGCCCCAACTTCAGAAATCACACTAAAACACTCTAAACTCTCACAGAAATAAAGTAGATAACACTCCACACTCTTTAACTAAATGAGAATACACACCTCTTTCACTCTTACAACACCTACACACACCCAAAAACCATACTTTGTTGTAGAATCGTCCTCATTTATAGAGCTCCGAAAATGACTATGGGTTACTTCAGGCATCTCTTCAAAATTCTTCCACATTCAATAAATATTCTATAAATTAACTGTGGGGCCTAAGCACTAGATCTGGCGCCTAGGCGCCAATTTCATGCACGAATGCATGCGTCCCTTCAGGTTTTGAGTCGCACCTCTTCATTGAATAACTGATTCCCTGTGTCTATATTCATTGTATCTTGTTTATAACATATGAGAATTTCTCCAGAGACTTCTAGATTGCTTCTGAGGCATCAACAACCGTCCAAGAATTCTCTAGATTCCCATCGACCCTTTTTTCTTTTTTTCTTCACTTGACTCATTTTTGCTCATTTTATTATTTTTTTTTTTGCTCTTTTTCTTCATAAACTCATTTTCTTGTACCTGCAACTAAAAATATAAGAAATATCTTTCATTAAAGTGTAATATCCTTAAGATATTATATAAAAATGATATAAAATTTTAGGTAATTTTAAGGTGGATCATCAACTCATGTTGAATTAGGAGTTTATTATTACACCTTACGTTGTGCTTAGTGTAGTCTGGTTGATGTCTTGATTAGCCCATGATTGAGGCATGTGGTCAACATTTAATTCCATATTAAGAGTTATGCAAGTAAGCACCCCTAGGGTACACTTTTGGCTATCACAGAATCGTACATTTTTGCCCCTCAATTGGGGTTGAGCTTGTGGTATTTTAAGATGTTTCATTATAACTTATATTTCAATCTTTGACTATCTCTCGAATAAAATTTGATTAAATGTAACTCATTACTAATCTCTTAAGGCTTGTGGGAAAATTTGTAATTTTTGAAAAGTTGTATAAAGTGTGTTCATTCTTTTCTGAAAGGATTAAATTTTATTTGACCATTGATTGAGGTTTCAAATTAGTGGTCTATTGATCTTCTAACTCATGACCCTCACTTTCGGATCATCCAAATTTTAATTTCTTCCTACACATAACAATTGAAATATTTACAATTTTATCATTTATAGAAAATGACATGCGTGGGTTGCTACCCCATGTATCAATCCCTATGTTTCAATAAACTTAGTGATTTAATCATCATAATTTAATACCCTTTCCCTTTGGATTAATATAAAAGTTATATAAATTAGGGTTAGAATGTAAAATTCTCAAAATTACCATTATGCCTCTTGGGTTTACACCCCGTAACTCTGATATTCTAATTCAAAGAGTTATGAAACTTCACTGATGTCTTACTTATGGGCTAATTAAGACAGCAGAGGTGAACTTATCTTTATTTAATATTTAATTATTATTTTTTTATAATTATTTAAGCCAATAATTATGAATTTTTAATGATAATTAATTTAATTTACCAAAACATGTTTTTTCTCCATATAAAAAATTATGATATCTCTAAAAGTCAGAGGATCAATTAAGATAATGTTTATGATTTTTTAAATTATATTTTAATTTTTATGATTTTTTAACTCATCTTGATGAATAAATAAATAGAAAATTTATTTTTTATTTTAAAAATCCAACTTTTATTTTTCATTAGCCTCTCTGACTTTAGTAAACTCAACAAACTTGATTTTGTATTTTTCTAATTTTATTTTATTTTTTATAATTAATTTAGTCAATAATTAGTAAAATTATAGAAACATACATTTAGGGACTTAAAATACATTTTTTGCCTTTGAAATTTTTATGGGGTCACCTTAGAGTTGTCGTCTTTCATCAGAAAACATTTTGTGACATTTTGAAATATAGTAGTATTTTTGTAATCTTCAATTATTATTTAGCAAAATACTTGAAAATTTTATTTTTATTTTTTAATTTTACTTTGATTTTTATTATGTGTCTCTAACTGTAGTCAACTCATTTAACCTAATTTCATCTTTTTCTGATTTTATTTTATTTTTTTATAATTTTATTAGTTGATAATTAGAAAAATAATAAGAAAATACATTTAAGTACTTAAAAATATTTTTTTTTCTTTGAAATTTTTATGAGGGCATTTTAGAGTTAATTTCCACAATAGAGAGATCTTTTGTTATATTTTGAAATATATTTGTATTTTCTTAATTTCTTATTATTATTTCAATTAAAATACTTAGAAAATTCAATTCTTAAGTCTAAATCTCACATTTATTTTCTTTAAGTGCCTTCAAACTTAATTTCATATTTTTTTATTTTTATTTTATTTTTAATAATTAATTTAAATGAATAGAGGTGATTATGATTAAAAGTTAGAGCTTTTAGGGTTAGAGATGTTTTCCGACTTTGAAAATAATCAAAGAGCACTCCTAATCACATGATGAAGAAACCTCAAAAATTTCAAGCCTGGGTGATACACGTTTAGTTATTTGTGATTAAATCAAATTATAATGTATTTAATTCAATTAAAATTAAATATTAAATAATTACTTTTGACTTTAGGTTCATTAGATTCTCCTCTGTTCACTGAGCATAGGGATATATATTTTTTTATTTTTCTAATTTTTCTACACCAAGATATGGTTTTTTAAAGTTATAATTCATTAATTATATTTAATTAAATCTGAAAACCCATATCTTTCTATTTATGCACGCTGGCGCCACTTCAACCTAGACATCTCAGAGTCACTGCAGTATAGGGCCTTGTACCTGTCTGATCCACCATTCGACTCGATCCACGCCATTTGTTTTAAATACACAAGAATGGAAGACATCCGGTCATCATCCCAAATGAACCCTAACCAGAGAACTATCCACACACTAGTGATAAGATCTCTATCGATACTTAACCAAATTTAATGAGGTTTGTTCCTAAACTTTGATCTAAGTGAGACAAACACATCTAAGGGGGTAAGTGGACATGGATTGTTCATTCTCTACAAAATTACCAAATTGAGTGACATTTAGGGATTCTGAGCTTATACCTTTGCCCAAGATGTGAGGCCTCGATTGGGTTGGTTGATAAACTTTGTCTTTGCACCACGACATCCTCCAAGCATTGGTTTTCTTTGTGGTTTGGTCTAAGTATGACCTAGACCAAATGGTGGACCAGATTTGGTTTAGCATGAGGTAAGAGGCATCGAGAAAAGGGGGATTTGATTAGGGAAGTGATTTTAGCATGTGGGGAGGGTTATGAAAGGATCAATTTGAAGCTTTTGGTAAGTTGGTGAATTGATCAAGAATGCCTTGGATTTTGGTGAAGAAATTAGGGTTTCTCGGTGGGGAAGAAGGGCTAGAGACAGTGGGACTAACCTATTTGTAAGTATGAGATGGTTTGGGAGCAATTTGGAAGAGTTTCCTAAGTTTTTGTTCACACCTCTCATTTCGCCATGAGAGAGTGCCCTATTTATAAGCTCAACCTTTGTGACCAATTGGCCAAGGCCAGGGGTCCAAGGTGGCACCTTGGTGGAGGGCTAACAAGGGCAAGAGTCCAATGGGAGTGAGACACATTGGATGGGCTTAATTTTGGGTTTTAGCTCATGGTTAGCTTCTTAGGTTTGGGTTTTTTTGGCAGCCATGGGAGGTTACCAACTGGATGAAGGAGCTTAAGGATGGAGTATTTGGTTAAATCCAGAGCCGCCTGAGATTTTCTCATTGTCGATGTCAATGTCGATATAATTTTTTGGATTAGCCATTCTGTTTATCAATCATATCACCCTAGTCTTCAAAAGATCATGTTTCTTCGGATCATGTCATTATCCTCGGATGATAAGAAATTTGAAGAAAATAAGGGCTGATAAAATAGAAAAAATTAGAATAATAATGTTAATGATAATACTTATAAAATGAGATTATAGAATGCCTTATTCTAGAATTTTTATATAAGAAATACCACAAGTGGAATTTTGATAACCAGAGATTTCTAGGTGTGATACCTATTCTGAGTTCTTAAATCTCATATAGAATGAAGCTCCTATAGTTAATTACATCTTAGACAATTAGGATTATCTTAGAGAACTTCTGATTAATGTTAATCACTTGTTTTCTAAGAAGTTTGAAGAACAAGAAAAGAAACGTCAACATTCAATCCGAGGGGTAATATGTCATACTACCCTAAAAGTGATTTTGTCAATGTCATTTGTTATGTCGGTTTTATTTTGTTTTGTTTTGTTGTTTTTTATTTTAATTTTATTTTGTTTTGTCAATGTCATTGTTTTTTTGTCTTGTAATTTGTTATCTGTTTGGTGGCTATCCTAAAGTTTAGGTTTTATTTTATTGTTTTAGTTATGTCATTTTAGTTTTATTTTTATTGTCATGTCATTTTTATTTTATTTTGTTCTGTTTTTATCAATGTCGTTGTTTTGATATCACTTTGATTTTGTTTTGTTTTGTTGTTTGTCCCATCTTTAGAATGTTATCCTGTAAAATAGAGTTAGCACACCCTAATTATATGCAAAGTAAATCTAAAGCAGAACTTGTCTTCAACCTATAAGAAAATCAATGTCAGAGTAATTCTTACATAAGAAATAATGTTGACTTTATTTCTTTTGTTGATTTTGATATGAGTTAGATTTAAGAATTTTAGATTCAATGTCGATTGAATCAGGGGTTTTATGTCTAATGTAGATTAGACTTAAGTAAAGTGTAACATAAGTTAGACTTTTAGATTTGATGTCATTTAAATATGAAGTCTTTTGGTTAAGTCTGATTAGACTTAAAATTGGGTAAAGTTTTAGATTTAGTGTCGTTTGAATCTAAAGAAGTTTAGATTAATTTTTAGATTCAATGTTGTTTGAATCTAACAATATTTAAGTTAAGTTTAGATTCAATATAAGTTGAATCTAAAGAATTTAACTTAGGCATATTGGACTTAAGTAAGATTTGAATTAGATTCAATGTAGGTTGAATCTAATTTAAGTTTGGATCAAGTTCAATGTAGGTTGAACATAAGTAAAGTTTGAGTTAGGATCAAAATAGATTGAACTTTAAGTTGGGTTTGATTTAGACTTGGATTCAATTTGGGTTGAACCCAAGTATAAGTTAGGTTTGACTTAGGCTCAAGTTAGGTTGAACCTAAGTTTTGACTTAAGTTCAATTTAAGTTGAGTCTAATGTTGACCATGGTTCACCAGTCCAAGTCCAGGGTTGACCTAGGTGATTTACTTAACCTTATCATTGTTAATTTAATCATGGGGTCATTAATTTTGGTAATAGTACATAGGTTTGACTAGGGTTAAATAAATGACCAAGTTTGATCATTTTAATGTCTTAAATTGATCAAATGAGTAAAGTTTGACCAATTTGGTGTCTAGGTTGACTTAGTGGTCAATGGGGTTGGCATTGGGTTAATGTGGTGGTCATTGGGTCAAGGATTGACCATTTTGACTTAATTTGACCATTTGGGTCAAAGGTTGACCTATTTGGTCAATGTGGTGGTCATTGGGTAATGGATTGACCATTTTGACCTAGTTTGACCATTTGGGTCAAGGGTTGAACAGTTTGGTCAATGTGATGTTCATTGGGTCAAGGATTGACCATTTTGACCTAATTTGACCATTTGGGTTAGAGGTTGACCAGTTTGGTCAATGGTGTGGTCATTGGGTCATCGATTGACCATTTTAACCTAGTTTGACTATTTGGGTCAAAGGTTGACTAAATTGGTCAATAGTTTGGTCATTGGGTCATCGATTGACTATTTTAACCTAATTTGACCATTTGGCTCAAAGGTTAACCAGTTTGGTCAATGGGATGGTCATTAGGTCATGGATTGACTATTTTGACCTAATTTGACCAATTGGGTCAAAGGTTGACCAGTTTGGACAATGGGGTGGTCATTGAGTCATGGATTGACCATTTTGAAATAGTTTGACCATTTGGGTCAAAGGTTAACCAGTTTGGTCAATGGGGTGGTCATTAGGTCATGGATTGACCATTTTGACCTAGTTTGAGCATTTGGGTCAAAGGTTAACCAGTTTGGTCAATTGGGTGGTCATTTGGTAAAGGATTGACTATTTTGACGTAGTTTGACCATTTGGGTTAAAGGTTGACCAGTTTGGTCAATGGTTGATGAGATCAGGGTTTGTCATTGCTGATTTGATCATTTAAGAATGTCATTAATATTTGGATCAAAAAGGCTTCATTTGGGTTTTACACTTGACATAGGGTTTAGTAACCATCAGTGAGATTTAGGGAGTCAATATTGGTAGACTTCATGTCTCAATATTTAGAAATGTTCCTCACAAAAGTGAGGTCAACAGTATTGTGAAGCTAATTGTGTCTAAGCAGGGGTACATGTGTTTTGATCAAAGTGGAAAGAGGGTTAGGCTAGGTTTGGGTTTGTGTTAGGCTAGGCTTATGGAAATGGGCTAGGGTGACTCCCCATGGTGGATTGACAAGGTGGAGGTCAGCTAGATTAGTGTGGTCAAGTTCTCATCCAAGAGATTAGTGGTTTAATCATTTATTTAGGGGAATCATGAAAAGGGTTATGCACTTTAAATTGAATCATGAAAGAGGGTGCCCCTTTTGCCACTTAGGTAATGGTGACATTGCATGGCTCACATGGCTCACATATTGCTTGGAAAAAAGCTTCGAGGCGGCGTATGGCTTGGGCAACTTTCATAGGAAGGGATTTAGGAATTTGGAACATTTTTGTGAGGTGTCATCATAAAGCCAAATGAGAAAGAAATTTATCATGCATACCATGATCCATGGTTTTTTTTTGATTAAATGGATGATGAGGAATTTATATCAGGAAGGAGAGCTTTTGATTTTAAAGAGAATTGAGAAATGGGCTTGGTTTGATTGGCTATTGAAATTAGGCATAGGTAAATTGATTTTTTTTTAATTGAAGTTGGGCTTGGACTTGGGTTCAAAAATTAGCCATGAAAAGTTTCATAAATTCATGAATTTATCACAATGAAATTTAAGACTTGGTTTGGTTTTGATGAATTTGGGTTTAGCATGTGGATTCAAATTTTGGTGAATTTGGACATGGGGTGAACTTGGATGATTTTGGATTTGAGATTTCGTGATTTTGAACCAAGGCTTGAAATTTGGTAGGGTTGAGTTTGATTTTTGAACTTTAGTGGATTTGAGGCGAATTTTAAGGGGACTTTACAATTTTGGCAATTTTGTTGAAAATTAGGGCAATTGGGTAATTTTGAAAATTTTGGTGAATTTTGGGAGAATTGGGTAATTTTGAAAATTTAAGGTGAAAATTTGAGTTATTAAGATAATTTGAGAAATTGGGACAATTTTGGGAATTTTTGGAAATTTTGGTAATTTTAGGTATTTTAGTGAATTTCGGTAAGGCTTAGGGTGAATATGTGAGGCAGGTGATTAATAAGTGTATGGAGGGTGTGGTGATGTGAATGTGTAAGTGAAGTGCATTTGTGAATGAAGTGAGTATCCAAGTCATAAGGAGTTTTCCTAGGGCTTCAGGGTCTTATAGGAACTTCTTTGAGATTCACCAAGTTGGTCTAAACCAACCCAACCAAGTGTCGAGGCCTTAAAACTACCCATGTGAGATGTCACAAAATAGTCAAGTTGTAGCTAAAATTTCTAAGTGAGGTGGTTCCCATCCCTAATCTTCTACGATCAATAGGAAAGCCTTAGGGCTAGATCCTAAGATCTAAGGGAAAAAACTACACCTCACAAAAAATGAGGTTAACATTGTTGAGCACCTATAAGTTTCTCAAATCCAATCTTCTAACTTATCACAAAAGGATAACAACATTTATTAGAGCACATCCTCAACATAACAATAGTCAAATTATCTCATTCTTTTAATGTCAAAGCTGATACTATAGCTAAGCTGACCAAAAAATTATCAAATCATAAAGGAGACCCCGTGACAATGATGATCCAAGATAAAAGAGTCCTATCATTGATATGATTTGATGCGCTATAAACTACACCTTCGGTTAATGAATAGGTTGTTTTTGCTAATTTTGATGAGACACATGATGATTGTCATCAATCCATTATCACATATTTGACTAAAGAGATACTCCTTGATGATTGCTTTCCTTCTTCTCAAACTCAAAAGATAGAGCTCACATTTACCATCTCGTTGACCTCATTTTTGATGAGGTCTTCTCTTCTTCTTTTAGTACTTAGGATCTAGCCTTAAGCTTTTCCTTTGACTATCCTAGAGGATTAGAATTGGGACCCACCACCTAGAAATTCAAACCACTTCTTAACTCCCTACAAACTCCACAAACTTGATTGTAGACCCCTAATCACCTAGAGGGTTGAAATCAAATGTGGAAGTTTAAAGGATGAGTTCCTATAGGACTCTTTGGCCTTAGGACTGCCTTGGGTGGCCTGGTCTGGTGAGGGCTGACTTACACACACACTACACTCATACACTATATTTTCACACACCTCCTAAAACCACACCCATACCTAACTTGACCTCCTGACTCATGGAGGTGATTCACATGGATGGTCCTTAACCCCTAATTCCTTAGCTAAGAGGGTTAGGAACAACATAGTGAATGCCTCAAATGAGTCCCTTCATGGCTCATGTGGGCTTGATATGGCTTCATGGCTCAACCAAAATGATTTCATTCCACTTACATTTACCCAATCTTCAATTTTCCAAATTTTCAATTTTGACTCCGGGACCCTACACCCGCCTAGCTTACCCAAAACCCTCGAAATTACCCAAATTTTTCAAAAATCTCCAAATACCCAAAATTCCTCAAAACCAATCCCAAACATTCCCACATTACTCAAATTGATCATTCATAGCCAAAAATGCCAAAAATTCCAAAAATACCTCCAAATACCCAAAATACCCTTTTTAACCCAAAAATCCAAAAATTCAGAAAATTCCTAGAAAATTCCAGAAAATCCCAAATATTCTTAATTTCATTTTTTTCAACTACACCATGGGCCAATTTTGTCAATTTACCCCACTTTTGTCAAAATCCCCAATTTGACCCATTTTAACCCAAAATGAACCCAATGTCAAACCAAACCTACCCAATTGACCCAAATTCTGGTCCAATTCAATTCTAAACTTCAATTAAATATTTCCAACACCAATCTAGACCAAATCCAAGTCCAATTTGATTGGCATTTGAATCCAATTTCACTTTTGACCTTAAAGCCCGATTTGGACCCATGACCCAAACTTAGCCCAAACTAACCCAATTCAACTCCAATTAACCCCAAACCTTTTCTAAACCTTCCTTAACATCCCCACAAACAAAACACTAACATGATTTACCCAAAATTTAGACCCAAACCCCACTCAAATTCAACCCAAAGCTAAAAGGCCCAATTTTGACCTAAACCCAAACCTAACCCAAATAAGCCCAAACCCAAAAATCAAAACCCAACCAAAGTCAAAACCTCTTTGAAACACTCCCATAAACATTTCAAAACATTAATTTTACATGAATTTCTACCCTAGCCCAACATTGGCCCAAGTTAGCCCAATTTGACCAACATTGGCCCATTTACCAAAGAGGCCCAAATCCAACCCCATTCAAACCCAAATCACTCCAAACTCATTTCAAATCACTCACGAAATATCCCTAAACCAAACCCAACAATTATTTGGCCCAAACTTCTACAAAATTTCCATCCATGAATTCATTCTTAAACCTAAAGGCCCATCCCCTAGCCTTCCTAAAAGCCCATCAAAAATAATTTCAAAAGGCCCAAAGCCCACATGACAATGACAATCCTCTATCATCATCCATTTGATAAAACCATCTCCTAAGTTCTAAATCCATGATAAAATAAATCCAAATCAAGCCATATGCCAAATCCCATCAAATCACCCCTAAATTACCAAAATTTTTAAAGCCTTTTTCATGAAATTGACCAAACTTTTCCCCAAGCCAAAGGTGAGCCATGAAGCCATGCATGAGCCACATGGAAGCCATGAGAGCCTCTTTACATGTCACCATGCCATTTTGGGCAAAAGAAGGAGACTCTTTCCTTAATCTCCTAAAGTCATTAGCCTTAACCATGATTCCCTTAACCCAAATTTAATCCAAATATATTTGGATAAGGACTTCTCCATGCCAAACCAGTCGATTCCTTTGACTCCCCACAACACCCAAAGCCTCCTTGAAGGGTGAACCAAGCCCAAAAGGTGGACTTGACCAAATCAAGCCAAAATTGGCCTTCCCCCATGCCATTTTAATCCAAGCTTTTGACACATGGCAAAGCCCAATTGCCTACACTAAACCCCAGCCCTGACCCACCTGGACCTGAGGGTGACCCATGCCTGCCGGCCAGCCGCCTGGATCGCCGGAAAACACCATGGCCGAGACCTTGGGAGGAGCCAAAGTTTGGAATTCCCACCTGCTGAGCTGCCCCATGCCCAATGGCCACCATGGCTGTTCTTCCCTTGACCTAAGCAGCTGATCCCAAGCCTTAAACCCCCCATGCCCAATGGCCACCATGATTTTTCCTATTTATTTAATTACCAGAACTTCAAAAATTCATAACTTTGTGTAGGAAAATCAGAAAAATAAAATAAAAATACCCTCTTGCTCAGTGAACAGAGGAGAATAATGTGGAAAAGAAATCATTTAATTTCATTAAGTATTTTATTTTTAATTATTTATTTACTCTCTGCACTATTTCAATTCTCCATGCATGTATAAAATTCACCATGGTATGAGACCATAGGTCTTTTGAAGCCTCTCAATTTGGGAACATTCCCTAAATTTTCCAAAGTCAGAGGCCACACCTATGAAGAGTTATTGATTTTTCAATTCTAGGTCACTATTCTGAGTATTTTAATTTTAATAATTAGCATGTTGTGAAATAAATTCTAGGAAAATTTGGTGATGTTTCTTATGACCAGAGGACCCTAGGGAAAATGGTTTTTGAGTTAACTCACTTGTAATAACCCTAATTGGCTTAAACACCCAAAATGGAGCTTTAATTAATTAGAGCTAATCATACATCAAATTGACTTGAAATCAATTCTCCACTGACCTTTAGGATCGAGAGGAACCCACCATAAAAGTTTGAAGTCAATTGGACTTGGTTAGCCCTATCAAATGGGTTGATTATGCCATTTAGCCAAACTCAAACTTCAAAAATTCATAACTTTCAAAATACTTTTCAAAAATTCATCAAATTGGTTTTGGAGCCTCTCTGATATCAGGGGAATTTAAGAAAAATAAAATTGCAATTTTCCAAAAAAAGCTGATTTTTTTACATTATTTTAATATTTTTAATAATTAAAAAATAATAAAAATCACAAAAATAATAAAATTCACCAAAATGTCACATTTTGAATTTTAATTATTTAGGAACAAACCCCATATTTTTCTTAAGTCTCTATGATGAGATATTAAATTTTAAAGCCCTAAGGTAATTTTAAAATTAAAAAAATGTATTTTCTAGCATTTCCACTAAAATAATTCTAATAAAATTCATTTTTCAACCTTTATTTTAATTTTAAATTAGTTAATTCTTCAAAACTCAAAATAATTATAATAAAAATAATATAATTCAAAAAATCACCAAAATTGGTCCAAGATGTCCTCTGGTCATTAGGAGTGTCCCATAATTTTCTTAAGGACAGAAACTTTCCCTTGGTCATATTCTTAAATTTCCTTGAAAATCCCTATTTTCCACCAAAAATAATTACATAAATAAATTAAATACAGAAAAATCACATTTTCTCCTCTAATGTCTTGATTGACATATGAGTGAAGTCACATAAAAATTTCAAATTCATTTAAGCTCAATTTAGTGAGTTATGAAATTAGTAAGTTTAAAGGGCAAAATAAGTAATTAAAATTTCAACCTATAATTAAAAATTTTAGGTTTAATTAAAAGAGTGGGTAAAATATTTGATACTAAGTTGATTTTGGATGTTTGAAACTTAGGCAATTAAAGGGTAGAAACCTACCAAATAATTTAAAAATGATTAAAATAAACCTTAATTAAATGATTAATTAAACTTGGAAGAATAATAAAAAATTGGAATTATTAAAATAGGGATATTATTAGGAAGAAATTTATTCTTTAATCTAAAAAAATCCCTAAATTAATCACCTCAATAACATTTAATTCCTAATTAAAATGATAATCCAAATTCAAGATTTAAAATATTAAAAGGCTTAATCATTAAATTAAATTAAAGATTAAAACATTTAAATTAAATCCTTCCAAAATTTCAATTAAATTAATACTTTAATAATTAAATTAAACCATCTTTAAAATATAAAAAAAGAGATATAAAATATTAAATTAAAATTAAAAATTTAAATCAAATTTAAATTAAATTAAAACTTATTAAATTAGATAAAATAAAATTAAATTAAAACATATTAAATTAAATTAAATTAAATTAAAATGTATTAAACTAAATTAAATAAAATAAAATTAAATTGAAAGTAAAACTAAACCAAATTAAATTAAACTAAAATTAAATTAAATTGAATTAAATATAACATCACCAAAGACATAAATAATTCAAAATAAATCTAAAACAACTTGAACACTATTCCAAACTTAAACCCATTAATTGAAATTAAATTAAATCACAAATCACTTGAACATTAATTTTCCCTCAAAAGCTCTTATTGTCATAACTCCTAAACAGAGTGTTAAGTGAAGTGTTACTTCACTCATAGGATGTTCAAATGTCTTAGTTCACTGAGCAAGATAACAAAACTTGAATTCCTGGATGATTGATTCATTGTATAACTAAATTCTCTTGGACTTAAAATAATCTTAGAAGCATTGAAAAGATGTTTAAGATTCGTCTCGAAGCACTTCCTCGGTACGATAGGATGTTTTTAAGAACAATTGAACTTAATTGTTCTTTGATGAAGAAAATCGTCCTCAAAGCCAAAACACAAGAACCTAGACGTCATAGGAGATGACTAGCTATAGTGAGTAGGACCTTGGTAGAAAACCATAACCCTTCCTTTAGCTTTACCTAGGAACTTGCTTTAAATGCTTAAATATTCTAAATTGTGTTTAAGTGCAGCTTGGGATGACGGGAAGACCCTCCAGGTACGCTTTTATTTTATTGCAATTTACCTTCTTGCAATTTACCTTATTGCAGATGCACTTTACTTTTCTTGCGTGATAAACAATCGTTGCATGAAAACCCACACCTTTAGGATAGCCCCAAAAACCAAAACCAAAACTAAATTAAAAGTCATTGCAAGATAAAATTCACCGCCACAACATTTCAAAATATAAAACAACTCAAAATTTAATCACAAACAAAACAACAAAACTACAACTACAACTAAATTAAAACATCTTGTTGGATGATCGGGAATACCTCGGATGATGTAACCTACGTCGTCGCTAACGGGATTTCCCACGGTCTAAATGAAAGTGTGGAACTCATTTAGTTGAGTTTAGCAAATTCATCCGGACTAAGTGAATCCGATAAAAATAACGATGCCTGAAGGATGGAACTCGTAGGATCTTAACCGATGTTGTTATAATCAACTTTAAGATTTGTTTTAATTAAAACATAAAAAACACTTGGACTTTAAGATTTCTAAAACCAAACTCTTCTCTTCTCTTTTGATTACAATCTTCTAAAACTAAACCTCTGCAACAACAAAGAGCTCGGAGCATGGTGGGCAGCACGACCATCGTCATCAGCAAAACCTGAGTCTACTTCAGTAAAACTTTCTTAGAATTAAATAACCAAACCATAGGACTTCGAGGTAGTTTGCCTAGTGCAACATAAATCCTCAACCTTTTGTTAGGAATTTGCATTGCAAATTAAGCCCTAAACGGTCTTAGGACTCCGAGGTAGTCGTTCGACACGACATAAACCCTCACATCTTCGAGGCTGTTTGTAGGATTGTGTCATACGAATATAAGTCCTAATTAATTAAAATTGGCAAAATCAAAACATTAAATAAATATTAGGACTTTCCTAAATTCAAGCCAAACAATAGGATAGTCGGGAAATTACCGAAGTTCGCTTCGAATCCGTGATTTCTCCTACCTTTCTTCCTTTGAATTCCCAAAATAAAATGTTCCAAATTTGATCCATTCGCTATTGAAATTCCAAAATTCAATCCCTTGAAAACTTAAACTTTGAAATTCTTGAGAGCGAACTACTCGAATATTATCGAGAGTTTTCTTAGGTGATTCCTGTCACTTAAGATGTAATTAACTATAGGGGCTTACCCTTATAGGGAATTTTAAGAACCTGAGTAATATAAACCCCGCTAATTTCTTTGTATTATGCGGGGGAACTTGTCGGCTTATAAATTGGTTCGCGGACCAAAAGGATGTCATAAATCTCCTAGTTTATTTAATCGAGCCCCATCATCAAGCAGTGTGTCTATTCTTCGGGATAGATACACGGTTTGTGATGCGGTGCTCGTTTATATAAACTATTTGGGATGTGAGATCGGTTTGATTTCATATCTTAAAACTTTTAAACTTAAAATTACTTTCAAAAATCAAATGTTATCTTCTAAACTATATATATATTTAAATTAAATTTAAAATATGAAAATTTGCCGACAATTTTTGTAGGCGACCCCCTTTTCAAAATACAACACATAACCTAAAAATATGCCGACAATTTACGGCGACTCACTGGGGAAAATTCCTCTCTCCATTTTAATCAGATAGTTCTGCTTTCAAAAATCGGTAGCGTATCCATGTCCCTAGTGGATCAAACTACCCTTCTTTCCGTTGGAATACTATGTTCATTTCTACCTTGAGCGAGTATAGCCAACATTCTCTCGGATTTAGGAGCCGGTGTTTAGACACCCCTAAACGAGAGAGGTTCCGAGATCCTTTTACCTCATTTCGAGGTGGGGTGGACCCCGATAGGTATTAGTTTAGGAGCGGTCCGGCGGGTCGAGACTTTCTCTTCCTTTTCCAGTTTCTAATCAATTCCTTTTACCCTTCCTACAACTCTCCTTCTTTTAATAATTCTCTGTCCTAACGAACAAATCTTTTCGAAAAACAATTATCTAAAAAGATTTTCTTTTAATACCACAAATACACTAAGATAAACGGAAATGTGTTCAAACTCTTTCTTTTTCTTCATAAGTCTTACGACAAGAAGAAGCACGATTCGGGGACTAACACTTGGAATCCGCCCGCGAAATGGAAGCCCCAAACCGATCTTCTCCTTCGTCAACGGACCTGGACTCGGCCGTGTTCAAGGACAACCGCTCGATAATGGAATCATTCGATTCGGAAAAGGATTCGGGGACACCGACATCAAAATCCCCGACGTCACTCTCTTTTCACTCACAAACAAAGTACCGAAAGCGAGAAGCCGTTGATTGAGTTTAACCTCAAGTCAACTCATGAATTCCCTCCTCTCGCAAAAGATTCCAACCGAGAGGAATACCGTTGTTCGCTGAAGGACCGTTGTTGCTACTCCCACCGGTCTAGTTGTCTCCGTACCTACCCCGGCTTCGCCAAACTAAAGGGGAAGGAAATTCAGAACTGTGATGAACCTGTGGAGGGTACAAATCTTCCTGTGAGACATTCTGTTTTCGAGATCGGGTCCAGCTCGAGAATTCCACCACTGACACGGACTCAGAGGAGGAACAGAAGTAGAAGGATTGCTAGAGAAGCCAGAGCTGTTGAAGTTGCTTTCTAGAGGAAATCCCAGAACTGCCCGAATATACACCGCTGCCTGAATACATACCACTTTTGGGAGGAAGTAGGTTCCATCCCCTCTCCGCCGCAGAGGATGAGGAAAATGTCCGCAAGATTGCCGTCGCATTGCCTCGGCCCGCATATTACAACGATGGCCGTAAGAAAAGGGCTAGAATTACGCCATTTGCTCGACTGCAAACCCTGATAGAAAAGTTAGCAAAGAAAGAAAAATGCCCTGTATCAGAAATTTTAAGAAGAATAGGGCGGGCGCCAGCCAAGTCCCGTCTTGGGCCGCGAGTAGAACCTGCTATCGCTGTGGAAAAGCCAAATAAGAGAATGAAAGCTAGTCCACCTGTCGTTGTTTCAGGACTACAAATTAGGAAGGATACCACCTTCTAGCATTTGGCTGACAGACCATCCGGTCCTAGACCTTCTACTGCTAAAAGGATGGTATGGCGTCCCACAACCGGACAATTAAGATTAAAACAACAACCTGAGAAGGAAAGTCTCGTCAGGAGACTTGAGTCCGAAGAAAGTGCTACCGCAGTGAAGGGGACTCATGAGAAGGAAACCCGACGCTTATCGCATGACAATCGCAAGGATGTACGGAAAAGACCACTAGAAGATGCTATGGAAAAGCTAAGAACTGATATTCAGCGATTAGCAAGAGAAAGAGAAGAAAAATTCAGAGATGAAGTCGACTCGTCAGAGTTCATGGATGATGAATATGCAGAAATTAACATGGTTGAAACACGAGCTTCGTCAGCTTCACAAGGTGCTCCTGCAGCCGCAGAAAGAGAGGAGCCGGAAGTAATGAGGATGCAGCTTCAAGAGAAAGATGATACGATCGCCCAAATGGCAAAAAGGATGGAAGAGATGGCTGCAGCCCTAGCCACTCTCTAGAGTCAGGTTCAACCCCAAAGAGAAACACCCCGTAAGTTATTCACATTGTAGACGGAGGAAAGGAGATTACATCCGTCAACGGGTATGATCAATTAAAAAAGGATGCAACACAAAGCATGATTCCGGAAAAGGATATCAAGAGCATGGTGGAACAAGCAGAGTGAGAAGCCTTGGCACAATCAAAGAGCGGGACATCCATTCGGACGGGTACACTTTACCCCGAAGAATTCGACGCCGTCCAATATCCGAAAGGCTTCGTACCACCTCTCGTTCAAGATCTTTGATGGAACCGGAAACCCCGGCAAGATGTTGCACATTTTCGTGCCGCTTGTTGCAATGCCGGCGGAAGTGATGCTTTACTCTTCGGACAATTTGTCGCCGACTCGTCGGGGATCGCCTTTGATTGGTATGCGGAATTACCGAACGGTTCGGTGAAGACATTTTCAAAATTAGAGAACCTCTTCATCAAGAGATTTGCCGGAGCTCAGCACCACGTCACTATAGGTGATTTAGTGGTAGAGAAGCGAGCCGAACGAAACTTTGGTGGACTACATACTTCGATGGAGGAATCTAAGTATGAAGTGTGAGCCACGCCTACAAGAACGAGCATGCGATCGGCATTTTACTTAAGAGCATTCATGGCCCGATAGCACTTCTCCTCAAGGATTTACTATTAAGACTTTCGAGAAGTTGTTAAGCAAGGCCGGAAGCTTGCAAGAGGAGGCGAAGCAATTAAGTTTCACCGACAAAACGGACAAACGAAGCCCGTGAAAACTTTTGAAAAGAAGTTCGGGATCGTCGCAACGACCGATAAAGGCAAGCGACCAATACAAATACCGCCGAACGGCCACGACAGAATTCAACAGAATCACCAAGCAACCCCGACCCAGCTATCGCTCATCTTAACCATATGAACAACCGCCTCGTCCACAACGTATGTTGAGGGAGCTTCTGAGCAGGGAGTATCCGTTCAAGAATGAGGCAGTGCCGAAAATGTTCCGCAGTCTGATGAAGACTCCAGATTTCCAACTGCCGAACCTAAGAGACCGAAGAAGTCGACAAGAAAGGTGATCCCAACTTTTGCCCTTACCACCGGATGCTTGGGCACAAGATGAAGATTGCATTACCTTCAAAAGTTGGCTCAACGACAATCTTCGAAAAGGGAATATAACGATCCCGAAGGAATACATGAAGGAACCACAGAAAGGAGGTTCCGTCACTGTTATCTCGACGGATCTCATTGTTCCGATAGATTCCTATGCGACTGATGATGGATGGACTACCGCCTGGACAAAGTCTTCGAAGAAGATTTTGGATCGCATCCAAACCACTTCGGTGCGAGCCTCAATTCAGAATTAGAAACCTGTCAAGTCGACATTATCACTTGCGATAGAAGAACCACCTCAACAAGAGACGATTGAAGAAAAGAATAAAATTGATGAAGAAGAAAAGACCGAGGCTCTTAAGGCTAGACTAGGGGCTGCTTATGCTAGGATGGTTGTTTCCGATTCGGGGGAGAAATCCCTCGAACCTCTGACTCTGTATGATTATTTACTCAATCCGGTGGGATCCTATAATGATAAGGGTTATGGCGTTGGCTACGTTTTGATTGTTTCTAACGATTACGTAACTAGCGACAACCAACCTAATCTGGACATCGATTCCGATACAAGTAACACTTCTCAAATCATACACAATCTCGACGATCACAATGACGAAGAAGACATCCACCAAGGAGGCTACAAGAGTTCAACAAGCAACAAATCTATTTGCGAGTTTCGAGGAGCTCCAGATCACGATAGAGTTAGAGCCTTCGCACTCGAAGCTAATCCGAAGAACTCTGTCATTCCGATTCGGGAGGAAACACCAACAAACTCAATACCAAATTCGGGAGAAATTACGAAGTCAACTTAAGAAGTGGAAGAGTTCTACCTCCGAGAATGGGTCCAAAGGACAAAGGAAAGCAGGTGGTTGTTCAGGAAGAACCAACCCCGGCAGAAGAAATACTCATTCGGGAAGAAACCGAGACACATGAAAATACAGTGGACTACAACGTACTAGCCCATCTTAGGAAACTACCGGCCAAACTAAGCATCTACGACGCTCTCATCTTATCAAAGGAGATGATAGAAGCTCTGATCAAGGCCTTACTTGATCCAGAAATTTGCTTAGCTCAAATGACCTGGAGATTCCTTAGATGAGGTTTGCTCGTTAAAGGAACAACGAGGTGTTACCTTCACGGACAATGACCTACTACTGGGACGACGAGACCACAACCGACCGTTGTACATTTCGACTACAATCGGGAAGTTTACACTCTCCGGAGTATTGGTGGATCCAGGAGCATCAATCAATATAATGAATCTTCGAACGCTAGCATACTTGGAAATTGATGCTCGCGAGCTCGAAGCGGACAAAATGTTATTAAGAGGATTCAACCGTAAAGGAGAAAGAGCCCTCGGATCAATAACACTCGCTAATGAAGACCGGTGACTTGGCAAAGACAACCGCGAAATTTCACATAATTGATTCGAAACGTCATTCAACGCTCTACTCGGGCCGACCATGGATACATGAAAACAGGATGGTACCATCATCTCTACATCAGTGCATCAAATACTACGATGGAGGGGAACAGTGCATCAAAGGTGACTTACAACCATTCTCCGTACATGAGATTGGAATCCATGAAGTTGCAGCTTATTATGCACCTCCGAAGAAAACAATCTTTTCCAGAGATACTATAACGAATGAAGCAAAGGAAGTTCGGGACGACAAAGAACCTGAAGTTCTAGTCCAACAGTCACTCACCACTCCTTTACGGCGAGATGGTGAAGGTTTCTCCATAACTCGCATCCGAGGTCGAGGCCGGGGACGAGGTCGTGGCGTAGACGTTAAGACAGCTTGGACGGAGGAAACCGACCATCAATGTTGATCGGGAAGATAGTTCGAAGAAGAAAAAGAGATCAAGCAAGAAGCAGCGACAATAAGTCAGAAGAAGCCGCAATTCAGGATCTCTCTCAAAGATGAAAAGAACGAAGAATATAAATCGATGTACGAGAAGATTAACCACTATGTACATACTATGACCTTGACCCCGATCCATTCTAATAAGATCGAGGGTATGGTGGTCAAAGAGGTACGTAGCGGCGGTGCAAAGCCCATCAAATTCTACCGTGGTGCTCCTTCCTCCAAAACTGAAAATAATGTACAATTTGAAGATGCTACTTCATCAGAATTAATGGAATTGCCTTTTGAGTGGTATTCCCCCGTGTCCAAAATTTAATTCGGCGTGGTTTCTTACCTCGACAATGGACAAAAGGTCAATCACAACATTTTGAAAATTTATGGAATAACTCCGGTCGTCCACCCAATTCAAAGGATGGTCTCGGATTCGGCACGATGAGGATCGGCTGACGATACTCGAATTTTGCTTGGTTGTCACTTGCGAGTCTAATGAAAACCGCATGGAAACTACGAAGAGTTTGAAGATTTACAAATTGGAAACGCTCCACCGTAGTTCGAAGAAGAGATCAAATCTACAATAGATGAATTAACGGAAGTTAACTTAGGTACTAACGAAGAGCCTAGACCTACCTTTGTTAGATCCTTACTCAATAAAGAAGACTCCGAAGAAATAATCAAGTTATTAATGGAATTTAAAGACTCGTTTTGCTTGGAGCTACGATGAGATGCCGTGATTAGCTCCGAGGTCGCAGTCCATAAGCTAGGAGTGGATCCTACTTCGTTCCGATCGGACAAGGTCTCGGAAGAATGCGTCTAGAAATCGAACAACAAGTCATAGCCGAAGTTAAAAAGCTAATAGACGCCAAATTTGTCCGTGAAGAACAATACCCGACTTGGTTAGCCAATGTGGTACCGATCAAGAAGAAAAACGGTCGGATCGAATTTGTGTGGATTTCGGAGATTTAAATAAGGCATGTCCAAAAGATGAATTCCCTCTACCGATCCCGAATTAATGATCGACATTGCTTCAACACATGAAATATTCTCATTTATGGATGGATCTTCGGGATACAACCGGATAAAAATGGCTCCGGAAGATGAAAAACTTACGGCATTCGAACGCCGATCGGAGTATATTGCTACACAGTGATGCCATTCGGATCGAAGAACGCAGGAGCAACCTACCGTAGAGCGATGACAAGAATTTTTGATGATCTCATCCACAATCAAGTCGAGTGCTACGTGGATGATGTGGTCATCAAAAGCAAAGTAAAGGAAAACCACCGTATGATTTGAGAATTGTTTTCGAATGATTAAGACAATTTAACCTTAAGATGAATCCCTTAAAATGCGCCTTCGGCGTCACCTCCGGAAATTCTTAGGATTCGTTGTCCGACATCGTGGAATTAAAATCGACCCGGAAAAGATTAAAGCTATCTTAGAAATGCCGCCTCCTAAAACCTTAAAACAACTACGATCTTTTCAAGGGAAGCTGGCATATCTTCGACGCTTTATCTCAAACTTGTCAGGTAGGTGTCAGCCTTTCTCGGAATTAGTTAAAAAGGATGCCAAATTTATTTGGGAAGAGAAATGCCAGAAGGCCTTCGAAGACATTAAACAATATTTAATGACACCTCCTGTCTTAGCAGCCCCGATCTCGAGTAGACCGTTGATACTTTATGCCGCGGCTTTAGACGATTCTCTCGGAGCCCCGTCGGCCTGTGTCAATGATGAGGGTAAAGAAAATGCTCTTTAGTACTTAAGCCGTCGTTTGCTTCCGACGGAAGTAATGTATCCCACAATTGAAAAGCACTGTTTGGCCCTGATCTTCGCCGCTCAAAAGCTCAAGCACTACATGCTTTCTCATAAGGTCAACCTGATCTCGAAATTTAATCCATTGCAATACTTGATGACCCGTCCAACGCTTTCTGGCAGACTTGCCAAGTGGTCAATGATATTATTGCAATTCGATATAACTTTCGTGCCTCTTCGTGCCATAAAGGGACAAGTCCTAGCAGACTTCCTTGCAACACACCCTCTGCCGCCAGAATCTCCTCTCAATGACGACTTGCCAGATGAACAAATAATGAGCTTAGAAGACCCTGATGATCGACGTTGGGAATTATATTTCGACGGAGCATCTTCAGCACACAAAGACGAAGAATCGCAAGTGATAGTGCCCGGTAAGGCAGGAATCGGACTAATCTTTATAACACCGGAGCGGGGATGTTAAGATACTCCTACCACTTAACGAGCCATGTACAAACAACGAAGCGAATACGAAGCCCACGTAACGAGACTGGAATTAACTATTCAAATGGGGATAACAAACATCAACATCTACGGGGATTCGCAGTGAATCATTCAACGGATCGCCGGACAAGTACGGAATTTTAAAGCCAAGACTCGAGCAATACTTCCAGAGTATGCCATACGGTTGTTGGAACGATTCCGAATGTGACGATCTACAAAATTCCCAGGAAAGAAAATGCTTTAGCAGATGCGTTAGCCCGCCTCGCAAAAGAATTTGCTTGCTTGCGAGATGAATCGATAGAAGTGTCAGTTCACGGACGTCAAGTCCTATCACAGCTCGACATAGACACAATACACAAATCGGAAAAGGAAAAAGAATCAGTTGCGAGCGGTGACGAAAAACACGAAGATCGGCGACAACCATTAATAAACTACCCGCAAACGAGGAGAACTACCGGACGATAGGTCGTTAGCTCATCGGATCAAGAAAAGAACTCGTCCTACGCATTAATAAACAACACGTTATACGAAGGTCTTTCGATCAAATGTGGCTAAGGTGCCTAAGCGGGTCCGACGCCCGTGAAATTGTTAAAGAGGTGCATTCGGGACTCGTGGCGCTCACCGGTCGGGTCCGAAGATGAAAATGAAAATTAAAAGACTAGGGTACTACTGGCCCTCGATGATGACCGACTGCATGAAAACCGCCAAGAGCTGTCACCAATGCCAAGTGCACGGAGTGGTTATACACCAACCTCCAAATGTGCTACATCCGACAATTGCATCGTGGCCATTTGAATGTTGGGGCACAGATATAGTGGGTCCAATAGAACCACCATCTTCAAAAGGACATCGCTTCATTCTTGCGGCTACGGATTACTTTTCCAAGTGGGCGAGGCGGTTCCACTTAGAGAAGTGAAAGCACACCACGTGCTACGAGCTTTTCAAGAACCAAGTTGTTTACCGTTTCGGAGTGCCGCGCAGGATCATCTCAGATAATGGGTCAGCATTCAGAAGCACGCAAATCAACAATTTTGTCAGGAGACACGGAATCGACTGACGGTATTCAAAAATTTACTATCCAAGAGAAAACGGCATGGCTGAGGCTTTTAATAAAATTCTCGTTCAAATTTTAAAGAAAACTTTGGACGATAATAAGAGAAATTGGCACGAGAAGTTATTAGAAGCCTTATGGGCCTACCGGACAACCTTCAGAAGTCCTACTCAAGCTACACCTTACGCTCGGTGTATGGGTCCGAGGCGAGTGTTACCCTTAGAGGTCCGGCTTCCTTCACTCGGAATTGCGAGCTGCAAACAAAATCACGACGAGAAGAGAATGCCAAATTACGACTAGAGGAGTTAGAAAGCCCGGAAGGGAAAAGACTTGCAGCGCAGACGGAATTTAGAACTATACCAA
The DNA here is from genome assembly GCA_022702705.1 of Papilionanthe hookeriana x Papilionanthe teres. NCBI lineage: Eukaryota > Viridiplantae > Streptophyta > Magnoliopsida > Asparagales > Orchidaceae > Papilionanthe > Papilionanthe hookeriana x Papilionanthe teres. The sequence goes on from CM040434.1 coordinate 25,775,371, forward strand.
GCTAAGATGGTTCGAGCCCATGACGGATCGGGTCCGCCCAAGAACCTTCAAAGTTGGTGACTTAGTTCTCGTTCTCAAGAGACCTATTCTTGCACACCGCAAGAAAGGGGGAAAATTTGAACCCACTTGGGAAGGACCGTTTGTGGTTGAGGCAGTCTACTCAGGAGGCTCCTACCAGCTTGTGAATTGCCAAGGAGAAAGACATATGCTTCCAATCAACGGATGATACTTGAAGAAGTATTACGCTAACTGATGTTTCGAAGGAATGAATTCTTCATCCCTAGAAGCACGGGCCAAAAATAATAAAAAATGTGCTAAAATAACTAAAATCATGATAATAAAGTTTTCCTTGTTCTCTCTTCTAAATCAAAATCTTTTCCCCGATCTTTTCCCACTTCATTCCTGTTGAATTTTTTAAAAAATATATATATATATATACAAAAGAAAATTTTTTCTCTAATAAAATTTTTCTTAATGTTCTTGTTCTTAGTACAGCCCCTGATCCTTTTCCTTGTCTTTTCGTAGGGAAATGTCGAACGGGCGGTTGGTCCTGAACTTTAGAAATGGCGTAAGCCTTGCACTCCACGAAAAGAGGGTGAAAGATGGAGCGATAATAGAGATTGACTCAGACTTCACACCAGCAGGCCCGCAATACGAGGAAGGTGATCGGGTCCCGAGTTGACCGAGAGGAACTACCCGAGTCGGACGAGTAATGAAAGTGGGTGGCCCAAGCCACCAACCCAACGACAAGAAAAGGAAAACAAACACCGAGGAGGACAAGAGAATCAAGTCCGTAGTCGCTACAGCAGAGGGCGAGCTTGTCGGCGCCGCGCCCACAGAGATTCGGGAAGTACGAAGAGCTACTCTCACGACGAACTCGGCGAAGAAATAAAAATCGCCGTATCCACAAGATGTTAACTAAACTAGCGACGGACCGGTGCGACGAAGCGGTCGCTACTACCGGTGCATATACTTCAAGGATACCGGTTCGCCGAGAACTCGAAGAAAGGAGGCCGGCTCCGAGGATAACGAAGAGACCGAGGAAATCTCAAGAAGATCAGAAGAAGGAAGGCTACCACGCCACCAGATAAAGCCACTAGTAATGCATAACCTTGTTGCAGAAGCAACCCCGGAGGATGTCCCGACGGAGACCATCCCCGAGGAGCCGAGGTATGTAGGAGAACGCGAAGGGATTGAGCCATATATCCCACAGTAAGTCACCAGGCCTCGCCATTTGTAGATTATTCCAGAATACGAGTTAGAAAGAATGCAGAATGTCGAGAAGAAAACTTTTGAATACTTCGAGAGAATTAGAGGCAGGAGGATCAATATACTAGAAGGCCTCGAGCTACATACAAACGTGTTCTTAGAATACGAACAACAACAAATCGTGGACTGCATCCGGGATTTGAAAAGAATGGGTCGAGCAGGCCGCCTAAGAGAAAACACCTACTCGGAATGCCGGAGATGGATGCCAGGGAAAGGGAGAATTACAATACAATGTGGATGCTGCTACAACTTCGCAGAAGACGGAAGGGAAACCCACCGGGGATACTCCGTCATGGCAAGGTAGATCCAATGCCATTAGTCATCAAAAGGATGGTAAAGAGAATGATAACATGGAGGGTACTGCCAGTAGATTGCATACCCAACAGTTGCATCATTAACATTTACAAGAAGGGTGACTGCATACCCCCACACATCGATCACCACGACTTTGTAAGACCTTTCTGCACAGTTTCTTTTCTGAACGAGAGTAATATCATGTTTGGATCTGACCTCCGGATAACGAGGCCCGAGTGAGTTCCGAGGGCCAGTAAAGATACCATTACCGATAGGTTCGGTCATGATACTAAAGGGCAACGGAGCGGATGTCGCTAAGCATTGCATACCGGGAGTACCAATGAAGCGGATCTCGGTTACTTTCGAAGGATGGATGACGGGAAAGCACCTTATCACTTCCAGCCAGACCCAGAGCTAGAGAGCCTCCGGCCTTACGAGCTGTGAGTTACATAGAAAATATCACACCTCCAACGCACATCCATACGACATCCTTGCCAAGGATGGCTTGGAAGGTGATGTTATTGACTATGTACTTCACTATTCAGACATGGATTTCTGACAGATGCCTTTTTTGGATGGATCGACAAAGATCATATATAGTCCGTTTTGAGTCGACATGGATTGTATGAGATGTATTCCAGATCGAGTTGTATGATGTATCTTCAACATGATTGGAATGAAAGTGACCATGTCACATTTTTGGCCTTCACCTCTTTTGTGCAAGTTGACTGGGAAACGCCATTAAAGTTAAATGAACTTCGAACAAAGAACAGAAAAGAAACAAAAAGAATAAAAGAAAATTTTCCTTAAAAAATCTTGAAAAAAAAAATGATGAACGCCAAATTCACATGAACATTAAATGAACGATAAAGCAAATTTGAATCGTTAAAGGACAAACAAAATGAACACAGATTTCAAATCAAATCTCAATCAAATTCAAATTCAACCTTCCAGATTTCAAATCAAATCTCAATCAAATTCAAATTCAACCTTCCAGATCTCAAATCAAATCTCAATCAGATTCAAACTCAACATTCCAAATCGAAATCCAATCGTTCTACTCTCTCCTTGTCCGGGATGGAAGCGGTCGATTCCACCGACACGGAGCCACGAGGTTTTCGATTCGGATCTGTTGGCGAGGAATTGTATCCAATCCAAACCAGCAACTTTCGATCAACTCTTTTGAATGGGATATGTAACATCTACATATTCCCTCCTAATCTGTTTCTTTCCACAAAAATCTTTTACAACTCTCAGAAATTCTCAAAACACCAAAATTCCACACTTTTCAAATCAACATTACAAATCTTTGCAAAATCAATTACCATTCAAAATCAAACTTTTGGGGTTGAGGATTTTACATCCGAGACTGCATTGCTTTAGGATTCTTTCCCTATCGCAATGATATACATCAAAATCAAATTCTTGGGGTTGAGGATTTTACATCCGAGACTGCGTTGCTTTAGGATTCTTTCCCTATCGCAATGAAATACATCAAAACTCAAATTCTTGGGGTTGAGGATTTTACATCCGAGACTGCATTGCTTTAGGATTCTTTCCCTATCGCAATGAAATACATCAAAATCAAACTTTTGGGGTTGAGGATTTTACATCCGGACTGCATTGCTTTAGGATTCTTTCCCTATCGCAATGAAATACATCAAAACTCAAATTCTTGGGGTTGAGGATTTTACATCCGAGACTGCATTACTTTAGGATTCTTTCCCTACCGCAATGAAATACATCAAATCAAACTTTTGAGGTTAAGGATTTTACATCCGAGACTGCATTGCTTTAGGATTCTTTCCATATCGCAATGAAATACATCAAATCAAACTTTTGAGGTTAAGGATTTTACATCCGGGACTGCATTGCTTTAGGTTCTTTCCCTATCGCAATGAAATACATCAAAATCAAACTTTTGGGGTTGAGGATTTTACATCCGAGACTGCATTGCTTTAGGTTCTCTCCCTATTGCAATGAAGCACACCAAGTCAAACTTTTGAGGTTAAGCATTTTACATTCGAGACTGCATTGCTTTAGGTTCTTTCCCTATCGCAATGAAATACATCAAAATCAAACTTTTGGGGTTGAGGATTTTACATCCGAGACTGCATTGCTTTAGGTTCTCTCCCTATTGCAATGAAGCACACCAAGTCAAACTTTTGAGGTTAAGGATTTTACATCCGATACCGCATTGCTTTAGGTTCTCTCCCTATTGCAATGAAGCACACCAAATCAAGCTGTTGAGGTTAAGGATTTTACATCCAATACCGCATTGCTCTGAGTTCTTTCCTCATTGTAATGGTTCAATCCAATCAATTCAAATTTCATTTTTGAGGTTGAAGATGTTACATCTAAAACCACAAAATTCCAATTTTCATTTCAAGTTCAAATCCCTTCAAATTAATCTTAACAAAACTTCAATCTAAATTGAAACTCAAACTAAAATCTGAACTTACACATCAAAACTTAAACTGAAACAAAATGAAATCTAAATCGAAATTCCCCCAGATCATGTGATTTGGGATTCACCTCCTTTTCCTTTCCTCAGCAAGAGTTCAGGAATCTCCAGTCTCAGAGATATACTTGACACTCCCCAGCGGAAATTCTTTAATTTCGTCCTAAGTTTGTCACTTGGACATCTGTGTTGGTTTTGTTGATCTTTTCGGTCAACGCCAATACGCGCAGTGTGCTTGGTTAGCACACCACACCTATTGGGGGTCCATTTGTTGACCTCATTTTTTATGAGGTCTTCTCTTCTTCTTTTAGTACTTAGGATCTAGCCTTAGGCTTTTCCTTTGACTATCCTAGAGGATTAGAATTGGGACCCACCACCTAGAAATTCAAACCACTTCTTAACTCCCTGCAAACTCCACAAACTTGATTGTAGACCCCTAATCACCTAGAGGGTTGAAATCGAATGTGGAAGTTTAAAGGATGAGTTCCTATAGAACTCTTTGGCCTTAGGATCGCCTTGAGGTGGATCAGTGCAGTGAGGGCCGACTTACACACACACTACACTCATACACTATATATTCACACACCTCCTAAAACCACACCCATACCCAACTTGACCTCCTGACTCATGGAGGTGATTCACATGGATGGTCCTTAACCCCTAAGCCCTTGGCTAAGAGGGTTAGGAACAACATAGTGAATGCCTCAAATGAGTCCCTTCATGGCTCATGTGGGCTTGATATGGCTTCATGGCTCAACCAAAATGATTTCATTCCACTTACATTTACCCAATCTTCAATTTTCCAAAATTTCAATTTTTGACCCCCGGGACCCTACACCTGCCTAACCTACCCAAAACCCTTGAAATTACCCAAAATTTTCAAAAAATCTCCAAATACCCAAAATTCCTCAAAACCAATCCCAAACATTCCCACATTACTCAAATTGATCATTCATAGCCAAAAATACCAAAAATTCCAAAAATACCTCCAAATACCCAAAATACCCTTTTTAACCCAAAAATCCAAAAATTCAGAAAATTCATAGAAAATTGCAGAAAATCCCAAATATTCTTAATTTCATTTTGTTCAACTACACCATAGGCCAATTTTGTCAATTTACCCCACTTTTGTCAAAATCCCCAATTTGACCCATTTTAACCCAAAATGAACCCAATGTCAAACCAAACCTACCCAATTGACCCAAATTCTGGTCCAATTCAATTCTAAACTTCAATTCAATATTCCCAACACCAATCTAGACCAAATCCAAGTCCAATTTGATTGGCATTTGAATCCAATTTCACTTTTGACCTTAAAGCTCAATTTGGACCCATGACCCAAACTTAGCCCAAACTAACCCAATTCAACTCCAATTAACCCCAAACCTTTTCTAAACCTTCCTTAACATCCCCACAAACAAAACAATAACATGATTTACCCAAAATTTAGACCCAAACCCCACTCAAATTCAACCCAAAGCTAAAAGGCCCAATTTTTTACCTAAACCCAAACCTAACCCAAATAAGCCCAAACCCCAAAATCAAAACCCAACCAAAGTCAAAACCTCTTTGAAACACTCCCATAAATATTTCCCAACATTAATTTTACATCAATTTCAACCCTAGCCCAACATTGGCCCAAGTTAGCCCAATTTGACCAACATTGGCCCATTTACCAAAGAGGCCCAAATCAAACCCCATTCAAACCCAAATCACTCCAAACGCATTTCAAATCACTCATGACATATCCCTAAACCAAACCCAACAATTATTTGGCCCAAACTTCTACAAAATTCCCATCCATGAATTCATTTTTAAACCTAAAGGCCCATCCCCTTAGCCTTCCTAAAAGCCCATCAAAAATAATTTCAAAAGGCCCAAAGCCCACATGACAATCCTCTATCATCATCCATTTGATAAAACCATCTCCTAAGTTCTAAATCCATGATAAAATAAATCCAAATCAAGCCATATGCCAAATCCCATCAAATCACCCCTAAATTACCAAAATTTTTAAAGCCTTTTTCATGAAATTGACCAAACTTTTCCCCAAGCCAAAGGTGAGCCATGAAGCCATGCATGAGCCACATAGAAGCCATGAGAGCCTCTTTACATGTCACCATGCCATTTTGGGCAAAATAAGGAGACTCTTTCCTTAATCTCCTAGAGTCATTAGCCTTAACCATGATTCCCCTTAACCCAAATTTAATCCAAATATATTTGGATAAGGACTTCTCCATGCTAAACCAGCTGATTCCTTTGACTCCCCACAACACCCAAAGCCTCCTTGAAGGGTGAACCAAGCCCAAAAGGTGGACTTGACCAAATCAAGCCAAAATTGGCCTTCCCCCATGCCATTTTAATCCAAGCTTTTGACACATGACAAAGCCCAATTGCCTACACTAAACCCCGACCACGACCCACTCGGACTCGAGGGTGACCCATGCCTGCCGGCCAGCCCCCTGGATCGCCGGAAAACACTATGGCCGAGACCTTGGGAGGAGCCAAAGTTTGGAATTCCCACCTGCTGAGCTGCCCCATGCTCAATGGCCACCATGGTTGTTCTTCCCTTGACCTAAGCAGCCGATCCCAAGCCTTAAAACCCCATGGGAGGCCCTCCACCCTCTCCTATTTAAACCTCACCTCCTCTCGGCCATGGGGGTGCTCGAACCGGACCTTACCGAAACCCTACCAAAATTCCTCCGGACCACTCTCCACACTTAGAGCGGTTGATCCCTAGTGACAATTTGCTCTCAATCCCCACCATCGAGCTCGATTTCTCGACCAAAATTCCACCCAAAAACGGGACATCTCCCAACTCTCCACCAAATTCAAATTAAACTCACCCACACTCGCGCAAGGTCAAGTGAAGGAGTTCCCCAGTGAAAGCTCCCTCTCCGAGCCACCCATCCGTTCCGGACTCCAAGCTTTGTAATCGGCTGTGGTCGAAATCATACCTGGACAATTCACCGGCCCAAAGGACTTCATCTGGAGCTTGCTTGGACCCAATTGAAGGTGACACAACTCTCAGATTGAAGCTTCACTTCTCTGAGCAAAGGTATGGACTCACTCTTCTTCCCGAGCTTACAGAGATTCTCTATTTAATTTGAGTCAATTTCAATACATGTTTACCGTATGGAAGTGTTCGTCTCCTCAAGACGAATCCATAGAGCATAAGAACACGAAAATCCGTTGAGAATCGAGTGAGAAATTATGGTTAGAAGGTTGACGGTCACGGGTGCACACCAGTCGTAGACGATGACTGGGAGCCGTCGGATCGAGCGTGTATCGAGCGGACGGTCTGGATCGAGCCGGACAGCGCGATGGTGCATGAACCGCGAGGCCCTGGAGCGCTGAGTCGGATGGCGGCGCCGAATCAGAAGACGACGCGTGTGCGTTCGGAGCTACCGAGGTTGAGCTGGCGTCGCGTCACTTAAGTAGAAAAATAGGATTTTTCCTATTTATTTATTACCAGAACTTCAAAAATTCATAACTTTGTGTAGGAAAATTAGAAAAATAAAATAAAAATACCCTCTTGCTCAGTGAACAGAGGAGAATAATGTGGAAAAGAAATCATTTAATTTCATCAAGTATTTTATTTTTAATTATTTATTTACTCTTTGCACTATTTCAATTCTCCATACATGTATACAATTCACCATGGTATGAGACCATAGGGCTTTTGAAGCCTCTGAATTTGGGAACATTCCCTGAATTTTCAAAGTCAGAGGCCACCCCTATGAATAGTTATTGATTTTTCAATTCTAGGTCACTATTCTGAGTATTTTAATTTTAATAATTAGCATGTTGTAAAATAAATTCTAGGAAAATTTGGTGATGTTTCTTATGACCGAGAGGACCCTAGGGAAAATGGTTTTTGAGTTAACTCACTTGTAATAACCCTAATTGGCTTAAACACCCAAAATGGAGCTTTAATTAATTAGAGCTAATCATACATCAAATTGACTTGAAATCAATTCTCCACTGACCTTTAGGATCAGAGGAACCCACCATAAAAGTTTGAAGTCAATTAGACTTGGTTAGCCCTATCAAATAGGTTGATTAAGCCATTTAGCCAAACTCAAACTTCAAAAATTCATAACTTTCAAAATACTTTTCAAAAATTCATCAAATTAGTTTTGGAGCCTCTCTGATATCAGGGAAATTTAAGAAAAATAAAATTGCAATTTTCCAAAAAAGTTGATTTTTTACATTATTTTAATATTTTTAATAATTAAAAAATAATAAAAATCACAAAAATAATAAAATTCACTAAAATGTCACATTTTTAATTTTAGTCATTTAGGAACAAACCATATATTTTTCTTAAGTCTCTATGATGAGATATTAAATTTTAAAGCCCTAATGTAATTTTAAAATTAAAAAAATGTATTTTCTAGCATTTCCACTAAAATAATTCTAATAAATCAAAGAAAAATCAAAAAATTATGAAAATTGGTTCTCTGGTTTCCTTGATATCAGAGAGATTTTTGAAAAATATAAAATTCATTTTTCAACCTTTATTTTATTTTTAAATTAATTAATAATCCAAAACTCAAAATAATTATAATAAAAATAATATAATTCAAAAAATCACCAAAATTGGTTCAAGTGGTCCTCTGTTCATTAGGAGTGTCCCATAATTTTCTTAAGGACAAAAACTTTCCCTTGGTCATATTCTTAAATTTTCCTTGAAAATCCCTATTTTCCACCAAAAATAATTACATAAATAAATTAAATTCAGAAAAATCACATTTTCTCCTCTAATGTCTTGATTGACATATGAGTGAAGTCACATAAAAATTTCAAATTCATTTAAGCTCAATTTAGTGAGTTATGAAATTAGTAAGTTTAAAGGGCAAAATAAGTAATTACAATTTCAACCTATAATTAAAAATTTTAGGTTTAATTAAAAGAGTGAGTAAAATATTTGATACTAAGTTGATTTTGGATGTTTGAAACTTAGGTAATTAAAGGGTAGAAACCTACCAAATAATTTAAAAATAATTAAAATAAACCTTAATTAAATGATTAATTAAACTTGGAAGAATAATAAAAAATTGGAATTATTAAAATAGGGATATTATTAGGAAGAAATTTATTCTTTAATCTAAAAAAATCCCTAAATTAATCACCTCAATAACATTTAATTCCTAATTAAAATGATAATCCAAATTCAAGATTTAAAATATTAAAAGACTTAATCATTAAATTAAATTAAAGATTAAAACATTTAAATTAAATCCTTCCAAAATTTCAATTAAATTAATACTTTAATAATTAAATTAAACCATCTTTAAAATATAAAAAAAGAGATATAAAATATTAAACAAAAATTAAAAAATTTAAATCAAATTTAAATTAAATTAAAACTTATTAAATTAGATAAAATAAAATTAAATTAAAACATATTAAATTAAATTAAATTAAATTAAAATGTATTAAACTAAATTAAATTAAATTAAATTAAATTGAAAGTAAAACTAAACCAAATTAAATTAAACTAAAATTAAATTAAATTGAATTAAATATAACATCACCAAAGACATAAAAAATTCAAAATAAATCAAAAACAACTTGAACACTATTCCAAACTTAAACCCATTAATTGAAATTAAATTAAATCACAAATCACTTGAACATTAATTTGCCCTCAAAAGCTCTTATTGTCATAACTCCTAAACAGAGTGTTAAGTGAAGTGTTAATTCACTCGTAGGATATTCGAATGTCTTAGTTCACTGAGCGAGATAACAAAACTTGAATTCCTGGATGATTGATTCATTGTATAATTAAATTCTCTTGGACTTAAAATAATCCTAGAAGTATTGAAAAGATGTTTAAGATTCGTCTCGAAGCACTTCCTCAGTACGATAGGATGTTTTTAAGAACAATTGAACTTAATTGTTCTTTGATGAAGAAAATCGTCCTCAAACCAAAACACAAGAACCTAGACGTCATAGGAGATGACTAGCTATAGGAGTAGGACCTTGGTAGAAAACCATAACCCTTCCTTTAGCTTTACCTAGGAACTTGCTTTAAATACTTAAATATTCTAAATTGTGTTTAAGTGCAGCTTGGGATGACGGGAAGACCCTCCAGGTACGCTTTTATTTTATTGCAATTTACCTTCTTGCAATTTACCTTATTGCAGATGCACTTTACTTTTCTTGCGTGATAAACAACTGTTGCATGAAAACCCACACCTTTAGGATAGCCCATAAAACCAAAACCAAAACTAAATTAAAAGTCATTGCAAGATAAAATTCACCGCCACAACATTTCAAAATATAAAACAACTCAAAATTTAATCACAAACAAAACAACAAAACTACAACTACAACTAAATTAAAACGTCTTGTTGGATGATCGGGAATACCTCGGATGATGTAACCTACGTGCTGCTGACGGGATTTCCCACGGTCTAAATGAAAGTGTGGAACTCATTTAGTTGAGTTTAGCAAATTCATCTGGACTAAGTGAATCCGATAAAAATAACGATGCCGGAAGGATGGAACTGTGGGATCTTAACCGGTGTTGTTATAATCAACTTTAAGATTTGTTTTAATTAAAACATAAAAAACTCTTGGACTTTAAGATTTCTAAAACCAAACTCTTCTCTTCTCTTTTGATTACAATCTTCTAAAACTAAACCTCTGCAACAACAAAGAGCTCGGAGCATGGTGGGCAGCACGGCCATCGTCATCAGCAAAACCTGAGTCTACTTCAGTAAAACTTTCTTAGAATTAAATAACCAAACAATAGGACTTCGAGGTAGTTTTCCTAGTGCAACATAAATCCTCAACCTTTTGTTATGAATTTGCATTGCAAATTAAGCCCTAACCGGTCTTAGGACTCCGAGGTAGTCGTTCGACACGACATAAACCCTCACATCTTCGAGGCTGTTTGTAGGATTGTGTCATACGGATATAAGTCCTAATTAATTAAAATTGGCAAGATCAAAACATTAAATAAATATTAGGACTTTCCTAAATTCAAGCCAAACAATAGGATAGTCGGGAAATTACTGAAGTTCGCTTCGAATCTGTGATTTCTCCTTCCTTTCTTCCTTTGAATTCCCAAAATAAAATGTTCCAAATTTGATCCATTCGCTATTGAAATTCCAAAATTCAATCCCTTGAAAACTTAAACTTTGAAATTCTTGAGAGCAGAACTACCGATTATTATCGAGAGTTTTCTTAGGTGATTCCCGTCACTTAAGATGTAATTAACTATAGGGGCTTGCCACTAATAGGGAATTTTAAGAACCCGAGTAATATAAACCCCGCTTAATTTCTTTGTATTAAGCAGGGGAACTTGTCGGCTTATAAAATTGGTTCGCGAGACCAAACGGATGTCATAAATCTCCTAGTTTATTTAATCGAGCCCCATCATCAAGCGATGGTGTCTATTCTTCGGGATAGATACACGGTTTGTGGTGCGGTGCTCGTTTATATAAACTATTTAGGATGTGAGATCGGTTTGATTTCATATCTTAAAACTTTTAAACTTAAAATTACTTTCAAAAATCAAATGTTATCTTTTAAACTATATATATATTTAAATTAAATTTAAAATATGAAAATTCGCCGACAATTTCTGTAGGCGACCCCTTTTCAAAATACAACACATAACCTAAAAATATGCCGACACCATCATGAATGATATTTGTTTTGGCACTCTTTTGAGAAGATGTGGTTACGACGTACTAGGAGAGATGAAGTCCAAAGGATCATGACTGTGTTTCATGAGTGCTTATGTGGATCACATCAATTGGATCCAAAGATGAAAATTTAGATTAAGAGGCATGGCTAGTATTAGCCTTTGATGTTTCTTGATTACATGTAATATGTCAAGAGAAGCCATCGGTGCAAACTATTTAGCCTTTGATGTTCCTTGATTGCATGTAATATGACTAAAGAGATACTCCTTGACGATTTCTTTCTTGCTTCTCAAACTCAAAAGATAGAGCTCGCATTTACCATCATGAATGATATTTTGTATCAGCACACTTTTGAGTAGACATGGTTACTGTGTGTTAGGAGAGATGAATTCCAAATGATCATGACTGTGTTTCATGTGTGCTTATGTGGATCACATCAATTGGATTCAAAGATGAAAATTTGGATTAAGAGGCATGGCTAGTTTTAGCCTTTGATATTTCTTGATTGCATGTAATATTCCAAGAGAAGCCATCAGTGCAAAGTATTTAGCCTGATACTATAGCTAAGCATAGATGGGTCGGAGAGGAAGAGGAGTGAAAAGGAAACTTGGGAGGAGCTTCTTGGAGAGCTTGAGAAGAACCTTAGGTGATTCTCTTAAAGAGCTATTTTTTGTGAGATTTCTTCCAAGATTTTCTCCTCTTCACCTCACTTTCTTCCTACTTTTTTTCCTTCCACTTGATCATTTCCTGAGGTGAGTGTGGGATAGTACTTTTCTTCTATAGTTCTTTATTTTCCTTGGATAAAGCAAGCTTCATCCACATACTAGCATGAGAGGAGCATGCAAAAGAAAAGAGAATAGTTCTCTAACCAACATGATGGTGAAATTCCTTTCAAACTCATGTTTTTTCCTTTCTCTTAGCCAACCATCTTGGAATTGTGTTAAAGAAATAGGTTTAGGCTCATTTTAGAGGAAACTTTAGGTTAGGAAGCTACTTTTCATTGAATGTTGGGAAACCAATGAGTGTTTTCCCTTAACCCGAGTTCCTAATCCTAAGATATTTGAGATTATAGTAATCATGCATTTGATTTAAGTGGTTCCACTATTTTTGATGAAAAAAGGGAATCCTTTAGAACCTATAGAGTGAAGTTCGCATTGATATCTTCATTCCCTAGGCTATGAAAGTTGCCTACCTAAATACTCTTCATTCGTGTGCCAATAAAATAGAGGTTGGCTTTTTGTTATCTTACTTAATGAAAGGTTGATACATCTCACAGTCACCGAACCTAGATCCAAGGGAGGTCATGTAGGTAGGGTTTTCTTACCATTAAGTAGTTTTGGATTCATATAGTAATGATCTTGTATGATATGATAAGCATGTGTTACTTGACACCATAACAAATGATAATATGATTTTGATTTATGTTCATCTCATGTTTATTCAAAACCTTTTTTTGAAAGAATATACCCTTGGCATATAGCTTACACGAATTGTATTATTGGTCACTTGTGTGTAGCATCTCTTTGAGCACAAACACTTGCATAATTAGTATATCTTCATGAACATATGCCCAATATGTACATGGTTATAAATATGCATGTCATCTCATGGGATAACTTCCATACATGGCGTACCTAATTTGTAACTATGCTAAGCAAGAGTAATGCTAGCTGGTGAGACATTTCTTAAATTACCAAAATTTATGAACTCAGATTTATATATATATATATATTGATTTAGTTTTCTATTGAGTCACACAATTAAATGCAAGTATACGTATCGCTCAAGTAATATAGGGCTCTAATGGAGTCATGGTTATCGATCTGACGAGGAGGTTTTTAATTCTATAGTGGAGCACAAAAATCACTACACGAATCATAATACAATTGCAGTAATTACTAATAATAAAAAGATTAATAAATTTTTGCGGTTACTAATTTTACCAAAGTACGTTCTAACTTCCTAACACAGTTAACTAACACATGACTAAATTTATAACAAAAATTCAAATGTAAGAAAGAATCCTCCTCCTCTCCAATAATAATGTGATGATTTAGTGACATAGATCAGCAATGTAATAGTATTGTGCCAAATAGGAGCATTCCTATTCTTTAGCCTCTTTCAACCTATATAAAGAATATTGGCTAATCCTTATTTTAGTCCCCAAATCCGTGGTTATGCTAGGAGGATACCAGCTGTCACTACGGAGCTCCCATTTCCCTTCGCCTGAAGGCTAACTCTCACTTTGGTTTCCAAACCCTATGACCAAATCACTCTAAAATCTCTAATTCTACATCCATCAAAATATATTTCCCTATTTATTTGCACCCAACCCCCATAAACTACGTCCATTCATAGACATTGAATGTGACCCTCACTGTTTTTGTTGAACTCATAATCCTTTCAGAACATATGTTTCCAAAAAATTTTAAACAATTCAATTGGCCAGATCAAAAAGTAAATGAAGTACGAAGTAAAAAGGTCATCACAAATTCTCCATAATAAATCGACACATCATTTTCATATCACAACATCAACACATCACATGGAAAGGAGGAAGACAAAGAAATCTACTCAAGACTCATGAGGAAAAGATGACAAAAGATGGATTATATATATAAAAGCAATGTCATACAAACAAAGTAAAGAAAATACAACTTATCTTAAACTCTTCCCCAAGCGAATCTCAAGGAATTCCTTTGAATCCTCTTATTTCTTCACAACAACACACAATTATCTCTTTAGATAAGTAAGGAAGAAGAAATCTCTCACTTTTCCTCTCCTCCTACACTCCTTAGAAGAGAACACACACAAACGCTAGATTCTTTCTAATGGACTCTTTACACTATAACAATAAAAAGATACACTGCCTCTTCAAACACACACTCAAAAGACTCTCTCTCCCTCTCTCTATATTTGGCTCCAAAATAGTTTAAATTTGTATACAACTGATTTCCCAAGAGTTTCCTCGAGAACCCCTCCAAAATCTGGCCAAATACATTGAATCTGGTTTGAATTGTGATAGGGCGCGCTCCGACGCAGGATAGGGCACCGTCTGGTGCTCTTTTCTGGAAAATAGCCCAAGCTCTCTGTAATTTGACGAGGTCTGGCACTGTTGATAGGGCCGTCCAGCGCTCCAGGTCAAAAAGTTCATTTTGCCTCATTTTGCTCAAAATTGCTCTTGTTTGCTTCTTTTTTGCTTCATTTCGCACCAAAGGCCTAAAATCATTGTACCTACATAAAATCATGAAAAATACCCTTCTTTAAAGTGCAATATCATAAAAAAAATGTATGGAATAGACATCAAAAAGCTATCAAATTTCTAGTGGATCAAGATCCCCAAATTTAACTATTACTTATCCTCAAGTAATTTAGTTAATACATAAAATAAAGATCTGTCGGCATATTTTATAGGTTTGTGGGTTTTGAAAAGCGGGTCGCCTACAGAAATTATCGGCGAATTTTAATTTTAAATTTAATTTAAATATATATATAATTTAGAAAGTAGTATTTGATTTTGAAAATAATTTTAAGTTTGAAAATTTTAAGATATGAAATCAAACCGATCTCACATCCCAAATAGTTTATATAAACGAGCGCCGCATCACAAACCGTGTATCTATCCCGAAGAATAGACACACTGCTTGATGATGGGGCTCGATTAAATAAACTAGAAGATTTGTGACATCCGTTTAGTCTGCGAACCAATTTTATAAGCTGACAAGTCCCCCTGCTTAATATAGAGGAATTAAGCAGGGTTTATATTACCTGGGTTCTTAAAATTCCCTATAAGAGCAAGTCCCTATAGTAAATTACATCTTAAATGACGGGAATCATTTAAGAAAACTCTTGATAATGATAAGTTATTTTGCTCTCAAGAATTTCAAAGTTTAAGGTTTCAAAGGATTGAGTTTTAGAAATTTCAATAGGGAATAGCTCAAATTTGGAACAATTTATTTTAGGAGTCCAAAGGAAGAGAAGTAGGAGAAGTTGAGGATCCAAGAAGAATCTTGGCAACTTCCCAAACTATCCTATCGTTTGGCTTCGATTTGGGAATTTATTTAATGTTTTAATCTTGTCAATTTTAATTAATCAGGACTTATATTTGTATGATATAATCACACAAGTAGCCTCGAAGATGTGAGGGTTTATGTCGTACCAAACAACTACCTCGGAGTTCTAAGACCGGTTAGGGCTGAATTTACATAATATGATCATGTGAATGCCTAACGAAGAGTTGAGGATTTATGTTGCACTAGGCAAACTACCTCGAAGTCCTATGGCTTGGTTATTTAATTCTAAGAAAAGTTTAGCTGATGTAGATTCAAGTTTTACTGATGACGATGGCCGTGCTGCCCACTATGCTCCGAGCTCCTTGTTGTTGCAGAAGGTTTAGTTTTAGAAGGTGAAAATCAGGAGACGAGAGAAGTGTTTTGGTTTAGAAATCTTAAAGTCCAAATGTCTTTAGTGTTTTAATTAAAACAAATCTTAAAGTTGTTTAAACATAACCGATTAAGATCCCACGGTTCCGTCATCCCGCACCGTTATTTTCATCGAATTCACTTAGTCCGGATGAATTTGCTAAACTCAATTGAATGAGTTCCACACTTTCATTTAGACCGTGGGAAATCCCGTTAGCAACACGTGGGTTACATCATCCGAGGTATTCCCGATCATTCAACGAGACGTTTTAATTTAGTTGCAATTGTAGTTTTGTGTTCTGTTTGTGAATAAATTTTGAGTTGTTTTATCTTTTGAAATGTTGTGGCAGTGGATTTTATCTTGTTGTGACTTTTAATTTAGTTTTGTGTTTCAGTTTTGTGACTATCCTAAAGGTTTCAGTTTTGATGCAACAATCTTGTTTAACATGCAAGAAAAAGTAATGTGCAGTGCATGTAAGTAAATTGCAATAACGTAAAGTGCAATAAAATAAAAGCGTACCTGGAGGGTCTTCCCGTCATCCCAAGCTGCACTTAAAACACATGTTAAGGCATTTAAATATTTCAACAAGTACCTAGGTAAATCTAAGGGAAAGGTTGAGGTTGTCTACCAAATTTCTAATCCTATTGCTAGTCATCTCCTACGATGTCTAGGTTCTTGTATTTTGTTTAAGGATGATTTTCTTCATCAAAGAACAATTAAATTCAATTGTTCTTCTAAAACATCTCATCATATTGAGAAAGTGCTTAGGACGAGTCCTAAACATCTTTTCAATACTTCAAAGATTATTTTGAGTCCAAGTAAATTTAATTACGTAGGTAAATTAATCATCTAGGATTTTAGTTAAGCTTTGTCTCTTGCTCAGTGAACTTGGGCATTTGATTACCTGATGAATGAAGTGACATCTCACTTAATACTCCATTTAAGAGTTATAATAATTAAAGCCTTTAGGGGCAAGTTAGTTTGTTGAGAATTTTAATCATTCTTAATTTGAAGTTTGAGTTAATGGTTTAAAGTGATTTAGTTTAATTATGAGGTTTTAATTAATAATTTTAAGTTTGGAATAGTGTTCAAATTATTTTTGGTTTAAATCTTTATACTTTAAGTGATCTTAATATTTTAAATTAATCATTGCTTATTTGACTGACGGTACTGGATTCTTGGAAGATCAGGAACGGAAAAAGGGTAAACTTCAAATCCTCCAAATTAAATGGTATTTCTAAAGCATGACACTATTTTATTTATGCAAGATTGTTACCTTCCAACCACCTGAGTGAAGTGACTAGAGATCGAGCGATTTTAAACTACTGCATTCAGGAAAGGAAGCCTTTTGATGTTGGCAGTATTATTTATGATTCTGTGGATTCTACTGCGAGATCCAGCACTTCTGTTGGACTAGGATTCCCATCTCTGATCTATTCATTATGTGTTAGTAATGGAGTCACTGCTGATATTTCTGAGGAGAAGTTAAAGTCTACCAAGCCAATTGGGCAGGAGAGTGTTAGTATCTATGATCGTCTTCGAGGGAAGAGATCGACCGCTCCTTCTACTTCTGCACATACTTCAGGTAGACCTTCTACTTCTCGACCCTCTATTTCTACTGAGCCCCATCGAGTTTCGGGAATCAATGCATGATCGGCTTTTAGAGCGACAGCGGGAGTTATTTCGGACTCACCTGCGGGATTGATACTATTGACGAGAAAACTTGATCATCTATCCGATTATACCCAGAGGAAGAGTAGTTATGATGCTGAGTATGATGAAGCCCTAGTCAGATTTCTGAAGGGTGAACATGATGTTAGATTTCCTACTTTTCCTAGTTTCACACCATTTGTTGATCCTAAGGATGTAGAATTTTCCTTTGGTGACGATGATGATGATGAGGCTACAACTAGTGACTAGTAGTTTATAGATCTTTATGTTATGCTACTCTATTAGTTTGTTTTGTTTGGTTTGTTTGTTTAGTTTTGTATGTAATGTATGTTGATTTGTTTAAGTACCTGTGTGGATTGATTAGTGTTAAGATTATGTTGTTAAAATATTCTTAGTATATTGTGTTGAGACTGAAGTTAGAGTTAATTTATGATATGTTTGTTTACTGTTTAGTAATTAGTAATTTTGCTTTGCTTTTGTTTAAAATTTAGTATAATCATAAAAATTAGCCTGCTTACTTTTTCTACATGCTTCAATTTTATCTTAATTATTCATAAAAGCATGAGTTGAAGTTAATTTTTCTTTTTAAGATTGTTTTTACATACTTATAAAAATTCTTATGATTTTCTTTCTCTCATACTTTCAAATTATCATAGTATACTTGACACGCCTAAAATATATATGCTTTTTGCTATATTATTTTACTCATTTTTTGATGATATTACACTTTAAAGGAAGGTATTTTGTATGTTTTTTGGTTTTAGATACAAGAAATGGTGATTGGAGCAAAAGGAAGCAAAAACGGTGCAATTTGGAGCAAAAACGAGCAAGAAATGAAATTCTGCACTGACACCTTTTGATAAGTCTTTTGATGCTTAATCTCTTTTACACTTCTTGTATATTTTTGAATGAGATTATACTTTAAAGAAAGGTTATTTTTATGCTTATTTTGTAGGGCAATCTGTTACGAACGCAACGCAACTGAAATGGGGCGAAACGGAGTTGAAACGGAGCCAAACGGAGCGAAAGTGTGGAGCCGCGCAGCAGCCTGCTCGCCGACGGCGAGATTTTCCCGAGACCACCGAAAAATGGCCGAAAAGCTCGCCGACAGCGAGTTCGAACCCGCCGACAGCGGCCCGGACGACCATGAACCGACTTTTGGCAGTTTTGGGCCAATATTCGACGTATTTGGACACTTTTTCGAAGGGGTGCGTAAGGAAACTCTTGGGAATTCGTCCAAACTCTTTAAAAATGGCGAATATAGGTTAGAAAGAGGAGATTAAGAGAAGATTAGAGAAAAAAAATTGGAGAAAAACTTAGAGGAATGTTTAGGATTCTTAGATTAAGAGTAGAAATGTAGATTTCTACCCTTTTGGAGAGATTGGAGAGGAGAATTTGAGAGAAGTTGTAAGGGATTTCGCTAGCATTGCATGGATCGCTGGGAGACTTTATAGGAGAGATCTTCGTCTTTCTTTCAAGGGGAAAAAACTAAGTATTGTTCTTCATTATCTTATAATTTTGTAAACATTTATTTAGTGGATTTGCTTTTGTTAAATGAAGTTTCCTTTATGTTTTCTTTGTGCTTTGTGACGCATCTCTCTTACTCTTTCTTCTTCTTTGGAAATAGTGGCATAAGAAGATTATGTCATTGTTTTCCTTTTACTTTTCTTTTGCAATGAGTAGAAATCATGTTTAGGATTTTGTGATGCATGATAGAAGTGAATTTAATTATAAATGTGATGGTTTTTACTTGCACTTCATTTACATTGCAATAAGGGCCCATTGTAGTGTTAAAATTCGTTGTAATTGCATCGACCCGAAAGGGCGGTGTAATTCTCAACAAAGTGAAACCACATTCGAAATTCCATGGATGGTGAAGTTCATGGAAGTTGAATGCAAATAAATAGGGAAATATAATTATCGGGCGTAGAATTGGAGATTTTAGAGTGACGAGGCTAAAATCTTCGATTCGGTCCTATCGTTTGGGTGCTTGAAGTGTAGATGTTAGCCCTCGGGCGAGGGGAACGTGGGAGCTCCGTAGTGGCAGCCGGTATCCTCCCAGCCTAGCCACAGATTCAGTAACCAAACATAGGATTAGTCAATGTTCTTTATGCCTGGACCAAAAGGGTAAAGAATAAGATTGCTCCTATTTAGCACATACAATATATAACGCATCTCAATCCTATACATTATCTATTTCATTACATAAGAATAGTAGTTTTTAATATCTCAAAATTCTCCAAACCAATTCATCCAAAAAGGGTTATCTTTAGAATTATTATTTGCATTTAGTTATAGTTACTATTACATTTAACACTTGCATTTAAGAGTAGTTACTAGATAAAACACAATTTTAATCGATATTCCAAACTAAGGACTAGTTGTAGTAAACTAGAATTTGACTAAGGACCTCTTACTTCACTTCCTCGTGGGATCGATACTGGGGTTTTTAAAGAAAACTCTATATTACTTGAAACGATACGTATACTTGCGTAGTACCCCTAATGTGTAAAATATTTTCTAATTTTTATATCATTTAAGATTTTGCACACTAGCCGCTATTTATAAATTGGGTCAAGTTTTTGGCCATCTTTTGGAAGTTAATTTACTGCGTTATTGCGGGTCGGGTCAAGTTTTTGGCACCGTTGCCGGGGAAGCTTCGGTAAGAACTTTAGGAGAATTTTAGTTAAAGCAATTAGGCTTAGATTTGGAAAACTGTAGTGTAGTAAAAACTATTTTTATGTGAATAATTTTTTTGTTGTATGAAACATTGTTGTGAAAAAATTGTTTGTGTGAAAAATATGGTGTTCGTAAAAATATTTTGTTGTATTGAATATATTTCGTCGTTTATTTGTTTAATTGTTAATATATTATTTATTGTGTTACTTATGCGAAACAAAGGATCTGCAGGACTTGTACCTTATGATCCCGAGTTTGAAAAAATAAAAAAATAATAAAAATACAGAAAGGACTCGAAAAACTAGAAATGGAAATGGAAAACTTTCAAGATAATAACTTAGAAAATCATCATAATTCATTGAGGGATTACATAAATCCTACGACAGATGAAATTCACTCTAGTATACAAAACCCTGTCGTAGAAGCTGACTCATTTGAAATAAATCCTGAGATTATCCAACTGGTACAAAATAATCAATTTGGGGGAACTTCTTTAGAAGATCCTTATTTACACTTATCAAATTTTCTAGAACTTTGTGCTACATTTCGCTATAACGGTATGTCAGATGATGCTGTTAGACAAAGACTTTTTCCTTTCTCACTAAGGGATAAGGCTAAAATATGGTTATATTCATTAGCACCTGGCTCTATTAAAAATTGGGAGGAGTTAAGTCAGAAATTCCTAGCTAAGTATTTTCCACCTTCAAGGACTACTAAACTTAGAAACGATATTATCTCATTTTGTCGAGTATGAAGGGGAATCAATATACGAAGCACAGGGAAAGATTTAAGGAACTCCTAAGAAAGTGTCCACACCATGCTCTGCCCGATTGGTTAATCATTCAAACTTTTTATAATGAGTTAGTAAGAACCCTTAGGTCTATAATTGATGCTGCCGCTAGTGGATCATTAATTTCAAAATCATTTGATGAAGCGTATGATTAATTGAAGAAATGGCTATAAATGAATTTCAATGGCCCTCTACAAGGGTAAATCATAATAATGTAGCTAGTGTTCATGATACGGATATAATTACAATTCTTGCATCTCAGATTACTGCAATATCGAGGAAGTTGGACCAATTTGGAATGAACCAACCTCAATTTACTCCTCGTAAGTGAGGAAAGTTCATTAGGGCGTATAATTGATTCTAAATTATCATATGAGACTTTAAATACCATAAATAACTCATACTCTAACTTTTACAACCCAGGTTGGGAGAACCATCCTAAATTTAACTGGAATCCTACTACTGACGATGGAAACCAACAATGGGAAAATAATCATGCAAATCCTAATGGAAGTTGGAATAATTACGGGAACATAAACTATAGACTTTCATATCCACCGGACTCTAACAATGATCAACAATTTGAGGGTAAGAAGATGTACGTGGAAGAAGTGGTATTGCAAATGGGAAACCGGTTGCAAAGTCAAAATGCTTTGCGATTAGAAACATAGAGAATCAGCTGGGACAAATTGCTAATTCACTTAGCAATAGACAACAAAGGAACACTTCTTAGCAACAATGAGATCAACCCTAAAGAGAACACTAATGAACAAATAGAATCTGTCCAATTAAAAAATGGAAGAGAGATAGAGGATGTGGTTAGAAAAGAGAAAGAAGTTGTGAGAGACACAAAGGAAACTAAAAGACATGAAGAACATGTTTCTAAGGATCTGAAAAAAATTAATATCTCCAACTAAAATCAGTTTGGAAAAACCACCACCTCCATTTCCTCAAAGACTTAGACAGCATGAGTTGGATAAAAAATTTTCAAAGTTCATGAAAGTACTTAAGAAGTTAATGATAAATATTCCTTTCATCGAAGCTTTAGAACGGATGCCAAGTTATGCAAAGTTTATAAAGGATATATTAAACAAGAAAAGGAAATTTGGGGATTACGAGACAGTTGCAATAAGTGAGGAGTGCAGCGCTATACTTCAGAAAAAATTTTCTCGGAAACTTAAAGATCCTTGTAGCTTTACAATTTCTAGTGCAATTGGAGAAAAATTATGTGGAAAAGCTTTATGTGATTTAGGAGTGAGCATTAATGTGATGCCTCTATCTATATTTAGAAGGTTAGGTTTAGTCGATATTTCTCCCACTACTGTAACCCTTCTGTTAGCTGATCGATCTATCATTTATCCAAAAGGAGTTATAGAAGATGTGCTTGTTAAAATGGATAAATTTATCTTTCCTTTGGACTTTATTGTATTAGATATGGAGGAAGATAAAGAAATTCCAATTATTTTAGGGAGTCCTTTCCTTGTTACTGGACAAGCTATGATAGATGCGCAAAAAGGAGAGTTGACTATGAATATTAATGATCAGGAAGTTACTTTTGATGTATTAAAGACTATGAAATATCCAGCTGAGAGAAAAGATGATGATTGTTTTTGGATGGATGAAATTGATTATCTAAGTAAAGAACATTTCCAAGAAAGTTTTGAGAGTAAGTTAACAAATGAGATTGAAATAGACTTTCATGATGAGTCAAAAATGTTATGTAAAGAAGAGCTGTATGTATGTTCAGGAGAGGTGTGAAATGATGGACGCTACCAAAAATAGTAAACTTTTAATTCCATTTGTTGAAAAATCTCATGAACATAAGATGGATGTACCCCATACAATTTTAAAGCATACCTATTTAGGGAATTCATCTATACAACCAGTCTTTATATCTTCAGATTTGACTCAATTACAAGAAAAACCTGAATTGAATGATGAACGAGATAAAATTGTTGAACTAGGACTTGAAAGAGAATTTGAGGATAAATTTCAAAAGAACTTTGAGTTGAGAAAAGAGGATAAGGATATTGGAAGACCATTGGAAGAAATTCCTACGCAATTAGAAAAACCTATTTCCTCAACTAAGATAGATCCTCAATCATTTAATAATTATAAAGAGGAAGAATTAGAAGATAACTTGAATAATAAGAGTGACAGAAGAATTTGATCTTGAATCTGAATTATTTAAAGAGAATCTGATCCAAAATTTGGGAGATATTGAAGTATCTTATAAAGATCCATTTCTTATCAATTTCAAGGATGATATTAATATGCAATTTCAGAAAATCAATAGAAGAATATTGGATCTAGAAAGAAATATGAGGAATTTTGATATAAATTCATCTAAAAATGAAAAGATGAATGAAAAATTAAAATTTGAGGATTTTATAGGAATCCCTGGATCTGGAAATGATTGGGCGATTGATCAAGGATTACTTAAATGGAATTTTGATCCAGGTGGAATCATTTGTCGGGCTAATGACGTTAAACCAAGCGCTTTATGGGAGGCAACCCATAGTTATCAGTGTGCTTTGATTTAGTGTGCTTGAGAGTCATGATTGTTAGTGTTGTATGGTGTTTGATTTAGAGTGGATAGACTTGATCTTTATGTGTCATTATAGATTGATAAGTTTGATTGTTGATTGATAGATGTTTGGATTATTAGTGCTTTGATTTGATCTTTTTTTGTCATGAGGGAGGTGATTCCTTAACTTCTTATTATGGCTAGAATTGATCTCTTGTAGTAGTTGGATTAACGAGTCCACTGTGACTTGGGTCTCACCCAGACTTGAGTTTTATAAGAGAAATCATGAATTTTGAACAATGATAGTTTCATTTTAATTTGTTACTTCCTTTCTACAACTTTATTTTCATTAGATAGGAGTCGCGAACCTATTTGATGAATACAATTAGGATGTTCATACACTATCTTTATAACTGTTAGAGGTGCTTAATTATAAGGATTAGGTGATGCCTAAGATTGGTACCTAGGAGCCAATATATCAGGGATAATCTTATCCTTGGGATTATAATCTATAAAATCTTTTGAAGTGCCTAATTTACTAGTGTAGTGATTCCGTTAGAAATTGGAAGTAAATTTAGTGAGATGCGATGAGATAAAGGAAGAATTTACCTCATTTATCATTTGAGTTTGTATTTGAATTGTGTATTTGTGTTTATGTTTGTGTTACAACTTTATTTAGGTCTTGAAGAACATTTTTATAATCCCTTGCTGATACATGTTATGCTAGTTAGACTTTGGTTTAGTTAATTTCATTTTGACATGATTAGTTTAGATTTACTTTTTGCTGCATATTGTTCTGTCCTAATGAATACTTGCAAATGATTTTGATAGACATTTGTGGTAAATAGAATTTCTAAATTATTTTCTTCCTACTTATATTTTTTGTACTGAATGCTATATATGTTAAAAATTAAGTTTGGGGGTAGAAAGAAAAATAAAATTTTGATATGAAAATACTTTCTTTTAGTGTAATTTTATTACAAGTATATTTTAGGCTAGATTTACTTTCTCCTGCAGTCATTTTATCCTGATTATGCATGAATATGAATTTGATAGAATGTTGTAGTAGTAAGTATATTCAACCTTTACTTTTTCTTCCTACTATATTTTATGGAATTAGTTGCAAAATATTTTAAAATTTAAGTTTGGGGGGAAGAAAAATATTAACTCTTATTTGTTCTCAATTATTATATTTTCAAAAATTATTAGCATAACTTCTGGCAATTGAAACTCGCTTGAGATAACTAAAACTTTTTATTTCAGTTGAATATTATGGAAGGATTGGATGAAAGTTTTTAGTAATAAAGGTTAATTTTATAAGGGTAAGATATTTGGTATGAAAGAATTTGATTATAGTTAACTATTTAAAGTAAAGAAAACTGTATTTTTGAAATGTTAAGAGACTTAAAGTATTGTGTGTTAAGAAGAGATTGTGACTTTATGATGAATAATAAAGCTCATACCTAATTATAAAGTAAGGATGTGTTTCAAGTTTGAACTTTAGAAAGAGGAGAGTGAAATTCAAAATCATTATAGGCTCTCCAGATATAGTAATCCTCATTTTAAAAAAAAATATATAGAAAAAGAAAAGAGTGTAAAAAAAAGGGATTGAAAATGATCCCAGAAGAAAAAAAAAAAAAAAAAGAAAGAGAATGAAAATTACTTATGAGGAGAAGCTTGAGGAGATGCCTAATCAAAAATTGGCTTCACTTGAGTCACCCTAAAGGGAGAAC
Source organism: Papilionanthe hookeriana x Papilionanthe teres (assembly GCA_022702705.1). NCBI lineage: Eukaryota > Viridiplantae > Streptophyta > Magnoliopsida > Asparagales > Orchidaceae > Papilionanthe > Papilionanthe hookeriana x Papilionanthe teres. Next base: position 25,800,878 of record CM040434.1, read on the forward strand.
TTAATTTCAATTCTGAATTTATATTTAAAGTATTGGCCTACATTCTAATGATGTTTGCATGAACTTCTTTTTCACATAATCTTTCAAGGCATTCTTAATGTGACAAACTATGGTTTATCTTGAAATAAATAGAAGACTAGAACCCTTAGACTTGATTGCTGAATATTCTTATACTTGTAGTGTGAACCTGAGTTACTGAATTTCTTTCTAAAAGTCTAACCAATATATTCTTTTAAATAAAAAATTTTAGTGTCTTACAAGTGAAAATTACATTGCCTTAAGTTATATTTTTATGTAGTAAAAGTGTTACTTGAGGACAAGTAACAGTTAAGTTTGGGGGATTTTGACACGCCTAAAATATATATGCTTTTTGCTATATTATTTTACTCATTTTTTGATGATATTACACTTTAAAGGAAGATATTTTGTATGTTTTTTTTGTTTTAGATACAAGAAATGGTGATTGGAGCAAAAGGAAGCAAAAACGGTGCAATTTGGAGCAAAAACGAGTAAGAAATGAAATTCTGCCCTCACACCTTTCGATAACTCTTTTAATGCTTAATATCTTTTACACTTCTTGCATATTTTTAAATGAGATTATACTTTAAAGAAAGGTTATTTTTATGCTTATTTTGTAGGGCTATCTGTTACGAACGCAACGCAACTGAAATGGGGCGAAACGGAGTTGAAACGGAGCCAAACGGAGCGAAACGGTGGAGCCGCGCAGCAGCCTGCTCGCCGACGGCGAGATCGATCTCGCCGACGGCGAGATTTTCCCGAGACCACCGAAAAATGGCCGAAAAGCTCGCCGACAGCGAGTTCGAACCCGCCGACAGCGGCCCGGACGACCATGAACCTACTTTTGGCAGTTTTGGGCCAATATTCGACGTATTTGGACACTTTTTCGAAGGGATGCGTAAGGAAACTCTTGGGAATTCGTCCAAACTCTTTAAAAATGGCGAATATATGTTAGAAAGAGGAGATTAAGAGAAGATTAGAGAAAAAAAAATTGGAGAAAAACTTAGAGGAATGTTTAGGATTCTTAGATTAAGAGTAGAAATGTAGATTTCTACCCTTTTGGAGAGATTGGAGAGGAGATTTTGAGAGAATTTGTAAGGGATTTCGCTAGCATTGCATGGATCGCCGGGAGACTTTATGGGAGAGATCTTCGTCTTTCTTTCAAGGAAAAAAGCTAAGTATTGTTCTTCATTATCTTATAATTTTGTAAACATTTATTTAGTGGATTTGCTTTTGTTAAATGAAGTTTCCTTTATGTTTTCTTTGTGCTTTGTGACGCATCTCTCTTACTCTTTCTTCTTCTTTGGAAATAGTGGAATAAGAAGATTATGTCATTGTTTTCCTTTTACTTTTCTTTTTGCAATGAGTAGAAATCATGTTTAGGATTTTGTGATGCATGATAGAAGTGAATTTAATTATAAATGTGATGGTTTTTACTTGCACTTCATTTACATTGCAATAAGGGCCCATTGTAGTGTTAAAATTCGTTGTAATTGCATCGACCCGAAAGGGCGGTGTAATTCTCGACAAAGTGAAACCACATTCAAATTCCATGGATGGTGAAGTTCATGGAAGTTGAATGCGAAATAAATAGGGAAATATAATTATCGGGCGTAGAATTGGAGATTTTAGAGTGACAGGCTAAAGTCTTCGATTTGGTCCTATCGTTTGAGTCGTTGAAGTGTAGATGTTAACCCTCGGGCGAGGGAAACGTGGGAGCTCCGAAGTGGCGGCCGGTATCCTCCCGGCCTAGCCACGGATTCGAGTAACCGAAGCATAGGATTAATCGATGTTCTTTATGCCTGGACCAAAAGGGTAAAGAATAAGATTGCTCTATTTGGCACATACAATATTTAATGCATCTCAATCCTATACATTATCTATTTCATTACATAAGAATAGTAGTTTTTAATATCTCAAAATTCTCCAAACCAATTCATCCAAAAGGGTTATCTTTAGAATTATTATTTGCATTTAGTTATAGTTACTATTACATTTAACACTTGCATTTAGGAGTAGTTACTAGATAAAACACAATTTTAATCGATATTCCAAACTAAGGACTAGTTGTAGTAAACTAGAATTTGACTAAGGACCTCTTACTTCACTTCCTCGTGGGATCGATACTGGGGTTTTTAAAGAAAACTCTATATTACTTGAAACGATACGTATACTTGCGTAGTACCCCTAGTGTGTAAAATATTTTCTAATTTTTATATCATTTAAGATTTTGCACACTAGCCGCTATTTATAAATTGGGTCAAGTTTTTGGCCATCTTTTGGAAGTTAATTTACTGCGTTATTGCGGGTCGGGTCATATACCAAAAATTAAGTTTGGGGGAAGGGAAAATATATTCAAATTTAAATTTTATTTGTCCTTAAAGAGCTAATATTTTCATAAAAATAAAAACTTTTTAACATAACCTAAGGAATGAAGAATTTATTTGAGATCACTTTTATTTTTGAAATTATAAACAATTTAGTGAAATTAACCAAAATTTTAATAACTTTGATTGATTTTAAGAATAGAATTATTTAACTTAAAGAAGAATAAGATTAAGAAATTTTTTCTATTCATGATAGAAATAATAGAATTTTAGAAATATTAAGTAATAAAAAATTATTACTTGAAAAAGAAAAGATTGGTAATCTTTTTGAATTCTTATTCATGTTATAATAATTAAGTGGAAATGTATGAGTTTTGAAAATATAAGTTAAGGATAGTGAAGTTCAAAACCATTAAAAGGCTATCCAGATATAGTAATCCTCTTTATATGTGTATAAAAAAAAAGAGAAAATAAAAAAAAATAAAAAAATAAAAAAAGAGAAAAAGAAAAAAAGAAGAGAGGAGAAGCTTGAGGAAATGACTAATCAAAAATTGGCTTCACTTGAATTATCTTATAAGAAGAAAACTAGTTACATTTTTTACTTAATTTTTATACATGAATATTTATTTAGGAAAGATTTTTCAAGATGATCTTTTTCTTGTAAATAATCTATGAGATCTTAATATAATAAACTTCTATTATTTTCTAAATGAATAAAAAATTTGAAATCTTATGATTTGGTAGTTAAATATTCTTTAAATTCTTAAAATTAAACCTAGTTAGTGAAATTTGGTTAATAATTTACTAAAAACTTTATAAAATAAAAAATTATAAGGAATCTTAAATATTTATCTTTTATTTCAAAGGTTATATATATTTTTATATATAGTAGAAAGAGTTACTTGAGGACAAATAACATTTAAGTTTGGGGGACCGTGATCTATAAATAAATATACCTATTTCTTTATGTCTTAATTCTTATCAATTAAGGATATTATGCTTTAATGAAAGGTATTTTTTCTGTGTTTTTGGATGTAGGTGATGTAAAAAGGTCCAAAAAGGAAAAAAGGAGCAAAAATGGAGCAAAATACAAAAATTATAAAAAAATATGGCCTGGCGCCTAAGCGCCAGACTTGATACAGAAACTGTCAAGTTTTTTACAACGTTTAAACGGTTATTTTGACGGAGTGAGCGGTTATTGGACATTCTAGAAGACTGACAGTTGTTCCTTGATAATAGGACATGTGATACATTGCATTTGGACGCTCCAAAACGGTTTTAATCGCGAAGATGTGCGAGCCAAAGTGAAGAGGTGCGAAGAACTGGACGTCGTGTCCGGCGCCTAAGCTCCAGACAGACCTTCTAGAAGATTCATTGAATGTGGACATGTTTTGAAGAGGTGCCTCAAGGAAACCCTTGAAGCCTATAAATAGGAGTTCATTTCTTCAGAAAAATGTGCCCCCCATTGTAACCCCTTTCTCTAATCCACTTTAGGACCTCTCATCCTTAGAGAGAGAAATAGAGAGAGAAATTTAGGGCCAACTTTTGTTTAGTTTAGTGAGTTTATTTTCAAGTTGTTGCATCTGAAGTTCATTACACTGTGGAGTCAGTAGGAATCAGAAGATCTGTAGAAGAAATATTTGAGATAAGTATTTTACATTTGATTCAACGTTTATTTACTATGTTTTGCTGTTTATTGTCAATGTGTTCTGAGTAGTTAGTTACATTCTTCCTTCAATTATGAAGAGATAAATAAGATAATAAAAGATTCGATGGAGAATTGAAATTCAAAATATTTTCAAAACATTGTGATGACATTAATACCTGATCTTACTTTACTTTTTAAATTGGCCATTTAAATTGTTAAAACCTGTTGAAGAGTTTTGAGACCTGGAAGGAGAAAAACTCTTAACTTGTAAGTGTCACATGAATCCTTGGGTAATCGAAGGCCATGTGCGGGCTATTCAAGGTGAAGTGCAAATAAATAGGAAGATAAGTTTTAAAGGGCGTAGAATTGATAAGTTTTTAGAGTGACTGACTAAATTCTTATAATTTGATTTATAGATTAGGAAAGGGTCACTAGTAGGGCCGACCATAGCCACCCTTGGACATCTAGTAGTGTGAGTCAAGATTAACCCATTATACTAACTAAACATCCGGACCTGATCTGTAAATTAGCCAATGTTCTTTGCGCCTGGATCAAAGGGTAAAGAATAGGAATGCTTCTATTTGGCACAATACCACAAATCAAATTCTCCAACGAATATTAAATTATCTTAAAAATCTTAGATTAATTGAAGGGAAGAAAGTTGTTTATTTTATATAGTTATCACAAAATCATTATCTTATTATTATTTTCTTTAATTGCATGTAGTAAATTAATAGTAATTTATAGTTTAATTAAAAACACACAAAAATTTTTGAAATATAATATTAAGAAATTTATTACTATAATTTTTCCCTGTGGGATCGATACTGGGGTCTTTGTTTCAAAGCCCTATATTACTTGAAACGATACGTATACTTGCGTAGTACCCAAAAAATATATAAAATATTATCTTTTTAAAATTAGATTTTGCTATATATTTAAAAAGTTTTATTTGGTACACATCTATATAGCAAGTTATTCCGAGTCGAAGTGTTTCGTGCCATCGCCGAAATTAAATTTTCTAGCAGATGGTAACAAATTCTTGTATTTGGAAGTACAAAAATCGGGTCGGACCACTCCTAAGCTAACACCTATCGGGGTCCACCCCACCTCGGAAAAGAGGTAAAAGGATTTCGGAACCTCTCTGTTTAGGGATGTCTAAACGAGTGGCTCCTAAATCCGAGAGAAGTTGACTATACTTGTTCAAGATAGAAATGAACGTGGTATGTCAACGGAAGAAGGATAGTTTTGGTCCACTAGGGATATGGACTCACTATCGATTTATGAAAGCAAAACCATCTAATCAAAATGGAGAGAGGAATTAGTCCCCAGCGGAGTCGCCAGAAGTTGTCGGCATATTTTTTATGTTTGTAGGTTTTGAAAAGCGGGTCGCCTACAGAAATTGTCGGTGAATTTTAAATTCTAAATTTAATTTATATATATATATATATATATATATATATATATATATATATATAATTTAGAAAGTAGTATTTGATTTTGAAAATAATTTTAAGTTTGAAAATTTTAAGATATAAAATCAAACCGATCTCGCATCCCAAATAGTTTATATAAACGGCGTCGCATCACGAGCACGTGTATCCATCCCGAAGAATAGACACACTGCTTGATGATGCGGGCTCGATTAAATAAACTAGAAAATTTGTGACATCCGTTTGGTCTGCGAACCAATTTTATAAGCCGACAAGTTCCCCTGCTTAATATAGAGGAATTAAGCAGGGTTTATATTACCTGGGTTCTTAAAATTCCTTATAAGGGCAAGCCCCTATAGTTAATTACATCTTAAATGACGGGAATCATTTAAGAAAACTCTCGATAATGATCAGTGGTTTTGCTCCCAAGAATTTCAAAGTTTAAGGTTTCAAAGGATTGAGTTTTGGAAATTTCAATAGGGAATAGCTCAAATTTGGAACAGTTTATTTTAGGAGTCCAAAGGAAGAAAAGTAGGAGAAGCTGAGGATCCAAGAAGAATCTTGGCAACTTCCCAAACTATCCAATCGTTTGGCTTCGATTTGGGAATTTATTTAATGTTTTAATCTTGTCAATTTTAATTAATCAGGACTTATATTTGTATGATATAATCACACAAGTAGCTTCGAAGATGTGAGGGTTTATGTCGTACCAAACAACTACCTCGGAGTCCTAAGACCTGTTAGGGTTGAATTTACATAATATGATCATGCAAATGTCTAATGAAGAGTTGAGGATTTATGTTGCACTAGGCAAACTACCTTGAATTCATATGGCTTGGTTATTTAATTCTAAGAAAAGTTTAGCTGATGTAGATTCAAGTATTGCTGATGACGATGGTCGTGCTGCCCACTATGCTCCGAGCTCCTTGTTGTTGCAGAAGGTTTAGTTTTAGAAGGTGAAAATCAAGAGATGAGAGAAGTGTTTTGGTTTAGAAATCTTAAAGTCCAAATGTCTTTAGTGTTTTAATTAAAACAAATCTTAAAGTTGTTTAAACATAACCGATTAAGATCCCACGGTTCCGTCATCCCGACACCGTTATTTTCATCGAATTCACTTAGTCCAGATGAATTTGCTAAACTCAACTGAATGAGTTGCACACTTTCATTTAGACCGTGGGAAATCCTGTTAGCAACACGTGGGTTACATCATCCGAGGTATTCCCGATCATTCAACGAGATGTTTTAATTTAGTTGCAATTGTAGTTTTGTGTTTTGTTTGTGATTAAATTTTGAGATGTTTTATCTTTTGAAATGTTGTGGCAGTGGATTTTATCTTGTTGTGACTTTTAATTTAGTTTTGGGTTTCATTTTTGTGACTATCCTAAAGGTTTCAGTTTTCATGCAACAAACTTGTTTAACATGCAAGAAAAAGTAAAGTGCAGTGCATGTAAGTAAATTGCAATAAAATAAAAGCGTACCTGGAGGGTCTTTCCGTCATCCCAAGCTGCACTTAAAACACATGTTAAGGCATTTAAATATTTCAACAAATACCTAGGTAAAGCTAAGGGAAAGGTTTAGTTTGTCTACCAAATTCCTAATCCTATTGCTAGTCATCTCCTATGACGTCTAGGTTCTTGTATTTTTTTTAAGGATGATTTTCTTCATCAAAGAAAAATTAAATTCAATTGTTCTTCTAAAACATCTTATCATGTTGAGAAAGTGCTTAGGACGAGTCCTAAACATCTTTTCAATACTTCAGAGATTATTTTGAGTCCAAGTAAATTTAATTGCGCAGGTCAATTAATCATCGAGGATTTTAGTTAAGCATTGTCTCTTGTTCAGTGAACTTGGGCATTTGATTACCTGATCAATGAAGTGACATCTCACTTAATACTCCATTTAAGAGTTATAATAATTAAAGCCTTTAGGGGCAAGTTGGTTTGTTGAGAATTTTAATCATTCTTAATTTGAAGTTTGAGTTAATGGTTTAAAGTGATTTAGTTTAATTATGAGGTTTTAATTAATAATTTTAAGTTTGGAATAATGTTCAAATTATTTTTGGTTTAAATCTTTATACTTTAAGTGATCTTAATAATTTAAATTAATCTTTGGTGTTTCAAATTCACTTAGATTATTCATATATCGTAATGATTTGGTTTAGGTTAATTATGATATTTTAGGTTAATCTTGATTAGTTTGATTTTTTATATTTTTAATTATGAATCGTCTTAATATTTCCAAAAACAGTGACATAAACTTGAAAAATACATAACTTTTCATAGAGATGGCCTCTGACCTTAAAAAATTCAGGGAATGTTCCCAAGATCAGAGGATTCAAAAGCCCTATGTTCTCATGCCATGGCGAATTGTCTATGCAAATGGAGAATCAAAATACTAAAATGAGTAAATAATTAATTAAAAATAAAATACTCAACAAAATAACTTGATTTCTTTTCCACATTATTCTCCTCTGTTCACTGAGCAAGAGGGTATTTTTAGTTTATTTTTATGATTTTTCTACACAAAGATATGGATTTTCTAAGTTCTGGGTATTTAAATAAATAGAAAAAATCCTATTTATCTACTTATCCGACTCAGCGCCGCGTCAACCTACGGCGGATCAAAAGACCACGCGGCGCGCTCCTATTCGATGCCACCATCTGAGTCAGCCGCCACGCGTCCCGCTATTCCGCTCCTTCCTCTGATCCGACGCAATCTGAGTCGTTCAACCGATACACGCGCGATCGGACGGCGCCTGGTCATCGTCTACGACTGGCGTGCACCCGTGACCTTCCACACTAAAACTCTAAGAACTCTCTCATTTCTCAACGGATTTTTGTGTTCTTATGCTCTATGGATTCGTCTTGAGGAGACGAACACATCCATACGGTTTACATGCCATGAAATTAACTGAAATGAAATGGAGAATTGTTGGAAGCTCGGGAGGAAGGAATGATCCATACCTTTGCTCTGAGAAGTGTAGCTTCAATCAGAGAGTTGTGTCACCTTCGATTGCACACAAGGAAGCTCTAGATGAAGTCTCTGGCTCTAGGGAATTGTCTAGGTATGAAAGTGTCCACAGCCGATTTCAAAGCTTGGAGGCTATAGCAACTGGGTGGCCTAGAGAGGGGGCTTTCACTGGGGAACTCCTTCTCTTGGTCCTGTGCAGGTGTGGGTGAGTTTAATTTGAATTTGATGGGGGTTTGAGAGATGTTCTAGTTTTGGGATTGATTTTGAACTTAGAAATTGAGCTCAGCTGGAGGAAATTGGTCGGAATCCAATGGGGATCAAGTGCTCTATGTGTGGAGAGTGGTCTGGAGCAATTTTGATAGAGTTTCAGTAGGATTTTGTTCAGCACCTTGTTTGGCCAAGAGATGGTGTGGTTTAAATAGAGGTGGCTGGAGGGCTTCCCAGGGGGGTTTAATGGCTTGGATCAAGCTAGCTCGGTGAGGAGAAGAACGACCATGGTGGCCATTAGGCATGGGACAAGTCGACAAGGAAGAATTCAAAAATTGGCTCACATGGGTGCTCTCGGCCCGGTGATTTTCGGCGGTTGTGGTTTAGTGCAGTCAATTGGCAATGGACATGTGTAAAGGAGTTGAATTGAAATGGAATGGGGGGAAGGCTATTTTGGGTCCAAATGGGTCAAACCATGGTTTTGGGCTAGGTTCATGACCCACAATTTTATATTATGATATTTTTAATTTAATTGCAACGACGCCAAAAACTTGACCCCGCTACATTATTGTATAGAATTGTAATTATTTATGTTGTGGATGCTACGCAAGTATACGTATCGTATCAAGTAATACAGGGCTCTAGTGGAGTCCTGGTTATCGATCCCACGGGGAAAGAGAAAATTAAATAACAACTAATTTTAAAATAATAATAATAATAAAACTAGTATACGGAAATTTGGAATTCTAAATTTAAGCGCAATAAAGTAAACTAAGTATTCTAATCAGGTATAACTAAGTAGAGAATTAAAACGTATTAAAAGTGCAGGAAATTAAACTAAATAAGTCTTAACTATTTAGAAAAAGTATCTTTCCCTCGTTTAGAAATTTAAGTGATTCGATGAATTTAAATGGATAATTTAAAGGTATTGTGACAAATAGGAGCATTCCTACTCTTTACCCTTTCGGTCCAGGTGTAAAGAATATCGACTAATCCTATGTTCGATTACCGAATCTGCGGCTAGGCCGGGAGGATACCGATCGCCACTTCGTAGCTCCCACGTTCCCTCGCCCGAGGGCTAACATCTACACTTCAGCTCTCAAACAATAGGACCGAATTGAAAATTTTAGTCCGTCACACTAAAATGCTCAATTCTACTCCCAATGATATTATTTCCTATTTATTCGCACCTTCCTTCCAAGGCTTTTGAATTCTCCGAATATCGATGTAATTTTTACTATAGTTGTAAATCAACACATTTTAACAAATCAAATGGCCGACTTGAAAAGTAAATTAAGTTTTAAGTAAAAATTATCACAATTTATTAATATATAAAAGTATCTCTATTTTAATTTCATCAAGTCACTTAATTTCATAAACATGGAGAAAAGACTAAATAAACTACTCGTAATGCATGAGAACTAAACTAAGCATGGATTTCATTTAAAGTTAAAAACAATAAATACAAATACTTATCTTGATTTATCCCCAAACGTACTCGTCGTAGTCCTTTCGACTCTTCCTTCCAAGATAAAGACGACTCACTAATTACTCACTAAACTCACTAAAGCACTAAAGACACACAACCGCACACAAAACTAGACAAAAGACTAAAAGATCGCACACTAAAAGATCGATTTTCGGCCTCTATATATAGAGGTAAGCAAAGGTCCAAGAGGTGTGTAAGCATCTCTTCAAAAAGTGTCCGAGTTCAATGTATCCGTGCCATTTGAACTAGCTCGCCGTCGGCGACGAACTACCTCGTTGTCTGCGGAGGCTTCTGAAGATCTTCAAACCGCGCTATCTCACTGTCGGCGGCTCGGGCTCGCTGTCGCCGAGACGATTATAAATCCTTCGTAAATGTCTCTCGTAACCTCGCCGGTCGGCGGTGCTCGATCTCGCCGTCGGCGACTCAAGACAAATTGTATTATTTTCTTCCTTTTGCTCCAAATCCGCTCCTTTTTATGATTTTTGCTTTTATCACCTAAATTCTCCATTCCTGCAATAAAATAAAGAAAATACCCTTCTTTAAAGTGCAATTTCATCAAAAATAAAGTATGAATTTCTTAATAAATTTTTCAAGTGATCAAAATCCCCCAAACTTACTTATTACTCGTCCTCAAGTAATTTTAAGTATTACATAAAAATAATGATTTCTATAAGTAAGATTTTTCAATTCAAATAAACTATGAATTAGATTAATTAATATAATAAAGTTAAATAAAAATAATTCATGTAATTTTAATTAATCTTATAGTAAATAAATTAGTTATCGTGTCTAAGATTTCTAACTTACTATTCATTTCGTGAATGACTATATTTAAAAGAATAACTACTTAAGATATTCATATGATAAGAATTTCAAGAAAACACTATTAGGTAAAATTCTAATCCATAAACATAAGTTTGGAAATATCTAAGTTTTTCCTTTTAGGTTAATTCAAATGAAGCCAATTTTTGATAAGCATCTCCTCAAGCCTTCTCCTCATTTTTCTTTTTCTTTTTCTTTTTCTTTTTCTTTTTCTTTTTCTTTTTTTTTCTTTTTTTTTCTAATGAGGATTACTGTATCTGGAGAGTCTGTTAATAATTTTGAACTTCATTTTCATCTTCCTAAATTTGAAACTTAGGAATATTTCTTAGCTTATATATACTTCATAGTTTTTACTTTATTGATTTTCAATCTTTTCTTTTTCACTGAATACTTAAGAATTTTAATTTTAGAATATAGTTTTCCTTACTAAAAATAGTTTACTATATTCTTATTCCCTTTAACCAAATATTTTATTCTATTTAATTAATTAAAGCACTAGAAATATTTCATTTAATCTTTTATAATAATTAAATAAAATAATTCATATTAATTAAATTGAAAAATTTGCTATAAAAATCATTTTATAATAATTTGAAAATAGAAATCGAGAACAAGTTAATAACTAAATTTGTATTTTACTCCCCCCCAAACTTAAATTTTTATATCTATTCTAAATAATGAAAAAGGGAAAGTAAATAAATCATACCTTTGAAGTTTAGGTATTTCTTTTTCTTTGAAATTTTTTTGCAGGCTTTTTCATTTTTCATTGAACTCGTATCGTTAGTATTCTCCATTATATATATAACAATTTAAAGAAAATGCAGGGATAAAATCTAAGATAAGTATTAAATATAACAATTAAAATTAACTCTACACTACACATATGAATTACTAACATATTAAAAACATTGAACTAACAGATTAACAATTTTACAACTTAAAACAATACAAAATAAAATAAATAAAAAAAACATATTAAAGAAAACTAACATCCTATTTAACATAAAAACAAATGTAATTAACTAACACAAAAACAATAACTAAACTATTATCACAATTCAAGCAAATAATCTAACAAACATCCAATGTCTCAAAACATAAAGTATCGAATATTACAAATATATAAAGTCTTCAAAATAACTTAACATCAAACAAATAAAACAAATAAAGTCCTAATCTTCAAGACCAAAGTCCTGTGCTATATCATCTCCTCCCCGATCCGTAGGCCGAGAAGACCGAGCAGGATGATACCGTGAATATCGGGGCACTCAGGAAAGACAACATCTAAATCACCACTCCTATAACGACGTTCAGCTTCATAATATGCAATCTCGTATTCTGAATGTTGCTGGAGATATTCGCTATCATAATCATGTCACCACTCCAGATTATCAATTCTTTGATCAAAATGATCAAATCTTCTCCCCATTGTCTCTCCAAACTGCTCAAAACTTCTCCTATGCAGTGTCAATTCATTCATCAGATCGTGTAGGGTAGGGGTGGTAGGCTCGGGAGGTTCATGGCTAGTAGAGGGTATATCTCTACTCGACTGAGTGAAATAACTTCTTACTCCTGCTCTCCACCCTTCATGAGATTCATACTTCTTAATATTGGCAGCTGTGAGTGGTTTCATTGGTTCTACCCATTCTTCATTATCTCTAGCCTCAACTCCGGAGAGTCGGCGAGTGAAAAAATTAATCCAGTGGTGTCCCAATCCAAGCTCCACTCTCATTTCGAGGAGTAGCCGGATGTTTTGATAAATAATTCTCCCGATGATAATGCTTCGTTATTCCGAATACGAAATTCGAATCGCTTCATCTCGTGTTACTTCACCGTGGTGATATGTGGGTAACGTAGTAGAACAAATAAAGTAATGTCGAGCTTTGGAGATCGCATTTAATTTAGAAAGAGGAAAATTCACTCTTTCCTGTCGCTTAATTTTCCAAACTCCGGTCCCATCGGTCGAGAAAGTTAATGACTTCCTCCAGTGGTCCTTCCATCGTTCCAAAGTTTCATACTCGCTAAAGTGCGAGTCATGAACTTCATAGAATGCGTTAATTCTTGCAGCATTGAAATCTACAAAAAATCCTCGTACCTTTACTCGGTGCATCTTCGTCAGCAGTTAAATTGGCATAAAATTCTTTAACTACTTCTACAACTGCTCTATATCGAACGTAACGTAAATTCTCCCAACCTCGTTCCTTAATAATCCGCTCTACTTCTCCTCCCGGATTTTGAAAACCCGATCCGCAATGCACTTTCTTCCTTGTATGTTTTCAAAATATTTAGCTTCGTGCTCGTGCATTGATGAATCGGTCTTCGTCGAATTCTACTCGACGTTTTTGTCGTGGAGCCATATGATCGATCTCGTGAAAATCATGAAAATTTTCACTAAACTTAAAAATAATCCTAAGAAGGCTTCCTACAACATTTATAAGCAATTTAAATTAAATTCCATGGATTTCCACCGAATATTTCTTCCATATTTTGATTTTTCCCAAAATTTGCAATGTGGTGAAAATACATGGTGAAAATCAAAAATTTTTGCATAGGAGTGAAGCACTTACCAAGAGAAGATGAAATCCGGTGTTTTTGAGTGATGAAATTGCTTCAAATCCAAGATCTCTCAAGCCCTAGGTCGGTTTTTGCGAAAATGAGAGGTTGGGGATGATGAATAGTGTTTTTGACCGGTCAAATATATGTTTTCCCGACCTCACTGTCAGCGAGATTTTTCTCGCCGTCGGCGAGCTAATATTTTTCGGAACCAAAAACTCTCGGGAAAAATCCGCTGTCGGCGAGAAATTCTTCACTGTCAGCGAGATCGATCTCGCTGTCGGCGGGATTTTTCTCGCCGTCGGCGAGATTCCAAAAATTTTAAAATTTTTGAAATTCGTCACTCATTTTCGTCCTTAATTTGCCTTATATTATATTTCCGATCACATCATTTATTTATTAATTTAATATGAAGATTAACTACTTATACACAAACAAATTCACACAACACAACAAATTAACTTTAATATTGAAATCCATGAGATATACAAACTAACACAATTTTAGACTCTATAATCAAACTTCAAACTTCAATCCTTACTACTAATCAGCATTGCAAACCAATCCACGACACACTAAATGCTGATACAAAACTATGACGCATATCTTAATTAAGTTTGAGATATTCAAATCATCACTCCATACATAATAAAATCTAAATCAATCAAATAACATCAATACAAACATACTATGGAAATCTTTACTACTACTCTTCAAGGTCAGAATCTTCATCTTCTCTGATATTTCCGATATGACGATGATGCACAAATAAGTTATAGAAAGGCCTGAAGGAAATTCGAAGCGATTCTTCGATGATCCAACCCTTCTGTCTCAGTAAATGAAGAAAGTTAGCTTCCAGGTGTCCAGAATGATCAAAGTGTTCCTTCATCCTCGAGTCAATGTGATCAAATAAATCAGATATATTGTCGATTGAATCTCTCACTTTCTGCAGTTCTTTCTCCATTCCTTTAATTTTCTTCAAAGTAACTCTGTTTTATCTGAAATAAGCCTTGCTATAGGATTATTCCGTGAAGCTCATCGGAGATAAATGTAATGTCTTCATTATTGTCCAAAGTAGGGAACATATCCGTAGGATCAAGCGGCTTCCAAGGTAACGGAACCTTTTCCCAAGCTTCATAAGAAACTCGGTACCGACTGCATAATGCAAAAATAGTAGATGGGTGTCCTAGTCCGTGAACTGACCCATGCACAATTAAACCCAATGCAGACTTAACAATTATTGATCCAATATCAATAGGCAATCCATTTTGAATACAATAATTCAATATAGCGCATTCCTTCGAAACCTTGTTTACCCTCATAGTAGGTAACAATTTAGATGAGATGAAAAAGTGCCATTGCTTTGAGACAGGATTCAAAAGTGATGCAGAGAAACTAACATACCCGTCTTCACGCATTTCCCAATCTTCCGGTTCATCGATCAGATATCGAAATATCTCATTCATATTATATCGAGAAGGCACAAAATTTGAATAGTGACATACCGGGGTGTTTTCTATAGAGAATAATTCATTTACTCTTGATGGAGTAAATGTCACCCATCTTCCTCGGACGTAGACATTCCCATTGTTGATCGCATGTAAGTTAGAGTAGAACTCTTTCACAACTGGAATAACAACAGCAGACGTAGTGTAACAAAATACCTCCCGCGTGCGCTTCGCGATCGTTTCTTCGATCTTCGTAGTGGAATTCTCTAATCCTCGATTGACAAATCCCCGTTCCTTGATAACTCTTTTCTTTATCAAAATCTTGTTGAAGATTCGCTGCGCTTCCGCACTCACAAATTTCCTCCGGTTAAACACTCCAGATTTAGAGGAATCTAATAATTTGGAGGCCATTATGGTGAATGGAATGAATTCTAGTGAAGAAGGCAGACTTAGAATGGTTTAAGAATGGGTTTTCACAAAGGAATTGGTGTTGAAACCGTCCAAATCGGCATTCAAAGTATAAATAATTCATCTTTATAACTTCCTCGCTGTCGGCGAGGACGTTTCTCGCCGTCGGCGACTCAGTTATAAAAACTGCCTTTCAGGTTCTCGCTGTCGGCGGGACGTTTCTCGCTGTCAGCGAGCTCTATAAATAAACTGAATCTAATTTAGGCGCGAACCTCGCTGTCGGCGAGTATCGACCTCGCCGTCGGCGAGATTCCAAAATAATGTCCAATTTCGCTCTAAATTGAATAATTTCTTTTCTCATCATAATGGTTCGAATATGTGATGATTCTTAATAATAATTGAGTAGTAAAGTTTCAATAATATAGACTAACTATTAAGATACAATAAAAATAGATGACTAATATGGGTTGCCTCCCATAAAGCGCTTGGTTTAACGTCGTCGACCCGACCTAATTTCAATTATTAATCGAGTCGACTAAGCATTAAAACCTCTTTATAGTTAGGTCTTATACCTTCAAAATATGGTTTTAATCTATGTTCATTAACTTTAAATTTATGTCCAGCTTTTGGATCTTCAATTTCTATAGTTCCGTATGAAAATATTTGAGTTATGGTGAAAGGTCCTAACCATCGAGACTTCAATTTTCCAGAAATAATTTCAATCTAGTATTATACAACAAAACTTCCCGTCCTGGTTCAAAATTTCTCTCGGTTAATCTTCCGATCATGCCATAATTTCATCTTTTCTTTATAAATCCGATCATTATCATATGATTCATTTCTTAATTCTTCCAATTCATTTAATTGCAGCAATCTCTTCTCACCAGACTTTCCTTCATATTATAATTAAATTCTTTAATTGCCCAATATGCTTTATGTTCTAATTCAACTGGTAAGTGGCATGTTTTTCCATATATAAGCTCTGTAAGGAGTCATTCCAATCGGAGTTTTATAAGCGAATCCTATAAGCCCATAATGCAGTTGTCTAATCTAATAGACCAATCTAACCTATTCGGGTTTACGATTTTTCTAAAATACGTTTAATCTCACGATTAGATACTTCAGTTAATCCGCTAGTACGTGGATGATAAGCGATGGATATCTTATGAGTAATATTGTATTTTTCTACTAGTTTTTGAATGTATTTATTTCTAAAATGAGTTCCTCCGTCAGTGATAATCACTCTCGGCATTCCAAATCTAGTAAAAATATTTTTCATCGAAATTTTGAAACACTCTTAAGCATCACACCTAGGTAAAGCTTGTGCCTCAATCCATTTGGAAGCATAATCAACAGCTACTAATATGTATGAGTTTCCAAACGAAGGAATAAAAGGTCCCATAAAATCTAATCCCCAAACATAAAAAATTTCAACTTCTAATATAAAATTTAGAGGCATTTCGTTTCTTCTAGATATATTTCCTACTCTTTGACATTTATCGCAAGTTTTAATATATATGTATACATCTCTAAATAGAGTAGGCCAGTAAAATCCGTATTGTAGAATCTTATAAGCGAGTTTTATCGGTCCCGAAATGTCCTCCAAAATCGAATCATGACATTTTTGAATAATTGGTTCAGCTTTCTTCATAAGGTACACATCTTCTAATAATTAAATCCTTACATCGCTTATATGAATATGGTTCATCCCAAAAATAGGTTTTCGTATCATGGATGAATTTTTCTCGTTGTTGTAAAGTTAGCATAGGTGGTAAAATATTACTAACTATATAGTTTACTATATCAGCATACCATGATATTTTCCACTCATCGATATTATATAGTTGTTCATCGGAAAATCAGTTTATAATTTCATTTTCAATATCGGATAATTCATGATTTTCTAATCTCGATAAATGATCCGCAATTCGATTATCAGCTCCTTTCTTATTAACGATCTCAAAATTGATATCTTGCATTAATAGCATCCATCTAATTAATCTTGGTTTGGAATCTTTCTTTTGCATTAAATATTTGATAACGTAATGATCGATATGCACGATACATTTTGTTCCAATCGGATAAGGTCTAAATTTATTAAAACCATATACTATCGCTAATAATTCTCTTTCAGTAATCGTATAATTTATTTCAAAGCATTATTTAGAGTTTTACTAAGCATAAGTATATAACTTTAAAAATCTTTTCATATCTTTGCCCTGAATCGCTCCTACAAGATAATCACTAGCATCACACATAAGCTCAAATGGTTTCTCCTGGCTAGGTGAAACTATTATAGGTGTTGTAATTAATTTTTCTTTTAAGAGTTAAAAAGCATTCAGGCATTCGATTGTAAATTCAAATTTCTTGTCCTTTTCGAGAAGTTGGCATAGAGGTTTAGTAATTTTTGAAAAATCTTTTATATAGCGTCTGTAGAATCCAAGCATGTCCAAGAAAACTTCTTACCCCTTTTACCATAGTTGGAGGTGGTAATTTAGCTATAACTCGAATTTTTGCAGGGTCCACTTCCATGCCTTTTTCCAAAATTTTATGCCCTAATACAATGCCGCCCGCAACCATAAATCGACATTTCTCCCAATTTAGAACTAAATTTGTTTTCTCACATACTTCTAATACTTTTTCAAGATGAGTTAAGCATGTGTCAAATGATGTTCCAAATACGGAGAAATCATCCATAAATACTTCTATTCCATTGTCAATTAACTTACTAAATATAGACATCATACATCTCCGGAATGTTGTCGGTGCATTACATAATCCAAAAGGCATTCTTCGAAAAGCGAAAGTTCCATAAGGACTAGTAAATGTAGTTTTCTCTTGATCCTCAGGAGCAATTTGTATTTGATGATAACCGGTGTATCCATCTAGAAAACAAAAATACTTATGTTCGGCTAATCTATCTAACATCTGGTCTAGAAATGGTAAAGGGAAGTGATCTTTCCTGGTGGCGGTATTTAATTTCCTATAATCAATACATATACGCCAACCAGTAACTTGTCTTATAGGAATAAGATCGTTATTTTCATTGGCAGTGACGGTCACTCCTCCCTTATTAGGAACACAGTGAATCGGGCTTACCCAAGCACTCGTCGAAATAGGATATATAATACCATTATCTAACCATTTTAAAATTTCTTTCTTAACTACTTCTTTCATTATCGGGTTTAATCTCCTTTGGGGATCTGCTTTAGGTTTATGTTCATCATCTAAAATAATTCTATGCATACAAATTGAAGGACTAATTCCTTTAATATCTGCTAAAGTCCAACCAAAAGTTTTTTTATATTTTTTTAAAGTTTCTAAAAGTTTTTGTTCTTGAGATTCGTTTAATGCAGATGAAATAATAACTGGTAAAGTTGAAGAATTACCTAAATAAGCATATTTCAATTGATTAGGTAATATTTTTAGCTCAAGTTCAGGAGGTTTAATAATTGATGGAACTATATTCTTGTCGGTGTTTTCGGTATTATCCAAAAATTCAAATCTTTCCCGAATATAATCTAGTTCTTCATTATTATCTTCAATTAATTCGAGTGTTTTCTTTTTCTAATTTATCTTCGTAATATTCCTTAAAATGTTCGCGTTGTAAATGTTCAAGTATTTCCATCCGAAAACATTCATCATCTTTTTCTAAGCGCAGGATATTTCATCGATTTTGCGATATTAAATGTAACTTTTTGGTCATTTACTCTCATAGTTAATTCTCCTTTCGAACATCAATTATAGCTTTTCCAAGTAGCTAAAAATGGTCTTCCTAAAATGATAGGAATTTCTTTATCTTCCTCCATATCTAAAACAATAAAATCTACTGGGAAGATAAATTTATCCACTTTTACTAACACATCTTCAATAACTCCCTTAGGATAGGTAACCGAACGATTAGCTAATTGAAGGGTTACTGAACTAGGTGTAATTTTTCCTAATCCTAATCTCTTAAAAATTGATAGAGGCATTAGATTGATGCTTGCTCCTAAGTCACACAAAGCTTTTCCATAAAAATTTTCTCCTATAATGCAGGGTATAGTGAAACTACCAGGATCTTTCAATTTTTCAGGAAGCTTCTTCTGAATAATAGCACTACACTCTTCACTAAGTGCGACTGTTTCATTATTAGTGAATTTTCTTTTCTTATTTAGAATATCTTTCATAAATTTTACATAATTTGGCATCTGATCTAAAGCTTCGACAAAAGGTATATTGATTATTAATTTCTTTAATATTTCAAGGAATTTAGCAAATTGTTTATCTTTTTTATGTTGAGCTAATCGTTGAGGAAATGGTGGTGGAGGTTTTTCAACAGAAATTTTCATAGGTATTAAAGGATGTTCTAAGTTTAAATCTTGTTGAATTGTTTCCTTTTCAATTTCCACTTCCTCTTTTCGGCTTTCAAGTTCTTTTTGAATTTGAGGTTCTAATTCTTTTCCACTCCTTAGTTGTATTGCTTTAATTTGTTCTTTTCCTTGATCTTTAGGATTTATTTCCACATTACTAGGAAAAGTTCCAGGTTTTCTATTATTTAGCGCAGTAGCAATATATCCAAGTTGAGTTTCGATATATTTAATAGATGTTCCTTGAATTTGTAATTGATTTCCTTGAATTTGTAGTTGATTTCCTTGATTTTGTAGTTGATGACCCATATTCAAAATTAATTCATCCATAGATAATTTCTTATCTTTGAATTGAGGGTTATTATTATTAAATCCAAGTGGGTAATTAGGTTTATAGTTTGGATTTGCTTGATTAGGTTGATTCATCCATTGTTGATTAGATGTGTTATTCCAATTAAAATTTGGATGAGTTTTCCAACTATGAATATAATAGTTTGAATAAGGGTTATTAGTTCTATTATTAATAGCACTTAAAGTTTCATAATTAGATTGAAATTCTATGATTTATCCAGATGCGTTTTCTTCTAAAGTAGGAGAGTAGTTCATTCCAAAATTATCTAATTTCTTAGATATAGCAGCAATTTGAGAAGCTAACATAGATATTGCATCGTTTTCATGAATGCTGGCTATCTTTTTCGAATTTATTCTATCAGCAGGCCATTTGAAATTATTTGTTGCCATTTCTTCGATTAGTGCATAAGCTTCATTAAATGGTTTAGACATTAATGAACCTCCAGCAGCATCATCGATGATTGATCTTAAAGATCCTACTAATCCATTATAAAAGGTTTGAATAATCAGCCAATCTGGTAGCGCATGATGTGGGCATTTCCTAAGAAGTTCCTTAAATCTCTCCCAAGCTTCATATATCGATTCTCCATCTAACTGACAAAAAGAAGTTATATCATTTCTAAACTTAGCAGCTTTTAGATGGTGGAAAATATTTGGATAGAAATTTTTGTGATAATTCTCCCCAAGTTTTAATAGATCCGAGTGCTAACGAATTCAACCACATTTTAGCCTTATCCCTTAATGAAAAAGGAAAAAGTCTAAGTCTTATAAGCATCGTCGATACTCCTCGATAATTAAAAGTAGCACAAAGTTCTAGAAAACTAGCAAGATGTAAGTTAGGATCTTCAGTAGGTGAACCACTAAATTGATTGTTTTGTACCATTTGGATAATTGCGAGTTTAAGTTCAAATGAATTAGCAGACTACATCGTGGTTTTGAATAGTTAAATGAATTTCATCCGATGTAGGGTTGGCATAATCTCTTAATGGTCTTTGTTGGTTCATATTTTGAATTTCGGGAATATTTGCCATTTGTGTTAAATTTATAATTTGTTTCTTTTGTTTTCTAATTCTTTTAATTGTACGCTCTAATTCGTAATCGTAAGGTATTAAATTTTCGTTTCCAAATTTGCGCATAAAATTTTTGAATAGATATTAATTTATTTATTATGATTATTTTAAAATAATCCGTTACTCTAAGTAAATTTTTCTTACTTTCCCCAGCAACGGCGCCAAAAACTCGACCTACAATTTTATATTATGATATTTTTAATTTAATTGCAACGACGCCAAAAACTCGACCCCGCTATATTATATGTATAGAATTGTAATTATTTATGTTGTGGATGCTACGCAAGTATACGTATCGTATCAAGTAATACGAGGCTCTAGTGGAGTCCTCGGTTATCGATCCCACAGGGAAAGAGAAAATTAAATAACAACTAATTTAAAAATAATAATAATAATAAAACTAGTATACAAAAATTTGGAATTCTAAATTTAAGCGCAATAAAGTAAACTAAGTATTCTAATCAGGTAACTTAACTAAGTAGAGAATTAATACGTATTAAAAGTGCAGAAAATTAAACTAAATAAGTCTTAACTATTTAGAAAAAGTATCTTTCCCCTTGTTTAGAAATTTAAGTGATTGATGAATTTAAATATATAATTTAAAGGTATTGTGACAAATAGGAGCATTCCTATTCTTTACCCTTTGGTCCAGTGTAAAGAATATTGACTAATCCTATGTTTGATTACCGAATCCGCGGCTAGGCTGGGAGGATACCCATCGCCACTTCAGAGCTCCCACGTTCCCCTCGCCTGAGGGCTAACATCTACACTTCAGCTCTCAAACAATAGGACCGAATTGAAAATTTTAGTCTGTCACACTAAAATGCTCAATTCTACTCCCAGTGATATTATTTCCCTATTTATTTGCACCTTCCTTCCAAGGCTTTTGAATTCCCCGAATATCAGATGTAATTTTTACTATAGTTGTAAATCAACACATTTTAACAAATCAAATGGCCAGTTTGAAAAATAAATTAAGTTTTAAGTAAAAATTATCACAATTTATTAATATATAAAAGTATCTCTATTTTAATTTCATCAAGTCACTTAATTTCATAAACATGGAGAAAGACTAAATAAACTACTTAGAATGCATGGGAACTAAACTAAGCATGGATTTCATTTAAATTTAAAAACAATAAATACAAATACTTATCTTGATTTATCCCCAAACAGACTCCTCGTAGTTCCTTTGACTCTTCCTTCCAAGTACAAGACGACTCACTAATTACTCACTAAACTCACTAAAGACACACAACCGCACACAAAACTAGACAAAAGACTAAAAGATCGCACACAAAAGATCGATTTTCGGCCTCTATATATAGAGGTAAGCAAAGGTCCAAGAGGTGTGTAAGCATCTCTTCAAAAAGTGTCCAGGTTCAATGTATCTGTGCCATTTGAACTAGCTCGCCGTCGGCGACGAACTACCTCGCTGTCGGCGAGGCTTCTAGAAGATCTTCAAACCGCGCTATCTCGCTGTCGGCGGGCTCGAGCTCGCTGTCAGCGAGACAGTTATAAATCCTTCAGAAATGTCTCCTCGTAACCTCACCGTCGGCGGGCTCGATCTCGCCGTCGGCGACTCAGCACAAATTGTATTATTTTCTTTCTTTTTGCTCCAAATCCGCTCCTTTTTATGATTTTTGCTTTTATCACCTAAATTCTCCATTTCTGCAATAAAATAAAGAAAATACCCTTCTTTAAAGTGCAATTTCATCAAAAATAGGTATGAATTTCTTAATAAATTTTTCAGTGATCAGTTCACCACCCAAGGCTTGGTTTTGGGCTGAAAAGAATCACTTGGGTCAGCCAAGAGAAAATGGTGTGGTCTCCATCCATGGTGAGGTGGCTAAACTTGGTTTAGTGTGTAGCATGAATGGGGTTAAAAGTGCTTAAGGAAGGCTTAAGAAAGGGGCCCCTCTTCTTGCCATTTATGGCTTGGTGAGGTATAAAGGGGCTCCCAAGGCTTGCATATGGCTTATGCATGGCTCCATATGGCTTAGGGATGGCTTGGCTTGGTTTCATGAAAGTGGGTTTTAAGGATTTAGGATATTTAGGGGTAATTTGACACATGGCTTAGTTTAGAAAATTTTTAATGATGAATTTGAAACTTAGGGAGAGATTTAAATCAAAGGGGATGATGAGGGGAAATTTCATGTGAGCTTTAGGATAGATTTTGGGATTTTGGATTTATTTTAGATGGGTCTTTAGAAAGGTTTAAGGAGGTGGGCTTTTCGGTTTGAAAACAAATTGAAAAATGGAAGTTTTTGTAAAAGATTGGGCTAAACAAATGTTGGGTTTAGTTTAGGGATGTATCATGAGTGATCTAGAATAGGTTTGAAATAATTTGGAGTTGAATTGGGTTTAATTTGGGATTTTTTTGTAAAGGGGCCAAAGTGGGTCAAATTGGGCTAACTTGGGCTAAGGTTGGGCTAGTGTTGGATTTGATGTAAAATTAATGTTGAGAAATGTTTATGGGAGTGTCACAAAGAGTTTTCAACTTTGGTTGGGCTTTGATTTTGGGATTTGGGCCCATTTGGGTTAGGTTTGGGTTTAGGCCAAAAATAGGGATTTTGGTTTTGGGTTAGGTTTGGGTGGAGTATGGGTTCAAATTTGGGGCAAATCTTCTTAGTGCTTTGTTTGTGGGGATATTAGGAAGGTTTAGGAAAAGATTTTGGGTTAATTGGAGTTGAATTGGGTTGGTTTGGGCTAGGTTTAGGTCATGGGCCAAAATTGGGCCTTAGGCTTCAGATTGGAATTGGATCCAAATGTCAATCAAATTGGGCTTGGATTTAGACTAAATTGATATTGGGGATATTAAATTGAAGTTTAAAATTGGATTGGATCAACATTGAGGTCAATTGGGTTGATTTGGTCTGACATTGGGTCTACTTGGGTTAAGAATGGGTCAAATTGGGGGTTTTGGTAAAAGTAGGTTAAATTGACAAAATTGGCTTATGGTGTAGTTAAACAAAATAAAATTAGGAATATTTGGGATTTTGTGGAATTTTTTTGGGAATTTTGGAATTTATGGATTTTTGGTTAAGAAGGGCATTTTGGGTATTTGGAGGGTATTGGGGGGTATTTTTGGAAATTTTGGTATATTTGGCTAAGGATGATCAATTTGAATGGTGGGAAATATTTAGGATTAAATTTGATAAATTTTGGGTAATTTAGGCAATTTTGCAAATTTTGGGTAGTTTCAAGGGCATTTGGTAAACTTAGTGGGTGTAGGGCCCCGGGGGTCAAAAATTAAAATTTTGGAAAAATGAAAATTGATCAAGTTTGAGTAGAATGGAATCACTTTTGTTGAGCCATGAAGCCATATCAAGACCATAAGAGCCATGAGAGGACTCATTTGAGGCATTCACTATGTTGTTCCTAACCCTCTTAGCCAAGGGCTTAGGGGTTGAGGACCATCCATATGGATTACCTACATGAGTCAGGAAGTCAAGCTAGGTATGAATGGTTTTAGGATTTGGAATGTGTGTGAAAGTGTAATGTGTGCAGGTCATCCCTCACCAGACCAGGCCACCCAAGGTAGTCCTAAGGCCAAAGAGTCCTATAGGTAACTCAACTTTTAAACCTCCACATTTGATCTTAACCCTCCATGTGACTTAGGGGTTTACAATCAAACTTATGGGGATTGCAGGGAGTTAAGAGGTGTTTAAATTTCTAAGTGGTGGGTTCCATTTCTAGTCCTCTAAGATAGTCAAAGGGAAAACCTAAGGCTAGATCCTAAGTACTAAGGAGAGAGAAGAGAAAATACCTCATCAAAAATGAAGTCATCATGATCCACTGCAATGAACTTTCTTTCTAGAATACCATGATTTTGACTTAGATAAATACAGTAATAAAATTTTTAGAAAGATCTTTGAATAATTCAAGTAAATTATGCAGGTGTAATGCTATCTAGTCATCAAATCTAAGAGTTCTAGCCTTCTATTCATTTCAAAAATGACTGTATATTGTCTTATTAAGGCACTTAAAAGGATTACATGAAAAGAAGTTTATGAGAACACTACTAGTAAAGATGCTAATCCATACATATAAGTTCAGGAAAGTAATTAAGTTCTCCCATTTAGGTAGATCCAAGTGAAGCCAATTTTTTATTAGGTGTCTCCTCAAGCTTCTCCTCACTTTTTCTTTTATTTTTCTTTTTTTTCTTTTTTCTTATTTTTTTTTCTTTTACTTTTTGCTTTTTCAAGTGGGGTTTACTATATTGTTTTCGTCATTCTTTTTCTCTTTTTTATTTTAAAAGGAGTCGCCAGCTTGTCAGTCGTCGTATACTTCCCTTATTCGAATAAATCTCCCTCTCGAATCAAATAAATGATTCGAAGAGGAGAGGAACCGAATAAGAAGGGACATACAATAAAGTGACAAACAAGAGAAAAGAAAAACATGGAGAGTCTACGTGCGATAAACCTCGCAAGGATAAGTCAAGCATGTCCGCCCAAACAAGATCGGGCAGAGGCACCTTGAACCAATATCTCGCGAAAGAAGTATCTACGTAGACTACCCATAACCAGAGAGTCAAGTGTATGTACCGTTCCGGGGTCAAGAGCACTCCCGCAGGAACGTATTCCTACTGGTTAATTACATCTTGGGGGATACCCAAGAATACTCTCGATAAAAGGAGTTTCGCTTTATATTATCATAGACCCGGGGTATAGGCAATCAAAAGGAAGATTATTCCGTGTGGGAAAGTCTCGACGCTTCAAAGCTCTCGCTAAGCCATCATGCAGAGTGAGTCTCTCACATCCTAAATGGAGTAGCGGCTCATCAGCATACGAAGCCCACAGAATAATCTAAATCATCTTGACGGGGGTATCCCAACACGTCAAAGCACGTCCGGGCCATAAGGGCAGAGGACAAATCGTCGTATCCCAAACGGGCGGCAGCTCATTGGCATCGGGCCGTCAAAATGATATCAACGAAGTCAAGGAGCGAAAGGGCTCAACAGGGGTAGTCAAAGGAAGGAAGGAGTAATCCTAAAGGGGTAGAGGTAGCCAAGTCGGGGTATCACAAACCCGTCATCCAAAGCAGTAGGACCCTAAGTCTACCCGAACGCGAAGGTAGTCGACCCAACACATCCCGAGATCCCCGGTCAACAATCCAAGAATTGCATTATCCACGGGGACCTCGGTAGCCCTAAGGTCAAAGGAAGGAAACTCTATCCTACGACTATAAGTCGGAGCTCCAAGAGATGGGTCTCACACTCGCCAAAGCGGCAAGGATGCCTCGAGAAAGAAGAGAAAGGGAGGTTCAGCCTACAAAGCCGCAAACGCTCCAAACAAAAGGACTTACACCCCGTCCGGGCTCGGGGAGCCTTCTAACACCCTAGGCGCACTAGACAACCACCTATAAAGGTATGCTCGGGCCGCCGGATTGGAGAAGCACGGGGACTCCTCCTCGGGACATGCAAATATGAATGCAGTTATCTAGAGCGGTCCTTAAGTAATGTGGAGGTCCTATTAGTATGACTTGGGTGATAGCCATGCAATGCAACCCATTTAAAATCCGGCCCGAAGACCATGCAAAAAAGTAAAAGTGCATATTTTAAAATCTTGAATATTTTAATCCTAAAATTCATTTATCTCTGAATATTTTATTAGGATTTTTAATATATAAAGTTTACAATTTTAGGGTCCTTAAAGAGCCTAAATGATATCGCAAGATCCTGCATCACGTAAAGAAATAAGAAAAAACACATGCGGTGCATGCAAATATGTAATAAAAGCAAGAAAGAAAACACTCCATAATAAAATAAAAGAGGCCAAAATGCCGCTGGACCGACAACATAACCCAGAAAAAGAAAAATGCGGCCGGACTCCGCATATACATGTCCGGTCCTAATTCTATACATTAATATGAAAATGCAGAATTAAGATACGGGGCACGAGCATCTGCTCCTAGTCCCCTCCACGTGGTTCCCGCGCAAAATGCCTCGAAACCCGTGCCCGTATCTTATTTATGCTACAGGACTCTCCTAGACTATAAAAGTACAAAGGAAAAATAAAAAGACTCAATCCTGCATGAAAACAAGTGTTAGCAGGAAAGCTCACATGCAAATGACGTATAATGAGCCATGCTTTATAAATGGGGGAGCTAAATAGCACCTCGCAAACAAAAATGTCGAAATCATCACTTGCTCCCCCCATAGCGTGCACTCGTGTGTGTGTATAAATAAGCATGGCTCCCTACGTAAAAGCGCCCTAACACACTACCATACATATGAAGCATGCAATCACATCACAGGCAAAGTGCGATAAGAAAGATACTCGGCTAGTGGCAACCAATCCATCAAAGAACAATAGCCGAGCATCAAAAAGACTATATAGCAACCTAAGTCCTAGCCTAGCACACCATCTAACGAAAGTGCACAAACCTAGTGCCTAAGTGCAGGGTAAGTCTGGGTATAGTATGACTTTGACGGGGTCGCCATACCGGCCCCTTACTAAAGATCCGAAGGATCTAAAGGGCGTCACGAAGAGGGGTGACACAAGTTAGATCCAATGGATCCTTAGCACAATCATACTTGTGCCGATCCCGATGACTTAATTCGCATTGCTCATTGGGATCAACCCAGCAAGCAATGCTCGTTAAGGCATCGCGACCGACACATAGTCACTCTCCTAACGAGTAAGACAAGCCATCGAGGAATGGGTAAGCAAAAAGTCATGCAAGAAGCCTACATTGTGATTGCTCGACTGAAGTACAGAACAATCACAATGGGCGCCCAAAAGGGCAAGCACACACATCATGCAAAATGCAAGGATGCTACATGCAAAGAGGATGGACCAAAGTGGTGAAGGTGGAGTATACCGTGAAGGCAGTGACTCAGAAAGAGCGGGCATGTCGTAGTGGCAGCGGCCCAAAAGGATGGGTATGCCCAGGAGGCAGTGACCCGAAGGTGGACATGCCGTAGTGGCAGCGGCCCGGAGGTGGGCATGCCGTAGCGGCAGCGGCCCGAGCAAATGAGTATGCCGAGGAGGCAGTGACTCGGAGGTAGAATAATTCTCACTAGGGAGAATCATAAAAGTGCGGTGCAAATGCAATTGCAAATGCAAATGCAAAAAAACAGAATAAGGTGCAACATGCAACCAAACCAACATGCACATGCCGTAAAACATGCAATAAAATGCAAAAGCATACAAACATGAGTGATCGGTCGACCGGACCGTGGTGGCTGGTCAGACCAAAGAAATGGGTGGATTAGTTCGGGGTAACCAATCCGACCCTAAAGGATAGGTGATCGAACCCAACTGAGGATCAGGGATCGGCCCAGGACAGCCGATCAACCCGAAGTGCTCCTGCGAACATGCATACAATGCAACAAATGACCACATGCAAAAATGCAACAAGATGATCCATGCACATGCGATGAAAACCAAACGGTCGACGACACGTCGAACTCGTCCTAACGACCTCACATAGGTACCTGTGGTCGACGCACTTGGATCCGCGGCATCGCCGCCTCCAGTTTTGGCATGGCTATGTAGAGGGTTTCCCGCTCCGATTTCTTGTAAGGGAAACTCTCCACCGTTCGTAGGGCGGACTAGCTACAATGCTTTTCCCGCTCTACGAATGCCCCGATCTTATAGGACGGACTAGCTACAAAGCTTTTCCCGTCCTCTAAGATCGAACTCAACTAATCCATCCAAGGGAGATTAGGAGCGCCAAAACCGTGGGAAATCGGGATTCCAACCCGGCAGAGATTACGATCTAAAGCTCGGAACGTGGAATCGCTGAGGCTACGAATGGGACCGGCCAACGCATAGGATTCCTAACCTACGGCTCACTCTAGGTAAATCAACGATCCATCACATAGGCGGCTCGACCGGTCGACACATGTCATCCGACACCTCCACCCCACGTGGGCGATCGAACCCACGTGCCTGCACCGGACTAAACCTAGGGCCGCCGAAGGGATAAGGAAATCTCACCGCCGCGAAGGTCAAGACGCGTTCTCTTTATGTCGAAGGAGAGCCCACGTTTCCCGGCGAACCGCCGGTGTTCGATCCACGTGCCGACACGCGTACCTCGCAATGAATCATGCAACGAGGAAAATATGACGCAATGAGGTATGCGATGTATT
Source organism: Papilionanthe hookeriana x Papilionanthe teres (assembly GCA_022702705.1). Classification (NCBI taxonomy): domain Eukaryota; kingdom Viridiplantae; phylum Streptophyta; class Magnoliopsida; order Asparagales; family Orchidaceae; genus Papilionanthe; species Papilionanthe hookeriana x Papilionanthe teres. The sequence continues at coordinate 25,830,069 of CM040434.1, forward strand.
AAAATAAATAATTCGAGCACAATAAAAAAATGCATCGAAACATATACCTTAGCGGGAGGGGTCTCCCGACGACGGCGAAAGAGGAGGTGGTCACTGGTAAGGTGGATTGCCGTCGAGGGAGCCAAAAAGTATGCCATGTGTCACATTTTTTTGCCAGAGTGGGGGCTGGTCCGCACATCGCTGGCAGGAGGGCAGCTAGCCGGCGGGAAGCATGTCGACGAGGCGTCGCAAGCGAAGGGAGAAGCAACGGCGCGGGCTAGACGTTACCCGAAGGAAGGGCTCGGCCCTCGATCTTGCGCAAGAGGTGGAGAACGAGCTCACCAACACAAAGGGGAGGCGATCCGGCGAGCTCGCCAGGCGGCTTCGCCGGCCGAGAGTGAGGCGGCGCGAGCTTTGGCCGAGAAGAAAAGAGAAGAAGACCGACGCATAGCGAAGGCTTGGCTTGGCCGGCGCGCCGGCGAGGCGGCGCAGTCGGAGGGGAGCCGGCGGCGTCGAACTTTGCCGGAGAGGAGGGGCCGCCGCGCCGGACGCGACGAGGAGGCCGGAGCCTATGGTTTGCGAACCGGGCTCGGCGGGCCGGGAGGAGATCCGGTCGGTGGCGGGCCCGGCCGGTCTTCTCCGGCGACGAGGGAAGTCCGGCGAGGGTACCAGCGACGAGAGAAGGTAGCCCGGGCAGGAGCTCGTGAAATGTCGGCTAGGGCTGCGGCTTTTTGCGATATCCGGGAGAGGGAGAGGGAGTTTTAGCGTAGGAATTTTTAATAGGATAATTAAAATATATAATATATATTATATTATAATAATAATATTATCATCATAATTATCCTCCTCGTAATTTTAACATATATACGTCCTCGCAGCGAAGTAGATGTCCCTCCTAGCTAAAATTGATGTTCCGGACGTACTGGCGCAGTCCGTTTCGTCACCCGGGGTCGTTCGGGGCCGCTCGAGCCACTTTTTGAGCAAATGGGCCAAAAAAGAATAATTCGCATATTTTAAGCCTGGCCGCGGCGTCGTAGCAAAATGAACATCCTCTGTAGGTAAAATCGACGTCCCGGACACACTCGCGTGGTTCGTTTCATCATCCGGAGTCGTTCGGTGACTTTTTGACGATCGGGCTAAAAACGATAATTTGCACAATTTTTACCCCGCCAGCGAAGCTGTAGCAAAATAGACATCCTCCCTAGGTAATATTGATGTCCCGGACACACTCGCGTGGTCCGTTTCGTCTTCAGGGATCATCTAGACAACTTCGGTGACGATCGGGTCAATTCGAGCTAAATTTCGCGCGCGGCGCAACGAATAATACATGTTGGCCCGACCGAACCCATTCGACGTGCAAATGCCGACCGGCCTTCTCCTAAGCGAAAGCCAAAGTCTAGCAAAATGACCCTGGCTGCGTGCCCCTCAACACGTGTCGAAAGGTCCGAATGGATGTCTTGAGCTACAAAGTTAACTCATTTGCATAAGGTTCGACTCTGGTACACTCGAATGGACATCCCGCAGTGACATAAAAAAAATGATGCCAACATATATCTCGATAGCCTTTAATAATTTTGAACTTCACCATTCTCACCCTAAATTTAAAACTTACCACAATCCTTTACCTTATAGACATTTCTTTAGCTTATTATTAATTCATCATAGAGTCTCAATCCTTTCCTTTCACAACAAGTTTTAAGATTATTAATATTTCAAACATACAGTTTTTCTTAATTTAAATAGTTGACTATAGTCCTATTCTCTTATACCAAATATCTTAGCCTACAAATTTACTTTTCATTACCAAAAACTTTCATTCAAGTCCACTAAAGTACTCAAATAAAATCAAAATACAGTTATCTGAAATTGAGCACTATCACAGGAAATCATGTTAATAATTTTGAAAATACTTTAAATGAGAACAACTAACAATTAATTCTTTCCCTCCCCCAAACTTAAATTTTTTAATATCAATAAGATTAGCATATGTAGAAAGAAAAGATCTAAACATATATGTAACTCATACCTCAATATGTTGGGCTTTTCATACCTTTGAGTTTAGGCAGGTCTTCTTTATAAATTAGAACAGTAGGCCTGAAATAGTTAAGAACATATCTACACAAAAATATATGTTAGAAATTTGCAAGGTGAATAAGTTTGAAATCTTAAAACATAAAACATCAACTAAAAATATAACACATTAACATCTAGCTGTTACAATCACAGATTAAACTAATAAACTAAATACAATCACATCACATCCATCAAAATTCAACATATTACAACTTAAAGTTCACAACAAATACATCTAAATACACATTACATCACCAATACTAATCACAGTCTCAAGTACATCACAAATACATCAGAAAATACTAAATACAATGAAAATAAAAAAATACTATACTTCCAATCATAATCTGCAGGAGCTTCACCATCATCAGGTTCATCAGGTTGATATGAAGTGTACTCAAGTTATTGTCGGCATATTTTTAGGTTGAGTGTTGTATTTTTGAAAAGGGTCGCCTACAGAAATTGTCGGCGAATTTTAGATTTTAAATTTAATTTAAATATATATATAGTTTAAAAGATAACATTTGATTTTTGAAAGTAATTTTAAGTTTAAAAGTTTTAAGATATGAAATCAAATCGATCTCACATCCCAAATAGTTTATATAAATGAGCACCGCACCACAAACCGTGTATCTATCCCGAAGAATAGACACACTGCTTGATGATGGGGCTCGATTAAATAAACTAGAAGATTTGTGACATCCATTTGGTTTGTGAACCAATTTTATAAGCCGACAAGTTCCCCCGCTTAATATAAATGAATTAAACGAGGTTTATATTACTCAGGTTCTTAAAATTCCCTATAAGGGCAAGCCCCTATAGTTAATTACATCTTAAGTGACAGAATCACCTAAGAAAACTCTCGATAATAATCGCAGTTCTGCTCTCAAGAATTTCAAAGTTTAAGTTTTCAAGGGATTGAATTTTGGAATTTCAATAGGGAATGGATCAAATTTGGAACATTTTATTTTAGGAGTTCAAAGGAAGAAAGGTAGGAGAAATCACAGATTCGAAGCGAACTTCGGTAATTTCCCGACTATCCTATTGTTTGGCTTGAATTTAGGAAAACCCTAATGTTTATTTAACGTTTTGATCTTGCCAATTTTAGTTAATTAGGACTTATATTCATATGACACAATCATACAAACAGCCTTGAAGATGTGAGGGTTTATGTCGTACCGAACGACTACCTCGGAGTCCTAAGACCGGTTAAGGCTTAATTTACATAACATGATTATGCAAATGCCTAACGAAAAGTTGAGGATTTATGTTGCACTAGGCAAACTACCTCGAAGTCCTATGGTTTGGTTATTTAATTCTAAGAAAGTTTTACTGAAGTAGACTCAGGTTTTGCTGATGACGATGGTCGTGCTGCCTACCATGCTCCGAGCTCCTTGTTGTTGCAGAGGTTTAGTTTTAGAAGATTGTAATCAAAAGAGAAGAGAAGAGTTTGGTTTTAGAAATCTTAAGGTCCAAGTGTTTTTTATATTTTAATTAAAACAAATCTTAAAGTTGATTATAACAACACCGATTAAGATCCCACGTGCTCCATCCTTCCGCATCGTTATTTTTATCGGATTCACTTAGTCGAGATGAATCTGCTAAACTCAACTAAATGAGTTCCACACTTTCATTTAGACCGTGGGAAATCCCGTTAGCAACACGTAGGTTACGTCATCCGAGGTATTCCCGATCATCCAACAAGACGTTTTAATTTAGTTGTAGTTGTAGTTTTGTTGTTTTGTTTGTGATTAAATTTTGAGTTGTTTTATATTTTGAAATGTTGTGGCGGTGAATTTTATCTTGCAATGACTTTTAATTTAGTTTTGGTTTTGGTTTTAGTGGGCTATCCTAAAGGTGTGGGTTTTCATGCAACAGTTGTTTATCATGCAAGAAAAGTAAAGTGCATTTGCAATAAAGTAAATTGCAAGAAGGTAAGTTGCAATAAAATAAAAGCGTACCTGGAGGGTCTTCCCGTCATCCCAAGCTACACTTAAACACAATTTAGGATATTTTAATCATTTAAAGCAAGTTCCTAGGTAAAGCTAAGGGAGGGGTTATGGTTTTCTACCAAGGTCGTACTCCTATAGCTAGTCAATTCCTATGACGTCTAGGTTCTTGTGTTTTGGTTTGAGGACGATTTTCTTCATCAAAGAACAATTAAGTTCAATTGTTCTTATAAACATCCTATCATATTGAGGAAGTGCTTAAGACGAATCTTAAACATCTTTTCAATACCTTTAGGATTGTTTTAAGTCCAAGGGAATTTAATTATACAAAATGAATTAATCATCGAGGAGTTCAAGTTTTGTTATCTTGCTCAGTGAACTAGGATATTTGAATATCCTATGAGTGAAATAACACTTCACTTAACACTCTGTTTAGGAGTTATGACAACATGAGCTTTTAAGGGCAAATTAATATTCAAGTGATTTGTGATTTAATTTAATTTCAATTAATGAGTTTAAGTTTGGAATAGTGTTCAAGTTGTTTTAGATTTATTTTGAATTCTTTATGTCTTTGGTAATGTTATATTTAATTCAATTTAATTTAATTTTAGTTTAATTTAATTTGGTTTAGTTTCACTTTCAATTTAATTTTATTTAATTTAATTAGGTTTAATACACTTTAATATAATTTAATTTAATTTAATATGTTTTAATTTAATTTAATTTTATTTTATTTAATAAGTTTTAATTTAATTTAAATTTAATTTAAAATTTTTAATTTTAATTTAATATTTTATATCTCTTTTTTTATATTTTAAAGATGGTTTAATTTAATTATTAAAGTATTAATTTAATTGAAATTTTGGAAGGATTTAATTTAAATGTTTTAATCTTTAATTTAATTTAATGTTAAGTCTTTTAATATTTTAAATCTTGAATTTGGATTATCATTTTAATTAGGAATTAGATGTTATTGAGGTGATTAATTTAGGGATTTTTTAGATTAAAGAATAAATCTCTTCCTAATAATATCCCTATTTTAATAATTCCAATTTTTTTATTATTCTTCCAAGTTTAATTAATTAATTGATTAAGGTTTATTCCTAAAAATGATTGATGGGTTTCTACCCTTAATTATTTAAATTTCAATCATCCAAATCAGATTAGGATCAAATATTTTACTCTTTCATTTTATTAAGCCTAAAGTTATAATTAAGGGTTAAAATTTTAATTACCATTTTGCCCTTCAAGCTTACTAATTTCATAACTCACTAAATTGAGCTTAAATGAATTTGAAATTTTTATGTGACTTCACTCATATGTCAGTCAAGACATTAGAGGAGAAAATGTGATTTTTCTGCATTTAATTTATTTATGTAATTATTTTTGGTGGAAAATAAGAATTTTCAAGGAAAATTTAATAATATGACCAAGGGAAAGTTTATATCCTTAAGAAAATTATGGGACATTACTAATGACTAGAGGACCACATGGACCAATTTTGGTAATTTTTTGAATTATATTATTGTTATTATAATTATTTTGAGTTTTGGAGTATTAATTAATTTAAAAATAAAATAAAGGTTGAAAAATGAATTTTATATTTTTCAAAAATCTCTCTGATATCAAGAAAACCAGAGAACCAATTTTCTGATTTTTCTTTGATTTATTAGAATTATTTTAGTGGAAATGCTAGAAAATACATTTTTTTAATTTTAAAATTACCTTAGTGGCTTTAAAATTTAATATCTCATCATAGGGACTTAAGAAAAATATTGGGTTTGTTCCTAAATGATTAAAATTCAAAATGTGACATTTTGGTGAATTTTATTATTTTGTGATTTTTATTATTTTTTAATTATTAAAAATATTAAAATAATGTAAAAAATCAACTTTTTTGGAAAATTGCAATTTTATTTTTCTTAAATTCCCTAATATCGAGAGGCTCCAAAACCAATTTGTTGAATTTTTGAAAAGTATTTTGAAAGTTATGAATTTTTGAAGTTCGAATTTGGCTAAATGGCTTAATCAACCCATTTTATAGTGGCCGACCAAGTCCAATCGACTTCGAACTTTTATGGTGGGTTCCTCTGATCCTAAAGGTCAGTGGAGAATCGATTTCAAGTCAATTTGATGTATGATTAGCTCTAATTAATTAAAGCTCCATTTTGGGTGTTTAAGCCAATTAGGGTTATTACAAGTGAGTTAATTCAAAAACCATTTTCCCTAGGGTCCTCTCGGTCATAAGAAACATCACCAAATTTTCCTAGAATTTATTTCACAACATGCTAATTATTAGAATTAAAATACTCGTAATAGTGACCTAGAATTTAGAAATCAATAACTCTTCATAGGGGTGGCCTCCGACTTTGGAAAATTCAGGGAATGTTCCCAAATTCAGAGGCTTCAAAAGCCCTATGGTCTCATACCATGGTGAATTGTATACATGCATGGAGAATTGAAATAGTACAGAGAGTAAATAATTAATTAAAAATAAAATACTTAATGAAATTAAATGATTTCTTTTCTACATTATTCTCCTATGTTCACTGAGCAAGAGGGTATTTTTATTTTATTTTTCTGATTTTCCTACACAAAGTTATAAATTTTTAAAGTTCTGGTAATTAAATAAATAGGAAAAATCCTAATTTTCTACTTAAGTGACGCGGCGCCAGCTCAACCTCGGCAGCTCCGAACGCACACGCGTCGCCTCCTGATTCGGCGCCGCCATCCGACTCAGCGCTCCAGGGCCCCGCGGTTCACGTACCATCGCGCTGTTCGGCTCAATCCAGACCGTCCGCTCGATACACGCTCGATCCGACGGCTCCTAGTCATTGTCTACGACTGGTGTGCACCCGTGACCGTCAACCTTCTAACCCTAATTTCTCACTCGATTCTCAACGGATTTTCGTGTTCTTATGCTTCTATGGATTCGTCTCGAGGAGACGAACACATCCATATGGTAAACATGTATTGAAATTAACTCAAATTAAAAAGAGAATCTCTGTAAGCTCAGGAAGAAGAGTGAGTCCATACCTTTGCTCAGAGAAGTGTGGCTTCAATCTGAGGGTTGTGTCACCTTCGATTGGGTCCAAGCAAGCTCCAGATGAAGTCCCTTGGGCTGGTGAATTTTCCAGGTATGGTTTCGACCACAGCCGATTACAAAGCTTGGAGTCTGGAACAGATGGGTGGCCTGGAGAGGGGACTTTCACTGGGGAACTCCTTCTCTTGACCTTGTGCAGGTGTGAATGATTTTAATTTGAATTTGGTGGAGATTTGGGAGATGTCCTGTTTTTGGGTGGAATTTTGGCTGAGAAATTGGGCTCTGTTGGTGGGGATTAGGGCAAATTATCACTGGGGATCAACTGCTTTAAGTGTGGAGAGTGGTCTGGAGCAATTTTGGCAGGGTTTTAGTAAGGTCTGGTTCAGCACCCCTCGATGGCCGAGAGGAGGTGAGGTTTAAATAGGAGAGGGTGGAGGGCCTCCCAGGAGGGTTTAAGGCTTGGGATCGCTCGCTAGGTCAAGGGAAGAACGACCATGGTGGCCATTGGGCATGGGGCAGCTCGAGCAAGGAGAATTGAATTTTTGGCTCCTCCCAAGGTCTCGGCCATGGTGTTTTCCGGCGGCCTGGTGGCTGGCCGGCCGACACTCGGTCACCATCTTGTTCAGGTGGGTCGTGGCCGGGGTTTAGTGCAATCAATTGGCCATGGACATGTGTAAAGGAGTTTGATTTAAATGGAATGGGAGAAGGCTCATTTTGGCTTGGTTTGGGTCAACCCATGGAAATAGGCTTGGTGCACCTCCCCAAGACCTGATTTTGAGCTGAGGGAATCATTTAGGTCAGCTTAGAAGGAGTGGTGAAGTCTCCATCCATTGTGAGGTGGCTAAGCATGGTTTAGTGTGTGACATGCTTAAGGTAAAAAAGGGTTTAAAAGGGTTTAAGAAAGAGATCCCCTCTCTTGCCATTAATGGTTTGGTGAGGTGGAAAGTAGATTCCATGTCTCTCATGGTTCTCATGGGGCTCATGCATGGCTTCATGGCTCACCTTTGGCTTGGGGAAAAGTTTGGTCAATTTCATGAAAAAGGCTTTAAAAATTTTGGTAATTTAGGGGTGATTTGATGGGATTTGGCATATGGCTTGATTTGGATTTATTTTATCATGGATTTAGAACTTAGGAGATGGTTTTATCAAATGGATGATGATAGAGGATTGTCATGTGGGCTTTGGGCCTTTTGAAATTATTTTTGATGGGCTTTTAGGAAGGCGTATGGGGATGGGCCTTTAGGTTTAAGAATGAATTCATGGATGGGAATTTTGTAGAAGTTTGGGCCAAATAATTGTTGGGTTTGGTTTAGGGATATGTCATGAGTGATTTGAAATGAGTTTGGAGTGATTTGGGTTTGAATGGGGTTGGATTTGGGCCTCTTTGGTAAATGGGCCAATGTAGGTCAAATTGGGCTAACTTGGGCCAATGTTGGGCTAGGGTTGAAATTGATGTAAAATTAATGTTGGGAAATGTTTATGGGAGTGTTTCAAAGAGGTTTTGACTTTGGTTGGGTTTTGATTTTGGGGTTTGGGCTTATTCTGGGTTAGGTTTGGGTTTAGGTCAAAATTGGGCCTTTTAGCTTTGGGTTGAATTTGAGTGGGGTTTGGGTCTAAATTTTGGGTAAATCATGTTAGTGTTTTGTTTGTGGGGATTTTAGGGTTTAGAAAATATTTGGGGTTAATTGGAGTTGAATTAGGTTAGTTTGGGCTAAGTTTGGGTCATGGGTCCAAATTGGGCTTTAAGGTCAAAAGTGAAATTGGATTCAAATGCCAATCAAATTGGACTTGGATTTGGTCTATATTGGTGTTGGGGATGTTGAATTGAAGTTTAGAATTGAATTGGACCAGAATTTGGGTCAATTGGGTAGGTTTGGTTTGACATTGGGTTCATTTTGGGTTAAAATGGGTCAAATTGGGGATTTTGACAAAAGTGGGGTAAATTGACAAAATTGGCCCATGGTGTAGTTTAACAAAATGAAATTGGGAATATTTGGGATTTTCTGGAATTTTATGGGAATTTTTGGATTTTTTGGCTAAGAGGGGCATTTTGGGTATTTGGAGGGTATTGGGAGGTATTTTTGGAATTTTTGGTATTTTTGGCTATGAATGGTCAATTTGAGTAATGTGGGAATGTTTGTGATTGGTTTTGAGGAATTTTGGGTATTTGGAGATTTTGTTGAAAATTTTGGGTAATTTCAAGGGTTTTGGGTAGGCCAGGCAGGTGTAGGGTCCTGGGGGTCAAAATTTTGAAATTTTAGAAAATTGAAGATTGGGTAAATTTAAGTGGAATGAAATCATTTTGGTTGAGCCATGAAGCCATATCAAGCCTATATGAGCCATGAAGGGACTCATTTGAGGCATTCACTATGTTGTTCCTAACCCTCTTAGCCAAGGGCTTAGGGGTTAAGGACCATCCATATGAATCACCTTCATGAGTCAGGAGGTCAAGTTGGGTATAGGTGTGGTTTTAAAAGGTGTGTTAAAGTGTAGTGTATAAGTGTAGTGTGTGTGTAAGTCAACCCTCACCAGACCAGGCCACCCGAAGGCGCTCTAAGTGCCAAAGAGTCCTATAGGAACTCATCCTTTAAACTTCCACATTTGATTTCAACCCTCTAGGTTATTAGGGGTATATAGTCAAGTTTGTGGAGTTTGCAGGGAGTTAAGAAGTGGTTTGAATTTCTAAGTGGTGGGTCCCAATTCTAATCCTCTAGAATAGTCAAAGGAAAAGCCTAAGGCTAGATCCTAAGTACTAAAGAGAGAAAAGAAGACCTCATTAAAAATGAGGTCAACAGTTACGTAGGGAATACATCACTAGTGTCTCCCCTAAGAAATTTTATCTGTGCGTCATGATAAGCTATGTAATATTCTCGCCACCACACTTAATAATCATCATTTATCTTGTTCCTTGCTTCTAGTCCCTCTACTCTGGTATTTAACTTTTCTAACTGATCCATAACAACATACAGAGAAGGTTCCCTAGATGTGGATGGTCTCTCCTGATTAGAAGAAGTTACATCAGCTTTCTTACTCCATTTTTATCCTACATGGGCTTCATAAGTTGTTAGGCTTAATTTACTTATGGGCTTCAGGGGGTGGACTACCTCATCATTATCTTCAGTTGCTACACATGACTGAATACACAAGTCATGAATCAGGCTGGGGTGTCCTAATCCACCTGTAGTCTCTCCTTTTGAATTAGTCAAAATACTTTTATGATTGATAGCCCCAACATTGATATTCTTCATGTTCTGAATACAGTAATTCAGAACACCTCTCTCTACAGTTACTTTGCTGTGATGGCTGGTAGGCATAAGTCTTGCAGAAATGAAATAATGTCAGGCTTTCGATACAGAATTCAATGTAGAAAGGGGGAAGTTAACTTTTTACCACTGTTTAATCTTCCATTACCCTTTTACATCAGTCAAATAATTCATAATCATATCAAGTACCTCATTAGTAACTAGAAAATTCTCATATTCACTAGAGAAATGTTCTCTCAACAGGTAAAATGCATTGATGCGTGCGGGGGTAAACTCTACAATTTGTCCTCTAACAAGGATTAATTCAATCTCAGAATAGTATAAATTAACATAAAATTCTCTCACAATCCCCAGCATCACTTCAACAGTAAAATAGTAAGAAATCTCCCATTGACTATTCACAATTAATTCTTCGATTACACCTCAAAGATTTTCAAAGGCTTTTTCTTGAATACACTTCTTATTACTAAGAAATGTACTAAAGAGGGAATAAGCTTTGAAATTTACAAATATACTCTCATCATACTCAAATTTTCTCTTCCCTTTCGCCATTCTTGGAGCCATTTTTCTAAAAATATCAAATTAATCCAAATCAATCTCAAAATTACAATTTAATAGGCTCCAAAGTAAATTTAAGTAAATAAGAACTTCAACACCATGGAAAATCTTCAATTTTTCTCTAAAAACCTCAAAGCTTCAGATCTTCCTAATGTAGGAGATTTCCAAGGTCAAAATCGAAAAAATTTAGTTTAAAGTGAAGCTCTTACCGAGTGAAGATGAAATCTGAACTTTTTTTGCCACAAAATCGCTTCAAATCCATATGTAAGTGAGCCCTAGGTGCAAAAATTAGCCTTAGCTGGATGTAGAAGATGAAGGTTTGGGTAAAAATTGTGGGTCCTAGGGTTAAATCATGGGATTTGAGGGTTTAAGGGCCTATTTTCTGTCAGGCGCGATGCAGCGCTAGTGACAGCGCCATCCCGCGCTGGTTTAATTTTTTACCAAACTTTCATTTTGTCCAAATTCTTTCCAAACTTCGATTTGATTCATTTTTTAATGTTGTTTATGATATTTAAGAAAGATTAGGACTTAATTAAGTGTCAATCAAACAAAAATAACACATCAAACAAGCAAAACACTCAATAACTGTGGGTTGCCTCCCACAAAGCGCTTGGTTTAACGTCGTCAGCTCGACATAACCTCGGGTTATTCAAGTTGATCCAACATTAAAACCTCTTTAAAATTAGGTCTATTGCCTTCAAAATATGGTTTTAATCATTGTCCATAAACTTTGAATATTTTTTCAGATTTAGGGCCTTCAATAATCACAGCTCCAAATTGATAGATTTTTACACAGTGAAAGGTTCTATCCATCTAAATTTCATTTTCCTAGGAAATAATTTCATTCTTGTATTGTATAATAAAACTATTTTTCCTATTTCAAATTCCTTTTTAACAATTTTCTTATCATTCCATATTTTTCTTCTCTCCTTGTATATTCGATCATTATCATATGATTCATTTATGATTTCTTCCAACTCATTCAATTGCAACAATCTTTTCTCACCCGCATCTTTCAAATTAAAATTCAATTTCTTTATCGCTCACTATGCTTTATATTCTAACTCAAATGGCAATTGACAAGTATTTCCAAAAAAGGGGACATTTCTATAAGAGTTTTCTAAGCAATTTTGTATGCCCATAAAGCGGTGTCTAATCTAGCGGACCAATCTAATTTCTCAGGATTTATGGTTTTTTCTAAAATTTATTTAATTTACGGTTTTGATACCTCAGCCAAGCCATTAGTTTGGGGATGATAACCTGTAGAGATTCTATGCCTAATATTATATTTTTCTACCAATATCTGAATCAAATTATTCTTAAAATGAGATCCTCCATCTGTGATAATTACTCTAGGCATTCCATATCTTGTGAAAATATTTTTCATCAAAAACCTTGAAACACTTCTAGCATCACACTTAGGTAAAGTATTGCCTCAATACATTTTGATACATAATCAATAGCAATTAATATATCTAAATTCCCAAATGAAGGTATAAATGGTCCCATAAAATCTAATCCCCAAGCATAAAAAATCTCAACTTCTAAAGTAAAATTAAGAGCCATTTCATTTCTTCTACATATATTGACTATTCTCTGAAATTGATCACAGGTTTTGATAAATCTATAAACATCTCTATCAATTCTCTGAAATCGATCGAAAGGAAAAGAAAATTTTGATTCCGAAAAATTTGTCAGTTCTAAAGTGGAGAATCGTTACGTCGATGCACTTGCACCACAGAAATTGATTCCATAACAAATTTATAGTAAACTAGGAGGAGAAATTGAGGAGATGATTACTAGAAGGTATTGGGAAAGATGTTGTTGCTTCTCTGTTGTTGCATTGTTTCTGTGGTGAGAGAGTTTTATGCTAACTTACCAGCAGCAGAAGACAATTTGGTGATGGTTAGGGGGCAACAAGTGGATTTTTCATCTGCGGTAATTAATACTTTTTATCGATTACCTTCTGTGATGTTTTGTTTTTATGTAAGTTTTCATCCTTCCGAGGGAGAATTAGATGAGATTATGGCCTTTCTTACTGATGGAAGATGTTTGTGAAAGATTACAAATGACAGAAGAGTGAATTTTTAAGCCTCTAAATTGAATGCCACTTCAAAGGCATGACATTACTTTATCTCATCTAAGCTTTTGACTTCAAGTCATGTCAGTGAAGTTACTAGGGAGAGAACTATTTTGAACCATTGTATTCAGCAGGGAAAGCCTTTAGATATTGGAGCTATTATTTTTTATTATATTTTGAACTGTGTCAGAGCTGCTACTACTGCAAGTATAGGATTTCCATCTTTTATTTATTCACATTGTGAGCAGTCTGGTGTTAAGTCTGAAACATGGGAAGAGGTTCTTCAGTCCCTCAGACCTATTACCAGTGTAAATGTGAAGACTTACACTGTACATTCAATATTTGGCTAGAAAGGAGGACCTGTAGAGCTTACAGTGCTTCTGGTTCTACTACTTCTACTTCTCGTGCTTCTACTACACATGCATCATCTTCCAGAGATTCACAAATGGATTATTTCAGAAGATTTTAAAGAAGGTGATTCTTACCTGAGAGCATGTTAGAGATATGGATGGTAAGATTGAAAATATTGAATGGTACATTGTAAAACATGATGAATATGAGGAGAATTATCAATAATACACAGACATAGTGATTAGAGGAGATCACAGTGTGGAGATGCCTCCTCATCCTTTTTATATACCTTATGTCACATCCAGAGACTGGAATGAAGAAGATGAGGATGATGATTAGGATTGTTGTGTTCGGTTTGTGATGTTGTTATGTGATTTTCTTATGTGTTGTGATGCTTTTATTTTAATGTTTTCATATGTAATGTGATGTATTTTGCTATGAACTCTAATGTTGTGTGGATTATAGTTGGATTATTTTCTATTATGCACATTCAGATGTTTATGTGTTGGGTTGAGGAATAATAATGTAATAGGTGATGTGTTTGTGGTAGTAAATGTTTTTATGTGTTTTTAGTGTTTAAGTTTTTAGTAGTGTCTAGTTTAGTTTCTACAAATATTAGAAAATTTAGAACACTATTAGAAACCATTATTTATATAACATGTTTAAACTTTTAAAAATTTGCAACCATTTATTTTCTAGTATGTTGTGATTTGTGTTAGTGTGCATTTGCTTTGAAAACCTCCACTATTATAGAAGTACTTTGAAATTTTGAAATTTTTATTTTACAAAAAAGTGAAAAACTGAATTTGATTTCTTTTTACTCCTTGTTTTTTTAACTGTTATACTTGCATATTTAGAATATTAAGATTCCTGCAAGTATGTTATTCTAGTTTTTTAATTCTTACCCATATATCATTCTTTTGCTTAAATGTTTTATCCTAACTAAAAAAATTAAAGTATGGGGGGAATTTAAAAAAAACAATCTTTTAAAAAACTAAAATTTTATTTGTTCTTAAGAATACTTAAATAAAATTTGATTTTTGATTGAAATAATTATGTATATGAAGTTATATTAGGGAAGCAAAATTTTGAATATAGAAATGAGTAAGAGAGTTTAGCTAAAATTTATAGTAATGATGAAAAATTTAAAGTTAAAATTTTCTTATTAAAGAAATATTAAATATAATTAAACTATCTTTAGTAAGAAGTGTTATATTTTTGGATAAATATAAGATTTGACCTTTTATTTTTTTCAAAGCTTAAATTTCTTTTATTGAGAAATAATTTTCAACACTATTATTATTATTTTTAAGTGAAGGATATATATCAGACCTTTATTGTAAATGTAAGGGTGGAATTCAAAACCATTAAAGGCCTATCCAGATACAGTAATCCTTGTCTTGTAAAAAAAGGAGAAAAGAAAAAAAGAAAATGTAAAAAGAAAAAGAAAAAAAAGAAGAAAAATAGTATGTAAAAAGGAAGGAGAAGCTAGAGGATTTAAGGGCCTAAACAAAAATTGGTTCTATACCTAAAGTTTAAAATATAAGTTTTGAGAAAATCTAAAGCTTAAGGTTATTATATAGTAAGTAAAGTTATTTCCAAATGAAAATTTTTAAGTGAGAAAGGTGAAATGTTTGAATCCTATATTTTGAGAAATCTACAAGTATTTCTGAATTAAATAGGAACTAATATTTTTCATTATCCTTTACTTAAGAATCTTCTAAACTTTAAGTTGGTCTCAGTTGCTAAAAAAATTTCTAAATTAGACTATTTCATTTCTAGAACAAAATTTTGAAAGCTTCCTAAAGAAACTCATTTACATAATTTTCATGTTAAGATTTGCTATTTGACTAAGTGCCACTTGAGGACAAGTAACATTTTATGTTTGGGGGATTTGATATACCTAAAATATATATTATTTTTAAGCACATTTTATACCTATTTTTGATGATATTGCACTTTAATGGAAGGTATTTTTGTGTTTTTCTTGTAGGTATGATTAAAATGAGTGATTATGATGAAAGGAGCAAAAGAGGATCAAATTTGGAGCAAAAACTGAAAGATGTACAAAATTGGCCTCTGGCGCCGGCTGGCTGGCTCATAGGCACCATAGTTAAAGTAACGAATTTATTTGATTTTGGCACAAATTTGAAGAGGTTTTTGAAGCATCCTTTGGAAGTTAGTGAAGTCAACTTCACTAACTTCCCATCAGCGCCAAAACTCATTTAAAATTTGAATGGATGGATGCATTCTTGGTAAATACATTGAATCTGGACATATTTTGAAGAGACACCAAGGCACCTTTTGGAAAATTTTAAAAAGAAGATTGAAGATTAGAAAAATGGGTTGTTGTTGGAGGGTGTGATTAGTGTTAAGGGTCAAGTTTACGTTAGATATTTATTGAGAGTACATCTTTCCACTTCATCACTTTTATTATCATTTGTATCTAGTTTTCATTAAGAGTAGAATAGAGATTTGGACTCAATTAAGTTGGGCGCCAACCTCTATTGTGTATTATAAGGGGAAAGCAAAGTTTCAAAGGAACTTCAAGAGTCTTGTGAATAGGATTTTTATATAAGTGTTTATTTTTGTTTTACATTTTGTTTTTAAGTAAAACTTGTGTTTTCACTCTGATTTCTACTTTCAAATCAAGTTGAGATTTTGTTTTCTCCTTGGATTCTGAGTAGTTTTCTTTATCATATTCATTTTAAATGATGAAGTAATTAAATTATGGAAGGAAGTTGTGTAAAGTATAGGATTTCCATGTTGGAAGAAGTTGTGATGATTCACTACCTTGCACTTCATTTACTTCTTGATCTGGCCAATTAAGATGTTAAAATTTGTTGGGAGATTATGAAAGATCCATTACGGTATTGTCTCAATCAACAATTGGAAAGAATCACATGCAATTGTATGGATGAGAATTGTAGTCGATATGGTTGGGTGTAAATAAATAGGAAGATATGCTTATAATGGGGAGTAAAATTAGAGGACTTTAGAGTGACAAGCTAAAGCCCCCTAATTTAATTTGATATGAAAATTTTTGTTATGAGATGTTAGCCCCCAGGTGGAGGGAATCGAGGGAACTCTAGAGTGAGAGCTGGTATCTTTCCTGCCTAACCCATCAACAAGATTTCAAATCATCAAATTAACCAATATTCTTTATAGAACCAAGTAAGGGTAAAGAAAATAATTTCTTCTATTTAGCAAACACATTTTAGATACTTCCACAATAAATTTCCATAATTATTACTGATTCATTGAAATAGGAAAAATATATTTTATTCTCATTTGCTTTTATACTATTTTATAGTTGTGTTAACTTTAGTTGTTTGCTTTACTTTTTATTCAGAAAATACCAAAAAAAATTTGAAAAACTTTATATCTTAAAACATACTTTACAAAATCATTGTAAAAAGTAAAAAGTTATTTTTCTTATTTCTTTAAATTTTTAGACATTTCTCTGTGGGTTCGATTTCTCGGAGCTTAATTAAAAAGTCATATATTACTTGATAAACGATACGTATGCTTGCATAGTATCCCATATTACAAATAATTAAAGTACAATTTCATATCTAAAACTTAAGGATAAATATTCGGGGATCAAAGATATATATCAACAATAAAATACCTTCCAAAATGGGATCTAGCGGTCCAGGGGCTTGAGCACGGTTGAATCCGACTTGGTCACGCTCAAAACTAGTGTGTTCATCGATCCACTTTAAAAATACCTATTTTTATGCCTTATTTATATTCAATTCTTAATGATATTAAGCTTTAATGAAAGGTATTTTTATGTTTTTGGATGTAGGTGATAAAAAAAGAGTTCAAGAAGGAAAAGGAGCAAAAATAAAGCTAAAAAGCAAAGTTGCCAAAATCTTAAGTTCGGCGCCAGCGCTGGAATCCGCGCCTAAGCACCGGCTTGATATCGAAGCAATGAAGAATTTTTTACAACTTCGAGCAGTTATTTTGACGGTGTTAAGTCGTTATCGGACCTTCTAAGACCGGAAGTTACTCTTAATACATAGTGACATGTGATACAATGCATCTCGGACACGGAAAACAGCTTTAATCGCGAAGAGGTGCGATCCAAAGTGAAGAGGTACGAAGACTTGGTCACGGAGTCTGGTGCCTAGGCGCGCATTCCGGCGCCTAGGCGCCACAGTTACTTTCTAGAAGATACATTGTATTTGGACGAATTTTGAAGAGGTGCCTTAAGGAACCCCTGACCATTTTCAGAGCTCTATAAATAGGAGATATTTCTACAGAAAAAGTGCCCTCTCTCTCCATCCATCTAGCCCCGCCTAGATCTCTAGCATCCGGAGATTGATTTAGAGAGCCACCATATTTTTTTCTTAAGTATTTAATGAGTTTATTTTAGTTATTTTGAGTGTTACTACTCAATTCCTTGAGTAGTAAGTGTGAGTTTGCAAGTGTTGTTGTTGTTGAAGTTTTGTACCTTGCAATTGGTGTCAGTAGGAGTCTGCGGATCACTTGAAAGAACATTCAAGATAAGTATTTGTAACTTGGTTCAAAGTTTTATAAATATATTTTGTTGTGTTAATTCAATGTGTTCTGAGTAGTTACTTTTCTTTCTCCTTTCAACTATGAAAAGATAATAAGATAATTTAATTTCGTTAGAGAACTTAACTTAAAATTTTTAATTATTGCGATGATATTAATACCTGATCTTCATTTACTTTTTAAACTAGCCATTTGAATTGTTAAAACCTGTTGAAGAATTCTGAGACCTATCCGGAGATAAATTCTTAACAAGTAGATATCACATGAATCATTGGGTAATCGAAGGCCTTGAGCGGGTTATTTAAGGTGAAGTGCAAATAAATAGAGAGATATTGTTTATTAGACATAGAATTGATTAGTGTGTAGAGTGACAGACTAAATTTTAATAATTTGGTTTATAGAAAAGGAACGGGTCACTAGTAGGGCCGACCATACAGACCCTTGGACATCTAGAAGTGTGAGCCTATATTAACCCATTCTACTAATAATACATCCTGAACTAATCTATAAATTAGCTAATGTTCTTTATACTTTCGAGCAAAGGTAAAGAATAGGAATGCTTCTATTTGGCGCAATACCATAATTTTAAGTTCTCAATGAATGATAATTATTCTGAAAAATCTTGGATTAGTTGAAAAAGGAGAAAGTTGTTTTATTTATACTTGCATTAACATTTTACTTTATTGTTGCTTATTTTCATTTAGTAGAAATTTAATTAAACTTAAAAAATTAGAATTTTGAAAAGAAATAAAAATAATAATTACTTTTAATTTGAAAATCTAATATATTTCTTAAAATAATTTTCACTTAATCTTCCCTATGGGATCAATAATCAGGACTCTAATAGAGCCCTGTGTTACTTGAAACGATACGTATACTTGCATTTGAAATTGTGACTTTTATAAAAAATTATTATAAATATTTAAATACAAATTCATAAATTCTTGCATTCGTAAAGTTCGATTCAAGTTTTTTGCACCGTTGTCGGGGAAGATAGAAAAGAAGTGAAAGAAAGAATATTAAGAAAGAAAGAAAGAAAATTTTTAGATTTCTCAAAGTAAAAATATTTTATATACTTTTATTTATTTTAATATATATATATATATATATATAATATAAATAATACAAAAACATTTACAAAAACAAAAATATCAAAAAGAATTTATTTTACTTTTATGTGTAGTTCTGGATCTGAAGGATTATTACCTTTTGATTCTGAATTAGAAAGAACTGTTAAAAGAATTAGAAAAGAAAAACAAATTCAAAAATATCAGAAAATAGCTAACTTACATAACAATAATCAAAATCCAATATAAATTAATGAACAAAATGTTTATAAACCATTAAGGGATTATGCAAACCCTACAAACTGATGAACTTCATATTAGTATTCAAATGCCAGGTATAGATGCTAATTCTTTTGAGCTTAAACCTTCTATTATTCAAATGGTTCAAAATAATCAATTTTGAGGAACACCAAAAGAGGATCCAAATTTACACCTTACTAGTTTCTTAGAACTTTGTGCTACCTTTAAATATAATAATGTTTCTGATGATGTTATTAGGCTTAGACTCTTTCCTTTTTCCTTAAAAGATAAAGCAAAGATGTGACTTAACTCAATAACAACTTATTCTATTAAAACTTGGGCAGATATGACACAAAAATTCCTTGCTAAATATTTTTCTCCTTCTAAAACTGCTAAATTAAGAAATGATATTACTTCATTTATGCAATTTGATGGAGAAATAATTTATGAAGCATGGGAAAGATTTAAAGAACTATTAAGAAAATGTCCTCATCATGTTTTACCAGATTGATTAATTATTCAAACATTTTATAACGGACTTATTGGATCACTTAGATCTATTATAAATGTTGCTGGTGGTGGTTCTTTAATGGCTAAGCCATTTGATGAAGCTTATACTTTAATTAAAGAAATGACTAATAGTAATTTTCAATGGCCTTCTGAAAGGGTTAATCTAAAAGAGTGGCAAGTATTCAAGATAATGAAGCATTTTCTATTTTAGCTTCACAAGTGGCTGCGATATCTAAGAAATTGGATAATTTTACTATTAACATGTCGCATGTAAGTAATGATAATTCAGCAAATATTGATGATTCTCAAACAATAGAAACATTACAAGTTATTGCTAGTAAAACTAATAACCCTTATTCAAATTATTATAATCCAGGTTGGAAAAATCACTCTAATTTTAATTGGAATAATGGACATTAACAATGGAGTAATAATCAAGTTAATCCAACAAAAAATTGGAACAATCAAGGAAATTCAAACTTTAGACTAACTTATCCTCCTAGTTTTAACAATCAGCAGAAAAAGTTATCTGTAGAAGAATTGATCTTGCAACTAGGTAATCAGCTACAAAGTCAACACACTGCTATTCGAAAAATTGAGAATTAGATGGGTCAAATTGCTAATTTTATTAATTACAGACCTCAAGGAACACTGCCTAGCAACGTCAAAATTAATCCAAAAGAAACCGGAAAAGACCATGAACAAGCAAAAGCTGTACAACTTAGAAGTGGAAAGGAATTAAAAGAGAAGATTCAGAATGAAA
This sequence comes from Papilionanthe hookeriana x Papilionanthe teres, assembly GCA_022702705.1. Taxonomy (NCBI): domain Eukaryota; kingdom Viridiplantae; phylum Streptophyta; class Magnoliopsida; order Asparagales; family Orchidaceae; genus Papilionanthe; species Papilionanthe hookeriana x Papilionanthe teres. The sequence goes on from CM040434.1 coordinate 25,850,469, forward strand.
TTGAAAAAGAGAGAGAAGTTGAAGAGATTGAAAAACCTAAAGAAACTCTTTCTCCAAGTAAAGATCAGACTGTATGTCCTATTAAAGTGAAAGTTGAAAGACCACCACCACATTTTCCTCAAAGACTAAAATAGTAGAAGCTTAACCATCAATTTTCAAAGTTCTTTGAAATTTTTAAGAAACTTACCATCAACATTCCTTTTGCTGAAGCTTTGGAACAAATGTCGAGCTATGCAAAATTTATGAAGGATATTTTAAGCAAGAAAAAGAAATTTGAAGCTTATGAAACTGTTGCATTAAGTGAAGAATGTAGTGCATGTCGGCATATTTTTAGGTTGTGTGTTGTATTTTGAAAAGGGGGTCACCTACAGAAATTGTCGGCGAATTTCTTATATTTAAATTTAATTTAAATATATAGTTTAAAAGATAACATTTGATTTTGAAAGTAATTTTAAGTTTAAAAGTTTTAAGATATGAAATCAAACCGATCTCATGTCCCAAATAGTTTATATAAACGAGCAACGCACCACAAACCGTGTATCTATCCCGAAGAATAGACACACTGCTTGATGATGGGGCTCGATTAAATAAATTAGGAGATTTGTGACATCCGTTTGGTCCGCGAACCAATTTTATAAGTCGACAAGTTCCCCCGCTTAATATAAATGAATTAAGCGTGGTTTATATTACCCGGGTTCTTAAAGTTCCCTATAAGGGCAAGCCCCTATAGTTAATTACATCTTAAATGACGGGAATCACTTAAGAAAACTCTCGATAATGATCGATGGTTTTGCTCTCAAGAATTTCAAAGTTTAAGGTTTTCAAAGGATTGAATTTTGGAAATTCAAAAGGGAATGGATCAAATTTCGAACAATTTATTTCAGGAGTTCAAAGGAAGAAAAGTATGAGAAATTGAGGATACAAGAAGAATCTTGGCAACTTCTCAAACAATCCTATTGTTTGGCTTCAATTTGGGGATTCATTTAATGTTTCATCTTGCCTGTTTTAATTAATCAGGACTTATATTCGTATGACACAATCGTACGAATAGCCCCGAAGTTGTGAGGGTTTATGTCATACAGAACGATCACCTCGGAGTCCTAAGACCGGTTAGGGCTTAATTTACATGATATGATCATGCAAATGCCTAACAAAGAGTTGAGGATTTATGATGCACTAGTGCAAACTACCTCGAAGTCCTATGGCTTGGTTATTTTATTCTAAGAAAGTTTTGCTGAAGTAGACTCAGGTTTTGTTGATGACGATGGCCGCCCACCATGCTCCGAGCTCCTTGTTGTTGCAGAGGTTTAGTTTTAGAAGTCATAAATCAGGAGATGAGAGAAGTGTTTTGGTTTAGAGAAAATCTTAAAATCAAAGTGTTTTTAGTGTTTTAATTAAAACAAATCTTAAGGTCGATTAAACGAACCGATTAAGATCCCACGGTTCCGTCATCCCGCACCATTATTTTCATCGAATTCACTTAGTCCGTATGAATTTGCTAAACTCAACCGAATGAGTTCCACACTTTCATTTAGACCATGGGAAATCCCGTTAGCAACACGTGGGTTACATCATCCGAGGTATTCTCGATCATTCAACGAGACGTTTTAATTTAGTTGCAATTATAGTTTTGTGTTCTGTTTGTGATTAAATTTTGAGTTGTTTTATATTTTGAAATGTTGTGGCGGTGAATTTTATCTTGCAGTGATTTTTAATTTATTTTTGGTTTCAGTTTTAGGGACTACCCTAAAGGTTTTGGTTTTCATGCAATAGTTGTTTATCATGCAAAAAAGTAAAGTGCATTTGGAATAAAGTAAATTGCAATAAAATAAAAGCGTACCTGGAGGGTCTTCCCGTCATCCCAAGCTGCACTTAAAACACATGTTAAGGCATTTAAATGTTTCATCAAGTACCTAGGTAAAGCTAAGGGAAAGGTTTTGGTTGTCTACCAAAGTCCTAATCCTATAGCTAGTCATCTTCTATGACGTCTAGGTTCTTGTGTTTTGGTTTAAGGACGATTTTCTTCATCAAAGAACAATTAAGTTCAATTGTTCTTATAAATATCCTATCATATTGAGGAAGTGCTTAAGACAAGTCTTAAACATATTTTCAACACCTCTAGGATTGTTTTAAGTCCAAGAGAATTTAATTATACAAGTGAATTAATCATCCAAGAGTTTAAGTTTTGTTATCTTGCTCAATGAATTAGGACATTTGAATATCCTATAAGTGAAGTAACACTTCACCTAATACTCCATTTAGGAGTTATGATAACAAGAGCTTTTAAGGGCAAACTGATATTTTTGTGATTTAATTTAATTTTAATTAATGGATTTAAGTTTGGAATAGTGTTCAAGTTGTTTCAGATCTATTTTGAATTCTTTATGTCTTAGGTGATGTTATATTTAATTTAATTTAATTTAATTTAATTTAATTTAATTTAATTTGGTTTAGTTTTAATTTTAATTTAATTTTATTTTTTTAATTTTAATTTAATTTAGACTTTATTTTAATTTGATTTTATTATTTTTTTTATTTAATTTAATTTAATTCAATATGTTTTAATTTAATTTAATTTATTTTAATTTAATTTTAATTTAATTTAATTTTAATTTTAATTTAATATTTTATTTTTTATGTTTTAAAGATGATTTAATTTAATTGTTAAAGTATTAATTTAATTGAAATTTTGGAAGGATTTAATTTAAATGTTTTAATTTTAATTTAATTTAATGATTAAATCTTTTATTATTTTAAATCTTGAGTTTGGATTATCATTTTAATTGGGAATTAAATATTATTGAGGTGATTAATTTAGGGACTCTTAAATTAAAGAATAAATGTCTTCTAAATAATATCCCTATTTTAATAATTTCAATTTTTATTAATCTTCCAAATTTAATTAATTAATCGATTAAGGTTTATTCTTAAAAATAATTGATGGGTTTCTACCCTTAATTATTTAAATTTCAATCATCCAAATCAGATTAGGATCAAATATTTTACTCTTTCATTTTATTAAGCCTAAAGTTTTAATTAAGGGTTAAAATTTTAATTACCATTTTGCCCTTCAAGCTTAATAATTCCATAACTCACTAAATTGAGCTTAAATGAATTTGAAATTTTCATGTGGCTTCACTCACATGTCAATTAAGAAATTAGAGGAGAAAATGTGATTTTTCTGCATTTAATTTATTTATATAATTATTTTTTGTAGAAAATAGGGGTTTTCAAGGAAAATTCAATAACATGACCAAGGAAATGTTTCTATCCTTAAAAAAATTATGGGATGTTCCTAATGACTAGAGGACTATTTGGACCAATTTTGGTGATTTTTTGAATTAATTTTTATTTATTAGAATTATTTTGAGTTTTGGAGTATTAATTAATTTAAAAATAAAATAAAGGTAGAAAAATGAATTTTATATTTTTCAAAAATATCTCTAATATTAGGGAAACCAGAGAACTAATTTTCATAATTTTCTGATTTTTCTTTGTTTTATTAGAATTATTTTAGTGAAAAGGTTGGAAAATACATTTTTAATATTAAAAATTACATTAAACCTTTAAAATTCAATATCTTATCCTAGGAACTTAAGAAAAATATTTGGTTTGTTCCTAAGTGTTTAGAATTCAAAATATGACATTTTAGTGTTTTTTAATATTTTTATGATTTTTATTATTTTTTAATTATTAAAAATATTAAAATATTGATAAAAATCAACTTTTTTAGAAAATTACAATTTTAATTTTTCTAAGTTCTTCTGATATCAGAGAAGCTCCAAAACAATTTTTGTGAATTTTTGAAAAGTATTTTGTGAGTTATGAATTTTTAAAGTTTAATTTTATCCATTTTGCTTAAGAGGCTTAATCAACCCATTTGGTGGGGTTAATCAAGTCCAATTGACTTCAAATTTTTATGAGATGTTCCTCTGATCCTAAAGATCAGTGGAGAATTTTTTCAAGTTAATTTGATGTGTAATTAACCCTAATTAATTAAAGTTCAATTTTGGGTGTTTAGGCCAATTAGGGTTGTTCCATGTGAATTAACTCAAAACCTATTTTTCCTAGGTTTCTCTAGTCATAAGAAACATCACCAAATTTTCCTAGAATTTATTTCTTAACATGCTAATTATTGGAATTAAAATACTCAAAATAGTAACATGCAATTGAAAAATCAATAACTTCTCATAGGGATGGCTTCTGACCTTGGAAAATTCAGGGAATGTTCCCAAGTTCAGAGGCTTCAAAAGCCCTATGGTCTCATGCCATGGTGAATTGCCTATGCAAATGAAGAATTAAAACAATGTAGAGAGTAAATAAATCATTAAAAATAAAATACTCAGTAAAATTACTTGATTTCTTTTCCACATTATTCTCCTCTATTCACTGAATAAGAGGGTATTTTTATTTTATTTTTATGATTTTTCTACACAAAGTTATGCATTTTTGAAGTTTAGGGTCAAAAATAAATAAAATATTTCATTTTCCCGCTCAATCGCCACGTGTCGCTCCCCGATTTGCCGGCGCGGTTCTGTTCATGGATGCAGCCATCGTCCAACTCCATCGCCCCGTCCGTCGGAAACACGCCTCGATCGGACGGCCGTCGCTTCTCTCCCCTAGTTCTATTCACCCAAAACCGTCCAACTTCAAACCTTGATATCTCCCTCGATTCTCAATGAAATTGAATGAATTTTTTTTAAAATGATCGTCTAATCGAGTAGCACACATCTATACGGTGATGATATACTTAAAACATGTGAATAATTACATAAAATTAAAACATGCTCGGTTGGAGGAGAAAAAATTTAATACCTTTGTCCAAGAGGTGATGCCTCAATCGGAAGTGATCGGATCGAGCTTAGGAGTGCTTGGAGAATCTTTGGGAACAATTTGGCAGAGTTTACCCAAGGTAATCTTTGCATCTCCTCTCCTTGGTCATGGAGGTGGGGTTTAAATAAGAAAGGTTATGGTGGAGCTTGGGTGGCCATGAGGGTTTGGCTTAGTTCATTCATCAAGGTTATTTTGGCTGAGAAAAACTCACATGATTGAGCTTGATCTTGGTGCAATCAATTGGGTTATGCCATGTGTAAAGTCAAGGATTTAAATGGCATGGGTGTAAGGAGCATTTTTGGTCCAATTTGGATCAATTCATGGTTTTGGCTTGGTTCACTCACCAAGGCTTGATTTGGGCTGATGTGAGATCATTTGGGTCAGCCTCACATGTGTGGTGAAGTCCCCATCCAAGGTGAGGTGGCCAATTTTGGTTAAAGTGTATCATGAATGGGGTTAAAAAGGTTTAGTGAAGGCTTAAGAAAGGCTGCCCTCTCCTTGCCATAAGTGGCATGGTGAGGTGGAAATGGCTCCCCATGGCTTGCATATGGCTTATGCATGGCTCCATGACTTCATTTGGCTTGTTCATGGCTTGGGGAAAAGGTTGGCTCACTTCAGATAGAAAAGGGTTATTTGAATTTCGAAAACTTTGGATTCCATTGATGGATTTGTCATGATGCTAAAATGGGTTGATTTCATGATGGTTTAAGACTTTGTTCAAATAGGATTATCAAAGTAATGATGAAGAAAAGGTTTCATGTGGGCTTGGAAATGGACTTTGGGCTTTTAAAATTAGGTAAAGGTGGGCTTTTAGGAAGGTTTAAGGGAGTGGGCCTTTATGTTTAGCAATGGGCTTTTAGATAAAAAATTTTGTAAAGGGCCATGCCAAATAAATGTTTAATTTAGTTTAAGGATGTGTCTTGAATGATTTGAAGCAAATTTGTGGTGGTTTGGAATTGAATTGGGTTGAATTTGGGTTCATTTGGTAAATGGGCCAATGTAGGTCAAATTGGACTAATTTGGGCCAATGTTGGGCTAAGGTTGAAAGTGATGTAAAATTAATGTTGGGAAATGTTTATGGGAGTGTTTCAAAGAGGTTTTAACTTTGGTTGGGTTTTGTTTTTGGGACTTGGGCTTATTTGGGTTAGGTTTAGGTTTAGGTCAAAATTGGGATTTTTGGTTTTGGGTTGAATTTCGAGTGGGGTTTGGGTCCAAATTTTGGGCAAATCATGTTAGTGTTTTGTTTGTGGGGATGTTAGGGAAGGTTTAGAAAAGGTTTGGGGTCAATTGGAGTTGAATTGGTTTGGTTTCGGCTAAGTTCGGGTCATGGGTCCAAATCGGCTTTAAGGCAAAAGTGAAATCGACCCAAATGTCAATCAAATTGACTTGGATTTGGTCTAGATTGATATTATGGATATTGAATTGGAGTTTAGAATTGAATTGGACCAAAATTGAGGTCAATTGTGTAGGTTTGGTTTGACATCGGGTTCACTCGAGTTAAGAATCGAGCAAATTAGGGGTTTTGATAAAAGTGGGGTAAATTGATAAAATTGGCCCATGGTGTAGTTGGAAAAAATGAAATTAGAAATATTTGGGATTTTCTGGAATTTTTTGGGAATTTTCTGAATTTTTGGATTTTTTGGCTAAGATGGGCATTTTGGGTATTTGGAGGGTATTTGGGGGTATTTTTGGAATTTTTGGTATTTTTGGCTATGGATGATCAATTTGATTGGTGAGGAAATGTTCAAGGTTAACTTTGGGGAACTTTGGGTGATTTGGAAATTTTGGAGGATTTGAGCAATTTTAGGGCGTTTTGGCAGGTTCGATCAGTGTAGGGTCCCCTGGGTCAAAAATCGAAATTTTGAAAAAAAGAAGATTGATCAAATATGAGTGAAATGGAAGCACTTTGGTTGAGCCATGAAGCCATGTTAAGCCTATATGAGCTATGAGAGGACTCATTTGAGGCATTCACTATGCTGTTCCTAACCCTCTTACCGTGGGCTTGGTGGATTAAGGTCCATCCATATGAATTACCCGCATGAGTCAAGGAGCCAAGTTGGGTATGTGTGTGGTTTTAGGTTTTGGATTGTGTGTGCGAGAGTGTAAAGTATGAGTGTAGTGAGTGTGTAAGTCAACCCTCACTGCACCAAGCCACCTGTGGTGGTCCTAAGGCCAAAGAGTCCTATGTGGAACTCATCCTTTAAACCTTCACATTTGATTTCAACCCTCTAGGTGATTAGGGGTCTACAATCAAGCTTATGGGGTTTACAGGGAGGCAAGAAGTGGTTCAAATTTCTAAGGGATGGGTCCCAATTCTAGTCCTCTAAGATAGTCAAAGGAAAAGCCTAAGGCTAGATCCTAAACACTAAAGAGAGAAGAGAAGACCTCATCAAAAATGAGATCAACAGTGCAATAATTCAAAATAAATTACCTCAGAAACTTAAAGATCCTGGAAGTTTCACTATACCATGTGCTATTGGAGAAAAATTTTGTGGAAAAGCCTTATGTGATTTAGGAGGAAGTATTAATCTCATGGCATTTTCTATCTTTCGAAGGTTAGATTTAGGAGAGATTTCTTCCACCACTGTAACCCTTCAATTAGCTTGTCGATCGATTACTTATCCTAAAGGAGTTACAGAGGATGTTCTTGTTAAGGTGGATAAATTTATCTTCCCTGTGAATTTCATTGTACTGGATATGGAAGAAGATAAAGAAATACATATTATTTTAGGGAGACCTTTCCTAGCTACCAGATGTGCTATGATTGATGTGCAGAAAGGAGAATTAACAATGAGAGTTAATGATCAAGAGATAAATTCAATGTTCAAAAATCAATGAGGTATCCTGAAAAATAAAAACGTTATCGGATGGATATTTTTTATTATATAATTGAAAAGCATTATAAAGAAAAATGTAAGGTCATTTTTGAAGAAAAAAAAGATGAATCCTCAATATATAATGAGTCACTAACTGAAGAAACTGAAGAAGTGAATGAAGTAAATTTATCTGAAGAAACTCATTATATTCATGGTAATTAAGAAATTTTAGACGCAACTAAAAATAATATACTTTTACCCTCAGTTAAAAAATCCCCTGAACTAAAATTAAAAATGTTACCTGCACATTTAAAATATGCATTTCTTGAAAATTCATTAACTTTACCTGTGATTATATCTTAAGAACTAAGCAAAGAACAAGAAGAAAAATTAATAGAAGTTCTGAAAAATTATAAGAAAGCTTTTGGTTGGACTATTGCAGATATAAAAGGAATAAGCCCTTCAATCTGTATGCATAGGATTTTAATGGAAGAAAATTGTAAACCCACTATTGAACCTCAAAGAAGATTGAACCCAATTATGAAAGAGGTTGTTAAAAAAGAGTTGAAATGGTTAGATGCTGGAATTATTTATCATATTTCGGATAGTCAATAGGTAAGTCTTATTTATTGTGTTCTGAAGAAAGGAGTAATTGTCATAGTTAATGATAAAAATGAATTAATCCCTACAAGACAAGTTACTAGATGGCGAATTTACATTGATTGTCGAAAATTAAACTACGCCACTAGAAATGATCACTTTCCTTTACCTTTCTTGGATCAGATGCTGGATAAATTAGTTGGACACTCATATTTCTGTTTTTTGGATGGATATTCTGGTTATCCTGGTTATCATCAATTACTCTTTGCTCCTGAGGACCAAGAGAAAACAACATTTACAAGTCCTTATGGAACATTTGCTTTTAGAAGAATGCCTTTCGGTTAATGTAATGCACTTGTAACTTTTCAGAGATGTATGATGTCAATATTCTGTGATTTAATTGATAAAGAAATTGAAGTATTTATGGATGATTTTTTCAGTATTTGGAACTTCTTTTGAGTCTTGCTTGGAAAATATAACCAAAGTTCTGAAAAGATGTGAAGAAACAAATTTGGTTCTAAACTGGGAAAAATGTCAATTTATGGTCACAGAAGGAATTGTACTTCGACATAAAATTTCACAAATAGGTATGGAAGTTGATCAGGCAAAAGTGAAGATTATTGCTGAACTTCAACCACCTACTACCGTTACTAATGTGAGAAGTTTTTTGGGTCATGCAGGATTTTACAGAAGATATATAAAGGATTTTTCTAAGATTGCTAAATCTCTTTGTCATTTATTAGAAAAAGAAGCTAAGTTTGAATTTAATGAAGATTGTCTCGAATGCGTTCAATATTTTAAAAGAAAAATTAATCACCGCATCCGTCATTGTTGCACCTGATTGGAGTAAACCATTTGAATTAATGTGTGATGCAAGTGATTATGCAATTGGAACTGTATTGGGACAAAAATATGAGAAAATTTTCAAAGTTATATATTATGCTAGCAAAGCTCTAAATGAAACTCAAATAAATTACACTACTACTGAGAAAGAGCTTTTAGCAATAGTATACGCCTTTTAATAAATTTAGACCTTATCTTCTTGGGACAAAATGTATTGTACATACTAATCATTCTGCTATTAAGTATTTAATATCTAAAAAGGATGCTAAACCTAGATGTAAGGGGTTTAGACTTTATGGGACCTTTTGTACCATCATCTGGAATGATTTATATTTTATTCACAGTTGATTATGTTTCAAAGTGGATTGAAGCTGTAGCTTTACCTAACTGTGATTCCAAAAGTATTTCGAAATTTTTAAAGAAGATGATTTTTACAAGATTTGGAATGCCAAGGGTAATTATCACAGATGGGGGAAGTCATTTCAAAAATGTAAGAATTCAATCATTACTCGGAAAAATTCGAATTAAACATAGAATCAGCAATCGCTTATCACCCACAAACAAGTGGAATGGCCGAAGTATCAAACAGAGAAATTAAAAGAATATTAGAGAAGACTGTTAATCCTAAAAGAACTGACTGGCTCGATAGAATTGATTATGCATTATGGGCTTATAGAATAGCTTATAAGACACCTATCGGAATGTCACATTATCGGTTAATTAATGGTAAACATTGTCACTTACTTGTTGAACTGGAACATAAAGCTTACTGGGCGATAAAGGAGTTCAATTATGATTTGAATGCTGTAGGAGAGAAACGACTGTTACAACTGAATGAAATGGAAGAGATAAGAAATGAGTCCTATGAAAATGCAAAGCTTTATAAGGAGAGAATGAAGAAATTGCATGATAAAAAGATTTCAAGAAAAATATTTGAGCCTGGACAAGAAGTATTATTATTTAATGCTCGTTTAAAACTTTTTCTTGAAAAATTAAGATCTAAATGGATGGGACCATTTATAATTGAGAAAGTATATCCTTATGGAGCTGTGGATATTAAAGATCCCCTATTTAAAGTCAACGGATTAAGACTGAAGCCTTATATGGGAGAAATGAAACCAAATTACAAGGAGGCTTACGAACTAAGTATACCCGATTAATACAACTGATTAGGTCGGGCTGACGACGTTAAACCAAGCGCTTTGTGGGAGGCAACCCATATATTATCATTGTGATTGTTTGTGATTTAAATTTATCTTTATCGATGTTTGTGTGTTTATCACACCCTTTTAATAGACCTATTTTTAAAACCAAAACTTTGTAAAATTGACGACAGGCGAAACTGAGTCGAACGTGGTTCCGCCGCCTAAATTTGGCGCCTAAGCGCCAGTATAACCAATGGTATCGATAGTCTGGCGCCTAGGCGCCAGATTTCGGAGCCTAAGCGCCCTAGTTACTGACCATGTAAAAACCGAAAATTTTCAGTTTTTCACATGAAATCTCTTTATAAATTGCCCTATCTTCATCCCCAATCCATAAGAAACTCTATTTTCGACTAGAACAATTCATTTTAGAGGAGAAAAGAGAAGTTTGGAAGCAATGGAGAGAGGAAATCATGGCAATGAGGTAAGAGACAAGTCTTCCAAAGATCCTCAACCTTATTTTAATGGTTTTATTGCAGTTAGTATGGAAAGGTTATTTAATCGTTTAGAAAAGATTGAGGCAGAACTTCTAAGCGTTGGGAATCATCTGCATGAGCATTTGGAATAACAGACGAAACTTCAGTTCGATCATATGGCAGCCTATCAAGATGCTCAAGTAGCAATGTATGCGAAGAACAAGTGGATTAATGAGAAGATGGCTTTGGAATTTCCAAGGGCGTTGGTTTTTTATCCATGTAGGCCTAGCTAACTTCATTACGAGAGGGATGCAAATTAAAGTTCGGTGATTGAATACATCTTTTATGTGCTCTAAGTGTGAATGAGTCATATTCTTTTGAGTCAAATATTTAGATTGTGTGTTCACTTAATTGTTCAATGTGTGTTATTTTTTTTGAATTAGTGTTGTTTGTGTTGTTTATAGAATGATGAACCTTGTTATAATCTTTTTCTGCAATTTATGGGGATTAGAATAAAAAATATGAAATGGAATTGAAGAGTTTGATTATATCTTGAGTTTGAAACGTGGATTTAATTTATCATTTTAATTAATTGTGGAAATGTTTGGAAGTTAGAAATTGGAGTAATACTCTCATATGAGTAATTAGAAGTTGAATTTGATAAGTTTTGGTGGAAAATATAATTTTTAAATCAAATTTTTGGAAAGACGAGTCTGGCGCCTAGGCGCCAGAATTCGACGCCTAAGTTCCGGTTCGGCCTGAACCCAAAACTTCATCTTCTTAAACCCCCCAAAGCCATTTTCAATGCCTAAGCTTCCTGTTCTTCCCGTTTTCATGAAAATAAAGCCTTAGGATCCATTTTGAGGCCGGATTTTCAAGTTTTTAAGCTTGGAATCACTCAATTTCTTCAGCTCGATGTCAGATCTACCTTCTAAACCATTTATTTTTGAATTTCACCACGGATTTTGCTCTCTTTGAAGAGAACCAAAATTTTGAGAAAAAAATGATTTTTAGAGTTAAATCCATGGATTTTTAATCTCTTTCAAGTTTGAAAAGCTTAAATTAGTTTATTTCCTTTGATCCTATAAATTTATTTTGTGTTTTTATTTCACGTTTAGATGACACCTAAATCTAAGAGAGGAAAAAAAACAAGAAAATTTTGATCGTAGCAAGTTTTCCACTGCCGCGACACATTTTTTGTTACAATGATTTTGCTACGACAAGAAAGTTTATCTCGGAATGAAGTTTTTACAATCCTGGAGGAAGGATTGAAGATATGATCGTTTCACTCAACTGACAACGATTCTGTTATTTCACTGTTGTTGTTGTTATCCATGTCGTCAGGGAGTTTTATGCAAATTTCTTGGATGCCGAAGATTTCAAGATCTTGGTGAGAGGAGTTGGAGTCAGATTTACTCCAGAGCGAATCAACATTTTCTACGGCCTGCCACCAAACATCAAGTGCTATTACTCTGGATTATCTCCATCTGAGGGAGATCTGGAGATAATTATTGCTTATTTAACTGATGGTACTGGAGCTTGGAAGATCTGGAATGGAAAACGAGTAAATTTTTCATCTTCTAAGCTAACTGGTGTTTCTAAGGCATGGCATTACTTTATTTCTGCTCGCCTCCATCCATCCAACCATTTGAGTGAGGTTACCAAGGACAGAGCTATCCTCAACTACTGCATACAGGAGAGGAAGCTGATTAATGTTGGGAGTATCATTTATGATTCTGTAGAGGTCACTGCTCGTTCTAGCACTTCTGTGGGATTGGGATTCCCATCTCTTATTTACTCTCTGTGCGAGAATGCTGGAGATGTTGCTGAGCTTTCAGAGGAAAAGCTCAAGTCTACGAAGCCCATTGGATGAGAAAGTGTCAGTATCTATGATCGACTCCGAGGTAAGAGTTCTACCACACCTTCTAGTTCATTACCTACTTCTGGTAAACCTTCTACTTCTAGACCCTCTACTTCTGTTGTTGAGCACCATCTAGTTTTTGGGAATCTATGCATGTTATGTTTGTGGAGCAGCAGAATGAGTTATTTCTAACTCATTGTAGAGTAGATACGATCGATAAGAAGATCGATCATCTTTCTGAGTACACCCAAAGGAAGAGTGATTATGATGCTGATTATTCTGAGTCTCTTGTTAGATTCTTGAAGGGTGATCAGGATGTTTAGTTCCCTACCTGTCCTAGATTCTCAACTTATGTAGATCCGAAGGATGTAGAATTTTATTTTGGTGACGACGATGACGAGGCTACAGCTAGTGATTAGTAGTTTGATTTACCTCCTGAGATGTATTGATTCTATTTTTAGTATTTTATTTCCAGTATGTTAGTACTGATGAGTCTGATTTTATTGTTATTTGTTAATGTTGATTTGTTTAATTAACTTTGTGTGGACTTTTAATGTTTAGACTGTTTTAGACATCTATTGTGTTATGTATTAAAGACTGAAGTATGGATGAATTTTTATTTTCTATGATAAATGTTTGTGTTTATTCCTGAAAAGTTAGTAATTTTGCATGTTTTAAATAAAATAAAAAATAAAAAAATAAGAAAAATAATAAGAATAATAAAAATATATATTTGAAAAAAATTATAGAATTTAACTCCTGCTCTGCAAACTTCTCTATATATGCTTAATCATTTCTGTTACATACATATTAAAGCATGTGTAGAAGTAGAAATGAGTTTTTTCTTACTACATCATCATTGTACCTAGATAAATTCCTATTTTATTCTTTCTCTCATGCTTTAGAAAATTTTATGATTCATTTTTATACAAAAGCTGAAGTTTTGGGGAAGGGAAAACATTTTCAATATTAAATATTACTTGTTCTCAATGTACTAATATTTTCTTTAAAAAAATATTAACATAACATAAGGAATGAAAAAAAAAATTATTTAAGATTACTTAAATTTTTGAATTTATAAATAATTTAGTAGACTTAACTAAAATTCCAATAATTTTGATTTATTTTAAGAATAGAATTATTTAACTTAAAGAATAATAAAATTAAAAAAATTTTCTATTTACAGTAAAAAGAATTGTATTTTTAAAATACTAAGGAATCAAGATTATTACTTGAAAAAAAAAAGATTTAAATAATTTTTGAAAAATACTTATTAATAAATGTCATATTTATTAAGTGAAAATGTATAAGTTTTTAAATATAAGTTAAGGATAGTGAAGTTCAAAATCATTAACAGGCTATCCAGATATAAAAATCCTCACAAATTAAGAAAATGGAGGATTGAAAAATATCCTTAAAAAAAAAAGAAGAGAAAAAAAAGAAAAAAAGAAGAAAAGAGCAAAAAAAAAAAAGAAATATGAGTAGAAGCTTGAGGAGATGTCTAATCAAAAATTGGCTTCACTTGAATTATCTTATAGGAAGAAAACTAATTACATTTTTAACTTAATTTTTATATACAAATATTTTTACTAGAAAAATTTTTCATGAAAGTCTTTTTCTTGTAAATATTCTAAGTGACCTTAATAAGATAAATTACAATTATTCTTGAAATAAATGAAAAAAATTAAAGTCTTATGATTTGGTAGTTAAATATTATTTAAATTCTTAAAATTAAACTTAATTAGTGAAATTTGGTTAAATATTTGCTAAAGTATTTATAAAACCAAAAATTACAAAGAATCTTAAATATTTAAACTTCATTCCAAATGTTATACATTTTATGTAACTAAAAGGGTTACTTGAGGACAAGTAATATTTAAGTTTGGGGGAATTTGATCTACTTTTAAAATAACTATTTTTATCCCTCATTTATGATTCAATTCTTAAGGATATTATGCTTTAATGAAAGGTATTTTTATGTTTTTGGATGTAGGTGATAAAAAAAGAGTTCAAGAAGGAAAAATGAGCAAAAAGGAGCAAAAAGGAGCAAAAATAGAGCTAAAAAGCAAAGTTGCCAAAATTTTAGGTCTGGCGCCTAGGCGCCAGAATCCGGCGCCTAAGCGCCAGTTCGATACTGAAGTAGTGAAGAATTTTTGACAACTTTGGGCAGTTATTTTAACGCTGTTATGCTGTTATCAGACTTTCTAGAAGACTAGAAGTTACTCCGAATACATAGGACATGTGATACAATGCATCTGAACACGGGAAAATAGTTTTAATCGTGAAGAGGTGCGAAGACTTGGTCACTGAGTCCGGCGCCTAGGCACCAGATTTCCGGCGCCTGGGCGCCATAGTTACTTTCTAGAAGATACATTGTATTTGGGCGAATTTTGAAGAGGTACTTTAAGCAACCCCTGCCCATTTTTAGAGCTCTATAAATAGGAGACATTTCTACAGAAAAAGTGCCCTCTCTCTCCATCCATCTAGCCCCCTAGATCTCCAGCATCCGGAGATAGATTTAGAGAGCCACCATATTTTCTTCTTAAGCATTTAGTGAGTTTATTTTAGTTATTTTGAGTGTTACTACTCAATTCCTTGAGTAGTAAGTGTGAGTTTACAAGTGTTGTTGCTGTTGAAGTCTTTTACCTTGCAATTGGAGTCAGTAGGAGTTAGCGGATCACTTAAAGGAACATTCCAGATAAGTATTTGTAACTTGGTTCAAAGTTTTATAAATATATTTTGTTGTGTTAATTCAATGTGTTCTGAGTAGTTACTTTTCTTTTTCCTTTCAATTATAAAAAGATAATAAGATAATTTAATTTCGTTAGAGAACTTAACTTAAAATTTTTAATTATTGCGATGATATTAATACCTGATCTTAATTTACTTTTTAAACTGGTCATTTGAATTGTTAAAACCTGTTGAAGAATTCTGAGACCTATCCGGAGTTGAGTTCTTAACTAGTAGATATCACATGAATCTTTGGGTAATTGAAGTCCTTGAGTGGATTATTTAAGGTGAAGTGCAAATAAATAGGGAGATATTGTTTATTGGGCGTAGAATTGATTAGTTTTTAGAGTGACAGACTAAATTCTAATAATTTGCTTTATAGAAAGGGAACGGGTCACTAGTAGGGCCGACCATAGCCACCCTTGGACATCTAGAAGTGTGAGCCTAGATTAACCCATTCTACTAATAATGCATCCCGAACAGATCTATAGATTAGCCAATGTTCTTTATACTATCGAGCGAAGGTAAAGAATATGAATTCTTCTATTTGGCGCAATTCCATAATTTCAAGTTCTCAATGAATAATAATTATTCTTAAAAATCTTGGATTAGTTGAAAAGAAGAAAGTTGTTTTATTTATACTTGCATTAACATTTTACTTTATTGTTGTTTATTTGCATTTAGTAGAAATTTAATTAAACTTAAAAATCTGAATTTTGAAAAGAAATAAAAATAATAATTACTTTTAATTTGAAAATCTAATATATTTCTTAAATTAATTTTCACTTAATCTTTCCTCGTGGATCGATAACTGTGACTCCAATGTAGCCCTTTATTACTTCGAAACGATACGTATACTTGCGTTTGAAATTGTGACTTTTACAAAAATTATTATAAATATTTAAATATAAATTCATAAATTCTTGCATTCGTAAAGGTCGGTTCATTCATGCCCAGTTCTAGTGTAGTCTTGCCTAGATCAACGTAACTACGTCAAGTGAGACATTTTCATGCATTTTGACTCTATTTTCCATGTTTTGACACCTATAACCTGCAAGACAGCACAAGGAACCATCTGCAAGCATTAAATCATGATAAATGAGGTGAAATAGCAAGTAAAAAAGAATGATAACATGTCGTTAAAATCACCTAAAATTGACTCATGTCAATATTCAGAGCGTGACCATATTTTTTGTAGTTTTATGATTTATGTTGTTGACCCAGTGACACAGATCTTTTTATTATTTATTCATTTCACTTGTTTTCTTTTCTTAGTGAACGTTGAATTTTCACTTTTATGGCTTGTGATTGTCTGGGAAGCACTTTGAATATAACTTAGGCTCCTTAGAACTAATAGAATGAATTTTCTAGAAAATCCTAGTAATAAAAGATTATGATTAATCAAAATTTAGGATTAATGTATCACAATTTTAAAATCTATATTATTTTCTTGCATGGCCATTATGTCGGTTTAAAATGGGTTTGCATACATGGTTATGAACTAAGTCATACTTAATAGATAATCCATATTAATGGTTGATTAATAATTACATCATTATGCGTATCATAAGGAGAAGTACTTGTGCTTCCTAGATCTGACCAACTAAGCATAATTTTTTACTTTAATGGTTGTCTAAAATGACCAAGATGTTAGAGGCTCCTTGGCCTTGATGGGTGTAAATCCTTTCTAGGATAGTTTCAACTTTATAGCTAAACATCCTTTTTCTTCCAGTCTAAAGTCATAATTACTATTTTCTTAGCGGGTATAGTCTTCACTACTAAAAATCTTAGGTTTGTAAGGTCATAAGGCCACAACAGTTCCTTTTCTTTAACTTTTTCATGATATTGGGATTTCTTAGAAGACACAACATATGAGTTGCTGATAAGGGGTCTCAATTTGGGCTTGGTCAACTACCTTAATGACCAGGTTATCCTAGAGGTCTTCATAGCTTGAGATGATAGATACATGAAGTTCTAACTTGACTATCTATAAATGATTAGGATTTCCTCAGCTTACTCCTTTGATTCTACATTGATGTTGTCTCATTAGCTCGTAATGTTTATGGGCCACAAGTTGTATAGGATTTGATGATTCAACTTTTGCTCTTATGGCATGGTATAGGCTTCAAAGCATAAGGATGTTCTTGTTTGAGATGACCAGATTATTTCCTTAGCTTTATTTGTTGACCAGGCATGCTACACTTCAAGATTTAAGGGATTCACCTTTTACGCTTGTGGCTTGGCACAGCCCTTGAAAGCATTAAGATACCTAATTGAGATACCTATGTTCATGTAATATGTTTATTCACTAGTTATCACTAAATTATTTTTAAGGTTCATATTATCAAGAGTTTTCTTATTTATCCCACAAGATGTAATTAACGAAATGGTCACATTCCTTTGGGAGTTAGTCATGTCCCTAGAACAAAATATAATTTTTGTTCTCCCATGATATGGGTTGCTTATATAGGAAACTTTTTTTTAAATATGTGCTTTTCAAATTTTATTGATCCTATCTCATTTTGGATGTACACATTTAAACTATCACACCAGAATAATCCTACAGAAGTTCTCCATTCCTTTTAACTTATTTTATTTGTTAAGTTTCATCATGTTTTCTCCTCTTTGAGGTTTTTCTTTCTTTGAATCATCTTGATGGTTTAAGAAAGAAGTCTATTTAGAAAAAGGAATTATATGATGATAGCTAGACAAGTTGGTTACTCTAAGTTCAAAAAGAACTGAAAAATAGAGATTGCATCCATTAAATGGTGGTAGGTAGGCCCAGTGTTCTTACATTATAACGATAAAGACTTTTGATGTTCATTTTGTTTAGTCGAACAAATGCATTTTGATTTGATGGTAGTTGAAGAGGGAATCTAGGATCCTTATTATTGGAAGATCGACTATTGAATTTACCAGAGAATCAACCCCAAGCAAGGGGTAGCTATCTTTTGGGCAGGTAAAGTTCAACTTCATGAAGTCCATGCATATTTTCCATTTTTTGTTCAACTTCTGTTCCATGACCAAATTGGAGACCTAGGTTAGGTACTGTAACTCTTGAAGTTAGCCTACCTAATTGAGATTTCACACTTATTCGTGGATTGTCCTGACTAAAGTGATGTTCGACGTTCTCATTTTCTACATCATTGGTTGGGCTGCTGGATTAAGATGGTGGCATGCTATGTTAATTGGGATGACTAATATTTCATTGGTCGATCAGGAAAAAATTTCTCAATGCTCTTTAAGATTTTGGATAAGCAAGTCTCTATGTACTGCATCAAAACTTTCACATAGTTGAAAAAATCTACCAAATTCTTCGAGTGCTGCGAAAATCTCAATTATGGTTTCATCACTTTCAAGATCTCCACTCTCGTTGGTTCTAGATGACTCTTGTTTGTCATTGTCGATTGACCTGTGGTAGCAAGTTTAAGACTACTCCAAAATTCCATAAACATTAATTATCTCCATCGCATGGATACTTTATTGTAGTGTTGCAGATGGAGAACATGAATCTAATGCATGGAGTTGTGGCCAATCAAAAATGCATTTTGGTGAATTGGTTGTCAAACACTAGTAAGTTTTCAATGTTTGTGAAATAGTTGTCAACTTCTGCTCAGGTGCCAGATAGTTTGATTATTCTTAAGCCTTCCATTCATTTGCTAGAAAAATCACTGATCAAGCTTGTCGGTGAAAGCAATTGGTCTATCGGTAGATGCATTTTATCAAAGGTAGACTTGAATAGGATATTCCCTAAACTGTTAGTGTCAACCAAAATACTACCCAGTTGGTATTTATTAATCATCAGTGCAGAGTTCTCCCGTTACAAGTGTTTTAAGTCTGGCTTGCTAGACCGAATCGCCTCCCAGGATAGCAGGTACTATACTCTGATGTGGATAACGTTGGCTCAGATAAGCCCATCCAAATCATCTTCTATAGGAGCTTTCTCCTTCATTTGGTTTAGTGCCTTTGGTGCTACAAACTCTCTAAGTTTTTTGACCCAAATCAACTCTTTGATAACATGCTGGAGGTACATGCACTCTTCCATGTATTAACCGTGGTCCTTGTGGTATTTGTAAAACTTCTTCAAATTCTGGAGAAAAACTCTATTTCTCATTGATAGAACATTTTTTAGGTACTCCTTATCTTGTATGGATTCCTCTAACTCTGTCATCGAAATTCTCAACTAAGTGGTTATGGTGTTTACCCATCACTTGTGGATTGATTGTTCGACTGGCTCCATCCTCTTTCATATTTTTTTATCAGACACTTTATCATCTGGAGATGATCAATCACCTTCATGTTTGGGGCGTACATCATCTTTTGGACTCTGCTCATCAACTCTTAAAGCTCCTTTTTGCAAGCGGCAGTCGAATTATTCAGTTTTATGGTAGGGTAAGTGAACAAACTCCACCGTGATGTGGTGGTTGACTAACACCAAGAGTTTAGTCATACATTTAGGTAAGTATACCCACAATATATATGAATTGTTCTCCCCTCAGCCACTGTTCTAGGAAACTTGTGCTTCCAAGGGATCCAAATATCAAACTTCCAGCATTTCTGTCTAGAATCGAGTGACATACACTCAAAGTCTCCCATTCAGTTCTTCCTTGATGTTTCACAAAGCATGCGAGTCTTTTGAGGCTTATGGATGCTAGTGACTGTGTCGTGAACATCTTTTTGATCTTACTGAAGGAGATGGTTACTCCTGTCATGAGTTCATTAGACCACCCGAGAGTTAAGTCCCTTAGTGTGGTGTTAAATATCTGACACTTAAGCATGTCAGAGTATTTGATATGGCAAACAACCGACTCAGTGGTTCTTGTATTGTCAGCACGATCACTATGACTATTGTAGGGTTTTAAGGATGGAATTTTAAACTTCTCTAGTGGCCCAGCATCAAAGTTCTTCTTTGAGAACACATTCTCTGGCAAAAGATAGACCAACTTTCTTCAAAATCCTTTTATGGCCCTCAATGTTGACCCAACACTATCCTAGTACTGGGATTCTTCAATTCTTTCTTCCCACTATGTTGTTCAAGGACCTTGAGGATCAGGTTCTTCTTGAGGGCTCAATTCTTGTGAAGCTTGTACTCTTCCATTGAGTAGCATGTGTGTCAATTCTATCATCTAACGTGCATTTAATCACGAAGTTTCTGAATTTTGTATTTCATAAATTCTCTTACAAACTCCTTGTTTGACGTTTTTCTATGTGAGTTCCTTTTCCGTGGCATGCTCCTCTTCTTGTCAATGACATGATTCCACGCTCACCTCTACTTAGGATGTTAAATTCAAAAGTGTCATGTTGAACACACCAAAAGTATAGAGAGTTGGATAGACGAGAGGAACTGGGAGAGGGAGAGGAAAATAGAGTGCATAGTAACACAAGTGTCGAAAGAGTAAATTCAATAGTCCTTTATTGAAGAAACGACCCCTTGTTTATAGGTTTTAAGAGTATCTAGAATAAAAGTACATATTTCCCTGTTTTAAAAGGGGCATTACAAGTTGTTATGACACATTTTCACATTTGTGATTGAATTTGATACCCTTTTGTATTCATAACTGACATTGGCGTCTTTTGATATTCATAATTGCTTGAAGAGGATTGGCTGAAACCTTTGGTCGATCAACATATGTTAGGTTGGCTGAAATGTCATAGATCATCTTTCTTAATAGAATCCTAAGTAGAGGTCATCCTGTCATAAGTGTTAACATAAATTTTCAGGCAAGTGTGTGTCACTATAATGTGACTACTAGCTTTGCTTCGATAAGGGGCATTCTCAAATGATTAGAAAGGTATTATATGGGATGCCACTTGGCCGCATTTGTGAAGATTTCTGGAACCAGTTGCGGGAGTTGGTTACAAATAACTATCCCTTGGATTAGTTATCACATGTTCTTTAATTCCACTGCGCTTC
Organism: Papilionanthe hookeriana x Papilionanthe teres; assembly: GCA_022702705.1. Lineage (NCBI taxonomy): Eukaryota > Viridiplantae > Streptophyta > Magnoliopsida > Asparagales > Orchidaceae > Papilionanthe > Papilionanthe hookeriana x Papilionanthe teres. The sequence continues at coordinate 25,871,684 of CM040434.1, forward strand.
TGTTTGGTGAGCCTATATTTTCAATTGAAGGAAACAAAGCTTAGTGTTTTCGTCTTTTGACTATCCCGATGCAATTCTTTAGTGTCTGTTAAGTGATACCCATTGAATTTTCTCTAGAATCTTACAATCATATTTCTAATGTATATGCAGAAACTCCAGCGGCGCACAAAATCTCGAGAACACTCCAAGAAACTCTTGTAGCTCTATGCTTTCCCTTGGATCAAAGAGATTGGATCGCTTAAAACATTTTTAGATAATTTTTGTTGCAAGTTATCAAATCAAATCAAATTCCAAATGTAATTTATTAAACCTCAGCAAAAATAAAACAGTTCATTAAAAATTAATTAAATTAGGAATGTACTTAGAAAACTAATAATAGTTTATTAAAAATAAGTCATCAATCCAATTCTACACAAAGGATTAATGGAGTACGAATGCCGTAAAAGAAAAGCATCAAATTATTTAAGCTCATTAGTTTATTTTTTAATCCTTTTTAAACAAAATTGCATTTCAGAGCATTGCTAATATATGTTGATTTAGACAATTTTAGCGGTCCAGAAGTTATTAATTTATAATTTGATAATTGTTTTTAAGATAAAAACCCCATTTCAATTATAGCCGTGATTCAATTTTTTTATCAAAATAATTTTTTAAGAAACTTCAAATTCGGATAACACGAGTACCCAAACGCTGGATGACGGATAATTAAACGATAATTTTGATTATGTGATCCTCCCGCTAGAAAAAATGCATTAAATACAGGTGTTCTGTCAAATTTACACTCGTCGCAATACCCATGAGCGGGGGCCTCAACCTCTCGTCCAAATTCGCCACGCGTCACAAACATACTTTGTTTATAGGTGCCCTGAATGTCTATACTAAAATTGCCAGCGGCACGAACGATACCTTTAAATTTGAGTTTTCAGACTGGCAAATGGCAATCAGAATTTCTTCATAGACGGAATACCCCCACGAAGTTTAGGAAGGTGAAAAATGGTTCATCAGCATGCGACTACTGGCCATACCGGAGTGAGGATGAGGAGGCGCAAGATTGTGGGGCCTGCTGTGGGAATGGTGGCCTGCGCTGCAGCGGGCGTGGTGGAGTGGCCCGTGGGTGCGTTGGTGTATATCTTTAGGCGCATGAAGGGCAGACGCATAATGTCTCACCCGGTTCATGTGGTCTACCCTCGTGTTGCTAGAGCTATTCCGATTTAATCGAAACAGCTTGTCCTTTCTTTGTAGATATATTTGCTGGGCTTTGCTCTGTGTGCACAAGTGTGATTGGTGTTTAAAGTGTGCAGTTTCATGTTGAATTGAAGTTGGTTTAATGTTAAAATTGAGGCATAAAATCTGCATTTTTTTTTCATTCAGTGGAGATTTAATTTGTATTTATACTTCCAACCTCCAAAATCAAAATCACCACAATAAAAAAGAAACATTTATGCAATTTTAATTTGTCTTAAAAGAATGGGTTGAGGTTTGATCTCCAAAAAATGATGCAATTCATAGATGGGGATCCAAAAGATCAAATTTGAAGGAAAATGCAGTCCAGCCCCAATTACAAAAAACTAGAGGCCCATTTGGTTTTCTATATTGTTTTAATTTTTTTCTTATATAACTTTGATTTGTTTTCGTCTTTTTTAAAAGTAAATTAACTCGAATCCAAATTTGTCGTGTGTGAGGCATGCCAAAGCATGCAGCAGTAGAGACCGCCAGTGAGAGAGCAAGGTAGGGAGATGGAGACGAAGAGGTGAGGGAAGATGAGGAATAGAGATTTGTTCCGTTGAAGCGAATGGGGGCAGAGCTTTGTGACCTCTTTTATTTGTAAGATTTGGTTATGAGAGAAGGGAAGAAAGATCTCCCTACATATGCTTTTCAACATCGATGTCAACTAGAATCACAAAGGTTGGGACGGGGAGTTGGCCGCATTCCGTGATTTGATATTCGTTTCATGTTTGTAATGTCAATGCTACCCCTCTACATATATATACATTTTTTATTTTCTTCTTATGTCCCCTAAAACATCCCTCATTTGATTTCGGCTTCTTTCATCCATTCTTCTTTCCTTACAGTTATAAGGCCAACTCCTACTTCTCTTCCTCCTCACCATCACTTACTCTCTTTGTATGTATGCCATATCCTTTTTTTTTGTCTATTGTTGTGATTTAATGGTTTGCATTTGAGCTTCAATTTCGATGCTTTGGTTAAAAAATTCCACCCAAGCATTGGTTGTTTTGTTCATATCTTTTTTAATATGGAAATCATTTTTTATGGAGATAATTATATGCACTGTGAGCCGGTGCAAGTTGGAAGTTTAGGTGTTGGGAGCAATCAGCAATGTCACTTCACCTCTTTTTCTTTAGGCCAAAAATTTTTTTTATGCAGACAGTGTTAGTTTTTATTAGAAAATATCTATAAAATAATTATTGTGAGTTAGTGCAATTATGAAAAATTAGATTTAAGATTAGTCATTAATTTTATTTCACATCTTCTTCAATCAGGAAAATAATTTTTATGGGGATAATTATGTGCAGTGTAGATTATTTTTTAAACATATTTTAATTTTTTTGGAGCCAATATAAATTTGAAAGTTTAGATGTTAGATTAGACTGTAATTTTAAATAAAATTTCACTTATTCAATCTAAAAAAAAAATTATGAAGACAATTATCCACATTGTGGGTTGTTTTTTAAATATATTCATTTGACATTTTTTTTAAGTAAATGCAAATCCAAAAATTTAGTTGTTAGATCAGTCCATATTTTCATTTCACCTCCTCTTCAATCTAAAAATATTTTTTTTATGGAGACAATTATTTGTACTGTGGGATGCTATAAAAAATATTCATAAAAAAATGTTGTGATGAGATGCAAATATGAAAGTTTAGATATTAAATCAATCTATAATTTCATTTCACATGCTCTTATTCAATTTGGAATTTTTTTTTTATGGGACCCTTATGTACATTGATGGTTGTTTTAAAATTATCCATCAGAATTTGTTCTGAGCAAATGCAAATATGAAAATTTGATGTTTGATCAGTGAGTAAATTCATTTCACCTCCTCTTATTCAATATAAAAAAAACATTTCATGGAAAGAGTTATGTGCACTATTGATGGTTTTTTAAAAATTATCCATCATAAATTGTTGTGAACTAGTGAAAATACGATAGATTAGTTGTTAGATCAGCCAATAATTTCATTTCACGGTCTTCCATTTTAATCTAAAAATTACTTTCAATGGAGACAACTATGTGTACTGAGAGTTGTTTTTTAAAAAAAATATCCATCAAAAATTGTTTTGAGCAAATGCAAATTTGAAAGCATAGATGTTAGATCAGCAAGTAATTTCATTTCACCTCCTTTTCTTTAATCTAAAAATGTTTTAAAAAATATCAAACATAATTTGGTTTGAGCGAATGCAAATATGAAAGTTTAAAATAATCCTGATGGTTATATTTTAATAACAACCATCAGTGCATATAAGTATCTCCATAAAAGTATTTTTAGATTGAAGAAGAGTGTGAAATAAAATTACTGAATGATCTAACATTTAAACTTTCATATTTACATTGTTTATTATGTTGTTCTTATTATTATAGTTATATGCAAGAATGATTGCTAACATTTTTAAGTATTAGAGTATTTTGCACTGTAATTATTTTTGTAGCAGGTCTTCTTTTTGTTATTCTTTTGTAATTATTCTAAAAATTACAATTTTTCTGATACATTACATATAAAGGGAAAACGATCTTTCTTTCAGAAACATTTGTAGCATGGTAGATCTCTGAAACAGACTCCAGCTTCTTAATCAACAGCTTTCTATCAGCTCATGAGAAACTGCTTATCCAAGATGTAGCTTTACATCTGTTTCTTGAAAAAGTAGCAGCCACTCCAAATGCACCATAAAGTATATGGTAATTCACAGCTCATAATTAACCAAATGTTTGTTGGTCTCCCTTTAGAATTTGTCGGTTGCTCTTAGAAAATAATTTAATTTAATACACATAATTTTTTAATTTTAAAATAGTTTTTAATTTTGGAAAATGAGATCAAAAAGATCTCATACATTTAATAGTTTAAGTATTCGAACATAACACCATATGTAATACACCATCCCGAGAGATAAACATATTACTTGGCGGTGAACTCGATCATATAAACTAAATAATTCATGATATTCATTTATTTTGCGATCTTTTTGTGACGAAAAGTTCCCCTATAAAATATAAAGATTAGATAGGGTTTATATTACTTGGGTTTCTAATTTACTATAAGAGTAAGCCCCTATAGTTAATTGCATATTAAATGACTGAAATCAATTAAGAAAACTCTTGACAATGATAAGGGGTTTTGTCTTCAAGAATTCAAAGTTGAGTTTTCACGATTCTTTATAAGAAATTCAAGTGAAATGTACCAAACGGAAATAGTTATATCAGGGACCAAAGGAGCGAGAAATAGAGGATGCTGCGGAACTTGAGGCGAGCCTTGGTGACTTCTCAAACTATCTTATTGTTTGGCTTTACATCTTGAGAATGAAGTCATTTAATGTTTACTCTTGCCACTTTATTGAAAATTTAGGGTTTACACTTGCACATTATATGATGTGCAAATAGCCTGAGAAGATGAGAAGATTTATGTCTTAATGAACGAACAACCTCAGTATCCTAAAGGAATGACTTATACTGCACAACATGACTGTGCAAAAGCCTAAGAGATAAAGTGAGGATTTACGTCGTACTAAAAAAACAACCCCAAAGTCCTAAGGGCTCATGTTATTTAGGTCTAAGGAAATTTATTTTGAAGTATATCTGCTCCATTGTTGAGTGTTGATCGTCATCTGAAGTCGTCCTCTGTCCATTTAATGCTTGTTCCGAGCTTCTTGCTTTAATCGCTTAAGGTTTAGAATTTATGTTCTTTATTTATGATTATTATTGATTCCCATGGTTTGTTGTGGTGTTCCTCCTAAACAGGTGACCTACTATTCTCTACTTTAGTGGTATTTGTAGGTATATTAAATTATGCATAAGTAAAACATGTTGTAAGGTACACTAAAAGAAAAAAAAGTCGTAAAAAGAAGAGTGACCGTGTGTACCTCCACCTCTGACGCTGCTGCTAAAAGGTTAGTATCGTGAACAAAGCATGCATATGTATAAAATTGAAACAACACATGTGGAGAAACACAAGTTTGAGAACGAGTTAGATGGCATATACGGAAGACCAGAGTCAAGTGTAAGAATTTTTGGTAAGGGGGAGCTCAGGATCAGGACCTAAGCTCTGACAATTCTCGAGAGATATTAATAGGCAAGTATCAACATCGTGTTTGTAAGACCAACATAGAGAAAAAGGTTACTAGCAAGACGACCAGGGGAGGGAAACTCCTAACCTAGTTCGTATGACTTACATATGATCTTACAAAAAGTAATACCAAAAATTATTAATTTATCGTGCATATAGAAAATTTAAATTTATACATTTTATTTTAGCGGGAAAAATATGATTTATCATCCAAGAATCTGTGAAAGCAATGGGTAACCATTTACTAAATTATAGAGAGTAGTAATGTCAATCCTAGACCCCCTCTTAGTCCTCAAGTTAGGATCTGTAATACTTCTCACATACCTAGATACTTTTCTCATTATGACTCTTACCACCAAAACCTCCAACTTACACCAGCCTATATGCTTCGTAAGTGTCCACTTTAAATATCCCTAGTTGCTATGAAGGTTTGAGCACTATATCTAAGGCCCATACCCCTAGCATTGGGTATTACTGTATGTTAAGTTGTGACAGGATAATTCTCATATTGATTTAAAGGTGCCTGAATCATATATTGATGAGTCCTCATTTTTTAAGGATGACTTTCCTCAACATATTATAATAAGCCCAAATGTCCTATAAAATATCCAAGATCTTGAAAATATGTTTAGAGAGTGGCCCTAAATAACTTTAGAATCTCTCATGCCATTTCAAGTTAATTTGGTCTTGCTATATTGTTGAGTTGATCAACCCATGTTGAATTAAGAGTTTATTATCGCACCTTAATTTTTACTTACTGTAGTCTAGTTGATGTCTTAATTAGCCCATAAGTGAGGTAAATGGTCAACTTTTAATCATATTAAGAGTTGTGCAAGTAAGCAACCCTAGGGGTATACTTTTTGCTATTAGAGAATTTTACATTCTTGTAGTGTTTTAAGATATTTTATTATCACTTATATTTCATTCTTTGACTTTCCCTCAAATGATATTAGATTAAACATAACTCATTACTAAGATCTTAAGGTTTGTGGGAAATTTTGTAATTTTTGAAATGATGTATAAACTGTGTTCAATCTTTAAGGATTAAATTTTATTTGACTAATGGTTGAGGGTTCAAATTAGTGGTCCATTGATCTTTTAACTCGTGCCCCTCACTCTTGGACCATCCAAATTTTCATTTCTTCCTACACATAATAATTTAAATATTTACATTTTTGTCATTTTTAAAAAATGGCATGAGTGGGTTGCTAACCAATGTATCCCTATGTTTCAATAACCTTAGTGAATTAATCATCATGATTTAATACCATTTCCCTTTGGATTAATATAAAAGTTAGGTAAATTAGGGTTAGAATGTAAAATTCTCAAAATTACCATTATGCCCCTTGGGTTTACACTATATAACAGTTTTATTCTAATTCAAATGGTCATGAAGCTTCACTAGTCTCTTACTTATGGGCTACTTAAGATATCAAAGGTGAAATTATATCAGAGGTGAATTGTTTATTTCATAAATTCTCTTACAGACTCCTCGTTTGACGTTTCTCCCAAGTGAGTTCCTTTTCCATGGCATGTCCCTCTTCTTGTAGATGACATGATTCCACACTCACCTCATCTTTTAGGATGTTGAATTCAAAAGTGTCATATAAAACAAACCAAGCGTATAGAGAGTTAGATGTACGAGAGAAACTGAGAGAGGGAAAGGAAAATAGAGTGTATAGTAACACCAGTGCTGAGAGAGTAAATTCAATAGTCCTTTTCTGAAGAAACGACCCCTTATTTATAGGTCTTAAAGTTATATGGTATAAAATTACATGTTGTCCATGTTATAATAAGGGTTTTACAAGTCATTATGACACCTTTTTATATTTGTGATTGAATTTGATACCATTTCATATTCATAACTGACATTGACGTCTTTTGATATTCATAATTGGTTGAAGAGGATCATTTAATGATCTGTTACCCTTGCCTGACGGTCGGCTGAAACCTTTGGTCGATCAGCATACGTTAGGTTGGCTGAAATGTCATCAGTCATCTTTCATAATAGAATCGTGAGCAGAGGTCATCCTGTCATAAGTGTTAACATAAATTGCCAGACAAGTGTGTGTCACGGTAATCTGACGGCTAGCTCTCCTTGGACAAGGGGCATTCTCAAATGATTAGAAAGTTATTATATGAGACGCCACTCAGCTGCGGGAGCTCGTTACAAATAACTGTCCCTTGAATTAGGTTTCACATGTTCTTTCATTCCAATATGCTTTTGTTTGGTAAGCCCGTATTTTCAACTGAAAGGGACAAAGCTTGTTGTTCTCCTTTCAACTATCCCCATGCAGTTATTTGGTATATGTTAAGTGAGACCTGTTGAATTTTCTCTAGGTTTATACAAGTCATATTTAGGGTGTCAAAAAAACTCTTTATTATCGAACAGTTCGTGTGCGGTTCGTCAAGAAGTTCGTGTTCGATTCGTTCAATAAGCAAACGAGACGAACACGAACACGAACAATTTTTTTCGTTCGGTTTGTTAAACGAACCAAACACGAACAGTGATGTGTTCGTTCGTGTTTGGTTTGTTATTGTTTGAAATATAAAATAATTTAAAATAATTATATATAAAAATTTTATGATATTTTAAAAATAATTATATATTATAAAATTTATCATATTTTAAATAATTAAATTTCTATAAATTATATTATATAATAAATTATTAATAACAATAATAACATTATAGTATTAATTATATTAATATAAATATTATAATATTATAATTAATATATTATACTATATATTAAAATAAAATCCTAAACAAAACCCTAAACGTCTTATTCGGTCTGTTTCATTTTGAGGAAGTATTGATTACATGATGTGTACGGAGTACCTGATTAATTTGCTTCATTTTGAGGAAGTATGCTATCAAAGCTAGGGTTGTCAAAAAAGCTCATTGTTCGCGAACAGTTTGTATTCGATTCTCCAGGAAGTCCGTGTTTGATTCGTTCGACAAGCAAATGAGACAAACACGAATAATTCTTTTTCGTTCGGTTTGTTAAACGAACCAAACACGAACAGTAATGTTTGAACATTTCGAACCGAACACTTGCTCTGTTTGTTCGTGTTCGGTTCGTTTACACCCTAGCCATATTACTGATGTATATGCAGAAACACTAGGGGCGCACAAAATCATGGGAGCACTCCAAGAAACCCTTGTAGCTCTCTGCTTTCCATGGATCAAAGAGACTGGATCTCTTAAAAAACTTCTAGATAATTTTTTGTTGCAAGGTATCCAATCAAATCAATTTCTAAATGTAATTTATTAACTTCAACAAATAATTAAACAGTTCATTAAAATTTATCAAATTAGGAATTTAGTGCGACTTAGAAAAACTAATAATAGTTTTATTAAAAATAATTTATCAATCCAATCCTTACACAAAGGATTAATGGAGAATATTTTATAATTTTACAAAATCGTTTTCAGTAATGACCGTGCGTTCCTATTTTCATCAAAATAATTTTTTAAGAAAATTCAAATTCGGAAAACCTAACCTTTGTCGTGTCTGACACATCCCAAAAGGCCGATAATTAAATGATAATATTTCATACGTTATCCACGCAATAAATACAGGTGTTCTGTCAATTTTACACTCGTCACAATAAGCATTAGCCGGGGCCACAACGTCTCAACCGAATTCGCCACGCAACGCAACTATACATTTTTTTTTTATCGGTGGCCTGGCCTGTCGTCACGAACGATACCTTTAAATTTGAGTTTTCAGCCTCTGCAAAGGGCAATCAGAGTTTCTTCATAGGACGGGATACCGCTGCGATAAGAAACGAAGTTTAGGAAGGTGAAAAATGGTTCATCAGCATGCGACTACTGGTCATACCGGAGTGAGGATGAGGAGGCGCAAGATTGTGGGGCCTGCTGTGGGAATGGTGGCCTGCGCTGCGGCGGGGGTGGTGGAGTGGCCTGTGGGTGCGCTTGTGTATGTCTTTCGGCGCATGAAGGGCAGACGCATAATGTCCCACCCAGTTCATGTGGTCTACCCTCGTGTTGCTAGAGCTATTCCGATTTAATCGAAACAGCTTGTTCTTTCTTTGTAGATAATATTTGTGGGGCTTTGCTAGGCGATGCCAGCTCTTGTGAGTGTTTATTTTATGGGTTCTGAATGTGCGCTCAAGTATGATAGTTGTTTAAAGTGTGGAATTTAATGTTGAATTGAAGTTGGTTTAATGTTAACTTTGATGCATAAAATCTGCATTTTATTTTTCATTCGGTGGAGATTTAATTTGTATTTATACTTCCAACATGTGGTTGAAGTTCGATTTCTAAAAATGATGCAATTCTTAGTTGAGGGATCTAAAAGATCAGATTTGAAGGAAAAACTAGTCCAGACCAAATTCCAAAAAAATTTGTAGCTCAATTGATTTGATTTCTGTTTTCTATTTTGTTTTAATTTTTTCTTCTATTTTTTTAAATATGTTAGGTTAGTATAACTTTTATTTATTTTTATTTTTTTAAAAAGAAAATTCAATTCAGAATCATGATTTGTTTCATGTGTGAGGCATGCCAGTATCCGAGCGGTAGAAATCGGAGCGCAGAGACTTGGCCAAGGGAGATCTAAGGTATTCCTCAACTTTGTGGCACATTTTATATTTTGTAAGTATCAGTTACAAGAGAGAATGGAAGAGATCTCTATGCAATGGATTTGTATACTGAGGAAGAGCCAAGAAGACCAAAACCTAAAATCCCAGTGGCAAAATGCCTCTAATTCATGCTTGTTTTCACTATTTATAGAAGATAGAGGGATAAAAGTAAATTATATGTTAGCTCTCCTAAATAGGAGCATTAGAGTTTTTTTTTTTTTTTTTTTTTTTTTTTGTATTTTGTGTTTTTAACTGCTTTTTTCACCTTTTTTGTTGATGCTGATTGGCCTTCACACTGGGAAGTCGTCGGCTTCTTGTTTGGACATCGGTCAGCTTTCGTTGTAGGAAGCCTATTCGCTTTGAATGTGGTAACTGGTCAACAATAGAGCAGTCGGACGCCAAGCTTGATTAGCATTTCTTGGTTATCTCTCAAGATCTTTGGAGATCTTTTGAGAGAGTTTTATGTTAGTACTTGTGAGCTTGTTGGAGGATTAGACCTTTGTCCAGTCGTTAGCGTGGATATCTGTCTGTTGTAGAACTGGAGTGGTCCTTTGTTTTCTCGTCAGCCCTTTGATCGGCCAGCTATCGGACCTGCTGGTTGGTTGCACGAGTACTTGCATCTTTTTCGTTAGAGAAAGGATCCATATTTTTCTTCTTTTAGTCTAGACTATGATATTTATCTCAAGATTGTGCAGACCATTTTTGGTTGTATTCATTTGTTCTAAAAAATCCAAAAATTTCTATAAAATATTTTGAAAAACAACCACCTCAATCAAGTATATTTTAATTTAAATTAAAATACAAATAAAAATAAAATAAAATAACAAAAACAAAAATAAAAAAATGATCCCAATCCGTCCATAAACATCTCTAAGTGTTTTCATTATTTTAAAGATTGAAATATTAATCTTTACTTACAAAGATTAATCAACTTTGTAAGAAAGCAGTGAGGAGTCATGTTGAGCTTGGGATGACTGACTCAAATATAACTCTGAGTGCCAATTTGGGACTACTCTTAAAACTCATTATAAGATTATGTTAGATTTTATTGTCGAAACTTTTAAAATTTTTTTATTAATGCACTGTAATAACAAAAACAAAAATAAAAAAATGATCCCAAACCGTCCATAAACATCTCTAAGTGTTTTCATTATTTTAAAGATTGAAATATTAATCTTTACTTACAAAGATTAATCAGCTTTGTAAGAAAGTAGTGAGGAGTCATGTTGAGCTTGGGATGACTGACTCAAATATAACTCTGAGTGCCAATTTGGGACTACTCTTAAAACTCAATATAAGATTATGTTAGATTTTATTGTCGAAACTTTTAAAATTTTTTATTAATGCACTGTAAATGAAGTGTTGAATCTAAATATGGCCGGGAGATCCATCTAAGGAATATAACGCTAAAGGTAATGAGAGAGAGCGAGCAATAGCACAGTGAAGAACAGTAACTTTATGTAACATTTATTCATGAAATGGACCCACCCATTTATAAGAATGAGCCCTGATACATTTACATATTGCACCACTAAAATACTTTGAAACGATGGGGATATTTCAATCCATACGTAACTATCACCCTTAGGGACCATAGGTGCGGTCGAGCAGCTATTAGGTTGGGTTGGCACGCAGTCGGACATCTGGGCAGCCATTAGGTGGGGCAGCTACTTGCTATATCAACCATCTTGGAACTAATGGATCACTTTGCTTCCTTAATTCACCTGTGTTGGTGCGCTCATCCAAGCGGACCTAGTTGAGTGTACTAAGTTGCAATCTTAATGAACTTCGTCCTCTGCCTTTGGTGGGTGCAATTTTTGTGGTTAATTGAACTATTCGTGTATTTCCGTAGCTTCAAATTTGATTGGGATGGTTATGTCGTGTTCTTGTCCATTCTCAAACTTCGGATGTTAGCAGTTCCTAAACAAGATAAAAGATTGGTCGTCCAAGTTCTTCATTGCCACTCATCGATGAGGTTCGGGAATTTGTGTATGACCCGTTAGTAAAGAGGCAGTGAGGTTGAAGATGCTACTAGAACACATCAAATTTACATAGATACGGTCGAGGGAAGCAATATTTCCATGTACTAGCTCATCAAAAGCGATGTTGTTGATAGGGTCCTATGGCCCGAGGTTTCTGGGAACTATAAATGGAATCAGATGAGGGAGAAGAGAGAGGAAAATGATGGAGGTTAGGATAGTAAAGGCCAGAGGAATAAAGGCTAGGGAAAAGAAGCCTATGGAGAGGGAGGACTTTTCTGTTAAGCTGTTGAAAGTCTTCAAGTAAATATGTCATGGGTAAGAAATAGTCTCCTTTTAATCCTTTTTCTCTCTCTCTCTCTCTCTATTTTTTTAATGTTTAACGAGTGCAGAAGACTCAGTTGTACAACAGAAGACCCTTTTTAGAGTCCCAAGGGTCGAGCCCTAGAGAGGAGTTTCCCCTGAGTTAGCCGTCCGAGGAGGGAGAAAAAATTGCGTACATAATATGTACGCAGAACTGCGTACATATTAGGGTACAAAGAGGTTACAAGAGGGGTACATTCAGGTTACAAGGAAGGTTACAAGAGGATTGTAACCTGGATGTACCCCTGTTGTAACCTCTTTGTACCATAATCCGTACGTAGTTCTGCATACGTATTATGTAAGCATATTATGTCTATGTAAATTTGATTGGAGGAGAGGGAGATAGGCCTCGCCTACATCGATTGGAGGAATATAACTGCGACACAATGTATGTCTCCTTTGCAGTCTTTCACACCTCATAGAGATGATGTGAACTTCAAGGTTGAGCTCCTGGGGAGGAGTGACCAATAACCAAAGGGAAGGATTCCCATAGAAGAAGAATTAGTGTCACCTTCGCCATTGTCCTAGAATGTAAAATCTCCTTCGAGGTGGATTGCTTGATTGTATGGTTCCAGAAACATTAAGATCATTCGAGGTCGGAGGGGGGGGTGGCGATGGGGGGTTCTGATATTGGAAGACTCGAAAGGATTGGTTTCGCAGCCTTCCTTCTAGGGAGCCGAATGACCTACCCTATTACATGATGAAGGTGATGTAATCGAACAGTCTAGACTCTATCTTGGCAAGCCTATCCTATGCAACCATGTGCAAGACTTCAAATTGTTGCATTTCCTTGTCTCTCGCCGTCTCCCACTATCACGGGGAAGGCCTTGATACCTAAGGAGCAGAAAAGGAAAGCCGTGAGCCAGATGACAGAAGAAGTGGCAAGGAGTAGGCATAACTGGAGCTCCCACTCCTGCAGAAAAAATGGGAAGGGTTGTTTAAGACGTGGGAGGCTAAGATTGAGGAATATGAACAAACTATTGCCACCTTGAATACCAGGAACAATGAAATGGAGGCATGGGTGTGAGAATTTATCCCATGAGGCAACCACATGGTGGCGATTTAGGACCAGATCCAGGTAGGCTTCTCTATTGCAGCCGAGCATTTCATGAAAGATGGCCTAATGGATCTGAAGTGGGACGACATGGAATATTTAGCCTCTCTCTTCATGGAATTCAATGATGAAGAGGCAGACAAGCCTGGAGGGGACAGAGCCGACGCAGCGACAGACCTTACCTCATTTATATTTTCCATGTCTAACTCTTTTGTTTCCATGATTTTAAAGATTTTTTTTACTGTGTTTGACCATGTTCGGTTAAGGGTATCCATGTGGATAAAATACTATATGTTTTTTCAAATAAATAGACATAAACTTTTTGCATCATTCATCATCATTTTTTTTTGTTCACCCTTTATCGATTGGGGTAATCAGCCCAAGCGATTGGCTTAGTTATGTTGTAGGCTTAGTGACGCGGCCAACTATTATTTAACTAATACTGCTATTTTTCTCTTCATTTGTGGCTTCTGAAGTTACGCGGGGTCAGGTTATCATGCTGTTGCGGTCTTATCAGCTCCTAAATTGTACTTGGTCAAGTGATCTTGGTGCCTCTGTCTGATGTTCTACATTTGGAGCTCAATCGGGGGCAATCTTCACGCCACAACTAGTTGTTCTTCATCTAAAGCTCCGCAGAACGATCTTGTCTCCACGACAGTCAATTTTCATTTCTTCGGTTGGACTAGAGGATCTTGGCACCTTGGTCCATTGTTCTTCATTAGGAGCTCAGTCGGGCGATCTTAGCGTTGTGGTTGGTTGTTCTTCAATTAGAGCTCAACCAGGCAATCATAGCTCCTAAGGTAGGCATTTTTGATTTAGAGCTCAATAGACAAATCTTGGAGCCATGGCTGAACTTTCTTCAGCTAGAGCTCAGCCAGGTGATCTTGGCGCCACACCGGATGTTCTTCATATGGAGCTCAGTCGGGAGTTCTTGGCGCCACAACTTGGTATTCTTCATTTGCAGCTCAGCCGAGTAAAATGATTTTAAGGGTTTTTGTGGGGAAATTTGCATTGAACTCTACTAACGTTGTCGAATTTAGTGTCGACAAAATGTTAAATCAATATGTATACGTTGCACTTTGCGTAGACATTTCTTCAAAACATTATACTCACTAATAGTGTTGACTATACCATTGATAAGATCTACAATAATGTATTTGTGTCAGAATTATTTTGAAGCAAATGTGATGCACATGACCTAAAATTTTAATCATGCTCGCAAAGTCTTATTTGCACCCCTCTAACTTTCTCAATTTCGATGGTCTCTTCCCCTCTTTTCGAAACGCCCACATGCCCTCCCCCAATCTCTATTTCATAAAAAACCATCAACTTGATGATTGAAGCCTCGTGATACAACAATAATTGGAGATATTAAAGAATGCAACAAAGATATAATAGATATTCATATAGACTGAACTCCCACTTAAACCATTGAGTAAGATAAGTTTAAGGTTATGTATCTAATGCATAATAAATTTGCGATTTGTAAAGCATAACAAACCACTTATTGATATGGTAAATATGATATTTAAGCCTGAAATCCCTAAATTTTGGATTTATCAAATTCGAGGCTTTATTTCAAAATGAATGTCTTACAAGTTTACGGGTTGTTTATGTTATGCCTAAAAAATGTTTGGTTTGTAGTACATTAAGATTATGTGGTTTTTAAGTAGAGTTTAGGTTTATATATCTAATACATAATAATTTTTTTGGTATGTATATATGTACAAATTGGAGTTTAGGTACAATATATATAATGCATAAAAATTTTGTGATTTGTTTGTGCAATTTGAAGTATACGTGCTAGATATGTAATATATAAAAAATATTAGGTTTGAATGTGGATATTAAATTATAGCTATTAGATATGTAATGCGTAATAATTATTTGGTTTGTATGTAACTATTGAAGTTTAGGGCAAGATATGTGATACAAAAGAATTATAAGGTTCGTATGTATAATATTAACTGAAGTTTAGGTTTAAATATGTAATAGATAATAGTTGTGTAGTTTCTATGTAGAAAATGAAATTTAATTGACATATATTTAATGCAAAAAAAGGGTGTGGGTTTTATAAAACTTGAAGTGTATGGTTAGATATGTAATACATAAGAATTGTGTCGTCTATATGTATGGTAGAAATTGAATTTTAGGTTTACATATGTATGTAGTAAATGAAGTTTAGGTGTGAGATATGTAATGCATAAGAATTATGTGATCTGCATGTAAAACATGAAATTTAAAATTAGAAATGTAATACACATGAATTTTATATTTTGTATGTATTAGTAGAATATAAAGTTCAGCTTTACATATGAAATACATAAGAATTGTGTAGTTCTGTATGTAGTAAATGAAGTTTAAGTGTAATATATGTAATTTATAAGAGTTGTGTGGCTTGTATATAAAAATTGAAGTTTAGGGTTATATATGCAATACAAAAGAATTTTTCGGCTTGTATGTATCGTAGAAATTGAAGTTTATGTAATGCATAATAAGTGTGTGGTTTTTTTTTGTAGAATTTAAAGATTAGGTTATTAGTATTGTATTGTATAAGATTGTTTGTTTTGTATGTATGTTATACACGAGATGTGTGGTTTGTACATAAAAAAAGAAGTTTAAGTCTTTGATGTGTAATACATAATAATTGTGTGGTTTTTATGTTAAATTTTTTGCTTAGCTATTACAGATATAATACATAAGAATTGTGTGTAGTTTGTACATAAATATTGAAGTTTATGTGTTAGATATCCAATACATACAAAATGTATGTACGACTGATATCTAAATATAATAGTCCATAAATCTAAATGTAAGTTATAGATGGATATTCAAAATTTGAGATCATGGATATATAATAGATTATATAGATGAAGAAAAGAACTCACTGATGAGTTCTTGAATGGTATTGAGGAATTTATGCAAGTGACATCATAACTAGCCATTTACCTTTTAGAAGGAAAGTTTCGATGTCCTTGTGCAAAGCATAAAAATCAAGCATACCTAAAACTTGAAGAAGTCAGGTTGGATCTATAGCATACAAAATTTAAACCCAATTATTGGTATTGTACTGTATATGGTGAGAAGGAACCAGATATTCAGTACGATTATTTTGGTGCCTCGTCAAGTTATGCCCCTTCAATATAATACAATCTTAGCACATATGATGAAATGAATGCTTCACAACAACCTTTTTGGAAGGTTGCGGTATGCATATAAAGTTGTCATTGGCTCAGAGAATGTTGAGCAATAAATTTTATCTTAATATGCTTAGTGAATGTTTCAATCCAATAGAAGTATTACTAAAGGAGACGAACCCTAAAGAAAATTTAGTTCCATATGATCTTTGCATAACTAAAATGTTAATATCAAAGGATTAATATCTGAGAAAAAAGATTAATGTGTTAATGATTGAATGTTATATTAAAAGATTGATTCAATAAAGACTAAATATAGATTTTGTGGTGATAAGACATTGAAACTAAGTGGGTGAAAGAGTAAAAAAATAAATAAATATCCCATATAGGCATCTGTTCGACTTGTAGCTCATATCTCGACCTCAGAGACTATTCACGTCTATGGGTACAACTTCTCACTTGGCATAACACAATATCTGATTAGTTGATGATAACTCTTTGGGTCAAACATCAGACGCGGAAGCCTGAAGACACTTTTATTGTATTTATCTTAACTTTGTAGCTACACCGCACAACATTAGGCTTAACTTATGTGCAGATGAGTTCACACCATACAATAATGCTGCAACAATCTATTCATGTTGGCTAATGATTATTACTCCATATAATTTAACCACTAATATGTGCATGGCCGCGCTGTTCTTATTTCCAATATTGATCATACCAGGTCCACATAGTCAAAGGAAAAAATTGATGTTATTCATAGTCTTTGACAGTTGAGCTTCAGATATTACGGAAAATAAGCATGCCAACTTATGACATTGCTATGAATCATAATTTCTAGCTGAAAACTACTGTCAATGATTAATAATTTCTCAATTTATATAATGTAATGTAGTTGGAGCACTACTAGAAAATTGGCTTTTCTTTATTGCATGGATCTGTTCAAGACATTCCCTATAAAGCATGGACGGAAAAATTCTTATTTTGATTGACATTGCAAGTTTCTAACCTACGACCACCCACTCAGAATGAATAAAGACACCTTATTTAAAAATGTAGTTGAAAATTTATGTCCTCCCCTAAAAATAAGTACAATATATTTACGACAAATGATTAGTGAAATACCAACGATCACTGAGAGACCAAAAATAACATTATATCATCTTTTTTATTGTGTTACACATAACTGGATAAAATGGAGTATTTTCTGTGATATTTCAAATTAGATGACTAATTTAAATAGAAATAATCTCAATGTTATGCTTATTGAGATAAGTTTTCTTATATAATATCTTTAATAGTGTGATGAATATTAAGGATAAAACAAAAGATGGTGTCAATGCAAGATATATTGGAATAAAGGAGTATTGCAAGAATAAGAGTTAAGAACTCCTAGAGTCAAATACATGTAAAGTAATAAAGTCTAAAGACACATACTATATGAAAGTGGAAAATGAATAATAATATGTGAATGGATGTACTCTCTAAAGTTTTCTAATGGCCATGTGCTAAATTTTAACCACTGCGTTGACTTAGGAACAAGGAGGATATTTAGCCTAAAAATTCATGGTTGTCATATTTTTTTTTACAGTGCATACTACTAACTACATTTAGTACTCTACAAAGCCATTAATTAATCTATTTATCAAAATCAGTGCTTTCTTCAAGGAGTTGTGCACAAAATTCTGAAAGTTGACTCGTTGAGAAATCTTGATGTGACTTTTCTCTTACTATTTTGCAAGCTCAAACATATATTTCTTCCTAGTTTCTTTAACTCTATGAAGCATTCGCTCACACATCCATGCTATGAGGCTATAGTTAGATGTCTAGTGTAATATAAATGGATGTATCCCTTTAAGATATATGCCTTTACAATGCCTCTAGATGCCTTATATTTTATTTTACACCATCCACTATCATATGTATTAAAACGTCTCAATGTTAAATATTTAAAAAAAAATGTTAAAAATAACATCTTGAGGGTTTGATATACAAGACATACTTATTTATTAAGAAAATTACTTTCTATTCCTACTATTTTGAGCAAGGACAATAAATATACCACTCAAATTTTTGAAATGCCTTCCTTGCCAAAATTATTTGTATTTAAAATATTAAAAGAACTATTAGGGAGCCATGGCACATGTTATCTAAATGATAAAGATTTTAAAGAAGTCTATTATATATTTTACTAAACTGTGAAAAAGTCCAACTATTTATACAGTAAGATGTATAGTAATTAGTTTTTCATTCAACTATTACTTGGAATATACAAAGTAACATTAAAAAAAACAATAATATGAATAATTTATTGACCAAAAGTTTAAACACAGAGGTTGACTCTGCATAAGCAAAAAAACTGGAGAACACTTTCTAACATGGTTCATATGTTGGTCACAGTTGAATTAACCAGTATATAATAAAATTATTATGCTCAAATTAAAGCTAATTATATTTTGGAACTTGTAATAGGTTCATATTCTAAGCAACAGAGTCACGGATCAGGACTTATTCGATCACACTTGTGGGCCTAAATGTGGTGTCACTATGTGGCAAATATTTGAATTGAATGGTTTAAAGTTTCACATGAGTTACTAGTGTTAATAAAAGAAAACTTATAGTTATGGTGTTTGGATTAGAGGAAACACCCACTTGGACATTGATCAATTGTTATGGCATACTTTAAGATGTAGTTAAATTATAAGAACTGGGTTATGTTGTGCACAATGTATATCTATTCAACAGTGAGGAGCTTGACCATATTCCTAATCGAAAAATACAAACACTAAGCCCATATTAACAAAAGTTAAAATAGGTAAAAAATACATGAAATTTGATCCATTTATAAATCAAGTGACTCGGGTTTATTACATTTGATACCCTAGTAGAGCAAGGCATAAAGTTGATTAGGCCATGATTATAAAAAATAAACCAAAAATAAATATTGAGACGCAAAGTTTTATTAAACTCATTCACCAAGAGCAAGAAATGTTAGATTTTTATATCCAACTTGATTCTGCTGAAGAAATATTCACCCTAAAGGATACACGGGGCTTATGAAGAGGTTACCCATATTAAGGATGACAATGATGATGATATAAATGATTTAATATTAAGCTCATCAATGACTAACTCCTCTAATGAAACTGATTAAGAATGGTATGAATACTTTAAATTTTTGTTTCTGTCTATTATGCATGTTCATGCTTTTATTTTTTTGATGTTTTTACATGTGGTGACAACATGTTTTTTATTTTTATTTGTCACATTTCTGCTTTTAATGTTTTGGATGATATTATACTCTCCTGCTTATTTTTGTTATTTTTACTTTTGTTGCTTTGTACCAATTTATGAATTTTTTCTTCTTATCACAGATGACTTCTGGTTGTGAAGATTAGCCACCTCACTAATCTCACCCAATGGGCTTAAGCACTTACAAGAGGATGAAGAAGGTGTTATTTCGTTCTTCCTCATGTATCATGAGTGTTGTGTTGCTTAGTAAACAATCCCCAATACAAACCCTATTGTACCTTCCTTCCATGCTTCAATAAAGCTAACTACTTTTTTTTTTTCCACTTACTCCTTTTGGTGTAGCCTCTCTCGCATCTTATTTCTCTCCCACACAATAACCACCTCCAACTCAGCCACCATCGCACACTTCACAACCACTTCCCACTTAGCCACCACCTCCTTCTTAGCCAACTGTGCCCTCCTCTAACGAGTCGGGCCCCTTTACTCTAGCTCTTTTTGAGATAAGATAACTCTGGTCCAGTACACATTGAGTCGGAGGGAGACTTGAAAGTTGGCTTTTAAATTATAATAAGTTCAATGTCATTTTAATATTTTTGTGTAATTAATATTTTTATTTAAATATTTTTCCCTCCAGACAACCCAAGACACATATCAAGAAAGTCATCGAAATTAATTATGATACTTCGTACCTCTCATTGAAGCAGATCCTCTTAGCGACCCGGGACATGTAGTTCTGGTGGTTTAAAGTAGGATCATTCTATTTGAATTACAACTATAATTTCAAGTTATTTTGTTACTAATAAAATTACAAAGTTTTAAATTTACAGAAGACCTCCCACTAGCTATTAGAGCATCACCAATAGATTTTACATATTTTAAGGTTCGTGGAAAGCATCTATTGGGGGACATGTTCACTATAGCCTACACAAGGGGGTAGCGACCATCTAGGTTAGGAAGAAGTTCTAGGCTCAGTTGATCAAAGTCTTAGCCTCTCCTAATTATTAGAGGAAGAGGTAAACCAACCAACAGAACAAGAGGACTAAGGGGATCTAGGCATCACACTCCACATTGGAGGCTCAGTCCCTCACACGTATACTACCAATAGCTGGTAGGATTTAGTAATTACTCAAAAATTTAATGATTTAATTTTATTATAATGAATATTTTTCATGTCCACATGCTCAAAAGTTTGGTCGACTGCCCGCCTCTACAAAGTTGTACATCCAGACACATGACACCCAAGGACATAACAGTGGGTAGCTGACCTCCCTAAGCGTATCAACATAAGTAAAAAAAGGTTATTTTCTACATTATTTACATTATTAATGTAAAATACTAATTAATAATTGGTTCTAATCAAGTAGGAGCAGATTTAACACCTCTGAGACATGTAAAGGCAAATGGAGAGTGAGACTCCAATAGTCATTAGTAGTAGTGATAGCCAATCTACCACTATACAGCCTGATTTTGAGATTTGCAGGCAGGCTTTAGAGAAAATACGGTGAGATTCTACATTCCATGAGTGAAGGGGGTTTCATTTAAATCCAACCTCTCCCGTGCTCCTCAAGGCAATTCTAGCTCTTTGTTGTCAGAGCAAGAAGGCCTTGCTTGACGCACCCTTCAATGAGTGATCAAACCTGTCAGTTTCGTGACTGAAACTAGAGTCAAGAACTTTTTAGCCCAATTGATGACACATATTTCATATTACCATGACAAGCAGGCCTTGAGTTCTGTAGTCAATGGTGAGGCTGAGAGAGAGAGGATAGAGAGCAGGGAGATGATGAAGATGATGGTGCCCCATAGAGGTATATTAATTTTTTTCTTATTTTTGAGGGACATATTATTTGTTATTTGTAACTAGATTCGTCTCAAAGATGTGAACTTTTACTCATTTAGCTTATTGTTTGTTGGATTAAATTTATTTTTATTATCGATATTTGTTTGTACATACATTCTGTGATATGTTGATGGATAACTACATATTTAAGAGATTGGTAATTGTTGTATGCTGGTTATAGAAAACTTACCATTTTTTTATATATTTTTAAAATTCTTACAGTTTTCTTCAGATTTACGTTAAAAAAATTTTAAGGTATTATCTTTGATAATTTTTTTCACAATTTGATAATTTCCTATGCTATATGATCTTTGGCAAATTTAGTCAATGCAAATCACGACGTAAATTTACGTCCATCAAAAGTGGACGCAATGTAGTTGAAATTTGTATTCTCATTGGGTGAGTTGAACCAGTTTAATGTTAACCTTGTCGAGCGTGAAGTCAAAGACAAATAATTATTATTGGACTATTTTGATGCTAATTGCATCATTAAACCTAATTTTTGCATGGACCAAAGATTCAACGCAAATGTGATGTTAAAGTTATTTTGCGTCAGATTTTCTTTATATTAGCATAGGACTTCTCTGACACTGATATGCAAAAATAAAGTATTGGTTCTTCAAATTGAAGCTTCTTCGGTTAATCTACTAAACCTCTAAAAATTACTAACACTATCCCATTAATGTGGATAGCATATACCTTGGCTGGTTCATCCACAATTTCTTCTATTGGAGCTTTTCCATTTCTTCTAGGTTGCTAATCCAGGATCAATTCGTCAATCAAGATTCAAAGGTGTCGGTAATGCTCTGTATCTTGACCATAGTCCATGTGGTAAGCACATTACTTTTT
This sequence comes from Papilionanthe hookeriana x Papilionanthe teres, assembly GCA_022702705.1. Classification (NCBI taxonomy): domain Eukaryota; kingdom Viridiplantae; phylum Streptophyta; class Magnoliopsida; order Asparagales; family Orchidaceae; genus Papilionanthe; species Papilionanthe hookeriana x Papilionanthe teres. The sequence continues at coordinate 25,894,064 of CM040434.1, forward strand.
GATGTCCCAGATAAAAGCCTTCATTCTCATCAGTGGTGCCTTCTTGAAGTACCCCTTATTTTGAATGGCCTGCACTAGCCCCACCATTGAGACTCTCAGCAGAGTGGCCTTCAAGGTAACATGATAATTCAACGATTGATTTTAAAAACGAGCTGACTTCTGTTCAAGCTATTAAGCTTGTCCTCCAAGACTGTGGTTCCTATTTCCCCCTTGTTATATCGAGACGGCCAGTGATCTATGTATCACAACCAAATAGAAAGATGTGAGTCTTCCCTTGATCTCTATATGTCATCTATTGAAGCCTTCTTCTGTAGATGATGGGTGGCTGATTCCACTCTAGTGGAAGCAAGGGTGGAGTTGTACTCCTCATTCGAATTACAATTATTGGTCAGCTATAATTATTAAGCTATAATTTTTGTTGTTGAAGACCCAAAGCATAGTAGAAGGGTCCTTCCTTTATCCCCCGAGCTAGCGCGACAAGTTTTACCGAGGGTTTAAGTTCCCACAACTCCAGCATTTTCTTCTATAATTGAGTGATAAATGAATGAAGGCTCTCGTGTTTCCCTTGCCTGATCTACAATAAGTCTTGTGAAACACTTCTAGGGCTTTTGGGTACTGGTAAACTGCGCTATGAATATCTAAAGTTGTTGAAGGAAGTGATCACTCAAGTTGGTAATCTATTGAAACTTCTAAGGGTACTCCATTAGTGCTATGAAAACATTAGACACTTCATAGCATTGATAATCCTTAAAAACATAGATGGTTGATTCAAATGAGGCAATATGGCTAGTCGGATCAGTCTGACATTTGCAAGATTCCAACGATGGTATCTTGAATATTTTTTTTAGGAGTTCAACTTCAGAAATCTACCAAATTATTGGGCTGTCAGGGAGCCTCAGTGCACTCGAACGACTGTTTGTTCATCGGTATCAACCCAACACTGTTCTGGTATTGGGAACCTCTTTGTCTTTCTGGTGCTTGAGTTATCCTTCAACAGTATGGCAATGAGCCTTCCTCTAGAGGGTTCTGCTCCCTACTTCAAGCTACCACTTCTCAGATAGCTTCCATCATCTGACTAATCATCTGGTCTTTTAGTTATTGTATTTTTTATTGCACGAACTCCCTAGTGCACTGCAGTGTCTCATTGGAGGACATCTTCTTCTAATGATGCTTCTCTTCTTATTATTGGAATGATTCACACTCACCACACTTTTTGGGAAGTTGAATTTAAATTGTCTGGGAGTCATACCCAAGGAATATAGTTTAAAATAAGAAAGAGAGAGGCTGTGTGCACAATAGTGAACAGTAAGAAGGATTTTTAACAACTTTTACTGAAGAAGGGATCCCCATATTTAAAGGAGAGGGAGATAAAATCTGTGTAATTACATGCTTGTTCCTGCTTTAATGGAGGTGTGATAGAAATTTTTTAGTATTTTTCATAAATGACTCTATGCCTTGGCTGCCTGATCGCTTCGTAGACTAAGATCAAAGAGCCTTGGTTTGGTAAGGCTCGTTCATACGACTGCACTACATTGGGCTGATGGTCGGCTTTTGATGGTCTTCAGGTCAACCAAACTTGACTCGATTGCCTGGCTCTATCAATCCGTTCTTGATGATTTTGGTCGTTCAAACTTGGCTCGTTCGGCTTGAGTCCACCAGTCAATTTCTCTAGTCTGGATGTTGATTATCGACCTCTAGATAAGGAGATTCAGTCACCAAGATGAGAATAAACTATCAAGATTCATGAAGACACGTTTCTATTTTACAAATGCTTTTCCTAGACAAAAATAATGCACTATGAATTACATGTTGTCAATATATATTACTTTAACATAATTAAGAATTTTTTTGTTTCTAGCTTAGCTGATTACAATCAACCATGGTAATTTAGAAGAAATTTCTTGGGCAATACATGGTAAAGGTTGAGACGGTTTTGAAGAAATTTCTTGGGCATTATATAGTAAAGGTTAAAGACAGAATCTTAGAAATGACTCGAGAAATAGTTATATGGACTTTCGACGATCATTTCCGTAAGATACGACAATGACTAGTGTTGAGCTATATTATGAAGAAACTGAACAATAATTAAAACATAATCAAATCATAGCTTCATCTCCATATTTTCTTTAAAAATTCTCAAATAAACATAGCCAATCAAACGGAAAAATCAAGCAAAGAATTTAAACAGAACAATTACCTCATTAATTGTCAATTGGAATGGCGATAGCCAGCTGAGGGCGCCAAATAGCTTTAGCGATTGAGCTTCTTGTGTCACCGTTCTCGATAATTGGGGCCGTCAGCATGGGAAAAAATTTGCGTCCGGATTTTCGCGTTACATGGGGGTTACACCTGAGTTCTATCTCGCGTAACTTCGTTGTAACCTTCACGTAACCTCCACGTAACTTTCCCGTTATTTTGGAGATACGTGCATATACATTGATGGCGTAGGCATCTCCTATCGGAGACCTGAAGCAGTAAAAACTCTCTATCTTTATTATTATATTAAATAAATTTTAATTATATTATAATAATATTTAAACTAGTATATTATATATTTAAAAATAATTTAATTAATTAATTATATTAATTATATAATTATATTGATCATCATGATATTTTAAAAAATGAAGATCATAATAAAGAAACCCAATAATTTTTCTTTTAATCAAATTTGAGATAAATATGCATTGCAAATGTCACACTAACAGCTATTGATTACCTCATGTTTTAACAATTATTTTCAAAATAGAAAGTACATTTCACAAGTCCCTGGATTGAATTAAAAATGCACGTCTTAGCTAGAGCCTAATATGATAGCATTTATCCGCAATTAATAATTTAATTGGCCGTCTCCAGCACGATAAAAATAAATCAATCCACGTGTCTGCATCAAATTCACACGTGTCAAAGAACGCACAAGCCGTGGCCTCAACTTCCAACCATAAATCGCCACGGGTAACCAACGATACCTTTATATTTGAATAATCTGTCTCTGGCTGACGGCAATCGTAAGTATTCTTCCGCTGCAGAAGAGATTATACGTTCCCTGAGAAATGGCTCGTGGATTTAGGAAAACTACGCATGCAGGAACCGGAACCGGAATCGGAACAGGAACCGGGATCAGGACAAGGAGCAATCCTTGCCGGTGCAAGGTGGTCGGGCCTACGGTGGGACTCCTGGCGTGCGCTGCGGCAGGGTTGGTGGAGTGGCCGGTGGGTGCGCTCGTATATGTTTTCCGGCACATGAAGGGCCGGCGCATAATGTCCCACCCGGTTAATGTTGTCTACCCTCGTGTCGCAAGAGCTATTCCGATTTAGTTCAATCTTGGCACAGATATTGGCTGGCTCGGTTGTTGTATTTTTCGTTTTGTTTGGGGGAGTGTGTAATTTCAGGTTTGGTTTCTATGTTTCTTTCCAAATATGATCATTGTGCAAAGTTTGTATTTTTTTTTTTAATGGAATGAATTGATGTTGGGTTGAAGTTAAGGCTAGAAATTAGTTATTTTGTTGTCTGATTAGTGGAAATTTACTTTTTATTTTCTGTTGGATCGTAATCAGTTGTAGAACCTAAATTAAGATGTAGGGCATTTTAGTATTTTGCCCCTCATAAAATAATAATTTGTTCATTGCCTTTCCTTCTTCTACTTGTTCGACTCCACGCAGACAACGTCATCAACTTCGACGCCGATTTTGCGGCCCCCTTCCCAAGTACCAGAGTTATTGGGTTATTGATATTTAGATTGGGACAGAAGAGCACGCATATAGTTGTGCATGCGTACCCACAATAATCCCGCAATAACTTATGAATAATACTAAAATAGAACCCACGAAGGTTATTGGGTTATTGAAATTAATAGTCTAGTAATCTGTAAATAATCTCCCAATAACTCCGAATGGGAGGTTATTGGGGGGTTATTACTCTTGTTTCGTGTCCAAAGACTGCGTCACAATCCAATTCTTTTTTCTTTTATTTATAATTTTTCACAAGTTTATTTTGCTTTCTTATAGATGTGGCATCGAGTTTGATCTTCATCCATAAATAGAGGCTAAGAACTTACTTATAATAGGTGATCAGGCAAGGGAAAATCTAAGAATATTGCAGGTTGTCAATTTCAGTTTTTTCACAATGGTCTTTCGGCATTAAAAGCTTAACATTTTCTCTCGATTCAGGTAGTTCTATTGGGTCTCTTAGAACGGATTCATCAAGGGTTTATCACAGTTCTTTCGCTTTGCTCTCCACAATTCACTTATTAATCTCGTTGTCTGAAGTGGGATGCAACTAATTTCCCACTTGGCAATTTTAGATTCAAATTGGAAATGTCAAAACTCTTTTTGACAATTGGAGAATTCCCATCTAATTTTGCCATTAACCGAACTTCTTGAATTAACTAAAGTTTTTCCAGCATCAAAACAATCAATCAAAGTGAAACTTCTGGAGAATTTCTAGATAAATGTGTTGCAAAATTAGAATATATGGGGTTTTAACGGTTCATAGGATGTATAATTCCATTTGAAGTTCAAAAAATTATCCTAAACACGTTGCAAGGAAGATTTAACTCAAAATGATTCGATGAGTATTCAAATTGGTTAGGGTATAGTGTATAGATAGATGGAACATATTGTCTATATGGTTATCCTTTTTAGGCTTGAAGAATTATTTGTTACAAGTCAAGATAATAGTGATTTATTTGTTGGTGAAGGATTTAAAAATTTAAAGAAAAAAAATATTTTAGCTCAAGTTGGTGAACATAATATTGCTCACAATAAAACAAGAAAAAAATATGATGCTTTAATGAAACTGTAATTACAGAGTGTTTCTGCTATGTGATCGAGTAAAGATGAGAGAAATAGAAGGGAATATCATATTAAGTTGACTGCAGTAGTTGCTTGTATTTGATTTCTTCTGTAGAAGTTGCTTGTATTTGATTTCTTTTACCACAAGGATTATTATTTCATGGCCGTGATGAGACATCTTAATTAATGAGTCAATAAGATTTTTTAGAATTACTTCGTTTTCTTGTAAATTATAATGAAGATGTAAAAAAAATGAAATTTGAAAATGCAAGCACAAAGTTACAGTTAAATTCACCAAAAACTTATAAAAAACATTGCCAAACAACAGGAGTAGAGTCTCTTTTTATATTATAGTGGATAAGTATCGTGATGCATCAATCAATGAACAACTAGCTTTTGTGTTAATATATATTGGTAAAAAAGAACAAGTTATTAAAATATTTTATTGATATTAATCATGTTTCCTCAATAAATGAAGTCAGTCAAAACATCCACTGAATCTAAATTAGCAAAATATTCATTAAGTTTGCATATAATATGAGATCAGGCTATGATTAAGCATCTAATATGTGATGTAAGTTTAATGATTTTAAAGCATATTATTTATGATAATCTTCAAGCATATTATATTCACTGATTTGCTCATGAAATTCAATTACGTTTAGTATAAGTAGCAAAAAATCTTTGACGAGTCAAACATCATTTTAAGTTTAATTTAAGAAGTGTGAATAAAGCAGAAACTTTTTGTAAGAGGAGTGATACTCTCAAAACCATTCAATATAAGAAGATTCTCTTGTATCATAAAACTGAAGATTTACTTAGTGGTCCTAGTTTAAATCAAGAAGCTACTTTTTCACTAGCTAGTGAAACTGGTTTAGACTCACATTTTTTGTCCTTTAATTAGTCTTAAGAAATCTATTTGTGTCTGTAATTGAAGAACTTAAGATGGTAAAGAAGGATGTGGTGCGTGATCAATAATAATCAGTTGAAGCTAGAATTTTAATCAGTGTAATCAAATTTTTTGAATTTATCTTTATAATGTATTTAATGATTGATATTTTAGGTATTACAAATTAGCTATCACAATCCTTACGAAAAAATATCACATAATTAATAATGTAATGAAATTAGTGCAAGTATCCAAATAATATTTATAGATGATGAGGAGAAGATGGTGTTCTTTATTAAATGAACTGTCTAATTTTTATAGTATTTTTAAAGTTGATATTTCAAAAATGATTGCTATTTTCAAGGTTAGTTATTAATCAACCAATATAGGTGAAAAAGAACAAATTTACATTATTATCAAGCTGAGTTCTTTTATATTGTGATTGACATGCAACTTCAAGAGTTGAACAATCATTTCTTAGAAGCAAGTATTGATCTTCTTCTTTATGAGACAAGTTTAAACCCAAGTGATTCATTCTCTACTTTTTCATAAAGAAATATTATTTCACTTTGTATAATTATATTAGTATGATTGTTCTATTGTTGAGTTTGTGGCACCTAAGCATTGATGGTCTTTTTAATTGTGATTAGATTTCGAATGATTCCTATCTAAATGATCAGTTATATATTTGAAGAATAATATACTATCTCAAAAGATATATATATTACTATTAAATGGATCTAATCTCCTAAACGATAAAAAATTTGTAATATAGATCCACGGAACTAGAGTATTTCTCTTCTATTATCTTACTAGTGTAAGATAAGATTTATTTTTTTCTAGAGTCTGGTATCCCTATGAGGGTGCTCCATATATTTGAAGAATAATATACTATCTCAAAAGATATATTTATTACTATTAAATGGATCTAATCTCTTAAATAATAAAAATTTTGTAATATAGATCCATGGAAATTGAGTATTTCTCTTCTATTATCTTACTGGTGTAAGATAAGATTTATTTTTTCCTAGAGTCTGGTATCCCTATGAGGGTGCTCCCTCATAGTTAATTATATATTAGGATTAACTCTTGAGAATACTCTTGATTAATTATACCGTATATCTTTCTCAGTTATTAGTGAGTGTTTGTAAGATGATAAATATCAAAGACTAGGATAAAAACATTGTCTTGGAATTGAAAATTTCCAATTGAGCTGAGGAACATGAGTTTATTGAATTAATTATTATTTTTAAGATTTTTTTTTTAGTTTTACAATTAAGTACTATTTTGTTTTTGTTGGTTGTTAAACTTTAAAAAATTTTTGAAATCAGACGAATAAAAGATATTTTAAGTCTTTTTAAAATTATTTTGTTCAAGTCATTAGGTTTGTTGGTGTTGAAATTTGTTTGAAAATCATTGAAGTTCATTTTAAAGTTTAAAGATTTTTATTACTTGTTGAAATTAATTAAGATTCATTAAAGTTTATTAAATTTAATTTTTAAGGTTGGTTGTTGATCCGTCTTAAAATTACTTAGAATTTTATATCAAATTTTAATTAATATTTTAAGGATATTATGCTTTAATGAAAGGTATTTCTTATGTTTTGGTTGCAGGTACAACAAAGAAAGTTTATGAAGAAAAAGAGTTAAAAAGGAGCAAAAATGAGCCAAAAAGAGTAAAATTGCAATTAGGTTGATTTTGGCGCCTAGGCGCCAGACACAACAGATGGATTCTAGAGATTTCTTGACGGTTATTGGAAAGGTATTGACGCTTTCAAATCAATCTAGAAGTCTCTGGACAAAATATCACATGTTATAAACAAGATACATTGAATATAAACACGGGAGAGCAGTTATTGAACGAAGAGGTGCGACCTAAATGTGAAGGATGCGTCCATTCGCGCAGTGATCCTGGCGTCTAGGCGCCATAACTGGCGCCTAGGCGCTACCATTAAACTCTAGAACATTCATTGAATGTGGACGGATTTTGAAGAGGTATCTTAAGCAACTCTTGGTCATTTCTGGAGATCTATAAATAGAGGACAATTTCTACAGCAAGTGTGTGTTGGGAGTGTGCTAAGTGTGTGTATGGCGTGTGTGTAAAAGAGAGAGAGAGAGAGAGAGGAGAATTAATTAAGTAGAGTGTGTTCTTCTTTTCTTCTTCTTTGTTTTAGTGAGAGTTTAGTGTGAATTCAAGAGTCAAAGTTCTGTTAGATTCTGTGGAGTCAGAGAAACTTCAAAGGATTGCTTGGATTACATTCCAGATAAGTATTTATATCTTGTTTGTTAAGTTTATTGCTTTTGATTTGAGTTATATGAATATGATTTGTGGTGTAATTTCTATGCTTTCTGAGTAGTCTTCTTTTCTTTCTCCCTACGAATATGAAATGAATTAATAACAGATTTAAATCATATTTGAGAACTTAATTTCTTTTCTAAAAAATTGTGATGATATTGTACCTAATCTTAATTTACTTTACAAATTGGCCTCTTGTATTGTTAAAAGTTGTGCAGAATTTTTAAGATCTGACCGTGGGCTAAGAATTCTTAACTAGTATACAACACATTTCTCTTAAAGGGGATGTGCAAATAAATAGGGAGATAATCTTTAATGGGTGTAGAATTGATTTTTTGTGTGACAGGCTAAATCCAATCAATTTGGTTTTATAAAAGAGGTGACGGGTCACTAGTAGGCCAGACCATAGACAACCAATCATGGGGGAACCTAGTAGTGAGAGTCTAGAAATTCGTCCCTTTCTACTAATAATACATCATAATCCAATCTTTAAAATCTAGCTAATGTTCTTTATGACCTGGACCAAAGGGTAAACGATATATATGCTCCTATTTGTCGCAATACCACATTTATAAGTTCTCAACTAATTTTAATTGTTTATTAATCATGGAATATTTCGTATGGGGAAAGAATCTTTGTTTATTGTTTTATCACTTGCTAATTTTAGTATTCTGCCAATTTAAGTATTTTGCATATTTTAATTAGTTTTAAATTAAAAGATTTTAATTAATAGTTTCTTTCTTTTAATTTTATTAATCCTCGTGGGATCAATATCTGGGGTTTTAAAAAGAAAACTCTATATTACTTGAAACGATACGTATACTTGCGTAGTACCCCTAGTGTGCGATTTATATTTATCAAAACTTTAATTTTTAATCATCGTACATTAGCCGCTTAATCAGATTTGGGGTCAAGTTTGGCCATAATTTTATAGGCAATTTTACTTACGTAATTGCGGTCGAGTCAGTTGTTCAAGTTACCTATAGTTTATTGAATTTAAATTGGGCTTAACACTTTTAAGGGTTTATGAAGGCTTGTTAAAGTTTATTTAAGTCTATTTATGTTTTTTAAGGTTTGTTAAGTTTGTTAAAAATTATTAAAATTTGTTAAAGCTAATTGAGATTTTTGTTCAATTTTAATTAAGATAAATTTACATAAGGATTTATTAAAGTTCACTTAAATTTATTACAATTTATTAATGTTTGTTAAGTTTATTAAGTTTATCATTATTTTTATTTAAAATTAAAGTTTGTCCCATAAAGACTCGTGAATGTGGTATTATCTTGATCTTAAGAAGCAATAAGAATCTGACGGTGCCCTAATTACCAGTCCAAATAGCAGAAAAATGGGTGGCGAGCTAGCCAATCCACCATATGGTCTAAAAAGGGTAAAGGAAAATGATCTTTGCTAGTGGCTAATACACCTAAATTATATAGTATTTTTATGCACATTTGTATACCTATTTTTGATGATATTGCACTTTAATGGAAGGTATTTTGTGTTTTTCTTGCAGGTATGATGAAAATGAGTGATTATGAGGAAAGGAGCAAAATTGGATCAAATTTAGAGCAAAAAAATGAAAAAAAAATGAAAATTGGACATTGGCGGCTAAGCACCGCCTGGTCGGCGCTTAGGCACCATAGTTAAAAATCAAATTTTCTTCATTTTTGGCTCCAATTTCAAGAGTGTTTGAAGAAACTTTTGGTGGTAACTTTCTAAACTTCCCATGGGCGACAAATTTGAACGAAGGGTGATCCACTTCAAAAGTACCTATTTTTATGCCTTATTTATGATTCAATTTTTAAGGATATTATGCTTTAATGAAAGTTATTTTTTTGTTTTTGGATATAGTGATGAAAAAAGAAATCAAGAAGGAAAAATGAGCAAAAAGGAGTAAAAATTGAGCTAAAAAGCAAAGTTGCCAAAATTATAGTTCTGACGTCTAGGCGCCAGAATCCGGCGCCTAAGCGCCAGTTCGATACTATAACAGATAAGATTTTTGATAACTTTTGGCAGTTTTTTTGACGGTGTTAAGCAGTTATCAGACCTTCTAGAAGACTGGAAGTTACTCCTAATACATAGGACATGTGATACAATGCATCTGGACACAGGAAAACAGTTTTAATCGCAAAGAGGTGCGATCCAAAGTGAAGCGGTGCGAAGACTTGGTCACGGAGTCTGGCACCTAGGCGCCACATCCCGGCGCCTAGGCGCCACAATTACTTTCTAGAGGATTCATTGAATTTAGACAAATTTTTAAGAGGTTCCTTAAGCAACCCCTGGTCATTTTTGAATCTCTATAAATAGGAGACATTTCTACAGAGAACCGTGCCCCCCTAGAACTCCAGCATCCGGAGATAGTTTTAGAGAGCCACCATATTTTCTTCTTAAGTATTTAGTGAGTTTATTTTAGTGATTTTGAGTGTTACTACTCAATTCCTTGAGTAGTAAGTGAGAGTTTGTAAGTGTTGTTATTGTTGAAGTCTTGTATCTTGCATTGGAGTCAGTAAGAGTCAAATGATTACTTGAAGGAACATTCCAGATAAGTATTTGTAACTTGGTTCAAAGTTTTATAAATATGTTTTGTTGTGTGAATTCAATGTGTTTTGAGTAGTTACTTTTCTTTCTCCTTTCAACTATGAAAAGATAATAAGATAATTTGATTTCATTGAAGAACTGAATTTAATTTTAAAATTATTGTGATGATATTCATACTTGATCTTAATTTACTTTTTAAACTGAACATTTGAATTGTTAAAACTTGTTGAAGAATTCTGAGACCTATTCGGAGATGAGTTCTTAACTAGTAAATATCACATGAATCCTTGGGCAATCGAAGGCCTTGAGTGGGTTATTCAAGGTGAAGTACAAATAAATAGGGAGATATTGTTTATTGGGCGTAGAATTGATTAGTTTTTAGAGTGACAGATTAAATTCCAATAATTTGGTTTATAGAAAGGGAACGAGTCACTAGTAGAGCCGACCATAGCCACCCTTGAACATCTAGAAGTGTGAGCCTAGATTAACCTATTCTACTAATAATACATCCTGAACCGATCTATAGATTAGCTAATGTTCTTTATACTATTGAGCGAAGGTAAAGAATATGAATGCTTCTATGTAGCGCAATACCATAATCTCAAGTTCTCCACGAATGATAATTATTCTGAAAAATCTTGGATTAGTTCAAAAGGAGAAAGTTGTTTTATTTATACTTTCATTAACCTTTACTTTATTGCTGCTTTACTTAAATTTAGTAAAAAAATTTCACTAAACCTAAAATCTAATTTAAAAAAAAAGAAATAAAAATTATAATTACTTTTAATTTGAAAATCTAATAAATTCCTTCTTCCCTTAATCTTCCCTATGAGATCGATAACTAAGACTCCAATAGAACCCTATATTACTTGAAATGATACGTATACTTGTGTTTGAAATTGAGACTTTACGAAATTATTATAACTATTTAAATATAAATTCTTGCATATACAGATACTTGTAAAGGTCGGTTCAAGAAGGAAGGAAGAAATTGAAAGACAATATTTAGATTTCTCAAATTAAAAATATTTTATATATACTTTTATTTCTTTAAAAAAATATAAAAATATTTACAAAAACAAAAATAGCAAAAAGGTTTTATTTTCAAGTCTTTTTATTTAATTTTATGCGTAGTTATGGATCTGAAGGATTATTACCTTTTGATTCTTAATTAGAAAAAATTGTTAAAAGAATTAGAAAAGGAAAACAAATTCAAAAATATCAGGAAATTGCTAACTTACATAACAATAATCAAAATCCAATAGAAATTAATGAATAAAATGTTTATAAACCATTAAGGGATTATGCAAACCCTACAGCTGATGAACTTCATATTAGTATTTAAATGCTGCTATAGATGCTAATTCTATTGCGCTTAAACCTTCAATTATTCAAATGGTTCAAAATAATCAATTTAGAGGAACTCCAAATGAGGATCCAAACTTACATCTTGCTAGTTTCTTAAAACTTTGTGTTACCTTTAAATATAATAATGTTTCTGATGATGTTATTAGGCTTAGACTCTTTCCTTTTTCCTTAAAAGATAACGCAAAGATGTGGCTTAACTCATTAGCAACTGGTTCTATTAAAATGTGGGCAGATATGGCACAAAAATTTCTTGCTAAATATTTTTCTCCTTCTAAAACTGCTAAATAAAGAAATAATATTACATCATTTATGCAATTTGATGGAGAGACAATTTATGAAGCATGGGAAAGATTTAAAGAACTATTAAGAAAATGTCCTCATCATGCTTTACCGGATTGGTTAATTATTCAAACATTTTATAATAGACTTATTGGATCACTTAGATCTATTATAGATGCTGCTACTGGTGGTTCTTTAATGGTTAAGACATTTGATGAAGCTTATACTTTAATTGAAGAAATGACTAACAATAATTTTCAATGGCCTTCTGAAAGGGTTAATCCTAAAAGATTGGCAATCATTTAAGGTAATGAAGCCTTTTCTATTTAAGTTTCACAAGTGGCCACGATAGCTAAGAAATTGGATAATTTTTCTATTAACATATCGCATGTAAGTAATGAAAATTTTGTAAATATTGATAATTCTCAAACAATGAAGACATTACAAGCTATTGCTAGTAAAACTAATAACCCTTTTTCGAATTATTATCCGGGTTGAAAAATCACCCGAATTTTAATTGAAATAATGGATGTTAACAATAGAGTAATAATCAAGTTAATCCAACCGGGAATTGAAACAATCAAGGAAATTCAAACTTTAGACCAACTTATCCTCCTGATTTTAACAATCAGTAGAAAAAGTTATCTTTAGAAGAATTGATCTTGTAATTAGGTAATTAGTTACAAAATCAAAACACTGCTATTCGAAATATTGAGAATCAGATGGGACAAATTGCTAATTTAATTAATTACAGAACTCAAGGAACACTGCCTAGCAACGTCGAAATTAATCCAAAAGAAATTGGAAAAGACCATGAACAAGCAAAAGCTGTACAACTTAGAAGTAGAAAGGAATTAAAAGAGAAAATTCAGAATGAAATTGAAAAAGATAGAGAGGTTGAAGAGATTCAAAAACCTAAAGAAACTCTTTCTCCAAGTAAAGATCAAACTATAATTCCTATTGAAGTGGAAGTTGAAAGACCACCACCACATTTTCCTCAAAGACTAAAATAGCAGAAGCTTGACCATCAATTTTCTAAATTCTTTGAGATTTTTAAGAAACTTACCATCAACATTCCTTTTGCTGAAGCTTTAGAACAAATGTCGAGTTATGCAAAATTTATGAAGGATATTTTAAGCAAGAAAAAGAAATTTGAAGCTTATGAAACTGTTGCATTAAGTGAAGAATGTAGTGCAATAATTCAAAAGAATCTACCTCTGAAGCTTAAAGATCCTGGAAGTTTCACTATACCATGTGCTATTGGGAAAAAATTTATGGAAAAGCCTTATGTGATTTAGGAGCAAGTATTAATCTCATGTCATTTTCTATTTTTCAAATGTTATATTTAGGAGATATTTCTCCCACCACTGTAACCCTTTAGCAGATCGATCTATTACTTATCCTAAAAAAGTTATAGAGGATGTTCTTGTTAAAGTGGATAAATTTATCTTCCCTATGGATTTTATTATACTGGATATGGAAGAAGATAAAGAAATACCTATTAGTTTAGGGAGACCTTTTCTAGCTACCGAACGTGCTATTATTGATGTGCAAAAAAGAGAATTAATAATGAGAGTTAATGATTAAGAGATAATATTTAATGTTCTGAAATCAATGAGGTATCCTGACAAAGAAAAACGTTATTGGATGGATATTTTTGATTATATAATTAAAAAGCATTATCAAGAAAAATGTAGAGCCATTTTTGAAGAAAAAAATAATGAATCTATGTTATATAATTAGTCATTAATTGAAGAAATTGAAGAAGTGAATGAAGAAAACTTAATTGGGAAATTTTAGACATGACTAAAAATGATATACTTTTTCTCTCAGTTGAAAAAGCCCCTGAACTGGAATTAAAAATGTTACCTACATATTTAAAGTATGCATTTCTTGGAAATTCGTTAACTTTACCTGTGATTATATTTCAGAACTAAGCAAAGATCAAGAATAAAAATTAATATGAGTTCTGAAGAACTATAAGAAAGCTTTTGGTTGGACTATTGCAAATATAAGAGGAATAAGCCTTTCAATCTGTATGCGTAGAATTTTAATGGAAGAAAATTGTAAACCTACTATTGAACCTCAGAGAAGATTGAATCCAATTATGAAAGAGGTTGCTAAAAAAGAGATTTTAAAATGGTTAGATGCTAGAATTATTTATCCTATTTCGGATAGTCAATGGGTAAGTCTTATTCATTGTGTTCCGAAGAATGGAGGAGTAACTGTCATTGTTAATGATAAAAATGAATTAATCCCTACAAAACAAGTTACTAGATGGCGAATTTGCATCGATTATCAAAAATTAAACAACACCACTATGAAAGATCATTTTTCTTTATCTTTCTTGGATCAAATGCTGGATAAATTAGCTGGACACTCATATTTCTGTTTTTTTATGGATATTCTGGTTATCATCAATTACTAGTTGCTCCTGAGGACCAAGAGAAAACAACATTTACAAGTCCTTATGGAACATTTGCTTTTAGAAGAATGCCTTTCGGTTTATGTATTGCACCTGCAACTTTTCAGAGATGTATGATGCCAATATTATGTGATTTAATTGATAAAGGAATTGAAGTATTTATGGACAATTTTTCAGTATTTGGAACTTCTTTTGAGTCTTGCTTGGAAAATATAACAAAAGTTCTGAAAAGATGTGAAGAAACAAATTTGGTTCTAAACTAAGAAAAATGTCAGTTTTTGGTCACAGAAGGAATTTTACTTGGACATAAAATTTTACAAAAAGGGATGGAAGTTGAACAGGCAAAAGTAAAAATTATTGCTGAACTTCAACCACCTACTACTGTTATTGATGTGAGAAGTTTTCTGGTTCATGCTGGATTTTATAGAAGATATATAAAAGATTTTTCTAAGATTTCAAAACCTCTTTGTCATTTATTAGAAAAAGAAGTTAACTTTGAATTTAATGAAGATTTTTTGACTGCTTTCAATATTCTAAAAGAAAAATTAATTACTTAATTTTCAAAGTTATATATTATGCTAGCAAAACTCTTAATGAAACTCAAAGAAATTACACTACTACGGAGAAAGAGCTGTTAGCAATAGTATATGCCTTTGATAAATTTAGACCTTATCTTCTTGGAACTAAATGTATCGTGCATACTGATCATTCCACTATTAAGTATTTAATGTCTAAAAAAGATGCTAAACCTAGATTAATAAGATGGGTTTTACTTTTACAAGAATTTGATTTTCAAATAGTGGACAGAAAAGGAGATGACAACCAAATTGCTGATCATTTATAAAGAATTAAAAATAATAGTGACAAGACTACTGAAGAAAACATAAATGATAAATTCCCTGATGAACAGTTATATTTTATTCAAGGATTACAAACGCCTTGGTATGCAGATATAGTTAACTATTTGGTAGCAATATTTTACCATATGGATTGAATATCAAATATATTAAGAAATTCAAGAATGATTCTAAATCATATATTTGGGAAGATCCTCATTTATTTAAAATAGAAGTAGATTCTGTTATTCGAAGATGTGTACCTTATGAAGAAACTTTTGCAATTATTAAAAAATGTCACGATTCTGAATTTGGAGGACACTTTGGAGTAGATAAAACTGCGTTTAAAATTTTAAATTCTAAATTTTATTCAAAGATGTTGGATATTATGTGAAAACTTGTGATCGATGTCAAAGAATGGGGAATATATCTAGAAAAGATGAAATGGCTCTAACTATATATTAGAAATTGAGATTTTTGATGTATGGGGTTTAGACTTTATGGGACCTTTTATACCATCATCTTGAAAGATTTATATTTTATTAGCAGTTGATTATGTTTTAAAGTTGATTGAAGCTGTAGCTTTACCTACGAGTGATTCCAAAAGTGTTTCAAAATTTTTAAAGAAAATGATTTTTACAAGATTTGGAATGCCTAGGGTAATTATCACAGATGGGGGAAGTCATTTCAGAAATGTAAGAATTCAAACGTTATTGGAAAATTTCAGAATTAAACATAGAATTGCAACTGCGTATCACCCACAAACAAGTGGAATGGCTGAAATATCAAACAGGGAAATTAAAAGAATATTAGAAAAGACTGTTAATCCTAAAAGAACTAACTGGGTTGATAGACTTGATTCTGCATTATGGGCTTATAGAACAGCTTATAAGACATCTATCGGAATGTCACCTTATCAGTTAGTTTATGGTAAACATTATCACTTACCTGTTGAACTGGAACATAAAGCTTACTGGGCGATAAAGGAGTTCAATTATGATTTGAATGCTGCAAGAGAGAAACGACTGTTACAACTGAATGAAATGGAAGAGAATAGAAATGAGTCCTATGAAAATGCAAATATTTATAAGGAAAGAATGAAGAAATTGCATGATAAAAAGATTTTAAGAAAAATATTTGAGCCTAGACAAGAAGTATTATTATTTAATACTCGTTTAAGACTTTTTCCTGGAAAATTAAGATCTAAATGGATGGGGCCATTTATTATTGAGAAAGTATACCCTTATGGAGCTGTGGATATTAAAGATCCCAAGACAGTAAAAATATTTAAAGTTAACGGATTAAGACTGAAGCCTTATATGGGAGAAATGAAACCAATTTACAAGGAAGCTTACGAGCTGAGTCTAACCGATTAATATAACTGATTAGGTCGGGCTGACGACGTTAAACCAAGCGTTTTGTGGGAGACAACCCATATATTATCATTGTGATTGTTTGTGATTTGAATTTATCTTAATCGATGTTTATGTGTTGATCACACCATTTCAATAGACATATTTTAATACCGAAACTTTGTAAATTTGACGATAGGCGAAACGGAGTTGAACGTGGTTCTGGCGCCTAAGCGCCAGCACAACCCATGTGTTTTGATGGTCCGGCGCCTAGGCGCCAGATTCCGGCGCCAAAGCACCCCAATTATTGTTCGTGCAAAAACCAAAATTCTTCAGTTTTTCACACGAATTCTTCTTATAAATTGCCCTATCTTCATCCTCAATCCTTAAGCAACCCTAAATTCAACCAGAACAATTCATTTTGGAGGAGAAAAGAGGAGTTTGGAAGCAATAGAGAGAGGAGATCATAGCAATGGGATAAGAGATAAGTCTTCTAAAGATCCTCAACCTTATTTCAATGAATTTTTTGTTGTATGTTTGGAGAAATTGTTTAGTCGTTTAGATAAGATTGAGGTGAAATTGCTAAGCGTTGGGAATCATTTGCATGAGATGTATCACTAAATCGAGCACTTGGAATGGCAGACGAAGCTTCAGTTCGATCATATGGAAGCCTATCAAGATTCTCAAGTAGCAATGTATGCGAAGAACAAATGGATTGATGAGAAGACGGCTTTGGAATTTCCAAGGGCGTTAGTTTTCTATCCATGCGGGCCTAGCGAACTTCATTGCGAGAGGGATGGAAATTAAAAGTTTGGTGAAGAATAGATCGTTGATATGTTCTAGGTGTGATTGAGTCATGTTCTAGTGAGTCGAATGTTTAGTTTGTGTGTTTGCTTTCATTGTTTAAACTGTGTTGTTTGATTGAGAATTTGCTTTGAATTTGTGTTGTTTGAGTTGTTTATAGAATGATGAACCTTGTTATAGTCTTTTTCTGGAATTTCTTGAGCTTGGAATGAAGAAATATGAAATGGAATTGAAGAGTTTGATTATATCTTGAGTTTGAATGTTGGATCTATTTTATCATTTTAATTGTTTGTGGAAATGTTTGGAAGTTAGAAATTGGAGTAATACTCTCATGTGAGTAATTAGAAGTCGAATTTATTATGTTTTGGTGGAAAATATAATTTTTAAATCGAATTTTTGGATAGGCGAGTCTGGCGCCTAGGCGCCAAAACTAGGCGCCTAAGCGCCGGTTTGGCCTGCACCCGAAAATCAGGTTTTTAAACACACCGACGCCATTAACGACGCCTAAGCTCCCATATTCTTCCCTTTTTCACGAAAATCAACTTTAGGGATCCATTTTTAGGCTGGATTTTCAAGTTTTTGAGCTTGAAATCACTCGATTTCTTCATCTCGAGATCAGATCGACCTTCTAATCCATTTATTTTTTTTTTCACCATGGATTTTTCAACTTTTGAGCAAAACTGAAAATTTTTTATTTTTGGAGTTTAATCCTTGGATTTGAAGTTTTATTTAAGCTTTTTAAAGCTTAAATAAGCTTATTCTTTTAATCTTTTAATTTATTTTGTGTTTTCTTTCTCTTACGTTTAGATGGCTCCAAAATCTAAGCGAGGGAAAGAACGAGAAAATTTCGATCGTAGCAAGTTTGCCACTACTGTAGCACATTTCCGTTACAACGATTTTGCTATGACGAGAAAGCTTATCTCGGAGAGGAGTTTTTAACATCCTGGTGGAATGATTGAAGATACAATCGTTGCACTGAACTGACAACGATTTTGCGACTTCACTGTTGCTGCCGTTATCCCTGTCGTCAGGGAGTTTTATGCAAATTTCTTGGATGCCGAAGATTTCAAGATCTTTGTGAGAGGAGTTGGAGTAGGATTTACTCCAGAGAGAATCAACATTTTCTACGGCCTGCCACTGAACATCAAGTGCTATTACTCTGGATTATCTCCATCTGAGGGAGATTGAGAGATGATTATTGCATACTTGACAGAGGGTACTGAAGCTTGGAAGATTCGGAACGGAAAATGGCTAAATTTTTCATCTTCTAAGCGAAATGGTGTTTCTAAGGCATGGCATTACTTTATTTCTGCTCACCTCCTTCAATCAAATCATTTGAGTGAGGTTATAAAGGACCGAGCTATCTTCAACTACTGCATATAGGAGAGGAAGCCGATATATGTTTGGAGTATTATTTATGATTCTATAGAGGCCACTGCTCGTTCTAGCACTTCTGTGGGATTAGGATTCCCATCTTTGATTTATTCTTTATGTGAAAGTACTGGAGTTGTTGCTGAGCCTTCAGAGGAGAAGCTCGAGTCTGCAAAGCCCATTGGACGAGAGAGTGTCAGTATTTATGATCAACTCCGATGTAAGAATTCTACTGTACCTTCTAGTTCATTACCTACTTCTGGTAGACATTCTACTTCTAGATCCTTTACTTCTGTTGTTGAGCCACCATCTAGTTTTTAGGAGAATATGCATGAGAAATTTATAGAGCAGCAGAATATGTTACTTTTAACCCAGTCTAGAGTCGATACTATAGATTTGAAATTGGATCATCTTTCTGAATACACCCAGAGGAAGATTGATTTTGATGATGAGTATTCTGAGTCTCTTGTTAGATTCCTGAAGGGTGATCATTTAGTCCAGTTCCCGACCTGCCCTAGATTCTCACCATTTGATATCCAGAACAAGAATGTAGACTTTTCCTTTGATGATGATGAGGATGAGGAGACTGCTAGTGATGACTAGATTTTTAGGATAGTGTATTTGTATTATTTATGTTATGTTTTGTGTTAGTTTTGCATGTATATGATGATTTGTTTGTTTTTATGTTTGATGCACTATTCTAAGACACTTATTGATGTACTGATGATTATTGGATTGTTAGAGTTTATTTCTGTAATGAGATGTTTTGTTTCTATTTTAGTATAGTAATCAGCACACTTGTTTTGTTTAGTTACCTTTATTTAAAATTATAAAATTACAAAATTATAAAAAAAATTTGTAGAAATTGATCCTACTACTAAAATTTTTTTATATATGCTTAGACCTTTCTTTTATATTCATAAAAAGCATGTGTAGAAATTAAATTTTCCTTTCTAGATTATTTTTCATATACTTAGAAAAATTTCTGGTAAAAATATGCTATTCTTTCTCTCATACTTTAGAAATTTTCATGATTTATGTTTATACCAAAATTGAAGTTTGGGGGAAGGGAAAATTCTTTGAAATTTAAATATTATTTGTCCTTAATGTACTAATATTTTCTTTAAAAAAAATATTAACATAACATAAGGAATGAAAATTTTATTTAAGATTACTTACAATTTTGAATTTATAAATAATTTAGTAGACTTAACTAAAATTTTAATAATTTTGATTGATTTTAAGAATAGAATTATTTAACTTAAAGAATAATAAGATTTAAAATTTTTTCTATCTATAGTAAAGAGAATTGTATTTTTAATACTAAAGAATCAGGATAATTACTTGAGAAAGAAAAGATTGAAATAATTTTTGAAAAATACTTATTAAGAATGTCATATTTAATAAATAAAGAAGTATAAGTTTTTAAATATAAGTTAAGGATAGTGAAGTTCAAAACCATTAACAAGCTATCTAGATATAGTAATCCTCACAAATTAAATAAATGGAGGATTGAAAAATATCCTTAAAAAGAAAAAGAAAAAGAAAAAAAAAGCAAAAAAAAAAGAAAATGTGAGGAGAAGCTTGAGGAGGCCTAATAAAAAATTGGTTTCACTTAAATTATCTTATAGGAAGAAAACTAATAACATTTTTAACTTAATTTTTATTTACAAGAATCTTTACTAAAAAAGATTTCATGAAAGTCATTTTCTCGTAAATTATCTATGTCACATTAATATGATAAATTACAATTATTCTTGAAATAAATGAAAAATTGAAAGTCTTATGATTTGGTAGTTAAGTATTCTTTAAATTCTTAAAATTAGCCATAATTAGTGAAATTTAGTTAATGATTTGCTAAAGCATTTATAGAACCAAAAATCACAAGGAATCTTAAATATTTAAACTTCATTCCAGATGTTATATATTTTATGTAATAAAAAGGGTTACTTGAGGACAAGTAACGTTTAAGTTTGGGGGAATTTGATCCACTTATAAAGTACCTATTTTTATGCCTTATTTATGATTCAATTCTTAAGGATATTATGCTTTAATGAAAGGTATTTTATGTTTTTGGATATAGGTGATGAAAAAAAAGTTTAAGAAGGAAAAAGGAGCAAAAAGGAGCAAAAATTGAGCTAAAAAGCAAAGTTGCCAAAATTATAGGTCCGGTGCCTAGGCGCCAGAATCCGGCGCCTAAGCGCCAGTTCGATACTAAACTAGATAGGATTTTTGACAACTTTGGGCAGTTATTTTAACGATGTTAAGCGGTTATCAGACCTTCTAGAAGATTGGAAGTTACTCCTAATACATAGGACATGTGATACAATGCATCTGGACACAGGAAAACAGTTTTAATCGCAAAGAGGTGCGATCCAAAGTGAAGAGGTGTGAAGACTTGGTCACGGAATCCGGTGCCTAAACGCCAGATCCCGGCGCCTAGGCACCACAGTTACTTTCTAGAAGATTCATTGAATTTAGACGAATTTTGAAGAGGTGCCTTAAGCAACCCCTGGTCATTTTTGAAGCTATATAAATAGGAGACATTTCTATAGAGAACCGTGCCCCCCCTCGATCTCCAGCATCAAGAGATAGATTTAGAGAGCCACCACATTTTCTTCTTAAGTATTTAGTGAGTTTATTTTAGTTATTTTGAGTGTTACTACTCAATTCCTAGAGTAGTAAGTGAGAGTTTGTAAGTATTGTTGTTGTTGAAGTCTTGTACCTTGCATTGGAGTCAGTAGGAGTCAAATGATCACTTGAAGGAACATTCCAGATAAGTATTTTTAACTTGGTTCAAAGTTTTATAAATATGTTTTGTTGTGTGAATTCAATGTGTTCTGAGTAGTTACTTTTCTTTCTTCTTTCAACTATGAAAAGATAATAAGATAATTTAATTTTGTTGGAGAACTTAACTTAAAATTTTTATAATTATTAAGATGATATTCATACCTAATCTTAATTTACTATTTAAACTGGCCATTTGAATTGTTAAAACCTGTTGAAGAATTCTGAGACCTATCCGGAGATGAGTTCTTAACTAGTAGATATCATATGAATCCTTGAGAAATCAAAGGCCTTGAGCAGCTTTTTCAAGGTGAAGTGCAAGTAAATAGGGAGATATTGTTTATTGGGCGTAGAATTGATTAGTTTTTAGAGTGACAGACTAAATTCTAATAATTTGGTTTATAGAAAGGGA
The DNA here is from genome assembly GCA_022702705.1 of Papilionanthe hookeriana x Papilionanthe teres. NCBI lineage: Eukaryota > Viridiplantae > Streptophyta > Magnoliopsida > Asparagales > Orchidaceae > Papilionanthe > Papilionanthe hookeriana x Papilionanthe teres. The sequence continues at coordinate 25,916,213 of CM040434.1, forward strand.
ACGGGTCACTAGTAGTGGCCGACTATACCACCCTTGGACATCTAGAAGTGTTAGCCTAGATTAACCCATTCTAGTAATAATACATCCTGAACCAATCTATAGATTAGCCAATGTTCTTTATACTATCGAGCGAAGGTAAAAAAATAGGAATGATTCTATTTGGCGCAATACCATAATCCCAAGTTCTCCACAAATGATAATTATTCTGAAAAATCTTGGATTAGTTTAAAAGGAGAAAGTTGTTTTATTTATACTTGCATTAACCTTTACTTTATTGCTGCTTTATTTTCATTTAGTAGAAATTTTAATAAACCTAAAATCTGAAATTTGAAAAGAAATAAAAATTATAAATACTTTTATTTTGAAAATCAAATAAATTCCTTCAATTAATTTTACCTTAATCTTCCCTGTGGAATCGATACCCAGGACTCCAATAGAGCCCTGTATTACTTGAAACGATACGTATACTTGCATTTGAAATTGTGACTTTATGAAATTATTATAAATATATAAATATAAGTTCATAAATTCTTACAGTCGTAAAGTGTCGGTTCAGCCATACATATTGGCAGTCACCAAAGTGATCATTGATATTTAAACGATGTTAGAGATTCAAATTTTAGAATTTTGTGAATTGAGATATTTAGGATACGCTGTAGATTTCAGTTTTTCCTGAACACATTGCGGTGGAAGATCGATGTGGATTTACATATACTCGAAGAAGTGAATTGATGTATGAAAATACTGCACAAATTCCTTTACATTTTGCATAACTTTTTGGATGAAATTGTACTTTAAGAAAAGGTGTTTTTATGTTTTTTTTTGTAAGTAAAACATGTAATTGGAGTGGAATAAATTGGAAGAGACATGGAGCGTAAAGGAGGTGAGGTGGAGCAAAAGGCAATATATTGGGTTGGGGCCTTGGCGCCAGACTTCTGGGGCGCCTAGGCATCAAGCCCAATACAGTGCAACCCAAGAGGCTGGCACTTAAGCTCCAGCCACAGGGCACTCAAGCCCCAGATATGAAAGATAGGGCCTTGGCGCCAGAATAGTTGGGCGCCTAGGTACCATAACCAAATTTGCTACAATTACATTAGTTCGACCCACTTGTTCGAAGTTTTGTTTGGGGGGCCGGAGGCAATTTAGACAAAGGATATTTAAGGCTAATTAAGAAATACTTGGAGACTTTTAAAGAGTGCTTTTAGAAAGGAAGGATTGGAAGTTCTACTGAGATATCTTTACATTATAAGGCTTTCTTGAGCGTAGAGAGAGCAAGTCTAGAGTAGAGAATTGGTGAAGATTTTAGCGTTAAAGTGAGCAAAGTCTACAGGAAAGCAACAAGGGCTTTTGCCAAAGGCTATATTGATGTGAGAGATAAGTATTTTTGTGTTTAAATATTGTATTTTTTTGTAAATACTTTGGTATGTGGATTTTCTTAGTTATAATGAAGTCTTGTAGTTTTTTATCTATGTCTTCTGAGTAATCTCCTCTACCTTTTCCTTGCGGTGATGTAGTAGGATGTGTACGAATGTGAAAATGATTTTAAATTGTATTTAACTTTTTAATGTGATGATCTTTCTTCTGTATTTCATTTACTTATCATTCTTGCAAAATGATTTGTTAAAATCCATTATGAACCAATAATAACTCCAGAGAGCTATGACATGAACAACTAGAAAGTTCACATTGAACTATAAGATATGAAACAAAAGTATACTATAGGGAGATGCAAATAGATAGGGAAATAATCATTGTTTAGTTAAAAGTGGTCCTTAAGCAATTAGGGCTACATAACTAAACTTCTCTATGCACTCGGGAGAGGGTAAATATTTTAATTGCTCCTATTTGTCACTAGCCACATTTCAATTTTGCATTTTCTCATTTTCTACACTCCACTACTATCACTACAAAGGAAGGTAGATTTATCACCTGATTATCACCAATTCAACTGGGATAATTAGAATTTCCATAGGAGTAACTTTAAACATATTTGTATTCTAGCAAAAATAGTTAACACAATTTAAATTTCTTTAAATTCCAAACTGATGACGAATTAAGTAGTCTACAACCTTTTCCTAAATATTTTCACCCCATTTATCTTAGGATCGATATTTCAGACTCAAAAAATTCTAATACTACTTTGAGTGTGCACTTGTATAATCCACCTGAGCATTGAAGCATTTGCCAAAATATCACGACGGTGAAAAACTTTGGATAATTTCAGTTGAACTATTAGGACTTAGATTTAGAAATTTGTAACATTATTTTTATTTTTTGTTTGTTTTATTATTAGTTTGTGTGTAAATTTACTAGTGAACCTTTAATTAGTGAATGCGTAGGATAGGTACAACAGAGCTTGAACCTTACAACTCAGAACTAGAGAGAACTATTAGGAAAACTAGAAAATAGAAAAAAAACTAACGAACTTGAATAAGAAATGACGAATAATTAGCTTATTAACAAAGTTACTCAAGAATCAATTAAAGAATATCATAACGCACAAAGGCTATTAAGAGATTATGTTAATTCAACAACAGATGAAATTCATTGAAGTATTCAAACTTCTGCTGTAGAATCCAACACTATTGAACTTAAACCTACTATCACCCAAATGGTGCAAAAAACCCATTTTGGGGAACCCCATCTGAGGGTCCAAACTTACATTTGACAACTTTCTTAGAACTTTGTACAACATTTCACTATAATGGTGCTTCAAATGATGTTATTAGGCTTAGGATTTTTACATTTTCCTAAAGGGATAAAGCTAAAATGTGGTTGAACTCATTAGCACCTGGATCTATCAAAACATAAAATGAACTAGCCTAAAAATTTCTAGCAAAGTATTTCTTGCCTTCAATAATGGCAATGTTAAGGAATGATATTTCTTCATTTTGCCAGCATGAAGTTGAGTCAATTTACAAGGCTTAGGTGAGATTTAAAGAACTTCTAAGGAAGTGTTTACATTACGCTATGCCTAATTGGCTATTTGTCCAGAATTTTTACAACACTTTAGTAGGATTCCTTAGATCCATTAACGATGCTGCCAATGGGGGTTCTCTCATGTCGAAACCCTTTGCTAAGGCCTATTTTCTAATTGAGGAGATGGCTACGAACAACTTCCATTGGCCTGCTAAGAGAGTAAACCCAAATTAGGATGCTAGTGTACATGACACTGATGTGCTTTCATTTCAAACTTCTCAAGTAGCAGCTATATTTAGGAAGTTAAACCAATTTGGGATGTATTAACCTCAAGAACCATAGGTAATTGAGAAAAAATCATTTGGACAAATGGTTGACCCTAACACATCATCATATGAGACTCTAAATGTGATAAACAATTGACATAGCAATCTTTATTCCAATTTCTACCTCCCAAGTTGAAAGAACCTCCCTAATTTAATTGAGAAAATAATTCTGGTGGAGGAAACTGTTACGCCTAAAAATTGCCTATTTTTATATACATTTCAGGCTCATTTTTAATGATATTGTACTTTAAAAGAATGTAGTTTGCATGTATTTCACTTCAGGTACAAGAAATGGACTTTTGGAGAAAATAAAGCAAGAAATGTGCAATTTGGAGTCAAATCAAGCAGGGAAGAAAATTTTGATCTCGTGCATTTTGATATGTCTTTTTGTGCTTAATATCATTCATATTTGTCACATGTTTTTGAATTAAATTAAAATTTAAAGAAAGATTATTTTCATGTTTATCTTGTATGTAGAACACTTGAAGCAGATGGGTACTGAAATGGGGCGAAACGAAGCCAAAATGGAACAAAATGAGTGTGTTTCTCGTAGGGTGGAGCCTAGGCACCCGTCACAATAAGAAATAGGTACCTAGATGCCAGAAGTAGGCTGAAGGTAGGTGCCCGAGACAATTTTTGGATGGCTTTTTGGCAATTCTGGGCTATTTTAGGATGTTCTGGAAGACTCCTGACTGTTATGCACGCCCCAAAGAGTTGTGTAATGAATCTAGACATTTGGAATTTGAAGGGGTGCGTCTCTTGGAATGAAGAGGTGTGTATCTTAGAAAAATGAGATGTTTGGCTTCTCTTTCAAAGTGACTTGGTGTCTCTCATGAGAAGAGGATTAGGAGGTATTTTTAGACAATTTTTAGAGAGTCTTTTGGCGTTAGTGTAGAGAAGAGATGGAGATGTAGATTTCTCCATTTTATGGAGAGATTGTTGAGGGATTTTGAGAGATACAAGTAAGAAAGTATGAGCGGCACATGGATCGGCAAGAGATTTTATTTGAGAGATTTTTCATCTTTCTTTCAGATGGAGAAAGCTAACTATTGTGTTCTTCATTATCTTGTAATTATTGTAAACACTTTATAGCAGTATTTCTTTAATTTAATGAAGTTTTTTTTGTGTTTTATCCATGCTTCATGAATAGTTTTTCTTACACTTTTCATTTAATTTATTTTATGATAGAATAATTTTTTTGATGTGATGAGTAATATCTCTTTTACTTTATTGACATAACTTAAGTGATAATAGGTTATGTTAAAATTTATTGTAAGTGAAACTAAAACTCAGAAGAGTAGTGATCTTGCAACTTGAGTGCACTTACATTGATCGGTTGGCTAGTAAAATAGTTTTGGCGGCAATGCACCTTTTAAGGAAATATAATTTAATTATGTCATCATTTGCTTACATAATTTCTTACATAATTATATCAATCATTTGCTTCTTATGTCATCATGTTCATTTTACTTTTCTTTTGCAATGAACTGGATGCATGTTTAGGAATCAATATTTTCTTAGATATTCTCTTATTTTATTTATGTGATGGTATTGTCGCCTGCCCTTAATTTACTTTGAAAACTTATCACTTGTGAGGTTAAAATCCTTTGTGAAACATAATGACCCGGGAGGGCTATGAATTCACCCAACTAGTGAGCGTCGCACTAATCTTATGAGGAGGGTGACCAAATCTAAGGATAGTGTAACTAAATAGAAAGATAAGTTATGATGGGCGTAAAATTGATGGGGTGACACACTAGATTCTTTATTAATTTATTTTAAAGTTAGATCAAAGGGTCCCTAGTAGGTCCTATAAAGAGGGCACAGTGGGTAAGAGGATAGAGAGAGAAGAGAGGAAGATGCAGCAATGGAAAGAGAGGATGGAGTGCGAGAAAAAGAGAAAGATGGTAAGATAGAGTGAAATAGAGATTAATAAATGGAGCTTAAGAGGGTGAGAGGGAGAGAGATTGAGAGAGAGTGTGTGTGAGAAGTGCATGAGTGTGTTTGAGTGCTTGAAAGAGAGAGTGAGTGAGATGAAGAGAGAAGGGTGAGCTACATAATGAGAACTAATGGAGAACAAGAATGAGGGAATGAGGAAGATAAGAAGAGATAGTGATAAAGAGAATGAGAATGGGAGAATGAAATATATATATTAAGAAAGAGGAAAAAAGAGTGAGAGAGATCAGTTGAGAGGCCATAATCTTCTAACACTAATACACTAGCTGGAACAAGCTTTAAATTAGCAAATGTTCTTTACAGGCACCAAGAGGGGTAAAGAATGGGTATGCTCGTATTTGTCACTAGAAACATTATATTTTAAGAATTTCATTCATTCACATTATTTAGGTCTTTGCACGAGAAGGGTAGTCTTTAACATCTCAAAATTCTTCAAACTAACTTATCCAGATAAACTATCTTTAGATTTAAGACTTTCATTTAGGAATAGTTATTAGAAAAACCACTTTAATCGACGTTCGAAACTAATGTCTGATAATAGTAGACTAGAATTAGCTCAATGGATTTCTTACCTCGATTCTCTGTGGAATCTATACTCTGGATCTTTAAAGAAAACCCTATATTACTTCAAATGATACATATACTTGTGTAGTACCCCTGGTGTGTAAATTATTTTCTAAATTTTATAACATTTCGATTTTGCACACTAGCCACTAACTATAAATTGGGTCAAGTTTTGTTGTCATCTTTTGGAAGCTAAATTATTGCATAATTGCTGGTTAGGTCAAGTTTTTAGCGTCGTTGTCGGGGAAGCTACGGTAAGAACATTAGGAGAATTTTAGTTAAACTTGGGAGACTTAGATTTGAAAATTATAATATTATTATTTAGTGTGTTTAATGAGTCTATTTATAAGAAAATCTAAAATACCAAAAATATTTTTGATATATGTTCTATTAGTTAAGTCTTTAGATTTGTATGCATAGTTCAGGTGCTGCAGGCCTTGAGTTATATGACTCATATCGAGAGAGAACTTTCGGAGGATTATGAATCAAAAGAGACTCCTTGAATTTATGGAAGAAATTGTGGATCTACAAAATAATGAATATTAAGATTTGGATTATAATGCTAGTGACGGACCCCCAATTATTGAGGAAAATTCATTTGGACAATGAATTGAAACTAGCCATGAGATACATAATCCTTATTCCATTTATTACAACCAAGGTTGGGAAAAGCATTCGAATATTAACTAGAATGATCATTTTGGAGGAGAAGACCAATTGTGGGAAGATAGTTAATTTAATGAGATATATAATAGGATGACTTTAATGGTGGACTTTTATTTTCTTATAGATTTAACTTCAACCCATAGAATGAGGAGAAGGAGTTACTTGTAGAAGAGCTTGTTATTCAAATGCAGAGTTAACTGGAAAGTCTAAGTTCCACAAAAAGGAATACAACAAACTAAATGAGGCAAATTGTTAATTCTATTGACACTTAACCTCCAGAGATTTTAACTCATGAGCCTGAGATAGATCCTAAGGAGAAGAATATGGAGCAAGATAAAGATATCCAACTAAGAAGTGGAAGAGAATTGGAGGATATGGTCCCAAAGAACGATGAGATGGGAAAAGAGGAAAAGGAGATTGAAAGACTTATGAAAGAAATTTCTAAGTAATTATAAAAACCTACTTCATTAACCAAGATAAATATTGAAAACCACTTCTACCATTTCCTTAGCCTCAAGGGGAAGAATTAGAAGATAACTTGAGATAGAAGAGTATCCTAGTAGAAGTTGATCCAGAATCTGAATTATCTAGAGAGAATCTGATCCAAAATTTGGGAGAGCTTGAACTATCTTAGAGAGATTTATTTCTTATAAATTTCAAGGATGATATTCATATGTGAACTGAGAAAATCATTAGAAGAATATTGGATCTAGAAAGAAACATGAGGAACAATGATTTTAATCGTCTGAAAAAGAAAAGCTGACTAGAAAAATTAAAATTTGAGGATTTCATAGGAATCCCTAAATCCAGAAAAGATTAGGTGATCAAGGATTACTTAAATAGAATTTTGATCCAGGAGGAAACTCATGATGGGCTGGCAATTTTACACTAAGCATTTTGTGGGAGGCAACCCATGGTTATATTTGCTAGTGTTTGTGAGTTGTAATTATTTGAGGTGTGATTTGTTTGTTTTAGTGTGGACTGATCAGTTTGATTGATGTTGGGGGATGTTTGGATTGTTATTGGATTGATTTGATCTTTGTGTATCACTGTGGATTGATCAGCTTGATTTATGTTGGTGGATGTTTGGATTGTTTGTGAATTGATTGGATAATTGTGTGTGTCTGAGGGAGGTGTTTTCTTAACTTCTTACTATAGCTAGACTTGTTTATGTTCTCTTGTAGCACTTAGATTAACGAGTCCACTATGACTTAGGTCTTAACTGTATTTGAGTTTTACAGGAGAGATCTTGAGTTTGGATAGTGACTGTTTCATCTTAATTTTATTGCTTCCTTTCTCTAACCTTGTTTTCATTTGGTAGGAGTCATGAACTTATTTGATGAGCAGCATGTGGGTGATCATACATTACATTTATAACTGTTATAGGTGCTTAATTAATGGGATAAGATGATGTCTGAGGTTGGTGCGTGCGAGTGATCCGAGAATATTTATGCTTACATTTTATATATGAATTGATACTTCTCTTTAATGATATTATAAAATGGGATACTATGCAAGTATACATATCATTATCAAGTAATATAGGACTTTCTGATTAAGCCCCGAGATATCGAACCCACAGGGAAAGTGTTAAATAAAGAAAATAGAAAAATATCTTTTTACTTTTTAAGAAAGATCTTACCCAAACTAAAGATAATATTCTAGGAAAGAAAATTCGATTCTTTTTGTTAATTTTTATAATTTGAAATGAAGTAAACAACAACTTTATCTAAATTTTTGTAAAATGAAAGCAAATGCAAATAAAATATATTTTTTCATATTATGAATCAGTAACAAGTCATGAAATTTTGTTGTGGAAGTATCTAAAATGTGTTGTGCCAAATAGGAGCAATTATATTCTTTTCCCTTACTAGAGATTAAAGAACATAGGTTATTCTATTGCTTTATAAATCTTGAAGACGAGCTAGGCAAGAAAGATACTAGTTCTCACTCTAGAGTTTCCTCTTCTCCCTTCACCTGGAGGCTAACATCTTGTATCAAACATAAAATAATAAATCGAATTGGGGGCTTTAGCCTGTCACTCTAAAGTCCTCTAATTCTACACCCATCAAAGTATATCTCCCTATTTATTTGCACTCAATCATATGCATTATGTTCTCACCCATATAATTTTATGTGATTCTTTCCAATTTTTGACTAAGATAATACCATACTGGTTCTTACATGTTCTCATAACTTATATTAACATCTTAATTGGCCAAATCAAGAAGTAAATGAAGTGCAACATTTTGAATCATCACAACTTCCTCCAACATTGATGTCCTATACTTCACACAAAATTCCTTCATAACTTTATCACTTCATCATTTGAAGGAAAAAGATAAAAAAACTACTCATAATTCATGAAGAAAATACAATCACAACTTGGTTTAAAAGTAGAAATCATAGTGAAAACACAAGAAGTTTTAATTAAAAACTAAATGTAATAACAAAGATAAAGACTTATATGTAAATCCTTTTCACTAAAATCTTGAAGTTCCTTTGAAAACTTTGCTTTTACTTACAATACTCCTTAGAGGTTGGCGCCTAACTCTAAGGATTCCAAATCTCACTTCTAATCCTAATACAAACTATAGTAAAGTAACTAATAATGGTGAAGTGGAGTAGTGTAGTACTAATATAACTCACTTACATAATAAACATTAACCACACTCTCAAATAACAACTACTTTTTTAATTTATAAGCCCTCTTTTTATAATTTTCCAATAGGTGTCTCCGTATCTCTTCAAATTGTGTCCAGATTCAACGAATCCTCAAAGATATGCATCCATTCAAGAGTAATTTAAATAAATTTTGGTGAATAGGAAGTTACCCACATTTGTACCAAGATATGCATCCATTCAAACATCTCTTCAAAATGGTGCCAAAAATTAAATAACTCCTCTTTAGTAACTGCCGCGCGTAAGCACGAGGTCTCTGCGCTTAGCCGCGTGGCTTCTAGCGTGTAAGCTCGAGGTCTGGGAACATATCTACAGGGTTCTGGCTCGTAAGCGCAGGTCCAAGCGCTTAGCCATCACAGACCAATTTTGCACCTTTCTTCATTTTTGCTCCAAATTTGGTCCTTTTTCACTCCTTTCATCACAATCATCCATTTAATCATATCTGTAAGAAAAATACACAAAATACCTTCCATTAAAGTGCAATATCATCAAAAAAATATATAAAAATGTGTATAAAAATACTATATATTTTAGGTGTATCAGTGAGCCCGTATATCAGGGATAATCGCGTCCACATGATTAAAATATATGAAATCATTTAAAAGTACCCAATTTATTAGGGTAGTGATTCCATTAGAAATTGGAAGTAAGTAATGAGATTTGATGAGTTAAAGAAAGAGTTGACTTCATTTATCATATGTGTTTGTGTTTGTGTTACAATAATATAGAGGACTTGAAGAACATTTACATATATATTTATATGTTAATACCTGTCATACTTGTCAGACCTCTCTTTAGTTCAACTTTATTCTAGCATGTTTATTTTAGATTTACTTTCTATTGCAAATTGCTCTGTTCTGATGAAAACTTGTAGATGTTTTTGTTAGACATTTGTGGTAGATAGAATTTTTGAGCTATTTTTCTTCTTGCTTATTTTTTTGGTATTGAATGTTATATATGTTAAAAATCAAGTTTGAGGGGGGAAAGAAAAATAAAATTTCAAAGATAGTAGGCTTCCTTTTAGTTTAATAGTATTGCAAGCATGTTTTAGAATAGACTTCTTTCTTCTACAGTCATTCTATCATGATTATGCATTCTATATAAATTTGATATAATGTTTTAGTAGTCAGTAGATTCAACTTTTATTTTTTTTTCCTTTTACATTTTATGGGATTGATTGTAAAATGTTTAAAAATTCAAGTTTGGGGGAGAAAAAAAAAATTCAAAGTTAAACTTTACTTGTCCTAAAATATCTATAGATAAATTTTATTTGAAAATTGCTTTTTGTTGTGGAATTATCTTAACATTACTAAACTTTTAATTATAGAAATGTAATAAAAAAACTTAGTAAGGACTTTAGTAAAAAGGATGAAACTAAAGTTAAGATGTTTAGTAGAAAATTTTAAGGAAATGATTTTACTATTTATAGTAGGAAAAATTAAATTTTTTAAAAATTAAGGATTGATAGAATAAAACTTTTTGAAGAATTTAAACTCTATAAAATAATTCTTTTTTTAATACTACATTTCAAGTTAAGGATAAAAACTAAGTGTTTAACTTTAAAAATGGATAGTGAAATTCAAAATCATCAAAAGGCTATCCAGAAATAGTAATCATCACCTTAAAAAAATATAGGGATTAAAAAGATCCTAAAAGAATAAGGAAAACAAAATAAAAATGAAAAAGAAAAATAAAAATAAAAAGAAAAGAAAAGTAAAGTATGAAAAAGGGAGGAGAAGCTTGAGGAATATAATAAAAATTGATTTCACTTTAATCTTTCTAAGGAAGTAAACTTAGGATTATTCATAAGCTTAATTTCATATTGGTAAAATTATTTTTTTTAGAAGTCATAAATTTTGAAATTAATATTTTTCTAAGAATCTAAAATTTGGAAAAATTTCATCTATTTTTGAAATAAATTGAAAATCAGAATTCTTAAGTTTAATACTAAATATTCTGATACCTTAATTATCATCTAATTTACTAGAAATTATTCTAAGTTGGACGACAAAATTTCCAAAAAAAAAATTTAGATCATCTCGAAGATACCCACTAAGATATATCAACATATTTTTAAAGTTATAGTGTTACTTGAGGACAAGTAACGTTTAAGTTTGGGGGAGTTAATACGCCTAAAAATTGCCTATTTTTTATGTACATTTTCATGTTCATTTTTAATGATATTTCAATTTAAAGGTTGCATGTTTTTTGCTTCAAGTACAAGAATTGAACTTTTAGAGAAAAACAAAAACGATATAATTTGGAGCCAAATCAACTAGAGAAGAAAGTTCTAATCTGGCGCATTTTGATATGTCTTTCTATGCTTAATCTCCTTCATATTTATCAAATATTTTTGAATTAAATTACACCTTAAAGAAAGGTTATTTTCATGTTTATCTTTCAGTTATAACATTTTGAGCCGATTGGAGCTGAATAGGGACGAAACAGACCCAAAACGGAGCAAAATGGGTGTGTTGCTCGTAGGGTGGCACCTAGGCACCTGTTATGATGAGAAAACAAGGCCTAGAAGCCATAAGCAGACTGAAGACAGTGCTTAGGATCCAAGACTAGCGCTTAGGCGCCCGTGACAATTTTTGGATGGCTTTTTGGCAATTCTTGCCTATTATGCAATGTTCTGGAAGACTCCTAGCTGTTATGCACGCTCCAAAGTGTTGTATGATTAATCTAGACATTTGGAATGTTAAGGGTTGTGTCTCTTTGAGTGAAGAGGTGTGTCTCCTGTAAAAAGTATGTGCTTGGCTTCTCTTTAAAAGGGGGGCTGGTGTCTCTCATAAGAAGAGGATTAGGAGGAGTTTTTAGGGGATCCTTAAAGAGAGTTTTAACATGAGTGTAGAGAGGAGACGGAGATGTCGATTTTTCCATTTTATGGAGAGATTGGTGAGTGATTTTGAGAGATATAAGTATGAAATTATGAGCAGTGCATTAAACAGCAGGAGACTTTGTTGGAGAGATGTTTCATCTTTCTTTCAGAGGGAAAAAGCTAAGTATTATGTCCTTCATTATTTTGTAATTGTTGTAAAAACTTGCTCGTAGATTTTCTTTGATTTAATGAAGATTTTTGTTGTGATTTATTCATGCTTTGTGAGTAGTTTTCTTTACACTTTTATTTTAATATGAAGTAGTGGCATGTGTAGGAAATTTGATTTACAATAGAGTAACCTTTTTTATGTGATGATTAATATCTCATTTGCTTCATTAATATAACTTAAGTGGCGATAGGTTATGTTAAAATTTGTTGTAAGTGAAACTAAAACTCGGGAGAGTAGTGATCTTGCAACTTGAGTGCACTCACATTGATCGGTAGGCTAGTAAAATAGTTTAGGTGACAATGAAACTTTGAAGGAAATATAATTTAATGATTTGTTCCTATTATGAGCTTCTAGGTGACAGATAGTTGCTTAAAACAAATTAAATACTAAGCGTACCTAAACACTTGGAAGAGGGTAGGTAGACATATATTCCTTGTTGGCACATAATTTATTACTTAATTCTCTCAATTCTTTTCTTAATTTTGTCATTATCTTCAGTTTACTTTTCTTTTGCAATGAACTAGATGCATGTTTAGGATTCTAGATTTACTTAGATATTCTCTTATTTTATTAATGTGATAGTGTTTTCACCAGATCTTTATTTATTTTACAAATTGTTCACTTGTGAGGTTAAAATCCATTTTGAAACATAATGACCCGGGAGGTCTATGATTTCACCCAACTAGTGAGTGTCACACTAACCTTACGAGGAGAGTAACCAAAATCTAAGGATAGTGCAAATATATAGGGAGATAAGTTATGATGGGTTTAGAATTTATGTTCTTGGGTGACATACTAAATTCTTTATTAATTTGGTTTAGAGTTTGGATCTAAGGGTCACTAGTAGGTCTTATAGAGAGGCACAGAGGTAATCTAGAGGTGAGAGGCCAGAATCTACTTAGCACTACTACACAAGATGTAACAAATTTTAGATTAGCCAATGTTTTTTACAAGCACCGAGAGGGGGTAAATAATAGGTATGTTCTTATTTGTCACTGACAACATTATATTTTATGCATTTCATTCCTTCACATTATCTAGATCATTACATGAGAAGGGTGGTTTTTAACATCTCAAAATTCTCCAAACCAATTTATCAAGATAATTTATCTTTAGATTTAAGATTTTCATTTAGGAATAGCTATTAGAAAAACCATTTTAATCAAAATTACAAACCAGGGCCTCATAGTAATATATTAGAATTAGCAAGGGATTTCTTACGTAGCTTCTCTATGGGATCAATACTCTGGATCTTGAAAATAAAACCCTATATTACTTGAAATGATATGAATACTTGTGCAATACCCCTGGTGTGTAAACTATTTTTTAAATTTTATAATATTTCAATTTTGCCCACTGGCCGCTAAATATATATTGGGTCAAGTTTTTGACCATTTTTTGGAAGCTAAATTACTGCGTAATTGTGGATCAGGTCAAAACCAAAACAATGGAGTAATTATCAAGAAAATCCTATTGGTGATTGGAATAATCAAGTTAAATTTAATTTTAGACCATCTTATCCTCTTGGATTAAACCAGAATCCATAATCGTTAGAAGAAGTTGTTTTGCATATGGGAAATCAATTGTAGAATCAAGGAACTGCTATAAGAAATATTGAGAATCGATTGGGGTAGATTTCCAACTCGCTTAGTAGTCGCTCAAGGAACTCTTCCTAGCATTACCGAGATTAACCCTAAGGAGAAGAACTTTAAGCACGTTAAAGCTGTGAAATCTAAGAGTGGAAAAGAGTTGGATGATGTAGTTCAGAAGAAACTGGAGTTGGAGAAAGAGCATTCAAAGCATGAAAAACCTACAAAAAATATTCCCAAGGAATTGAAGAAATTAGTTTCACCAACTCGTATTTGCTTAGAAAACCTCCAACTCTCTTTCCTCAAGGACTACAATAGCAAAAACTAGATCAACAATTTTCATGATTTTTAGAAGTTTTTAAGAAACTAACAATTAATATTCATTTTTTTGAGACTCTAAAGAAAATGTCCAGTTACGTAAAGTTCATAAAAGACATCCACAACAAAAAGAGGAAGATTGGAGACTGTGATACAGTTGCACTCGATGAGGAATGCAACGCTATCATTTAGAAGGACCTTCCACAATAACTTAAGGATCTTGAGAGCTTTACTATCCATTGTGCAATTAGAGAAAGAATTTATGGCAAAGCTTTATGTGATCCTGGAGCAAGTACAAACCTTACACCATTATCTATCTGCAGAAGGTTAGGATTAAGAGAAGTGTCTGTGAAATTTTTCTCTACTTATACTCATGATTTGAATTGTGTAATATGCTAAAAATTAAGTTTTTTTTTTGGGGGGGAGAGAAAAATTGATGTAAAAACTTCAATTTATTTGTCCTCAATAACATATATTTGAACTCTTATATCTTTAAATTTATGGAATTTGGAGTTAATTTGAAATTATTGTAATTTTTTAGAAAGGAAAAACATAGTTTTATTTTAAATTTTATGTAAATGAAACTAGACTAGAGTTAAGATAACTTGTAATTCAATAAGTAGAAAAAAATGAATTTTTTACTTATTTTTTATAAGTTTTATATTTGTAAAATTAGGTATGCTTAGATATATATCTTTATTAAGAATTGATTCTCCATAAAATTTTTATTTTTAACTAGTATATTCATTATTCGCAAGCCTAAAAGAGTAAAGGGGTGTGATAGGTTTCACTTTAAGAAGGTTATAGTGGAATTCAAAATTATTAAAATGGCATCCTGATATATTAATCATCCCAAAGTTATGCTAAGGATTAAAATAGAAATCCTAAAGTAAGAAGAATGAAAAATAAACAGAAAAAAAAACAAACAAGAAAAAAAAAAAGAAGTAGAGAAAGGAAGAAAATTTTGAAGGAAAAGAAGCTTGAGGAGAAGCCTTACTTTATGTTTTGCATATCTTTTTGGATGAGATTGCACTTTAAGAAAATTTTTTTTAATTCTTTTCTTATAGATATAATAGGTATTAAGAGTTGAACAAATTGGAAGAGACATGGAGTGAAAAGGAGGTGAAATGGAGCAAAAGGCAATATAGTGTGTTGGGGCCTTAGCACCAGACTTCTGGGGCGCCTAGGCGCCATCCCTAATTTGTGCAACCCGAGAGGCTAGTGCCTAAGCACCAGCCACTGAGCTCCAAGGCCCCAGATGTGAAGATCAGGGCCTTGGCTCCAAAATATTTGGGTGTCAAGGTGCCAGAAACAAATTTAGTACAACTACAACAGTTTGACGCACCTATTTGAGGTGTCTTTTGGACGTACCGGAGACAATTGGTATAGAGGATATTGAAGGCCATTTAAGAAGGACTCGAATACTTTTGAATAGAGCTTTTGCATAGAAGGATCGGAAGCTCTCTTGATCATGAAAAGATATATTTAGAGTAGAAGGCTTGCTTGAGGGTAGAGAGAGCAAGTCTAGAGTGGGGAATTGGTGAATATCTAAGTGTTAAAGTGAGTAGAGTCTACATGAAAATAGCAAGGGCTTTTGTGGATCATTGTTAAGGCTATATTGAGGGAGAGAGATAAATATTTTTGTGTTAAAATATTGTATTTTTCTGTAAACACATTGGTATGTAGATTCTCATGGTTACAATGAAGTCTTGTGGTGTTCTATCTATGCATTCTGAGTAATCTCCTCTAACTTTTCCTTATGGTAATGTAGTAGGATGTGTAGGAATGTGAAAATGATTTTAAATTGTATTTAACATTTTTATGTGATGATTTTCCTTCCACATTTCATTTACGTATCTTTCTGGCAAAATGATTTTTTAAAATCTATTATGAACCTATAATAACTCGGGAGAACTATGGCATGAACAACTAGCAAGTTCACATTAAATTATAAGTTATTGATGCACTAAAAATATGTTGGATTTTTCATATATATTTTGTACTCATTTTTGGTGATATTGCATTTTAAAGGAATGTATTTTTCATGTTTTATTGCAAGAATGATTATTTTAGACATTTGAAGTAAAAAAAATAAAAAAGGAAAGAATTTGGAGTGAAAAGAGGCAAAATCCAGAATTCTGCATTCTGGCATCGACGGCACCCAAATCTAGAGAGCACCATAAATTTAAATGCTTTGGGTGCCAACAGCACCCAGAAATGGTGCCGACGCCGCCAAATGTCGGTGGAGGCCAGATTTAATGCATTTAGATGATTTTTGGAGGGTTTCTTGAGGCATCTCTTGGGGAATTCATCCCTAGACTATTTTAAAGTTAATTTGGTGCTAGAAAAGAGGGGAAAGTGTGTAGAAAGTGTGAAAAAGGTGTGAAATTGTGTAGAAGTTAGAGTTTGGTCATTGTAGAGAGTTAGATTCTAGGGTTTGGTGTGTGAAAGTGTTGTTTGGTGAGGGATTCTTCTCTAAGAGTTATAGGAGGAGAAGGAAAGGAAGAGATTGCTTCTTACTTACTGTTCTAAGAGGGAATTATGTGTTTTTGTGAAGCGGGAAAGAGATTCAAAGGACTTCAAGAGATTTTCTTGGGGAAGAAATTGAGATAAGTTGTGTTAACTTCTTATTGTTTGTATGACTTTGCTTTTATATATAAAATACTTATTTTCTTTGTCTTTCTCCTTACAGTGAGATATGGTGAAGTGATGATTTAGATTGGATGTGTCATATGAATGTTAAGAAATTGTGATGATTTTTCACTTCATACTTCATTTACTTTTCGATCTGGCTAATTGAATTGTTAAAATTTGTGATGAAACATATAATCCGAAAGGACTATGTGTTATACAACAAAAATGAAGATAACATTCAATGTCCATGAATGATTGATGTAGTTCATGGGGGGTTGGGTGCAAATAAATAGGGAAATATGGTTTATTGTGCGTAGAATTAGAGATTTTAGGGTGACATACTAAAATCCTCTGTTTGGTCTTAGTGTTTGGAAACTAAAGTGAGAGTTAGCCTTCAGGTGAAGGGAAGTGGGAGCTCTGGAGTGAGAGCCAGTATCCTCCTAGCTTAACCTCAGATTTAGGGACTAAACTAGGATTAGCCTATGTTCTTTATAACACTCGGAATAGGGTAAAAAATAGGTATGCTCCTATTTGGCACAATTCAAATTTTCACCAATCTTTATCATTCACTCATCATAACATCATTGTAAGGGGGAGGACACTTTCTCCAAATTTGAACCTTTCAATACAAAACTTAGTTAGTGATAGTTAACTTTATTTCAAAGTTTAAAAAGTACTTTAGTGATCTTAAAATCTTTAGCATCATTAAACTTTAGCAACTTTAGTATTTATTGTACGTGCACTATAATTTGAATATTGGATTTCAGTGCTACACTTTAAAGATTTGCGTCCTCCCTATAGGATCGTTAACTAGGACTCTATTAGAGCCCTGTATTACTTGAGCAATATGTATATTTGCGTATAAATTGGTTGCTTTCTTATTAAACTAATTATACTTTGTGACTGAACTGAAAATACTTTTTAAATATTTATTTAAGATAGTTGCAATCAGTTATGAAGTAAAAGTACACTATAGGGAGATGCAAATAGATTGGAAAATTATCTTTGTTTGGTTAAAAGTGGGCCTTAAGAAATTGAGGCCACATTAACCAAACTTCTTTATGTACTCGGGAGAGGGTAAAGAAGATAAATTCTCATATTTTTTACTAGCCACATTTCAATTTGCATTTTCTCATTTCTACACTCCACTACTATTATTACAAATGAAGGTAGCTTTATCACCAGATTATCACCAATTCAGCTTGGATAATTAGAATTTATGTAGTATTAACTTTAAAATTATTTGTATTGCAGTAGAAACAACTAACAAAGTTTAAATTTCTTTAAATTCCAAACTGAGGATTAATTAAGTAGGCTAGATCCTTTTCCTAACTTTGTACACTCCATTTCTCTGTGGGGTCAATATTCCAGACTCAAAAAATTCTAATGTTACTTTGACCGTTCCCTTGTGTATTCCACCTGAGTGTTGAAGCATTGCCAGGGGTTAAGCTTTTCTCGTGTCGTTGCCTAGATGTCAAGATGGTGAATAACTTAGGAGAATTTTAGTTGAACTATTAGGACATAGATTTAGAAATTTTTAATATTGTTTTTATTTTTTGTTTATTTTGCCATTTGTTTGTGTGTAAACCTACTAATATGACTTGTGTAGGATATGCCCAACAGAACTTAAAACTTACAACTCAGAACTAGAAAGAGCTATTAGGAAAATTAGAAAACAGAAATAAATAACAAACTTGAAGAAGAATTTGTGAATAATCAGCTTATTAACAAAGATACTCAAGAATCAATTAATGAACATCATAACATGCAAAGACCATTAAGAGATTATGCAAATCTACAGCAAATGAAATTCATTTAACTATACAAACTCCTACTGTAGAAGCCAGCATTATTGAACTTAAGCCTGCTATCATCCAAATGGTGCAGAATAACCAATTTGGGGGAACTTGTTTGAGGGTCCAAGCTTACATTTGGCAAGTTTCTTAGAACTTTGTGCAACATTTTACTATAATGGCATTTCCCATGATGTTTTTAGGCTTAGGCTTTTTCCATTTTCCCTAAGGGATAAAGCCAAAATGTGGTTGAACTCATTAGCACCTGGATATATCAGAACATAGAATGAACTAGCCCAAAAATTTCTAGCAAAGAATTTCCTGCCTTAAAAAATGGCGAAGTTAAGGGAGGATATTACTTCACTTTTCCAGCTTGAAGGTGAGTCGATATAAAAGACTTAAGAGAGATTAAAGAACTTATAAGGAAGTGCCTGCATCACGCTCTGCCTAATTGGCTTATTATATAGACTTTTTACGGTTTAGTAGGATCCTTTAGATCCATTATCGATGCTGGCACTGGTGATTTGCTCTTGTCGAACCCTTTCATGAGGCATATTCTATAATTAAGGAGATGGCTAAAAACAACATCCAATGTCTCGCTGAGAGAATAAAACCCAATGAAGGCAGCTAATGTACATGACACTAATGTGCTATCGATTCAACTCTCAGCTAGCAGCTATATTATGAAGTTAGACCAATTTGGGACGAGTTAACCTCAATTACCATAATTAATTGAGAAAAATTCATTGAGACAAATGGTTGACCCCTAACACTTCATCATATGAGACTCTAAACGTGATAAACAATTGACATAGCAATCCTTATTCCAATTTCTACAACCCAAGTTGGAAGAACCACCCAAGCTTTAATTGGAATAATAATTCTAGTGAAGGAAACCAACAATGGGGTAATAATTAAGAATATTATATTGGGGATTGGAATAATCCAATTAATTCTAAATTTAAACCTTTTTATTCTCCTAAATTAATCCAGAATCCTCAATTTAAGGAAAAAAGTTGTCTTTGGAAGAAGTTGTTTTGCAAATGAGAAATCAACTGTAGAATCAAGTTACTACTATAAGAAATATTAAGAATCAATTGGGGCAGATTGACAACTCTCGTAACAGTCGACCTCAAGGAACTCTTCCTAATAATACTGAGATTAACTCTAAGGAGAAGAATAGTGACTACTTTAAAGTTGTGAAGTTAATGAGTAGAAAAGAGTTGGACGATGTAGTTCAGAAGAATCTGGAGTTAGAGAAAGGGCATTCAAATCATTAAAAACCTACAAAAAAATATTCCCAAGGAATTAGAGAAATCATTTTCACCAACTCGGATTAGCTTAGAAAACCTTCACCTCCCTTTCCTCAAATATTGCAACAACATAACTTGATTAATAATTTTCAAGATTTTTAGAAGTTATTAAGAAGATAACAATTAATATTCATTTTGTTGAGGTTCTAAAGAAAATGCCCAATTATGTAAATTTCATGAAAGACTTCCTCAACAAAAAGAGGAAGATTTGAAACTATGAGACAGTTGCACTCAGTGAGGAGTGCAGCGTTATCATTCAGAAAGAGCTTCCACAAAAAATTTAAGGATCATGGGAGCTTTACTGTCCCTTCTGTGATTGGAGAAATATTTTATGGAAAAGCTTTATGTTTTCTGGTAGCAAGTATAAACCTTATGTCATTATCTATCTTCATAATGTTAGGATTAGGAGAAATGTTTCCAACTACTATAATCTTTCAACTAGTTGATCGTTCGATCACTTATTCAAAAGGAATTTTAGAATATGTTCTTGTAAAGGTGGATAAATTTGTCTTCCTTGTTTATTTCATTGTATTAGACATGGAGGAACATAAACAAATTCCTATCATACTAGGTAAACCTTTTTAGCCATTGGATGAGAAATAATAAATGTGTAGAAAAGTGAATTAACAATGAGAGTAAATGATCAAGAGGAAACTTTCAATGTATTAAAATCTTTGAAGTATCCTTCTAAAGAAATAAAGATTTATGTTTTTGATGGATTTAATTTATTATTTATGTAATAACCATTTCCGAGAAAATTATGAAAGTAAATCAGAAGAGCAAGATTTGGATGAGGAGAATATTTCAAATTGTCAAGATGAATCTGCTCTATTGATTTCTGATAATTCAAAAGTTATTCAGGTGAGGTATGAGATTTTTGATACAACATAAAATAGTAAAACCATAGTTTCATCTATTGAGGAACCCCCAAAACTTAAAATGAAGGTGATTTATCAAATACCTAAAATATGCTTACTTGGGAAAGTCGTCAACTTTTCATGTTATCGTATCCTCAGATTTAACTCACTTGCAAGAGGAGAATTTAATAGAAACTCTGAGGAATTATAAGAAAGCTTTCGAATGGATCTTAGTTGATATTAAAGGGATTAGTCCCTCTATATGAATGCATAGGGTCTTTATGAAAGATAACCATAAACCCAGGGTAGATTCTCAAAGAAGATTAAATCCAATAATGAAAGATGACATTAAAAAGGAAATTTTGAGATGGCTAGATGTAGGTATCATCTCTCCTATATTAGATAGTACATGTGTTAGCCCTATCAATTATGTTCCTAAGAAAAGAGGAGTGACAGTGTCTGTTAATGATCAAAATGAAATAATTCCTACTAGACATGTCACTAGGTGGTGCATATGTATTGACTATCAAAAATTAAATTCTACCACTACGAAAGATCACTTTACTTTACCTTTTCTAGAATAGATGTTGGATAGGTTAGCTGGCCATCCATATTTTCTTCTTTTTAGATGGATATTTTAGGTTTCATCAAATATCTATAGCTCTAGAGGATCGACATAAAACAATGATCGAAAGTCCTTACAAGACTTTTGCTTTTCTAGAATGCCTTTTGGGTTATGTAACACCCCAACAACATTTCAATGGTGGATGATATCAATTTTTGGTGATCAAAATGAGAAATGAATAATGTTTTCATGAATGATTTCTCAGTGCTTGGCCCTACATTAGACTATTATCTGGATCATCTTGCACTGGTGCTAGAAGACTCTAAAGAGACTAACCTTGTTCTCAATTGAGAAAAATGTTAATTTAAGGTCTTAGGAGGAATCATTTTAGGGCACAAAATATCTAAAAATACATGGAAGTAGACCCAACAAAATTTCAAGTTATTAAAAACTCCCACTACTCACTAATGTGAGGGAAGTTCAAAGTTTTCATGAACATGTTGGATTTTATAGATGATATATAAAAGCATTTTCTAAAATTTCCAACCTCAATGTCATCTATTATAAAAGTATGTCCACTTTAACTTTAACCATGAATGCCTAAAGGTATTTAACACTCTGAAATAGAAGTTAGTCACTTATCCTATTATTGTCTCACCCAATTGGAGGAGACAATTTAATTTAATGTGTAAAGCAAGTGACTATGTAATCGTAGCAGTTTTAGGACAATGAAATGATAAGGTATTTAAGGCTATATATTATACTAGAAAGGCTCTTAATGTTGATCAAATTAATTACACTACTATTGAAAAGGAGCTTCTGGCGATAGTCTACACTTTTGATAAATTTAGATATTATTTGATTGGAACTAAATGCAATGTTTACACTGACCAATCTGATATTCGATATCTGATGTCAAAAAAGGATTTCTAGCCTAGATTAATCAGATGGGTCCTTTTAATGCTAGAATTTGATATTAAAGTAGTAGATCGAAAAGGCTCTGAGAATCAAATAACAGATTATTTATCAAGACTTAATCATGAAAATTCATGTGCTTATGAAGAAGAGATTAATAAAGTTTACCTGATGAGCAGTTATTAGCGATTACTAAATGGAAAATTCTGTGGTATACTGACATAGCATTTTTTATAGTTTGCAATATTATACCCCATAGTCTGACATATCATCAATGAAAAAAAAATATCAATGATGCCATAAATTATTTTTGGGATGAGCGTATTTGTATATGAAATGCAAGGATTAAGTGATGAAGAGGTGTATGCCTATAGATGAAACTCTTGAAATAATTTATAAATGTCGCAATTTTGAATTTGGCGGACATTTGGAGTTTATAAAACTGCTTCTAAGCTTTTACAATCTGAATTTTACTGGCCAACTCTATTTAAGGATGTGAACATATATATCAAGTCTTATGATCAATGTCAAAGAGTAGGTAACATTTCTAAGTGTGATGAAATGCCCAAGAATTTCACTTTAGAGATTGAATTTTTTGATGTATGGAGTTTAGATACCCTTGCACCTTTGTTTGGTAATATATATATTATGATAGCTATGGACTATGTCTCGAAATGGATTGGGGTAGTGGTTCTACCAAATTCTGATGCTCAAAGTGTTGCTATATTATTAAAGAATAATATCTATAATGAATTTAGGATTCCTAGAGTGATCATTAGTGATAGAGGTAGCCACTTTATAAATAAAAGAACTGAGGCATTAATTACTAAATATGGAATTAAAAATCGGGTTGTCATCGCATATCACCCCCAAAAAAGTGGCTTAACAGAAGTTTCTAATCATGAGATTAAGAGGATCTTGGTAAAAATCATCAAACCTAATAGGAAAGATTGGTCTATGAAATTAGATTATCCATTATGGGCCTACATAACTACATATAAAATGTCCATTGGAATGTCTCCATATAGGCTCATGTTTGTCAAAGCTTTTTGCTTACCAGTAGAATTGGCACATAAAGCTTATTGGGCTGTTAAAGAGTTCAATTATAATATGAAGAAAGTTGGTGAGAAGAGACTACTAAAGTTAAATGAACTTGAAGAAATTAGGCAAGAATCCTACAATAATGCTAGAATTTATAAAGAGAAAATGAAGAAATTTCACGGTCAAAAGATTCTTATGAAGGATTTCTAGCCTTGACCGGAGATTTAGCTATTTAATTCTCAATTAAAATTATTTCATGTAAAACTTAAGTGAAGGTGGTCATGACCATTTACTGTAGTAATATTTTACCCTTTTGGTGCTATTAATATTAAAGATCCTAAAAGTGGAAGAGCATTTAAAGTAAATGGATAGAGACTTAAATCCTATTTTTGAGGTAAAGACCATTGGTAAATGAGATTTTATTGTTGGATCATCTCAGGTAATATCTAGAATCGTTGGGCTGAGGACGTTAAATTAGGTGCTTCTTGGAGGCAACCCATGCTGTGTGGTTTGATTGTGATATTTGTTTTTATAATGTGGTTTGCTTTTATTTGTGTGTTAAAGTTTGTGTTTATGTGTTTTGATTGTGATTGTGTGATGTGAGAGGTTAAATCTTTAGCCTTCTCATCATGACTGGACTTTAGTATGACTTTTAGAGGTTGTAGGATCAACGTTATCCTCTATACTCTAGTTCTCAATCAAGCATAGGATTTCTCGAGTCATATGAGTTTAGACATAAGACTTGTCCATCTCACTTCTTTAACTCCTATACCTGGTTCTTCTTTCTAATGGTTCAACCGAATAACTATGAGAAGGGTCCTGAGGATGTTACTTTTTCATTGAACTTAAAAAAATTCATACTTTGTCGAGTAGAGTGACACTTGAGAGTGGAAACACATAAGAAAATCTTAATAGTATAGGTGTTACCTAATCCATAAAGTTCTCCTAACAAATTTTATTTAAAGCAGTCATTTGTCAATGAAAGGAGATTCCAATTGAGGTTAGGTGATAGAAAATAGAGATGTGATGAGAAGGGCGATGAGTAATCCTCATTTATCACCATTCTAAGATTTTGTGTTTGAACTTGTTTTGTCTGATTTACAAACTTGGGGAGGAGCAAATATTCCAAATTGTATTATTGGAACCAAATATGAGGCTTGTGCATCTGAGCTAGTGGTCCTAGCGTCAACATGCTATAATTCATATTAGCGCCTAGGCGCCAAAGCATTTGAGTGTTAAGGCCCAGACATAAAGATAAAAGGCCTCTACATCACTATTATGAGACGCCAGGCACCACTACTGGTGATAAAATACCTAAATGAAAGACAATTTAGCCATTTTCTTTAGATCCTCCTCCTCGACTCTCCCGCGACGATGAGAGGCGATACCTGTGTGGATTCCACATATCTTTCATTTGTGTTTTAGTTTTGAAGTTGAGAGTTAAAATCACTTTTATGAGGTAAATTACACTTCCTAATTTTGGTTTTTTCATTTTCATCGGGATTTTTTCGATGATTCAGAGATTTCTTGGAGGAAAGCTTGTTTTAGTCCATGCTCTTCATATTGTGTGCATCCACCATCACTATCTAACTTATTTTGATGCATTTTCTTCATCTTTACTCCTCCATGGTTCCAAAAAGCAAAGGTGGCAAAGACAGTTCTTTGTTTAACTAAAAGAAATTTTAATGATTATTCAGCTTCTTAAGAAATTGACATCAAAAGGATTCTTATTAGTCCTTATAGGAGCAATGAAGAGTATGATTACGAGACGTAAGTGGGATACATTCGCCTACACCACTTGTATAGTTGTTATTCATATAGTTCATGAGTTTTGTGACAACCTCCTCAATGCCTCCGCATTCGCATATGGTGAAGAACCAAGCCGATATCTCCCCTTCACACATCAACGCGTTGTTTCCATTAAGAGATGTCCCGAGGAGTTAATGCTCCAGCTTTCTCCCTTCTGATTCTGACCTTGATGAAATCATCAATTTCTTAACTGGTGGGTGTTGACCTCATTTTTGATGAGGTCTTCCCTTCTTCTTTTAGTGCTTGTGGATCTACCAGTTTTCCTTCACTATCTTAGAGGACTAGAATCGGGACCAACATTTTAGAAATTTAAACCATTTAACCTCCCTGCAAACTCCACAAAATTGACTATAGACCCCTAATCACCCAGAGGGTTGAAATCAAATGTGGAAGTTTAAAGGATGAGTTCCTATAGGACTCTTTCGGGCCTTAACGCTCTCGGTGGTCCGTCCGTGAAGGGGCGTACCTACACTACACTTACACACTACATTTCCACACACTTCCTAAACCACACCCATACCCAACTTGACCTCCTGATTCATGCGTGGGTGATTCACATGGATGGTCCTAACCCCTAAGCCCTCAAGCAAGAGGGTCAGAACAACATAAATAATGCCCCCAATGAGTCCTTTCATGACTCATATGGGCTTGATATGGCTTCATGGCTCAACCAAAATAATTTCTTTCCACCTAGATTCACCCAATCTTCAATTTCCCAAATTTTCAATTTTTGACCCCCGGGACCCTACACCCGCTTAAATTTTACCCAAAACTCTTCGAAATTACCCAAATTTCTCAAATTTCCAAATTACCCAAAAAATTCTCCAAAATCAATCCCAAACATTCCCACATCACTCAAATTGATCATCCATACCCAAAAATACCAAAAATTCCAAAAATACCTCCCAATACCCTCCAAATACCCAAAATACCCCGACCCAAAAATCCAAAAATTCAGAAAATTCCTAGAAAATTCCAGAAAATCCCAAATATTCCCAATTTCCATTTTGTCCAACTACACCATGGGCCAATTTTGTCAATTTATCCTACTTTGTCAAAACCCCCACTCACCCATTTTAACCCAAAGTGAACCTTAACAAGTCAAACCAAACATATCCAATTGACCCAAATTCTGGTCCAATTCAATTCTAAACTTCACCTCAACATTCCCAATACTAATCTAGACCAAATCCAAGTCCAATTTGATTGACATTTGGATCCAATTTCACTTTTGGCCTTAAAGCCTAATTGGACCTATGACCCAAACCTAACCCAAACTCGCCTAATTCAACTCCAATTAACCCCAAATCTTTTCTAAATCTTCCTAGCATCCCCACAAACAAAGCCCTAACATGATTTTCCCAAAAATCTAGACCCAAACCCCACTCAAATTCAACTTAAAGCTGTGCGTTCCATTTTTCGATAAACCCAAACCTAACCCAAATGAGCCCAAACCCCCAAAATCAAAGCCCAACCAAAGTCAAAACCTCTTTGAAACACTCCCATAAACATTTCTCAACATTGATTTTATATCAATTTCAACTCTTAGCCCAACATTGGCCCAACTTTGGCCCACTTGACCATTGGCCCATTCACCAAAAGAGTTCAAATTCAACCCAATTCAAAAACCAAATCACCCCCAATTTGTTTCAAGTCATCATGACACATCCATGAGCTAAACCCAACAATTATTTGGCCCAACCTCTTTACAAAATTTCCATCCTCGAATTCATTTTTTAAAAAATTTAAAAGCCCATTCCTTAAACCATTTTAAAAGCCCACTTCCACCAAATCCAAAACCCCAAAATTCTTCCAAAGCCCATATGACATTTCCCCTCATCATACTTTCAATTAAAATCATCCCCTAAGTCCTAAACCAATCATCAAATAATTCCAAATCAAGCCTCATGCCAAATCACCCCTAAATACCAAAATTTTCCTCTAAATCCATTTCCATGAACACTTCACTCTTCCCAAGCCAAAGGTGAGCCATGAAGCCATGCATGAGCCACATGGCTTGGCAGAGGAGCCTCTTTACATGTCACCATGCCATTTTTGGGCAAAAGGAGGAGGCTCTTTCCTTAATTCCTAAAGGTGATTAACCATTTCCATGACTCCACTAAACCATGCTTAAGCCTCCACCGTACTGATCACACTCGACCCCACTAATCAAGCCGATCCAAATCACTTTCTCCTCACCAAAACCAGCTCTCAAGGCACCTACCAAATGGGTGGGTTGACCCATTTAGGTCCAAATCTAGCCATGCCCCATTCCACTCGATCAAAGCTCTTACACATGTCCATGGCCAATCGATCGTTATCAAAACCTCCACCACCCACCGACTCGAGGTGACCCATGCCTCGGCCGGCTGCCACCAAAGCCGCCGGAAAACACTACCGCCGAGAGCTCACATGTGAACTAACATTGAAATTCTCACTTGCCGAGCCGCCCCCATCCCCGCTGGCTACCATGGCCGATCTTCCTCACCAGAAAGGCTCGATCCCAAGCCCTAATTCCCCCGGAGCCCTCAGCCTACTCTATTTAAACTCCACCCCTCTCGCCTACGAGGGAGTTAAGCACAAACCTTGCCAAAACTCGCCAAAATTGTTCCAGACCCTCCTCCACCCTTAGAGCACTTGATCCCCATGAAATCCCCCGCCATTTCTCCTCCGTAAGCTCAATTTCGAATCGAAATTCCACCAAAACCAGACACTTCTCCACAAGAGCCAATCCCCAAATTGATCGGGCTCTACACCTTCACTCGTACTAAGGGAAGGTGTCCACCATCAAAAGCCCCATCTCCAGGCCACCCAGTTGCTCCTACCCAAGCTTTGTGATCGGGCTTGTCGGAATCATATCCGTACACCACCAGACCAGAGACTTCATCTCCTGAGCTTCGTCAGATCCAATCGAAGGTGCAACAACTCTCGCATCAAGCCACACTTTCCGAGCCATGTACGAGCCAATTCTTCATCCCGAGCTTCTGGATATTCTCCATTTCAATGCCTTAGTTTCAACGTGTTAACCGTAGGCTGTGTGTGTTCGTCTCTTCAAGTATCAATCCATAGAGTATAAGAACGTAAAAATCCATTGAGAATCGAGTGAGATCTTAGGGATTTAGTGTGGACGGCTTCGGTGAGAACACTGGGACGATGAACGGATGCCGTCCATTCAATACACGCGGACGGACGGCTCAGACGGGCGGCCGACCAGGAGGACGGTACGAGAACCGTGGCCCGGCCGTCAATTGTGTGGCGGCGTCGACGTAGAGGCCACGCGTGGTTCTTCGAGTCGCCGAGGATGCGCCGGCGCTCGACTTGACAGAAAATTAGGATTTTTTGGATTTATTTAATTCCCTAAACTTCAAAAATTCATATCTCCTGCCTAGAAAAATCGAAAAATAAAATAAAAATACCCTCTCGCTTCGAAGAGAGGAGAATACGTGAAAAGAAATTACTTAATTTCATCAAATATTTTATTTTTTATAATTTATTTATTTCGTATTGTTTTAAT
The DNA here is from genome assembly GCA_022702705.1 of Papilionanthe hookeriana x Papilionanthe teres. NCBI lineage: Eukaryota > Viridiplantae > Streptophyta > Magnoliopsida > Asparagales > Orchidaceae > Papilionanthe > Papilionanthe hookeriana x Papilionanthe teres. The sequence goes on from CM040434.1 coordinate 25,944,724, forward strand.
TCTCCATGCATGCATACAATTCACCAGGCATGAGACCATAGGGCTTTTGAAGCCTCTGAATTTGGGAAGATTCCCCGAATTTTCCAAAGCGTAGCTTATCCCCTATGAAGAGTTCTTGATTTTTCAAGTTCGTGTTACTGTTGAAAGTATTTTAATTCCAGTAAATAGCATGTTGTGAAATAAATTCTAGAAAAATTTGGTGATGTTCCTTATGACCAGAGAACCCTAGAAAAATAGGTTTCGACTTAGTTCATTTAAAACAACCCTAATCGCTTAAACACCCAAAATAGGTCTTTAATTAATTAGAATTAACTGTGCATCAAATTGACTTGAAATTAATTCTCCAATCGACCTTTAGGATCGTAGAACCCACCATGTACCCCGATAATAATCGATCAAGTTAGCCCTACTAATTGGGTTGAATAAGCCATTTAGCCATTTTAAACTTTAAAATTCATAACTTCTAAAATATCTTTCAAAAAATTCACCAAATTAAGTTTTCAGAGCTCGATACATCGGGGAACCTAAGAAAAATTAAAATTTCAATTTTCTAAAAAGTTGATTTTTAATAATATTTTAATATTTTTAATACTTCAAAAAAATAATAAAATCACAAAAATAATAAAATTCACCAAAATGTCACATTTTGAATTTTAATCACACAGAATAAACTCATTATTTTTCCTAGGTCTATTTAGTGAAATATTAAATTTTAAAACTTTAGGATATTTTAAAATTAAAAAAAAAATGTATTTTCTAGCATTTTCACCAAAATAATTATAATAAATTATAGAAAAATCAGAAAATTCGCAAAATTTGCTTCTCTGTTTCGATATCAGATTTTGAAAATATAAAATCCATTTTTCAACATTTATTTTATTTTTAAATTAATTAACACTCCAAAACTTAAAAATAATTATAATAAAAAAATAATATAATTCAAAAAATCACCAAAATTGGTCCAAGTGTTTCTTCCGTTCATTAGGAATGTTCCTTAATTTTCTTTAAGGATTTAAACTTTCCTTATCATAAGTATATCAAATTTTCCTTTAAAATTCTATTTTCCACCAAAAATAATTATATAAATAAATTAAATAATAGAAAAATTACATTTTCCTCTCATGTCTTTACTGGACATATGAGTGAAGTCATAAAAATTTCAAGTTTATTCGAGTTCAATTTAGTGAGTTATGAAATTATTAAGCTTAAGGGGTAAAATGGTAATTAAACTTTTAACCCTTAATTAAAACTTTAGGTTTAATAAAAAAATTAACAAGTAAAATATTTGATCCTAATCTGATTTGATGATTGAAATTTAAATAATTAAAGTGGTGAAACCCATTAAAATTTTAAAATGATTAAACTTTAATTACTGCTTGATTAAATTTGGAAAAATGATAAATCGAATTATTAAAAATAAGGGATATTTATTAGGAAGAGATTTATTCTTTAATTTAAAAATCCCTAAACCAATTATCTCATTAATACTCAATTCTCTAATTAAAATGATAACTCAAATTTAAAATATTAAAAGACTTAATTAAATTATTAAACTCTTTTGAAATTTCAATTAAAATTAAAAATAAAGTAAATTAAAAATTAAATTAAATTAAAAATTAAAATCAAATTAAATTAAATTAAATTAAATAATTAAATTAAATTAAATTAAATTAAAATTAAATTAAATTAAATTAAAACAAATTAAATTAAATTAAACTAAATTATAATTAAATTAAATTAAATAAAATTAAAATTAAATTAAATTAAATTAAATCAAATTAAATTAAATTAAAAAATTAAAATTAAATTAAAAATTAAATTAAATTAAATTAAAAATTAAATCAAATTAAATTAAATTTAATTTAATTAAATAAATTAAATTAAATTAAATTAAATTAAATTAAATTAAATTAAATTAAATCAAATTAAATTAAAATTAAATCAAATCAAATTAATTAAACATCAAATCAAATTAAATTGAACTATATTAAAATTAAATTAAAACTCAACTAAATTAAGTTGAATTAAATATAACATCACTTAAGACATAAAGAATTCAAAATAAATGTAAAAGCAACTCGAACACTATTCCAAAATTTAAACCCTTTAACTTAAATCAAATCATTCAATACTAATTTACCCTAAAAGCTTTGATTATTATAACTCCTAAATGGAACATTAAATGAAGTGTTACTTCACTATAGGATATTCAAATGTCCTAGCTTCACCGAGCAAGTTAACAAAATCCTTTCAAAACCTCGACGATCGATCTGATTATATAATTAAATTATCGACTTAAAACAATCCTGTAAATATCAAAAAGATGTTTAAGATTCTTCTTAAGCACTTCTCAATATGATAGATATTTATAAGAACAATCGGACTTAATTGTCCTTTGATGAAGAAATCGTCCTCAAACAAAAACACAAAGAACCTAGACGTCATGGGGAGACGACTAGCTACAGATTGGGAATTCCAGTAGAAAACCATAACCTTTCCCTACTTACCTAGGAACTTGCTTAAATATTCTAATTGTGTTTTAAGTGCAGTTTGGGATGACGGGAAGACCTCCGGTGTACGCTTTTATTTTATTGCAATTTACTTTCTTGCAATTTACTTTCGTAATTTACTTTCGCAATTTACTTTATCGCAATCGCACTTTACTTTTCTCGTACGATAAAACAACCGTTGCATGAAAACCACACCTTTAGGATAGTCCCCAAAACTCAAAACCAAAAACTAAGTTAAAAGTCATTGCAAGATAAAATTCACCGCCACAACATTTCAAAATATAACAACTCAAAATTTAATCAACAACACAAAACTACACCGCAACTAAATTAAAACGTCCCGTCGGATGATCTGAATACCTCGGATGATGTAACCTACGTGTTGCTAACGGGATTTCCCACGGTCTAAATGAAAGTGTGAACCCACCCGCTTGAGTTTAGCAAATTCATCCGGACTATGAATCCGATGAAAATAATGATGCTCTAAGGATGGAACCGGGATCTTTTTTTAACCTATGTCGTTATAATCAACTTTAAGATTTTAATTAAAACATAAGAAACATTTGGAAATTAAGACTTCTCTAAACCAAAACACTTTTCTCATCCCCGATTTATGATTTCTAAAAACTAAACTCGCAACAACAAGGAGCCTTGAGCATGCGGCGCACGGCCATCGTCACAAGAAACTTAACCTATCAAAGAAACCTTCTTAGAATTAAACAACAAAGCCATAGGACTTCGAGGTAGTCATTTCTTAGCGCAACATAAATCCTCAACTCCTCGTTAAAGTATCGTATCGCAAAATTAAACCCTAACCGACTTAGGATTCCGAGGTAGTCGTCCGATACGACATAAAACCTCATATTCTGTGCTATTTGTTTGATTTTATCATACAAATATAAGCCCTAATTAATTAAAATCAAGTAAGATCAAAATACTGAATAAACATTAGGACTTTCCCAACTCGAGCCAAATTAACAGATAGTCGGGAAATTACCAAGTTCGCTTTCGAATCCGTGATTTCTCCTACCTTTCTCCCTTTATCTCAAACAAAATGTTCAAATTCGATCCATTCCCTATCAAATTCCAAAATTCAATCCTCAAAACCTCAACTTCGAAATTTCGAGAGCAGAATTATCGATTATTATCGAGAGTTTTCAGTGTGATTCGTCACTTAAGATGTAATTAACTATGTGGCTTGCCCCTTATGTGGAATTTTAAAGAACCCAGTAATATAAACCCTCGTTTAATACTTTCATATTAAGTGTAGGAATTTGTCGGCTTATAAAATTGGTTCGTTGCACTAAACGGATGTCACAAAACTTCTAGTTTAGCGTATCGAGCCCTCAATTATCATAAAGGTGTCTATCCTTAGGATAGATACACTAAGCCATGGGTGCGGCGCCGTTTATATAAACTATTTAGATGGCATCTATTTAATCTCATATTTAAAATTATTTTCAAAATCAAATACTACTTTTTCAAATTATTTATCTAAACTAAATTTAAAAATTCGCCGACAATTTTTGTTGCATGCACTTTAAAAATTTCACAATAACCTAAAAATAGTGCCGACAACTTCCGGCGACTCCGCCGGGGAAAATTCCTCTCTCCATTATAATCAAATAATTCCCCGTTTTCAAAATCGGTGTATCCATGTCCTTAATGGGTCAAACTACCTTCTTTCCGTCAGAGGCTATGTTCATTTCTACTTTGAACAAGCATAGCCAACATTCTCTCGGATTTAGGAGCCACTGCTAGACACTCCTAAATGTGAGGTTCCGAGATCCTTTTACTTCCGCCCGATAGTGTTAGTTTAGGAGTGATCCTTCGAGTCGAGGTCTTGCTTAAGACTTTCTTTTCCTTTCCGAATCGGATTCCTTACCTTCTCTACACTCGAACATCCCGTTCTAAATAAACAAACCCTCTAATAAGTGATTCTTTTAACAAATGATTCCTTCTGCAAATACGTGAACAAAAATGAGTTCGGACTTTTTTTTAATTCCTTTCTTCGTCCTAAAGAAAAGAAGCATAGCCGGGATCGACACCCGAATCTACCCCCGCAGAAATGGAAGCCCCGAAATCGATTTTCTCCTTCACCAACGGACTCGACTTCGCCGTCTATAAGGATGAGCGTGCCCGACAATGGGGTCATCCGACTGGACAGGATTTGAAAACACGAACGTCAAGGTCACCGACGTCTCCTCTTAGCACCGACGAATAAGGCATTCGAAGCCGAGAACCACTCGCTGGTTCAACCTTGAAGTCGACCCAAGAGTTTCCTCCCCCGCAAAGGGTCCCGACTAGAGGAGTACCGCTGTCCGGCAGAGGACTGTTCTTACTACCCCACCCACCGGTCTAGTTGTTTCTGCACCTACCCCGACTTCTGCCAAATCAAAGGGGAAAGAAATCCAGAACTATGGTAAACATGTTACCGTGGAGGGTATGGATCTTCCTGTAAGACCTTCTGTCTTCGAAATCGGGTCCAGTTCAAAAACTCCGTCGCTGACAAAGACCCAAAGAAGAAATAGAAATAGAAGGATAGCCAAAGAAGCCGTAGCCGCCGAGATTGCTTTCCCGGAGGAAATTCCAGAATCGCCGTAATATACACCGCTACCGTAATATACACCACCGCCCGACTACATACCACTTTTGGGAGGAAGCAGGTTCCATCCCCTCTCCGCCGCAGAGGACGAGGAGAATGTTCGCAAGATCGTCGCCACGTTACCTCGACCCCGCATACTACAACGATAACCGCAAGAAAAGAACTAGAACTACGCCGTTTGCTCGACTGCAAACTTTGGTAGAAAAGCTAGCAAGGAAGGAAAACTGCCCCGTATCGGAGATTCTACGAAGGATAGGGCGGGTGCCGGTCAAATCCCGTCTTGGACCCCGAGTAGAACCCGCCATCATGATAGAAAAGCCAAGCAAGAGAATGAAGGCTAGCCCGCCCGTCGTAGTATCGAGATTACGGATCAGGAGGATACCACCTTCCAAGCATTCGGCCGATGGACCATCCGGTCATAGACCTTCCGCCGCTAGAAGGATGGTGTGGCGTCCCACTACGGGGCGACTGAGATTGAAACAACGTAGCCCGAGAAAGAAAGTCTCGCCGAGAGGTCGGAATCCGAAGAAAGTGCTACCGCGATAAAGGGGACTCGTGAAAGGGGGACCCGGCAACCATCGCATGACAACCGCAAAGACACACAGTAAAGCTCCGCTAGAAGATGCCATGGAAAAGCCGAGAACCGATATCCGACGGCTGGCAAAAGAAAGAGAAGAAAAGTTCGGAGATGAGATCGATTCATCGGAATTCATGGACAACGAATATGCGTAAATCAATATGGTCGAGACACGAGCTTCATCGCCTTCTCAAGGTGCTCCCGCAACCGCAGAAAGAGAGGAGCCGTAACCGATGAAGAGACAGCCTTCAGAAAAGGACGACACGATCGCTCAAATGGCGAAGAGGATGGAAGAGATGGTCGTAGCTCGGCCACTCTCCGCAGTCAAGTACAACCACATGGAGAAACACCCCCGCAGGTCATTCACATCGTAGACGGAGGAAAGGAGATTACATCCGTCAATGGAGATGACCAGACTGAAAAAGGATACAACACAAAGTATGATCCCCGAAAAGGATATCAAGAACTTGGTGAACAAGCAGTGCGAGAAGCCTTAGCACAATCGAAGAACGGGACATCCATTCGGACGGGCAGACCTTACCCGGAAGAATTCGACGCCGTCCAATACCCGAAAGGCTTCGTACCACCTCTCGTTTAAGACCTTCGACGGAACCGGGAACCCCCGACAAGCATGTTGCACACTTTCGTGCCAGCTGTTGCAATGCCGGTGGGAGCGATGCGCTACTCTTCCGACAAGCTCGTCGCCAGCCTGTCGAGAATCGCCTTCGACCGGTATGCGAATTACCCAACGGCTCGCTGAAGACATTCTCGCAGCTAGAGAGCCTCTTCATCAAGCGATTTGCCGGAGCTCACGCACCACATCACTATAGGTGATTTAGTGGTAGAGAAACAAAGGCCGAATGAAACTTTAGTGGATTACATACTTCGATGGAGAAATTTAAGTATGAAGTGTGAACCACAACTCGCAAGAACAACATGCAATCGGCATCTTGCTTAAAAGCATTCACGGTCCGATAGCACTTCTCCTCAAGGGATTCACTATTAAGACTTTTGAGAAGTTGTTAAGCAAGGCCGGAAGCTTGCAAGAAGAGGCGAAGCAATTAAATTTTGCCGACAAGACGGACAAGCAGAAGCCGGTGAAGGCCTTCGAAAAGAAATCTGGGATCGTTGCAGCAGTTGATAAAGGCAAGCAACCGATGCAAATACCACCGTAACGGCCGCAAAGAACCACAACAGACTACCAAGAACCCCGATCCAACTATCGCCGTCTCCGCAAGCATGAACAACCGTCCCGTCCGCAACGTACATTAAGGGAGCTTCGAGCAGAGAATATCCGTTCAAAAATGAAGCAAGCACCAAAGATGTTCCGTAGCCTAATGAAAACTCCAGATTTCCAGCTGCCGAGCCCAAAAGACCGGAGGAAGTCAACAAGAAAGGTGATCCCAACTTTTGCCCCTACCATCGGATGCTCGGGCACAAGATAGAAGATTGCATTACCTTTAAAAGTTGGCTCAACGACAACCTTCTGAAAGGAAATATAACAATCCCGAAGGAGTACATGAAGGAACCCCGTAAAGGAGGTTCCGTCAATGTTATCTCAACCGATCCCGTCATTCCGATAGATCCCTATGCAATCGACGATGGATGGACTACCGCCTCGGACGAGATCTTCGAAGAAGATTTTAGACAACATCCGAACCGCTTCGGTGCGAGCTTCAATTCGTAGTTCGAGACCCGTTAAGCCGGTACTATCACTTGCGATAGAAGAACCACCTCGACAGAGACAATCGAAGAGAAGAAGAAAATTGACGAAGAAGAGGGGACCGAGATTCCTAAGGCTAGACTAGGGGCCGCTTATCCTAGGATAGTTGTTTCCGATTCGGGGAGAAATCCTCGAACCTCTCGATTTTGTATGATTATCTCGCTCACTTCGGTGGGATCATATAATGATAAGGGTGATGGCGTTGGCTACGTTTTGATCGTTTCTAACGATTACGTAACTAGCGACAATCCGAGCGTCGATTTCGATACCAACAACAATTCTCAAATCATACACGATCTCGACGAGCAAAATGACGAAGAAGACATCCATCAAGGAGGCTACGAGAGTTCAACAAGCAACGGATCTATCTGTGAGTTTCGAGGAGCTCCAGTTACGATAGAGTTAGAGCCTTCAGATTTTGAAGATAATCCAGGAGAGCCAGTCATCCCGATTCAGGAGGAAACACCGCAAACTCAACACTAGATTCGAAGAAATTACGAAGTCAACTCGAGAAGTGGAAAAGTTCTACCTCCAAGAATGGGTCCAAAAGACAAAGGAAAGGTGTGGTTGTTCAAGAAGAACCAACCCCGCAGAAGAAATACCCATTCGAGAAGAAGCCGAGACGCATGAGAACAAAGTGGACTACAACGTGCTAGCCCATCTTAGGAAACTACCGGCCAACCGAGCATTTACGATGCTCTCATCTTATCAAAGGAGATGAGAGAAGCTCGATCAAGGCCTTACTTCGATCCGCAAATTCGCTTAGCTCAAATGACCGGAGATTCCTTAGATGAGGTTTGCTCGTTAAAGGAACAACGAGGTGTTACCTTCACGGACAATGACTTACTACTTGGGATGCGCAGATCACAACCGACCGTTGTACATTTCGCTTACAATCGGGAAGTTTACGCTCTCCGCAGTATTGGTGGATCCCGAGCATCAATCAATATAATGAGTCTTCGAACACTAAGCATATTTGGAAATTGATGCTCGTGAGCTCGAGGCCGACAAAATGTTATTAGGAGGATTCAACCGTAAAGGAGAAAGAGCCCTCTGATCAATAACGCTCGTCGATGAAGACCGGTGATTTAGCAAAGACAACCGCAAAATTTCATATAATCGATTCGAAACGTCGTTCAACGCTCTATCTGGCCGACCATGGATACATGAAAACGAGATGGTACCATCATCTCGCACCAAAGTGCATCAAATACTACGATGGAGGGGAACAGTGCATCAAAGGAGACTTGCAACCATTCTCCGTACATGAAATTGGAATCCATGAAGATGCAGCTTATTATGCACCGCCAAAGAAAACGATCTTCTCCAGAGATACCGTAATAAATGAAGCAAAGAAAGTTCGAGACAACGAAGAACCTGAAGTTCTAATCCAATAGTCACTCACCACTCCCTTCCGGCGAGATGGTGAAGGTTTCTCCACAACTCGCATCCGAGGTCGAGGCCGGGGACGAGGCCGTGGTAGAGACACTAGGACAAGTGGATGGAGGAAACCAGCCCATCAATGTTGATCGGGAAGATGGTTCTCGAAGAAAAAAAGAAATCAAGCAAGAAGCAGCAACAATAAATCGAAAGAAGCCGCAATACAAGATCTCCCTCGAAGATGAAAAGAATGAAGAATACAAATCAATGTACGAGAAGATTAACCACTACGTACATACTATGACCCTAACTCCGATCCATTCTAACAAGATCGAGGGTATGGTGGTCAAAGAGGTACGTAACAACGGTGCGAAGCCAATCAAATTCTACCGTGGTGCACCTTCCTCCAAAACTCGAAAATAATGTATAATTCGAAGATGTCACTTCATCGAATTAATGGAATTACCTTTCGAGTGGTACTCTCCCCGTGTTCAAAATTTAATTCAACGTGGTTTCTTACCTCGACAATGGACAAAAGGACAATCTCAACATTTTGAAAAGTTATGGAATAACTCCTGCCGTCCTCCCAATTCAAAGTATGGACTCGGATTCTAGCACGCAGGATCGGCCGACGCTACCGAATTTTGCTTGGTTGTCACTTGCGAACCCAATGAAAACTGCATGGAAACTACGTACGAACCCGAAGATTTACAAATCGAGACGCTCCACCGAATTCGAAGAAGAAATCAAATCTACAATAGATGAGTTAACGGAAGTTAACTTAGGTACTAGCAAAGAGCCTAGACCAACCTTTGTTAGCTCCTTACTCAATAAAGAAGACTCCGAAGAAATAATCAAATTATTAATGGAATTTAAAGACTGCTTTGCTTGGAATTATGACGAGATGCCAGGATTAGCTCCATAGGTCGCAGTCCATAAGCTAGGAGTGGATCCTACTTCGTTCCAACGACAAGGTCCCGTAAGAATGCGTCTAGAAATCGAACAACAAGTCATAGCTCGAAGTTAAAAAGCTAATAGACGCTAAATTTGTCCGTGAAGAACAATACCCGACTTAGCTAGCCAATGTAATGCCGACCGAAAGAAGAATGGTCGATCGAATTTGTGTGGACTTCGTAGATTTAAACAAGGCATGTCCAAAGGATGAATTCCTCTACCGATCCCGAATTAATGATCGACATTGCTTCAACACATGAAATATTCTCGTTCATGGATGGATCTTCGTGATACAACCGGATAAAAATGGCTCCGTAAGATGAAAAGCTTACAAGCATTCGTAACGCCGATCGGAGTATTTTGCTACACAGAGATGCCATTCGGACTGAAGAACGCAGGAGCAACCTACCAAAGAGCAATGACGAGAATTTTTGATGATCTCATCCACAATCAAGTCGAATGCTACGTGGATGATGTGGTCATCAAAAGCAAAGTAAAGGAAAACCACTCGTATGATTTGAGAATTGTTTTCGAACGATTAAGACAATTTAACCTTAAGATGAATCCCTTAAATGCGCCTTCGGCGTCACCTCCGGAAATTCTTAGGATTCGTTGTCCGACATCGTGGAATTGAAATCGACCCGGAGAAGATTAAAGCTATCTTAGAAATGCCGCCTCCCAAAACCTTAAAACAACTACGATCTTTTCAAGGGAAGTCGGCATATCTTCGACGCTTTATCTCAAACCCGTCAGTAGGTGTCAGCCTTTCTCGGCACTAGTTAAAAAGGACGCCAAATTTATTTGGGAAGAGAAATGCCGAAGGCCTTCGAAGACATTAAACAATATTTAATGACACCTCCCGTCTTAGCAGCCTCCGCCTCGTGTAGACCGCCGATACTTTACACCGCGGCTTTAGATGACTCTCTCGGAGCCCCGTTAGCCTGTGTCAATGATGAGGGTAAAGAAAATGCTCTTTACTACTTAAGCCGTCGTTTACTTCCGACGGAAGTAAGGTATCCCGCAATTGAAAAGCATTGTTTGGCCCCGATCTTCGCCGCTCAAAAGCTCGAGCACTACATGCTTTCTCACAAGGTCAACTCGATTTCGAAGTTTAATCCATTGCAATACTCGATGACTCGTCCAACACTTTCCTGCAGACTTGCCGGATGGTCAATGATATTATTGCAATTCGATATAACTTTCGTGTCTCTGCGTGCCGTAAAGGGACAAGTCTTAGCAGACTTCCTCGCAGCACACCCTTTACCGGCAGAATCTCCTCTCAATGATGATTTGCCAGATGAACAAATAATGAACCTAGAAGACCCTGATGATCGACATTGGGAATTACATTTCGACGGAGCATCTTCAGCACACAAAGACGAAGAATCGCAAGTGATAAGTGCCCGGTAAGGCAGGAATCGGGCTAATCTTTATAACACCGGAGCGGGGGATGTTAAGATACTCCTACCACTCGACGTAACCGTGTACAAACAACGAAGCGTAATACGAAGCCCTCATAACGTGACCGGAATTAGCTATTCAAATGGGGATAACGTACATCAACATCTACGGGGATTCACAATTAATCATTCAGCAGATCACTGGACAATACAGAATTTTTAAACCAAGACTCGAACAATACTTCCAAGATGCCATACAGCTTGTTGGAACAGCATTCCAAATGTGACAATTTACAAGATTCCTGTAAAAGAAAATGCTTTAAGCAGATGCTTTAGCCCGTCTCGCAAAAGAGTTTGCATGTTTGCAAGATGAATCGATGGAAGTGTCAGCTCACTGACGTCGTGTCCTATCACAGCTCGACATAGTACACAATACACAAATCAGAAAAGAAAAAGAATCAACTAGAAGAAGGATGTAAAAACACGAAGATCGGCGACAAACCATTAATAGACTACCCGCAAACAGAAAGCTACCGGACGATAGGTCGCTAGCCCATCGTATCAAGAAAAGAACTCGTCCTACGCATTAATAAACAACACATTATACGTAAGGTCTTTCGATCAAATGTGGCTAAGATGCCTAAGCGGGTCCGAAGCCCGCGAAATTGTTAAAGAGGTGCATTCGTGACTCGTGGCGCTCACTCGCCGGGTCCGAAGATGAAAATGAAAATTAAAAGACTAGGGTACTACCGGCCCTCAATGATGACCGACCGCATGAAAATCGCCAAGAGCCGTCATCAATGCCAAGTACACGGAGTGGTTCTACACCAACCTCCAAATGTGCCGCACCCGACAATCGCGTCGCGGCCATTCGAATGTCAGGGCACGATATAGTGGGTCCAATAGAACCACCATCTTCAAAAGGACATCGTTTCATTCTTGCGGCTACGGATTACTTTTCCAAGTGGGCGAAGTGCTCCACTTAGAGAAGTGAAAGCACACCACGTGCTACGCTTTTCAAGAACCAAGTTGTCTACCGTTTCGGAGTGCCGCGCAGATCATCTCGTATAATGGGTCGCATTCGAAGCACACAAATCAACAATTTTGTCGTGAGACACGGAATCGACCGGCGATACTCAACAATTTACTACCCAAGAGCAAACGGTCTCGCTGAGGCTTTTAATAAAACCCTCGTTCAAATCTTAAAGAAAACCTTGGACGATAATAAGAGAAATTGGCACGAGAAATTGTTAGAAGCCTTATGGGCCTACCGGACAACTTTCAAAACTCCTACTCAAGCTACACCTTACGCTCTGGTGTATGGGTCCGAGGCAAGCTGTTACCTTTAGAGGTTCAGCCTTCCTTCACTCGAACTGCAGCTTGCAAACAAGATCACGACGAAGAAAACGCCGGATTACGACTCGAAGAATTAGAAAGCTTGGAAGGGAAAAGACTTGCAGAGGCAACATGAACTTAGAACTATACCAAGCTAAGATGGTTCAAGCCCATGACAAACCGCTCCGCCCAAGAACCTTCAAAGTCGGTGACTTAGTTCTCGTTCTCAAGAGACCTATTCTCGCACACCGCAAGATAGTGAGGAAAATTCGAACCCACTCGGGAAGGACCGTTTGTGGTCGAAGCAAGTATACTCGTGGAGGTTCCTACCAGCTAGTGAATCGCCAGTGAGAACGACATATGCTTCCGATCAACTGACGATACTTGAAAAAGTATTACGCTACCTAATGTTTCAAAGGAATGAATTCTTCATCCCTAAGAAACACGGCAAAGTAATTACTTATGATCGGGTCCGAACCCAAAAATAATAAAATGTGCTAAAATAAATAAAATCATGATAATAAAGTTTTCCTTGTTTTCCTTTCCAAATCAAAATCTCTTTCCTGATCTTATTCCGCTTCATTCCTGTTAAATTTTAAAAAATATATATATATAAATAAAAAAAATGTATCTTTAATAAACATTTTCTTAATGTTCTTGTTCTTAGTACAACCCCTGATCCTTTTCCTTGTCTTTTCGCAGGGAAATGTCGAACGGGCGGTCGGTCCCGAACTTTAAGAATGGCGTAAGCCTTGCACTCGATGAATAGAGGGTGAAAGATGGAGCGATAATCGAGATCGACTCGGATTTCGCACCGCGAGCCTACAAGATCAAGGAAAGTGATCGGGTCCCAAGCTAACCGAGAAGAACTGCCCGGACAGCATGCTGATGAAAGTGGGTGGCCCAAGCCACCAATCCAACAACAAGAAAAGAAAAGCAAACACCGAAGAAGATAAGAAAATGAAGTCCGTAGTCGCTACAAGAGAGGGCAGTGCTTGCCGCCGCCGCGCCCACGGAGATTCAAGAAGTGCGGAGAGCTACTCTCACGCCCACGCAACAAAGAAATAAGAATCGCCGTATCCGTAAGATGTTAACAAAACTAGCCGCGACCAGCGCGACGAGACAGCTTGCTAATGCCAGCACATACACTTCAAGGACACCGGCTCACCAGAACCCGAAGAAAGGAGACCAGCTCCTAGGATAACGAAAAGAACTGTGGAAATCTCCGAAGATCGAAGAAAGAAGGCTACCACGCCACCGGATAGAACCACCGCGAAGTGCATGACCTTGTCGCAGTAGCAACCCCGGGGATGTCCCGACGTGCATCATCCCCGAGGAGCCGAGGTATGCGGGGGAACGTGAAGGGATTGAACCATATATCCCACAATATGTCACAAGGCCTCGCCATCCGCAGATCATTCCGAATACGAGCTCGGAGAGAATGCAAAATGTTGAAAAGAAAACTTTCGAATACTTCGAGAGAATTAAAGGAAGAAGAATCAACATACTCGAGGGCCTCGAGCTACATACCGACGTATTCTCGCAGTATGAACAACAAGAAATCGTGGATTGTATCCGAGATTCGAAGAGAATGGGCCGAGCAGCCGCCCGAGGGAAAACACATACTCGAACCCCGAGATGGATGCCGTGGAAAGGAAGAATCACAATACAATGCGGATGCCGCTACAACTTTGCCGAAGACAGAAGGGAAACCCACCGGGATACTCCGTCATGGGCAAGTAGATCCGATGCCATTAGTCATCAAGAGAATGGTAAAAAGATTGATAACATGGAGGGTACCGCCAGCAGATTGCATACCCAATAGCCGCATTATCAACATCTACAAACAGGTGACCGCATACCCCCACATATAGATCACCACGACTTCGTCGACCTTTCGCACGCTCTCTTTCGAATGAGTGTAACATCATGTTCGGATCCGACCTCCGGATAGCAGTCCCGGTGAGTTCCGAGGGCCGAAGAAGATACCTTTACCGGTGGGTTCCGTCATGATACCGCAGGTAACGGAGCGGATATCGCAAAGCATTGCATACCGTGAGTGCCAGAGGAGCGAATCTCGCTACTTTCGTGAGGATGGACGACGGCAAGATACCTTACCATTTCCAACCGTACCCGCAGCTAGAGAACCTCCGCCTTACGAGCCGTGAGTTACATGGGAAATATCACACCTCCAACGTACATCCACTCGGCATCCTTGCCAAGGATGGCTTGGAAGGTGATGTTATCGACCATGTACCCCACTATTCGTACATGGATTTTTGATGCATGCTTCTTTTGATGGACCAACAAAGATCATACACAGATCCGTTTCGAGTCTACATGGATTGTATGAAATGTATTCCGCATCGAGTTGTACGACGTATTTTCAACATGATTGGAATGAAAGTGACCATGTCACATTTTTGGCCTTCACCTCTTTTGTGCAAATTGATCGGGAAACACCATTAAAGTTAAATGAACTTCGAACAAAGAACAGAAAAGAAAAAAAAAAGAATAAAAGAAAACTTTCTAAAAAAAAAATCTAAAAATGACAAACACCAAATAAACGATAAGATAAAATTTGAACCATTAAAAGATAAACGAAATCAACACAAATCTCAAATTCCATCCTTCCAAATTTCAAATTCAATCTTTCCAAATCCACTCTCGATCAAATTTCAAATTTCAATCTTTTCAAATCTCAAATCAAATTCTCAATCAAATTCCAAATCCAATCTCGATCAAGTTTCAAACTTGATCTTCCAAATTTCAAATCAAATTTTAAATCAAATTTCAATCGAGTTCAAACTCATCCTTCCAAATTTCCAAATTCAATCTTTCCGCATTCCAAATCCAGCCTCAATCAAATTCAAATTCAATCTTTCCAGATTTTAAATCTCTATCAAATCTCAAATCTGATCTTCTAGATCTTAAATCAAATCTCAATCGAAAATTCAAGTTCAAACTTTTGGGTCGAGGATTTTACATCCAAGACTGCACTGCTTTAGGATTCTTTTCCTATTGCACTGAAATACATCAAGTTCAAATTTTTGGGTCGAGGATTTTACATCCAAGACTGCACTGCTTTAGGATTCTTTTCCTATTGCACCGAAATACATCAAATTCAACCTTTTGGGTCGAGGATTTTACATCCAAGACCGCATCGCTTTAGGATTCTTTCCCTATTGCACCGAAATACATCAAATTCAAACCTTTTGGGTCGAGGATTTTACATCCAAGACCGCACCGCTTTAGGATTCTTTTCCTATCGCACCGAAATACATCAAATTCAAATTTTTGGGTCGAGGATTTTACATCCAAGATCGCACTCGCTTTAGGATTCTTTTCCTATTGCACTGAAATACATCAAGTTCAAATTTTTGGGTCGAGGATTTTACATCCAAGACTGCACTACTTTAGGATTCTTTTCCTATTGCACTGAAATACATCAAATTCAACCTTTTGGGTCAAGGATTTTACATCCAAGACCGCATCGCTTTAGGATTCTTTCCCTATCGCACCGAAATACATCAAATTCAAACCTTTTGGGTCGAGGATTTTACATCCAAGACCGCACCGCTTTAGGATTCTTTCCCTATTGCACCGAAATACATCAAATTCAAACCTTTGGGTCAAGGATTTTACATCCGAGACCGCATTGCTTTAGGATCTTTTCCCTATCGCAATGAAATACATCAAATCAAATTCAAACTCTTGAGGTTAAGGATTTTACATCCAACACCACATTACTCTGAGATCTCTTCTCATTGCAACGATTCAATCTAATCAATTCGATCTTCTTTTGAGGTTAAAGATGTTACATCTAAAACCTCAAAATTCCAATTTTCATTTCAAATCAAATCCTTCAAATTAATTTCGACAAACGCCAATCTAAATTAAAACTCCAAATCGAAATCTAAACTCACACATCAAAACTTAAATTGAAACAAAATAAAATCTAAATCGAAATTCCCCGCATCATGTGATTTGGGATTCACCTCCTTTTCCGTTCCCTGCCGAGAGTTCAAGAATCTCCGGTTCCAGAGATATACTTGACACTCCCCAGCGGAAACTCTTCTACTTCGTCCTAAGTTTGTCACTTGGACATCTGTGTTGGTTGTGTTGATCTCTTCGGTCAACGCCAATACGTGCGGTGTGCTCCGTCAGCTCACCACACCTATTGGGGGTCCATTTGTTGACCTCATTTTTGATGAGGTCTTCCCTTCTTCTTTTAGTGCTTAGGATCTAGCCTTAGGCTTTTCCTTCGACTATCTTAGAGGACTAGAATCGAGACCCACATTTTAGAAATTTAAACCACTTCTAAACTCCCCGCAAACTCCACAAACTTGACTATAGACCCCTAATCACCTAGAGGGTTGAAATCAAATGTGGAAGTTTAAAGGATGAGTTCCTATAGGACTCTTCGGCCTTAGACCGCCCCAGGTGGTCCGGTCCGGTGAAGGGGCCGACTTACACTACACTTACACACTACATTTCCACACACTTCCTAAAACCACACCCATACCCAACTTGACCTCCCGACTCATGTGGGTGATTCACATGGATGGTCCTTAACCCCTAAGCCCTCGCTAAGAGGGTTAGGAACAACATAGTGAATGCCTCAAATGAGTCCTTTCATGACTCATATGGGCTTGATATGGCTTCATGGCTCAACCAAAATAATTTCTTTCCACCTAGATTCACCCAATCTTCAATTTCCCAAATTTTCAATTTTTGACCCCCGGGACCCTACACCCGCTTAGCCTACCCAAAACCCTTGAAATTACCCAAATTTCTCAGAAATTTCCAAATTACCCAAAATTCTCCAAAATCAATCCCAAACATTCCCACATCACTCAAATTGATCATCCATACCCAAAAATACCAAAAATTCCAAAAATACCTCCCAATACCCTCCAAATACCCAAAATACCCCTCTTGACCCAAAAATCCAAAAATTCAGAAAATTCTCAGAAAATTCCAGAAAATCCCAAATATTCTCAATTTCATTTTGTCCAACTACACCATGGGCCAATTTTGTCAATTTACCCTACTTTTGTCAAAACCCCCAATTTGACCCATTTTAACCCAAAGTGAACCCAATGTCAAACCAAACCTATCCAATTGACCCAAATTCTGGTCCAATTCAATTCTAAACTTCAATTAAACATTCCCAATACCAATCTAGACCAAATCCAAGTCCGATTTGATTGACATTTGGATCCAATTTCACTTTTGGCCTTAAAGCCTAATTTGGACCCATGACCCAAACCTAACCCAAACTCACCCAATTCAACTCCAATTAACCCCAAATCTTTTCTAAATCTTCCTTAGCATCCCCAAAAACAAAGCCCTAACATGATTTGCCCAAAATCTAGACCCAAACCCCACTCAAATTCAACCCAAAGCTAAAAGGCCCATTTTTGACATAAACTCAAACCTAACCCAAATGAGCCCAAACCCCAAAATCAAAGCCCAACCAAAGTCAAAACCTCTTTGAAACACTCCCATAAACATTTCTCAACATTGATTTTATATCAATTTCAACTCTAGCCCAACATTGGCCCAACTTGGCCCACTTGGACCTATATTGGCCCATTCACCAAAAGAGTTCAAATTCAACCCAATTCAAAACCAAATCACCCCCAATTTGTTTCAAGTCACTCATGACACATCCATGAGCTAAACCCAACAATTATTTGGCCCAACCTCTTTACAAAATTTCCATCCATGAATTCATTTTTTTTAAAAAATTTAAAAGCCCATTCCTTAAACCATTTTAAAAGCCCACTTCCACCAAATCCAAAACCCCAAAAATTCTTCCAAAGCCCATATGACATTTCCCCTCATCATACTTTCAATTAAAATCATCCCTAAGTCCTAAACCAATCATCAAATAATTCCAAATCAAGCCTCATGCCAAATCACCCCTAAATACCAAAATTTTCCTTAAATCCATTTCCATGAAATCGACTTCACTTTTCCCAAGCCAAAGGTGAGCCATGAAGCCATGCATGAGCCACATGGAAGCCATGAGAGCCTCTTTACATGTCACCATGCCATTTTGGGCAAAAGGAGGAGGCTCTTTCCTTAATTCCTAAAGGTGATTAACCATTTCCATGACTCCACTAAACCATGCTTAAGCCTAATCGTACTTGGATCGTGACTTGACCCCACTAATCAAGCCGATCCAAATCACTTTCTCCTCAGCCTAAACCAGGCCTTGGGTGGTGCACCTAGCCCAAATGGGTGGGTTGACCCATTTAGGTCCAAATCTAGCCATGCCCCATTCCACTTTGGATCAAAGCCTTTACACATGTCCATGGCCAATTGATCGCACAAACCTCCAGCCCCCGACCCACCCGACCTCGAGGGTGACCCATGCTCGGCCGGCCGGCCACTAGTGCCGCCGGAAAACACCATGGCCGAGAGCTCACATGTGAACCAACATTGAAATTCTCACTTGCCGAGCCGCCCCATCCCTGTGGCTACCATGGCTGATCTTCTCCTCACCGCAGCAAATCGATCCCAAGCCCTAATTCCCCCGGAGGCCCCCACCAGCTCTATTTAAACTCCACCCCTCTCGGCCATGAGGGAGCAGAAGCACAAACCTTGCCAAAACTCGCCAAAATTGTTCCGTACCCTCCTCCACCCTTAGAGCACTTGATCCCCAAGGAAATCCCCCGCCATTTCTCCTCTTTAAGCTCAATTTCGTAGTCGAAATTCCACCCAAAACCAGGACACATCTCCACAAGCGAGCCAATCCCCAAATCGATTGGCTCTACACCTTCACCGTACCAAGAGAAGGTGTCCACCATCAAAAGCCCCATCTCCAGTGCCACCCAGCTTGCTCCAGACCTCCAAGCTTTGTGATCGGGCTTGGTCGAAATCATATCCGTACAACTCACTGCACCGAGAGACTTCATCCGGAGCTTCGCTGGATCCAATCGAAGGTGCAACAACTCTCGCATCGAAGCCACACTTCTCCGAGCCAAGGTATGAGCTAATTCTTCATCCCGAGCTTCGGAGATTCTCCATTTCAAATGCCTTAGTTTCAATGCATGTTAACCGTATAGATGTGTTCGTCTCTTCAAGACGAATCCATAGAGTATAAGAACGTAAAAATCCATCGAGAATCGAGTGAGATCTTAGTGGATTTAGTGTGGACGGCTCTCGGCGAGAACACTTGGGGACGATGAACGGATGCCGTCCATTCAATACACGCGCGGACGGACGACTCGGATGGCGTCGGACCAGGAGACGGTACGAGAACCGCGGGGCCCGGCCGGCCGACTCGAGTGGCGGCGTCGAATGGGAGCGCGCCGCGTGGTCTTTCGGAGTCGCCGAGGATGCGCCGGCGCCGACTCGGATAAGTAGAAAATTAGGGATTTTTTGATTTATTTAATTCCCTAAACTTCAAAAATTCATATCTCCGTCTAGAAAAATCAGAAAAATAAAATAAAAATACCCTCTCGCTCAAAGGAAGAGAGGAGAATAATGTGGAAAAGAAATCACTAAATTTCATCAAATATTTTATTTTTTATAATTTATTTACTCTCTGCATTGTTTTAATTCTCCATGCATGCATACAATTCACCATGGCATGAGACCATAGGGCTTTTGAAGCCTCTGAATTCGGGAACATTCCCCGAATTTTCCAAAGTCGAGGCCATCCCTATGAAGAGTTCTTGATTTTTCAAGTTCAGAGTTACTGTTTTGAGTATTTTAATTCCAAGAAATAGCATGTTGTGAAATAAATTCTAGGAAAATTTGGTGATGTTTCTTATGACTCAGAGAACCCTAGGAAAAATAGGTTTTGACTTAGTTCATTTAAAACAACCCTAATCGGCTTAAACACCCAAAATAGGTCTTTAATTAATTAGAATTAACCAGGCATCAAATTGACTTGAAATCAATTCTCCACTGACCTTTAGGATCAGAGGAACCCACCATAAAAATTTGAGGTCAATTGGACTTGGTTAGCCCTACTAATTGGGTCGAATAAGCCATTTAGCCATTTTAAACTTTAAAAATTCATAACTTCTAAAATATCTTTCAAAAATTCACCAAATTAGTTTTGGAGCCTCTCTGATATCAGGGGAACCTAAGAAAATTAAAATTTCAATTTTCTAAAAAAGTTGATTTTTAATAATATTTTAATATTTTTAATAATTAAAAAAATAATAAAAATCACAAAAATAATAAAATTCACCAAAATGTCACATTTTGAATTTTAATCACACAGGAACAAATCCCACATTTTTCCTAGGTCTATTTAGTGAAATATTAAATTTTAAAACTTTAGGATATTTTAAAATTAAAAAAAATGTATTTTCTAGCATTTTCACCAAAATAATTATAATAAATTATAGAAAAATCAGAAAATTGCAAAATTTGCTTCTCTGGTTTCCTTGATATCAGAGAGATTTTTGAAAAATATAAAATCCATTTTTCAACATTTATTTTATTTTTAAATTAATTAACACTCCAAAACTTAAAATAATTATAATAAAAATAATATAATTCAAAAAATCACCAAAATTGGTCCAAGTGCTTCTCTCGGTCATTAGGAATGTTCCCTAATTTTCTTAAGGACAGTAAACTTTCCTTTCGGTCATGTTATCAAATTTTCCTCGAAAATCTCTATTTTCCACTAAAAATAATTATATAAATAAATTAAATACAGAAAAATCACATTTTCTCCTCTCATGTCTTTATTGACATATGATTGAAGTCACATAAAAATTTCAAGTTTATTCGAGTTCAATTTAGTGAGTTATGAAATTATTAAGCTTAAGGGGTAAAATGGTAATTAAACTTTTAACCCTTAATTAAAACTTTAGGTTTAATAAAAAAATTAACAAGTAAAATATTTGATCATAATCTGATTTGGATGATTGAAATTTAAATAATTAAAGGGTAGAAACCCATTAAACAGCTTTTAAAATGATTAAACTTTAATTAAATAGTTGATTAAATTTGGAAAAATGATAAAATTGGAATTATTAAAATAAGGGATATTTATTAGGAAGAGATTTATTCTTTAATTTAAAAATCCCTAAACTAATTATCTCATTAATACTCAATTCTTAATTAAAATGATAACTCAAATTTAAAATATTAAAAGACTTAATTAAATTATTAAACTCTTTTGAAATTTCAATTAAAATTAAAAATAAAGTAAATTAAAATTAAATTAAATTAAATTAAACTAAATTAAATTAAATTAAATTAAATAATTAAATTAAATTAAATTAAATTAAAAATTAAATTAAATTAAATTAAAACAAATTAAATTAAATTAAACTAAATTATAATTAAATTAAATTAAATTAAATTAAAAATTAAATTAAATTAAATTAAATCAAATTAAATTAAATTAAAAAATTAAATTAAATTAAAAATTAAATTAAATTAAATTAAAAATTAAATTAAAAATTAAATTAAATTAAATTAAAAATTAAATCAAATTAAATTAAATTAAATTAAATTAAATAAATTAAATTAAATTAAATAATTAAATTAAATTAAATTAAATTAAATCAAATTAAATTAAAATTAAATCAAATCAAATTAATTAAACATCAAATCAAATTAAATTGAACTATATTAAATTAAATTAAAACTCAACTAAATTAAGTTGAATTAAATATAACATCACTTAAGACATAAAGAATTCAAAATAAATGTAAAGCAACTTGAACACTATTCCAAATTTAAACCCTTTAACTTAAATCAAATCATTTGAATACTAATTTACCCTCGAAAGCTTTGATTATTATAACTCCTAAATGGAACATTAAATGAAGTGTTACTTCACTCATAGGATATTCAAATGTCCTAGTTCATCGAGCAAGTTAACAAAACTTGAAAACCTCTGACGATCGATTCATTTATATAATTAAATTCATTTGGACTTAAAACAATCCTAGAAATATCGAAAAGATGTTTAAGATTCTTCTTAAGCACTTCCTCAATATGATAGGATATTTATAAGAACAATTGGACTTAATTGTCCTTTGATGAAGAAAATCGTCCTCAAACAAAAACACAAAGAACCTAGACGTCATAGGAGATGACTAGCTATAGGATTAGGAATTTGGTAGAAAACCATAACCTTTCCCTTAGCTTTACCTAGGAACTTGCTTAAATATTCTAATTGTGTTTTAAGTGCAGCTTGGGATGACGGGAAGACCCTCCAGGTACGCTTTTATTTTATTGCAATTTACTTTCTTGCAATTTACTTTCTTGTAATTTACTTTCTTGCAATTTACTTTATTGCAAATGCATTTTACTTTTCTTGCATGATAAAACAACACGTTGCATGAAAACCCACACCTTTAGGATAGTCCCTAAAACTCGAAACCAAAACTAAGTTAAAAATCATTGCAAGATAAAATTCACCGCCACAACATTTCAAAATATAAAACAACTCAAAATTTAATCACAAATAGAACACAAAACTACAATTGCAACTAAATTAAAACGTCCCGTCGGATGATCGGGAATACCTCGGATGATGTAACCTACGTGTTGCTAACGGGATTTCCCACGGTCTAAATGAAAGTGTGGAACTCATTCAATTGAGTTTAGCAAATTCATCCTGGACTAAGTGAATCCGATGAAAATAATGATGCCGGAAGGATGGAACCGTGGATCTTAACCGGTGTCGTTATAATCAACTTTAAGATTTGTTTTAATTAAAACATAAGAAACATTTAGAAATTAAGACTTCTCTAAACCAAAACACTTTTCTCATCCCCTGATTTATGATTTCTAAAACTAAACCTCTGCAACAACAAGGAGCTCGGAGCATGGTGGGCAGCACGGCCATCGTCGTCAGCAAAACTTGAACCTACTTCAGCAAAACCTTCTTAGAATTAAACAACAAAGCCATAGGACTTCGAGGTAGCTTGCCTTGCGCAACATAAATCCTCAACTCCTCGTTAGGCATTTGCATTGCAAATTAAACCCTAACCGGACTTAGGATTCCGAGGTAGTCGTCCGATACGACATAAAACCTCATATCTTCTATGCTATTTGTTTGATTTTATCATACAAATATAAGCCCTAATTAATTAAAATTGGCAAGATTGAAATACTCGAATAAACATTAGGACTTTCCTAAACTCGAGCCAAACAATAGGATAGTCGGAAATTACCGAAGTTCGCTTCGAATCCGTGATTTCTCCTACCTTTCTCCCTTTCGGATTCCCAAAACAAAATGTTCCAAATTTGATCCATTCCCTATCGAAATTCCAAAATTCAATCACTCGATAACCTTGAACTTTGAAATTCTCGAGAGCGTAATTATCGATTATTATCGAGAGTTTTCTTAGGTGATTCCCGTCACTTAAGATGTAATTAACTATAGTGGCTTGCCCTTATAGGAATTTTAAAGAACCTGTGTAATATAAACCCCGTTTAATACTTTCATATTAAGCTGTGGAATTTGTCGGCTTATAAAATTGGTTCGCGTACCAAACGGATGTCACAAAACTTCTAGTTTATTTCGATCGAGCCCCACCATCAAGTAGTGTGTTTATCCTTAGGGATAGATACACGGCTTGTGGTGCGGTGCTCGTTTATATAAACTATTCTGGGATGTGAGATCGGTTTAATCTCATATTTAAAATTATTTTCAAAATTAAATACTACTTTTTCAAATTATTTATCTAAACTAAATTTAAAATTCTCCGACAATTTCGTTAGCGACCCCTTTTTAAAAATTTCACACAACCTAAAAATAGTGCCGACAACTTCTGGCGACTCCGCTGGGGAAAATTCCTCTCTCCATTATAATCAAATAATTCTGCTTTCAAAAATCGGTAGTGTATCCATGTCCTTAATGGGTCAAACTACCCTTCTTTCCGTTGGGAGGCTATGTTCATTTCTACCTTGAACAAGTATAGCCAACATTCTCTCGGATTTAGGAGCCACTGTTTAGACACTCCTAAACAGAGAGGTTCCGAGATCCTTTTACCTCATTTCTGAGGTGGGGTGGACCCCCGATAGGTGTTAGTTTAGGAGTGATCCTTCGAGTCGGGAGGTCTTGCTTAAGACTTTCTTTTCCTTTCTGAATCGGATTCCTTACCTTCTCTACACCTTTGAACATCCCGTTCTAAATAAACAAACCCTCTAATAAGTGATTCTTTTAACAAATGATTCCTTCTTATAAATACGTGAACAAAAATGAGTTCGGACTCTTTTTTTTTAATTCCTTTCTTTCGTCCTAAAGAAAAGAAGCATAGCTTGGGACTGACACCCATAATCTACCCCCGCGAAATGGAAGCCCCGAAACCGATTTTCTCCTTCACCAACGGATCGGACTTCCCCGTCTATAAGGATGAGCCGCCCGACAATGGGGTCATCCGATTTGGACGGGATTTGAAAACACGAACGTCAAGGTCACCGACGTCTCCCTCTTTGCACCGACGAATAAGGTATCCGAAGCCGAGGAACCACTCGCCGGAGTTCAACCTTAGGTCGACCCAAGAGTTTCCTCCCCCGCAAAGGGTCCCGACTAGGAGGAGTACCGCCGTCCGCAGAGGACCGTTCTTACTACCCCCACTCGGTCTAGTTGTTTCGCACCTACCCCGACTTCTCGCCAAATCAAAGGGGAAAGAAATCCGTAACTATGGTAAACATGTTACCGTGGAGGGTATGGATCTTCCCGTAAGACCTTCGTCTTCGAAATCGGGTCCAGCTTCAAAGATTCCGTCGCTGACAAAGACCCAAAGAAGAAATAGAAATAGAAGGATAGCCAAAGAAGCCGTAGCCGCCGAGATTGCTTTCCCGGAGGAAATTCCAGAACTGCCAGAATATACACCGCTACCAGAATATACACCGCTGCCTGACTACATACCACTTTTGGGAGGAAGCAGGTTCCATCCCCTCTCCGCCGCAGAGGACGAGGAGAATGTTCGCAAGATTGCCGCCACGTTACCTCGCCCCGCATACTACAACGATAGCCGCAAGAAAAGAACTAGAACTACGCCGTCTTCGCTCGACCGCAAACTTTGGTAGAAAAGCTAGCAAGGAAGGAAAACTGCCCCGTATCGGAGATTCTACGAAGGATAGGGCGGGTGCCGGTCAAATCCCGTCTTGGACCCCGAGTAGAACCCGCCATCATGACAGAAAAGCCAAGCAAGAGAATGAAGGCTAGCCCGCCTGTCGTAGTATCAGGATTACAGATTAGGGAGGATACCACCTTCCGACGATTTGGCCGATAGCACCATCCGGTCGCAGACCTTCCGCTGCTAGAAGGATGGTGTGGCGTCCCACTACGGGGCAAGCTTGAGATTGAAACAACAGCCCGAGAAAGAAAGTCTCGCCAGGAGGCTGGAATCTGAAGAAAGTGCTACTGCGATAAAGGGGACTCGTGAAAGGGGGACCCGGCAACCATCGCATGACAACCGCAAAGACACACGTAAGCTCCGCTAGAAGATGCCATGGAAAAGTCGAGAACCGATATCCGACGGTTGGCAAAAGAAAGAGAAGAAAAGTTCGGAGATGAGATCGATTCATCGGAATTCATGGACAACGAATATGCGGAAATCAATATGGTTGAGACACGAGCTTCATCGCGCTTCTCAAGGTGCTCCCGCAGACTGCAGAAGAGAGGAGCCAGAACTGATGAAGAGACAGCTTCAGGAAAAGGACGACACGATCGCTCAAATGGCGAAGAGGATGGAAGAGATGGTCGTAGCTCTGGCCACTCTCCAGAGTCAAGTACAACCACATAGAGAAACACCCCCAGAGGTCATTCACATCGTAGACGGAGGAAAGGAGATTACATCCGTCAATGGAGATGACCAGCTGAAAAAGGATACAACACAAAGTATGATCCCCGAAAAGGATATCAAGAACTTGGTAGAACAACGAGTGCGAGAAGCCTTAGCACAATCGAAGAACGGGACATCCATTCGGACGGGCAGACCTTACCCGAAGAATTCGACGCCGTCCAATACCCGAAAGGCTTCGTACCACCTCTCGTTTAAGACCTTCGACGAACCGGGAACCCCCGACAAGCATGTTGCACACTTTCGTGCCGCTTGTTGCAATGCCGGTGGGAGCGATGCGCTACTCTTCCGACGAGCTCGTCGCCAGTCCGTCGAGAATCGCCTTCGACCGGTATGCGAATTACCCAACGGTTCGGTTGAAAACATTCTCGGAGCTAGAGAGCCTCTTCATCAAGCGATTTGTCGGAGCTCCGCACCACATCACTATAGGTGATTTAGTGGTAGAGAAACAAAGGCCGAATGAAACTTTAGTGGATTACATACTTCGATGGAGAAATTTAAGTATGAAGTGTGAACCACAACCGCAAGAACAACATGCGATCGGCATCTTGCTTAAAAGCATTCACGGTCCGATAGCACTTCTCCTCAAGGGATTCACTATTAAGACTTTTGAGAAGTTGTTAAGCAAGGCCGGAAGCTTGCAAGAAGAGGCGAAGCAATTAAATTTTGCCGACAAGACGGACAGCGAAGCCGGTGAAGACCTTCGAAAAGAAATCCGGGATCGTTGCAAAGCATTGATAAAGGCAAGCAACCGATGCAAATACCACTCGTAACGGCCGCAAAGAACTACAACATAATTACGCAGAACCCCGATCCAACCACGTCGTCTCCGCAAGTATGAACAACCGTCCCGTCCGCAACGTACATTAAGGGAGCTCGGCAGCAGAATATCCGTTCAAAAATGAAGCAAGCACTAAAGATGTTCCGTAGCCTAATGAAAACTCCAGATTTCCACTGCCAGAGCCCAAAAGACTGTGAGGAAGTCAACAAGAAAGGTGATCCCAACTTTTGCCCCTACCATCGGATGCTTGGGCACAAGATAGAAGATTGCATTACCTTTAAAAGTTGGCTCAACGACAACCTTCGGAAAGGAAATATAACAATCCCGAAGGAGTACATGAAGGAACCCCGTAAAGGAGGTTCCGTCAATGTTATCTCAACCGATCCCGTCATTCCGATAGATCCCTATGCAACCGACGATGGATGGACTACCGCCTCGGACGAGATCTTCGAAGAAGATTTTAGACAACATCCGAACCGCTTCGGTGCGAGCTTCAATTCGTAGTTCGAGACCCGTTAAGCCGGTACTATCACTTGCGATAGTAAGAACCACCTCGACAGAGACAATCGAAGAGAAGAAGAAAATCGACGAAGAAGAGGGGACCGAGATTCCTAAGGCTAGACTAGGGGCCGCTTATCCTATGGATAGTTGCTTCCGATTCGGGGGAGAAATCCTCGAACCTCCGATTTTGTATGATTATCCGCTCACTTCGGTGGGATCATATAATGATAAGGGTGATGGCGTTGGCTACGTTTTGACTGTTTCTAACGATTACGTAACTAGCGACAATCCGAGCGTCGATTTCGATACCAACAACAATTCTCAAATCATACACGATCTCGACGAGCAAAATGACGAAGAAGACATCCATCAAGGAGGCTACGAGAGTTCAACAAGCAACGGATCTATCTGTGAGTTTCGAGGAGCTCCAGTTACGATAGAGTTAGAGCCTTCAGATTTTGAAGATAATCCAGAAAGCCACTCATCCCGATTCAGAGGAAACACCGCAAACTCAACACTAGATTCGAAGAAATTACGAAGTCAACTTGAGAAGTGGAAAAGTTCTACCTCCAAGAATGGGTCCAAAAGACAAAGGAAAGCGGTGGTTGTTCAAGAAGAACCAACCCCCAGCAGAAGAAATACCCATTCGAGAAGAAGCCGAGACGCATGAGAACAAAGTGGACTACAACGTGCTAGCCCATCTTAGGAAACTACCGGCCAAACTGAGCATTTACGATGCTCTCATCTTATCAAAGGAGATGAGAGAAGCTCTAATCAAGGCCTTACTTGATCCAGAAATTTGCTTAGCTCAAATGACCGGAGATTCCTTAGATGAGGTTTGCTCGTTAAAGGAACAGCGAGGTGTTACCTTCACGGACAATGACTTACTACTGGGGATGTCGAGATCACAACCGACCGTTGTACATTTCGCTTACAATCGGGAAGTTTACGCTCTCCGAGTATTGGTGGATCCCGGAGCATCAATCAATATAATGAGTCTTCGAACACTAGCATATTTGGAAATTGATGCTCGCGAGCTCGAGGCCGACAAAATGTTATTAGGAGGATTCAACCGTAAAGGAGAAAGAGCCCTCGGATCAATAACGCCGCCGATGAAGACCGGTGATTTAGCAAAGACAACCGCAAAATTTCATATAATCGATTCGAAACGTCGTTCAACGCTCTATCGGGCCGACCATGGATACATGAAAACGTGATGGTACCATCATCTCGCACCGAGTGCATCAAATACTACGATGGAGGGGAACAAGTGCATCAAAGGAGACTTGCAACCATTCTCCGTACATGAAATTGGAATCCATGAAGATGCAGCTTATTATGCACCGCCAAAGAAAACGATCTTCTCCAGAGATACCGTAATAAATGAAGCAAAGAAAGTTCGAGACAACGAAGAACCTGAAGTTCTAATCCAATAGTCACTCACCACTCCCTTCCGGCGAGATGGTGAAGGTTTCTCCACAACTCGCATCCAAGGTCGAGGCCGGGGACGAGGCCGTGGTAGAGACACTAGGACAATTGGACAGAGGAAACCGCACCATCAATGTTGATTGGGAAGATGGTTCCGAAGAAAAAAAGAAATCAAGCAAGAAGCAGCAACAATAAATCGAAAGAAGCCGCAATACAAGATCTCCCTCGAAGATGAAAAGAATGAAGAATACAAATCAATGTACGAGAAGATTAACCACTACGTACATACTATGACCCTAACTCTGATCCATTCTAACAAGATCGAGGGTATGGTGGTCAAAGAGGTACGTAACAACGGTGCGAAGCCAATCAAATTCTACCGTGGTGCTCCTTCCTCCAAAACTGAAAATAATGTACAATTCGAAGATGTCACTTCATCAGAATTAATGGAATTACCTTTTGAGTGGTACTCTCCCTGTGTTCAAAATTTAATTCAACGTGGTTTCTTACCTCGACAATGTGACAAAAGGACAATCTCAACATTTTGAAAAGTTATGGAATAACTCCGGTCGTCCTCCCAATTCAAAGTATGGACTCGGATTCGTACGAGTAGGATCAGCTGACGCTATCGAATTTTGCTTGGTTGTCACTTGCGAACCCAATGAAAACCGCATGGAAACTACGGACGAACCCGAAGATTTACAAATCGAGACGCTCCACCAGAATTCGAAGAAGAAATCAAATCTACAATAGATGAGTTAACTGAAGTTAACTTAGGTACTAGCGAAAGAGCCTAGACCTACCTTTGTTAGCTCCTTACTCAATAAAGAAGACTCCGAAGAAATAATCAAATTATTAATGGAATTTAAAGACTGCTTTGCTTGGAATTATGACGAGATGCCAGGATTAGCTCCATAGGTCACAGTCCATAAGCTAGGAGTGGATCCTACTTCTGTTCCAGTCAGACAAGGTCCCGTAAGAATGCGTCTAGAAATCGAACAACAAGTCATAGCTCGAAGTTAAAAAGCTAATAGACGCTAAATTTGTCCGTGAAGAACAATACCCGACTTGGCTAGCCAATGTAGTGCCGATCGAAAGAAGAATGGTCGATCGAATTTGTGTGGACTTCGCAGATTTAAACAAGGCATGTCCAAAGGATGAATTCCCTCTACCGATCCTGTAATTAATGATCGACATTGCTTCAACACATGAAATATTCTCGTTCATGGATGGATCTTCGGGATACAACCAGATAAAAATGGCTCCGAAGATGAAAAGCTTACAGCATTCGAACGCCGATCGGAGTATTTTGCTACACAGATGATGCCATTCGGATCGAAGAACGCAGGAGCAACCTACCAAAGAGCAATGACGAGAATTTTTATGATCTCATCCACAATCAAGTCGAATGCTACGTGGATGATGTGGTCATCAAAAGCAAAGTAAAGGAAAACCACTCGTATGATTTGAGAATTGTTTTCGAACGATTAAGACAATTTAACCTTAAGATGAATCCCTTAAATGCGCCTTCGGCGTCACCTCCGGAAATTCTTAGGATTCGTTGTCCGACATCGTGGAATTGAAATCGACCCGCAGAAGATTAAAGCTATCTTAGAAATGCCGCCTCCCAAAACCTTAAAACAACTACGATCTTTTCAAGGGAAGCCGGCATATCTTCGACGCTTTATCTCAAACCCGTCGGTAGGTGTCGACTTTCTCGGCACTAGTTAAAAAGGACGCCAAATTTATTCGGGAAGAGAAATGCCGAAGGCCTTCGAAGACATTAAACAATATTTAATGACACCTCCCGTCTTAGCAGCCTCGCCTCGTGTAGATCGCCGATACTTTACACCGCGGCTTTAGATGACTCTCTCTGAGCCCCGTTAGCCTGTGTCAATGATGAGGGTAAAGAAAATGCTCTTTACTACTTAAGCCGTCGTTTACTTCCGACGGAAGTAAGGTATCCCGCAATCGAAAAGCATTGTTCGCCTCGATCTTCGCCGCTCAAAAGCTCAGCACTACATGCTTTCTCACAAGGTCAACTCGATTTCGAAGTTTAATCCATTGCAATACTTGATGACTCATCCAACACTTTCCGACAGACTTGCCGGATGGTCAATGATATTATTGCAATTCAATATAACTTTCGTGCCTCCGCGTGCCGTAAAGGGACAAGTCTTAGCAGACTTCCGCAAAGACACCCTTTGCCGGCGAATCTCCTCTCAATGATGATTTGCCGGATGAACAAATAATGAACCTAGAAGACCCCGATGATCGACATTGGGAATTATATTTCGACGGAGCATCTTCAAGACACAAAGACGAAGAATCGCAAGTGATAGTGCCCGTAAGGCAGGAATCGGGCTAATCTTTATAACACCGGAGCGGGGATGTTAAGATACTCCTACCACTCGACGTAACCGTGTACAAACAACGAAGCGTAATACGAAGCCCTCATAACGAGATCGGAATTAGCTATTCAAATGGGGATAACAGACATCAACATCTACGGGGATTCACAGTTAATCATTCAGCGGATCGCGGACAATACGGAATTTTTAAACCAAGACTCGAACAATACTTCCAAGTATGCCATACGCTTGTTGGAACAGATTCCAAATGTGACAATTTACAAGATTCCTGAAAAGAAAATGCTTTAGCAGATGCTTTAGCCCGTCTCGCAAAAGAGTTTGCATGTTTGCAAGATGAATCGATGGAAGTGTCGACTCACGGACGTCGGGTCCTATCACAGCTCGACATAGACACAATACACAAATCGACAAAAGAAAAAGAATCAGCTAGCAGCAGTGACGTAAAACACGAAGATTGGCGACAACCATTACATGACTACCCGCAAACAGAAAGCTACCGGACGATAGGTCGCTAGCCCATCGGATCAAGAAAAGAACTCGTCCTACGCATTAATAAACAACACATTATACAGAAGGTCTTTTGATCAAATGTGGCTAAGATGCCTAAGCGGGTCCGAAGCCCGTGAAATTGTTAAAGAGGTGCATTCAGGACTCTGTGGCGCTCACCATTCGGGTCCGAAGATGAAAATGAAAATTAAAAGACTAGGGTACTACTGGCCCTCAATGATGACCGACTGCATGAAAATCGCCAAGAGCTGTCATCAATGCCAAGTACACGGAGTGGTTCTACACCAACCTCCAAATGTTCTGCACCCGACAATTGCGTCATGGCCATTTGAATGTTGGGGCACAGATATAGTGGGTCCAATAGAACCACCATCTTCAAAAGGACATCGTTTCATTCTTGCGGCTACGGATTACTTTTCCAAGCGGGCGTAGCGGTTCCACTTAGAGAAGTGAAAGCACACCACGTGCTACTGCTTTTCAAGAACCAAGTTGTCTACAGTTTCGGAGTGCCGCGCAGATCATCTCAGATAATGGGTCAGCATTCAGAAGCACACAAATCAACAATTTTGTCAGGAGACACGGAATCGACTGGCGATACTCAACAATTTACTACCCAAGAGCAAACGGTCTCGCTGAGGCTTTTAATAAAACCCTCGTTCAAATCTTAAAGAAAACCTTGGACGATAATAAGAGAAATTGGCACGAGAAATTGTTAGAAGCCTTATGGGCCTACCGGACAACTTTCAAAACTCCTACTCAAGCTACACCTTACGCTCTGGTGTATGGGTCCGAGGCAGTGTTACCTTTAGAGGTTCAGCTTCCTTCACTCGGAATCGCAGCTTGCAAACAAGATCACTACGAAGAAAACGCCGATTACGACTCGAAGAATTAGAAAGCTTGGAAGGGAAAAGACTTGCAGAGGCAAATGAATTTAGAACTATACCAAGCTAAGATGGTTCAAGCCCATGACAAACCGCTCCGCCCAAGAACCTTCAAAGTTGGTGACTTAGTTCTCGTTCTCAAGAGACCTATTCTCGCACACCGCAAGATAGGAGGAAAATTTGAACCCACTTAGGAAGGACCGTTTGTGGTCGAAGTAGTATACTCGGGAGGTTCCTACCGAGCTAGTGAATTGCCGGGAGAACGACATATGCTTCCGATCAACGGACGATACTTGAAAAAGTATTACGCTACCTAATGTTTCGAAGGAATGAATTCTTCATCCCTAAGAAACACGGGCAAAGTAATTACTTATGATTGGGTCCGAACCCAAAAATAATAAAATGTGCTAAAATAAATAAAATCATGATAATAAAGCTTTCCTTGTTTTCCTTTCCAAATCAAAATCTCTTTCCTGATCTTATCCCGCTTCATTCCTGTTAAATTTTAAAAAATATATATATATAAATAAAAAATGTATCTTTAATAAACATTTTCTTAATGTTCTTGTTCTTACTACAACCCCTGATCCTTTTCCTTGTCTTTTCGCAGGAAATGTCGAACGGGCGGTTGGTCCCGAACTTTAAGAATGGCGTAAGCCTCGCACTCGATGAAAAGAGGGTGAAAGATGGAGCGATAATCGAGATCGACTCGGATTTCGCACCAGCGAGCCTATAAGTACAAGGAAAGTGACTCGGGTCCCAGGCTAACCGAGAAGAACCGCCCGGACGGACAAGTGATGAAAGTGGGTGGCCCAAGCCACCAATCCAACAACAAGAAAAGAAAAGCAAACACCGAAGAAGATAAGAAAATGAAGTCCGTAGTCGCTACAGTGAGAGGGCAGCTTGCCGCCGCCGCGCCTACGGAGATTCAAGAAGTGCGGAGAGCTACTCTCACGCCCACGCAACAAAGAAATAAGAATCGCCGTATCCGTAAGATGTTAACAAAACTAGCCGCGGACCGCCGCGACGAGACAGCTTGCTAATGCCAGAGACATACACTTCGAGGACACCGGTTCACCAGAACCCGAAGAAAGGAGACCAGCTCCTAGGATAACGTAGAAGAACCGGGGAAATCTCCGTAAGATCGAAGAAAGAAGGCTACCACGCCACCGGATAGAACCACCAGATGAGTGCATGACCTTGTTGCGAAGCAACCCCGGGGATGTCCCGACGTGCATCATCCCCGAGGAGCCGAGGTATGCGGGGAACGTGAAGGGATTGAACCATATATCCCACAATATGTCACAAGGCCTCGCCATCTCGCGATCATTCCGGAATATGAGCTGGAGAGAATGCAAAATGTTGAAAAGAAAACTTTCGAATACTTCGAGAGAATTAAAGGAAGAAGAATCAACATACTAGAGGGCCTCAAGCTACATACCGACGTATTCTCAGAGTATGAACAACAGCAAATCGTGGATTGCATCCGAGATTTGAAGAGAATGGGCCGAGCAGGCCGCCTGAGGGAAAACACATACTCGGAACCCCGGAGATGGATGCCGTGGAAAGGAAGAATCACAATACAATGCGGATGCCGCTACAACTTCGTCGAAGACGAAAGGGAAACCCACCGGGATACTCCGTCATGGGCAAGTAGATCCGATGTCATTAGTCATCAAGAGAATGGTAAAAAGATTGATAACATGGAGGGTACCGCCAGCAGATTGCATACCCAATAGCTCGCATTATCAACATCTACAAACAGGGTGACCGCATACCCCCACATATAGATCACCACGACTTCGTCGACCTTTCGCACAGCTCTCTTTCTTGAATGAGTGTAACATCATGTTCGGATCCGACCTCCGGATAGCGAGGCCCGGGTGAGTTCCGAGGGCCGCAAAGATACCTTTACCGGTGGGTTCCGTCATGATACCGCAAGGTAACGGAGCGGATATCGCAAAGCATTGCATACCGGGAGTGCCAGTGGAGCGAATCTCGCTACTTTCGAGAGGATGGACGACGGCAAGATACCTTACCATTTCCAACCGTACCCGCAGCTAGAGAACCTCCGGCCTTACGAGCCGTGAGTTACATGGGAAATATCACACCTCCAACGTACATCCAGTCGGCATCCTTGCCAAGGATGGCTTGGAAGGTGATGTTATCGACCATGTACCCCACTATTCGTACATGGATTTTCGACGTGATGCTTCTTTCGATGGACCAACAAAGATCATACACGATCCGTTTCGAGTCTACATGGATTGTATGAAATGTATTCCGCATCGAGTTGTACGACGTATTTTCAACATGATTGGAATGAAAGTGACCATGTCACATTTTTGGCCTTCACCTCTTTTGTGCAAATTGATTGGAAACGCCATTAAAGTTAAATGAACTTCGAACAAAGAACGAGAAAAGAAAAAAAGAATAAAAGAAAACTTTCTAAAAAAAATCTAAAAATGACAAACACCAAATAAACGATAAGATAAAATTTGAACCATTAAAAGATAAACGAAATCAACACAAATCTCAAATTCCATCCTTCCAAATTTCAAATTCAATCTTTCCAAATCCACTCTCGATCAAATTTCAAATTTCAATCTTTTCAAATCTCAAATCAAATTCTCAATCAAATTCCAAATCCAATCTCGATCAAGTTTCAAACTTGATCTTCCAAATTTCAAATCAAATTTTAAATCAAATTTCAATCGAGTTCAAACTCATCCTTCCAAATTTCCAAATTCAATCTTTCCGCATTCCAAATCCAGTCTCAATCAAATTCAAATTCAATCTTTCCGCATTTTAAATCTCTATCAAATCTCAAATCCGATCTTCTAGATCTCAAATCAAATCTCAATCGAAAATTCAAGTTCAAACTTTTGGGTCAAGGATTTTACATCCAAG
The DNA here is from genome assembly GCA_022702705.1 of Papilionanthe hookeriana x Papilionanthe teres. Classification (NCBI taxonomy): domain Eukaryota; kingdom Viridiplantae; phylum Streptophyta; class Magnoliopsida; order Asparagales; family Orchidaceae; genus Papilionanthe; species Papilionanthe hookeriana x Papilionanthe teres. Next base: position 25,980,390 of record CM040434.1, read on the forward strand.
ACCGCATCGCTTTAGGATTCTTTTCCTATCGCACTCGAAATACATCAAGTTCAAATTTTTGGGTCGAGGATTTTACATCCAAGACCGCATCGCTTTAGGATTCTTTTCCTATTGCACTCGAAATACATCAAATTCAACCTTTTGGGTCGAGGATTTTACATCCAAGACCGCACCGCTTTAGGATTCTTTCCCTATCGCACCGAAATACATCAAATTCAAACCTTTTGGGTCGAGGATTTTACATCCAAGACCGCACTCGCTTTAGGATTCTTTTCCTATCGCACCGAAATACATCAAATTCAAATTTTTGGGTCGAGGATTTTACATCCAAGATCGCACTCGCTTTAGGATTCTTTTCCTATTGCACCGAAATACATCAAGTTCAAATTTTCGGGTCGAGGATTTTACATCCAAGACCGCACTCGCTTTAGGATTCTTTTCCTATCGCACCGAAATACATCAAATTCAACCTTTTGGGTCGAGGATTTTACATCCAAGATCGCATCGCTTTAGGATTCTTTCCCTATCGCACTCGAAATACATCAAATTCAAACCTTTGGGTCGAGGATTTTACATCCAAGACCGCACTCGCTTTAGGATTCTTTCCTATTGCACCGAAATACATCAAATTCAAACCTTTGGGTCAAGGATTTTACATCCGAGACCGTATCGCTTTAGGATCTTTTCCCTATCGCAATGAAATACATCAAATCAAATTCAAACTCTTGAGGTTAAGGATTTTACATCCAACACCACATTACTCTGAGATCTCTTCTCATTGCAACGATTCAATCTAATCAATTCGATCTTCTTTTGAGGTTAAAGATGTTACATCTAAAACCTCAAAATTCCAATTTTCATTTCAAATCAAATCCTTCAAATTAATTTTGACAAACGCCAATCTAAATTAAAACTCCAAATCGAAATCTAAACTCACACATCAAAACTTAAATTGAAACAAAATAAAATCTAAATCGAAATTCCCCGCATCATGTGATTTGGGATTCACCTCCTTTTCCGTTCCCAGCCGAGAGTTCAAGAATCTCCGGTTCCGCAGATATACTCGACACTCCCCAGCGGAAACTCTTCTACTTCGTCCTAAGTTTGTCACTTGGACATCCGTGTTGGTCGTGTTGATCTCTTCGGTCAACGCCAATACGTGCGGTGTGCTCCGTCGACTCACCACACCTATTGGGGTCCATTTGTCGACCTCATTTTCGATGAGGTCTTCCCTTCTTCTTTTTAGTGCTAGGATCTAGCCTTAGGCTTTTCCTTCGACTATCTTAGAGGACTAGAATTGGGACCCACATTTTAGAAATTTAAACCACTTCTAAACTCCCCGCAAACTCCACAAACTTGACTATAGACCCCTAATCACCTAGAGGGTTGAAATCAAATGTGGAAGTTTAAAGGATGAGTTCCTATAGGACTCTTTCGGCCTTAGACCGCCCCGGGTGGTCCGGTCCGGTGAAGGGGCCGACTTACACTACACTTACACACTACATTTCCACACACTTCCTAAAACCACACCCATACCCAACTTGACCTCCCGACTCATGTGGGTGATTCACATGGATGGTCCTTAACCCCTAAGCCCTCGCAAGCAGGGTTAGGAACAACATGAGTGAATGCCTCAAATGAGTCCTTTCATGACTCATATGGGCTTGATATGGCTTCATGGCTCAACCAAAATAATTTCTTTCCACCTAGATTCACCCAATCTTCAATTTCCCAAATTTTCAATTTTTGACCCCCGGACCCTACACCCGCTAAACTTACCCAAAACTCTTCGAAATTACCCAAATTTCTCGAAATTTCCAAATTACCCAAAATTCTCCAAAATCAATCCCAAACATTCCCACATCACTCAAATTGATCATCCATACCCAAAAATACCAAAAATTTCAAAAATACCTCCCAATACCCTCCAAATACCCAAAATACCCCTCTTGACCCAAAAATCCAAAAATTCAGAAAATTCTCAGAAAATTCTAGAAAATCCCAAATATTCCCAATTTCATTTTGTCCAACTACACCATGGGCCAATTTTGTCAATTTACCCTACTTTTGTCAAAACCCCCAATTTGACCCATTTTAACCCAAAGTGAACCCAATGTCAAACCAAACCTATCCAATTGACCCAAATTATGGTCCAATTCAATTCTAAACTTCAATTCAACATTCCCAATACCAATCTAGACCAAATCCAAGTCCAATTTGATTGACATTTGGATCCAATTTCACTTTTGGCCTTAAAGCCTAATTTGGACCCATGACCCAAACCTAACCCAAACTCACCCAATTCAACTCCAATTAACCCCAAATCTTTTCTAAATCTTCCTTAGCATCCCCAAAAACAAAGCCCTAACATGATTTGCCCAAAATCTAGACCCAAACCCCACTCAAATTCAACCCAAAGCTAAAAGGCCCATTTTTGACATAAACTCAAACCTAACCCAAATGAGCCCAAACCCCAAAATCAAAGCCCAACCAAAGTCAAAACCTCTTTGAAACACTCCCATAAACATTTCTCAACATTGATTTTATATCAATTTCAACTCTAGCCCAACATTGGCCCAACTTGGCCCACTTGGACCTATATTGGCCCATTCACCAAAAGAGTTCAAATTCAACCCAATTCAAAACCAAATCACCCCCAATTTGTTTCAAGTCACTCATGACACATCCATGAGCTAAACCCAACAATTATTTGGCCCAACCTCTTTACAAAATTTCCATCCATGAATTCATTTTTTTTAAAAAATTTAAAAGCCCATTCCTTAAACCATTTTAAAAGCCCACTTCCACCAAATCCAAAACCCCAAAAATTCTTCCAAAGCCCATATGACATTTCCCCTCATCATACTTTCAATTAAAATCATCCCTAAGTCCTAAACCAATCATCAAATAATTCCAAATCAAGCCTCATGCCAAATCACCCCTAAATACCAAAATTTTCCTTAAATCCATTTCCATGAAATCGACTTCACTTTTCCCAAGCCAAAGGTGAGCCATGAAGCCATGCATGAGCCACATGGAAGCCATGAGAGCCTCTTTACATGTCACCATGCCATTTTGGGCAAAAGGAGGAGGCTCTTTCCTTAATTCCTAAAGGTGATTAACCATTTCCATGACTCCACTAAACCATGCTTAAGCCTAATCGTACTTGGATCGTGACTTGACCCCACTAATCAAGCCGATCCAAATCACTTTCTCCTCAGCCTAAACCGAGGCCTTGGGTGGTGCACCTAGCCCAAATGGGTGGGTTGACCCATTTAGGTCCAAATCTAGCCATGCCCCATTCCACTTCGGATCAAAGCCTTTACACATGTCCATGGCCAATTGATCAGCACAAACCTCCAGCCCCCGACCCACCCGACCTCGAGGGTGACCCATGCTCGGCCGGCCGGCCACCAGCCGCCGGAAAACACCATGGCCGAGAGCTCACATGTGAACCAACATTGAAATTCTCACTTGTCGAGCCGCCCCATCCCAGCTGGCTACCATGGCCGATCTTCTCCTCACCGCAGCAGACTGATCCCAAGCCCTAATTCCCCTGGAGGCCCCCACCAGCCTCTATTTAAACTCCACCCCTCTCGGCCATGAGGGAGCAGAAGCACAAACCTTGCCAAAACTCGCCAAAATTGTTCCGCACCCTCCTCCACCCTTAGAGCACTTGATCCCCGATGAAATCCCCCGCCATTTCTCCTCTTTAAGCTCAATTTCGTAGTCGAAATTCCACCCAAAACCAGGACACATCTCCACAGTGAGCCAATCCCCAAATTGATTGGCTCTACACCTTCACCAGACCAAGAGAAGGTGTCCACCATCAAAAGCCCCATCTCCAGGCCACCCGTTGCTCCAGCCTCCAAGCTTTGTGATCGGGCTTGGTCGAAATCATATCCGGACAATTCACTGCACCGGGAGACTTCATCCGGAGCTTCGCCGGGATCCAATCGAAGGTGCAACAACTCTCGATTGAAGCCACACTTCTCCGAGCCAAGGTATGAGCTAATTCTTCATCCCGAGCTTCCGGAGATTCTCCATTTCAAATGCCTTAGTTTCAATGCATGTTAACCGTATAGATGTGTTCGTCTCTTCAAGACGAATCCATAGAGTATAAGAACGTAAAAATCCATCGAGAATCGAGTGAGATCTTAGGGATTTAGTGTGGACGGCTCTCGGGCGAGAACACTGGGGACGATGAACGGATGCCGTCCATTCAATACACGCGCGGACGGACGACTCGGATGGCGTCGGACCGGGAGACGCGTACGAGAACCGCGGGGCCCGGGCCGCCGACTCGGTGGCGGCGTCGAATGGGAGCGCGCCGCGTGGTCTTTCGGAGTCGCCGAGGATGCGCCGGCGCCGACTCGGATAAGTAGAAAATTAGGGATTTTTTGATTTATTTAATTCCCTAAACTTCAAAAATTCATATCTCCGTCTAGAAAAATCAGAAAAATAAAATAAAAATACCCTCTTGCTCAGTGAAGAGAGGAGAATAATGTGGAAAAGAAATCACTAAATTTCATCAAATATTTTATTTTTTATAATTTATTTACTCTCTGCATTGTTTTAATTCTCCATGCATGCATACAATTCACCATGGCATGAGACCATAGGGCTTTTGAAGCCTCCGAATTTGGGAACATTCCCTGAATTTTCCAAAGTCGGAGGCCATCCCTATGAAGAGTTCTTGATTTTTCAAGTTCGAGTTACTCGTTTTGAGTATTTTAATTCCAAGTAAATAGCATGTTGTGAAATAAATTCTAGGAAAATTTGGTGATGTTTCTTATGACCAGAAAACCCTAGGAAAAATAGGTTTCGACTTAGTTCATTTAAAACAACCCTAATCGGCTTAAACACCCAAAATAGGTCTTTAATTAATTAGAATTAACCAGGCATCAAATTGACTTGAAATCAATTCTCCACTGACCTTTAGGATCAGAGGAACCCACCATAAAAATTTGAGGTCAATTGACTTGGTTAGCCCTACTAATTGGGTTGAATAAGCCATTTAGCCATTTTAAACTTTAAAAATTCATAACTTCTAAAATATCTTTCAAAAATTCACCAAATTAGTTTTGGAGCCTCTCCGATATCAGGGAACCTAAGAAAATTAAAATTTCAATTTTCTAAAAAAGTTGATTTTTAATAATATTTTAATATTTTTAATAATTAAAAAAATAATAAAAATCACAAAAATAATAAAATTCACCAAAATGTCACATTTTGAATTTTAATCACACAGGAACAAATCCCACATTTTTCCTAGGTCTATTTAGTGAAATATTAAATTTTAAAACTTTAGGATATTTTAAAATTAAAAAAAATGTATTTTCTAGCATTTTCACCAAAATAATTATAATAAATTATAGAAAAATCAGAAAATTGCAAAATTTGCTTCTCTGATTTCCTTGATATCAGAGAGATTTTTGAAAAATATAAAATCCATTTTTCAACATTTATTTTATTTTTAAATTAATTAACACTCCAAAACTTAAAATAATTATAATAAAAATAATATAATTCAAAAAATCACCAAAATTGGTCCAAGTGCTTCTCTCGGCCATTAGGAATGTCCCCTAATTTTCTTAAGGACAGAAACTTTCCTTTGGTCATGTTATCAAATTTTCCTTGAAAATCTCTATTTTCCACCAAAAATAATTATATAAATAAATTAAATACAGAAAAATCACATTTTCTCCTCTCATGTCTTTATTGACATATGAGTGAAGTCACATAAAAATTTCAAGTTTATTTGAGTTCAATTTAGTGAGTTATGAAATTATTAAGCTTAAGGGGTAAAATGGTAATTAAACTTTTAACCCTTAATTAAAACTTTAGGTTTAATAAAAAAATTAACAAGTAAAATATTTGATCATAATCTGATTTGGATGATTGAAATTTAAATAATTAAAGGGTAGAAACCCATTAAACAGCTTTTAAAATGATTAAACTTTAATTAAATAGTTGATTAAATTTGGAAAAATGATAAAATTGGAATTATTAAAATAAGGGATATTTATTAGGAAGAGATTTATTCTTTAATTTAAAAATCCCTAAACTAATTATCTCATTAATACTCAATTCTTAATTAAAATGATAACTCAAATTTAAAATATTAAAAGACTTAATTAAATTATTAAACTCTTTTGAAATTTCAATTAAAATTAAAAATAAAGTAAATTAAAATTAAATTAAATTAAATTAAACTAAATTAAATTAAATTAAATTAAATAATTAAATTAAATTAAATTAAATTAAAAATTAAATTAAATTAAATTAAAACAAATTAAATTAAATTAAACTAAATTATAATTAAATTAAATTAAATTAAATTAAAAATTAAATTAAATTAAATTAAATCAAATTAAATTAAATTAAAAAATTAAATTAAATTAAAAATTAAATTAAATTAAATTAAAAATTAAATTAAATTAAATTAAAAATTAAATCAAATTAAATTAAATTAAATTAAATTAAATAAATTAAATTAAATTAAATAATTAAATTAAATTAAATTAAATTAAATCAAATTAAATTAAAATTAAATCAAATCAAATTAATTAAACATCAAATCAAATTAAATTGAACTATATTAAATTAAATTAAAACTCAACTAAATTAAGTTGAATTAAATATAACATCACTTAAGACATAAAGAATTCAAAATAAATGTAAAGCAACTTGAACACTATTCCAAATTTAAACCCTTTAACTTAAATCAAATCATTTGAATACTAATTTACCCTTGAAAGCTTTGATTATTATAACTCCTAAATGGAACATTAAATGAAGTGTTACTTCACTCATAGGATATTCAAATGTCCTAGTTCACTGAGCAAGTTAACAAAACTTGAAAACCTCGGACGATCGATTCATTTATATAATTAAATTCATTTGGACTTAAAACAATCCTAGAAATATTGAAAAGATGTTTAAGATTCTTCTTAAGCACTTCCTCAATATGATAGGATATTTATAAGAACAATTGGACTTAATTGTCCTTCGATGAAGAAAATCGTCCTCAAACAAAAACACAAAGAACCTAGACGTCATAGGAGATGACTAGCTATAGGATTAGGAATTTGGTAGAAAACCATAACCTTTCCCCTAGCTTTACCTAGGAACTTGCTTAAATATTTTAATTGTGTTTTAAGTGCGAGCTTGGGATGACGGGAAGACCCTCCGAGTACGCTTTTATTTTATTGCAATTTACTTTCTTGCAATTTACTTTCTTGCAATTTACTTTATTGCAAATGCACTTTACTTTTCTTGCATGATAAAACAACTCGTTGCATGAAAACCCACACCTTTAGGATAGTCCCTAAAACTGAAACCAAAACTAAGTTAAAAGTCATTGCAAGATAAAATTCACCGCCACAACATTTCAAAATATAAAACAACTCAAAATTTAATCACAAACAGAACACAAAACTACAATTGCAACTAAATTAAAACGTCCTGTTGGATGATCGGGAATACCTCGGATGATGTAACCTACGTGTTGCTAACGGGATTTCCCACGGTCTAAATGAAAGTGTGGAACTCATTCAGTTGAGTTTAGCAAATTCATCTGGACTAAGTGAATCCGATGAAAATAATGATGCCGGAAGGATGGAACCGTGGGATCTTAACCGGTGTCGTTATAATCAACTTTAAGATTTGTTTTAATTAAAACATAAGAAACATTTGGAAATTAAGACTTCTCTAAACCAAAACACTTTTCTCATCCCCTGATTTATGATTTCTAAAACTAAACCTCTGCAACAACAAGGAGCTCGGAGCATGGTGGGCAGCACGGCCATCGTCGTCAGCAAAACTTGAACCTACTTCAGCAAAACCTTCTTAGAATTAAACAACAAAGCCATAGGACTTCGAGGTAGCTTGCCTAGCGCAACATAAATCCTCAACTCCTCGTTAGGCATTTGCATTGCAAATTAAACCCTAACCGGACTTAGGATTCCGAGGTAGTCGTCCGATACGACATAAAACCTCATATCTTCTAGGCTATTTGTTTGATTTTATCATACAAATATAAGCCCTAATTAATTAAAATTGGCAAGATTGAAATACTGAATAAACATTAGGACTTTCCTAAACTTGAGCCAAACAATAGGATAGTCGGGAAATTACCGAAGTTCGCTTCGAATCTGTGATTTCTCCTATCTTTCTCCCTTTGGATTCCCAAAACAAAATGTTCCAAATTTGATCCATTCCCTATTGAAATTCCAAAATTCAATCCCTTGAAAACCTTGAACTTTGAAATTCTCGAGAGCGGAATTATTGATTATTATTGAGAGTTTTCTTAGGTGATTCCCGTCACTTAAGATGTAATTAACTATAGGGGCTTGCCCTTATAGGGAATTTTAAAGAACCTGAGTAATATAAACCCCGTTTAATACTTTCATATTAAGCAGGGGAATTTGTCGGCTTATAAAATTAGTTCGCGTACCAAACGGATGTCACAAAACTTCTAGTTTATTTGATCGAGCCCCACCATCAAGTAGTGTGTCTATCCCTAGGGATAGATACACGGTTTGTGGTGCGGTGCTCGTTTATATAAACTATTTGGGATGTGAGATCGGTTTAATCTCATATTTAAAATTATTTTCAAAATCAAATACTACTTTTTCAAATTATTTATCTAAACTAAATTTAAAATTCGCCGACAATTTCTGTTAGGCGACCCCTTTTTAAAAATTTCACACAACCTAAAAATAGTGCCGACAGTGGGAGAGGGATTTGAAAGGTGAGGAATGACCAAAAGGTCAATTTTTCTTCATAAAAACTTGATGTCCCTTCCAAAGCTTGGCATTATTTCATTTCTGCCAAGATCCTGCACTCAATTAATTTTAGTGAGGTGATAAGAGAGAGAGCTGCACTCAATTACTGCATTCAGACCATGAAATCCATTGATATTGGGGCTTTGATTTATCATTATATTTTCAATGTTACAAAGGGGGATCCACTTTAGGATTAGGACACCCTTCCACTATTTTTTCCCTTTGCCAGCAATCAAGTGTCATTTTTAAGGGGTCAGAGGATTTGCTTCATTCTTTAAAGCCCATGTCTAAGGCTAATTGATGTTATATGATAAACACACTATTTGTGGGCTAGTAGCTAGTTCTTCACTGCCTTCTACCTCACAGCCCTCTACTTTATATTCTTTACCTCGACCTGCCACTAGTATGGCTTCTATGTTAGCTAGCGTGAAAATAATAGAGAAGGACATCTCCAGACTACAGTTTATGATCTTTCTAATCAAATGGTGCATCTTGACTGGAAAAAAAATGCCAATATGATTTTTATGATAATGCTTATGCTGCTCAGTTAGAGATGTATTTGAAGAACTAGTGGATTAACGAGGACAACTCAGTTGAGTTCTCAACTTGTCCTCCATACCAGCTGTATGAGCAGAGCCTATCAATGGAGGAGGAGGAATCTAAGGAGGAGAAATATTCAAATAGTGATGATAACGATGATGATGATGATGATGAAGAGGAGGATTATGATTGATTTTATATAGTTTTGTTGTTGTTATGTTTAAAGATGTATTGGACTATATTTCTTGTTATTTTTTGTTACTACTGTAGTACTCTCATATTTAGTTTATATTTTTTTTATTGTCAGCTCATTCATGTTTATATCCTGAGATATTTAGACTTTCTTTGATGTATTTTTATTTTACTACTATTAGGTTTGATATACTTGTCTGCATATATGTGTATTGTGCTTAAAACTGTTAATTCTGTGAAGACACATATTGTTGGAAGTATGTCTGTGAATTTTTCCCCTACTTATATTCATGATTTAAATTGTGTAATATGCTAAAAATTAAGTTGGGGTGGGGGTGGGGGGGTGGAGGGAGAGAGGAAAATCAATGTAAAAACTTAAATTTATTTGTCCACAATGACATATGTTTTAACTGGTATATTTTTAAATTTGTGGAATTTAGATTTAATTTGAAATTATTGTAATTTTTTAGAAAGTAAAAACATAGTTTTATTTTAAATTCTATGTAAATGAAACTAGACTAGAGTTAAGATAACTTGTAATTCAATAAGTAGAAAAAATGAATTGTTTACTTATGTTTGAAAAGAATTATATTGTGAAATTAGGTATTCTTATATATATATATTTTAAGAATTTAGCTTATAAAGTCTTTATCTTTTAACTAGTACTTATTAATTTTTCATGAACCTAAAAATTAAAGGGGTGTGGTAGGTTTCACTTTAAGGAGGTGATAGTGGAATTCAAAATTATTAAAAGGTTGTCCAGACATAGTGATCCTCCTAAAGTTATCCTAAGGATTAAAATAGACATCTTGAAATAAGAAGAATGAAATATAAAAATAAAAAGGAAATGAAAATGAAAAAAAAAAGAAGAGAAAGGAAAAAAATATTGAAGGAGGAAAAGCTCGAGGATAAGCCTTACTTTATGTTTTGCACATCTTTTTAGATGAAATTGCACTTTAAGGAATGATTTTTTCTATCTTTTCTTATAAGTATAAAAGGTAATAAGAGTGAAATGAATTGGAAGAGACATGGAGTGAAAAGGAGGTGAAATGGAGCAAAAGGCAATATAGTGGACTGGGGCCTTAATGATGGACTGCTAGGGCTTCTAGGCGCCAGCCCCAAACTGTGCAACCCAAGAGGCTAGTGCCTAAGCGCTAGCCACTGGGCACTAATGCCCCAAATGTGAAGGTAATAGCCTTGGCACAAGAATAGTTGGGTTCCTAGGCGCCAAAACCAAACTTAGTACTACTACAATAGTTTAAACCACCTATATGACGCATTGTTTGGGCGGACCGAAGGCAATTTGAACAAAGGATATTGAACGCTATTTAAGAAATACTTGAAGACTATTAAAGAGAGCTTTTGGAGAGAAGGATTGGAAGTTCTACAAATAATGAAGGAGATATATTTAAAGTAGAAGGATAGATTGAGGGTAGAGAGAGCAAGTCTATAGTAGAAAATTGGTGAGGATCTGTGTGTTAAAGTGAGGAGAGTATACAGGACTGTTACAAAGCTTTTGTGGAGCATTTTCAAGGATGTATTGAGAGAGAGAGAGAGATAAGTATTTTTTTGTTTAAATATTGTATTTTTCTGTAAACGCTTTGGTATGTGTATTCTCTTGGTTATAACGAAGTCTAGTGGTGTTTTCTCTATGTTTTCTAAGTAATCGCCTTTATCTTTTCCTTATGGTAATGTAGTATGATGTGTTGGAATGTGGAAATGATTTTAAATTATTTTTAACCTTTTAATGCGATTTTTTTTCTTCTGCATTTCTTTTATTTATCTTTCTGGCTAAATGATTTGTTAAAATCCGTTGTGAATCCATAATCACTCGGGAGAGCTATGGCATGAACAACTAGGAAGATCACGTTGAACTATAAGGTATGAAGCAAAAGTACACAATAATGAAATCCAAATAGATAGATAAATAATTATTGTTGGGTTCAAAGTGAGGCTTATAGAATTAAAGTCACTTTAACCAAACTTATTTATACACTAGAGAGAGGGTAAATAAGATAATTCCTTCATTTTCTCACTAGCCACATTTTAATTTGCATTTTCTCATTTTCTACATTTCATTACTATCACTGCAAGGGAAGGTATCTTTGTCAAATGATTATCACCAATTCAAATGGGATAATTAAAATTTTTGTAGGTGTAACTTTAAACTTCTTTGCATTGCAGTAGAAACTATTAACACAACTGAGGATGAATTAAGTAGGCTAGAAAATTTTCATAAATTTGTTCACCTCGTTTCTTTGTGAGATTGATATTCTTGATTCAAAAAAATCTGATACTACTTTGATCGTGCACTTTTGTAATCCACCTAAGCCCTGAAGCAGTTGCCAAGGATCATGAATAGGTAGACTAGATCAGAAAGGACCGTGCTAGAGCATATCATTCTTCCCTTAAGCTGACATGCATCAATTTTACGTCACATTACCTGTTATTTTCCCATCTTTTTACATTTTTTTCATTTATTTAACACAAATTTACGCTTGAGAAAGGTATTTGGTTGAATTTTTGCAAGATGCATGAATTGAACACAAAGTAGATGGAATGAGAAATGAATTGAACCTGAAGCAGGATAACCACACCTAAAGACGGAATGACCACACCATTGATCAAATCATGCTAACGTGACTATGCCATATATTGCAGTAGGGCAACATGACCATGTTGCAATCGGGCGTGACCTCGAGCAGAAGAATGTTGTGACCATGCAAACAAGTGGGAAACATTTTAGGAAGGAAATATAATGTCTTAAATTGTGATTCATGCTATAAGTCGAATCTTAGGGCTTTAAAGACGGAGCTCTGCATCAAAGAAGGCTGGAAGGCTGAAAGAAGAAATTTTGAGAAAGGTTTTGAGCAATCTCTTAAGGGTTGTCTTCTTCTTTGGGTAGGAACCTTGAAAGTAGTGTTTTTCTTTGCATTGTGAGTTATGAGAGATTTTGTATGAGAGGTAAAGTTACTGTCTTTATAGAGGAAATAAATTCTTATAAGTTTTTCATATTTATGTCACTTACAATGGATTCTCATGTGATGTCTTTTGTTATGGTTTTCTCCTTAATGCACGACTAAGTTTTTCTTTCTGTCTCTATGATGTAAGGAGTAGTGGATTTATTGTAGTTTTGTTGTAATAATTTTTCATTGATCACTTTGTTGGTTTTTCATGGCTATATTGTTAGTTAACCTCCGATCTTCCTTTAATCCTAGTCTGGCCAACTAGTAAGTTAAAATGTTTTGTGAAATTATGACCTCAAACCGTTGTGTTGTCGAAATGAAGGGTTAATCATGGAATTCCGAGAGGATACACATATTCAAGTGGAATTCTACAATCTTTCTTAGTGATCAAAAAAGTCATGTGAAATTCCATGGGGATTGAGGAAGCCTCAAATTCATGGATTCTAGTCTTCTTTTAACCTAGAAATAGACATGAGGAGTACGTTGTCTTGATTGAAAACACTCACATAGGCAAATATTTAGTTAAACCATGATTTTCATGATCCCCAAATCATAAAGGCATGAGCCTCACCTGCCTTGAAGGAACTCACAGTTTTTGTCTCCTGTTTTGTGCTTTCTTTTACTATAAAGTATTTTGTTTTGCTAGGATCTTAGGACTTAAGAACCTTCTTTTGATAATCACCAAGCTAGGTTAATTGAATTAGTAAACTAATGTATTTTCTACAAAAGCGAATATTACATTTTCCATATAGGATTGATACATCGTACTCATGAACCGCATTACTACGTGACATGTACACTTACGTTGTACAACCGACTTACATCCTAGTAAGTTTTGGCGCGTCATAAGCTAGTCAAGAAACCATGAACATTGCTTATACTTGGAAGGAAAGCATTTGGGACTAATATCCAACCTTAAAGATAGGCATAATGACTAGATCAGAAAGGATAGCACTGGAGCGTATCATTTAGTTTAATGAATAGCCAGAAAATAGAGAGAAAAGTGTCTATACTAGGAAGGAAATGTGGGGACTAACATCCAACCAAAAAGATAGATGAAATGAATAGATCATAAAGGATAACACTAGAGCATATCATTCATTCTAATGAGCAGTCAGAATATTGAAAGAATGTCTCTTTACTAGGAAAAAAAGCGTGGGGACTAACATCCAACCTTAAAGTTAAATAAAATTTCAAGATCAGGAAGGACAGCTCTGGAGCATATAATTCATCCTGAAAACTAGTAAGAGAAGAAAAGAGTAGATAATTTGATTTAATTCTGCTGAGGAGTTTGATTTAAAGAGTTGTGAATTTGTGTTGTGCTCTAACACGTTAGGAAAGAGGGAGCAAAGACTTATTCTCAACCTAAGTGGTGCACAGGGGGCAACTTCATCATGATTCTAGAGATCTAAATTGATGGAAAGTCAGGTGATCAGTTTAAGATAGAAAATTCAGAGACTAACACTTACCTTAAGCACTAACCCGATCATCTTAAAAGTTAATCATAATCATTGGGCATTAGGTTTCTAAGGGTCCTTCTATAGTGTGTAATGAGTATACCAAAGAGTTGCACATACTCTACTGGAATTACAAGGCCAAGAAATTGAATGATCGAGTTCTATGTGGGGATTGTGATCAATGAACAAAGAAGTGTCTTGTGTTGATTTGATTTGATTTAATTTAATTTGATTAGGTTGATTTACTGTTTAGGTGTTCAATGACTAAGGATTAAGAAAATTCTTTTGTTTAAATTAGTCAAGGTAATGTTCTACCATACCCAAAAATATAATAAGTAATGAACCAAAATGCTTATTGTGGGAGGACACGTCAAGGATTGAGCCTAATGATGGAGAGTCAATGCCAGCTTGTTCCTCTAGTCCACATAAGGTAGGCTTTGCGATCCTAAATCGGTAGTGTGCAATGACTATACTAGGAACCATCCTAGATTTACAGAGATAAGGAGTCAGTCTATGTTGAGGCTGGTGAATCAATAAAAATTACAAACCTAGGAAAGAAAAAAACATATCTTCAGTGTCTAATGAGTTAGACTGAGTCAAGGGATTTACCTCAACTTAGAAATATTAACCCAAAGCTTTAACCTTTATCAATAACCACAATTGTGAATGGATCAATGAACCCGATCTCATCGTGATGGTGCCATATGAGGCATGCCCCAGCTTTTGATGGATCATCAGCTAGGTCTGTGGAAAGGAATGGTCAAGGCAAAACCAGATCTAACTGCCTTGTCTCAAGGTATCCAATGAGTACACTAGAAAATAAAGATTGTACTCTAGGTTTTAATCACTCAAGACATAGACCATATAACCAATCTATTATTGATTAACAATCAATAAACCTAGAGAAAGAGAAGAATATTATGTAGGTACTCAATAGGCTAAATGATTTGGAAATGTGCCAGTTGATAAATCTCAGATTTACACGGCTAAACTGTTGTATTGATCGATCCATCGACATTAGCTAGTTGTACCAACTTTTCATAGAGGTTTCTTCAAAGTGTCTTAAACCAAGCACTTTGGGGTCTTCTGCATGAGATTTATCTTATAAAAGTATTTTTCCCACCTTCTTCTTTCGTTTTATTCTCTTATTATTATCCTCCTTCCTTCCCAATTTCTCACTTCTTAAGATCATTGACATGATCTGAAGTAGGGAACCATCAGGAGAGGAGCCAAAGTAATGGAATTAAAACTGGGGACTCCATAGTTATAATGACATCTAACAAATGATAAATGAAAATTTGAAGTTTGTTATGTCAGCGTACCACAAGAATTGTTTCTCCAAAAGGGCGAGTAATTATTCATAAAAAATATCTTAGTGTTTCTCCATTATTGGTTTTTATTGTCCCAAGAGAAGTTTGTATGGTTTCTCCATCTTGTGTTGTAGGTGTTAAAGTAGGGGTTGTGGCAATTATTTAATTTAGAATTAACAAATTCTAATGACGACATGCTCGGATCTACCACCAGCCCATGTATCAGTTCATCTTAGGGTGGATTTCCTTGCATTGAATTCATCCCCAAATTATCCAACTTCTAGAAATAGCGGTTGCTTTGGTTGTAAGGATAGCTTATACATCAGATTCATGCACGCTCACTACTTTCTGGGTTGTAAATCTCTCAGTAAGCCATTGAAAATTATTTGTGGCCATTTCCTCTATCAGTTGGTATGCGTCATCAAAAGGTTTAGACATTAATGATCCTTCTGCAACTACATATATTATGGACTTCATGGAGCCTATCAATCCATTATAACATGTCTGAATAATGAGCCAATCAAGTAGAGCTTGGTGTGGGCACTTCTTAAGTAATTCCTTGAATCTCTCCTAAGTATTCTCCATCAATTTGGGTGAATGAGGTACGTTCCTGAGCTTGACAGTTTTTAGTGGAGGAAATATTTTACTAGAAATTTATGGTCTAGGTTATTCTAGGAGGTGATTGATCTTAGAACAAAGGAGTTAAGCAATACCTTAGATTTGTTCCTTAAAAAAAAGGTAAAAGCCTAAGTTTAACGTATCGATGGGGACTCCGTTCTACTTAAATGTGGCATAATGTTCAAGGAAGTTGGCTAAGTGAAGGTTTAAGCCTTCAGAATAAAGTCTCCCAAACTGGTTGTTTTGAAACATCTAGATTATGGCAGGTCTCAATTCACAAGTGTTGGCTTCTATAAATAGCTAGTTGATGCTCATTGATTTCTTCAACAGAATGATTAGCATTATCCCTATTGGTTTCATGATTTAGGTGTTAGGGTCAACCATTTTAATAGTAATTGAATATGCTCTCTTAAGACGTCTAAAGGTGTGCTCGATCTAAGGCTCAAAAGAGGCAAGGTCATAAAAAGATAATTTAATAAAACTATGCAACAATCAGTTACAATGACCCACACAAGTCAATCAACAAACACCAATGTAATGCACACACAATATATGTTTTTTTTTTTTTTTGCTTTTTGGCTTTATAAATTTTTTTAGCATTTTAAATTTGTGTAGCACCAAAAAGAAAATGATACAATAATACGGATATAATGAAAGAAATAATTAAAAACAAAATAAATAAGAAAATTAGAAAAACAAAAGTGTCAAACCTAGATCCTAAGGCTTTCAACTAAAGTTCTCATAAAATCAGAAATAATTATTAATGCTTTTCTGCAGCTTGACGCACCAAAACTTGTCGTGAAGTAAGTTGCCCGTACAAAACAATTGCACGTGTCGAGTAGTATGCAATCATTGAGTCAACATGTCGATCATATGAGGAAATAGTTACAAGTCATACTTTCATGAAATATTTTAACATCTTGGTTGACCAGAATAGAAGTAAATAAAGCTTATAGGTTAACCAACAACATAGACCATTAATGCATAAAGAAAAATGCTACAGGAAAAACAATTTAGAAAACCACAATTAAATCCACTACCCCTACATCATAGATACATGAAGAAAACTTAGTCATGCATCGTCAATAAAACCATAACAAAGACATATAAGCATGATTTCATTGCAAGAACCAAAAACATGTTAAATTTACAATAACTTGTTTTTTTCCACAACAAACATCAATCCTTCTTATATAATATTCTCTCACAATTTACAAGACAAGACAGTGGAAAAAACCCATTAAAAGGTTTCGCCTAGGGAAGAAGAAAACCTATGGGGAAGCACATGAAATCTTTAACCTAAGAAAGAATAGGGCAGCATGGTCACGCCAGACTCTAGCATGATTACTTCGCAGATTTGTAGATTATGGTGTGGTCACGACATATCTAGCATTATCATGTTGTAGCTCTCAATCAAGTGGCATGGTTACGCCTCTTTAAGTCACTTTTTGTTGACTTTTCTCGTTCCAATACTTTCCTTTTCCACACCTGCAACCTGCACCACATCAATAAAAGCATTTCTTAAGTGTAAATCTATGATAAAAAAATATAAAAAGTAAATTACAGGCTAAAATGTAGGTGAAATCACGTAAAAGTGGCGCATTTCAATTGGTCGGGTGGTCGACCACATTCTCCTCAATGTGGACTGTCGCTTGGAGCACGAGAGTCACAACTACACTCGCATTTCAGCTGTCGGCAACATTTAGTAAACCCCCTATTTGAACATCTTCTTCTACAAGAAACAAAAACTTGTGAGCAAGAATAAAAAATATAAATAAACAATAAAAATAAAGATACATAACCAGATTCTGATCTACCTCGAATTAAGTAGCTATGTCGAAATCAAATGATGAGAAGTCATAAGTCGGTCCTTTCTCTTCGATTGGCCAATGACCCCCACCAAATTCTGGTACACTAGCTGAGAGAGGAGCAATTGAATTTTCGGGCAAACCTTGAAACTCAACAAAAGCCTGTATTGACGGACCAGCCACCAAACTACCCAAAATCTTCTGAATGCTAGGTTGAACTTACTTAGGAGTCTCCCAACTTGAATTTGAAGACTCCTCCATCTCCACTCGCCCGAAGGGCTTTGGCTTCTTAGTCAATTTCTTCTTCCTCTTCTTCTTCCTTAGCTCGTCTTCCGGCTAAAATTTCTTCTCTACTCCAGGGGCATGCGACTCTTTGTCTGATATACAAGCTTAAACATTGAATCAACCCTTGTCCATAGGGACAACACATAAACGGAGAGAATGCAAGGAATGACAAACTTGAGAAACTGAGAACTATCTACTACCCCCTATCTAAATGAGTCATGGGCAAAGAAATCCAAGGAATCTAATCATTGCATTAAATTATGATTACTAAGATTTAATTATTGCATTAAATTTTTTTTGTCCTTATCGTAGCTGTCACTATCAAAGAGCAAGAAAATTAGGAACTTAATGTGTACATAAAAAATGATCGGCACAAATCTCCAAACAATCTAATAGTCTAGATTTAAAAAAGGCAAAATGAAGGACATCATTCTGATGAAAAGCTATAACTAATCATGAAGCCTATCAAATGAAGAAACTCCAACCATCCAAAAACTAGCCGACTGACCGTAGAACTATCGATCGATTCTGACAACCAAAAGGCCACCCAGGCTGATTAGGAATATAAATCTCACAACTTTAATTGTGAGGCTCTCTCAACAACTCCCTAATAGATCTCAATAAATCACCAATGAACTATAATCTAGCAAGCCGACCGACCACGCTAAGGCCGAAGGGCTACCATTCCCAAGTCGACCAGCTTTCCTGAGTGAAGGCTGGCAGACACTCATGTAAAATAACCAACCTACTCCAGTTTGGTTGACCGACCTGTGGACTTGTTGAGCAGAAGCTCCAAGCCATACAAACAGGGGCCAAAATCAGTTGTAAGTACAATAATGTCTTGTAACACCCCTATTAAAGTAGGGACAAACATGTAATTTTTAATATTGGACCCTCTATCTTCTAAGAATAAGGGGTCTATAGCATGTATTGGGGGCTTTTAGGCCTTTGGCTTTTTGTAACCTCAGTTACAATATATAAAATAGGTCAAAGAGCCCGTGTGTGTTCTTTTATTTTATTTCTCTTTCTTTTCTTTGTCTCTCTTGATTCCTACCTCCAATCATTAAGTATGCCTCACAATATAAATCTTGATACAACAAAATATTATAACTATTTCTCAATAATGTGAATTGTGTCGTATGTACAATATCTCTTATGTGATTTCACAGTGCAATGGAGTCGCTCTGCCTCTAGAAGTTATAGAAACCTAACAGCTTTATGGAGTCTATTTTCCTGGCATCCCTTGGGTGCTTGTAAATTGCTGAGGATCCGATAGGGCATGGCGGATTTCCAAACTTCCACCCACAGGGCGAAGTGGATTTTTACGCCGAGAGATCTGGTATCCTACACTTCATACTGATCAATGCTTAACTCTTCAGAGAAAAAAAAAAAAAATCCCGATTCCTGTTCTCAGAGCTTGTAGGCCATCACAAAGCCTTGAGCTTGCTGAGTTGGGGGTCTTGTCCTGCTGGTTTGGATTAAATTACCGTGGAAATAGCGAAATGCTCCAAAGAAATTCTTTCTCTTACAGTACCACTTTGAATTGTCCACCACTTGTCTGTTGCAATGTGATACAACTTTAGGGCATGAAATTTTCACATGTTTCTTTCCGTTTTTTTTTCCAACTTACTGCAGTTTGAAAAGCGGGAGGCTGCGAATTGGAGAGCAAGAAAGATGCTTGAACAAGTGCGCTTCAAGACCATTCTTCCTTTTATGATTCATATTCTTCTTTGAAAAATTTCAACAATTTATTTATATTTTTGATTTGTAGTATGGGTCAACCAGATTAGAGGTAGATGTTGATGGCTCTATTTCATATCCCGAACCCCTGCAGGGTCCAAAAGATAGCGGTTGTTGTTTTATCATCTCTGCCAAATCCTGACAATTAACTTCATGTGTCCTATCTTTTGTGGTACAAATAAATTGTAGTCTCATTTTTTTTTGGAGTATCATTGATCATCTCATTTGTTTTCTGCCTCTTCAATCAGCTGCAAAGCCTCTTAACTGTGAAGAAGAGCAGCTTATGCGGGTTTTCTATGAACAAAAGATTCAAGAAGTCTGTGGAGCATTCAAGTTTCCCCATAAAATTCAAGTAAATTTTCTTTAGGTGTCTAGGTATTCTGTTAGTATTTCTGAATCAGCGCTTCCTAAATTAATGTGCTCTACCTTACAGGGAACAGCCATCATATACTTCAAGAGGTTTTATTTACAATGGTCTGTTATGGAACATCACCCAAAACACATAATGTAAGACTTACTGGTTTTTCTTTGCTATCCAGTTTATTAAAATTTAGTACTTTAGATCGATAGCTTTCCTTTATGTATTGTTACCTCTTCCTACCTATAGGTCAGTACTATTAGTGTTTCGAATTTTGATTGATTTATGAGGCTGTGCGTTTGCAGGCTAACCTGTATATACGCTTCATGCAAGGTTGAAGAAAATCATGTATCTGCAGAGGAACTTGGTAAGGGAATTCAGCAAGACCATCAAGTGATTCTCAATAATGAAATGGTTGTTCTTCAGGTGCTTCAATTTGTAATTCTATAATTACAGTCCATTTATATTTTTGCGCTTTTCGAAGATTATAATGTTCTGATATTGCCCAGAGTCTCGGGTTTGATCTTATTGTTTATGCTCCTTATCGCTCAATTGAAGGCTTCATCGAGGACATAGAGGTGTCGAAGCTACTTTTTATCTTATTATTTCTTGGTTCTTTAAGGCTAGCTTATCATATACTTTTGTAGCATATTTCATGTTTGTTTCTTTTCTAGCATGTGAAATACAACTCGGCAAAAGTATGAAGTTGCTTTAATTGTTTTTTCAATGTGCTACCATGTTCTTTATCTTATTTTTGCTCATGGTTTTCATTAATTACTCTTATTTTCGGTTATTTAGGATTTTTCCCAAGCAAGTGATCCTGTAAAAGATAAGTTGAAGGTAAGTTTTATTTTTTTGTGTGGCTATATTACATCTTAATTTACCTTGTACCAGGCATTTCTCTTAACAGTAATTTATAATGGAAGCTCGTCTATTTTTCTTATTACCTTGTATTTTTAATAAACTTAAGAAGTAGGTTGGACCTATTTTTTCATCAAATCTATTGTTTGTCGTGTAGAAAATTGAATTATTTTCATGTGAATTCAATTATAGCTTACGCTTTCTCCATATAGCATTGAACTTGATTATCATAAATAGTGAACATTTGCCTACACAAAATTAACTTTTTTTTACTTTGAATTATACAGAAGAGTTTAGTGTTCCTTCTCTACACACAAGATAACAGGTAAGCTGGGTGTTATGTTAGTAAATTAAGGTTTTCTCTACTTTATGCAAAAACCATTCAATCCCAAGTGTACATTAATTCCAATAACAACAACAGCAACAACAAAAACAAGCCAAAAGTGACACTTTTGTTAAGATCAAAGAGTGAAATGTAGAGTAAATAAAGAGGCAAAATAGATTTGTGTTAAATTGTTCTCCTCTGAGAGTGAAAGGGTATGAGTAATCCTGACAAGTATAGAATGAAAGTAATGCAAATGGCAAGAGAAAATACAGTGAGGGTAAAGTGTAGAACAAGCCAAAATGAAATAATGATTTATTGGATTTAGTGGTTTGCTTTTCCAAACCATAATCTTGGCTTCTTCGTGGATGAAGCATAAGCTCATCACAACTTGTGTTTCAAGCACACGCTGTGAGCCTAAAATCATTGTCTTGCGATAAAATAATTCTCAAATTGCTTTCTTTTCATGGCTAAATAAGTAAAACCGTTACTCTTTTCAATGATGGGGATGAACTCTTATAATAAGTAGTGGAGATAATGTAAAACCAACTAGCAACAACAATACACCTCAAATAGAGAAGTATACAATGAGGAACACCGTACATACTAAGCTACTATACTTAAAATGGTTTTGAGAAAATTGAATGTAAATGATTTAATGTTAAATTATGATCTAAGAAAAAATAAATAATTTATCAACTGAAGTAATGCGGCTTTTGAGCTCAAAACTTTTTTATCATGTTACAAATTCTTAGCACTAGTAGCTTAAAGCCTTAAACCGTTAGGTAAAACTATAAATTTTGATTTGCAATTGAAACTAATGCCCACATAAGAGAAATAATATTATTGTAAATGTTGTGGACTATTTGGGCTTGGCATGAAATTTTATTAAGATATGAAAGTTGGACAAAAGGAAAAGTTTAGATTATGTCAAGAAAATCTATGTGCAAGAAAGATATTGCTTTCAAGTGAAAAAAATCCTGATCTCTTAAATGGATGAGCTTTTGACCTAGGATAACTTATTGAAATGATTTGCATGTGATGGCACAAGATGGCTGTTGAGAGTTTGAAGCATGGGAGAATATTTGCACGTAAAGGCATTGTGTTTACTTGAGTATCAAAAAGTATTTTTGGGCTAGCTCTTGGGTGATTTTGATAGGACAAACTAGGGAGACAAATAAGAGGGAGGGAAAAAGCTATTTAAGCTTCCCAAAATTTCAAATTCATTCCCCTTGTTTTAAATTTGCTTGAAGATTCATGGAGATTAATTAGTTGCTTCACTCTTTTGTTTTTACTTTTAGATATAGATTGTATGATAAACTAAGTTCTAGGATCATTGTACTTAAGGGATTACAAGCCATAAGTACATAATAATCCTTAATACTTGAATTTTTTCTAATGTTGTTTAATGTCCAAGAAGGTGTTTGGTATTATCAAAGAGATATAAGTCTCGTATGATGTGATTTGATCATATTAAAATCATAATAAGGAAAATAAAGGATCTTAACAATCTGTTTCCTATATTCCTATCCTATAAGGACCGATCAAGTTCAGTTAGTCAAGTTCAAAATAAATTTGATCCCAAGATTATACATAGGCAACGAAAGAGTGCTGACCAAGCTCAAAATGAATTGGCAAGTTCATATTGAACTTTGTCTCCGTTGTGTGACTCGTACCATCAAAATTCTTTTGAGCAATTCGAAATGTCTGAAACAATAAAATATGATTCTAATGTGTTTCAAAGTACTTTGATTTATTAATCTACTATAACTTCCCTAGCTTGCTCAGATAATTGTGTAAGAGAGATAAATTTAAATTTAAGAGCTTGTTATTCCTTCTTATGCTTAACAAATTGTCATTTTATCTTTTCTCATAGCATGCAACATGCTTCTTCCACATCTTATTGACATTTCGAATAAGATGTCTGAAACAATAAAATATGATTTTAATGTGTTTCAAAGTACTTTGATTTATTAATCTACTATAACTTCCCTAGCTTGCTCAGATAATTGTGTAAGAGAGACAAATTTAAATTTAAGAGCTTGTTATTCCTTCTTATGCTTAACAAATTGTCATTTTATCTTTTCTCATAGCATGCAACATGCTTCTTCCACATCTTATTCACAATAAAATTTTTTATTGTATATTAAACCTATCTTTGTATGCTTAGAATAGAGACTAGTTAATGATTAGTCTAAAAATCAACAAGAATACAGAATGAACCTTTGTGAGATGTACTAAGGCATTTAAAGGCTTTCTTTAGCTTTTTTTTAAACTTGAAGATGGTGTAGTTTGGATGATATTTAGTCAACTTGGGATCCTGGTCCTTGATTAATTATCAAGAGATTAATTAAGTTGTTTAAGAAAACATATTTTTTTTACAAACAGGCCTATTAGTTTCGCTTTATTAACTAAATGATTGAGGCACAAATTTACCATCGATTAAGAAACCTAATCTTAAATTGCCGTAATTAATCCTTTACCCAAATAAATTTTTAATCTCTAGGCATTGGATTAATTAGCTACTAGTTAAGCTCGAAATAGTTAGCATGTAAGTCAAATTATATATGATTTTATTATTAGTGTTGTTATTGTCATCTTTATTTCACATCAAAATAACTTCACGGAAGTGTGGGTGGAGCTATTTTAGCTTGATGGATTAGGTTTGAAGCTAACTTGATACAACACTGTTATCGTTCCTTCCAAATGTGAAATGCATGCTTACATCATAGGAAACCAACAAATCACACATCACACAATCACCTTTGGTCAAGTTATGTCTACATACAGCCATCACAAGTCAGATCCCAATTTTTTTTTATTTTTGTTTGTTTGTTTGTTTTTTTTTTTTTTGTTTCTCTACTTGGGGTCTAGAGCTAGCATCCTTTACACTTAAGCCCACTCCCACCACTTTAGTGGCTTGCTCTCTTTCAAAAATTTCATCTGCGCATAATGTTATCTCTCTTTCATTGAATTGCCCTTGCTTTCTATTTTTGATTTCTTTTTCCCAATCATTTCATGACCTCCCTCTTCCATTTTTATGCCCACTCTTCTATCTACCCTAGCACCTTACACTATAGCCCTCCATTATATTTTTTTCACTTTCAATCTCCCTCCTCCCGCATGTCTTCCTCTTTGGCAATGTTTGTCTCCCTCAACCCCACCCATATACATCTCTTCCACTACTCCCTCCCTCCCTCCCTCCCTCCATCCCTCCCTCCCTCCCTCTCTATTTCAATCAGGCCCTATATGCCGGCCTTGTTTAGAACCTTCTCCAGCTGCCCCTTCTCCTATTTTTGATCTTCCATCTACCCTCTCGCCCCATATGTGCCACTAGCTATTGCTCCCTCTCTAGACGCTTGAGCTCATTTTTTCAAATGAGTCGACCTTCACGCACTATTACTCAAAAGCCACTGTTGCTCAACCGTGCTGTTCATTCTCAACGTTCGACCACATCAATTCTCAAGCAACCTTATTTGACCTCTTCATATGATTTGATGATAGGTAGTCCTCTTGCACACGTATGTTTGGATAAACAATTAAAATTTGGGATGTTCATGATGAAGCAAATGCTATCTGGGATAAAGTAACAAACACTATTAAATAAGTGACAAAAGATGTACTTAGAGAATTAAAAGAAAATATTTTTATAAATAAAAATAGTTGGTGGTGAAATAATAGTATGCAAGAAAAGATAAAATATAAAACATTATTCTATAAAAATTGTTTTAAATGTAAAAGCTTAAAGAACTGAGAAAAATATCAAACGGTCTGCAGAGTCTGAATGAGCAATCTGTGACGCTAAAAATTCTGCTTTTAGTAGATACTAAGGAGAGTGAAAAATATATGTATAAACTAGCCAAACAATAATAAAATAAAAATAAAGATTTAACTTAAGAAGAGTGTATTACAGATGAAAATCAAAAAGTGCTTTTTTTAGAAAAATATATTCAACATGGTGGGTGAGTTATTTTGATAAACTTTTAATGATGTTTCTGAAAATACGATCGACCTGAGTGATCTTAATATCATTAATAGTTATAAATCGCTTCATTTTTTACCGTCGCATTAGTAAAAAAGAAATTAAGGACGCTTAAAAAAAAAATCAATGGTTGAAAGTCTGTAGGACCTGATGATATCCCAATTGAAATGTGGAAGTATTTAGGAGATAAGGTACCGAGAGTATCCTTTAGAGAGATACTGAGAAGAAAGCTGTTGATATTACTTATATTCAAGTCATTAAAGATATGTATACTAGAGTTGTTGTGTTTGAGCAGGAGGATTGATCAAACATTTTCCTATTTCTGTTGGATTACATCAGGGATCGAGTTTAAGCCCATATCTTTTTGCTTTAGTTATGGACAGTCTTACTGGATAATTTAAAGGAGGTTGTACCTTGGTGTATGTTTTTTGCTGATTATATCCTTCTCGTGGATAAGATGAGAGAAAAAACTCAGGAAAAACATGAATTATGGAGGTCTGCATTGGAGTCTAAAGACCTTTGAGTAGAACTAAAACTGATTACATGGAATGTAATTTTAGTAGTAGTAGCTCTAGTGACAGAAGTGTAACTTTGGCTGATCAAATTATTAAAAGGTGTGAATGATTTCGATATCTTGGGTCTATTATTCAAAGTGATGGTTTTATAGATGGAGATGTTATTTGTACAATTTAAGTTGGTTGTTTGAAGTGGACGAATGCTTAAGACCTATTGTGTGATAGAAAAGTACTGCTTAGATTGAAAGAATAATTTTATAAGATGTTGGTGAGACCTGCAATGCTCTATGGCGCTGAATGTTGGTCTTTAAAAGAGAAGCATAAAACTAAGTTAAGTGTTGCCGAGATGAGAATGATTAGGTGGATGAGTGACTTTACACTTAGAGACAAAATGCGAAATGAATATATCCGTGATTGGGTTGGCGTAGCTCCAGTGACGGACAAAATTAGAGAGAGTCATCTTAGATGGATTGGGAGGAGATTAATGTTTTAGATTCGACTTATGTTGAGAAAGGCAGGGTAGACCTAGGAAGACTTCGACAGATTGTATAAAAAAATGATCTTAATTTATTATAATTAATTGAAAATATGACATTAAATAGGACGCAATGGAGAAAAAGGATTCATGTAGTCGAACCCACTTAGTGGGCTAAAGGTTTTGTTGTTGTTGTTGTTGTTTTGTTTATTCAATTACTTTAAAGATTGTACTATTTATCTTCTCGATTTGGTCAAAATTTTGAAGAATTTTACATTGTTGATATTTATTCTAATCTAATGCGTTGATGAATATTGAAATCATGCCAATGTACATAAATCTATCAAATGATCCTAAACTGACACTGGGTGTTCAAATGAGCCTATAGGTATCGCAAATAATCGTAAAGCTCTTTTAATCTTATTTTCAAAATTATGATGTTAATGTTATTTATTAGAAAAATTGGCCAATGGCATGATTTTAGTTTTATTGATTCCCAATTGATTTGAGGGATGTGACAAATCATCTCAATGCTTATGCTAATAAAATTTACTTCACATTAAAATATTAAATTCTAACGAATTGAACCAACTTGGATATAGGACAAGTTTGTAAGAAATGCCAATAGGTTGTCTTGCCTATAATGTAATGTTGTAAGATCTACTATTAGGCCATCTCTAACATCGGAGTAGTAAGTTCCAATTACAGGCATTATGCAAGCCAAGATTGTAAGCATCAGCCTTCTGAAAAACTCATCAACCATAAGCCATAAACTCTATATTAATTTTTCAAAGCATTAAGCATAAATCAAGAATCTAAGTGTCAAGTATTCTACTTTTCTTTCCCTCTATATTTCCCTGACTCAATTGAATTGATTTGACACGAAGCCAATTGACTTCATCAAATAATGCTTACTTCTTAGGCTTGATGTAAACCCCAACTTAAAATAAACTTTGGCCAACTCCCCAGTTTTAATTAAAAAAAACTAGGGATGATTCCTGATTGGGATTGTGCATAAGCTTGAATTTCTGTGTCGGTTTTCAATTGTGCCTTTAAAAATAACATTGTTTTCTTTCTAAGAATCAAGTCCTTCTAATTGTCAATATCCAAAAAATTCAAATTCTCACTGCATTCTAACTCATGTTTTATTTGTTGATGCAACGTGTTTGAACATGTGATTGAGCCTATTGTTTCATTTATTTTTCTAATATTTCATGTAGGTGCCATTTGTTGTTGCCATTTTCTATCCCCTAAAGCTATAATTGTTGCATTTAATTCTCAGTGCTTATCTTTTTCATCAATTTATCTAATGGAACTCAAATTTCTCTTCGAGCTTGAAATATGCCATCTTTAGCAACTTTTATGTAGTTTCAATGCACTTTTTTTTTTCAACGTCTTTGATTCCTACAAGGTAAGTCATTATAATTTTCAACATTGAATTTAGTTTTTTTTTTTTTCATTGTGTAATTAAGTATAATCTTCCTCTACAAAGTAAAATGAAATGTTCTACTTAACTCCATTATTTAAAACTTCATGTGACTACTAACATGGAGAATTATTTATTATTGTTTTTTTATGTAAAATTTACTCTCTTCCTTCTAACTTGTACTTTATTAGCTTTTATTTCACGGAATCCTCTTTCCAGGATCCATCTTTTTTACATCAATATCTTGCCTCGTCGTGACCTTTATTCTTTCTTCTATGTTAGTTTTGTTGCAAACTTACAATCTTATATAAGATTTGCATCTCGTTCAGATATACCCCTTCTTTATAGAATTTTATCAATATTGAATATATAAAGTAGAAGAAAGGCTTTCGTTTTATTATTGTTTCTTGATGCCCACATTTGAGATAGTCTTATTATTGTTGAGCTTCAACTTTATCGACACATAATAATTACTTACTACGTTCATATTTTCTATCCTCACCATGGATCATCAGAAATTAGTACAAGCTTAAGGTATCAGCTTCATCAATGAAGTTGATATTAAATTAGCTCAACTAACACGTGATCAAACTGAATTTGTTGATATGTTTTACAGTAGAGGCACTTTTTGCCATTCTTAGATAATTATTTTCATCAAAAATAACTTGTTTATTTTTGGCAGTTCTAATGTGTATATAATTTAGGTATCATCACTATTTAAGTTATTCTCACATAGTAATGTGAAAGCAATGTTCTTAAGTGATAGTTGTCCAACTATTAATGCATATCTATCCAAGCTATCCTAATCTTCTTACTTAATAGATTTCAATTCTAATTCCAAAGATGCAGACAAAGCGTTTTTTAGGATGGGCATTTTTTTATTTGCATCTTCCCACATGTAAAACATTTTCCATCTGATTCATCTTGTAAGCTTACATCTGGCTTTAGCACTAGTTAAAGAAAACTAGGCTAGAAGAAAAGTGAGGATGAAATACAAATTGAGAGTGATCCCTTATGAAAAATAATTTTTATGTGATTGGTGAAATTTACTTGATTATCTCTAAAATCACATTATAAAATATTTCTACCATAATCAAGTGTGCCCGTTTGGGTACCCGTCGCTACAGCTTTTTTGCGGTTTCAACGTCTTAGCATTTGGTTCCCCTTTTATCGCCAGCGTCACGCCGGTTGGAGGCCACATCAAGTCGAACACGAAAACAGAAGGGTACGGTCTACAACTGGAGCTCCGTTGCGAAGTACATTTAACGATGTTGTCCTTTCGGATTTCTGGTAGTCCTACTCCACATCCTCTCATATACCCTCGTCACTCCTTTCTCACCCGCATCGCTAGAGCTAAAATGTGGCCTCCCTCTGTTCGATGCCGACGACTTGCTGCAACATTTCAGTGAAGTTTTTTTTTGTATGATTTTTTTTTAGCTTTATTCGTTGCCTACCTCTTTGTTTCTTGTTTCCTCTGTGAAAACTTGGCATTATAGGCGTATTGCATATGCTTACAAAGTTGAGGTTTGCAAGATAGATTAGTTAGTTACATTCTTACCTGTTCTGATCTATCAATAGAAGCAATGAGGTGAAATATATATGAATAATGCTCACTTGTTTATTTCATATTTTTTTGTTGGTTTATTTTGTTTGGATAGTTATATGAGCACTGGTTTTCAGATTTTCTGACAAATTATGTTGGCCGAATCTTTTGGTCTTGCCTCCTCAGTGTAGAGTAATATTTTGGGGGAGAATGTTGAGCATTGCTTCTTTTTTTTATTTTTTATGTAACTTTTACAAGTAAAATTGCATATCCTTTGCTGCACAATCGAAGTTTGCATGATAGATAAGTTAGCAGAATGTTTACATGTTCTGATTAATCAATAGATGCAACGAAATGAAATATATATGAACAATGCTCATCTATTTGTTTTAGATTTTTTTTTGTTGGTTTATTTTGTTTAGAAAGATATGTGAGCACTTGTTTCCAATTTTTCTGACAAACTATGTTGCATGAATTGCTTGCTCTTGCCTCCTGCTCAGTGTGGTGTAATATCTTGGAGGGAGAATGTTGAACACTGCTTTTTAAAAATTTATCTAAGATATTTATAAATAGAATTGGATATGATTTGTTGCACATTTGAAAGTTTGCATAATAAATAAGTTAGCAGCATCCTTACCTGTCTTAATCAATCAACGTAAGCAATGATGTGAAATATATGAGTAATACTCATCTGTTTATTTCAAAATCTTTGATTGTTTATTTTTATTGGATAGTTATATGAGCACTGGTTTTCGGTTTTTTTGACAAATTTTTGTTGCCCAAATTACTCAGAATATTGAGCAATATATATTTTTTAAATTTATCTGAGACTTTTATTACAAATGATTTACTGCACATTTGAAGGTTTGCATGATAAATAAGTTACCAACATTCTTACCTGTTGTGATCAATCAACATAAGCAATTGGGTGAAATATATATGAGCAATGCTCATCTATTTATTTCAAATATTTTTGTTGTTTTATTTGTTTGGATAGTTTTTTGTGCACTTGCTTCCAGTTTTTATGCAATTTGTGCTGATCGAATTGTTCAGAATGTTGAGCACTGTTTCTTTTTTTAGTTTCCTACAGCTGAAACTTTTATAAATAGAATTGCATAGGCTTTGTTGTACATTTGAAGTGTGCATGATTGATAAGTTAGCAACATCCTTATCTGTTATGATGAATCAGCAGAAGCAATGAAATAAATTATATATTAGTGATGCTCATTTGTTTGTTTCAGATTTTTTTGCTAGTTTATTTTATTTTGATAATTATATGAGCATCGGTTTTTAGTTTTTCTAACAAATTATGCTGACCAAAGTGTTTGCTGTGGCCTCCTCATTGTGGAGTAATATTTTTGGGGGAGAATGTTAAGCATAGTTTCTTTTTTTGTAGTTTTATTTTGCTGAAATTTTTATAAGTAGAATTGCATATGTTTTGTTGTACATTTAAATTTTCATGATAGATAAGTTAGCAACATTCTGACCTGTTCTGATTAATTAGTAGTAGCAATGTGAGGAAATATATATGAGCAATTCTCATCTGTTTGTTTCAAATTTTCTTATTTTATTTTATTGGATAGATATGTGAGCATTGGTTATATGTTTTATGACAAATTACACTAGCCGAATTGCTTACTCTTGTTTCTTCAGTATGAAGTAATATCTCGAGGGGAGAATGTTGAGCACTGCTTCCTTTTTTTTAACCGTTTTCTTTTGTTGAGAATTTCAATAATAAAATTGCATATGCTTTGCTGCACATTTTAAGTTTGCATCATCAAACAGTAGAAACTATGGAATGTAGTATATTTCGGCATTGTTTATTTGTTTCTTTCATAATTTTATGCTTACCTACTACGCGTATGCACTCCTTGAGGATATATGCCTGATTTGTTATCAAATGGAGGATGAAAATCAAATATTATTTAAAGCGATGATGGAAAATAACTATCCAAAGGCTCAACTAATCACCACTTGTTAATTTTAAATTGGCTTGGTTGTTTTCTCACAGATACTACCTGTCGCTAAAGAACACTTTCGAGTGTTTATTTGGTTTGGGAAAATAGTGATTATGGATGTAGTCGTTTTTGGTTAAGAGATTTCATTGAGCTTTAATTGTTGCCTCAAGGATTCGCTTGGCTAGCATTATAAAAACATAAAATTTGTTATGGTATCTTATCTGGCATGTATTCTGAGGGTTTGTATTAGCCCTTGGATATGCAAAGCAAGACACCAAAAATTCTGAAATGAACATTGAACAATGCTCATATATGTTTCATGTCATTGCTTGTACTGATTGATTATGACATTTAAGGATGCTATTAACTTATATATCTTGCAATCTTCAAATATGCAGCAAAGCACGTGCAATTCTATTTATAAACGTCTCAGCAGAAGAAAACTATTAAGAAGAGAAACAATGCTCAACTTTCATGTCAATTTCAGGGCCACAAAAGAAGTGCCCACCCCAAATTTCGACGAGTCCGTGTGCTCAAAATGAGGTCTACGAGGAACAAATTGGAAGAAAGGGAGCAAGGGGAGTCCAGTCACTCCAAGCGACCTGCACCCTTGGCACAAAAAGGGAAGAAGAAAAGTAAAGTTGGTGCAGCTCATCTATCCCAGCAAATATCATAGCTGATGACAAACTGCACCAATATTACTTCGAGTGCCCGCACTGCTCTCCATGCATAACTAATAGTGATACATGTTGTCAAGCTATTGGACTCCATTCCGGAAATTTTTGAGAATTTGCCCCTCTACTTATTTGTCATAAAACTTTTGGAGGATCTCAATAAGCGAGAGGCTTTCTTCTCCCTGCTCTCTAAATGGATCATTCCTTATCTTCGTTATTTTTCAGTTATTCTTACTATTTAGTTGTTATGCACATGTTTTTTAGTTATTGATACTATGACGGCGACTATTTATAATATTTGACATTTCTGTTGTAAACTATAGGTAGTGTGTTATTTCTGATGTTTGATTTTTTATGAATTTTTGTAGCTTTAGAATTTTCATTCTGCACATTTTAAGCATTTACTTGCACTGAGAATAACTAGTTCTTTTGAAATAAACATAACATTATTGTTTCGGACAAATGGAGCCACCAAATGAGTAGGTTATAGAGATAGTTAAGGAAGCTACAGTCATTACCAACACAGTTTGTCCGATTCGTGAGTACTACTGAAGACACATTTGTAAGACATCTTGTGTCTCATCATCATCTGTTGGTGATAAATGAGTTGGTGAATTAATGAAAGCTCATCCAAGTCGGATTCATAGCATGCTCCGTATGTCAAAAGCTATTTTCCGCGATTTATTAGATGAATTGCAATTTAAATATGATTTGCATGGATCTTCATGATTTACATCTCGAGAAGTCCTAGCTTTCATGCTCTTCATTATGTCGTACAATTAGTCCATTCATGCAGCTTCTAAGCGTTTCCAACACTCTATAGAGACGGTAAACAGATATTTCATTGTTAGGGTTAACTGTAGTTAAAATGGCTATGGATATCGTCAAACAAATGGACACATCTTTTGTTCAAACTCCTTGAGAAATTCGTAGTGATCTGAGGTAGATGCCATTTTTTATGTTATTGATCTCACCCTCTATTCTTCCTTCAGTTAATTAAAGGGAAGTTATAAATATATTAAGTTGTCCTTTCTTTTATAATAAATACAGCATAGGAGCAATTGATGGAATGCGTGTTGATGCACATGTGGGGAATGAGGAAAAGATAAACTATATCGGTGGCCGTAGAGCTGCTACACAGAACATATTAACTGTATGTGATTTCAACCTTTGTTTCATATTCTTGATGACTGGTTAGGGAATGCACACAACAACAAAATATTTAAATTTACAACCCGATGACCTGAATACAAATTTCTGATGCCTCTCTAAGGTTGGTGTCTATAACTAATCCGTCAATATTATATTTTTGTTTGAACTAATCTAGTAATGTTATTGTTAGGGGTGTAAACGAGCTAAACCCCAGCGAGCCCAGGCTCAGCTTGTGTTCGATTGGTAAAAAATATCACATTTCTTGTTCAACTTGTTTATATTTCAACACAAAAAGTGTGTTTCTGTTCGACTCGTTTGTTACGAGTACGTTCGCGAACAAAGTCGTTTTGACAAACCAAATTACACTGTCATAGGTTGTTAAGTTGGGGTAAGATTTAAATTTTATTATTTATATTAAAATATCATTTAATATAATTTAATATATTATTTTTTTTATTGATTTTAAATCTTTATACTCATCAATATATATATATATATATATATATATATATATATATATAATAAGTAGTATTTTGAGCCAAACGAGCCAACACGTACGAACAAATCTTTGTTCGTGTTCGTCTCGTTTATATATCGAGCAACAAAAAAGTGTTCGTGTTCGGCTCGTTAACTTAGTGAATGAATCGAACATTAGCTTCTTAACTAGTCAAACACGAGCTGTTCACGAAAAACGAGCCATTTTGACGGTCCTAGTTATCATTATTCAGGAAAGTATTATCATGTCGATTTTGAAGCCATTTCCCGACATGAGATATCACTTCCCGACTTTGAGCTCAGTAGCACTGTGATTAGAGGGAGGAATAAGTTGTTCAATAGAAGACACTCGTCATTATACGGTGTTATCGAGCAAGCATTCTTTGTTTGAAG
The DNA here is from genome assembly GCA_022702705.1 of Papilionanthe hookeriana x Papilionanthe teres. Classification (NCBI taxonomy): domain Eukaryota; kingdom Viridiplantae; phylum Streptophyta; class Magnoliopsida; order Asparagales; family Orchidaceae; genus Papilionanthe; species Papilionanthe hookeriana x Papilionanthe teres. Next base: position 26,014,249 of record CM040434.1, read on the forward strand.
AATAAGTGGGTTATACTCTGAGATATACCTACATACTTTCCAAAAATAGGTCGCAACAATCGTGCTCCATAATTTTATATGGAGACATCAATCCCGAGATGATATTGACTACATATCTTAGATGATGATCCTACATACATGCCTGAGGAAGCTAACCAACATCAAGCCGGACATTCGGTGCAAGCAGAGGAAAGTAGGACGGACAAGTACAACACTTTTGAGGAAGAAGGCGTCGAGGAGATGTTACAGTTGAGAGTGGAGATTATTGATGCTTTGGTGAATGCAACGGCCATACTTATGTAACATCTTCTAGTTCTTTGTAGTTGATGATTCATATTTCATCTTGATGTATATCTCTGGATATATTTTTCAATATATATAACAAACTGTATTGTAACTTTCTTTTTTTTGCATCGATAAACTTTACTTCTTAATTTTACGACTGCTTATATTTTTCCTAGAATTTCTCGAATGTTGTATCAACTTAATTTTTTTTTAATTAGAGCAATATTGTATTATAATAACAGAAAATATGAGCTCAAGATCATTAAGTAATTTGAAAGTTCCACTGTTATTGTGGTGACAGGTGTGTTCAGTAGCAGTCCAGGAGGGAAGGTAGCTACGGGAGAAGAATTTTTTCTTATCCCAAAAACAGGACTCCTGCAGATTGCGACTACTTCCGGTGAGTTGATGACACTGACAATTTACCTCAAGACCTTGATCGGTCTAGGAGAGATGTTGGGATGGAGAGGAGATTGTCTAGATGACTTGATCATCATGATATCAAGTCAAACATCATTCTAGACTTATTGATTAACATTGTTGTTCTCGTTATTGTAGTCATTTTCTTAAAATAACTATTTTTTATATATTAGAGTATTTTGGACTAGACTGTCAGTTTTTTAGCAGTACGAACTCTTTATGTTATTTAATTATGAATATTTTGTTGCACTTATTTCAATATATTACATATATAAAGACCAAACAATCTTTCTCAACAGAAGTAGCGGCAACACAACGGATCTCTCAAGTTGGATTGGACTGTCAGTTTTTTAGCACTATGAACTCTTTCTGTTATTTAATTTTGAATATTTTGCTGCACTGATTTTAATATATTACATATATAAGGGCAAAACAATCATTCTCAACAGAAATAACAACATTACAACAGATCTCTTAAACAGAAACTTGCTTCTTCATCAATAGCTTTCTGAAAGTTCCTGAAAAGATACTTCTCTAGGAAATAGCTTTACAACAGCTTCTTGAAAAAGCGGCCGCCACCCCAAACACACCCTAAGATGATTAGATTTTAACTTTTTTTAGTATGATCTTATAATTATTTATAGAAGAAAAAGGCAGGTAATGAAAGACTTGAAGAAGTAGATAAAAACTTGAACTTTTATTTCCAGATCATAAAAAAAGGATTTTCTTGACGACTGCTCTTTAGCTCTATTGTGGCTATTTTAGCATCATCATGTTTGTCTTCAACATCATTGCATTTATGCCAAAACTTTCATGTTTGCACTATATTGAGAAGTAGGGGAATCTCTCTCTCCTTATTTCTCTTCTTATTTTCGGTAGTCAGCTCTCTGATTCTTTTATTCCCTCTCTTTATTCTTCTTTCTATTCTTCCCTTTTCTCTCTTCTCTTTACTTCTCTCTGCCTCTCTCCTTTTTTTATGTTCTCTGGTCCCCTCACAACCCATAGCTTTCCTCTCATTTGTTATTATACAACCAGATTAGAGAGGTTGAAATTAAATCAAACCTTGATCAGATTTGATTCGAAGTTCATAGCAAAGATACTTTTCCAAGGAAGATAAACCCTCAAGTTTCTCATCAACCGTAAACCTTTTTGGTTTGATTTAATGGACAAAAAGAAAGAATTTTAAAGAACATTGTATGTTGAAACTGTAGTAATACATCAGGAAATTTCCATAAATAGATATGTTAGTATTTGATATTTTATGCTCACATGCACATCTATTGTTCAACGTGATGGGGATATGGATGAGGATGTTATTAGTAGAATTCAGGTTGGTTGGTTGGTTGAAGTGGAGCAATGCATCAGGCCTATTGTGTGATAGAAAATACCACTTAGACTTGAAGGAAAATTTGATAAGATGGTGGTGAGACCTGCAATGCTCTGTGGTGCAAAATGTTGGCTTTTAAAAGAAAAACATAAAATAAAGTTAAGTGTTGCTAATATGAGAATGCTTAGGTGGATGAGTATCTTGGCACTTAAAGATAAAATTCTAAAGGAATCTATTTGTGAAAGGGTTGGTGTAGCTCTAATTGTAGACAAGATTAGAGAGAGCCGTTTTAAACGGTTTGTTCACATTAAATGTTGACCATCTAATGATCCGATTAGGAGAGTAGATGTTTTAGATTCAACTTATGTTAAGAAAGGCAGAAGTAGACCTAAAAAGACTTTGGCATATTGTATAAAAAATGATCTTAATCTATTAGAATTAAATGAAAATACGACACTCAATAGGACATAAGCAAGAAAAGTGTTCATGTAGCCGACCCCACATAGATGACCAAGGTTATAAAAATCAGATCGGATATCGAATTAGAATTAGAGATTCGAGGTTTAATAATTCAACTGAATAAGAGATTGTAGAAGTAATAAATATTAAAATTATTTTAATATAGTTTAAATAATATTATAATAATATAATTATTTTATTTTATCAATCCAATACATAATATTTTAAGTTAATTAATACATTCATTTTTGAATATTTTGAATAATATTTTAAATCAAAATTTTGAGAGATGATATTCTCTCTATTTTTAATTTTACTATCTTACTTTTATTCATCTGATCGAAATTAAAAAGCTAAAATTGGATAATATTAGAACCTACTGATTCACCAGTTCAAATCTTGGTTTCGACAATTCAATCCTAGTTTTATGCAGTAGTTTCGAACATGGATCGAATCGATCAAATGACCTATTGACTGTTAACCAATCAAATCTGATGGTCTGGTCCGATTTTTAAAACCATGCATACAACTTTAAAATGAAATTTACGCATTATATTTGCCAATTTAACCCTGTATTTTAGCCTGAACACTACTGCACTGTGTTCTACATATATGTTAGCATAGTTGATTAATTGAACTAGTGAAGTTTCAGAGGAGAGAGTGAGGATATCTAGTTAGAATCCTTTTTTTTTCCAGTTACGATCATATGCTTGTCATAAGCTCCTGTGTAGCATCCTTATGGATGCCTGGTCTAGTTAGAAATGCTCATGTGATAGGGGGGGAGCCATAATTTAGCAGGGCTGGGTGATTAGTCTCTATTCTATTACCGTAGTCCTGCTAATACAGACAATGAGGACATGTAATTTTTTGGACAAACGAACCTATTTGTTCAATGATATGAAGATTGAGGGAGTAAAAAAATCTGAATCTTTCTTTTGTTGCCTTGAAATAACATTTTACCAGGTCATGCAATCTTCACTGATGGATTTTAGGTCAGTTTCTGTTGGAAATTTATGAAAAACTTGAACACTCACTTATTATCTATTTTTGGCGCACAAGCTTCAGCTTAGACCAGGAATTGTCAAAGTACACATCAGTGCAAAATTACATTTACTTATGATTTGTTATTTTCAATGTCAACATTTTAATTGTTTCATGCTGGAATTTTCAAATTTTATTTTTAATTGTCTTCTTTGAAACTAATAATGTAACGGATACGAACATTTTGGTATTTTGATGTGATTCTCTTTTCTGAATAGGAACTGCGAGAAGCTGCTAATTTTGAGGTGGACAAAGCTATGTTGACTGATGCTCCTTTGCTCCTTCCTCCTGGGCAGGTACTATGGTTCTATAAAAATTATTCTATTTTTTATGCATACGGGTCAAGAAAACTGGTATTTTTCACCTTTCTGTTGCTTTGAAGACTGGACAGTGCAAATAAACGGATGAGAATTGGTATACAAGCTTGAAACTAAACAACAACAATAACAACAACAAAGCTTTAATCCCACTAAGTGGGTCGGCTAGATGAATCTTTGTTCTCCATTGCGTCCTATTTCGTGTTAAATTTTCATTTAATTCTAATAAATTAAGATCATTTTTTATGCAATAAACCCAAGTCTTCCTTGGTCTACCTCTGCCTTTCTTAACATAAGTTGAATCTAATCGGATGATCAGGTGGTCGACGTTTAATGTGACCAAACCATCTAAGGCGACTCTCTTATTTTGTCTTTCACTTGTGCAACACCAACCTTATTACGGATATATTCATTTCGCATTTTGTCTCTAAGTGTGAAGCCACTCATCCACCTAATCATTCTCATCTCGGCAACACTTAACTTAGCATTACGCTTCTCTTTTAAAGGCTAACGTTCAGCGCCATAGAGCATTGCAGGTCTCACCACCATCTTATAAAATTTTCCTTTCAGTCTAAGCGGTACTTTTCTATCACACAATAGGTCGGACGCATTCCTGCACTTCAACCAACCAACCTGAATTCTACTATTAACATCACCATCTATATCACCATTGCTTTGAACAATAGACCCGAGATATCTAAATCGTTCACACCTTTTAATAATTTGATCACCCAAAATTACACTTCTGTCACTAGAGCTACTATTACTAAAATTACATTCCATGTATTCAGTTTTATTTCTACTAAAACGAAGACCTTTAGACTCCAAAGCAGACCTCCATAATTCAAGTTTTTCCTGGGCTTTTTCTCTCGTCTTATCCACGAGGAGGATATCATCAGCAAAAAGCATATACCAAGGTAAGTCCTCTTGTAAATGTCCAGTAAGACCATCCAAGCTTGAAACTGCATAAAAGTTGCTAAAGATGGCATATTTCAAGCTTCAAGATAAATTTGAGTTCCATTAGATAAATTGTTGAAAAAGATAAGCACTGAGAATTTAAATGAACCGTCATCGACTTAACAATCCATACTGAACATTAGTACATCAACTTGAAAGTCTGGAAATGAGGCATGAATAGATTCGTGCATACACATGTATGCATATGCAGACATCCACACATCTAGATGAAATTCATGAAACATCTATGCATATTTACATAACTTTATGTGTTCTGCCTCTTTTGTTTTGTAGAATTCTTTGCGGGAAAAAAATAAATATAAATATTTTTTTAAAGGCATATTTCTAATTATTTTTTCCATTTGTTTAAATTTGACAATTATATAAAAGGAAAAAAAAAACTAAGTATTGCTGAGATGAGAATGATTAGGCAGATGACTGGCTTTAGTTAGAGTCAAAATGCTCCGTGAATGGGTTGTAGCACTACTGACCGACAAGATTCGATAGAGTTGTCATAGATGATTTTGTAACATTAAACGTCGCCTATCTGACGATCCAGTTAGGAGGCTATATGTTTTAGATTTAACTTATGTTAAGAAATGTAGGAGGTAGAGCTAGAAAGAATTGGGCGTGTTATCTAAAAATTGATCTTAATTTAATAGAACTAAATGAAAGTATGACATTCAATAGGACACGATAGAAAAAAAAGGAATCATTTAGCTAACCTCACTCAGTGGGATGAAGACGTGTTGTTGTCGTCGTCGTCGTCTAGATTCGATGATTATTACTATTTTTCTAAAATTTTAATTAAGTCCTTTTGTCTTAGTTGACTCGCAGCTACTTTTTTGCTTTTAGAAAATATTAAATTTGTATATGTGAGTATTAATTGTGAAAATATTAAATCTGTATATTTGAGTATTAATTGTGTCTATAAGGTTTCTGAGAATTCCGTGTTTATGGTAATATTTGTTAAGGATAGATGCCTTTTCCAATCTCTCCATGGTGCTTAGATTAGCTCACATTTTTCAGCGACGGTGCAAATATTAGGCACAATATTGTTCTTTTGTATATTTTTCATTGAATATATATTTGATTTTAAAACTTCTATATGAATGTTATATAACTTTTATGCTAATTTAATCATTTTCTTGCCTACTTTTGAATTATAGAATTTACTCGTTCAAGTATGAGTCAGACAACTTGTTCTTTTTGAACTCGTACTTGGAGGTTTAGAGATTTGTTAGTGGACCTTGAAGCAAAAAAGTGACCTGACACATAATGCTCTCGCAAATATAGGGTTTGAAGGGTGGTTAATGTACACTGCTTTACCCTTCTATTGACTATTTCTTTGAATCAAACCTGGGACATTTGGAATATATTAAGGCAACTTAGCCACCTTTTTCAAGCCTCCCCTTTCTTTATGTGCGCCTTGCATGCTTTATTAATGTAACGATGGCATGTTTTATTTTTTTATTTTTGGAGATTACAATTGCTGTAAATTAGAATGGCAGTATAGATGTGTGCTAGAAGTAGAGACTACGTAAAGTCTGGTCTTCTTGATGATAAGTTTGATATGTAAAATGCAATATGTAGAAAGCGATGGCATAGCTATTTTGGCCCAGTGAGTGGAATGAGTCAATTTATATGCTTGAGGTTTGATGAATGTAATTGATAATATGATTAGGGTTGTCAATATTGGACTCAACATGTAAACTCTACTGTAAATTGACACAAGAAATTTGGGTTTGGGCTACCTTGTGTAAGATTCAGGTTGGGTTTTGGTGTATGTTTTACATTTTTTTATTTTGAAAAATAAATTAACATGTTAAAATCACACAGAATATTTAGATTTGGAAGTGTTTTTAAAAACAACTATAATGAAATAGTTTAACAAGTTTATTTTAAAACAAAATAGAAATTAAAGTTATAAAATAAAAAACAAAATTGATCCCAAATGCCCTCTTAGTAAAAAAATTTGCTATTTTAATTAGTTATTATTATTTTCATTCAGATTATCATATTATTGCAATATAAAATTTATAATTTTTATTATTTGACATTATAACTATTATCAATCAAAGCCACCACAATTTTTTTGACCAAAATCATCAACTCTTAACAACTCTGTAGACAGTAGCCTTACCAAACAGGTATCTATTTTACTCCGAAACACTAGTGCTCCATTACACAACTCAACAACAATATTGGACAATTCATCAGAATTGTAGAATTTAACTTTCAAATAAATGATTATGATCGAACTTTGATTAATGATTTGTTAATCACATCCATTAATAGTTTCTAGTTAGTAATGTTAAGTCAGTTGATGTGTTACAGTGATCCTTTAGCATATCAGCATATTTTTCTGGTGTGATTGCAACATCGAATTGACAGATTATTATGGATTTGTTAATAATCCACTTTGATTCTTGTTTTTTTAGGCTTTCAATCATCATGGATTTGTCAATAATCCACTTTGATGCTTATTTTCTTAAAGCTTTCAACCATCAAAGTTACTACAGAAATGCAGCTCTTTGATTCGGAGTGATATTTTTTGCATTCTTACCTGTGCTTATTAATTTTAAACCTTAAACCTACTCACATGATTAATCATTCTTTGCTATATGTACAGTTAGCATTGTCAGCCCTGCGCAAGTCAAATGAGGTACTCCATGTTATCGATTTTGAAAGGTTTTTGAGCTTCGCCCATTTTATCTTCTGTATAATATTCACATTCCTTCCCTATTCAAAGCCTTTATTCTACTTGTTTACACATATCAAGGCTGAAAGATTTCTAAGTTCAAATATGATCTTCCTTTCAATTTTGTTTAAATTCCTCATTTTTTTCTGAATCATGCTCTTTATCATCTCATAAACTCTGTTAAGTCTCTGTTTCCTTAATGACCTGTTCATTCCTCAACAGATATTTGGAAAGAACTCTCACCCGACAACGCAATTTTCACAGCACTTCTCAGCTTATTGAGTCTCTGAATGCAATTGATTTTTTGGTAATTATAATAAATTTAAATGCCCCTTTATTTTATAAGGTACTCAACTCCAACCCTTCATTATTTATTTATTATTATTCAAGGTTGGCAAAGTTGCTATTCCCACAGCAAAAGATATGAGGCATATAGATAGAAAATTACGAAGCTGTTTGGATCCAAGCTTACCGGACGAGTACTTCAGCTTTACTACAGAACTATGGATATTTCTTATTTCCTGTTTTTTTAGTGGCTCTATAGTTTACTCTTTCCTTCCTGCATCTCTACAGTGGTAAAAAGCGGGACAAGAAATCAAAGCACAAATCAAAGAGAACTATAAGTGAGATGCAAGGAACGCCTTTTGAAGGGTAAGATCCCTCATTTTAATATATACTTTACTGCTTGATAATGATTTGTTTCTGTTGCCAGATGAGGCTGTCACTTGGAATCTCTCGCAAGAGAATGTATCGGAGGTACTAACTGAAACATTTGTTGATTGTGAACTAGAATTTGGGCGTTTTATTGCAGCCTATGATTAGAGTTTTTAAAGAATTTTTATACGTTTGTTTGTCAGATTTACTGGGATTAGTTATATCAAGGTTTTGTTTGGTCTTGAGTGAAAGAAGGGAAAGTAATTTGGAATGGAAATGAGATGACATTGAATTATATTAAATATGATTTATGCAGGTTGTTTGGTTGACAAAATAGTTGGACAGTTTCAAATTTATGTATTTGAAATAAGATCAAACCTTTTGCATGGAACTTTTCTTATATAGACTAAATTGTATGGTAGATATTCTGAAATCAAATTTGTCCATATGATAATTCCATCTCCAACATGTTAATTAAACACGTAATTTACATGATGTAATAAATTACATATGGTAAGTTCATCAAAGGCTTTTTTTTAGTTGTTATTTATGTCTGTCATGCCTTTATTTAATTTGGGACTGTTTCCTCATTTGGGATTCAGCAGATGAACTATTACATTGAGCTGATGTTTCATCTTGCATGCCCATTGTTTACTCGACTCTTCACATTTGTTTTGTTTCCTTTGAAGTTTTTGAGCCTATTAATGGTTCGATCTTGAAAGCTTCTGTTCAAATGAAAGATGTGTATGTGTACAAATATGAAGGTACGATATACATGGTATGTTTTTGTTGGGGCTGTTAAAAAAGCTCGTTTGCAAATAGCTCATGCTCGGCTTGTTGAGTAGTTTGTGTTCGAATTGTTTTTTAAGCAAGCGGAAAACTAATAAATTTTTCAACTTGAATTGTAAATGAGCCAAATACAAACAACAATTTTTTTGATCTTGTTCGACTCGTAGCTTGAAACAAGAAAATTAGATACATATTATTTCTATAAAAAATATTTTATGTATATCAATATTTAAGCTCAAATCATCATAGTTAGTGTGGTTATGTGATTTTATTTTTTTTACTGTATAGAAATTTTTAGAATTCTAACAACATTCATCTATTTTTTTTAATTAATTTAAATGAGCAAATTTTGAGGCGTACATGAACACATTGTTCAAAAGCATATTTGAACACAAATCAACTTCGAACAAGTTGAATATGATTCAAGCCTGAGCTAGTTGAAGTTCTGCTCGTTTACAACCCTATTCATAGCATTGTAAAAACTTTTTTACAAAGATGTTGAGATTGATGCCCCTTATATCAAGTGTATATTTTAGAAACAAAATCTTTAACATTATTGAATTAGAATCCACTAATACAGTTATGCAAATCTCAAAATGGTGCCTACTGCTCTTAAGGAGTTTTTCGGCAGCATGTTCTATTGTCAATGTAGCTTGAAATGTTTCCTACCTGACAACAAATAGCAGTATTTATAGGCTTTCATAGCTAAAATATAAATAATGCAAGATTAAAAAGCGTCCATGATAAGAACATTGTTCTTACACATTTTTATATGGCCTTTCACAACATTTTGTAATTTCAGAAGGCCAACTTAAAATAAGCACTTCGATCGAGAGGTTAGGTTCAAGGTTTATCCAAAATTTTCTACTGCATTTAACTCATTTTATTAAATGGTAAAAACATTTCACCTAAGGTTGACTCAGAGACTAAGGCCCCATTTGGGGCCGCTTACTTGTTGAGGTGCGTTTTGAAAATGCATTCATGCCCGTTTGTTTAAACTGTGTTTAGACAGTATTTTCAGAAATCAGCATTTTCAAACCATTGAAACCGGCGTTTCCCCACAGTTTTTGACTAGATGTGGTTGGAGCTTTCTAGCTATAGTCTGACATTTTAATATATATATATAATGTTATGATCCTTGCATCTTTTTGAACAACAAATAATTTTTCAGTAGCTTATTAATAAGCTGTAGTGCCTCAAACATACCCAAACTTGTCTAACTAGGAAAATTTAATATATATATATATATATATATATATATATATATATATATATATATATATATATATTACACTTGACTTGATTTTCCGAACTCATTTATTATGTAGATAATGTAATTTGTATGAATATATCCTACTTAACATAAATATGACTCATTTAACTCAATTAATATAATACAAACATTAATGACAATGAGTCAACTTTAACCTAATAAGAATAATAATGTCTTCAGAATTGATTAAAATTCAGTTTGAATATTATAATCAGATCGACTTGAACCTAATTTTTCTATTTTGTTGGGTTTGATACAATTATTTACTAACATCCTAATACACATACATAAACATAAATATTTCTACCCTTACTAGCGTTAATACATCTACCATAATTTCCACCCATCATTACGTTACTCTTCAAGAGTACAAGAAGAGAAATATTTACTACAACTTGATCTTAGGATGCTTGATATGACCGCAAGCAAAAATATTTTCTATATTGATTAGTCCAATATTGGCTTGTAGTTTGTGTACCATTAAATGTTTCGAGTAGTAATTGCTCAGAGTGGATTAGTATATGAGGTGGGATTATATTTTTTACATACTGTGATGTCACTTCTTGTGTCAAATAAAGCGTGTATGGGGATAAGTTCGCAAGTAGGAATATATAATTCTACTGTAATATAGCTATGAGACTGTATTTATTGGTAGTGTATAATTATCGATATTAATATTTTCATGTGTAATTGTTATAACATGTTTTTTGAGAAAGTCCATGCCTACCAAGTTATGGGTTTAAGTTTTTGTGAGCTGTTAGAAATAAATATTGATATCCCATAATCCGAAAATGATGGGTACAAAGGTGTTGTTGCCCTAAATAAGCTTGATAAATGTAGGGTTTATCTTTTAGTGTTTGTAGATTTTGTGGTATTAAGTTTTGGTCTATTTTGTGATTTATGAGATTATGTGTCGAGTATTATATTACATTTTTGTTCTGGTGAAATATAATAACCTATTACTAATAATTGATTATTATTATATTATTTTATTTTTAGGGTTGGTCGAACATACATATATATATTTGTGTCTAAAGATTGCCTTGTTTAAATGGATAAGAAGTTGTTTTCTTAAAAAATTAATTTCGGGTGCCTCTGGCTTCCAAAGTTTCTATGGTCTTCAAAGTCTAGGAGTTAGATGATGGTGGTGTTATTTCGAGATCATCTATTTTTTCAGGTTAAATAGTTTGTCTTATATGAGAAAAGAGTGGGACAATTTGAATTAGGTCTGTATTTGGTTTAAATGCGGTAGTATTATGTTGATTACTATAGGCATATGCAGTCTAATAAGTTATGCTGTAAACAATGCTTCAATCTCTTAACTTTACTCGATCTTATTTGTGTTTAAGTGCTAGAGATCTATCTAAATCTCTATCATTTATATTAAATGTATAATTAGGGTGTAGATTAAACATTAGAGTTTGGTAACATAGATTTCCTTGTATAACTCATATTAAAGTTTCTTTTTTAGAGTGTATGATTTTGTCATCATATATCCAGATAGTAATTGGGCTATCAATGTCTTTTCAGAAATATCATATTAAAGCGTCTTTTTTAGAGTGTATGATTCTGTCATCATATATCCAGATAGTAATTGGGCTATCAATGTCTTTTCGGAAATATGTATTAATTGGGAGTTGAATTCCTCCAAAAATTATATGTTTATATTTCTCAGGATTTTTTACCCTTTCTAAATCTTGTCATTTTATTTGTTGTTTATAAAGCAATATTCTGGTTTTTTTACTTCTGTATTTATTATATCGATTGGATGTTCGCCTTGTTGGAGCTATAATGTATGCTTCTTTTCCATAGGAAAATGGGCACATCGAGACAATCTTTTGTTCTTAAGGATAATTTTCTTTTCCTTATTTTATTATAGGCTTATTCGGATAAAGTAATATGTCTTTCATAGTCAACTGAGTTGTCATTAATTATATCGAATTTTGAGTTTTCTTCCATTAATCAGAATATAAATATTCTTCTATTTCATCATCGGAGTAACTTGTATTTATTAAATTATCTTCAGTTTCTGATAATTGGTATAATTTTTCTTCACTGTCAATGTGAGAGATATTAAAGATGGGTTCTAAACTATTTTCTTCAATTATGGCTACAAATTTTACATGGCTTATTTTATTCTTTTGAGGACATTTGTTTGCATGCTATCCTTCCTTTTTACAAATCTAGCATTTAATTTTCTTAATATTACTATTATTATTCTTTTTCCTAAAAGTTCTCTTATTAGGATTAAAATGTTTTTTCTGTATTTTCTTAAAGAATTTTTTATTTTTCTCTTTTGTTGAGAAATTATATTTGTTATGGGAGGAAGAACATCCCCACTGATGAGGGACTAAGTTTGATTTTTTGCAACATAATGATTGTTTATATTGTTTATTTTGATTATGTAAATCTCATGCTGACAAACTTCTGCTAATTTTTCTAAAGCATATTGTATTCGACATCATAGAGTTATATCGTTTTGATGTTTTGTTATAAACTCTTGGCTCCATATAATGTTATATGGCACTGGTAATTTGTAAAAGTACATGTCTAAATATAATAGTCGGTCATCAGCTAAAATATCATAAAAATATTTTTGATAATCGAAACTATATTCTTTTAAATAATATATCTTGCAAATGTTTAGGGTTGTTATCTTTTGCTTTCTTTGTATTAGATTGATGTTTTCATTTTTCTACTTTAGTGTTGTACTTAATATTATATCCTAAAAATTCACTTTTTATATAGTCTCTATAAGAAACTGGCCATTTTTCAGGTGAACTTATAATTATTTCAACTAAACAAGTATCTCTAATGTTTTGCTTTTGATCATCTTTTAATCCGATGAATCATTTTTTAGCGATTCCAGTAAGGGTATTTTCTAGGAATCCAAAAATGTCATCTCCTTTTAAAATGTAATTATATATAGCCAAGCTTTTTTCTATTACCCATCTATCAATTATTTCATTAATATTTTTACTACAATCTATGTTTAAGTAAATACCATGTCCACTTATGGGTTCAGGTATATCATGTTGATTTATGGTTTCTATTTTATTGGTTCTTGATCTATATGTAGTAATTCGTTTAATGCTAGGAGGTAAGTATTAGAGATAAGAACCTATATTTTAGATTGTATTGGCTTCATTTGTAGAAGAAGAAGATGATAATCTTATAGGTCTATTAAAAGAAGAAGGAGAATCGACAAATGGGTAATTAGCTGGCATATCCATAAATTGGTGTTCGGTTAACACATTAATTAAATCCTTTATCTCATTTTCAGAAGGAGATGGTTCATCTACTGAAATGATTTTGTTAATATGTATAGCTCCTTGTATATTTGCTTGAGAGTTATATTTATTCTGATTTGTCCATCCACGAATTTTTGGATTAGTAGAGAATTTTTTTAGATTGCAACATTCAACAAGAAATGTTGCAGTTGTTATATTAATATTAAGGGTTTACTGATTTTGAATTAATCTTATACCTAGTTTGTACATATTAGTAGTACTTTCTGTGTTTGTGGTTATAGGTCTAATTGGATAATCTGGGGATGGGGCTTTCTCTTTGAGACGGAATCAAGACATAGTATTTTTGTGATTGGGGCCTCTTCTGATTTGTTCTTCTGATCGAGTGTCCACCTAGTAATGTTAGCACTATCACTGTAATATGGATAACATTCACTTAGAACGACCCATCTGAGTCATCTTTTTCATGTGCCTTCCTCTGTCATCTCATGAGCCTTTTTTTTCAAGTGATGATCAGACATCTCTCTTTTTGACACAAGCAGATTTATATACTCCCATAATTTAGTCATTAGCCAACTTTAGCAGTTTGGTCAAATTGTCGAATTTTCATAAACCTGGGAAGTAAATTAACTATCTGCACCTCGACCCTTGCGCCAGGGCATCCTTTGTGATTTTCGGCTCCATACCTCCAGCATCTCCTTTTGGAACTTCATGAAGTATGCCTCTAGGCTCTTGTTCGGCGCTTGTTTTACATGGCATAGAGCTTCCAAATTCTTATGGGACTTTTGGGTGGTAGCAAACAATGCCATAAACAACTTCTTGGACCCTCCCAATAAAGTAATAATTCCAACATGGAGTCCATTGAATTGCCTAAGATCCAAATGCCTTAGCGTGTTGTAAAACAATTGATACTTCCATGCATCTAAAACTTTGAGAAGGCATATAACATACTCAAGGGATGCAATGTGAACGGTCAGGTCACTCTGACCCTTATATAGCTCCAAAGATGGAATATTGAACTTCTCGAGGAGCTCTACATCAATAATGTGCAGAAGAATGCACTCTTTAGTAGGTGGTATACATCCATTGTCCCGCTTGTGGTATGTTCCTTAGCATGGGCTTAACATTATCTAAATACTGAGATTCTTCCACTGGTTTTGATTCTTGAGTCATCACAAGAACTTAGGGTTTAAGTGCTTGAGGATTAGGTTGTGAAAGACATTGTGCTCTTCCCTCGAGCACCACACTGGTCAGTTCCGCCATCTGGCTTGCTATATGATTTTGGAATTCCTGAATTTGTTGTTGTATGAATTCTCAAACGAAATCACTATTGGAAGTTTCCCCAAGTGAGTTTCGCCTATGTGACATACTCCTCCTGTTGTTAAAGGCATGATTCCACACTCACTTAAATTATTTAAGTTATTGAGTCCCTAGATGTCCTTTGGGTCACGTTTAAGGGATAGAGCATTAGACGAATGAGATGAATTGAGAAAAGAGAAAAAAGAGAGAAAGTGAGCAAGAGAGAGAGAGAGGGGGGAGAGAGTCCACAATAGCCTCAACTCTCTTGGAATAGATTCAACAGTCCTTCTTAAAAAAGTGACTCCCCTATTTATAGATCAAATGAGAAGTTTAATAAACTACATGTTTTCCCTAATTAAATAGGAACATTACAAGTTATTAATGAACAATTACACCTTTATATATTTGTAACCGCTGCTAGTATCTTTTGACCTAACTGTTGCTAGTATCTTTTGACCTTAGTAACAATTGTTGGTACCGTTCACATTAGTATCCGATACTGGCACTGTTTTGTATTCGTAACTATCCCACTAGGTTTCCTATTCGTCGCTCAGTCTCCTAAATATCCTTTAGTTTATTTATGGATATTCGTTTGGTTTTCCTAATGGAACCCTTACTGAAAATCTTATTATCCTTAGTAAAGGTTTATTCCATAAGTCAGAGGATGTATTGCTATAATCTAACCGACATTCTTCTTTTATGCAAGTGGTCTTCAGAAGGGGTTGGCAAAGTTCTGCGGAGCGACTGTTGATCTTTTCTACGAGTGACCCATACTACGTTGAGTCTTCGCGGTTCAGATGTACAGTTTTCCTTAGCTCGGATGGACTTGCATTTGGTTGATCCATGATCCGATTGAATGAAGTGATGATGGATAGTTTGGTCTTTCGATTGTGATAATGCGATTCTTTGTCGTCTTCCTTGTGTGATCCGTTGAACTTCCTCGAGATTCATGTAGTTAGGTTCTCGATGTACAATCATGAACTCGTATGTACATTTCTAAACCACATTACTATTATTGACAAAATTTGATTGCATCCTTAATCTTAAAGAACATTAAAATCATGCTTGTAACTAACTACTTTTAATTTTATTTGAGAAAAAATGGACAGGTTTGGATTTTATATCTGAAGATCAATATATATGAATTTGAATGATGAACTTTGCTTCTCCCTTGAAGTCTAAATTCTCGCTCTCTCCCTCAATATGTAAAGGACAATGCTTCTAATACCAACAAATTAGGTGACCTAAGTAAACTTAAACTTTCGTGCGACTAACATCGAGCCTTCGTGCTTATTCGAATTCTTTTCACAACAATTTTTCCAACAATTATTCAATTAATTCTCATCACTTCACTTGTTATAATGAATTATTGTGAAATAAATGGAGGATTAATACACAGAAAATATTTTCTTCACCTGTTATTATAAACTTTATAAAATTAATATTTAACCGTTATTGTATTATTAATGATGATATGCATTTGGCCAATCTGTACTTATTTTAACAAGTCCTTTTCCATTCCCCTCTATAGAAAAAAAAAATATGACGATATCCAAATGGCGATTGCCAAATGGCAGATGCTGCGGAGGCCGACGAATTTGTTAAATATTGAGTACAAAATAAAAATATTGAAAGCCGTCATGTAATTATCGAGCGGAACGCTGGAAAATTAAACTGACTCGAGGGTCGTTAAACGACCATTGATCCATTTAATACAGCTAACCTAATTAATTTTTTGTCGAAGGGCAGTAAGTTTTTAAACAAGATCGTTTTTTTATAAAATAAACCTAACGTTGACATTTTTTGTTATTATAAATCGCTGAAGAGAATAACTATAATGTGATTTTATTATATGGGTAATTTTTTGGTTAATACTTTTGTCCTGTTTGGTATGCAACAAAATTGCCAACATAAATCTCAAAGGGATCGAGAGAGAATGATGATGATTGAACAATTAAAGCCTAGAACCAAAATACACAATCTGAGTTAGCCCACTTGATGATGTACTACTCGGTTGAGTCGACCGACATACGATGTCGACAGATCTAGCCGACAAACCTTGCTTAAGGACCCAGAGGCTTCTCGTGGACCAGCCCTCCTGACGACCGACTGCTCAAGTCGAGTTGCCTAATATACGGTGTCGATGGATCCGGTCAGCGGGCCCGGCTTACTGTCCCAGCTACATGAGCCTCTCATCGGATCGACCAGTCAAAATTAGTCAACTGATCGTTTTCCCTCGATTGGAGCAATCTTCATCTGAGTGATCGCTTCAGGTGACCGAACACAACAAATCTGTCGATCGATAGCCAATATAATTCACTCAAATTGTAAGGCAAATCAATATTAATTGCATTAGGAGCGATTGTCATAATAGTTCCCTCCTTTTCATAATTATAAAACTATCTTTGAGGGAAGCAGAGAGTTATCAGGGCAGTCCAGGTTGAAGAGACGTCGATCAGGGGAGGTAAGTTCCATCACCTTTTAACCTTTTAAGCTCGGACTCATCCTCCAATCATTTTTTCATATGCTGATCTATTTCCAAAGGGGAACCAATACAACGATGCAATCATGGTTATGTTGCTCATAAACAACTACCATAAAGGTGGCAGTCTGGTCGGTATTGGAAGTTCGGTGAACATCCACTTTCAATTAGTGTTCAACAAGATGGGAATTAAAACCAACCAGTTGGCAACACTGACAGGTCCACTATTTGGCTTCTCCGATGAAAGAAAAGAAGCATGATTGCTTTGACAACCTCGTGTTGTGATTAGAAGAAGTAGTTCACCAACATGGAAAACTTTTTGATGGTGGAATCCTCCCCAACGTACAACACAATCTTCGGTCGAACTTTGCTAAATAGTTGCCAAGCGGTAATTTGACTTACCATGGAGATAATCACAGTTCAAGGGAACCTTGAGCAATCATGTAGTTGCTATTTTCAAGTGATCGCGATCATTGACCATGACTCCTCGACATTCAGATCCAGAGGGAAGGGGGTCTCGAGACAAATTAGATCATTCTTCAGGTGCCCGCAACTGATAAAGAGGATCCTGGTATGGTTTTTCTAATTAGTGAGAGTTTTAATGCACGACATAGGGACTTGTTGATCCAAATCTTTCGAACGCATCAGGATGCCTTCTCTTGGATAGCCGAGGAGATAACTGGAGCGTCGTTCCATGTCGCGTGTCATCGACTTAATATCAGCAAATTCACTCAACTGGTACATTGACACGCACTAAGTATTACAACGCATTTTAAGATCATGTAAGTATACGTGGCGTATCAGCAGTACCAGCATTTAAGTCCGGATTGTCAATCCCACAAGGATTTAGATAAATTTTAATTGGAAAATGTCTAGCCTACAGTTGTATGTCCTAGGTTGAAATTTTAGTTTGCTTTAAGTCCTATAAAATTAAGTCTAAATTAATTCCAAAGAAGTTATAATTCCTATAAAATCAATCCTTTAGCTACCAAGAAGTTGAAAGGTTATAAAAGCTTCTCCCTTGAAATGGTTCCATAAAATCCTTGAAGGTAAAAGCATCTACAAGTAAACCATGGTGACAAATAGGAACAAGACTCTTCTTTACCCCCTTTTAATGGCATAAAGAAGGTTAACCCGACATAGTTTATCTCATAAATCCTATTACTAACCCAATCATAGCATTTCTCTCTCGTAATTGCATCATCCTACAGGTTCGTCCCTATTCTTATAGACTAATGTGGTTTACTTAGTTGATTCCATCTTAATATTTCTCAAGACTTATAATTCGCAATAGATTTTAACACATCACATGACCAAAATGAGGTGTAAATAAAGTTCAGAAAGTAAACCATTGCTAGAAAATAATTTGGATCAAAGAGAACTTCTACATCAAGCCATCTTACTTACCCATTCCGATGAAAAAATAAAAAAACTACTCACTATTCATGCTTGTACACACCAACATATGCATTTGATTAAAAAGAAATATCAAAGTACAACAATCTTACAATTAAAGGATTACACAAAATAAAACAAATCTTCTTCACAAATTTAGAGCAAATGAAGTACAAGCACTTATCACTCAAAACCTAGCATTCCTTCTATCTTCTGCTACTTCTGACAATCTGTCAGAATCCTTCTTCATTGCGGAGGAGAAGAAAAATTTGGAAGGAAGTATAGCAGAAGCCAAAAGCATCAACAACCCTCTTTCAATTATTCTTCTCGAACTTAATAATAAATCCCCCATGAAGGCCATTATTCCCCCACGATCTGGATGTCCGAACTGGTGCAACTTCTAAATTTAGTTTGGGCGCCTATGCACTTAGGGTCTGCGCCTAAGCCTCAGGCAGTGGCTCACTGCTTGAGAACTGAGAGTTAGCACCTAAGCACCCAAATGTGTGGCGTCTAGGGTACT
Organism: Papilionanthe hookeriana x Papilionanthe teres; assembly: GCA_022702705.1. Taxonomy (NCBI): domain Eukaryota; kingdom Viridiplantae; phylum Streptophyta; class Magnoliopsida; order Asparagales; family Orchidaceae; genus Papilionanthe; species Papilionanthe hookeriana x Papilionanthe teres. The sequence continues at coordinate 26,033,413 of CM040434.1, forward strand.
TTTTTTTTGTTATTTATAAATCGCTGAAGAGTATAAAAATAATATTGTTTTATTATTTGGGTAATTTTTCAGTTAGTACTTGTGTCCTATTTTGTATGCAACAAAACTGCAAATATAAATCTCAAAGGGATCGAGAGAGAATGATGATGATTGAACAATTAAAGCCTAGAACCAAAATACACAATCTGAGTCAGCCCACTTGATGATGTACTACTCGTTTGAGTCGACCGACATACAATGTCGACAGATCTAGCCAACAAACCTTGCTTAAGGACCCAGAGGCTTCTCAGGGTCCAACCCTCCCGACGACCGATGCCTAATATACGGTGTCGATGGATCCTGTCAGCAAGCCCAGCTTACTGTCCCAACTACATGAGCCTCTGATCGGATCGACCAGTCAAAATTAGTCAACTGATCGTTTTCCCTCGATTGGAGCAATCTTCATCTAAGTGATCGCTTCAGGTGACAGAACTCAACAAATCTGTCGATCGATAGCCATTATAATTCACTCAAATTGTGAGGCAAATCAATATTAATTGCATTAAGAGCGATTGTCATAATAGTTCCCTCCTTTTCATAATTGTAAAACTATCTTCGAGGGAAGCATAGAGTCATCAGGGTAGTCCAGGCTAAAGAGACGTCGATCAGGGGAGGTATGTTCCATCACCTTTTAACCTTTTAAGCTCGGACTCATCCTCCAATCATTTTTTCTTATGCTGATCTATTTCCAAAGGGGAACCCATACAATGATGTAATCATGGTTATGTTGCTCATAAGAAACTACCATAAAGGTGGCAGTCTGGTTGATATTGGAAGTTCGGTGAACATCCTCTTTAAAATAGTGTTCGATAAGATGGGAATTAAAACCAACCGGTTGGCAACACTGACAGGTCCACTATTTGGCTTCTCCGATGAAAGAAAAGAAGCATGATTACTTTGACCACCTCGTGGTGTGATTAGAAGAAGTAGTTCACCAACATGAACAATTTTTTGATGGTGGAATTCTCCCCAATGTACAACGCAATCTTCGGTCGAACTTTGCTAAGTAGTTGCCAAGCGGTAATTTGACTTACCATGGAGATAATCACAGTTCGAGGGAACCTTGAGCAATCATGTAGCTGCTATTTTCAAGTGATCACGAGCATTGACCATGACTCCTCGACATTCAGATCCAGAGGGAAGGAGGTCTCGAGACAAATTGAATCATTTTTTAGGTGCCCGCAAATGATAAAGAGGATCCTGGTATGGTTTTTCTAATTAGTGAGAGTTTTAATGCACGACATAGGGACTTGTTGATCCAAATCTTTTAAATGCATCAGGATTCCTTCTCTTGGATAGCCGAGGAGATAACTGGAGCGTCGTTCCATGTCGCGTGTCATCGACTTAATATCAGTAAATTCACTCAACTGGTGCAGTGACACGCACCAAGTATTACAACGCATGGGAAGATCATGTAAGTATACGTGGCGTATCAGCAGTACCAGCATTTGAGTCCGGATTGTCGATCCCACAAGGATATAGATAAATTTTAATTGGAAAATGTCTAGCCTACAGTTTTATGTCCTATGGTGAAATTTTAGTTTGCTTTAAGTCCTATAAAATTAAGTCTAAATTAATTCCAAAGAATTTATAATTCCTATAAAATCAATCCTTTAGCTACCAAGAAGTTGAAAGGTTATAAAAGCTTCTCCTTGAAATGGTTCCATAAAATCCTTGAAGGTAAAAGCATCTACAAGTAAACCATGGTGACAAATAGGAGCAAGACTCTTATTTACCCCCTTTTAATGGCATAAAGAAGGTTAACCCGACATATTTTTATCTCATAAATTATATTACTAACCCAGTCATATCATTTCTCCCTCGTATTTGCATCATCCTACAGGTTTGTCCCTATTCTTATAGACTAATGTGGTTAACTTAGTTGATTCCATCTTAATATTTCTCAAGACTTATAATTCACAATAGATTTTAACACATCACATGACCAAAATGAGGTTTAAATAAAGTTCGGAAAGTAAACCATTTCTAGAAAATAATTTGGTTCAAAGAGCACTTCTGCATCAAGCCATCTTAATTACCCATTGATCCACTTTAAAAATACCTATTTTTATGTCTTATTTATGATTTACTTCTTAAGGATATTATGCTTTAATGAAAGGTATTTTTATGTTTTTTTGATATAGGTGATAAAAAAAGAGTTTAAGAAGGAAAAATGAGCAAAATGGAGCAAAAATAGAGCTAAAAAGCAAAGTTACTGAAATTTTAGGTCTGGCGCCTAGGCGCCAGAATCCGACACCTAAGCGCCAGTTCAATACTGAAGAAGTGAAGAATTTTTTACAACTTTGGGCAGTTATTTTGACGGTGTTAAGCGGTTATCAGACCTTCTAGACGACTGAAAGTTATTCCTAATACATAGGACATGTGATACAATGCACCTGGACACAAGAAAATAGTTTTAATCGCGAAGAGATGCGATCCAAAGTGAAAGGGAGCGAAGACTTGGTCACGTAGTCCGGCGCCTAGGCGCCAGATTCTAGCGCCTAGGCGCCAAAGTTACTTTCTAGAAGATACATTGTATTGGAAGAATTTTGAAGAGGTGTCTTAAGCAACCCCTGGCCATTTTTGAAGCTCTATAAATAGGAGTAAATTCTACAGAAAAGTGCCCCTAGATCTCTAGCATCTAGAGATAGATTTAGAGAGCCACCATATTTTCTTCTTAAGTATTTAGTGAGTTTATTTTAGTTATTTTGAGTGTTACTACTCAATTTTTTGAGTAGTAAGTGAGAGTTTGCATGTGTTGCTGTTGTTGAAGTCTTGTACCTTGCATTTGAGTCAGTAGGAGTCAAAGGATTACTTGAAGGAACATTCCAGATAAGTATTTGTAACTTGGTTCAAAGTTTTATAAATATGTTTTTTTGTGTGAATTCAATGTGTTCTGAGTAGTTAGTTTTCTTTCTCCTTTCAACTATGAAAAGATAACAACAACAACAACAACAACAACAAAGCCTTAATCCCACTAAGTGGGGTCGGCTCCATGAATCCTTTTTCTCCATTGTGTCCTATTTAGTGTCAAATTTTCGTTTAATTCTAATAAATTAAGATCATTTTTTATGCAATAAGCCCAAGTTTTCCTAGGTACGCCTCTGCCTTTCTTAACATAAGTTGTATTTAAAACATCTACTCTCCTAATCGGATCATCGAGTGGTCGACGTCTAATGTGACCAAACCATCTAAGGCGACTCTCTCTAATTTTATCCGTCATCGGTGCAACTCCAACCCTTTTACTGGATATATTCATTTCACATTTTGTCTCTAAGTGTAAAGCCACTCATCCACCTAATCATTCTCATCTCGGCAACACTTAACTTAACATTATGCTTCTTTTTTAAAGGCCGACATTCGGCACCATAGAGCATTGAAGGTCTCACCACCATCTTATAAAATTTTCCTTTCGATCTAAGCGGTACTTTTCTATCACACAATAGAGCCGGACGTATTCCTCCGCTTCGACCAACCAACTCTGAATTCTACTATTAACATCCCCATCTATATCACCATCGCTTTGAACAATGGACCCGAGATATCTAAATCGTTCACACCTTTTAATGATTTGATCACCCAAAGTTACTACTGTCGTCACTAGACCTACTATTACTAAAATTACATTCCATGTATTCGGCTTTAGTTCTACTCAAACGAAGACCTTTAGACTCCAATGTAGACCTCCATAATTCAAGTTTTTCCTGGACTTTTTCTCTTGTCTTATCCACAAGGAGGATATCATCAGCAAAAAGCATACACCGAGGTAAATCCTCTTGTAAATGCCCAGGTAAGACCATCCATAAATAAAGCAAAAAGATATGGGCTTAAAGCCGATCCTTGATGTAAACCAACGAAATAGTAAAATACTTGGTCAATCCTCCTTCGGTTCGAACACATGTAACGGCTCACAGCATACATATCTTTAATGACTTGAATATAAGTCATATCAACACCTTTCTTCTCGAGGACTCTCCAAAGAACATCTCTAGGAACCTTATCGTAAGCTTTTTCTAAATCAATAAAAATCAAATGTAGATCCTCCTTATTATCTCTCGTACTTCTTCATCAAACCTCTCAATAAATATATAGCTTCCATGGTAGACACCGCCCGACATAAATCCAAATTGATTATGAGAAATCTTCGTAATACGTCTTAACCTATGTTCAATTACCCTCTCCCATAATTTTAAAGTATGACACATCAATTTAATTCCTCTATAATTTGCACACTCTTGTGCATCTCCTTTATTCTTAAAAATGGGGACCAAAATGCTCTTTCTCCACTCCTCGGGCATCCTTTTAGTTTTTAAAATAATATTAAAAAGTTTAGTAAGCCAGGAAACCCCCAAATCACCTAAACATTTCCACACTTCAATTGGGATATCATCGAGTCCTACGGACTTCCCCCTTGGTTTTCTTTAAAGCCTCATCAACTTCTTTTTACTAATGCGACGGTAAAAATGAAAAGTTTTATTATTATTAACGATATTAAGATCACTAAGGTCAATCGTACTTTCAGCATCATCATTAAAAAGTTTATCAAAATAACTCACCCACCTATGTTGAATATCTTTTTCTAAGAAAAGCACTTTTTGATTTTCATCTTTAATACATTTTACTTGAGTTAAATATTTACATTTCTTTTCTCTTTGTTTGGCTAGTTTATACATATATTTTTCACCTTCCTTAGTATCTAACATGTTATAAAGATCACTAAAAGCGAAATTTTAGCGTCGCAGATTATTCTTTTACACTCACTTATGCGGACCGTTTTATATTTTTCCCAGTTCTCTACGCTTTTACATTTAAACCAATTTTTATAGCACAACTTCTTATATTTTATCTTTTCTTGCACATTATTATTCCACCACCAACTATTTTTATTTATAGAAACTTTTTCTTTTGATTCTCCAAGTACATCTTTAGCCACTTGTTTAATAGTATTAGTTAATTTTTCCCACATAACATTCGCGTCTTCATGAACATCCCAAATATTTAAATCTTGAGTTTTACTCATAAAAATAATTTTATTTGTGTCTTTTAGGTGCCCCCATCTTATTCTACGATGTTGAATCCTGGTATTCTTTATTTTACAACTCTTCATCTTAAAATCTAGAACTAATAATCGATGTTGGGTACTTAATTGCTCACTTGGAATAACCTTACAATCCTTACAATCTCGACGATCTCTTCTTCTCATAAGAAAATAATCAATTTGTGTTTTATTAGATCCATTCTTATAAGTAATAAGATGCTCATCTCTTTTCTTGAATAAAGTATTAGTAATAATCATATCATACGCTAAAGCAAAATCTAAAATGGCTCTACCTTCTTCATTAATCGCTCCATAACCGTAGCCACCATGAATATTTCGAAATCTTCTACCACTCTACCGACATGTCCATTTAAATCTCCTCCAATAAAAATTTTTTCTTCGAGGGGTATCAAGTGTATTAAGTCTTCTAGATCATTCCAGAATTTATCTTTAGAGCACTATATCTAAACCAAATTGAGGAGCATAAGCACTTATAATATTAAAAATCTTAGTATCGATAATAATCTTAAGTGCTTTATAATTCTATCTCCAACTCTATTAATTTTGACAACATTATCTTTCAAACTCTTATCTATAATTACACCTACACCATTTCTAGTACGACTCTTACCGAATACCATAGTTTAAAACCTAAGTTATCGATCTCCTTAGCTTTTTCTCCAACCCATTTAGTTTCTTGAATACATAGGATATTTATCTTTCTATGGATCATAATATCAACCAATTCTATTAGTTTACCATTGAGAGTACCTATATTCCGGGATCCTATCCTAATACTAGTATCATGGACTAACTTCTTTACCCGCATCCGTCACGTAATGTGGGAACCCTTGCTTACTTGACACTACACCCGGGCGCCGGTGTAGCGGCCCTTGCACACTTTCCACTTGTATTCGAGGCCATGCGGCGCGTCGCTTCCGGGGACGCCCTAGCACTTACACGATGATCAAAAGGATTCATGTCATGATTTTTTTTTTCGACAAGTTTTACGCTGGTTGTCGACTACCTAACGCAACCCTCCACTTTTCACATCCGGGCTTGGGACCGGCAACGACAGTGTTAAACTATGAAAAGATAATAAGATAATTTATTTTTGTTAGAGAACTTAACTTAAAATTTTTAATTATTGTGATGATATTAATACCTGATCTTAATTTACTTTTTAAACTGGCCACTTAAATTATTAAAACCTGTTGAAGAATTTTGATACTATCAAGAGTTGAGTTCTTAACTAGTAGATATCACATGAATTCTTGGGTAATCGAAGGCCTTGAGCTGGTTATTATTTAAGGTGAAGTGCAAATAAATAGGGAGATATTGTTTATTGGGTGTAGAATTGATTAGTTTTTAGATTGACAGACTAAATTCTAATAATTTGATTTATAGATACAGAACAGGTCACTGGTAGGGCCGACTATAGCCACCCTTGGACATCTAGAAGTGTGAGCCTAGATTAACTCATTCTACTAATAATACATCCTGAACTGATCTATAGATTAGCCAATGTTTTTTATACTATCGAGCGAAGGTAAAGAATAGAAATGCTTCTATTTGGCGCAATACCATAATTTCAAGTTCTTAACGAATGGTAATTATTCTGAAAAATCTTGGATTAGTTGAAAAATGAGAAAGTTGTTTTATTTATACTTACATTAACACTTTACTTTATTGTTGCTTTTTTGCATTTAGTAGAAATTTAATTAAACTTAAAAATTTGAATTTTGAAAAGAAAAAAAAAATAATAATTACTTTTAATTTGAAAAACTAATATATTTCTTAAAATAATTTTCACTTAATCTTCCCTGTTGGATCGATAACCAGGACTCCATTAGAGCTCTATATTACTTGAAACGATATGTATACTTGCGTTTGAAATTTTAACTTTTACAGAAATTATTATAAATATTTAAATATAAATTCATAATTTCTTGCATTCATAAAGGTCGATTCAAGTTTTGGCGCTGTTGTCGGGGAAGATAGAAAAGAAGTGAAAGAAAGAATATTAAGAAAGAAAGAAAGAAAATTTTTAGATTTCTCAAATTAAAAATATTTTATATAATTTTAATTATTTTTTAAAAAATAATAATAAAATAAATAAATAATACAAAAACATTTACAAAAATAAAAATACCAAAAAGATTTTATTTTATTTTAATTTTATTTTTCAAGTCCTTTTATTTAAATTTTTTATGCGTAGTTCTGGATCTGAAGGATTATTACCTTTTGATTCTGAATTAGAAAGAACTGTTAGAAGAATTAGAAAAGTAAAACAAATTCAAAAATATCAGGAAATGGCTAACTTACATAATAATCAAAATCAAAATCCAATAGAAATTAATGAATAAAATGTTTATAAACTATTAAGAGATTATGCAAACTCTACAGCTGATGAACTTCATATTAGTATTCAAATGCCTTTTGTAGATGCTAATTCTTGTGAGCTTAAACCTTCAATTATTCAAATGGTTCAAAATAATCAATTTTGAGGAACACCAAATGAGGATCCAAATTTACACCTTGCTAGTTTCTTAGAAATTTGTGCTACCTTTAAATATAATATTGTTTCTGATGATGCTATTAGGCTTAGACTCTTTCCTTTTTCTTGAAAAGACAAAGCAAAGATGTGGCTTAACTCATTAGCAACTTGTTCTATTAAAACTTGGGCAGATATGACATAAAAATTCATTGCTAAATATTTTTCTCCTTCTAAAACTGCTAAATTAAGAAATGATATTACTTCATTTATGCAATTTGATGGAGAGACAATTTATGAAGCATGGGAAAGATTTAAAGAACTATTAAGAAAATGTCCTCATCATGTTTTACCAGATTGGTTAATTATTCAAACATTTTATAACGGACTTATTGGATCACTTAGATCTATTATAGATGCTGCTGCTAGTGGTTCTTTAATGGCTAAGACATTTGATGAAGCTTATACTTTAATTGAAGAAATGGCTAATAATAATTTTCAATGGCCTTAAAAAAGGGTTAATCCTAAAAGAGTGTCAAGTATTCAAGATGATGAAGCCTTTTCTATTTTAGCTTCACAAGTGGCTGCGATATCTAAGAAACTAGATAATATTACTATTAATATGTTGCATGTAAGTAATGATAATTCTGAAAATACTGATGATTCTCAAATAATGGAAACATTACAAGCTATTGCTAGTAAAACTAATAACCCTTATTCAAATTATTATAATTCAATTTGGAAAAATCACCCTAATTTTAATTGGAATAATGAACATCAACAATGGAGTAATAATCAAGGTAATCCAATTGGGAATTGGAACAATCAAGGAAATTCAAACTTTAGACCAACTTATTCTCTTGGTTTTAACAATCAGCAGAAAAGTTATCTTTAGAAGAATTGATATTGCAACTAGGTAATTAGTTACAAAGTCAAAACACTACTATTCAAAATATTGAGAATCATATGGGACAAATTGCTAATTTAATTAATTACAGACCTCAAGGAACACTACCTAGCAACGTCGAAATTAATCCTAAAGAAACTGGAAAAGACCATGAATAAGCAAAAGCTGTACAACTTAGAAGTGGAAAGGAATTAAAAGAGAAGATTCAGAGTAAAATTGAAAAAGAGAGAGAAGTTGAAGAAATTGAAAAACTTAAAGAAACTCTTTCTCCAAGTAAAGATCAGACTGTAATTCTCATTGAAGTGGAAGTTGAAAGACCACCACCACCTTTTCCTCAAAGACTAAAATAGCAGAAGCTTGACCATTAATTTTCTAAGTTCTTTAAAATTTTTAAGAAACATACCATCAACATTTCTTTTGCTGAAGCTTTGGAACAAATGCCAAGTTATGCAAATTTTATGAAGGATATTTTAAGTAAAAAAAGGAAATTTAGAGCTTATAAAACTATTGCATTAAGTGAAGAATGTAGTGCAATAATTCAAAAGAAATTATCTCAGAAGCTTAAAAATCCTGGAAGTTTCACTATACCATGTGTTATTGGAGAACAATTTTGTTGAAAAGCCTTATGTGATTTAGGAGCAAGTATTAATCTCATGCCATTTTCTATCTTTTAAAAGTTAGATTTAGGAGAGATTTCTCCCACCACTATAAACCTTCAGTTAGCTGATCGATCTATCACTTATCCTAAAGAAGTTATAGAGGATGTTCTTGTTAAGGTGGATAAATTTATCTTCCCTGTGGATTTCATTGTGTTGGATATGGAAGAAGATAAAGAAATACATATTATTTTAGGGAGACCTTTTCTAGATACCGCACGTTCTATGATTGATATGCAAAAAGGAGAATTAACAATGAGAGTTAATGATCAAGAGATAACATTTAATGTTCTGAAATCAATGAGGTATCCTTAAAAAGAAAAATGCTATCGAATAGATATTTTTGATTATATAATTGAAAAGCATTATCAAGAAAAATGTAAGGTCATTTCTGAAGAAAAAAATGATGAATCCATATTATATAATGAGTCATTAACTGAAGAAATTGAAGAAGTAAATGAAGAAAATTTATCTGAAAAAACTCATTATATTCATGGTAATTGGGAAACTTTAGATACAACTAAAAATGATATAATTTTACCCTCAGTTGAAAAAGCCACTGAACTAGAATTAAAAATGTTACATGCACATTTAAAATATGCATTTCTTGGAAATTCATTAACTTTACATGTGATTATATCTTCAGAATTAAGCAAAGATCAAGAAGAAAAATTAATAGGAGTTCTGAAAAATTATAAGAAAGCTTTTGGTTGGACTATTGCAGATATAATAGGAATAAGCCCTTCAATCTGTATGCATAAGATTTTAATGGAGGAAAATTATAAACCCATTATTGAACCTCAAAGAAGATTGAACCCAATTATGAAAGAGGTTGTTAAAAAGGAGATTTTGAGATGGTTAGACGTTGGAATTATTTATCCTATTTTGGATAGTCAGTGGGTAAGTCCTATTCATTGTGTTCCAAAGAAAGGAGGAGTAACTGTCATTGTTAATGATAAAAATGAATTAATTCCTACAAGACAAGTTACTGGATGACGAATTTGCATTGATTATCAAAAATTAAACAACGCCACTAGAAAGGATCATTTTCCTTTACCTTTTATGGATCAGATGCTGGATAAATTAGTTGGACACTCATATTTCTATTTTTTGGATGGATATTCTGGTTATCATCAATTACTCTTTAGTTACGAGGACCAAGAGAAAACAACATTTACAAGTCCTTATGGAACATTTGCTTTTAAAAGAATACCTTTCGGTTTATGTAATGCACCTACAACTTGTCAGAGATGTATGATGTCAATATTCTGTGATTTAATTGATAAAGGAATTGTAGTATTTATGGATGATTTTTCAGTTTTTGGAACTTCTTTTAAATATTGCTTGGAAAATATAATAAAAGTTCTGAAATGATGCGAAGAAAAAAATTTGGTTCTAAACTGGGAAAAATGTCAGTTTATGGTCACAGAAGGATTTGTACTTGGACATAAAATTTCACAAAAGTGGATGGAAGTTGATTAGGAAAAAGTGAAAATTATTCTTGAACTTCAACCACCTACTACTGTTACTTATGTGAGAAGTTTTTTGGGTTATACTGGATTTTATAGAAGATATATAAAGGATTTTTCTAAAATTGCTAAACCTCTTTGTCATTTATTAGAAAAAGAAGCTAAGTTTGAATTTAATGAAGATTATCTAAATGCATTCAATATTTTAGAAGAGAAATTAATCACTGCACCTGTCATTGTTGCACCTGATTGGAGTAAACTTTTTGAATTAATCTGTGATGCAAGTGATTATGTAATTGGAGCTGTATTGGGACAAAAATATGAAAATTTTTTCAAAGATATATATTATGCTAGCAAAATTCTTAATGAAACTTAAATAAATTATGCTACTACTAAAAAAGAGCTCTTAGCAATAATATATGCCTTTGATAAATTTAGACCTTGTCTTCTTGGAACCAAATGTATCGTGCATACTGATCATTCTGCTATTAAGTATTTAATGTTTAAAAAAGATGCTAAACCTAGATTGATAAGATGGGTTTTACTTTTACAAGAATTTGATTTTCAAATAGTGGATAGAAAAGGAGCTGACAACCAAATTGCTGATCATTTATCAAGAATTAAAAATAATATTGAAAAGATTCCTGAAGAAAACATAAATGAGAAATTCTTTGATGAATAGTTATATGTTATTCAAGGATTATAAATGCCTTGGTATGTAGATATAGTTAATTATTTGGTTAGCAATATTTTACCGTATGGATTGAATAACAAATATATTAAGAAATTCAAGAATGATTCTAAATCATATATATGGGAAGATCCTCATTTATTTAATATAGGCGAGAGATTACCGTGATTCGAAGATGTGTACCTTATGAAGAAACTTTTGCAATTATTCAAAAATGTCACGATTCTGAATTTGGAGGACACTTTGGAGTGGATAAAACTACTTTTAAAATTTTAAATTCTGGATTTTATTGGCCTACATTATTCAAAGATGTTGGACATTATGTGAAAAGTTATGATCAATGTCAAAGAATGGGGAATATATCCAAAAAAGATGAAATGCCTCTAAGATATATATTATAGATTAAAATTTTTGATGTATGGGGTTTAGACTTTATGAGACCTTTTGTACCATTATCTGGAAAGATTTATATTTTATTAGCAGTTAATTATGTTTCAAAGTGGATTGAAGCTGTAGCCTTACATAACTGTGATTCCAAAAGTGTTTAAAAATTTTTAAAGAAGATGATTTTTACAAGATTTGGAACTCCAAGGGTAATTATCACAGATGGGGGAAGTCATTTCAGAAATGTAAAAATTCAATCATTATTGGAAAAATTCAGAATTAAACATAGAATTACAACTGCTTCTCACCCACAAACAAGTGGAATGGCTGAAGTATCAAACAGATAAATTAAAATAATATTAGAGAAGACTGTTAATCCTAAAAGAACTGACTGGGTTGATAGACTTGATTCTGCATTATGGGCTTATAGAACAGCTTATAAGACACCTATCGGAATGTCACCTTATCGGTTAGTTTATGGTAAACATTGTCGCTTACCTATTGAACTGGAACATAAAGCTTACTGGACGATAAATGAGTTCAATTATGATTTGAATGTTGCAGGAGAGAAATGACTGTTATAACTGAATGAAATGGAAGAGATAAGAAATGAGTCCTATGAAAATGCAAAGATTTATAAGGAAAGAATTAAGAATTTGCATGAAAAAAAGATTTCAAGGAAAATATTTGAGCCTGAACAAGAAGTATTATTATTTAATGCCCGTTTAAAACTCTTTCCTGGAAAATTAAGATCTAAATGGATGTGACCATTTATAATTGAGAAAGTATACCCTTATGGAGTTGTGGATATTAAAGATCCCAAGACAGAAAAAATATTTAAAGTTAATGGATTAAGACTGAAGCCTTATATGGGAGAAATGAAACCAAGTTATAAGGAGGCTTACCAACTAAGTCTACCCGATTAATACAACTGATTAGGTCGGGCTGACGACGTTAAACCAAGCGCTTTGTGGGAGGCAACCCATATATTATTATTGTGGTTGTTAGTGATTTGAATTTATCTTAATCGATGTTTGTGTGTTGATCACACCCTTTTAATAGACCTATTTTTAAGACTGAAACTTTGTAAAATTGACGATAGGTGAAATGGTGTCGAATGTGGTTCCGGTGCCTAGGCGCCCAAAAGCGATGCCTAAGTGCCAGCATAACCAATGTGTATCGATATTCCGGCGCCTAGGCACCAGGTTTCAGCGCCTAAGCGCCCCAGTTACAGATCGTGTAAAAACGGAAAATCTTCAATTTTTCACACAAATTCTTCCTATAAATTGCCCTATCTTAATCCACAATCCCTATGCAACCCTACTTTCGACCAGAACAGCTCATTTTGGAGGAGAAAGGAGAAGATTGGAGGCAATGAAGAGAGGAAATCATGGCAATGTGGTAAGAGATAAGTCTTTTAAAGATCCTCAACCTTATTTCAATGGTTTTATTGCAGTAAGTATGGAGAAATTATTTAGTCATTTAGAAAAGATTGAGGCGGAACTTCTAAGTGTTGGAAATCGTCTCAATGAAATGTACCACCAATTCGAGCACTTAGAACGGCAAATGAAACTTCAGTTCAGTCATATGGCGACCTATCAAGATGCTCAAGTACAATGTATGAGAAGAACAAATGGATTGATGATAAGACAGCTTTGGAATTTCCAAGGGCGTTAGTTTTCTATTCATTCGGGCCTAACAATCTTCATTGTGAGAGGGATGAAAATTAAAGTTTGGAGATGAATAGATCTTTTGTGTGTTCGAGGTGTGATTGAGTCATGTTCTTTATCAAATGTTTAGATTGTGTGTTTGCTTAATTGTTCGATGTGTGTTGTTGGATTGAGAATTTGCTTTGAATTAGTGTTGTTTGTGTTGTTTATAGAATGATGAACCTTGTTATAGAATTTTTCTAGAATTTATTGTGCTTGGAATGAAAAATATGAAATGGAATTGAAGATTTTGGTTATATCTTGTGTTTGAAATATGGATCTAATTTATCATTTTAATTGATTGTGGAAATGTTTGGAAGTTAAAAATTGGAGTACTACTCTCATGTGAGTAATTAGAAGTTGAATTTGATAAGTTTTGGTGGAAAATATAATTTTTAAATCGATTTTTGGAAAGGTGATTCTGGCGCCTATGCGCTAGAATTCGGCGCCTAAGTGCCGATTCGGCCTGAACCCAAAACTCCATCTTCTTAAGCCCCCCCAACACCATTTTTGACGCCTATGCTTCCTGTTCTTCCCGTTTTCACAAAAATCAACCCTAGGGATCCTATTTGAGGTCGATTTTTCATGTTTTTTAGCTTGGAATCACTTGATCTCTTCATCTTGAGGTAAGATCTACCTTCTAAACCATTTATTTTCAAATTTCACCATGGATTTTGCTCTCTTTGAAGAGAACTGAAATTTTGAGAAAAAATTTGATTTTTAAAGTTAAATCCATGGATTTTAAAGCTCTTTCAAGTTTGAAAAGCTTAAATTAGTTCATTTCCTTTGATCTTATAAATTTATTTTGTGTTTTTATTTCACGTTTAGATGGCACCTAAATCTAAGCGAGGAAAGGAATGAGAAAATTTTGATTGTCGCAAGTTTGCCACTGCTGCAGCACATTTTCATTACAACGATTTTGCTACGACAAGAAAGTTTATCTCGGAACAAAGTTTTTATAATCCTGGAGGAAGGATTGAAGATATGATCATTGCACTGAATTGACAACGATTCTGCTACTTTACTGTTGTTGCTATTATCCATGTCGTCAGGGAGTTTTATGCAAATTACTTGGATGCCGAAAATTTTGAGATCTTCGTGAGAGGAGTTGGAGAAGGATTTACTTCAGAGAGAATCAACATTTTCTATAACCTGCTACCGAACATCGAGTGCTATTACTTTGGATTTTCTCTATCTGAGGGAGATTTAGAGATTATTATTTCTTATTTGACTGATGGTACTGGAGCTTGGAAGATCCAGAACGAAAAACGGGTAAATTTTTCATCTTCTAAGCTAAATGGTGTTTCTAAGGCATGATATTGTTTTATTTCTATTCACCTCCTTCCATCCAACCATTTGAGTGAGGTTACCAAGGACAGAGCTATCCTCAACTACTACATACAGGAGAGGAAGCCGATTGATGTCGGGAGTATTATTTATGATTCTGTAGAAGCCACTGCTCGTTCTAGCACTTCTGTGGGATTGGGATTCCCATCTCTTATATATTCTTTGTGTGAAAATGTTGGAGTTGTTGCTGAGCTTTCAAAGGAAAAGCTCAAGTCTACGTAGCCCATTGGATGAGACAGTGTCAGTATCTATGTCGACTCTGAGGTAAGAGTTCTACCGCACCTTCTAGTTTATTACGTACTTATGGTAAAACTTCATTTCTGGACCCTCTACTTCTGCTGCTGAGCCACCATCTCTGTGTGAAAGTGTTGGAGTTGTTCTTGAAGGTTAACCCGACATAGTTTATCTCATAAATCCTATTACTAACCAGTCATAGCATTTCTCCCTCGTAATTGCATCATCCTACAGGTTTGTCCCTATTCTTATAGACTAATGTGGTTAACTTAGTTGATTCCATCTTAATATCTCTCAAGACTTATAATTCACAATAGATTTTAACACATCACATGACCAAAATGAGGTGTAAATAAAGTTCAGAAAGTAAACCATTGCTAGAAAATAATTTGGATCAAAGAGAACTTCTACATCAAGTCATCTTACTTACCCATTCCGATGAAGAAATAATAAAACTACTCACTATTCATGCTTGTACACACCAACATATGCATTTGATTAAAAAGAAATATCAAAGTACAACAATCTTACAATTAAAAGATTACACAAAATAAAACAAATCTTCTTCATAAATATAGAGCAAATGAAGTACAAGCACTTATCACTCAAAACCTATCATTCCTTCTATCTTCTGCTACTTGTGACAATCTATCAGAATCTTTCTTCACTGCGGAGGAGAAGAAAAATTTGGAATGAAATATAACAGAAGCTAAAAGCATCAAAAACCCTCATTCAATTATTCTTCTCGAACTTAATAATAAATCCCCCATGATGGCCACTATTCCCCCATGATCTGGAAGTCCGAACTGGTGCAACTTCTAAATTTAGTTTGGGTACCTATGCGCTTAGGGTCTGGTGCCTAAGCGTCAGGCTCACTACCTGGGAACTGTCAGTATGACACCTAAGCACCCAAATGTGTGACGTCTTGGCTCCAGTATCATGGAGCCTAAGCGCCAAGGGGTTGGCGCCATGCTCTCGAGTTGGGTATTATTTTTGAACAGGTTCTCATGCCTAGACGCCAATTGTCAAGCGCCTAGGCGCCAATTATCAGGCTCTTTGGCGCCCAACGGCTGATCTTTTTTCCAATTTCCCTTAAATTTAATTTTGATTCATGTGATTCATTACCTACTGTAATCTACAAAATAAAGATAAAACCTTTCCTCAAAAGTGCAATTTCATTAATTAAATTATATAAATTCAAGTAACATTAGTTACTACATTTTCAATCTATCAAAATGCCCAAAACTTAAGAGTTACTTGTCCCAGAGTAGCAACAAATATTAAATATTTGATTTTGTTAAGCCTAATAGAAATGAGTTTTCATATGTGACTACTTACTATCTAAATTTAAATGATACATAATTAGCTAACATAATTTCTCTATTTAATTATTCCATCCCATGTGCTTCAAGAAGCTTTTAACTCTTCAAATTTTATATAATTTCATATTCATTTCAAGGGAATTAATAAATGATAAACTAATAAAAATTTGATGCCAAATTTTAAGAATATAGATCTCCATTAGGCATTTAACTAATAATTCATAATATATAAGGATTGTTCTGGGTTATTAAATTAAAAGAAATACTTACTAAAACCAATTTTTATTAAGGCTTCTTCTCAAGTTTCCCCTATATATATAAAACTTCATTTTTTTTAAAGGTTGAATATTTCAATCCCTCTCATAATTTCTTTTTTTTTTATTAACATTCAATAGGATTACTATATCTAGATTAGCCTTTTAATGATTTTGAATTCTACAACAATTTCACTAAATTAAAATACTCTAACATCACATTTCTATTTAAAATTTACCAAGTATGAGTTATTAACATAAAATCAAAATTATATGGAGACTATATTCTTATAAAAATACACATCTAAGTGTAACTAACTAATGCGTCTCCGGTGTGTGCTATTTTGTTTGCTTGTTTTATGTTCGTAAGTACAATCACACACTATAGGTTCTATGCAAGTGCACGTATCGTTCAAGTAATACATGGCTCTAGTGGAGTCCTGTCTATCGATCCCACAGGGAAGCGAGGTAAAAGGACCTTAGTCGAATTTAGGTATACTACTATCATGCTTAAGTTTGGAAGCTCGATTTAAGTGGTTTTTCTAACAAATAATTCTAAGGGTAAGTCTTAAGTTTAAAACAACTAATAAATACTCCTAATGGATAATATTAATAATATGAATTGGTTTGGAGAATTTTGAGTTGTTACTATTCTTATATAGTGAATTGGATTATGTTTAAGAACGAGATACGTTAAATATTGTATGAGCAAAAATAGGAGCAATCATATTCTATACCCTCTTCTGAGTGCTATAAAGAACATTGGATAATCCTAGACTTAGTCCCTAAATCCGTGGTTAGGTTGGGAGGATACTAGCTCTCACTCCAGAGCTCCCACTTCTCTTTGCCTGAAAGCTAACTCTCACTTTAGTTTCCAAACACAAGGACCAAATTGGGGATTCTAGTCTGTCACCCTAAAATCTCAAATTCTACGCCTAATAAACCATATTTCTTTATTTATTTGCACCCACCCCCATGAACTACATCACTCATTTATGGACATTGAATGTGGTTCCACTTTGTTGAGAATTATACTGCCCTCCCGGATCTTAATGCAATTACAACAAATTTTAACACTACAATGGGCCTTTATTGTAATCTAAATGAAGTGTCAGTAAAAACCATCACATTTATAATTAAAATGTTCTAGCTTGCTTCTCAATATCCTAAACATGAATCCTACTCATTCCAAAAGAAATGTAAAAGGAAAATAATGTCATAATCTTCTCATGCCACTATTTCCAAATAAGAAGAAATAATAAGAGAAATACATCACAAAACACGAAGAAAATATAATGAAAAACTTCATTACATCAAAGCAAATCCACTAGAAAAGTGTTTACAAAATCATAATATAATGAAGAACACAATCCTTAACTTTTTCCTCTTGAAAGAAAAATGAAGATCTCTCCCACAAAGTCTCCCTCTGATCCATGCAATGTAAGAACATTCCCTTACAGATTCTCTCAAAATCCCCTCACGAATCTTTCAGAAAGGTAGAAATCTACATTTCTACTCATATTCTAAGATCTCTAAACATTCTCCATGTTTTCCTAACATTCCTCTCTTTTTCCTAACATCAAATCACTCTTTTAAAGTGCAGGGATGAATTTCCAAGAGATTGCTCAAGCACCCTTCCAAAAATCATCCAAATACATTGAATCTTGCCTATAACCGCCCAAAATCGAGTCCAACCTGTCTCGAGCATCGTCGGCCCTATTTTGGGCACTGTCGGTGCCATATTTTTGTCATTCTCTGGATTTGGACGCCTTTGGCGCCGGTCTACAGCAGCCCTACCGTTTGGCTCCATTTTGCCCTGTTCCAGTTGCTTTGCGTTCCTAACAATAAACCTACCAAATAATCATGAAAACAACATTTTTTTAAAGTGTAATTTCATTCAAAAATATGTGAGAAGCGTAAAAGAGATTCAGCATAGAAAAACATATCGAAATGTGTCGGGCCAAAATTTTCTTTCTTGCTCGTTTTTGCTCCAAATTGCACCATTTTTGCTTCTTTTTCTCCAAAAGTCCATTTCTTGTAAATAAAATCAAAAACATGCAAAATAAATTCCTTTAAATTTCAATATTATTAAAATTAAGCATAAAATATATATGAAAAATTAAGTATTTTTTAGGCGTGTCACTAACTATGTAAATAACAGTCTTTTTGAAATTAAATATGTTAATTACATAAAAATTTGTTAAATTTCAAAAAGCAATTTGCACACTTTCAATTTAATTCAAATGGAATTTAACTATTTTTCCTCTTTTTTTAATGATTTTTATAGTCTTGAATTCATACTCATCTTCCTAATGTCAACAAGTAAAGATTATTACTTTGTTTACAAAGGGCAAATAATCTGAACATGACATAAATTTTCCCCCTCTAAAATTTTCTTATAATCTTACAGAAAATTAAACATCATATAAGACATAAGAATTAAAAACTCTAATAGTCCCTAACACATATTCCAACCAACATGTTGACCTCATTTTTACAATGGGTCAATACCTTTTTATCCAAAATGACAATTTTGGTCAAAATGGTCAATCCAAACCCAATGACCAACCCTGTTGACCCCACAGGTCTACCTCTTGGCCCAAAATGACAATCTTGGTTAAAATGGTCAATCCAGACCCTATGACCAACCATGTTGACCCCACAGGTCAACCTTTTGACCCAAAATGATAATTTTAGTCAAAATGGTCAATCCTGACCCAATGACCAACCCTGTTAACCCCACAGGTCAACCTTTTGACCCAAAATGATAATTTTGGTCAAAATGGTCAATCCTAACCCAATGACCGACCCTGTTGACCCCACAGGTCAACATTTTGACCCAAAATGACAATCTTGGTTAAAATGATCAATCCTGACCCAATGACCAACCCTGTTGACCCCACAGGTCAACCTTTTAACCTAAAATGACAATTTTGGTTAAAATGGTCAATCTAGACCCATTGACCAACCCTGTTGACCCCACAGGTTAACCTTTTTACCTAAAATGACAATTTTGGTCAAAATGGTCAATCCAGACCCTATGACCAACCCTGTTGACCCCACAGGTTAACCTTTTGACCCAAAATGACAATTTTGGTCAAAATGGTCAATCCTGATCCAATGACCAACCCTGTTAACCCCATAGGTCAACCTTTTGACCCAAAATGACAATTTTGGTCAAAATGGTCAATCCAGATCCAATGACCAACACTGTTGACCCCATAGGCCAACCTTTTGACTTAAAATGACAATTTTGGTCAAAATGGTCAATTCAGACCCAATGACCAACACTTTTGACCCCATATGTCAACCTTTTGACCTAAAATGATAATTTGGGTCAAAATGGTCAATCCAGACCCTATGACCAATCCTGTTGACCACATAGATCAACCTTTTGACTTAAAATGATAATTTTGATCAAAATAACCAATCTAGATCCAATCACCAACCTTATTAACCTGATGGGTCAACACATGACCTAAAAAGTCAATTTTAGTTAAAATGATAAATTTTTGATCAAATAACCGATGACATGTTTAAAACCCCATAATAGCGAAAATTAATCAAATTAATTTCAAAAATTATTTTGATTAATTAAATTGACTAATAATTTAATTTTCAATATTTTAATTAATCAAATGATATGATTAATTAAAATGAAGATTAAATTAAAAGTCATAAAATGACAAAATTAATCAAATAATTGATCTCAAAATTATTTTGATTAATGAATTAATTTTAAAATTTTAATTAATGACCTAATTAATTAAAATGAAAAATTACATTCAAAATCCATAAGATCACAAAATCCACAAATTGATTAAAAATAATGGAATTAATCAAATAATTGATTCCAAAATTATTTTTAATTAATTAATTGACCAATAATTTAATTTTCATGTTTTAATTAATGAGTTAATTAATTAAAGTGAAAATTAAATTGAAAAGTCATGAAAAGAGACAAAAATCAATTTTAATGACATGGATATTAATCAAATAATTAATTTGGAATTATTTCCAATTAATTAATGATTAATAAAATAATTTCCAATATTTAAATAATGACGTAATTAATTAACTATGGAAATTAAAATGAAAAGGGCATAAAATGGAATTTTAACCCATGAAACCATGATTTTCAAAATTTCAAATCTCTTTATTACATCATAAATGACCTCATCCATGGGTTATTCATGACTCATAGGACTTATTAGGTGTAGGTTAACACATTAAAATAACCTATAACCTATCATTTTAACCATGGTTAAAGAAGGTAATCATGAGAGGAAATGAGGTGTCATCTTCTCATGAAATTAAAATTTGAGGTGGCTCATCCTCATGAACTCACCAATAAAAATTAGACACCAATTAAACCCACATGAGTAACATACTTAACCATGGTTATAACCAAATTTTAAGAATTTTGCATGAGAAAAATAATGTGTCGCCTTCTCATCTAAACCTTAAATTACATGTTGGAAGGGGGAGGGCTCACTCTCATGACTCATCCTTCACCTCTTAGATCACCCAATGGAGAGGAGACAAGAGGCTAACTCATCCCACACCTTGGTTGAGAGCCATCATGGCTAAGGCTTGCATGAGATGAGTAAGAGTCTTGTGTGTCACCATTTCCTCAAATAGAGCAAATCACCTTGAATGCCATCTAGGGGAGGTGGATTCAACAAGATTTGTCTAGCCAAATCCACCTCACAATGGACCCAATGGGGGCAAGACAAGAGCCCAACTCCAAATCCTCACCATAGTTAAACCTATGAGGCCTAGGATAGGACTATCATTAGCCTAGCCTAAAAACTATCCTAAAATAATAATAGGAGAGTTAAAACCTTCCCCAAGTGAATTGAAATGAGTTAAAGCCAGCCATGAACTCCCCATGGCTATAAATAAGCCATACTTGAGCTTATGTGAAGAAAGAGAGAAGAGGAAATAGCGGCCCATACCTTGCTGAAATCCTCTGACCCTCAACATGAAAAATCTTGCTTAAGACCCAAATAGCAAGACCCAACCAAGATTTGACCAAATTGGCCACCTGATCGAGCCAATTTGATTAAACCGAGCCCAGATTTCAAATTAGCCACTTTCTCAAAATTCTCCTCCAAGGCTAGCTATAAAACCAAATTGGAGCGAGCAAAGATCTTCCTTGGGAGTCCTAGAAGCCGACCATAAGGTACGATCGAAGCTTGATACACTTATGGCCAAGGTATGGAATTATTTTCCCCAAAATAATTCATGTTTTTGAAATATCATAGGTTTTACTATCCCAAAAATGTATCATCACCGTATAGATACAATCTATAAGTCTAGATGATTCCACAGGATAAAAAATCACTCAATTCCGTTGAGAAATGAGTGAGATATTGACCCTATAAGTTGGACGGTTCAGGAATTTTCTAAATTATCTGAATTAATCCAGCCGTCTCATCCCGTGTTTCGGAACAGACAACACGGATCAAACAGCGCCGTGCTTGCTATACGGATCCGCACAGCGGATCTTCCCGCCCATCGATTGTACGAGGACACGTGGCGACCTCTGGTAATTCTAGAGCTATCTTAATTCCAAACAACCTTAAAATAATCAAAAATTCATATCTTTTTGCACAGACCTCTTAAAAATAAAATAAAAATACCTCTGGAAATCTCTTGAAGAGGAGAAAATTATGAGACCAAAATCATAATTTTATTCTCAGTATTTAATTTTTAATTAATTAAATACTCTCTGGAGTATTTTAATTATTAAAAATTATTTACAAGTGAAAAAAATATGAAATTTTTAGGGAATAACCTTTAAGTCCTTAGGCACATCTTCTGATTTTTCTAAGGCTAGGATAACTCTTTAGGATGTGATTTCCTAATTTCCATGATATTTTGTAATTATTTTCAGAAATAATTACAAAATTAGGAAAATTAGAAAATTTAAATGTAAAATGATTGAGAACTTTAGGACAACAGAGAAAAATCCTAAAACAACAATTCTCAAGTCATCAAAACAATCTAAAAGACATTTTGAAATAAGGTTAAGATTTATTAATTTTAAAATTAATAATTCAAAAGCTTCTCTTCACATATTTAATCTGTCTCATCATGGATTAAGCAAGTGATGAATCCAACTCAAATCAAACAATAATTAGGTTTAAAGACAACTTAAACCTAGCTAAACTATTAAACCTTAGGGTTTAAGACAAAAATCAAACTCTTTTAATTAAGTTTAAGGACATATTAAACTTAATTAACCCATTAAACCTTACCTAAAGTAGGTTTAATACAAAAATTAATCTTTTAATTAAGTTTAAGGACATATTAGACTTAATTATCAAAAATAAAACTTCTAATTAAGTTTAAGGACATATTAAACTTTATTAACCAAAATTAAATCTTTAATTAAGTTTAAGGGCATATTAAACTTAATTAACCCATTAAACCTTACCTAAATTAGGTTTAATACAAAAATTAATCCTTTAATTAAGTTTAAGGACATATTAGACTTAATTATCAAAAATAAAACTTCTAATTAAGTTTAAGGACATATTAAACTTAATTAATCCAACATCAAAATCTTTAATTAAGTTTAAGGACATATTAAACTTAATTAACCCATTAAACCTTACCTAAATTAGGTTTAATACAAAAATCAAATCTTTAATTAAGTTTAAGGACATATTAAACTTAATTAACCCATTAAACTTACCTAAATTAAGTTTAATACAAAAATTAATCCTTTAATTAAGTTTAAGGACATATTAGACTTAATTATCAAAAATAAAACTTCTAATTAAGTTTAAGGACATATTAAACTTAATTAATCCAACATTAAAATCTTTAATTAAGTTTAAGAACATATTAAACTTAATTAACCTATTAAACCTTACCTAAATTAGGTTTAATACAAAAATCAAATCTTTAATTAAGTTTAAGGACATATTAAACTTAATTAACCTATTAAACCTTACCTAAATTAGGTTTAATACAAAAATCAAACTCTTTAATTAAGTTTAAGGACATATTAGACTTAATTAATCAAAATCAAACCTTTTAATTAAGTTTAAGGACATATTAAACTTCATTAACCAAAATCAAAACTCTTTAATTAAGTTTAAAGACATATTATTAATTAAAATCATAACTCTTTAATTAAGTTTAAGGACATATTAAACTTAATTAACCCATTGAACCTTAGGGTTTAATTCAAAATCAAATCTTTAATTAAGTTTAAGGACATATTAAACTTAATTAACCCATTAAACCTTAACTAAATTAGGTTTAATACAAATCAAACCTTTAATTTAGTTTAAGGACATATTAAACTTAATTAACCTCCTTAAACATTAGGTTTAAGGCAAACACAAACCCTAATTAGGTCTAACCAATTATTCCTAATTAAACCATTAATACTTAACTAACAAAGGTTTAATCAAACATAAACCCTAATTAGGTCCAACCCATTATACCTAATTAAACCATTAAACCTTAACTAACTAAGGTTTAATCAAACATAAACCCTAATTAGGTCTAATCCATTAGACCTAATTAAACCATTAAACCTTAACTAACTAAGGTTTAATCGAACATAAACCACTAATTAGGTCCAATTAGACCTAATTAAACCATTAAACCTTAACTAACTAAGGTTTAATCAAACATAAACCCTAATTAGAGTCTAATCCATTAGACTCCAATTAAACCATTAAACATTAAATAACTAAGGTTTAATCAAACATAAACCCTAATTAGGTCTAACCCATTAGACCTAATTAAACCATTAAACCTTAACTAACTAAGGTTTAATCAAACATAAACCATAATAAATCTAACTCATTAGACCTAATTAAACTATTAAACCTTAACTAACTAAGGTTTAATCAAACCTAAACCCTAATTAGGTTTAACCCATTAGACCTAATTAAATCATTAAGCCTTAACTAACTAAGGTTTAACCAAACCCAAACCTAAGTCCAGGTTCGACTCGACTTGAACCTAACTTAACCAAAGTCCAAATCATAACTTAAGTTCAACCCATATTGAACTTAAGTCGACCCTAAGCCTAGGTTCAACCTAATATAAACCTAACTTAACCTAAGTCCAAACCTTAACTTAAGTTCAACCCATTTTGAACTTAAGTCAACCTTAAACCTAGGTTCAACCTATCTTAAACCTAACTTAACCTAAATTTAAACCTTAACTTAAGTTCAACCCATATTGAACTTAAGTCAACCTTAAATCTAGATTCAACCTAACTTGAACCTAACTTAACCAAACCACATTTAGGTTTAACCCGACATGAACCTAAATCAAACTCGAACCTAACTTAAGTCTAACCTATATTAGACTTAAGTCAAATCATATTTAGGTTCAACCCGGCATGAACCTAAATCAAACCCGAACCTAACTTAAGTCTAACCCATATTAGACTTAAGTCAAACTGAACTTAGGTTCAACCCGACATGGACTTAAATTAAACCTAAACCTAACTCAAGTCTAACTCACATTAGACTTAAGTCAAACTATACTTAAGATTCAACCTGACATGAACTTAAGTCTAACCCAAATCCTACATAAACTTTAATTAAGTCCGTCACATTAGGCCTAATTAAATCATTAAACCTTAATCAATTAAGGTTTAAATAAACACAAACCATGATTAAGTCTAAAAAAATTTTGGACAAATCAAATTAGATTTAATTAAAACTTAAGCCTTACCTAAAAAGGACTCAGATGATCTATAAATTCTAATTAAGTCTAATTTATTAGACTTAATTAACCTTTAAGTCCTATTTAAATAAGGTTTAAAACTTAATTAGGTCTATTCTGATTAAACCAAACCTTTTAACCTAAGTTCAGACAGACATGAACTCAAGTTAATTAGATTCAATCAACATTGAATTTATCTTAGGTTCAACCAGACATGAACCCAAGTTAATTCAATCAATATTGAATCTAACTTTAAACCTTTTAACTTAAGTTCAGACAAACATGGACTCAAGTTAATTAGATTCAATCAACATTGAATTTAACTTAGGTTCAACTAGACATGAACCCAAGTTAATTCAATCAATATTGAATCTAACTCCAAACTTTTTAACTTAAGTTCAAACAGACATGAACTCAAGTTAATTAGATTCAATCAACATTGAATTTAACTTAGGTTCAAACATACATGAACCCAAGTTAATTCAATCAATATTGAATCTAACTTTAATCTTTTTAACTTAAGTTCAAATAAACATGAACTCAAGTTCAACATAAGTTCAGACATATATGAACTCAAGTTAATTAGATTCAATCAACATTGAATTTAACTTAGGTTCAACCAGACATGAACCCAAGTTAATTCAATCAATATTGAATCTAACTTTAAACCTTTTAACTTAAGTTCAGACAAATATGGACTCAAGTTAATTAGATTCAATCAACATTGAATTTAACTTAGTTTCAACCAGACATGAACCCAAGTTAATTCAACCAATATTTAATCTAACTCCAAACTTTTTAACTTAAGTTTAAACAGACATGAACTTAAGTTAATTAGATTCAATCAACATTAAATTTAACTTAGATTCAAACAGACATGAATCCAAGTTAATTCAATCAATATTGAATCTAACTTTAATCCTTTTAACTTAAGTTCAAACAGACATGAACTCAAGTTAATTCAACTTAAGATCAAACAAACATGAACTCAAGATTTAAGCTTAAATTTTAAACTAAAATCGACATAATCGACATAAATTTGACATTTCAAACAAAAATCGGCAAAGCCGACATAAATTCAATATTTCAAACATAACTGACATAAAATCGACATTTTAAACCAAAATTGACATAACCAACATAAAATCGACATTCTAAACTAAAATCGACAAAATCGATATAAATTTGACATTCCAAACATTTAATCGACAAAATCGATATAAATTTGACATTCCAAACATTTAATCGACATAATAGACATAAATTTGTCATTCCAAACATTAAATCAAAATAAATTTGACATTCCAAACCTTTAATCGAGAAAATCGACATAAATTTGTCATTTAAAAAAAAATCGACATAATCGATATAAATCCAACATTCCAAACGAAACTCAATAAATTCGACATTTCAAATGAAATTATTCAACATTAATCAACATTCCCAAACACAAACTGACATTAATCGACATTTTAAACCAAATTAAACAATCATCGACATTAAATGACATTTCAAACCAAATTAAACAATCAGCGACATTAAATGACATTAAATGACATTAATCGACATTTCAAACCAAACTCAATATATCTCGACATAAAACGACATAATTCTTAAAGTTTGACCCATATTGAACTTAACTCGATATAAAATTAAAAATCGACAATCCAACCCAAATCAATATTCAAGACAAATAAAAATTTAAACATAAGCTGACATAAACCTAAATCGACATTTCAACCAAACTCGGATATCCGATAACTCTTGATCAATAGACACTTTGACCAGGTAGTCTAAATATCTTGATATGACATTGTTTCTAACTTTATTTTCCTTGCAGGATGAAGACATGAAGTTTCGTTTAGATTTTCTTTGCATGTTATAGGGTGTGCTAACTCTGTTTTGCAAGACGTCGACGACGGAACATTTACAACAAAATCATGACTTTAGGATAGCCAAAAAACATAAACTTTCTATAAACAACAAAATTAAAAAGACATGATAACAAAGAAAACTTGACTTTTAGGTTTGCCACGAAATCTGAAATAAAACGACAAAATCATTAACATTGACATCGACATAACATCAACATTAACAAAAACATACGATGACATTTCTATACCACAATAAAATGATGACATGGCACTAAACCAAAACAAATACATAACAAAATGACATGACAAAACTAAAATTTAGAACAAAAGGGAATCATAAATAAAATAACAAAAATAAATAAGTAATTATATTTTCTTGACATCATTGAAGATATCTCATGACATAATAACGACATAGGAGATAAAATATCTCATAACAAATCGAGATATTAATCATGACATCTTATGAAATTACGACATCACATAAAATGACATGACATTATGATTCACATTAAGACACGACATAAAATGACATGACATTACGACATCACATTATGACATAACACGACATACAAACTACGACATCCCGACATGACATATAACATGATATACAAAATGACAAAAATGACATTACAAAATAAAACACCACAAAGAAACGACATACACCCAACATAAACAAAACTTTCTGGTAGTATCGATTCTTCAGAAACACACTGCCACGACAACACTTACACTTTTTCAAGGATAAATGTTAACCTTAATCGGGAGTTTTCCTAGGCAATATTAATTGCTCAGGATGTAATTAACTATAGGAGCTTGCTCCTATAGGAGATTAAAGAACTCAGGATAGGTATTTCACCTATAAGATCTCTCTGGTTACCCAAGATCTTCATGTGATTTTCTTATACAAAAACTTCAGTAATCACACAATCTGAAGGTTATTCTATGAGAATATCATTCGATCTCTTTTTCTCTCAATCTCTATCATGATTAATCCTTCTTCAATTTCTCCAAAAACTTCTGACAAAAAGTCTAAGTAGAATAAGAATTAGGGTAATGGATAGAGAAAGAGAGTGGCGACTCCTTGACATTGACATGACACGGGAATTGACGGCGACGATATGCGACCCATATATTTCATCGCCATCACAACAATCCAACAATATGAATATAACAAGAATTATAAATAATACAATATCATAATAAATTACATTTCACCAAGGAGCCCAAATTAGGTACATCGGGGAATATTAAAGAAAATAACTATATAGAAAGAAAATGTCCAATCCACAGTATTACACATCATAGAAGTAAAACAAAACATCAAATTAACAAAAATACTATTACAAGTAGTAGCTGCAGATAAGACAAGTAGCAGTCACATCCATGAATCAGTCGAATCACTCATCCCGATCATCATCATCATCATCATCTTCTTCTTCTTCTTTTTCTTCTTCCTCTTCCTCTTCCTCTTCCTCTTATTCTTCTTCTTCTTCTTCTTCTTCTTCTTCCTCTTCCTCTTCTTCATTAAGATTCTCCTCCATGGGCTATCGGGTATTCCATAAGGCACATATGGAGAGTATAAGAGAAATCAATTGGACTCCCACCTCCAATCCACCAATTCCTCTATACATCTCTAGCTGAGAAGCTTAGGAACTAGCCATCTGATCGATTTGGCTTTTATTCTACCAATCCATGTGTGACACTCAGTTTGATAGATCAAAAATCTTCTGCTACATGATAAAGATGTCATTCTCTAGCCTCTCCAATCTCTCTATTATAGAGTCTATCGAAGTAAAAGGTTGATCACCGAATATTTATGCTTACGATTTAGATAGGAAATTTATGATTTATAATATGGGATACTATGCAAGTATACGTATCATTTATCAAGTAATATAGAACTTTCTGATTAAGCTCCGAGATATCGAACCCACAGGGAAATGTCTAAAACTTTAAAGAAATAAGAAAAAAATAACTTTTTACTTTTTCAATTGATTTTTGTAAGTATGTTTTAAGGTATTAATTTTGAAAAGTTGTTTTTGATATTTTTAGTAAAAAGTTAAGCAGGAAATTAAAATTATCAATATTCTAAACACGATATAAAATCTATAAGAATTAAATATCTTTTTCCTTCTTCAATGAATTAGTAATAATTATGGATATTTATGTTGTGGAAGTATTTAAATGTATTGTGCCAAATAGGAGCAATTATATTTTTACCCTTACTTGGTTCTATAAAAAAAATTGGTTAATTTGAAATTTTGAAATTTTGTAGATGGGTTAGGCAGGGAAGATACCAGCTCTCACTCAAGAGTTCCCTCTATTCCCTCCACCTGGAAATTAAGTACAAGGAATTGAATTATCACAATTTCTTCTAGCATTAAATACTTATACTTTCCACAACATACTTCCATAATTTAATTACTTTATCATATAAGAAAGAAAAAGATAAAGTAAACTACTCAAATTTCATGAAAAAAACACAAACACAACTTGATTTGAAAGAATAAACCATAATGAAAACACAACAATATTACTTAAAAATAAAGTGTAAAAACAATGATAAATACTTATCTAAAAATCCTCTCCACAAGACTCTAAAAATTCCTTTGGAATTTTGCTTTCCATATTACAACTCTACAGAGATTGGTGCCCAACTCTAATGACTCTAATAAAAACTGTAAACTTCAATAAAAACTAGATACAATGATGAAAGAAAATTGGTGAGAAGAAGGCTTCACACCAACCCTTTTTCCTTTCTTACTCTCTACTCTCTACTAACAACTATATAACAGAAGAACTCCAAAACCCCTAACTCTTAACACACTTTCAACACACAAACAACAACAACCACTTGCAAATTATGAGGCTTCATTTTTATAATTTTCCAAAAGGTGCCTTGGTGTCTCTTCAAATCATGTCCAGATTCAATGTATCCACCAAAAGATGCATCCCTTCAATCACATTTGCCGTCCAAAGGAAGTTAAGGAAGTCACCACCAAAAGTTCCTTCAAACACCCCTTGAAAATGACACCAAATTTGATTTTAATTCGATTTTTAACTGTGGCGCTTAAGCGTCGGCACTTTGACGCTTAAGGGCCAGAGGACAAATTTCTCAAACTTCATAATTTTTCTCCAAATTTGATCATTTTTCTCTCCTTTCATCATAATTAATCATTTTCATCATACCTGTAAGAAAAAACACAAAATACCTTCCATTAAAGTGCAATATCATCGAAAATATGTATAAAAATGTGCATAAAAGCACTGTATATTTTAGGTGTATCAAAGGTTAGGGTCTAGAAGAAAAAATGGAAGGTTGGGAAGAGCTCCTACCTTGCCTAAACATTGCATGTTTCCTATGAATCCCAACATTTTATTTTGAAATGAGCTATAGGTGATGAAGCTGCTCCTCCCAACTCTCATAGGAAACACCAAAATTTTGGTAAAGGGTGAATGCAGTAGATGGGTGGCCAAGACAAATAGTGGATCTACCTTTGTTTATATTAAGAATAGAATGGTGGATGAAGGATCATATATCTATAGATTTTAAAGTTTGGATCCAAAAATTAATAAAAAAGCACTATCCCTAGTAACTTCGCTCAGAATGGTGGAGGGGAGCAGCTTGATAGAAATGAAATAGTGTCAAGCTTTTGACATGGCATTTAGAGCCAAGGAAGAGATATTAATTTTTATGCTTGATAGATTCAATTGTTTCAAGCTTATTCCTCACTTTCTACGCCCCCTACCGTTAGTTAGGTATTTAATGATTTCATTGAAGTTGGAATCAACAGGAGAAAAAGTATAATAAAATCTATCAAGGAAGTTTCTCATAGAATTTAATGCATTAATATTAGATGAAGAGAAATCCACTTGCTTCCTTCTAACATATACTGAATCATTGGAAGCTTTAATAAAATTAGAATAAAATTCTTGCATAACAGGAATTACTACAACAATTGTATGAAAACATAGATTCATCCAATTCCTTCTACCTATCATGCTCTCTTCCCTCCCTCTAGAAGACAAAAATCCTCTATCTAGAATGAGTTTCTTCAATACCAAGAAGTCATTATATTGTTCTTGCACATTGGAACTAAAAAACTTTTGTTATTGAAAGATGATTTGGATTTTTCCTGTTAGTTTTCGGCATCATCGATGGGAGGAGGAGAAATTCAACAAGCAATGAATAAAGAAAGTAATTTCATAATAAAATGCTAGTTTGAAACAATTAAATCAAGGCTTAGTTCAAGATCTCAAGCTAAAAAAATCAAGAACCCAAGTCACTCATGATTGAAACTTAAGATCCAAAAAATAGTGATCGAAAATAGAGGAAACAAAGTGAAAAGAACATTATGTACCTTAGAGTTGCTAGATCTCCCTTTGGTATCCCCTGGATCACAAAAATTTTGAGAGATTTGGGAAGCTCTAAATTGCTCTACCGGTTGAAGAAGACGACACGGGAGAAATTTTGGAGGAAATGAGCTGTGAAGTGACCTAGTTTTCTCATATACTAGTCTTGGCACCAAAACGCCTGATTGTTGGTGCCTAAGAGCTAGGGCAATTCTTCTAATTAAGGGAGACAACACCTAAATGTCGTTACAGTAACGCCTAAGCGCTATCTACCTGAGATGGTGGCGCCTAAGAGTCCAAAGGGGTAGTGCCTACAAGCCCAAACACACATTCAAATGCACTGTGGCACCCAAGTGCTGCGATAGTGCTACATGAGCGTCCAACTTAATTTAGCCCAATTCACTTCAATCACTTACAACATTCCTCAAATCATACCTACATAATCAAATTA
Source organism: Papilionanthe hookeriana x Papilionanthe teres (assembly GCA_022702705.1). Classification (NCBI taxonomy): domain Eukaryota; kingdom Viridiplantae; phylum Streptophyta; class Magnoliopsida; order Asparagales; family Orchidaceae; genus Papilionanthe; species Papilionanthe hookeriana x Papilionanthe teres. The sequence continues at coordinate 26,065,341 of CM040434.1, forward strand.
AATCACACAAACACACTTACAAGAAAATAAACTCACATTAAACCAATAAAACACATAAATAAACTTGGGTTACCTCTCAATAAATGCTTAGTTTAATGTCCTTAGCTTGACAATGCCAAATGTTTTTATCAGGTTACCCGGTGTCACTACCTCCCTAACTCTAAGTCAATCTCCACCAAATATTCTTTAAGCCTTTGTCCATTAACTTTTCACTTTTTTGATTAGTAATATCTACAGCACGAAAAAGATAAGCTTTAACTACTGTAAATGGTCCTGACCACTTAAATATAAGTTGTCCAGGAAATAATTTTAAATATTTTATTGCACAATAATATCTCATATTCAAGCTTAAAATTCCTTCGAAGAATCTTTTGATCATGTCATTTCTTCATATTTTCCTTATATATTTTAGCATTTTCATACGAATTCTCTTTATTCTCATCCAATTCATTAAGTTGTATTAATCATTTTTCTCCAGCATCCTTCATATTATAATATTTTTTTTACAACCCAATATGCCTTATGTTCTAATTTAATGGGCAGATGACATGTTTTATCAAATATAAGCCTATATGGAGGCATTCTAATAGATTTTCAATAATTAATCCTATAAGCTCATAAGCATCATCTAATCTTACTACCTAATCCTTCTTGTTAAGGTTAACTGTCTCCTTCAGAATTCTTTTTATCTCCCTATTAGATACTTCAGCCAATCTGCTTGTCTGGGAGTGATTGTTGTGGATGTTCTATGATTAATTCCATACTTCCCAACTAAAGACTCAATCTTTTATTTCTAACGTGGCTCCCTCCATTACTAATTATAACCCTGGGCATACCATATCTACAAAATATGCTTTTCTTCAAAAACTTTGATACACTTTGAGTTTCGTAATTAGGTAGAGCTACAACCTCTATACACTTTGAGTTATAATCAATAGATACCAAAATATATAGGTTTCTAGATGATGGTATAAAGGGTCCCATGAAATCTAAACCTCAAATATCGAAAATTTCAATTTCAATCTTAAATTTTAAGGGAATTCATCTCTCTTGGAAATATTGTTTACTCTTTAGCTTCAATTAAAAATCTTAATATACTTGTTCACATCCTTAAATAGAGTAGGTCAATAGAATCCTGATTTTAGAATCTTAGATGCCCTCCATATTCAAAATCATGGCATTTCTAAAAAACATCATGGATCTCTTCTATGGATAAACATCTTTTAATCACCTTGTTTCTACATTTCCTATAAAGATTTTGGTCATCGCAAAAATAGTATCCAGCATCATGAATAAATTTCTTTCTTTGATGATATGACAGATCATAGGGTAAAATATCACTAACTATATAGTTCACTATGTCCGCATACAATAGAGTATTCCAATCAGATACACCAAAAAGTTTCTCATCGAGAAAATTTCATTTATATCTTCATCAAGAATGTAAAGTATTCATGTGGCCAAGTCTAAATAAATAGTTCACAATTTGATTATAAAACCCTTTTTTATCTACTAATTTGATATAAAATTCTTATAGCAATAGGACCCACCTGATCAATCATGATTTTACGTCCTTTTTAGACAATACATATCGAATCGCTAAAATGGTCGGTATACACAGTACACGTAGGCTCAAACAAATATGATCTGAATTTTTCAATGCAAATAATATAGCTAGAATCTATTTTTCAATGGTATTTTAGTTAATTTGAGCTTCATTTAGGGTCTTATTGGCATAATATATAGTCTGAAATATTTTGGCATGCCTTTGGGCTAAAACTGCCCCTATAGCGTAATCAATAGCTGATGCATCAAAAATTTGTTAATTTATATATATATATATATATATATATATATATATATTATACCTATTTTTGGCGATATTGCACTTTAAAGGATGGTATTTCTCATGTTTTGTTGCATGTATGATGATTTTAGGTGTTTGGAGTGAAGGAAAGTAAAAAGGAATGAATTTGGAGCAAAAAGAGGCAAAATCAAGAATTCAACCTACTAGCACCGACGATGCCTGAATGATCACCGCCGACACCCAAATCCAGAGAGCATTATAATTAATTCGATAATAGGGTGTCGACGGCGCCCTATGCAGAGCTGACGGTGCCCGAAGTCGGTGGAGATCAAATTCAATGTATTCGAATGATTTTTAAAGAGTTGCTTGAGGAAACTCTTAAGGAATTCATTTCTAACTTATTTTACACAGTTATAGATGCCTTTTTAAAGAATATAGGGGAGAAGAATTGTCTTTAGGAAGAGAGTAAAGCGAGTTAAGGTTTTTGAGAGTTAGAGTAGAAATGAGTATAGTGTGTAGAAGTCTTGTTTTGTGGGGGATTCTTCTCTAGAGAGTGTAGGAGGAGGAAAGTGAGAGTTTGTTTCTTCCTTACTATTCTAAAGAGGGAATTAAGTGTTGTTGTGAAGAGAAAAAATGATTCAAAGGAACTTCAAGGGACTTGCTTAGGGAGGAAATTGAGATAAGTTGTATTTATTTCTTGTGGTTTGTATGACTTTACGTTTATATCTAAAATTCATGTTTTACTGTATCTTCCGCATGAATTCTGAGTAGTTTTTTTTGTCTTTCTCCTTGCAATGTGATCTGGTGAAGTGGTGATGTAGATTTGATGTTCCATTTAAATGTTAAGAAATCATGATGATTTTTCACTTTGTACTTCCTTTACTTTTCAATTTGGTCAATTGAATTGTTAAAACTTGTTGTGAAACATTCAATCTGAAAGGACTAAGCGTTCTACAACAAAAGTGGAGAATTCATTCAATATCCATGAATGAGTTACGTTGTTCATGGGGGTTCAGTGCAAATAAATACGGAAATACGCTTTGATGGGCGTTGAATTTGAGATTATAGGGTGACAGACTGAAATCTCCAATTTGGTCCTAGTGTTTAGTAACTAAAGCTAGGGTTAGCCTTTAGATGAAGGGAAGTGGGAGCGCTAAAGTGAGAGCCAGTATCCTCCCAGCCTAACCATGGATTTAGGGGGACTAAGTCTACTATTTGCCAATGTTATTTAAATAACTCTGAAGAGGAGATACTCTGAAGGGGGTAAAGAATATAAATGCTCTTATTTGGCACAATACAAAACTTTATCAATCTATATCATTCACTCATTATAATATCATTGTAAGGGGAAAGATGTTTTTCCATATTTAAACCTTTTAATACACAACTAGTCTATGTTAGTTAATTTAGAAAGCAATTTTAGTTAATTTACCTTTTAAAAATCATTAAATTATAAACTTAAATATTGCCTAAACTTGCATTGTGAATTGAGTATTAGATTTTATTGCTAAACTACACTTTGAATTGTTCTAAACTTCCTCGTGTGATCGATAACCAGAACTCCACTAGAGCCTTGTATTACTTAAATGATATGTATACTTGCATATACGAGTGGCTGCTTAATTATTAAATTGATCTTATTGTGAAACTAAATTGAAACTACCTTTTGAAAATTTACACTTTTAGTAGCACCCGTCAATAGCATCACACATTTATTTGAATGAACTCCAAGTATGTGAAATAATAATTGGTGCAGTGACTCATTTCTCATTTAAAGTATTAAAGGTAGTTAGGCATTCCTAATCAAAAATAAATAAACATCTTATTTCTGATAAATGGCATAAAGGCTTGGTAATTTTAAAATAATTATGAATATATTACCGATAGAACGCTGCATGGCCTAAAAAACTCATAACTTATCTCTTAGAAGTGGTGGGGGGGAGAAAGTTTCTTAGTAACCTGTATTATTGCTAGATCTACCTCCACACTCCTCTTGGAAAATTTTTGTAACAAAATAATTCCATGTGAAACCATAAATTGACATTATTCCCAATTTAGAACTAAATTAGTTTCTTCACATCCTTTCAAAACTCTGGTAAATGATCTAAGAAAGAATTGAATGAAGGGCCAAAAAAGCGAAATTGTCCATGAAGACTTCAATCCCTCTTTCAATCAAATAAAAAAAAAATAGATATCATGCAACATTGAAAAGTTGCAAGCGTATTATATAATCCAAATGGCATCCTCCTAAAATCAAAATTATCATAAGGACTCATAAATGTGGTCTTATCCTAATCCTCAGGAGCAATAGGAATATGATGGAACCCTGAGTACCCATCAAGAAAGCAGAAAAAGGGGTGACCAGATAACAAATCCAACATCTATTCTAGAAAAGGTAATGGCAAATGGTCGTTTTTAGTTGTTGAATTTAATTTTTCTATAATCAATGCATATTTACCACCCAGTGACATTCTTAGTAGGTATTTGTTTATTTTGCTCATTGTTTACTACATTCACTCCCACTTTTTAGGTATACGATGGATAGGTCTAACCAAGGCACTAGATGAACGGAGTAGATAATGCTTGTATCTAACAACATCAATATCTCCTTCTTAACAATTCTTTCATTATAGGGTTTAGTCTTCTTTGAAGATCCACCCTAGGTTTTTTATTTTCCTCCATGAGGATCCTATGCATGCATATCAAAGGATAAATCCCTTTAACATCTACTAAGGTCCATCCAAATACTTTCTTGAAACTCCTCAATACACTCATCAATTTTTCCTCTTGAGAACTACTGAGTTCTATGAATATGATAGTAGGAAACGTTGACAAATTCTAAGCATACTTCAAATATTTAGGAAGTATTTTCATCTCCAATTCCCGTGGTTCATCACTGGAAGGGACTAAAAGTTTGAAATTTCTAATAGTATCCACTAACTCAAACCTCTCCATATAAATCTTCAGGCTATCCTCTACAAGTAGAGCTTATTCTTCCTTTAAGACAATTTTATCATCCTTTGTAAAACTCTGCTCTATGGGTCTAACTTCACAAATTTTCTGAAATTAGATTCTACAAAGTCAATCCACTAGATCCATTTTATAACATGAATCATCATTAAAATCAAAAGAGAATTTCATTGAGTTTAATACATTGAAAGTAATCTTCTGATCATTCACCCTTATTATTAACTCTCATTTCTGCACATCAATCCTAGCCCTACTAGTAGCTAGAAAATTTCTGCTTAAAATGATGTATATCTCTTTATCTTCTTCTATATTTAATACAATGAAATCAACATCGAGGATAAACTTATCCACCTTAAGTAAGACTTTCTCTCTCACCCCTAGGGTAAGTAATAGATGGGTCAGCATGCTGAAGGGTCACAGTGGTAGGCGACACTTCTCCTAATCCTAATCTCTTAAAAATTAACAGCATCATGAGGTTAATATTGGCACCTAAATCACATAAAACCTTCCTAAATAATTTCTTTCCAATAGCACATGGATTGGTAAAATTACCAGGATTCTTAAGTTTTTTAGGGAGCTTTTTCTGAATAATAGCACTGCACCCCTTAGTAAGTGTTACAGTCTCAAAATCCCCAAACTTCCTCTTCTTATTCAAAATATCCTTCATGAACTTCACATAACTGGACATCTGTTCCAAGGCCTCAGCAAATGAGATATTGATTTCAACTTTGTAAACATTTCCAAGGATCGAAAAAATTGTTGATCTAATTCTTATTTTTGGAGGCTCTAGGGAAATGGTAAGGGTGGTCTTTCCAATTTATTTTTAATGGGTGTGTCTGGTCTTTCTGAATATTTGGAAGAATCTTTTATAAATATTTCAAACTCATGGTTCTCTTCTACCACCTCTGTCTCTTTCTTATTAACTTCTTTCAACTCTCCTTCCCTTTTCTATTTAACATCTTGAACATGTTAATCTCTCTTCTCTTTTAGTCCCCAGTGTAACTAGGAAGAGTTCCTTGGGGCTGGTTACTAAGAGAGTTCATTTTTTACCCCAGTTGGCTTTCTATGTTTTGGATAACTGCACCTTAACATTAAAGTTGATTCCTCATCTATAATAAAATTTCCTCTAATGATAACTTATTTTCCTTAAATTATTGATATAAGATAAATCTTGGTAGGTAAGATGGTCTCACATTGGTACTGCCTTGACTAATCTAATTTTCAAAATGGTAAACTTGATTATTCACCCATTCTTGATTTCCTGCCCCTTCATTATTATTACAACTAAAATTTGGATGATACTTTCAACTAGGATTATAAAAATTGGAATACAAGTTGTTCTTGCATTCAAAGTCTCAAGAGATGAAGCACTCATATTAACCAATTGTAAAAATGAATTCTCCTCTATTTTTGGTGGTCCTTGTAGCTGGTTTATCCCTCACTAATCTAGCTTCCTAGAGATAGCAGCCACTTGAGAAGTCAAGACTAACAAAACATCTGTGTCATGTACACTGTGTAACTTCCTAGGGTTTACTATCAGAAGGCCATTGTAAACTTGTGGTTGCTATCTCTTTAATCAAATAATAGGCCTCATCAAAGGGTTTTGGTATCAACGAAGTACCTACAACAGATTCTATTTTTAACCTATGAGACCCTACTATCCCTTTATAAAATGTCTGAATTATTAACCAATCAGGCAATACATGGTAGAGACACTTCCTAAGGAGTTCCTTGAATCCTTTCCAAGCTTCATAAATAAATTCACCTTCATGCTAGCAAAAAAAAGTTATATCATCCCTAAGTTTGGTTGTTTTCGAAGGTGGAAAGTACTTTACTAAAAATTTCTTGGCTAATTCACTCCATGCCCTAATTGATCCTGGGGCTAACAAATTTAACCACATTTTAGCTATATCCTTCAAGGATAACGGAAAAAATTCTTAATCTCATAGCATCAATGGAGAAACCATTATATCTAAATGTGACACGAAGTTCTAAGAAACTTGCTAAGTTTATGGTTGGATCTTCGGAAGTGTTCCCCCAAACTATTGTTCTGTACCATTTGGATCATAGCATGGTTCAATTCAAACTTATTGGCTTCTATTATAAGGGTTTAGATATTAAGATGGATCTACTGTAGGTTAGCATAGTCCCTTAAAGGTTTAGGTGTATCTTGATGTTCATGGGTTTCTTGGATATTCTTAGGATTGTTCGCAATATCTCTCATAAGTTGTTGAAGTCTTTTTATTTACTACTTTTTCTAATAGTTCTTTCTATCTCAAAATTGTAGGGTGCAAGTCCACGTGGTCCGTCACTACGCATGCACTAGCTAGATACCACTTATAGTAATGATAAATACAGATAATACAAACAACAATAAGTAACTCGCACAAATTACTAATTCAAAAACAACCATACAATCAACAAATCTTTAAAACCCAATATTTTGTCTTCTTTTAAAGTAAAGAACCAAAAATAATTGAAGTGGAATCAAACAATACTACAGTTCTCAAATCTTATACTATAAATTTCAACAAGAATTTTCCTAAGTCAAATTTACCAATGTTCCCCTACAACAACGACAAAAACTTGACACACACCATGTCTTGCAACACACAAACGTAACACAAAAGTATACATTACATATCAGAAGAAGCTATATTTATGTCCGGATTATCGATCCCACAAGGAAAGAGATAAATTCTAATATAAAAAGTTCTAGCCTATAGTTGTAAGTCCTAGCTTAAAATTTTGTTACTTCAAGTTCTATGAAATCAATCCTAAATTAACTACAAAGAAGTTATAAATCCTATAAAATCAATCATAAACTAGTTACCAATAAGTTGAAGGATTCATATTCTAAAAGCTTCTCCCATGAAATGGTTCCATAAGATCCTTCAATATAAAATCATCTAAAATTAAACCATGGTGAAAAGTAGGAGAAATACTCTTATTTACCCCCATTTGATGGTATAAAGAAGTTGGGCTAGACATAGTTTTATTCTCATAAATCTTTATACTAACCTAATCACAACATTTCTCCCTTATATTTGCATCATCCTACAGGTAAGTTCTCTATTCCTATAGGCTAATGTGGTTGAATCAGAAGATCCCATCATAAACTTTCTAAGACTTATAATTCACAATAGATTTTAACACATCACATGGTAAAAATGAGGTGTAAATAAAGTTCAGAAAGTAAACCATCAATAGAAAATAATTTGGATCAAAGAGCAATTTTACATCAAGCCATCTTACTTAGCCATCCCAAGGAAGAAATAAAAAGTCTACTCACCATTCATGCTTGTACACACCAACATATGAATTTGATTAAAAAGAAATTTCAAAGGAAAACAATCTTGTAATTAAAATATTACACAAACTATAACAAATCATCTTCACAAATACAAAGAAAATGAAATACAAGCACTTAACTCTTAAAAATTATCATTCCTTCTATCTTATGTTATTGTTGATGATCTGTCAGAATCCTTCTTCACTATCGAGGAGAAGAAAATTTTGGAAAGAAGTAGAGCAGAAGCTAAAGGCATCAACAACCCTCTTCCAATTCTTCTCCCCAGTTATAACAACTCCCCCACGATGACCACTATCTCCCATAATCTGGAAGTTTGAACTACTGCAGGGGCTAGTGCCTATGCGCTAGGCTCTCTATTTGGGAACTATCAATGGGGTGCCAAGTGCCCAAATGTGCAGCACCTAAGAGATAGTATCATGGAGCCTAAGCACCCACGGGCTGGCACCATGGAGCCATGCTCTAGGTTTGTGGTTTATTCTAAACAGGTTCTAGCACCTAGGCGCAGCTATTCTTTTCTCCAATTTCATTTACATTCTATTTTCACTCATGTGATCCATTATCTATTGTAATCTACAAAATAAACATAAAAGCCTTCCCCAAAGATGTAGTTTCATTCATTAAATTATATAAATTCAAGTAACATTAATTGCTACATTTTCAACATATCTTACATCAGAAGCTTCAGTCGAGTGCAAGAACCTTGGTCAAGCCAATAGAAGCGGAGGTCTAGAATCTAAAAGAGACAGGTTACATCTGAGAAGTACAATATCCTAACTGGCTCTCAAGTAGTGTTTTTTGGTATGCCCAACAACTCAACTTTACCAACCTCAGTGCTGCTTGTCTGAAAGATTCTTATCCCTATCATGGATAAACGCACTATTGAACGTGGAGGATAGCTACTCGGAAATGAGGTTTTTCAACACCTTCTCAAGCTACCACCAAATTAATATGCATCTTACTGATGCAAATAAAGGCTTTTTTATTACTATGCAAGGAATTTTTTATTTTAATATGATGCCATTTGGGCTAAAAAAAACCTGGATAAACTATTAACCCCTCATGAATGTATTCTTTCCAAATAAAAAACAAAGAATGTTGAGGAATATGAGGATGAAGTACCGGTTAAAGGCAAATCGGCCAAACAAAATACATAAGAGCTAAAAGAAACGTTCATAACTCTTAAAAAATTTAACATAAAGTTGAATCCTTTGAAATGCACTTTCAGGGCATAACTCAACAAATTCCTTGGATTTTTATTGACTATCAAGGGTTTAAAAGCCAATACAAAAGAAAAATTCCAATATATCTTTGACATATCATCCCCTAAAAATAATAAAAAAGTCCAAAGGCTGCTCCTCGAGTGGTAGGACTCAGTCGATTTATTTTGCAATCTGGCGACAATTGTGCAATGTTCTTCAAAGCACTGAGAATAAATCAACACCTTAAGTGGACAGATGGTTGTGAGTCAACATTCGGAAGTCTAAAAGACTCATTGGACTCACCACTATTACTTCAGAGCCTAAAACTATCAAAAGACTTATCACTGTACCTCAGTGTCAAACAAGAGGTGCTCAGCTCGGTGTTGGTCAGAGAAGATGCAAGGAAGTAATTGCGGGTGTATTACGTCAACAGGTACTCCGAGGCGTCAAGACCAGGTACCAAATTACTGTAAAACTAATGTTTTCATTAAGTGTTTATTCTTTCATTCTCCAGTCTTACTTTCAAAAACACCTAATTCGAGTCACCCATTGAAATCTGTACTAACTCAGCTAAAGCATTCCACTCGACTACTAAAATGGGTTGTGGAACTTAGCGAACACAACACCATGTATGTCTCCTTAACAGCTATCAAAGCACAAGAGATCATTGATTTCTTAGCAGACTTATCTGAAGCAAAAGAGTAAGATGAAATGAAGTCATATAGATGATAGAACATGTGTATTGCATGTTGATGGAGCTTCTGAGCACGACAGTTGAGCTGGCACTGGTGCTAAGCTGCCCAGCTGGAGAAAATCTCTACCAATCAATTTTAGCATAATTTGAAGTTATGAAAAACTAGCAGAGTATGAAGCATTGATTGTAGGGCTTCGATTAGCTTATGAAATAGGTGCTCAGGATTGGCTGGTAAAGTTGGACTCTCTATTGGTTATCAACCAAATCAATGGAGAGTTCAAGATCTGCGATGAGTTATTCGCTAAGTACCTTTCTAGAAATAGAAAAGAAATTAGGAGATCAAAAATTTCTAAATAAAAGATGTCAGCCAAGAGGAATACCATGTCACTGTTATTTTATCCAAATGCATCCCTTTGTGAGGGAGATAACAGAGACTTACTTGATCGATGATTGAAGAACCAAAACTAATGGAGGTATTGGTTGAAGGAACAAAAACTTGGATGGATCCATACGTCTTTTGCTTGGAAACTATAAGGGTGTCAACATATGTCAAAGACCCGAGGCATTTCAAGATCAAGGCTGCGTTATACCAGATGATCGAGGGAAAACTCTACAAATGATTGGTAACCTTGGTGTACCTGGTGTGTGATCCACGACTACGATATTCATGCTTATGATATATATATATATATATATATATATGAATTGATACTCCTTTTAATGATATTATAATGTGGATATTACACAAGTATACATATCATTTAATCAAGTAATATAGGACTTTCTGATTAAGCCTCGAGATATCGAACCCACAGGGAAAGTGATAAACAAATGAAAACAAGAAATTAATTTTTTAGTATTTTAAAGAAATATCTTACTCAAACTAAAGATAATATTTTAGGAAGTGAAATTTGATTCTTTTTGTTAATTTTTATAATTTTAAATAAAAGAAAACAATAACTTCAACTAAACTTTTAAAAGATGTAAGCAAATGTAAATAAAATATATTTTTCTTTTTTATGATTCAGTAACAAGTTATGAAAATTTTTTTGGAAGTATACTAAATGTGTTGTGCCAAATATGAGCAATTATACTCTTTACCCTTACTAGAGATGCTACAAAGAACATAGGTTAATTTATTATTTTATAAATTTTGAAGACTGGTTAGGCAGGAAAGATACTAGCTTTCACTCTAGAGTTTCCTCGATTCCCTCCACCTAGGGCCTATCATCTCATCTCAAAACATAAAACAATAAATTGAATTGGGAGCTTTAGACTCTCACTCTAAAGTCCTCTATCCCACACCCATAAAAATATATCTCCCTATTTATTTGCACTCAACCATAAGAATTACATTCTCATCCATATACTCTCATGTGATTCTTTCCAAGTGTGGACTGAGACAATACCAAACCGGTTCTTACATGTTCTCACAACTTATTTTAACTTCTTAATTGGCCAAATCAAGAAGTAAATGAAGTGCAAGGTTTTGAATCATCACAATTTCTTCCAACATTGAAATTCTATACTTCACACACCATACTTTCATATCTTTATTACGTCATCATATTAATGAAAAAAATAAAGAAAACTACTCAGAATTTAAGGAGAAAATACAATCACAACTTGGTTTAAAAGAAGAAATCATAGTGAAAACACAAGAAGTCTTAATTAATTACCAAATGTAATAACAAAGAAAAATACTTATCTAATAATCCTCTCCACAACACTCTTGAAGTTCCTTCGAAACTTTACTTTTTCTTACAAGACTTTTTAGAGGTTGGCGCCCAACTCAGAACTCTCCAATTCTCTAAGCAACTCTTAATACAAAATAAATTTAAGTAAAAGTAGTGAAGTGGAGTAGTAGTTAAAGAAAGAACACTCTTACACTACTTACACACTCTACAACGACCACACTAAAAACACTCGCTTACTAGACACTCTATTACTTTCTAAGGCTCCAATTGGACTCTCCTATGATCTTTAATTCTTCCTTTTTTAATACTTTTCAAAAGGTGCTTTTGTATCTCTTCAATTTGCGTCCTGATTTAATGTATCTCCCAAAAGATGCATCTATTCAAAACGTATTTTGATTGAAATTTGGCACCAATAGGAAGTTACCCATGTTCTCACCAATAGATGCCTCAAAAACCTCTTCAAATTATGCCAAATTTGAAATAACTCCTCTTTTATAATTTTCATGCTTAAGCGCGAGGTCTCGGTGCTTAGTCGTGGTCCATTTGGCTTGCAAGCTCCAATTGTGGTTCATAACCGCAAGGCCTTGGCGCGTAAGCAGGGGTTCTAGCCCTTAGCCGCCACAAATCACTTCTCAATTTTCTTCATTGTTGCTCCAATTTTGATATTTTTTCATTCCTTTCATCATATTCATCTGTTTAATTATACCTGCAAGAAAATACACAAAATACATTCTATTAAAGTGCAATATCATCAAAAATAAGTATAAAAATGTGCATAAAAATACTTTATATTTTAGGTATATCATGGTGCCAAAAGTAAGATGAAGCACTAGATATTTTCAGGCAAGTGTACTTTGGAGAATGCTCCGGAGAATGTGGAATTCACTTCAGAGGAAAAACTCTAGCTATCAGATACAATGATAAGGCTACCTTTAGCCAACGGTTCTCAAGGATGCCAAAGAATTCTAGGAAGTGCGAGCAATTTCAGAAGTACGCACCTCTACATCACCAACTGGCTCGCTAGCTTCAACTGATTTCAATCCCCGACTGTTCGTAACTTTGGTTTTGGATACCTTGGGTCCATATTCTTAATCTAGATGATAACACAAGTTTCTACAGGTAGAGGTCAACTACTTTTCTCAGTGGATCAAAGTTAAGCCACTCGCTTCGATCACCACTGAAGTTGTGCAAACCTTCATCTTGGCATATCTCATATGTAGATAAGGAATGCCACTAGTTATCAATTATCAATACTGATAATAAAACACAATTTTTTGGATCAACGTATGATTTTTGTGCAAGTCAAGGCATTGATTTAAAGTTTACTTCAGTCCATCCCCCATAGAAGAATGAGCAACCTGAAGCGGCTAATAAGGTTATCTTGAATTTGCTAAGGAATAATGTCATTGGAGCCAAGAGAAACTAGGTGAATCTGCTACTGTTGGTACTCTAGGCAATTTGAATGACACCGTGATTAGTGATCGGTCAAACACCATTCATGCTAACTCATGGAATGGAAAGAATTTTACAGATTGAGGACAACCATCATAGCCAAAGGGTCATCACAACCATGTCATTCATAGAGGAGAGTCTAAGTAACTAACTAGTGGTGAGCATCGAGGGTGCTATGTTAGTTCTCTACCTAGTAGAAGAAAGGTGAAGTGATTGATTAATAAGAAGTCAAAAGGCGAACAACTAGCTACTTCAACAGACTTATCTGAGAAGGAGTTCTACCTAGGGGATATAGTTCCAGTAGCTCAAGAATAATTAATCAGCAAATTGGACCAAAAATGGAGTGGGTCATACATAATCAACCAAAGACACTCTCTGGGGCTTACAAGCTCATGAAATACATTGGAAAATAACTCCTTCAAACTTAGAGCAAAGATTTTTATAAAAAAACTTCCCTTAAAAAATTCATCTCATCTATATGTCAAAGGGAGTGTCGTTACCAACTTGTAAATCCAATTGACAAAATAAAAATTAAAGTTCACTAGTTTTTCTCAAACAATGTTCATGTCTCACTAACACTTAAGGAATTTAATCTAACCAATTGAGTGGTGACGGATAACTTTCGATGCTGGGAAAACACATTTAGAAGCGAATTATGTTTGGCAATCATTTTTAATATTTGCTAAGCACGAGTTGATTAAGTGAAAAAAAATAATAATAAAATAATGCAAATCGGCTACCCACATGTCGACATATTTTTAGGTTAAGTGTTTTGAAAAGGGGGTCGCCTACAGAAATTATTGGTGAATTTTAGATTTTAAATTTAATTTATATATATATATATATATATATATATATATAATTCAGAAAGTGGCATTTTCTTTTCGAAAATAATTTTTTAAAAGAAAAATTTAAGATATGAAATCAAACCGATCTCACATCCCAAACAGTTTATATAAACGAGCACCGTATCATAAACCGTGTATCTATCCCGAGGAATAGACACACTGCTCTATGATGGGGCTCAATTAAATGAACTAGAAGATTTGTGACATCTGTTCGGTCTTCGAACCAATTTTATAAGCCGACAAATTCCCCTGCTTAATATAAATGAATTAAGCAGGGTTTATATTACCTAGGTTCTTAAATTTCTCTATAAGGGTAAGCTCCTATAGTTAATTACATCTTAAATGATGGGGATCATTTAAGAAAACTCTCGATAATGATCAGTGGTTTTGCTCTCAAGAATTTCAAAGTTTAAGGTTTCAAAGAATTGAATTTTGGAAATTTCAAAAGAGGATGGATCAAATTTGGAACAGTTATTTTGGGAATCCAAAGGAAGAGAAGTAGGGGATGTCACAAACCCGAAGTGAACTTCGGTGACTTCCCGACTATCCTATTGTTTGGCTTCAATTTGAGAGTATTTATTTGATGTTGTAATCTTGTTAATTTTAGTTAATTAGGACTTATATTTATATGACATAATCACACAAATAGCCTTGAAGATATGAGGATTTATGTCGTACCAAACGACTACCTCGGAATCCTAAGACCGGTTAGGGCTTAATTTGCTTGCAAACGCCTAACAAAAAAGTTAAGGATTTATGTTACACTAGGCAAAATACCTCGAAATACTATGGCTTGGTTATTTAATTCTAAGAAAGGTTTTGCTGAATAAGACACAAATTTTGCTGATGAAGATGGTCGTGTTGCCCACTATGCTCCAAGCTCCTTGTTGTTGCAAAGGTTTAGTTTTAGAAGGTGGCAATCAAGAGATGAGAGAAGTGTTTTGGTTTAGAAGAGTCTTAAGGTTCAGATGTCTTAATATTTTAATTAAAACAATTCTTAAAGTTGATTAAACAGAACCGATTAAGATCCCACGGTTTCGTCATCCCGGCACCATTATTTTCATCGGATTCACTTAGTCCAAATGAAATTGCTAAACTCAACTGAATGAATTCCACACTTTCATTTAGACCATGGGAAATCTCGTTAGCAACATGTGGGTTACATCATCCGAGGGATTCCCGATCATCCAACGAGACGTTTTAATTTAGTTGTAGTTGTAGTTTTGTTGTTCTGTTTGTGATTAAATTTTGTGTTGCCATGTCTTTTGAATGTTGTGGCGGTGAATTTTATCTTGTATTGACTTTGAGTTTTGGGTTTCAGTTTTGTGGCTATCCTAAAAGGTTTCAGTTTTCATTCAGGGTGACATTCTTGTTTAACATGCAAGTTTTACAAGAAAGAAAGTATGGCATGGGTAAATAAATTGCAATAAAATAAAAGAGTACTTGACGGGATTCCAGGCCGCACTTAAAACACATGTCAGGACATTTAAATATTTGCAAGCAACACCTAGGTAAAGCTAAGGGAAGATTCTGGTTGTCTACCAAGATCCTAGTTCTATTGCTAGTCAATTCCTATGACGTCTAGGTTCATGTGTTTTGTGGATGATTTTCTTCACCAAAGAACAATTAAGTTCAATTGTTCTTTTAAAACATCCCATCATATTGAGAAAGTGCTCAGGACATATCCTGAACATCTTTTCAATGCTTATGGGATTATTTCGAGTCCAAATGAGTTTTATTGTACAGGTGAGTTAATCATCCAAGAATTTAGTTGAATTTTGTTTCTTGCTCAGTGAACTTGGACATTTGATTATCTGATTAGTAAAGTGACATTCCATTTGATACTCCACCTAAGGTTTATTAGGTGGAAGCCTTCAAGGGCAAATTAGTTTGTTAAAGGATTTAACCATAAAGGATGAATTGTTATATCAAAACAGTTTAGTTTAGTTATGAAATTTCAAGTTGATTTTTTTAAATGTTTTATAATTGTTCAAGTTAGAGAGGTATTTAAATCACTTAATTCCATTAAGTTTTGATGATTCAAATTTGTTTTAAATAATTTAGATTGATTTTAATTATCACATCTTGATTGTAAATTATTTTGAGATTAATTCTTAATATTTCAAATTTATTTTAAGTTAAGTTGTAAGTGATTTCAAATTAACTCTTAATGTTTTAGGTTTATCTTAATTTAATCATTAAATCATTCAATGTTTTAAACTTTTAATTTAATTAAGGATTATTATTTTCAATTATCATTATTTTTAGAGTTGACTAAGAGTTGAATATTATTAATCCATTTAGGGACTTTAAATAAAAGAATTGGTATCTCCTTAAATCATATCCCTAATCTTAATAATCCAAAATTTAATTATTCTTCCAAAATTTAAATGAATGAATTAATTAAGATTTCATTTTTTATGTTGTAGGTGATCAGTGGATTTCTTCCCCTTAATTCCCTAAGTTTCAATCATCCAAGAGAAAATTAAAGTCAAATATTCATCCCTCTCTTTGATTAAGCCTAGAGTATTAATTAGGGTTAAAATCCCTTAATTACCTTCATGCCCTCTTAAGCTTATTCACTTCATAACTCATTAAATTGAGCTCAAATGAACTTGAAATTTTTATGTCACTTCACTCACATGTCAATTAAGACATTAGAGAAGAAAATGTGATTTTTCCATTTTTATTTAATTTATATATTTATTTTAATGAAAAATAAGGATTTTCAATGAAAATTCAACAACATGACCAAGGTAAAGTTTCTGTCCCTAGGAAAATTATGGGATGTTCCTACTGACCAGAGGACCACTTGGACTAATTTTAATAATTTTTTGAATTATATTTTATTTATTATAATTATTTTATGTTTTGGAGTATTAATTAATTATAAAAAAATTAAAGTTTAAAATTAAGTTTTATATTTTTTTTAAGTCTCTCTGACCTCAAGGAACTCAGAGAAATAAATTTTATATTTTTCTAATTTTTCTTTGAATTTTTAGAATTATTTTAGTGAGAAAGGTTAAAAATCCATTTTTTTAATATTAAAAATTGCATTAAGCCTTTAAAATTCAATATCTTTTCTTAGGGACTTAGGAAAAATATTTGGTTGGTTCCCAAGTGATTAGGAGACCAAACATAACACTTTTATAAATTTTATTATTTTTATTATTTTTTAATTATTAAAATATTCAAAGTAGGGTTAAAAATGAAGATTTTAGAAAAATTTCAATTTAATTTTCTTAGACTCCTATGATACCAGAGAGGCCCCAAAGCCAATTTAGTGAATTTTTTTAAAGTATTTTAAGCTTTATGATTTTTTTAAAGTTTAAAAGTGGCCATGTTACTTAAAAAAATCCATTTAATGGGTTAAACCATTTTTAATTAGTTTCAAACTTTTATGTGAGACTCCTCTAACCCTAAGGATCAATATAAAATTGATTTTGTGTTATTTTAATGAGTGATTATTCCAAATTATTTTAATCTTAATTTTAGGGTTTTGAACAAATTAGAGTTCATTTAAGTAAGTTAAGTCCAACCATAATTTTCCTAGGGTCCTCTAGTTCAGAGATACCCCCCCCCTAATTTTTCTAGATTTTATTAATCAATGTGCTAATTATTGGAATTAAAATAGAAAACAGGCATATAAACTTGAAAAAATAGATAACTCTCCTCAGAGATAGCCTCTGACCTTGGAAAATTTAGGGAATGTTCTCAAGATCAGAGGCTACAAAAGCCTTATGGTCTCCTGCCATGGTGAGTTGTATGCATGAATGGAGAATTAAAATACTCAGAACAGTATTAAATCAATTAAAAATAAAATACTTAACAAAATAACTTAATTCTTTTTCCACATTAATCTCCTCTGTTCACTAAGCAAGAGGGTATTTTTAGTTTATTTTTAGGATTTTTCTATGCAAAGATATGCATTTTTAAAGTTTCAGGCATTTAAATAAATAAAAAATATCCTAATTTCCTACTTATCCGACGCGGCGCCACCTCAACCTAGGCAGATCCGAAGATACATGCAGCATGTACCCATTCGGCGCCGCCATTTGACTCGGCACGTGCTTTCCATTCCGCGGTTCCATCCGACTCCATCTCTGTCGTCCATCTGATACACGCGTGATCGGACGGTCGCTGGTCATCATCCCCATCTGGCTCAGCCCGAGAGCCGTCCACCTTCTAGACCTAAGATCTCACTACAGACTCAACTAAATCATGCGTGGTTGGTCTCTATCAACGTGTCTAGCCTAGACGAAGCTATCTATACGGCTAACATGCTTCGAAATTGCACAGAACAAAATGGAGAATTGTTGGAAGCTCGGGAGGGAGGAGAGGTCAATACCTTGGCTCTGAGAGGTGAAGCCTCAATCAGAGATGCTCGACACATTCGTTGAGGTGAGAGGAGCCTCCGGATGAAGTCTCTAGTCCTGGTGAGTTGCTTAGGTGTGACTTCTACCAAGCTTAATTCCAAGCTCTGGCTGATAGGGCAACTGGGAGGTTAGGAGAGGGGGCTTTCACTGGGGAACTCCTTCTCTTAGTGCTGGGAAGGCATGGGTGAGTTTAATTTGGTTTTGGTGGAGTTTCAAGAGGTTTCCTATTTTATGGCCTGAGATTGAGCTCTGAAATTGAGCTCAACCAGTGGGAATTAGGGCAGGAAAACAGTGGGGCTCTTCTTCTCTAGGCTGGGAGAAGGTCTGGGAGCAATTTGGGAGGGATTCATGAAGAACATTTCAGCACCTTTGGCGAGGCCGAAAGGTGTGGGTTTTATAATCATGGCCGGAGAGGGGAGCTCAGGGCCAGGCAATGAGTGGTTTAGGCCGCTTAGGGGGAGGGCTGAGCAGGCCAGGCTGCTGGAGAGGGGATTGCCCACTGCCAAGGCCAAATTTTGGGTTTCAAGGACACATGGGCTGCTCGGGCATGGCTGTTCCGGTGGCTGGAGTGGCTGGCAAGGATAGTCAGGCAGCTGGGCAGGCTGAGGAGGAGTGGAGGAGGAGTTTAGCTCAATTAATTTGGGCAGGGAGCTTGCTTAAGGAGAGTTGGAGGATGGGACTTAGCCTTATCCATGTGGCTTAGTCCATTGGTCCAAAGTGGTGGAACATTGATCCATGGCTCATGGGGCATGGGTTAGGTCAGGTCAAACCCACCCTACGAGGCCTAGGGTTGGCAGCCAAGATGTTGGTTTGGTCAAATTTAGTTTGGTTTGATTTAATTTGGATCATGTGTACACATGGGTTCACATGGGTTTTAGTTGGGTTAGCTTGAGTTTGGATTTGAATTGGATTAAATTGATTGATCAACATTGTGTAGATGATTGTAAGGAAGATTTTTCATGAAGACATGAAGTGGATTTGAGTTCATTTGAAGTTTCAATTTGGAGGATTTTGGAGCATTGGTCAATTTTGGTCACCATGGGTTAGGTTGGGTTAAGGTTTGGCTAGAGCTTGACTACGGCTTAATTGATAGTTCAAAATGTTTCAAATGATTGTTAGGAAAGGTTTAGGATAGAAATTGGGTGGAAATTTTAGGTTTAGGGGATTCAATTTGGAGATTTAGGGCTAGATGACAACCTTAAGGCATATTATGGGGATTTTAATTTCAAATAATTTTGCATGGGGTTTGGGTTCAAATTGAGAGATAATTGATGTTGTATTTGGTTTAGGGATGTATTAGGGAGAGTTTAGAGTTGATTTGGGGGAAAAATGAGTTGAATGGGGTTGCATTTGGGTAAGTTTGGGCCATAGGTTAAAATTGGGGTTTTGGTTTAAAGTTGAAATTGAACTCAAATGTGGATCAAAGTGGGCTTGAATTTGGTTTAAATTGGTATTGGAGATGTTTAATTGAAGTTTAGAATTGAGTTTGGGCAAAATTGAGGTTAATTAAGTTGATTTGGTTTGACGTTGGGTCCACATGGGTTAAAGACGGGTCAAATTGGGGATTTTGATAAAAGTGGGTTATTTTAGCATAATTTGCTTATATTGTAGTTGAACAAAATGAAATTGGGAATATTTGGAATTTTTTGGAATTTTTGGGGAATTTTTTGGGAATTTTTGGAATTTTTTGAATTTTGGGCTAAAAGGGGTATTTAGGGTATTTGGAGGTTATTTAGAGGGTATTGGGGTATTTTGGTGGATTTAGGAGGTGGAAATCATTTCAAAATGAATTTTAGGAATTTTGGAAATTTTGGGTAATTTTTGGGAGTTTTTGGATGATTTTGGGGGTTGTGGGGGCAATTTAGGTAATTTTTGGTAAGTTTAGGGGACCCAATGTCAAAACCAGAAATTTAGCAAAATGGATGGGGTTTCAAATAAGTAAGAATGGGATTATTTTAGTGGGGTCAATATTGAGTAAAAATTTGATTTGGAAATGAATTAGGGTTTGGAAGCATGAGCCATGGACTTAGCCAAGTTCAACCACTTTAGGACAAAGTCTAGCCAAATGATAACCACTTTATGATCCTTCACATATTGACCTTTAGCCATCTTAATCAAAGATTATTGGATTGGATTCAATCATGTGAGTTTCATAAAAGGTAGAAGGCAAGGTTTCAAGGTTTAGGTTAGGTGGCTTAGGGATGTGTGTGTGTGCAAGAGAAGCCCAAGTCACCCAAGGTCACCCTAAGTCCAAACAATCCTATAGGAACTCACTATTGGTTGTCCATATGGTGATTTTAACCTTCCAAGGTGATTTAGAGGTTTGGTACCATCCAAGTGGAGCCCCAAGGAGTCAAAAAGTAGCTGAATTGCTAAAGGGTGAGTCCCAATTCTAGTTCTCTAGGATAGTCAAGGAGAAAACCTATGGCTAGATCCTAAGCACTAAGAAAAAGGCAAAACCTCACCAAAATTGAGGTCAACAAATGGACGCTCAATAGGTGTGGTGTGCTGACCAAGCACACCGAGCATATTAGCGTTGACCGAAGAGATCAACCGACCAACACAAACAATCCAAGTTCATAAACTTGGAACAAGACAGAAAAAAGAGAAGGTTCCCGATGGGGAGTATCAGGTAAATCTCCGAAGCTGAAGATTCTCGGACTCTTACTGGGGAGAAAGGGGTGAAGTTCAAGTTAATTGACTTCAAGATTGAATAAGATCAAGGTTTTAAATTTTGATTTTGATTTTGATCTTTCGGTTTGTTTTGAATTTTGGGTATTGAAATTTTAATTGATTTAAATTGATTTGGGAGTTTGATTAAAGTTTGGTTTATGATTGATTTCGATGTTGATTGAAATTTGATTTCGTAGTTTGAAATTTGATTGAAATTGATTTGATATTAGAATCGAAAGGGAACTTGGAATTGACAAAAGCAGAGTCCAAATCTGAAAGGGGGGGAAGACTGGAATTTAAGTACTAACCTCGAGGTAAGGACGGAATTTAGGTACCTATCGAAAAGGATGAGAATCAGAACTTAGGTACTGATCTCGAAAAGGAGAGAACTGGAATTTAGGTACCAGCCTCAGAATAAGAATCGAAATTTAAGTATCGATCTCGAAAAGAGACCTGGAATTTAGGTACCAACCTCGGAAGGGATGAGAATCAGAATTTAGGTACTAATCTCGAAATGATAATCGAAATTTAGGTATCGATCTCAGAAAGAGGGTCGGCATTTAGGTACCGACCTCAAGAAAAGACTACACCAGCTCAGTCTACCGTTCAAGACATTACGTCCGACCTGGATCTAGTCAAGGAAATGACTACCATTCATGACATTACGTTAACCCTCAGAATGGGAATCAGAATTTAGGTACTGACCCTGAGATTTCGCGAGTGAGGAAAATTTTCTCGGAAAGAGGCAGGATTTGCGGTCACCGAAGTCAGGATACCTTGTTGGTCTCATACCCGAGTTAGAGGATTAGAATGTGGAACAGTTTTTCGGATAGAATGCAAAAATTTGGCGGTCACTGAGGTCAGGATGCCTTGTTGGTCTCATACCCGAGTTGGAGGATTAGAATGCGAAAAAGTTTCTTAGATAAAATGCAAAAATTTGGCAGTCACCGAGGTTAGGACGCCTTGTTGGTCTCATACCTGAGTCAGAGGATTAGAATGTGGAAAAGTTTCTCGGATAGAATGCGAAAATTTGGCAGTCACTGAAGTCAGGATGGCTTGTTGGTCTCATACCCGAGTCGGAGGATTAGAATACGGAAAAGTTTCTCAGATAGAATGCAAAAATTTAGTGGAAGTTCAGAGAAGAGAATCAAAATTTAAGTATCGATCTCGAAATGAGAAATGGAACTCAAGTACCAGCCTCAAAAGGATGGGAACTGGAAATTAGGTACCAATCCCAAGTTGGTATTTGATTCGGTTTTGAGGATTCTGCGGAGAATTTAGCGTAGTAGAAGATTGGAATGAGGCATGAAAGTGTTTCACATCCCGAGAGAGTTGATCGAAGTTTGATTCGCGAAGGATATGAATCCATGCCATCAGAACCAAATTGAAAAATTCGTGGTCTTGTGTCAGTAGACTCAGTCGACCTTCTCAAAAGAGGGAAGAAATCACGGAGAGTCGAAAAAAGATTTGAGAACAGCCAAAGGCTGGGGATTTCAGATTCGGGAATTTGTTTTCATTGTTTGTTTAGTTTTTTTTGTGATTTGATTTTGTTTCGATTTTCAAGTTCGTTTGAAATTTAATTTTCATTTTGATTTGGATTTTTATTCATTTATTTACAATTTGAGATTTTAAATTGGTTCGCTTTGAGTTTCGGTTTTGTGTTTTATTTAGATTTTAAATTTGAATTCTCATTTCATTGTTATCAATTTATTCAAATTGTTCTTCGTTCAACTTTTTCTTTAAATCGATTTAAACTCAGATTTAGTGGTGCTTGCAGTCAATTGCACAAAACTGAAGGCAAAATACGACATAATCATTTCCATTAAAAATGTTGAAAGTACATCAGGTGATTCCATCAAAACATTTCTGATGACATCTTTCTGAAAACAGATTTTTACAAAATTCATGTATGTCTGAACACAGACTGTACTGATATCTTTGTGTTGTCTGATGAAACTATCTGTTTGATTCATCCATGTCTGAAAGTAAACTGCATAGGTAATAACATCACCTTCTAAGCCACTTTTCGGAGGAGAATCCCACGTAAGTGTGCTTTAGAGGTGTGCTACTACTATGTAGCTTACAGCTTGTAGGGCTGCAAATTCTCTAATTCTGGATCTGGTCGGAAGTAGATCAGAATCTTGCTCTCATCCATCCTCCTGAAGGTGATGGATATCCGTTCGTATGGAACTCCTAGGATACAGTGCTTCGCCACATCTGCATCATTTTCTTGTAGTACGAGGACAGAGCCTACTGGTAGAGGTATCTCTACTGGCCCTCTCCGGGGCCGACTATCCGGAGTTCTGTCCCTAACATAATGTTGCATTGGTTGATGATGTAAACGGTGCAAAAGGGCCTCACAAAATTGTGATGGTCGACGTGAGGTGGAATGCAGTCTCTGACTGCATAAATGTTGATTATGCAGTTGTTTGGTATGCAATCAGCAGGTAAGACTCGCCAAGCCATCATCCTCTTTATCATTTTCTTAATCAGCACAGGCAGTGTATCCACTTCATCATAGCAGAGTATCCCTGGAGGATTTCTTTTCTTGTCATCAGCAAAGTTGTAACCGTATCTGAATTGGATTGTAATCCTCCCTCGTTTCAATTTCTTCGACTTGGAGTAGGTCTTTCTTCGTAGTCGTCCTGTACGACCCTGTTTCTTCAGCTCATCGATGTAGTCCACAATCTCACTCTGCTCGTAGTGAGAAAAGACATCCGTATGCAACTCCAATCCTTCCAGGATGTTGACATATCTGCCTCGGATTCTCTGAAAGTACTTAAAATTCTGTTTACGTACCCTCTGGATCTTCTCCAACTCGTGCTCTGGAATTATCTGGAGTTTTCGGAGTCTAGTGACGTACTGAGGGATGTACGACTCCACACCAGCACGTTCTCCTAGAATCATCACTATTTCAGGTGCAGGCTCTGTAGTAACCTCCTTCAGAACAACCTCTGTTATGGTGCTCTTGAGGACTGACCACCTCTGGGCAGCTGCTGCGGTCATCGGAATTTCTTCCTTATTTTGTTCTTATGTCAGTTTCTTCAGCATCTTGTGGATACGGCTGTTCTTGTTTCTCCTTTGTGTTGGGGTCAAAGTGGCTCTCCTCTCCCCTGGACTTCGGTAGGGGCGGCACTGACAAGTTTCCCTCCTACGGCAGTTATCACTGATTTCATCTTGGGGTCGTCGATCGCGTTGATCTTCCTTTTCTAATTTGGAGTATGTTGAACTTTCTCGCTGAGTTTCATTACTGTCTTTACATGGGACTCCATGAGGTCCACAGTAGTCCAAGTTGTTTCTTCATATTCTACCTTCAGCTGCGCAAAATCTGAGTCAACCTCGATCACAGCACCAGCTTTCAGCTCTTCATTGTTAAGTGCAAGACTTACGTCATCTTTAAAAGAAAGGACCATTCTCCCGCTCGACATCTTCCTGCAAAAACAAGGAAGGGATCAGGGGCTAAACTAAAGAATAATGAGAACAATAAGAATACCAAATTCATTGCAATTTATTTTATTTTGTAAGTTTATTAGGAGAGGGAAAGATTCGATTTGGATTTTTGAAATTGGAACAAGTTTCAATTTTTATTTTTATTTTAGAAAATTTCTTTTGGATTTTAGTTTGAAATTTATTATTATTATTATTATTATTATTATTTTGAATTCGGACCCAGTTGCACACAATTATCACGCCAGTGCTTCTACGAGCGGAAGGTCCACTCCTCGAAACATCACGTCATGTAATACTTCTTTAGATATCGTCCATTGATGGGAAGCATTGGTCGCTCTCCACGGTAATCCACGAGTTGGTAAGAGCCTCCTGAGTAGACTTTCTTGACTACAAACGGTCCCTCTCAAGTTGGCTCAAATTTACCTCCTATCTTGTGGTATGCAAGAATAGGTCTTCTGAGAACGAGAACCGATTCACCAACTCTGAAATTTCTTGGGCGGACCAGCTTTTCGTGGGCCTGAATCATCTTGGCTTTATACAATTCGAGATTCTGCTACGCTGAAAGCCGTTTTCCTTCCAAGCCTTCGAATTATTCCAGTCTTAGTCTGACAATCTCTTCTGTAGTGATCTTATTTGCAATCGCAATTCTGAGTGACGGAAGCTGGACCTCCAAAGGCTAGACGGCCTCGGACCCGTGCACTAGAGCGTATGGTGTAGAATGAGTAGGCATTCTGAAAGTTGTCTTGTAGGCCCATAAGGCTTCTAATAACTTCTCGTGCCAATTTCTCTTGTTGCGTCCAAAGTTTTCTTTAGGATTTGGACGAGAGTTTTATTAAAAGCCTCGGCCAAGCCGTTTTCTCTTGGGTAGTAGATCGTCGAATAGCGACAGTATATCTCGTGCCTTCAGAAGAAATTGTTGATCTTCGTGCTCTTGAAAGCGGACCCGTTATTTGAGATGATTCTGCGCGGTACCCTAAAACGGTGGACTACTTGATTCTTGAAGAACTGTAACACGTGATGTGCTTTCACTTCCTTGAGCGGTATTGCTTCTGCCCACTTCGAAAAGTAGTCCGTCGCTGCAAGGATGAAACGATGTCCTCTTGAAGAAGGCAGTTCTATCAGTCCCACAATATCCATGCCCCAACACTCAAATGGCAACACTCAAATGGCCACGACGCGACTGTCGGATGTAACACATTTGGAGGTTGATGTAGAACCACTCCATGTACTTGGCACTGGTGACAACTTTTTGCAACTTTCATGCAGTCAGTCATCATTGAGGGCCAGTAGTACCCTAACCTTTTGATTTTTATTTTCATCTTCGGATCCGACTGATGAGCGCCACAAAGTCCTGAGTGCACTTATTTAACAATTTCACAAGCCTCAGACTCACTCAGGCACCTTAGCCACATCAGGTCGAAAGACATTCTGTATAACGCATTGTTTATTAATGCGTATGACAGAGTTCTTTTCTTAATTTGATGGGATAATGATTTATCGTCCGATAGGTTTCCTGTTTGCAGGTAGTCTACGAGCAGTTGACGCCAATCTTTTGTAATTTCAGCCACTGTCGCAACTGTTTGTTCTTCTTTTTCTGACTTGTGCATTGCATCCATGTCGAGCTGTGATAGGACCTGTCGTCCCTGAACTGACATTTCAACTAACTCATCCTACAAGCAGGCAAATTCTTTTGCAAGGCAGGCTAGCGCGTCTGCAAGGGCATTTTCTCTTCTAGGGATCTTATAGATCGTTACATTCAGAATCTGCTCTAGCAACTTCATTGCATACTGAAAGTACTGCTCGAGTCTTGGTTTTAGAATCTTATACTGTCTTGCAACCTATTGTATGATTAACTGCGAATCACCATAGATGTTGATGTCGGTTATCCTCATTTGAATGGCTAACTCCAGTCCAGTTATAAGGGCCTCGTATTCTGCTTCATTGTCCGTACACGGTTCTGTCAAATGGTAGGAGTACCTTAATATTCCCCACTCCGGTGTTATAAAGATTAGTCTGATTCTTGCCTTACTGAGCACTATCGTTTGCAATCCTTTGTCTCGTTATGCTGATGTTGCTCCGTCGAAGTACAATTCCCAACGTTGATCATCGGGGTCTTCTAAACTTATTATATGATCGTCTGGCGAGTCGTCGTTGAGAGGCGATTCTGCCGGTAAAGGGTGCGCTGTGAGGAAGTCTGCTAGGACTTGTCCTTTTACGGCACGAAGAGGAATGAAAGTTATATTGAATTGTAATAGTATCATCGATCACCTGACAAGTCTGCCGGAAAGAGTTGGTCGGGTCATCAAGTATTACAATGGATTAACTCTCGAAATAAGATTGACCTTATGAGAAAGCATGTAATGCCTAAGCTTTTGGGTCGCGAAGACCAGAGCCAAACAATGCTTCTCAATCGAAGGATACTTTAATTCCGTCAGAATTAGGCGACAAATTTAGTAGAGAGCGTTTTCTTTACCCTCGTCATTGACCTGGGCTAGCAGGGCTCCGAGAGAGTCATTTAAAGCCGCGATATAAAGTAACAACGGTCTACCCGAGACTGGGGCTGCTAAGACAAGAGATGTCATTAAGTATTGTTTGATATCATTGAAGGCATGTTGACATTTGGAGTCCCAAGTAAACTTGGCATCCTTCTTAACCAAAGCAGAAAAAGGTTGACACCTTCCTGACAAATTCGAAATAAAGCGTTGAAGATATGCCAACTTCCCTTGAAAGGATCGTAGTTGTTTTAAGGTTTTGGGAGGCAGCATTTCTAATATGGCTTTAATCTTTTCCGGATCGATTTCAATTCCGTGATGTCGGATAACAAATCCTAAGAATTTCCCAGAGGTAACGCCGAAGGCTCATTTCAGGGGATTCATCTTAAGGTTAAAATGTCTTAATCACTCGAAAACAATTCTCAAATCATACAGGTGATCTTCCTTCAGTTTGCTTTTGATGACCACATCATCCACGTAGCACTCGACTTAGTTGTGAATGAGATCATCAAAAATCCTTGTCATTGCTCTTTGGTAGGTCGCTCCTGCATTCTTCAATCCGAACGACATCACTGTGTAGCAGTATACTTCGATTGGCATTCTGAAGGCTGTGAGCTTTTCATCTTCTGGTGCCATCTTTATCTGGTTGTATCCTGACGTTCCATCCATGAAAGAGAAGAGTTCGTGTGTTCAAGTGATGTTGATCATTAATTCTGTAATTGGTAGCGGGAATTCGTCTTTTGGGCTTGCTTTGTTCAAATCTCTGAAATCCACGCAGATTCTGATATGACCATTCTTCTTTCTGACTGGTACCACGTTGGCTAACCAAGTCGGATATTGTTCTTCACGAACAAATTTAGCGTCGATTAGCTTATTAACTTCAGCTATAACTTGTTGTTCGATTTCTAGACGCATTCTCCTCGGAGCTTGTCTGACTGGAACGGCAGTGTGATCCACTCCTAGTCTGTAAACTACAACTTCTGGAGCTAATCCTGACATTTCATTGTAACTCCAAGCAAAAAAGTACTTGAATTCCATTAATAGCATGATCATATTTTTAGAGTCTTCTTTGTTGAGTAAGGAGCTAACAAAGGTCGGCCTAGGCTCTTCGCTAGTACCTAAGCTAACTTTCATTAACCCGTCTATTGTAGATTTTATTTCTTCTTCAAATTCTAGCGGAGCATCTCTAATTGGCATATCCTTGAGATCATCTGAAGCTTCCAGACAGTCTTCATTAGACTCGCAAGTGACAACCAAACAAAATTTTAACCATCAGCTGGCCCTACCGTGCCGAATCCAAGACCATATTTTGAGTTTGGAGGCCTTCTGGCATTACTCCGTAACTTTTCAAAGTGGTGTGATTGGTCTTTTGACCACTGCTTAGGTAAGACACCACATTGAACCAAATTTTTAGCACACGGAGAATACCATTCAAAAGGCAATTCCATTAATTCAGAAGAAGCAACATCTTCAAATTTTACATCATTCTTAGTTTTGGAAGAAGAAGCACCACGGTAAAATTTGATTGGCTTAGCACCTCCACCATGTACTTCCTTGACCACCATACCCTCAATCTTACTAGGATAGATCGGGGTTAGGGTCATAGTATGCACATAGTGGTTTATCTTGTCGTACATTGCTTTATATTCTTCATTCTTTTCCTCTTCTAGTGAGATTTTGAACTGAGGTTTCTTCTGACTTATTGTTGTTGCTTCTTTCTTGATTTCTTCTTCTTTGGAATTGTCTTCCCAATCAACTTTAATAACCAGATTTCATTGTTCAACTATTCCACCGTTTCTACCTTGACCTCGTCCCCAGCCTCGACCTCGGATGCAAGCTCTAGAGAAACCTTCACCATCTCGCCGTATGGGAGTGGTGAGTAATTGTTGAACCAGAATTTCAGGTTCTTCATCGTCTTGAGTTTCTTTTACTTCATTCGGCGTAGCATTTCTGGAGAAAATTTTCTTCTTTGGAGGTGCGTAGTAGGCAGCATCTTCATGTATTCCAATTTCCTGCACGGAAAACGGTTGCAAGTCACCTTTGATACACTGTTCTTGTCCTCCTTCATAATACTTTATACACTGGTGTAGAGACAACGACACCATCCGGTTTTCATGGATCCATGGTCGGCCTAATAAAGCGTTGAATGACGTTTCAGAGTCAATTATGTAGAATTTTGCGGTTGTCCTTGCTAAGTCACCGATCTTCATTGACAGTGTTATTGATCCAAGAGCTCTTTCTCCTTTTTGATTGAAGCCTCTTAGTAACATTTTATCTGCTTGAAGCTCGCGGGCATCAATTTCCAAGTAGGCTAACGTCTGAAGGTTCATTATATTGATTGATGCTCCCGGATCAACTAACACCCTAGAGAGCGTGAACGTTTCGATGGCGACTGAAATGTACAAGGGCCTGTTGTGATCGGCTGTCCCAAGTAACAAGTCACTGTCCGTGAAAGTAATACCAAAATGTTCTCTCAACGAGCAAACCTCATCTAAGGAGTTGTCGGTCATTTGAGCTAAGCAGATCTCTGGATCAAGTAAGGCCTTGATCAGAGTTTCTCTCATCTCCTTTGAAAGGATTAAAATGTTGTAGAGGCTCAATTTGGTGGGCAACTTCCGAAGGTGGGCTAACACATTATACTCCACTTTATTGTCTGGTCTTTCAACTTCTTCCCAAACAGGCAACTCTTCTGCTGGGGTAGGCTCTTCCTGAGTAACCACCTACTTTCCTTTCTCTTTCGGACCCATTCTCGGGGGTAGAACCTTTCTGCTTCTGAGGTTGACCTCTGTTATCTCTTCCTCTAAGTTTGATTCTAGATTAGCTGGCGCTTCCTCTTTCTGAATCGGAGCAGTGAATTCTTCTAGAGTCACTTCGGTATCTGAAAACTCTAGCTCAATCGAGATAGGAGATCCTTGGAATTCACAAATGGGTTCGTCATCTTCCAGTCCATTGCAATCACTGTCATCGAGGTTTTGTATGATTTGAGAATCGTTATTTGTTTCGAAATCGATATTAGGATTAGGTCGGTTGTTGTTAGTTACGTAATCGTTAAAAACAGTCAAAACGTAACCAACACCATAACTCTTATCATTATAAGATCCTGCCGGAGCGAGCAAATAATCATACAGAGTCAGAGGTTCGAGGGATTTATCCCCCCAATCAGAAACAACCATCCTAGGAAAAACAGCCCCTACTCTACTCTTCGGAGCCTCGGTCTTCTTTTCTTCTGTGATCTTCTCCTCCTTCTGGGGTGGTTCCTCGATTGTAATTGATAGTGTCGGCTCGAGAGGTTTCGAATTTTGAATCGAAGCATGCACCGAAGCAATTTGAATGTGATCCAAAATTTTCTTCAAAGACTTTGTCCAAACAATACTCCATTCATCATTGGTTATGTACGGGTCTATTGGAACAATAGGATCTGCCGAAATAACATTAACGGAACCTCCTTTTACGCAGCTCCTTCATGTATTCTTTCAGGATCATTATGTTCCCCTACCGAAGGTTGTTCTCGAGCCAGTTCTTGAAAGTGAAGCAGTCCTCGATCTTGTGTCTGATCATCCGGTGATAAGGGCAGTACATCGGATGATCTTTCTTATCAACCTCCTCCGGCCTCCTGGGATTTGGCAATTGGAACCCGCCCTTCTTGATCAGACTACGGAACATCTTGCCGACTGCTTCATTCTTGAAAGTCTACTTCTTCTTAAGGAGTTCTGCCAGGCTGCGCTTTTGTTGAAACGGCTGTTGGTTGTATTGCTGAGATGACTGTTGGCCATATTGTTGTGACAGCTGATAGTTCTGCTGAGGCTGTTGATAACTCGACGGAGGTTGTCGATAGCTCTGCTGAGGTCGTTATGTCTGTATTTACATCGGTTGCTTGCCCTTGTCTACAGCTGCGATGGTCCCGGACTTCTTCTCAAAGGTTCTGACTGGCTTCTACTTATCGTTCTTATCGGTGAAGCTGAGTTGTTTCGCTTCCTCCTGTAGACTCGCGGCCTTGCTGAGTGACCCACTTTTAATATTTATGCAATTTATGTTTATAGCAACGACACCAAAAACTTGATCCCGCTTTAAATATAGATATATGATTTAATGTATAATGTGGATTCTACGCAAGTATACGTATCGTATCAAGTAATACAGGGCTCTAGTGGAGTCCTGGTTATCGATCCCACAAGGAAGTTTTTAACGATTTCTTTATCGTCTAAATTTAAAGGAATTACTTACTAATATAGTAAACTGAAATTAAAAGTAACTATTGCAACTAAAGTAAACTAATGCTTGAAATAAGTTGATTTAAATAATTCAGAAAAAATACCCTTCTCCTTGTTTTTAGAAAATTAAGTGAATGATGAATTTAAATAGAATTTTAAAATTGTATTGTGACAAATAGGAGCATTCTTATTCTTTACCCTTTGGTCCAGGTGCAAAGAACATTGACTAATCCTATGTTTGATTATTGAATCTGCGGCTAGCCGGGAGGATACCGGCCGCCACTTCGCAGCTCCCACGTTCTCCTCACATGAGGGCTAACATTTACACTTCGACTCTCGAAACAAGTAGGACCGAATTGAGTATTTTAGTCCGTCACACTAAAATATCCAATTCTACGCCCGATAATTAATATTTCTCTATTTATTCGCACCCGCCTTCCAAGGCTTTTGACTTCCCTAAATATTGGATGTAATTTTTACTATAGTTGATAATTCAATATATTTTAACTACTCAATTGGCCGGATTGAAAGTAAATTAAGTTTTAAGTAAAAATTATCACAATTTATTTTAATATTATATTATGTACTTCTTTTTAATTTCATCAATCCGCATAATTTTCATAAACGAGGAGAAAGACTAAGAAAACTACTCGAATGCATGAGAATAAAACAAAGCATGGATTTCATTTAAAGTTAATAACAATAAACAAAGATACTTATCTTAATTTCCTCCCCAAGCAGACTCCTTGAAGTTCCTTTGACTTTTCCTTCTAGTACAACAAACTAAATAGCACTCAACTAATGAACTCACTAAACACACTCAAAATAGACACATAAAAGACTCTGGAAAAAACTTTTTTAAGACTCAAAAGACACACTAAGACACTACAATTCGGCCTCTATTTATAGAGTTAAGCAAAGGTCCAAGGGGTTCTTAAACACCTCTTCAAAAAGTGTCCAGGTTCAATGTATATGCATTTTGAACTAGCTCGCCGTCGGCGAGAAATGACCTCGCCGTCAGCGGGGCTTCTAGAAGGTCTTCAACCCGCGCGATCTCGCTGTCGGCGGGCTCGGGCTCGCTGTCGGCGATGTAGTTATAATTCCTTTAGAAATTCTCCTCACGATCTCGCCGTCGGTGGCCTCGATCTCGTCGTCGGCGAAGTAGTTATATTTGCATGAATTTCCTCCTTTTTGATCCAAATTTGCTCCATTTCATGCTTTTTGCTTCCATCACTTATAAATCTTTATTCCTGCAATAAAATAAAGAAAATACCGTTCTTTAAAGTGTAATTTCATCAAAAATAGATATGAATTTCTTGATGTATTTTTCTGTGATCAAAATCCTCCAAACTTAATTATTACTTGTCCTCAAGTAATTTTAATACTAAATAAATAATAATAATGATTTCTATAATAGAATTTTTCAATCCGGATAATATATGAATTAAATTTAAATAACATTATAATAAAGTTGAATAGAAATATTTCTAAGTAATTAAATTAACTTTATAGAGATAAGATTATTTAGTTATCGACTTCTAAGATTTCTAAGCTTTCTATTTATTTCAGGAACGACTATATTTAAAATAGTAAATTACTTAAGATATTTAGATGATAGGAAGTTCAAGAAAACACTATTTAGTAAAATACTAATCCATAAATATAAGTTTAGAAATATAATTAAGTTCTACCCTTTAGGTTGATTCTATTGAAGCCTGATTTTTGATAAGCGCATCTCCTCAAGCTTCTCCTCACTTATATTTTTCTTTTTTTTTTCTTTTCTTTTCTTTTTCTTTTCTTTTCTTTTTTCTTTCTTTTTTCAAGTGAGGATTACTGTATCTGGATAGCCTGTTAATAATTTTGAACTTCAATTTCTCTTCCTAAATTTGAAACTTAAAATATTTCTTTGCTTATATATATTTCATAGCGCTTTACTTCATTGAGTTTCTATCCTTTCTTTTTCACTTAAATACTTAAGAATTTTCAATTTTTAGAATATAGTTTCCCTTACTTTAAATAGTTTACTACATTCTTATTCCTTTTAACCAAATATCTTATTCCATTAATTAATTGAATTACTAGAAATAATTTCTTTAACTTTATATAATAATTAAATAAAGTAACTCATATTTATTGAATTGAAAATTACTATAGAAAATCATTTAATAATAATTTTTTTTTGAAAATAGAAATTGAGAACAATTTTAATAATTAAATTTGTATTTTTACCTTCCCTCAAACTTAAATTTTTCTATCTATACTACATAGTGAAAAAGGGAAAGTATATAAAAAAAATTCATCATACCTTTGAGCTTTAGGTATTTCTTTTCTTTGAAATTTTCGCAGGCTTTTTCATTACTTACGTAACATGTACTGTTAGTATTCTTTCACATATAATATTTTAAAAAAAGTGCGAGGATGGAAATTTTAAAATAAGTATCAAACATAACAAAGAAAACTTAATCTATTACTACACATACATTTAAAATTTAAACAATACATTTAAGAAAGACTAAAATCCTATATATATAAAAATTTGCAACTAATTTAACACACATAAGAAATTTAATATCACCGCTCAAGCAAACAAACAACATATCAAGTCTAAAGTCCACAGAAAGTACTAAAATATTACACACAGAAATAATAAAGTTTGCAAAACAACAAATCTAAACAAACCAAATAAACTGAACAAAGATTCTAATCTTCTGCATCAAAATCCCAAACTATGTCATCTCCCTGATCTCCAGGCTGAGAAGGCTGAGCAGGCTAGTACTGTGAATAACGGGGGCACTTAGGAAAGACAACATCTAAATCACCACTCCTATATCGACGCTCAGCTTCATAGTATGCAATCTCGTACTTTGAATGTCGCTGGAGATATTCTCTATCATAATCGTGTCTTCTCTCCAAGCCTCCGATCCTTTGATCTATATGCTCAAATCTTCTTTCCATATTTTCTCCAAATAACTCAAAACTCTTTCTACTCAGGGTTAATTCATTCATCAGATCTTGAAGGGTAGGAGTGGTGTACTGAGGGGGTGGTTCATAACTAGTAGAGGGTATATCTCTACTTGAAGAAGGTACATAATCCCTCGTCCCTGATCTCCATCCTTCGTGGGATTCATATTTCTTTATATTAGCTCGAGTAAGGGGTTTCATAGGCTCTATCCATTCCTCATCATCTCTTGCCTCTACCCAAGATAATTGGCAAAGTGCATAGATAAGACCGGGATGTCCTAGTCCTCCTCCACTTTCATTTCTAAGCAATGGCTAATATGCTTTTATATATAATATTTCCCACATTAATACTCTTCGGTTCTGAATACGAAATTCGAACCGCTTCTATCTCTTGTTACCTCACTATGGTGGTAGGTAGGTAACAAAGTAGAACAAATAAAATAATGTCGGGCTTTAGATGTTGCATTTAGCATAGAAAGAGGGAAGTTTACCCGTTCCCGCTGCTTTATCTTCCGGACACCTTTCCCATCGCCGAGAAAGTCGATCACCTCTTCCAGTGGTCCTTCTATAGTTCCAAAAGTTTCATACTCACTCATGTAGGTGTCTCGTATTTCATAATAAGCGTTTATTCTAGCAGCGTTGAAATCTACAAAAAATCCTCTAACCTTAACCGGTGCATCTTCAGCCTGTGTTAAGTTCGTATAAAATTCCCTCACAACTTCTACAGCTGCTCTGTTGGTTACGTAGCAGAAATTTTCCCATCCTCGCTCCTTTATAACTCGTTCCACTTCTCCTCTTGCATTCTTGAAAACTCGATCTTGTATGCACTTTCTTGCTTGAATGTTTTGAAAATATCGAGTTTGTGCTCTTGCATTAATGAATCGAGTTTCGTCATATTCTATTCGTCATTTTTATCGTGGAGCCATTTCTCGATCTGTGAAATTTACAAAAATTTTAACAAAACTCCAAAATATTACTAAGAAGGCTTCCTACAACAACTAAAATCCATTTAAATCAATTTCTACGAAATTCTTCCAAGTATTTTCTTCACATTTCAAAATTTTTCAAAATATCCCAATGTAGAAGAAATTCATGGTGAAAATCAAAAATTTTTGCATAGAAGTGAAGCTCTTACCAAGGGAAGATGAAATCCGGTGTCAAAAAGTGTTGAAATCGCTTCAAATTTGAGATCTCTCAAGCCCTAGGTCGGTTTTTTCGAAAATTTGAGGAAAGGGATGATGAATAATGTCGGTTGACGGGTCAAATATAGGTCTTTTCGCGTTCTCGCTGTCAGCGAGGTTTTTCTAGCCGTCGGCGAGCTAATTAATTCCATAAGGCAAAAGTTTCGGGAAAAATCTGTCGTCGGCGAGCTCGGTCTCCCTGTCAGTGGGTTTTCTCGCTGTCGGCGAGGTTCCAAAAAAATTTTAAATTTTTGAAATTCGTCAATCATTTTCAACCTCGAATTGCCTTTAATTAATCTTCCGATCACTTAATTTAATAATAATACGAAGATTAGATACTTATACTCACAAAAAGTCACACAACACAAACGATATAACTTTATAAATGAAATCCATGAAACTTACAATTTTCACACTGACAACTTCACACAAACTTAACTTAAATGTTCAAATCCATAATACTCAGCATCGCAATCCAAACCACAACACTCTAAATGTTGAGACATAACAATTTACATAAAATCTCATCAAATTTGAGATGATTAAATCAAACTTCGACTCATAATAAAACTTAACTTCAAATCAAACACACATATATATACAAATATAACATAAACATAGAAATCTTTCCTAATCTTCAGTGTCTGAACTAACATCTTCTCTGATATTTCCGATGTGACGTAGGTGCACAAATAAATTGTAGAAAGGCCTGAAAGGGAATTCTGCAGTAGATTCTTCATTAATTCATCCTTTCTGTCTTAGTAAATGAATAAAACTGGCCTCCAGATGTCCAGTATAATCAAAGTGCTCCTTCATTCTCCAATCAATATGATCAAACATATTAGAGATATTGTCAATGGAATTCATCACATTTTGCAATTCTTTCTCCAATCCTTTAATCTTCTTCAGAATGAAATTAGTCTTATCAGTAAAGGGCCTTGCTAAAGGATTGTTCTGTGATGCTCGTCGAAATAACGGTGATCTCATCATTGTTATCCAAAGTGGGAAACATATCGGTAGGATCCGGGGTTTCCATGGTAAAAGTACTTTTTCCCAAGCCTCATAAGAAACTTGGTACTGATCGCATAAAGCAAATATAGTAGATGGGTGTCCAAGTCCATGCACTGACCCATGCACAATTAATCCTAATGCATACTTTACTACTATTGATCCAACATCGATAGGTAATCCAATTTGAATACAGTAGTTTAAAATAAGCGCATTCCTTTGAAACTTTATTTACTCTCATGGTAGGTAATAATTTTGATGATATAAGGAAATGCCAGTGCTTTGAGACAGGGTTAAGAAGTGATGCAGAAAAACTGACATACCCGTCTTCTCGTAACTCCTAATCATCCAGTTCATCGATTAGGTATCTGTAGATCTCGTTCATATTGTATCTTGAAGGCATAAAGTTGGAATAATGACAAACAAAGGTATTTTCTATAGAGAACAATTCATTTACCCTTGCAGGAGTAAATCTTACCCATCTTCCTCTGACGTACACATTTCCATTATTGATCGCATGTAAATTAGAGTAAAACTCTTTAACTACTGGTATAACTACGAACGGATGTTGTATAACAAAATACCTCCCAATGCCGTTGTGCGATCATTTCTTCGATTTTTATAGTAGAATTCTCTACTCCTCTATTGACGAATCCTCTTTCTTTGATAAGTCTTTTCTTCATCAAGCCTTTGTTGAAGATTCGTTGTGCCTCCGAACTGACGAATTTTCTCCGATTGAAAACTTCAGTTTTTATGGTTTCTAGGAATTTGGAGACCATTTTAGATGGAATGGATTGGTCTCTAGTCATTCCTAAGGAAGAAAATGGTGTAAAATTGGATTTGGAATAATTTCTTACGAAGGAATGGCTTAGATCCGTCCAAAACCGCACGAAAAATCTTTAAGAAACCAAACTTCTAACTGCCTCGTCGTCGGCGGGAAGTTCCTCGCCGTCAGCGACTTAGTTATAAAACTGAATGAAGTAATGGTCCACGATCTCGCTGTCAGTGAGCTCGGGCTCGCTGTCGGCGAGATTAGTAAAAATCGCCCTTTTTCGCTCTGGTCTGAATATTTTCTGATCTCATCCAATAGGTTCAATTTTTGTGATGATTCTAATAAAAATTTGAGTAGTAAGATTTGTTTTAATAATATAGACTCACTAATATGTAGACATTTAAAAATAAAAGACTACTATGGGTTGCCTCCCATAAAGCGCTTGGTTTAACGTCGTCAGCCCGACCTAATTCAATTAGTGTTCAGGTTGACTAAGCATTAAAACCTCTTTAAAATTTGGTCTTTTACCTTCGAAATATGGTTTTAATCTATGTCCATTTACTTTAAATCTATGTCCTATTTTTGGATCTTCAATTTCTGTAGTTCCATATGAAAATATTTGAGTTATGGTGAAAGGTCCTAACCATCGAGATTTCAATTTCCCAGAAATAATTTCAATCTAGTATTATAAAGCAAAACTTCTTGTCCCGGTTTAAAATTTCTACGATTAATTTTCCGATCATGCCATAATTTCATCCTTTCTTTATAAATCTTATCATTATCATATGATTCATTCCTTAATTCTTCCAATTCATTTAATTGCAACAATATCTTCTCACCAGCTTCTTTCATATTATAATTAAATTCTTTAATCGCCCAATATGCTTTATGTTCTAAGTCAACTGGTAAGTGGCATGTTTTTCCATATATAAGCCTGTAAGGAGTCATTCCAATCGGAGTTTTATAAGCAGTCCTGTATGCCCATAATGCAGTGTCTAGTCTTATAGACCAGTTTGATCTATTAGGATTTACGGACTTTTCTAATATACGCTTAATGTCTCAGATTAGAAACTTCACTTAATCCACTAGTTTCGTGGATGATAAGCAGTTGATATCTTATGCATAATATTATACTTTTCTACTAGTTTGTGAATATATTTGTTTCTAAAATGAGTTCTTCCGTCAGTGATAATCACTCTAGGCATTCCAAATCTAGTAAAAATATTTTTCATTAAAAATTTTGAAACACTTTTAGCATCACACCTAGATAAAGCTTGTGCTTCAATCCATTTGGAAACATAATCAACAGCTACTAATATATATGAGTTTCCAAATGAAGGAATAAAAGGTCCCATGAAATCTAATCCCCAAACATAAAAAATTTCAACTTCTAATATAAAATTCAGAGGCATTTCATTTTTCTCGATATATTTCCTACTCTTTGGCATTTATCGCCGGTTTTTATATATCTATATACATCTCTAAATAGAGTAGGCCAGTAGAATCCATATTGTAGAATTTTATATGCAGTTTTATCTGTCCCAAAATGTCCTCCAAAATCAGAGTCATGACATTTTTGAATGATTGGTTCAGTTTCTTCATAAGGCACGCATCTTCTAATAATTAGATCCTTACATTGCTTATATAAGTATGGTTCATCCCAAAAGTATGATTTAGTATCGTGAATGAATTTTTTATGTTGTTGCAAAGTTAACATAGGTGGTAAAATGTCACTTACAATATAATTTACTATATCGGCATACCAAGGTATTTTCAACTCATTTATATTATAAAGTTGTTCATCAGGAGAACTATCTAAAATTTCATTATCAAGATTAGATAATTCATTATTTTCTAATCTTGATAAATGATCAGCAATTTGATTATCAGTTCCCTTTTTGTTAATTATTTCAAAATCAAATTCTTGCATTAAAAATATCCATTTAATTAATCTTGGTTTAGAATCTTTCTTTTGCATTAAATATTTTATAGCAGAATTATCAGTATCTACAATACATTTAGTTCCTATTAGATAATGCCGAAATTTATTAAAAGCATATACAACTGCTAACAATTCTCTTTCGAGAATCGTATAATTTATTTCAGCATCATTTAGAGTTTTACTAGCGTAGTATATAACTTTGAAAATCTTATCATATCTTTGCCCAAGAACAGCTCCTATAGCATAATCACTAACATCACACATAAGCTTAAATGGTTTCTCTCAATTAGGTGAAACTATTATATGTGCTGTAATTAATTTATCTTTTAATAATTCAAAAGCATTCAGGCATTCAGTTGTAAATTCAAATTTCTTGTCCTTTTCAAGAAGTTGGCATAGAGGTATATTAATTTTTGAAAAATATTTAATATAACGCCTGTAAAATCCAGCATGTCTAAGAAAACTTCTTACCCCTTTTACCGTAGTTGGAGGTGGTAATTTAGCTATTACTTGAATTTTTGCAGGGTCTACTTCCATGCCTTTTTCCAAAATTTTATGCCCTAAGTACAATGCCGCTCGTAACTATAAATCGACATTTCTCCCAATTAAGAACTAAATTAGTTTTCTCACATACTTCAAATGATTTTTCAAGATGATTTAAGCATGTGTCAAATGTTGTTCCAAATACGGAGAAATCATCCATAAATACTTCTATTCCATTATCAATTAATTTACTAAATATAGACATCATACATCTTTGAAATGTTGCGGGTGCATTACATAATCCAAAAGGCATTCTTCGAAAAGCGAAAGTTCCATAAGGACTAGTAAATGTAGTTTTATCTCGATCCTCGGGAGCAATTTATATTTGATGATAACCGGTATATCCATCTAAGAAACAAAAATACTTATGTCCGACTAATCTATCTAACATCTGGTCTAGAAATGGTAAAGGGAAGTGATCTTTTCTAATGGCTGTGTTTAATTTTCTATAATCAATACATATTCGCCATCCAGTAACTTGTCTTATATGGATAAGATCATTGTTTTCATTAGCTTTGACAGTCACCCCTCCTTTTTTAGGTACACAGTGAATTGGGCTTACCCAAGCACTGTCAGAAATATGATATATAATACCATTATCTA
The DNA here is from genome assembly GCA_022702705.1 of Papilionanthe hookeriana x Papilionanthe teres. Taxonomy (NCBI): domain Eukaryota; kingdom Viridiplantae; phylum Streptophyta; class Magnoliopsida; order Asparagales; family Orchidaceae; genus Papilionanthe; species Papilionanthe hookeriana x Papilionanthe teres. Next base: position 26,105,533 of record CM040434.1, read on the forward strand.
ACCATTTTAAAATTTCTTTCTTGACTACTTCTTTCATTATCGGATTTAATCTCCTTTGTGGATCGGCTTTAGGTTTATGTTCATTATCTAAAATAATTTTGTGCATACAGATTGAAGGACTAATTACTTTAATATCTCGCTAAAGTCCAACCAAAAATTTTCTTATATTTTTTTAACGTATCTAAAAGTTTTTGTTCTCGAGATTCATTTAATTCGGATGAAATAATAACCGGTAGAGTTGAAGAATTACCTAAGTAAGCATATTTTAAATGATTAGGTAACATTTTTAACTCAAGTTCAGGAGGGTTAATAATTGATGGAACTATATTTTTTTCAGTGTTTTCTGTGTTATCCAAAAATTCAAATTTCTCTTGAATATAATCAAATTCTTCATTTATATCGGCTTTTTCAATTAATTCAATATTTTGTTTTTCAATGATTTCCTTGATTAGATGGATTTCCTAATTGTTGTTCATATTATTCATTCATGGTTGATTAGTTGTATTATTATTCCAATTAAAATTAGGATGATTTTTCCATCCAGGATTATAATAATTTGCATAAGGATTATTGGGTCTGTTGTTAATTGCATTAATTGTTTCATATTGAGATTGGGATTCTATAAGTTGTCCGGATGAATTTTCTTCGTTATAGTTGGAGAGTAATTCATTCCAAAATGATCTAATTTTTTAGATACGACAGCGATTTGTGAAGTTAACATAGATATTGCATCATTTTCATGAATACTAGCTATTTTTTTCGGATTCATTCTATCAGCAGGCTATCGAAAATTATTTGTTGTCATTTCTTCGATTAGTGCATAGGCGTCATCAAATGGTTTTGACATTAATGATCCTCCAAAGCAGACGATCGATGATTGATCTTAAAGATCCTACTAATCCATTATAGAAAGTTTGGATAATTAACCAATCCGGTAACGCATGATGTGGGCATTTCCTAAGAAGTTCTTTAAATCTCTCTCAAGATTCATATATTGACTCTCCATCAAACCGACTAAAAGAAGTTATATCATTTCTAAGCTTAGTAGTTTTAGATGGCTGAAAATATTTGGATAGAAATTTTTGTGATAATTCTCCCCAAGTTTTAATAGATCCAGAAGTCTAACGAATTTAACCACATTTTCGCTTTATCCCTTAAAGAAAAAGGAAAAAGTCTAAGTCTAATAGCATCGTTAGATACTCGTTCATATTTGAAAGTAAGCACATAGTTCTAAAAAACTATCAAGATGTAAATTAGGATCTTCGATAGGTGAACTACTAAATTGATTATTTTGTACCATTTGGATAATTGCGGTGTTTATGTTCGAATGAATTAGCAACTACATCGTGGTTTTGAATAGTTAAATGAATTTCATCTAATGTAGGGTCGGCATAATCTCGTAATGGTCTTGGTTGATTTATGTTTTCATTTTTAGGTATATTTGCCATTTGTGTTAAATTTATAATTTCTCTTTTTTGTTTTCTAATTCTTTTAATTGTACGCTCTAATTCTGAATCGTAAGGTATTAAATTTTCGTTTCCAAATTTTCGCATACAATTTTATAAAAATAAAATAGTCCGTTACTTTAGTAAATAATTTCTTTACTTCCCCGGCAACGGCGCCAAAAATTTGACCCACTTTTAATATTTATGCAATTTATGTTTATAGCAACGGCACCAAAACTCGATCCTCGCTTTAAATATAGATATATGATTTAATGTATAATGTGGATTCTACGCAAGTATACGTATCATATCAAGTAATACAGGGCTCTAGTGGAGTCCTGGTTATCGATCCCACAGGGAAGTTTTTAACAGATTTGTTATCAGCTAAATTTAAAGGAATTACTTACTAATATAGTAAAGTGAAATTAAAAGTAACTATTGCAACTAAAGTAAAATAATGCTTGAAATAAGTTGATTTAAATAATTCGGAAAAAGTATCTTTCTCCTTGTTTTTAGAAAATTAAGTGAATGATGAATTTAAATAGAATTTTTAAATTGTATTGTGACAAATAGGAGCATTCCTATTCTTTAAACTTTGGTCCAGGTGCAAAGAACATTGACTAATCCTATGTTTGATTACTGAATCTGCGGCTAGGCTGGGAGGATACTGGCTGCCACTTCAGATCTCCCACGTTCCCCTCACCTGAGGGCTAATATCTACACTTCAACTCTCAAACAGTAGGACCGAATTGAGTATTTTAGTCTGTCACACTAAAATATCCAATTATACGCCAGATAATTAATACTTCCCTATTTATTTGCACCCGCCTTCCAAGGCTTTTGACTTCCCTGAATATTGGATGTAATTTTTACTATAGTTGATAATTCAACATATTTTAACTACTCAATTGGCCAGATTGAAAGTAAATTAAGTTTTAAGTAAAAATTATCACAATTTATTTTAATATTATATTATGTTCTTCTATTTAATTTCATCAATCCGCATAATTTTCATAAACAAGGAGAAAGACTAAGAAAACTACTCAGAATGCATGGGAATAAAATAAAGCATGGATTTCATTTAAAGTTAACAACAATAAACAAAGATACTTATCTTAATTTCCTCCCCAAGCAGACTCCTTGAAGATCCTTTAACTTTTCCTTCTAGTACAACAAACTAAATAGCACTCAGCTAATGAACTCACTAAACACACTCAAAATAGACACATAAAAGACTCTAGAAAAAACTTTTTTAAGACTCAAAAGACACACTAAGACACTAGAATTCAGCCTCTATTTATAGAGTTAAGCAAAGGTCCAAGGGGTGCTTAAACACCTCTTCAAAAAGTGTCCAGGTTCAATGTATATGCATTTTGAACTAGCTCGCCGTCGGCTGGAAACGACCTCGCCATCAGCGGGGCTTCTAGAAGGTCTTCAAACCGCGTGATCTCGCTGTTGGCGGGCTCGGGCTCGCTGTCGGCGAGGTAGTTATAATTCCTTCAGAAATTCTTCTCACGATCTCACCGTCGGCGGCCTCGATCTCGCCGTCGGCGAAGTTGTTATATTTGTATGAATTTCCTCCTTTTTGATCCAAATTTTCTCCATTTCATGCTTTTTGCTTACATCACTTATAAATCTTTATTCCTGCAATAATATAAAGAAAATACCTTTCTTTAAAGTGCAATTTCATCAAAAATAGATATGAATTTCTTGATATATTTTTCTGTGATCACTGAGCAATTTCTCGAATGTCTTAATTGTAAATCCTTTAAGGAGAAATGCTACCGAACCGTGAATACTCTTTAGCAGAATTCCAATGACATGCTATTCCTGGAGCTGCGGCTCGCATTTCATGCTTAAATTCCTCAATCGCAGGATGTAGTCCACCTTAGTTTCATTTGGTTTATGTTGCTCGACCACAAGATCACCGATGGTGGTGTGGTACTGAGCTCCAGCGAACCGTTTCACAAATAGGTTTTCCAATTCTATGAATGTCTTTACCGAGCCGTTGGGCAGCTTCGCATACCAGTCAAAGGCAATTCCTGAAAGGCTGCTGACAAACTGGCGGAACAACAAAGCGTCGCTACCCCCCGCGTTGCAACAACTTGTGCGAAAGTGTGCAACATGCTGTCGAGGGTTTCCCGTTACATCAAAAGTCTTGAATAGAGGTGGTACGAAGCCTTTAGGGTATTGCACGACATCAAATTCTTCGGGGTATGGTCTACCCTTTAGAATTAATGCCCCGCCTTTGGATTGGGCTAAGGCTTCTCGCACCTGATATTCTACCATATTCTTAATGTCCTTTTCCGGTATTAGACTTTGAGTGGAATCCTTCTTCGGCTGCTCGTCTCCATTGACAGACGTGACTTCTTTCCCTCCATCCGCAATGTGAATGACCTCTGGAAGTGTTTCCTTTAGGGGCTTAGGCTGACTCTGAAGCGTGGCTAGAGCAGCCGCCATCTCCTCCATTTTCTTTTCCATCCGGTGAATTATATCATCCTTTTCTCGAAGACGAAGCCTCATCACCTTCGGATCTTCTCCTTCTATAGTTGCTGGAGCTCCTAATATGGCTGATGATGCTCGGGTCTCGACCACATTGATCTCAACAATATCCTCGTCCATGTATCCTGATAAGTCTTCTTCATTTCCTGATCTCTCTTTCCATTATTTGGCTAACTGCTGAATATCTGATCTCAACCTTTCCAGCGTGACCTCGAGTGACTTTCCTCTAACGGTCCTACGACTGGTAGACTGCAGTTAGTGAACATTGTTCTCTGGAGTTGTCTCTGAGACTGCAGTACTCCTCTTAGCTCTGGACTCAGCATCAGAACTTCTCATTTCTGGCTGCTCTGTCGGTATTGGCTCCACGACTTTAGGTTTCCATACAATCCTTTTTGCAATTGGGTGCCTAGAACAGGATGGTCTATCAGCGGCAAGTTGAAAGGTGGTGTGACTACTAAGATGCGGGTCAGATACCACAGCTGGTAACTTCTTACTGTTATGTTTCTTTTTCTTTGGCGGAAGTTCCTTTTGAACTGTAGGGGGAAGCACCCTCGGTCAAAGACGTGCCTTGGCAGGTATTCTCCCCATCCTCCTCAGGATCTCAGACACAGAGCAATTATCTTTCTTTGTCAGCTTCTCGATTATCGTCCGTAATCGGGTGAGCGGTGTATTTCTTGCTTTTTGTCCTTCATGCTCAACTTAATATGTCGGTCGGGGTAATGCAGCAGCGATCTTCTGAGCACTTTCTTCCTCAGGAGTGGTAGAAAGTGGGTAAAATCTGTTTCCTTCCAACAGGGGTGAAAGTTCTGGCAGTTCTTCTTCTTCCTCCGGAATTTCCTTAAGAATGGCAACCTCAGTAGTATTAGCTTTGGCCGTTATTCCTCCTCTGAGAATTAGTCAGGGGTGCCATCCTTGAGCTGGACCCTATCTCAAAGACGGGTCGTATCGCGGCAAAAGTCGTGCCCTCCACAGTAACAGGCTCATCACTGGTCTGGATTTCCTTGCCCCTCCATTTAGCAGGGGTAGGTTCAGTGATGACTAGACCAGCGGGGGTAGCGACAACAGTTCGGGAGGTAGTCTTGTCAGCTTTGAAGGCCAATCTTTTACGGGCAATAGTGTTCCCTTCAGTTGGGAACCTCTTCAGGGGAGGAAATTCTTGAGTCGACTTCAAGCTGAACTCCACTATAGGTTCTACAGATTCAGGTGTCTTGGACCTAAGTAAGGCGACAGTGACGTCCCCAAACTTAATGTCCGTCTGGTTAAACCCTTGTCTAAAGAGGATGACTGCGTTGTTAGGCAGTCCATCCCGGTTGATTGCCAAGTCAGTTTCAGTAGCGAAGGAAAAGATCAGCTTCGGTGCAGACATATTCTGCAGAAAAGATTCGGGACGTCAAAGATAACCTATACTTTCTTTATCGTCGCAACGATATTTGGACGAAAGAAAGAAGATTTAATGCAAAGTCATAGAAAATGTAATGAAAGATGAATCATCGATCCACAAATTTGGTATAACGACAAAAATTGATGGCAATTCATTCGAATCACCAAATTTTGAGGAAGAAGGAGCAGTAGCCACGATTTTAGCTGAAGTCCCATTTAGAGTAGATTTTCTCCCTTCGTCTTCCCCTATATTAACCACATGAAAGCAAGCTTTTGAGCAATAATAGTGACATTTCCAGGCATCACGTTTAAAATAACAATTGTGGTTTCAGACGCAAAGGTGATAAATTTCGCACACTCACATAGGCAACTACACTTAAGGGAACATCTAAAATAGGGTTGTGAGGGAATACCTACCATCAAGGAAAATTTTAACTTCTTTTGATTGGTTGTCAGCTATTTCTTCATGTCATTCGCTCGCTCAACCTCAGCAAAATATGAGGCTAACCATCGAACCTGAGCCATTTCACTCTTTAGCGTTTGGGTGACTTTTTTCTCAGTAGTGTATTGTGAGATTGGAAGATGGACTCCATTCAGCATCACCTCAACAATGTGCATCTTCAGCTGAAGGGACTTCAGTCTATCCACCGCTAGATTTGATGACTTGGTTAGATTCCCCAGTTGCTAGAGCAGGAACCAATAAAGAATTGCTTTCTCCAATCCATTATTATTCTCAACTCCAAGCAGTTGGAGATTTTCGCTAGTCGAGAACAACAAAAAACCTTCCTTATCGACCTTAAATGAGCAAAATGGTTGAATAAGTTGGTGATTCAGGTGATATCTTATCTGCGACAAAAGATGACAAAGGTCATTACCGTAGCAATGGAATTCAATAGCACTTGGACCAAAAGGACCCTGTACATATTCAAGATGATCCGAAACTCAGTGCGCAGAGCAGTCAGAGACTGTAATTGAATTGGTCCCGATAGAAAACCAGATCAGAATCTGTCCGTAATGTGCACTGTCCTTAAAACTCTTCAAAGTATGATATTATCGTTGAATAGATACCTCTTCTGCAACTCCTTCACTTGTTCTTTACCAAAAACGAAGGATCAATAACTATGATAGAACCAAAAATAATAGGAGAATAATCAAGAGAGATCATGTTAAAGCCATAAGGTAGTCAAATGATTAGAGAATGGAAGAATAAGTATATGTGTAAAAGGAAAATAACGATCCTATAAAAGTTATTGTGAGTATCTTCATCTATAGTATTGGCTACTTCATTCTAGGATAAACATTGTTCTTGGGGATATGTCAGTTTATTTTATAGGTCCTAGTCCTTAGTTCTAATTCTATGGGAGAACCTAGAATTAACTTAGGGCTTATAGACTAGACTAATCTAGAGTATGTGTATGGACCTAACTTTTCTTTTTCGTTCGCTGCCCTGGGGGCATAGTTCGGAACTATCTTACGATTTGATTTATAAAAGTTAGAGTTGTCGATTTTAATTATTTTTGGAATTTGATAATTAATAACGATTTGTTTTATCCTAAAAATTACTAGTAGTGATGATAAATCAAATGTTTTCTAGGTGTTCTTCAATTATTTTTCCTTTCTAAATGAAGTTATGGTCAAATTATCAATTAGATATTGTTTTTTCATCCTATGTTTTGGTATTCTTCCTAAAGTTTTGTTTTGCCTCCCCAAGTTTAAATTTTGGTCGATATATATATTCTTGAATGAAAAAAAAACTAAGTTTTTTTAATTTAAAGGTCTCATAGTAAAGACTTACTTGTATTCCAATGAAAGTGATAAAAATATTCTTTTCATGTAAGAATATTTAGATCTTTCTAAATATAATTTTGACATTCAAAAGCTTTTGGGAATATAAGTTTATCTTTATTATGCATTACTTAAATTATATAACCCAAGACTTATATACTCAAAAGGGTAATACTACAAAATCATACGTTTCTGGGGAGAAACATATACATTCAGTAGTCACACAATCTAAGTGGATATATATGTCTTGCCTAAGCTAAGCAAGTGATAGGAGCCTGACAAGTTTAATCTTTTGATAAATGAGTTTTATATATATATATATAGTTCAAGGGTTTTGAGAAATTTATCATTTGATAAATGAGTTTAATCTTTTAAAAAAAAGATTTAATTAAGCACAAGTTTTTGAAAATGTCTTAAAGATTTAATTAATCTTTACTAATTTTCAATCTTTTATAAAGAATGGATTTCATAAAAAATGGATTTTTAAAGAAAATTCATTTTTAAAATTAAGATTTCCAATAAGACTCTTTAAATAGTATAAGTTATTATAAACAAAAAATTATTTTGTTAGATGAAATTCTTTTAAGTCTTAAAGACATCACAAGAGAATAAATTCTTATAAGAAATATTTCGAAAAGAGGTCTTAACTTTTAAAATTAGAATTCTTTAAAAGAATTTTCTAAAAAGAAAATTTTAAGGGGAAGATCTTAAAAAGGATTAAAACTTTTCTACTTGAGTTTATTTTCTATGATTTAAAAGATTATAAATTTTGAGCTTATTTAGTTGGAATATAAAAGTCTCTTTTTAATAGGTTGATTTAAAATATAAAAGATTTTCATTTTAGAGCACTTTTAATTGGAGTATAAAACATTTTTTTATGATTTTATCAATTTGAAAAAGCTTTCAAATTCTAGAGCACTTCTAATTGAAGTAGAAAAAGTTTTCATGAGCTTTTCAACCTTAGATGACTTTTCACTTGAATTAAAAGTCTTTATTTTAACAAGACTTTTTAAAATATTTATTTCTGTGCATTTTTAATTTATATTTTATAAAAATGTAAATCTTCTTAAAATTTTAAAAATATTTGCCAGGGTTCCTTTCACCTCACTCAGCACGGAGGAACTACTTTTGTGTTATTCATCAATTTGAAACTTTCATGTTATTCTATCCCAAGAAAAACGTTAAATAAACATACAAGCTATCTTACATTCAAGAAAAAAAAAGTTAAACACACATTCACATGCTCATTCATATTGTTTCATCATTCACATCACAAATATTCCATTAGTTTCATGTGTTTTACATGTACATTCACATTGTATAACATTGATGAAAAGACAACATGAACCTATATAAAATAGACTAAGCTTGAGATTATCAAGTGAATGATTCATAGGGCTTTTCTTAAGTCCAATAATAACATGCATATTCAATGTATATGTGTTGATATATACATATATATGATATGTAATATACATATATTATGTGTATATGATAACTTACATATAGAAACATACATATATAACTAATAATACATGTTATTAAAACATATATATAGTTATACATATATTATTAATATATAAGGTATATTGTACATATTTACATATATTAAAGTATTTGTACACACACACACATATACTATTACTACTACTATTACTACTACTACTCTTTTTGAATTGGTTTAAAAGGCTCCTTTTGGGAGATCTCTTTCCTTAAATCTATTTGAATTCATACCAATATTGGAATGATTATTTGGTTTTTGCTAACCTATCTTACAGAAGCAGAAGATCATTGGATTTGGTCTCATATAAACTTGATTAACTGCAACATCCATTATTTTATTTCTGCATTATTGTCCAGGTTGTTTTGCTAAGGATAATGATAGTGTGGAATTTACTGCTAGGTTGTTTGCAAATGCATTTATTTCTATATTACAATGTCTATGGAATTGTTGGCAGTCTAGTTAGATTGAGGCATCCACATATTGTCTTTTAAACCTACAATTTATTAGTTACTTATTTATTGACTACTATTGGGAGTATTTTTCTTTACATTTATTTAAACTCATATCTTTAGTAGAATGACATTATTTTTGTTGTTGCTACTTTATCTTCACAGAAACCTGCTTATTTTGCTGATTTTTTTTCCAATTTATGAAAGTAAAATAGTTGCTTGCTCCTTACTGAACCTATAAGTACCTTTTAGTTGGATACTATTGAGGGGTTCCTTTCTTTGCAGTTATTCAAACTGTTACCTTCTTTGGAGTGAAATTTTGCTGCTAGGTCCTTTACAAATGCATTTCTTTCTGTATTACATTGACTAGGGGATTGATGACGGACTTGTTGGTTTAAAGCAATTGCATTTTGTCTTTCGAACCTATAGTTTTAATTTTTAGAAGTATATATGGTTCCTATTGGTTGAATAGTTCCTTCACATTTTGTCAAATCTTATCTTTAGTAGTATGACTTTATTGTTGTTGCTGCAGCTTTGTATTTTCACAGAAACATGCATGTTTTTGCTGAATTTATTATTGGTTTACAATAGCTATAGAAATGTTTTCCTGTCTTGTGGAAGTGAAGCAATTGCATGCTCTCTATAAATCTATAAGAACTGGTTTTGATTACATACTCTTGGGGGTTTTCCTTCTTAACACTTTTTCAAACTGCAGATTAGATTTAAGCTTTTCTTGCTTGCCAGTTACCACCTTTTGTTGTCTGGTTACATGTATAATTCTTGCATTTGCTGTTGTTGTGGGCATGGATCTAACTGCCTATATTGTTGGAGTGTATTGCTTGCATGGTATCTCTTTCCTTCAGTTGTTTCTATTAGTTTTTTGTACTTTGGTGCAGGTTCACAAACTGTTTTGGGAGATCCACTACAATAATAAAGGATACAAAGTATATTTTTTGGAGTTTTTGGTTTCTTTTTGGGTATACTTGTATTTGTTTTGGAGATCCTTTTTTGTGTTGAGTTGTAATTTTGGTGGTGGAACCCTATGAGTGTATACTATATTTTTTGGGTTTTAGTAGTGAGATCCACCTACCATGCAACCTTATACTTTTTATTTAATGAAATAAAATTACCTCCGGGTTCTCTACATATATAGCCTTTTAAAATGATATCCACACAAATACATAATATTCATAAACATATTTAAAATATATAAATATATACACATATACATAATTTTTTTCTTTGTTAAAGATTTTCCAATTACACTTTTCTATACAAACATACAAATGTATATATGTATATATATACCCTCAATATATATACGAACATATTCATTCTCTCTCTCTCCCTCTCTCACACACACACACATATAAATATATATAAGTTAACATATCTTTCACACATTCCTCTTCACTTCTAAAGATCTTGATATTTTTGGTTAAATAAATTTAAATTGATTATTCGATGGGTTAATTAAGTTATTAATTGTTTAATTAAATTATTAAATTAAGTTATTTACTAATCAATTAAGTTATTTATGAACCAATTAAGTTTTCATTTAATTGATTAATGTTATTAAAAGGTTAATTAAGATTTTAATTGGTTAATTAAAATAATTACTATTTAATTAAGATAATTATTATTTAATTAAAATGTTACTTAATAAATTAGGCTTTCAAATGGTTAATTAAGATATTAGTTAATAAGGTTATTAATTAATTGATTAAGATATTAAATTGTTAATTAAGTTATTACTTAGTAAATTATGATATGAATTAGTTAATTATTTCATTAATTCGATAAATCAAGTTATTAATAACTTAATTTGGTTATTAAATCATTTTTATTTTTTTATCAGCTTATATAATGAATGAATTAAATATTAAATGAGTTAATTGATTCGTTAATGTGTCAATTAATGAGTTAAGTCTAGGATTAATGGGTGACTAGGGTTTAAAGCTCTCAGTTAGATGATTAAGAATGATTAAAAGGAAATTAGTGTATAAGGTTTTGGCCAAGCATTATTAGACTATAATTAAGTAGATTAAGTGAGGTTCATTGTTTGGTTAAGGTGTTTTAAATGAGTTAAAAGATAATTAAAACTTGTTAAGATATGACGACTCAGTTAAGGTGTTTTTGTGAAGATTAGGATTGCAATTTTTTTGGAATTATAGAGAGGAGCATGTAAATATTACAATTAGACACCATACATAAGAAAGCCCTATAAAAACACCTAATGAATTTTTAGTTTTCTCTAACTGTGCATGAAAATCACGTTAATTGTCTAAAGTAACATCACATGGATAGCATACATTATATTTAGTATGAAATCCCTAAAGAAATTTTAACAAAACATACATATGTTTTTGGTTTTAAGAATTTAAACTAATTAACATGTTAATTTCATGGTAAAAGATAACATCTTCATGGAAGAGTTCAATTGATGAAAATGGCCCATGTTATTTGCATGAAATTTCAATAATTGCATGAGTTAATATCAAAATAACTTATTAAGAAACAAATGAATAAAAATCCCCATGAAATGTGAGAGGGATTTGAAAGGATTTTGTAAGAAACATAATTCGTTTTAAAATTAGGCATGTAAGCATGAAATGTCTTAAAATTCTATGGTGTAAAGTATGTTATAACTTTGATTTTGTTGTTGAATTCGTTTGGTTTGATGTTATTTTACTTCTTCTCCTTGATCTTGATTGCTTCGGTTTTAATGGAAAAAGAAAAAAAAGGCTCGATTTTGATGCTTTGGAGAAGGGAAATTGAAAGGAAATGAGAAAAGACACCAAATCGAGAAAAGAATAAGGTCTTCTTGGCTATTGGGGCATCCAATGCTGTTGTAGAAGGATTTTATGGCTAGAAAAAGGGAGTGGAGAGTTGGCTTTGGGTAGTTTTTTCAGGAAAGTGGGGAAAGGAATGGTGGAGACTAAAGGGAAGTTCTTTTAACATTAAATTAATGGTAAGGATTTAATCATGTTGTATAGAATTCATTTCATAAGACTTGATCCAATGAAAATGATCATTAGTATCGTTGAGTTGAATAATTAATTAATTGATTAATGAACTCGAGGGTGTTTTTTTGTAAATATGCCTAAAAATGGGGTGTTTTCTGTAGAATTGTCAAGATTATTAAAAAAAATTAGAAATCAACACCATTTTGGAGAGGACGAAACAAGGAATCCAATAGTTTAAACTATTTAAAAAATAGAGTTGTGTATCAGAAGTTATGGTTAATTGAAGTTCGAATGTGATTAAGGAGGTGGTTATGGTGGTTAGCGGTTGAGTTTTAACAAAAAAATTGACTGTGGTCAAATTGATAGAATTAAATGGTATACATTAAATGCTCTAATTGATTTTGATGAGTTCAAGCTATATAAAAAGATATGACTGATCAAAGTGCGGCCCACATTAGGAGAGAGGAAATGGTAAGTTTTCACTAAAACCTTTCCTTGCACTAAAGTGTTCAAAAAGGTGTATTTTGAACTTTATAATAAATTTCGCTGAAAATTGGAGTCAATTTTAAGTCATTTTGAAATAAAGTGGGTCATATTATGATTTATTTCTCATAATTATCATTTTCTCTTTCCCGATTATAGTTCGTTCAAAAGGTGTTTAAAGGGGGTCAAAATTGAGCACCCAAGAACTCATTTGAAAGAATTTGATGAGATGGAGAAATGGTGAAGTCCATTGCCAAAAACAATGTCTCATTGAAAAAATTTTATGTGAGACCACTTTCATGCAAAGCTAGCTTAGTAAATAGTTCCTTCGTAAAAACTGTTTGAATTGATCATCAGATTGCTATGCATGGTTCTTATCAGTTATAATAAGCTTCATGCATTTTTTAAAATGTGTTTTTGAGCCTTACAATTAAAGAGAAATCAATAATTCTAGGGTTTGATTAGATTCAGCTCAAGTGAAGCCCAACCAGGCTTCATGTAATGGAAAGGTGGTTGGCCAAAAATAGGGTAAACATTCGTCAAGTAATGTTTAAAATAATAAAGTTATAAATTTTTATTACGAACCAATTAAAGTTAATCTTTCCTAAATAACATTTATCTTATTTTATTATACTGTAATAAGCAGTTTGAAATAAATCAGAATTCCTAACAAAACTGACTAAATTAAAGCTAATCATATACTGAGTTATGAGAGTTATTTTCTTAGATTCATAAAAAGGTACACTTTTCCTCTGCTTTTCTCCAACTCATGCATAACATGAAGTAGCATTAAATAAAAAAGTAGGTAAGTAGAAGAAAGGGTAAATGCATGGCCTACATGAATCTCAGAATGTTAAGATATAGACTATGTAAAAATGCAAAATCAAGTGAGGTGCAGAAGTGTAGTAGAAGCCATAATTCGATGTTCTTGACTCCTACCCCACCATCAGGATTAACCACCCATAGAGGGACAAAACTCAGAAACTATCTCAAATAAAAAATTAAAGCAATTTTCAAAGCAAATTTCAAAGAAAATTTTGAAACAACTACAAAAAGAAAAAAATATGATCAACACATTAGATAACACTTGGGTTGTCTTTAGAAATAGCGTTTGGTTTAATATCGTTAGCCTAAACAAAAAGTCCTCCTCCAAGATCAAAATTTTAATTTAGTAAACCCCTATTAAACACTAAATATTTCGTAAGTCCTAGAGTGTTTATTAAATCTTCAAAGGTCTTTATTGCAAATTTTCTTAATCAATTTGATAACAGTCATCTTAAGGGTATGTAAGGTATTGTTTTAGATTATCATTCATAATGGTACTTTCTAAATCCAGGATTCTTCCAACTAATTTTCCTTTTTACAGATCACTATTTTTCCAAATAGCTGTAAAGAATGGGTAAAAGTTAATTCTATTTCTCCAAAATCTTTGGTTGGATTCTCTCCATATTTTTCAAGTTCAGAATCTACTTCTACTGGGTTACTCTCCTACGTTGGGCTTTCTTCCAAATCGTCTCTTGGGGCACTCCTACGGGTGGTCCTATGGGCTTAAATATCTCTCTGACAATGCTAGAGGTTTCTTTGAAAGGAATAACATATTCTTCTTCAATTATTGTCCAACCAACAACATCCAACTCAGACCGCTCTTCAGGGACCGACTTTTCAAACTCAAAATTATGGCCCTATATTATCCCTGACAACCCAGGGGGTTCATTGCTTAATACGTTAGCTAACCTCCAAACTTGATTTTTGATGTTTCTAAGGGCATCAACTTGACTTTGTAACTCCTTGCTCGGGTTTATTACTAATTCCTCCAATATCATTTTCTTAAAGGTAGTCACTATCATTATTAACAAGATCAACTTGGGTGCTCTCCCATTGTTGATTGTGTACGCTAGGATTATTATTGTTTGAATTGAAGGTTGGGTAGGTCAACCAAATTTGGGGTGTAGGCGTTAGATTCTTTCCTACATTTTACTTCCAATTCTTCTAATGATAGGTTTCCTCCCCAAATTTGGGTTTCGAGGTGACTTCCATAGGCTAAGTTTGGCAATTGTGGTCTCTGCCCCAATTTTTCCAATTTTCTATAAGATTGGCTTATGTTATTCTCCAATGTTGGCTTTCTATGCTAATGATATTAATGTTCCAATATGTAGCCCAGTTGGGTTTGTAGATATTGGAAGAGGGGTTATCAAACCTAGTTCCTATGTCAGGGGGGTCAAGATTGTCAAGACTATTCATCATTGCATTGTAAAACTCCTCAAAAGATCAAAAATAATTTTCCTACTCATATCTCATATCAAAGTGTTGGAACGTGTGTGTGTGTGTGTGTGTGTATTAAGCTTTCTTTTTAGCACTTGTAAGAAAACTCAATAGCAAATATTTATCCAACAACATAAATAACAATAAATAAATAAAAACAATAACCTAGATCTTAAAATTTTCAACTAAAGTTCCCTAAAGACATATACAATTATTAACACATTTACGAAGCAATGACACCAAAAACTTGACAAGCAAAAGCTTTCCATTTAGTAAGTCAGTAATACAATGCAAGTGCACGTATCAAGTAGTATGCAGTTTAAGAGTTCCCGTATCAATCCCATGAGAAAAGCCTAACAACTAATTCCGTAGAAAAATCTCTAACTCACCAGTTTAGTAAACCTAACGTGGCGTGATTGTAAAGATGGTTTAAGACCTACGATTCTAGCAAAAATAGAGTGAATGATAGGCAGAAGAAAACAGAAGCAATGGAAATTTTTCTGAGTTCCTTCATGATTGATGAGGCTCATGCCAATTGATTCGGGGATCGCGATGATCACAAATTTTCTAAATGTTTTCTTATGTGATTGTTGTTAATCGTGGATATAGTAATTACTTATGCCTATGTCTAGGTCAAAAGAATTTTAGAAATTATAAAGTTGAGGTTTCCTCAATCCTTTGGCATACCGTATAACTATTCATAACCCTTGAAATGATTACAATATCCCACTGGAATATTTCTATCATCTCAGAATTTATGGTTAATACTTCATTTACACTATGCAATAGTTAGATATCGTAGCTTCACGAAATATTTTAACATCCTAGTTAGCCATACTAGGAGTAAATTAGGTTCAGATGTTAACTAACAACATATGCCATGAGAAAACGCTAACAAAAAAATATTATGGGAAAATGTGATTAGATCCACTTCCCCTATATCATAGAGACATGAAAAATGAATTTAACCATGCATTATTGAGAAACCATATCTTATGTAAGTATGTATGTATGTGTTGTGGTTAAGGTGAGCCCTACAGCCCATATAAATTTTTCCAAAATCTTAAAGGATCAATAAAAAATAATTATTCGAGTTTACTAATTAGAACAATTAAAAAAAAACCAATAATTTTGAAGTGTAAAAATCATAGTTTCACGTGCTGGTTCAATCAGTTCAACCATGAATCGATCATTCAGTCAATTTGATCCAAACTTAGAATCGTTTCTGTATAGAACTGCGATTGATCTGTTTGGAATCGGGGTCGAACCAATAAACTATTCGCTTCAAATACAATCTAATTTTAATCTTGTGATTTTGATCAGATGACCATTAATAAGATATTTAAATTAAAAATAACATAAATATATTATTTAAATTAAAAACAAAAGAAAATATTAAATCTTAAAATTTTTATTTAAAATATTATTTAAAATATTTGAAAGTCTTATCTAAACATACAATATTATTTACTGAATGAGTAAAATTGATATTGTTATATCATTATTTTATTTTTTAAATTATATTAAAATAATTTAAATATTTTTAAAATTATATTAAAATAATTTAAATATTTATTATTTTATACAATTAAATCTCCAAATTAATCCGACTAAATCATTAAACCTTGTGTGAGTTGAGTATGGGCATTCTTTAATATTTTACCTTCAATTTTATAGATTTCGCATCAACTATTTCCAACAAAAAGAAATGAGGCAATAAATTAAAGCCTTCCTTGCCGTTATGCATCCAAGCTCTTTAATCGGACTTGAGGAACGTAAGATCAGATCATAAATGGACGGAAGCGGGCGGCGATTTCTCGCGCTAACGAGGAAGAGTGTTGCGAGGTGGCCTGATCCGCGAGAAATTCGGGCGCCGGAGGGCACACAACACCCTGACCACGGATCTGTCGCTCTACTTTACTCGCGTTCTCTATATCTAGAGGTGACAATCCCCGTCGACGCCAACCTCGATTGTCAGCCACTGCCGCGTTGGGCGACGATAGGAACAAGGACAGTTGAAATAAGAGATGGTGGAGAGTCTTATTCGTTGCTGAACTCGAACTCTGCGGCCTTCAGCGAATACTAGCATAATCAGATCATAATGGCCTGCAATCCGCAGAAAATGGTGTGTTCTGATCCACCATTCATCATTGAAGATTTTTTTTCCTTACTTCATTTTTCTATTTCTTTCGCTTGTTATGGGTTTTTCGTGCGCATTATGTTAAAACGCTTTGATTGGAGAGGCATTAGGGTTTTTTTCCCCCGATTATCAAACTCCAAATAGCTGGTGCATGAGAAGGCTAAATTGTTTTTAATATTTACGACAACTTGGATGGATTTCAGAATTGTGCCATGGTTGATGCAGTATTGGAATTTCCGATGATGCCGAATTGGTGTAATATCGATGCATCTGATATCAAATTGGTATAGGGTGTGATTTGTAGATCTAGGAGACCGGTTAAGTGAGAACTTAAGCAATAGATTAGGTTATTAGTATGAGAGATATATAAGGATAATCCATGAAGGGAGATCGAGTCACAAGTCTTTTTCAATCAGGATTAAATTTAAATTTCTTTCTTTCTGTTTGGTGAAGAATCTTTGTTATGAATTTCGTAGGACGATATAAAACATGAACAGTGATATTAAAATTTTTGTTAATGCCTACTTCTAATTTGAAGTTCCCTTCATTATTCCAATCATTAGATTAATTATATTAATATATGACATCTGTAACAGTATTGCTTCTTGTTAAAGAACTTCTATGATCAAATTCTGTGATTGTTTATTGTTACGGGAGCAATAAACCTCTCTCTCTCTCTCTCTCTCTCTCTCTCTCTCTCTCTCTCTCTCCCTCTCTCTCTTTCTCTCTCTCTCTCACTAACTCACTCACTCACTCTTCTTTAGGATTATAAATAAATCAAGTTGAGCTGGATATACTCTGTTGAAAATCCTATTGATTTATTGCATTAATATTATTTTCTTTTATGGATTATTGTGTATCTGTACAAATATGGCATAACTTTTAATGTAATTAAAAAGAATATAGCTGTAATCAATTGTGCTCTTTTCTTATCTAGGTAGTTTGTATTCCTATAAGCTAAGACGTATCTCATGAAGATCGAGTATGAAAGAAAAACGATTCTCTTCTATTTGTTTCGTTTTTATGGTATCGAGAGGGAATAATCACTCTAAACTAAACTCTCCATCCCGATCCCCTTCCTCTACAGAGCTCGCCGCCCATAACTTCGTAAGCCGAACCCAGCAAACTGGGAAGACAACGACGGGATCGCGGCCTACAGAAACTTCGAACTCCAGTGTTTGTCTTCTCCCGCACCCGATCTGCCTGAAACTCAAACCGTCTCCTTGTCCAGTCGTGAGCAAACTCTTCCTCTATCATGTCTGAAAATTTTGCTACCTCCACTCAATTCTCCACCCTGCCGTAGGCTTCTATACCACTCTCCTCTAGAACCACCAAAAATCATCCAGTCCAAATCACCACAATCCGACTCAATGGTGATAATTTTTTACGCTGGTCACAATCGGTGAGGATGTACATTAGAGGAAGAGGAAAGATAGGCTACCTAACAGGGGAAGTCCGTGAGCCAACCACTTCAGATCGATCCCATGCAATATGGGATGCCGAAAATTCCATGATAATGACCTGGCTGGTGAACTCTATGGAAGAGGAGATAGGTGCAAACTACATGTGTTACTCTACTGCCAAAGAACTTTGAGAGAATGTGACCCAAATGTATTCAGATATGGGTAACCAATCTCAAGTTTATGAACTCTCTTTAAAACTTGGTGATATTCGTCGACGTAATGATTCCGTCACAAAATACTTTAATTCTTTGAAGAGAATATGGCAAGATCTAGACTTATTTAATGATCAAGAGTGGAAGTGCCCTGCCCTGACGATGCTAGTAGGTATAAGACCATTGTTGATGCAAATAGAATTTTTAAATTTCTTGCTAGTCTTAATGAGGATTTTGACGAGGTAAGGGATAGAATCATTGGAAGAAATCCCCTGCCATTAATCCACGAGGCCTTCTCGGAAGTTCGTCGTGAAGAAACTCGAAGAGGAGTAATGCTCAACAAGAAATCCACTGCTACCAGCATACCTGAGACCTCGACATTCAACTCTGAAGTTCATATCAGCAAGCGGAATGTTCCACATCCACAAAAGAATGAGGAGAAAACCCAGCTGTTGTGCGATCATTGCAACAAGCCACGACACACTAAAGAAACATGCTGGTATCTCCACGGAAGCTCGTCGATTGAAGCCACGGAACAAGCGCCGGCAACCTACCGCAAATACTGCTGCAGAACATATCAACCCATTCAGCAAGGAGCAAATCGATCAACTCCTGAATCTACTAAATCCTAATTCAGCTACTGGTACTCCAAAGTGTTCTATGGTACATACAGGTAGAAATTTAAACCCTTGGATTATTGACTCTGAAGTTTCTGATCATATGACAAATCTACACCATTTATTTTATTCATACAACCCATGTTCTGGCCATGAAAAAATTCGTATTGCTGACGGTAATTTCTCTTATATTGCTGGAAAAGGCAACATCGACTCGTCCAAAAGTATAAACCATAACTGCATCTATGTTCCAAAACTCGAATGTAATCTTTTATCCGTCGATGAATTTTCAAAAGATTCTAACCGCTGCAGGTAATTTTTTGTGAATCTTCTTGTATTTTTCGTAGACTAAAAGTCGGGGATGACGATTGGGAAAGCTAAAGAGATAGGAAAGTTTTACTACTTTACAGACTCTATTCCTAGTAATAAAAAGGTTCATGCTTACAACAGTATAAGTTCAAACCCTGCATTAGAAAAAATAATGGAATGACATCTTAGATTAGGCCATCCAAGTTTTCCTTATTTAAAACATTTGTTTCACTCATATGTTTAAGCGGTGTTAATCGTAACTTACTTCAATATGAAACACGTTATTCTGGCAAAAAGTCATCGTATAAATCTCGCTCCAAAACCATACTATCCTTCAAAACATTTTGTTTGATCCATAGTGATGTTCGAGGACCTTCAAAAATCAAAACTTTATCTGGAAAAAGGGGTTTTGTGTCTTTTATTGATGATCACACCAGAATATGTTGGGTTTATCTCATAAACAAAAAATTAGAAGTCGAAAAATCTTCCAAGATTTTTACAACACGATTGAAACTCAATTTGAAACAAAAATATGCATCCTTAGATCAGACAATGGAACTGAATACTTTAATGAATATTTGGGGGAGTTTTTACGAAACAAAGACATAATTCATCAATCTACATGTCGTGATACTCCACAACAAAATATAATTCATTGAAAGGAAAAATGAACATTTACTTCAAGCTCTTTCGTGCGATGATGTTTTCAATGAACGTTCCTAAATATTTATGGGGGATGCCATTTTAACGATATTTCATATCTAATAAACCGAATGCCTACTCGTGTTTTACAATATACTACTCCTCTAAACAAACTAAAAAATAGTTTTTCAAATCTACGAATGTCTTCAAATATTCCTTTAATAATCTTTGGATGCACATGTTTTGTTCATATTTCGAATAAATATCGATCAAAATTAAATCCAAAGTCTGAAAAATGCATTTTTCTTGGATATAGCTCAAACAAAAGGGGTTACAAGTGTTTTAATCCTGTCACAAAAAAACTTACATCAGTATGGATGTGATCTTCATGGAAAAAATTTCTTTCTTTTACAAAAACCCTCTTCAAGGGGAGTATAATACAGATGAGGAAGATGATTTTTGGCACATTCCCGATCCTTTACTCAGAATTGTTCTAACACCGAAGTTCTCGATAAAAATGAATCCGAGATAGTTGTTGAGAATAATAAAAACAGGAAAATTCTAGTCAAAAGATACCGTAAATTATCTTATTTAACACAGTGGAGAAATACGTAGGATAAGACAACCGAACCATTGGTTTATTCAGGAAGGGATTTCATAAAAGGAAAAATATCCAAATTGAATCTTTAGCTCCCTCCCAATCTGAAGAAACGAATGATGGTCCACAAGAAACACAGGTAATTTCCAATCCTGATCTCATCGTTACATCAACAGAAGCTCAAAATCTAGAAGTTATGAATCTGAATCTTCCTATAGCCTTTAGGAAAGGAACACGTTCTTCTTCTACCAAATATCCCATTATAAAATATCTATCCTACAAAAAAAATCTCACACAAACATCTAGTTTTTTTGTCAAAAATTTTTAATCTGTTTGAACCTAGAACAATACAGGAAGCACTTAATAATCTGAATTGGAGAATGACAGTAAAGGAAGAGATGGACGCTCTGTTAAAAAATGGAACCTGGGAAATTGTCACGTTGCCAAGAGATAAGTGCGCTGTTGGGTGTAAATGGGTCTTCACTGTTAAAGTCAAAGCTGATGGGAGTGTCGAAAGATATAAAGCACGACTAGTGGCGAAAGGATTCACACAGACTCAAGGAATTGACTATCAGAAGATATTTTCTCCGCTAGCCAAGATAAACTCTATTCGTGTTCTACTGTCCATAGCAGCAAACTGTGATTGTTCCTTACATCAGCTTGACGTTAAAAACGCATTTCTAAATGGTGAATTAGAGGAGGAGGTATTCATGGATCTTCCACCAGGATTTGAGAAGAAGTTTGGAGAAGACAAGTTGTGCAAATTGAAGAAATCCTTGTATGGGCTCAAGCAATCTCCCCGCTCCTGGTTTGAGAAGTTTGGAAAGGTGATTAAAAAGTATGAATATGCTCAGAGTCAAGTTGATCATACTATGTTCTACAAACATTCCAAAACAGGTAAACTTGCTATACTTATTGTCTATGTCGATGATATTATCCTTACAGGAGATGACACTAAGGAAATTGAGATATTGAAAGAAAGATTGACCACAAAATTTGAGATAAAAAATCTAGGGCAAGTAAAGTACTTTCTCGGCATTGAATTTGCCAGATCAAAGGAAGGGATTTGTATTAGCCAACGGAAGTATGTACTCGACCTACTCAGTGAAACTGGAATGTTGGGATACAAAGCAGCTGAAACCCCGATTGTACCAAATAAATGTTACAAGTAACAAATGAAATAGATGGTGTTAATAAAGAACAATATCAGAGATTGGTAGGAAGGCTAATATATCTTTCACACACTCGTCCTGATATAGCTTTTGCTGTTAGTACAGTAAGCCAGTTTATGCACTCTCCAAATGCTCATCACTTGGAGGCGGTATATCGGATCCTTAGATATCTGAAAGGAACACCTGGAAAAGGACTACTATTCAAGAAAAATGAGCACCTACAGATAGAAGCATATACAAACGCAGATTGGGCTGGGAACCTCAGGGTACTGTGCTTTTCTGGGAGGAAACTTAGTAACTTGGAGGAGTAAGAAGCAAAGTGTCGTAGCAAGAAGCAGTGTTGAAGCTGAATTCAGATCTGTGGCTCACGGGATATGCGAAGTTCTATGGATTAGAAGAATTCTGAAGGAGTTAAAAATTCATATTCCACCACCCATGAAGGTGTATTGTGATAATAAATCTGCAATTGCCATCGCCCACAATCCTGTCCTTCATGATCGAACAAAGCACATACAGATAGACAAACATTTCATCAAAGAAAAAATTGACAGCGGAGATATTTGCATGGTGTACGTTCCTTCCTACAACCAAATAGCAGATATTCTAACGAAGGGTCTTCACAAGAGACAGTTCGACAGTTTAGTGTGCAAGTTGGCTCTAAAAGACATTTTCATGCCAACTTGAGGGGGAGTGTTGAAAATCCTATTGATTTATTGCATTAATGTTTTTTACCTTTATGGATTATCGTGTATCCGTACAAATACGACATAACTTTTAATGTAATTAAAGAGAATATACTCGTAATCAATTAGTGTTCTTTCCTTATCTGTAAAGTTAGTATTTCATGCTAAGATGTATCTTGTAAGGCATCAATTATGAAAGAAACATGATTTTCTTCTATTTGTTTCTGTTTTTATACTCCCTTGTTCTAGCTTTCTTAATTAACTTCTTTTCACTAGTCGTACTTAAATATGACTGCATTTTAAAATCTTATTCAAGCTTATTTTTTATTTTTTTAAAATAAATTTGAAGTTATAATCAAGCTTTAATCAAACTTAACTAAATATTTGTAGAATGTTAATAATTTAAAAATGTAATCTCATAATCAAACATAAATACAATCTCAATCTTTATTAAAGCTACTACAGCCAAGTATTATTTAAATGTTTTAACTATAATTATTTTTTTGATCTATTAATCTACTTGCTGAATGCATCATCATAATTATAAATTTAATACTTTACTTAAATTTAAAATGTATATGATGATAAAAATTGATAAAAGAATGCATACTAAGTCATCAAATAAGCAATCAAGTACTCACTAAATGATTATTTTATGAATTATTTATTAAACAACAAATAAACATATTCACGAATATAAATGAACAAATGAGTCAATGTTCAAGCTTATTAAGTTATCAAAATAAACATGCCTAAACAAGCATTATGTGAACAAGTCATCCATTGTACTAATTTGCTTACAACTCACCCATTTTGTGATAATTACTTTATGAATTTTTCCTTGGAGACAACTACTCTATCATAATTGCACATTATTTGGAAAAACCTGTATGGGAGAAGGCATTAGGATTTTCTAGGGATGCCAAATCAGGCTTGTTGGTAGGGTTTTGGTCTGACCTGAAATTGAGCCGCTCTGAAACTGCATGACTTGAATATTACATGTGACAGAAAATTCAACACGAACCCGACTCGCTAACCTGTACTTGACCTATATAATCTGTTTAACATATGACATAATTCAGGTCAAACTTGAATCAAATTTAAGGTGATTTCAAGTCAATTTTGGGTTTACATGTCGATTTTGAATCAATTTTATGTTAACGGGTCAGTTTCAGATCAAATTCAAGTTGGCAGGTTAACCTGGACCTGACCCGAAAAATTAAACAGGTTATAATTCTTAACGAGAATCTGTCCCGAATATTATTTCGATCAACCTGAAACTAGGATTTTTGTATCTCGTTCAGGTCGAGCTGGCATGTATGGTCAATTTGCTACACCCCTTAGGATTTATTGGCTTAATGCCAAAATTGTTTGTACATGAAAAGACTTGTTTTTTTCAATATGTACAATGGCTTGGATGAAGTTTGTGGTTCTCTTTTTAATGCAGTATTGTGCTTTTCTTTGATATCAATTTGATGCTTGAATGGATCCCATTTGATATTTATGTAAAGTATGATGTGTAAAACTAGGAGGGTATGTGAACTTCAGCAATATAGGAGTGGAATGTTATTGGGAGAAAGATATACATGAGAATCTTAGAAAGAGAGATCAAATCTGAAGACTTCTTTCATATGGTTCAATATTCAAGTTCATGGCTTTCCATTAACTAGAGACCATTAGTTATAGAATATTCATAGGCCCATAAAATTTACCCACTGCATTAGTCGTTTTATATTAGAGAATGAGATAGGATAATATATTTTTATTGTTCCTTCTATGTTCCCTTTATTTCTCTGTCCATTTCAATCATTGAATCATTACATATTCATGAAATAGATTGTGTTTTTTCATGTTACTAACTTTTTTGTGTCAATTAATGAGCTAGTTTCTTTATTGGTAAATTGGAGCATTGACTTTGAGTTTCACTATGTTTTTCTTTGAGAATGATGAGGATCTGCTTCTCTTTCTCTTGTTCTTTGAGTGAACATGTCTTTTTATTTAGTGCACAGTTTCTAACAGCTTGGTTTTATAAATGTTTAGGTCAACCCTGAAACAGAGTTTTTTACGGAATATGGTGAAGCAAGCCAATATGAGATAATAGAGGTTATTGGAAGGGGAAGTTATGGTGTAGTAGGGGCGGCAGTGGACATTAAAACTGGGGAGAAGGTCGCAATCAAAAAGATCAATGATGTCTTTGAGCATGTTTCAGATGCAACTCGAATTCTTAGAGAGATCAAGCTTCTTAGGCTGCTTCAGCATCCTGACGTTGTAGAAATTAAGCACATAATGCTGCCTCCATCTCGTAGAGAATTTAGAGATATATATGTTGTTTTTGAGCTGATGGAATCAGATCTTCATCAAGTTATAAAGGCAAATGATGACCTTACCCCTGAGCATCATCAATTTTTCTTGTATCAGCTTCTTCGTTCTCTGAAGTATATCCATTCTGGTTGACATCAATGACTGGTTAATTGGCTTATTGTATCATATTCTTTTGCTTATTTCTGAGCCCTTAATTTCAGTTTCATTATTTTTTTTTTCAGCAAATGTATTTCATCGAGATTTGAAGCCCAAAAACATTCTTGCCAATTCTGACTGCAAGCTAAAAATCTGCGACTTTGGACTTGCCCGGGTGTCTTTTAATGATGCTCCTTCGGCTATTTTTTGGACTGTATTGCATCATCTCTTCATTGAATATACATTTATACTTAAATTTTTTTTTCAAATCCATTGAATATTGCTTTTCTTTTTGTTAGCTTCCATACTTAGTATTTTGGGAGATATGCATTGAAATTGGAGGCTTTTGGGGAAAGAATACATTATTAATTGGATGATTCTTTTTCTGTTAATGCTGTAGGACTATGTGGCAACAAGATGGTATCGCGCACCAGAACTATGTGGTTCCTTTTTCTCTAAAGTAAGATACCTTAAAATTTATTCTTATTTATATGATTTCTTCCGGTTTTCTTCTGCTACTTTCTAAAAGAGATACTTTTTCATGTTTGTTCATTTTCTATAGAACACTTTCCAACTAGTGATTTCCTCATTTGCCTGTCACTGGTCTCTAGGAAGCGCTGATTAATCAAAATGCTATGCCTGTATTGCTGTCACAATATTTATGAATTGTATCCTAACCCACATGTTAGGAGGGTGAAACTTTGTCTTCCCAACTAAAACACAATGCCCTAATAGATGAACAGAAGAAATAAAAAGATAAAAAGTAAGACGTCAATCAACTCTAATACTTAACCTAATGATTAAGTATGCTAAAACTCAACATTTGTTTCACTTTGATGTGGGAGTATTATCTACTTTTATATTAATTTCAACTGCTCTCTTACTTGTCCACATTGAAGACCAACATCCCTTGTGAAACACCTACATAGTTTTTGCCAGTTGAGACCTCCAATAATCAAGAATTCCATTATCTACTTCTGATTTTGTTGTCATTTCACTGATTCATGAGATCTCTGCCATGTACTCGTCAATTTGTGAATTATTTTAATTTTTCTATAATTAGTATGCTTTTTTACTTGTCAATTTGGGTATTATTGTAGATATTTTATAATTATTATTGTAGATATTTTATAATTATTATTCCTTGATTTTATAGATTTTCTATTGAAAGCTTTCACGACTTGGCCCGAGCTTGGAATTAACCAAGACAGGAACAAACGGTCGGATGTTGGGAATTAAGTTTTTCTATAATTCATTTTCTATAATTAGTATTTTATAAATGAAAGAGCCACTATAAAAAATGAGTATAGGTAATACATGACGTAAATTTACCTCATTTCAGGCTGACTGCATCTTTTATAAATATTTTCTTTTCAATTGTTCTTCTTTTAATTAAATAAATTAATCCTAAAAAATTAGTTTAAAACAGCAGTAAACTAAACAAAGCTAGTGAAAACTTATGCTCATAAACTATAGAAATTCAATGAAAAGGGAAACAATATGCATGCCAATTAAACAGTATAAAAAAATACAAGGACAATTGATGGTTATTACTATCTAATATGATCAATCAAGGTGATTTTAAACTTTTACTATATCTTACTATGTTGTTTAGATATCAATAACTTTTTAATCTTTATATTTCCGTCCTAGTAGCACCGTTTAAAAATTTTACCATTTATAATACTTCAATATCAATATCGTTTTCCATTTACATGCACAGGTTCCTTAGCGTTCCTCCGCTAGTACCATAAATGAGTGATTCTATCATAGTCAAACATGCAGATGCAAATGATCAAAATATTAAATATCATTTTTTTAATATCATTCAATAACCTGAATTATGCATATAAATAACCTACAAATATTAGTGTCGTACACTTGATATGATCAAATAAAATTGAAGAGCTAGTAAAATCTATCTAAGCAAGCCATAGAGCGAATCAAGCTAGAAAGAAATCAGTATTATTATAATTTAAAAGTATAAGTACTCACATTAGTGTTGATTTATTTATTTTTATACTTGTTTTGATCTCGTCTCTTCTAAAATTGAAGTCTACAATAAATATGTCATTAAAAAAATTATTAATTTATTATTTTATTTAACTATTAATTTAATTATATAAATGTTTACATATACCGATATAAATATAATCATCCAATTTATTTTAGCTTTCAGAAACATATAACTGATTAATTTAGCCAAAATTTCATTTTAATATTAAGCTACCTCATCAATTTTGTATTACTATTTTTTTATACAATGTTGCATTTAATAATTTATTTCTCTAAAATTTTAACATACTTAACTTAGAAACCTTTAAATTGGCGTTTAAACCTAGTTTAGTTAGATAAAGATTAATTATGCATTTAAATTAAGTATCATACGTGAATTTCTTTTTGCAGCGAAATTCGCCTTCTCTTCGATTACCTAGATGATTATTAACAAACACTGAAATCAAATCAATATAATAAGTTTTTGAAATTCTATTTTAAATAATTAGAATTAATAACTTAATTAATGTAATTTAATTATTACCCTTTTTCTTAAACTGCTGTCTTGCCTAAACCAAACATAAAGGCTTAGTCGAGTACACATGCGCGCTTCCTTGAGCACTGCTCCTCCTCAAGCCCTCATCTTGAACCTTTAAACCAGTAGCTCAAGCCCTCTTCTTCGCTCAGATAGGGCGTAGGAGGGCTGCGCCAAGTGTCTCACATGTGGTAGCTTGTGTCGATGGGGGACAATGACTCGGATCCCGTTCTCCCTTCGCTTGCTATTTGCGGTAGTCGACAATCGCTCAAGCCCTGTCAAGAACGATGTGGAGGGAAAGGACGCTTTAGACGAATCGCTCGTCTCCTTCTCCTCCTTTCTTTTTCTTTTTTTGTCTTCTTCTTCCTTCTCTTCTTCTATGACACGTTTTATCCTCTATCTCATGCTCTCTATTTCTCACGCTCCCTCTCTCTCGCTCTATGTTTCTCTTGTTTGGTTTCTACTCTCTTCGAAAGGGATATGCAACTCCTAAAAACAAACAAAGAGGTGCATGTCTATTCGATTGTTAACTTTATTAGCATTATCATATTTTTTTAGTTGTTATTACAGTCTTCACTCCTTATAAAAATTTCACCCTTGAAATTTGCTAATCTACACCAAGCCTTTCCGTACTTCTCGTTAAGCAAGTAAACTTAAATTATCCATAAATTTTCATGAAGTTTAAATCTCATTGAACAAGATGAAAAATGGATATGATAAAATAAAGGTATGATATAAAAACTTCTCTTATCAATTGAAATATGGTAACATCACATTCTAAGCAAGGTAACATAATAATAACACCAGTCATCCTCTGATAAAGACAGACTAAAATAATACACTCATATGATGAAACATAACACTCATCAATCTCTTGTAGCTTCGATATCAGTAGTTGATTCTTCAAGTTCTCCACTAGTACGGGAATAAACTCGATGTTTGACGGTGCTGACTGACTTTGAGTAGGAGCTGAAGCTGTAGAATCCATCCTTTTCTGACCACCTGAAATCTTCTGTGAAGGAACTCTACTCATTTTCTATTTCTTTGGGTTTTCTGGCCAAGTGAAGGGCAATATTTAGCTATATGACTAGACTGACGACACTAGTAGTGTGTATCAGAGCCCATCAAACATTCACGTTTATGCTGTTTTTCACATTACAAGTGATTATGATACCATGAGAAGTGTCATCACTGAATCGATCAGAATTGAATTTGAGCTTCTTCACATTGAATCCTTTTGATTGATCGACATGCTCCCTTTTATCAAAACTCTTTCTCTTGTGTGTCTCCTAATGCTTCTGCATAAACTTGAAATCAATCTCTACTTGTCTAGCCCGCTCCACTAACGAGGAGTAGGCGTTAATCCCCAAAGACATCAACAGCTGCTTGATAGTATTCTTTAATCCCGAAAGAAATCTTTAACACTTCTCTTCTACAGTAGGTATCAGTTGTGAAGCATACATTGACAACATAGTATACTCTACTTCATACTACATAACTGACTTCTCTCCTTGCATCAACTTGATAAATTTGCCTTGCATCTGTCTTCGTGTGGATAAAGGAACCAACCACTCTCTGAAATGCTCAATAAAATCCTCTCAATATATTATGCTTTGTCTCCCTTAAACTATCTTGACGTTACACACGCCACCACTTTTCTGCTTTTCTATCTAGCACAAATGTAGCTAAAGATACTCTTATTTCATCTGCACAAGCCATGATATCTAACATTTTTTCTATCCTCACTAACCAGATCTCCGTTTCAATTGGATATTTGGTTCCCTTGAATTATGGTGGATGTAGATCTTAAAATATCTTCAAATATTTATACACAACAACTATATCATTTCCAAGTAATCTAGACTCATGAATCAGATGAGTCATCGTCGTTATCATTTGAGTCAAAACATTTGTATTAACATTAGGCGGTATTTCTTCATTTTTTACCACATTCCTCTCTTTCTGAATCTCGGATGCATCCATTTGCCTTAATTAAAATAATTATTTAATTAGTGTTAATTTAAAATTTCAATTTTATTATTATTAAAATTTTATTGCAATTATCCTATTGGCTCTTTAAATTTTATTTTAGTAGTAGTAGCTCTAGTGGCAGAGTTGTAAGTTTTGGTGATCAGATCTTTAAAATGTGTGAACGCTTTAGATATCTTAAGTCCATTGTTCAATATGATTCTGATCTAGATGGAGAGGTTTTTAATAAAATTCAAGTTGATTGGTTGAAGTGGAGGAATGCATTGAGTCTTTTGTGTGATGGAAAAGTACTGCTTAAATTGATAGGAAAATTTTATAAGAGAGTGGTGAGATCTACAATGCTGTGGTGTAGAATGGTGGCCTTTAAAAGAGAAGCATAAAATAAAGTTAAAAGTGTTGAATGCTTACGTGGATGAGTGGTTTGACACTTAGAGACAAAATGCAAAATGAATATTATCTATGATAGGATTGGTGTAGCTCCAGTGGCGAACAAGACCAAAGAGAGTCATCTTACATGGTTTAGGCACATTAAAAGCCGACAATTTGATGATCCGACCAGGAGAGTAAATAATTATATTCGACTTATGTTATGATAGACAAAGGTAGACTTAGAAAGATTTGTGGATATTGTATAAAAATGATCTTAATATATTAGAATTAAATGAAAATATAATACTCAATAGGATGCAATGGAGAAAAGGGATTCATGAAGCCGAGCCTACTTAGTGAATTAAAGGCTTATTGTTGTTGTTGTTGCATCCTATTGGCTCTTTCATCTAGATTACATTAATTATTTTTAAACCTTGCTCTGATACTACTTTTGTCACGATTCAGTCTAGGGTTTGAAATTAAATAAGGCGGGAATAAACTGTTGAACTATGGGAATTAAATTTTTGTACAAGTCATTTTCCATTAACTAGTATTTTATATATGAAAGAGTCTCTATAAAAAAGTTAACGTAAAATATGTAAATTTACCTCATTTTTGGTTGACTGTCTTTTATAATTATTTTCTCTCATTATTGTTCATCTTTTAATCAAATAAATTAAACCTAACAAATTATATTTAAATAACATTAAGCTAAGCAGAGCTAGTGAATATTAATGCTTCTAAACTATGGTAATTCAATGAAAATGAAGACAATATGCATGTCAATTAAACAGAATAAAAAAAATACAAGAGCATTTGACGGTTATAATATATAACGTGATCATTCAAGTTGATTTTAAACTTTCACTACATCTTACTATATCGTTTGCATATCAATAAATTTTTAGTATATATACATCCGTCCCAGAAGCACAGTCTAAAAATTATACCATTTAAGATACTTCAATATTAATAAATTTTTCTATTTACGTGCACGAGCGCCTTTGCATACTTCCGCTAGTATTATAAATGAGTGATTCTATATAGTCCGACATGGACATATAAACTATCAAAATAATAAATATCATTCTTATTTTTTTATACAATTCAATAACATGAACTATGCATTTAAATAATATGTAAATATCAGTGACATAAAGTCAATATGATCAAATAAAATTGATGAGATGATAAACTCTATCTAAGCAAGTCATAGATCGAATCAAGTGAGAAATCAATATTACTATAATTTAAAATTATAAGTACTCACCTCCATGTTGATTCATTTATTCTTGGATTTGGCTTGATCTTTGCTATCCTAAAATTGAAGTCTACAATAGATATGGTATTCATTAAAAAAATTAATTAATTTATTATTTTATTTAACTATTAATTTAATTATATAAATGTTTACATATACCTATATAAATATAGTCATCCAATTTCGTTTAATTTTCATGAAACATATAACTAATTAATTTAGCCAAAATTTTCTTTTAATATTAAACTACTTCATCAATTTGTATTAAAATATTTAATTCAATTTTACGTTTTAATAATTTATTACTTTTAACATACATAGAAACATTTAAATTATCTTTTAAATCTAATTTAATTATATAAAGATTAATTATACATTTAAATTAAGCGTCATACCTGAATTTCTTCCTATCACAAAATTTTTTTTCCTGCCTTCTCGCCGATTTATCTTAAATAATTGTTATCAAATATTGAAATCAATTCAGTATAATAAGTTTCTGAAATTTCATTTAGATAATCATAATTAATAACTTAACTAAATGAATTTAATTCATTACATTTTTTTTAAACTGCTGCTTTGTCCGAACCGAATAGAAAGGCTCACTTGAGCACCCTCAAACGAAAAAAATTTGCATCAGGAGTCTTGATGTAGTTTTGCATTACGACTCCAATCAGGGTCTGCCACGTGTACAGACAGACCCTCCCATGTATTATATTATTATTTTTTTACAAAGGGGGCCCTGTCTGTACACGCGGCAGTCCCTGATTGGAGTACTGATTCAAAACTGCATCAGGACTCCTGCTGCAATATTTTTTCCACTCAAACGCACGCTTGCTCCGCTCCCGCGAGCACTTCTCTTCCCCAAGCTCTCGGCTCGAACTTTCAAACCAGCCGCTTGAGCCCTCTTTCTCCTCTTCTTCCCTCGGGTAGGGCATAGGTGGGTTGCGCCAAGTGTCTGTGAAAATGACTTGACTTCCATTCTCATTCCTCTGCTTGCTACTCGCTATAGTCGACAATTGCTCAAGTCGCTAGTCTCCTCCTTTAGCTTCTTCTTCCTCCTATCCTTCTAGGGCAGGTTTTATCCTCTCTCTCTCTCTCTCTCTCTCTCTCTCTCTCTCTCTCTCTCTTCTTCCTTCGGTTTCTGCTCTCTTTGAAAGGCATATGTGACTCCTAAAACCAAAACAAAGAGTTGCATGTCTATTCAATTTTTAATTTTATTAGCATTTTCATTTTTGTTTACTTGTTATTACAATTTCTCTCCCATGATTGTATAAATATTATAGAAATGTTAGAATGAAAAACTCAACTAATTATGTCCAATTCTTGTCATGGTATCGTATCAGGGCACTAGGCTTTCCTCTTCCATGTGTTTTCATTATATTAGTTTTTATTGCTGTATTACCATAGTCCCATGGCTGTGGTTGTGGCTTTAATTATTGCACTCTCTTTCTTTTTTGTAAAAGCATAGAAGAAAAGGCTTTTCTAGGAGCTTGTGAAAAAAATATATTGCAGGTCATTTCACTCCAAAATTTTTAGGTATTACCTCCTTTTAATGCCTTTAAAATCTTATAAATGCATATGTAAGCTCTTGGATTATTAATTTCGAAGCTATATATCGTATGTCAAACTCACAAATTTTTTTCATATAAATTTTATAATAGCAACAAGAAAACGCCATGTTTTCTAGAACCTTGGCCACCGTGGCTGATCAAGAATATGTTTTTATAAATAAATCTTTCGCACTCTATTATATCCTCTTATGCATCCATATCTTTAATCATGTTTTTTAACAAAAGATGATTAAAGATTCCAAATGCAATGTTTTTTGTTTTATCTTGCTCATTGTAACTTCAGGATGAAGGCGCAAGGAGAATGCTTGGCTTAATAAAGAAAGGAACGGTCTCAACCATCTTGATGAATCTAATGATTAAAAAAATCTTTAGTATTATCTATTGTCTTAAAGCTCTTTATTTCTATTGAAAGAATTGATTTCAAACACCTATTCTGTGCTCACTCATCTTTTTATCGTTCTCAAAAATATTCAAAGAAATTAATATTGAAGGGTTTCATTATGACATTTATGAACAAGAAAAATATATGCATATCAAATGTCCAACGAGGGGGACAAAGATCACTCTTTTTGCTTTTGCTCATTCATTGTGGCATCTAAGACAATCCTTTACGCCCAAAATATTTGTTTGTATTTTTTATTGAGGATTGCACTCATTTGTTATAAATCTTATTTTAAAAGTCAAAAGTGATACAATCCACGCTTCAGAGTCATCTTTAGGTACCTTGGGATTTGAATGATTGCTTATAAATGATATTTATTTGGATTGTTCATATGGTGGTTCACTACACTCGCAAAAAAAGTAAGGTATTGCATGTGACAAATAAATAAAATTTTCACAAGTCTTTAATACCTCTCTTTTTCAACTTGGGTATTATCCTCTCTTTTTTATGCTTGTCGATTAGGATCCATAAGAGCGTCTATTGGTTGGCACCCCAACATTCATGTGTACTTTATATATTTTCTCTTAATATGATATTTCATTCTTTGGATCTAACTACTTTCATTCTCATGAAGTATCTTAAAGTTCTAAGATCTTTAATCTCAAACTAAGAAGCCTATATTCTTTTTATTGTTTTAATTTCACTTACGTCATTACCTGTTAGAATAATTTCATCTACATATACAATAAGGATGACTATCATAACTTCTTGATTTGATTTAATAAACAAATTGTGATCAGTTTGATATTGATAATATCTATTGACAACAATAGTTTTGTGAACATTTTCAAATCATACTCTTGGAGATTATTTCAACCCATACAATAATTTCTTTAGTTTGTATATTACTTATAAGAATTGATCTAATAAAACAAAAATTAATTATTTTCTTATGAGAATAAGAGATTGTCGAGATTGTAAAGATTGTAAGGTTATTCCAAGTTTGGAATTAGGTAACCAACATCGACTATTAGTTCAAAATTTTAAGATGAAGTGTTGTAAAATAAAAATACTATGATTCAACATCGTCGAATTAGATGTGGGTACTTAAAAGACAAATTATTTTAATGAGTAAAATTCAAGATTTAAAAATTTGGGATGTTCATGAATAACTAAATATTATGTTGAAAAAATAACAAATACTATTAAATATGTGATAAAAGATGTACTTGGAGAATAAAAAAAAAATTCTATAAAAAAAATAGTTGGTGTTGGAATAATAATGTGCAAGAAAAGATGAAATATAAGACGTTATGTTATAAAAATTGGTTTAAATGTAAAATCTTAGAGAACTGGGAAAAATATAAAACGGCCTGCAGGGAGTCAAAGAACAACCTGTGACACTAAAAATTCTGCTTTTAGTGATCTTTATAACATATTTAGATACTAAGGAGGGTGAAAAATATATAGATAAACTAGCCAAATAAAGAGAAAAGAAAAGTAAAGATTTAACTCAAATAAAGTGTATTAAAGATGAAAATAAAAAAGTACTTTTCTTAGAAAAAGATATTCAACATAGGTGGGTGAGATATTTTGACAAATTTTTTTAATGAAGTTCCTGAAAATATGATCGACCTTAGTGATCTTAATATCGTTAATAATAATAAAACATTTCATTTTTACCGTCCCATTAGTAAAAAAAAAGTTGATGAGGCTTTAAAGAAAACTAAGGGTGGAAAATCTGTAAGACCTGATGATATCCTAATGGAATTGTGAAAATATTTAAGTGATTTGGCTTACTAAACTTTTTAATATTATTTTAAAAATTAAAAAGATGCCCTAGGAGTAGAGGAAGAGTATTTGGGTCCCCATTTTTAAGAATAAAGGGGATGCACAAGAGTGCAAATTATAGGGGAATTAAATTGGGTGTGCCATACTTTAAAATTATGGGAGAGGTTAATTGAACATAGGTTAAGACGTATTACCAAGATTTCTCATAATTAATTTTGATAAATTTCGGGCTTTTCTACCATGGAAGCTATATATTTATTGAGAGGTTTGATGGAAAAGTACTGAGATAATAAGGAGGATCTACATTTGATTTTTATTGATTTAGAAAAAGCTTACGAGAAAGTTCCAAGAGAAATCTTTTGAAGAGTCCTTGAGAAGAAATGTGTTGATATGACATATTCAAGTCATTAAAGATATGTATACTATAGCTGTTATTTGTGTTCGAACTGAAGGAGGATTGACCAATTATTTTCCTATTTCTGTTGGTTTACATCAGGAATCGACTTTAAGCCCATATCTTTTTGCTCTAGTTATGGATGGACTTACTGGACATTTACAATAGGATGTACCTTGGTGTATGCTTTTTGATAATGATATCCTCCTCGTGGATAAGAGAAGAAAAAGCCCAGGAAAAGCTTGAATTATTGAGGTCTATATTGGAGTCTAAAGGCCGTTGTTTAGTAGAAATAAAACTGAATACATTGAATGTAATTTTAGTAATAGTAGCTCTAGCGAAAGAAGTGTAAGTTTGGGTGATCAAATTATTAAAAAGTGTGAACGATTTAGATATCTGGGGTCTATTGTTCAAAGCGATGGTGATATAGATGGGGATTTTAATAGTAGAATTTAAGTTAGTTGGTTGAAGTGAAGGAATGCGTCGTGTGATAGAAAAGTATCGATGAGACTGAAAGAAAAATTTTATAAGATGGTGGTGAGATCTACAATGCTCTATGGTGCTCAGTGTTGGCCTTTAAAAGTGAAGCATAATGCAAAGGTAAGTGTTGTCGAGATGAGAATGATGAGGTGGATGAGTGGTTTTACACTTTGAGATAAAATGTAAAATGAATATATCCGTGATAGGTTTGGGTAGCTCCAGTGACAGACAAAATTAGAGAGAGTCGCCTTAGATTGTTTGGTCACATTAAATGTCGACCATCTAATGATCCGATTAGGAGAGTAGATGTTTTAGATTTGACTTATGTAAATAAAGACATAGGTAGACCTTCCTTGGACTTATTGCATAAAATAACGATCATAATTTATTAGAATTAAATGAAAATATGACACTAAATAGGACGCATTAGAGAAAAAGGATTCATGCAACCGACCCCACTTAGTGGGATAAAGGCTTTGTTGTTGTTGTTGTATACTATCTTATTATTTATTTTGTTCTTTGATCCAGGATATATCTCCATATTCACCTCTTTCTCAAGATCCCCATTAAGAAATGTTTTTTTAATCTCTAGCTTATGCAAAGGCCAGTTTTGATTTACAACCAATGACAATAATACTCTTACTGTCTTGTATTTCATCACTGATGTAAATGTATATTTCTTTGTAGTTGATACCATAGTATTGAGTAAACCCTTTGCTCTAAGTTTAGCCTTAAACTTTTCTATGCTCCCATCTGCTTTATATTTGAAACTGAATACCCATGTACCCTACATTTCTTTTCCCAAGTAGCAGAGCTGTTATGTTCTAGATGCCATTCTTTTCAAGGGAAAAGTATCTCTACTTCCATAATATTTTTTCAATTAGGAATAGATAAGGTCTTTTATATTGAATTTGGGACCTGCATGTTTTCCAAGTTTTGTATAAAAGATTTGTAATAGGATGATAATTTTTATAGGTCACAAATTTTTCTATTTGTTGTTTTGTACAATCATGTGCTCCTTCCTCTTGGTTCTCATGATCTGTTGACCCAACCTCCGTGTGATTATTTGGGGTGTGTGGTGTTGGTTACAGTGACATTTCTGATTTTGCATACTGTCTCTTACATGCTCACTAGGTGTTTTCTTTCTAGTGTACACACATAGTTTTTGATTTTTGGTGGGAGCCATGAGAGGATTTAGTGGAGTAGTAGGTTCATTTTTAGGTTGATTTGTGATAGTGGGGATAAGAGTGAGTTTATCAGGGATATGAAGGAAGTGAGCTTGAAATTCTCGATGGTATCCCAAATATGATATTCTCTCAAACTCTTCCCTTGAATGTTAATTTGGGGTAATATGGTTGGGTTTCAAATAGGTATTCATGGAGCTGTAGAATTTTTATATTATTTGGATGATGGCATTTATAGTCTTTTTGTTTGAAGAGTAACCCACAAAGATCATTTGATTAACTTGAGGTAATGTTTAGTCTGATGTGGTTGATATAGACAGGCAAAAGTGGTGCGGCTAAAAAGTTTTAGTGGCAGGTTAGAGGTGAATGACTGAATGTAGGAGTAGAATTTCATAGGGGTAGAATTTTATAAGATTTTTGAGAGGTTTGTTAAAGTTTAACCCTCTGTTGGGCATTTTATTTTTGAGATATATGGATGTGAGGATTGTATCCATCCAAAAGTGTTTGGGTAGATTGTTATTTAAATGAATTAAGCAAGCTATTTTGAGTAGATGTCTATTTTTTCTATCAGTCGCACTATTTTATTGGGGTGTGTCAACATATGAGCTTATATGAATGTTGTTATTTTTGGATGGATGAGGGTTGAGAGTGGAGCTGTAGTAGTCTTTTTACATTATCATTTTTGGAAATCTGAATTTTGCTTGAAATTGGGCGATGATCATGTTGTGGAAGGTTTCAAATATGTTAGTAGTTTCAGATTTTTTTTCATGAGAAATGTATCTGTCGTTTTAGTATGATCATCAATGAAGGTAACAAATCATTTTAGCCCCATTTGTATTTTTTATTTTTGAGGGCTCTCAGATATCAATATGAACCATGGAGAAAGGATGTATTGGCTTGTATTTCAGGCTTGGTCACACTTGTCGAGTATGTTTAGTAAGTTTTCAAGTTTCACACTGATAAGAACAATGTTTTTTATTGATAAATAAATAAAGATATAATTCTTTAATATAATAAAAATTAGGATGTCTAAGACGAAAATGGCATAACAAGCTTGACCTTCACGAGAAACAAGCTTAGGCACAAGACTTGATTTAATGGATTATGAATGGTGGGACGGTTCTTTTAAAGCGGGAATCCTACTGAGCATGTAAACTCCATGATACATGTTAGCTCTGCCGATCACCTTCCCCGAGTCCATCACTTGAATTCATAAAAATTAGGATATATAACACAATTCATGTTGTGAGTAAGTTTGCTGATAGACAGTAAATTATAGTAAAGTTTATGAACATTGAACACAAATTGAAAAATACGATCATTTGTGAGTTTCACACTTTGTCTTCCTTTTACAGATGAGAGGGAGTCATCTGCAATTATATCTGTAGCATGGTGATTGCAAGAATGGAATGATTGAAAAGTAGTGGTATTACATGCTCCAAAGTCCACTTTCAAACTGATTCTTCATTTTGAGACAACAAGAGCAAATGGAAGACTACCATGATGTGCTAGAAGGCTAGCAAAAAGCTTAAAATATTATGCCAAAAGCGTTTCATTAGCTTCAAAATTGTTTCTTTTTGAATGGACTATGTTCTTGAGGCTTGTCTTCCTTTGAATCTATATTTTCTTAATTTACCCAATAAGCTTTGACTTTATTGGGCATCCAATCTACTATACTTCCATAAATTTTTCAATACTTCTTTCCTTAAGATGATTCAAGTGTCTTGCAATGTTCACCGCGCAATCTGTTCCTTTTGATTTATTGTCCTGAGATGATTTGTGAGTGTATAAAACTGCATTTCATGTAGTGAGATTACCTGACAAAATGAGTTTCTTCCCGCTCTCTTTCCTTCGTACGTCAACAAAGGCTTGATGAAGCGAGGGAAGATGTTTGGTTCCCCCAATTCTTTCTCTAACTTTATCTAATTTTTTTATTGAGTCCTAGAAGTAACCCGAATGTTCTCTTTTGATCAACAATGATTTTGTAAAGAACACCTCAATTTTTATGTATCATACATATCTAGTTGGAGCCAATATCTGAAGAGTATTGAAGTTTTGAGTAACATTCAAATCATTCTATCACAGGTCATGTAATTTAGTTTGAATGTCAAACAATTCAGAGTTTATGTCAACACTTGAATAGATTTTCCTTGCGACATCCTCGATTTCTTTTGTTGTTTTGTACTAGAGGAAGTTTTTTTAATTTTTCGTTGCCAGAAAGTTGACAAGTCATGACATGATGTGATCTTCAATCTTATATATCTGATATTTATTATCAGTAATTTATAGTGCATGATTTTCTTCGGTGAGGTTATCTTCTTTCATTTACCACAGATGTATATGAACACAGATTGAGATCATTGGAGCAAATTGTTGCCATGTAGTTTGTGATTGGTGATCCAAGAAGAGACTTCAGATGCTGCAGAACCAAACATCCAAGATTTAGGTTCAAAAGTAACTTTTGAAGAGAAAGAAGCTGTCATACCGTATGTGTTATGATAAGGCGTCAGCCGGAATGAATTTTACCAAAAAAAAGTCTTTTGGCAGACACAGGATTTCTAGTAGTATGAGACGTCTGTCGTCGGCACAATTTTCACCAAAGAGACAAACTGTCGACACCAAATTTCTTATATAGAGAGAAAATGTGTCGCTAGGATTTGTACTAGAGAGATAAAATAGTTGTCGCTCGAGGGAGGATCACCATGTAGAATCTCGACAAACGAGATGTAGTTGCAGGTCTGAGATTTTCATCATAAAGACAATAAAACAGTAAGATGTTTACAGTGCAGGATTTATTAGAATACAACCACTCAATCGATAATAGGGCCAAATCATTCGACTGCGATCGAGTGGAAGATTATCAATGAAATATCCTTACGAGTGGATAGAATGTTCGAAGTACGAGTGAACATAACTGAGTGAGCGGAATCTCCTTACAAATGCTCGTTGATCCCATCCGTGAGAAGACGAGGCAGCGTCTTCAAGTGAAAGAGTTGGATGGCAAGTCGGGTCAAGCTATGTGAATGAGAGATGCTTCTGTATGCTGCGATCGTTATGAGGAATAGGGTTGGCGCCGCATACTCATACAAATTAGGTTTGCTCTGATACCATGTGAAATTTAGGAGCAACTTTCTTAAAGGAAAAACTTTCTAATTTTCTAATTAAATTAATACAAGCAAATAACGAATCAATACAGCTCAGACTAACCCTCATACAATTGGAGGGAACTTCAAATCATCTCGATAAGACAGTAAGAAATAAAAATATTATAATATGGATAATTAAGGGAGATGAATTTTTCCCCCTCAAATATAGCAAGGAACGTGGGCCCTTGTGGTCCACATTTTATGCATATCAACACTTTTGAACAACTCACCAAGAAAGAAGTATCCTTTGCAAATAAGTTTTATCTTTTAGATTGCTTTCTTTCTTTATCTCATCCCAACAAACAATTCTTTTCTAGAGCCAATTCCTCCTAACCAAGCAACCAAGTCTATACCAGAATAATTTTTTGCTCAGCCATTATAAGTCTACTCAAAATGAAAAATATCTCAATCAATGCTAATCTAATAATTAACTGAATTAATCATTATCACCAAATCCTCTAAGGAAACCATTAAGCTTCTAATAAAGTTAGGAGAACTTCAAATAAATATCACTTATATTTGCTTTCTAAATATAAAGATCTTTTCCTTAGTTACCAATCTTTCTATACTATCATTTATATTATTTCTTTTCTTAAAATAGTCTTTGAGAGCTTAAATAATATGAATTAGAATAATACTATGAGGAAAGAAAGATAAGCCTTTCATGGATATATATATATATATATATATATATATATATATATATATATATATATATATATAGTTGGAAACGCCTAAGGGCTAATTTTATTGAAATTGAAAAGGTACATAAAAGTTGTGTGAGATGACCCAGTAAAGGCTCCCTACCCATACGATAAACAGACCATAACATCCCAAAAAAGATAAGACAAATAAAACTCTAAACTTCAATACTCGCAGAAAAAAAGTTACTAGGGGCGAGCCAGCTTGGTCCTGCCTTTGCCTCTGGTTCTAGGAACGGAATCAGCTAACAAATTGTTTAGTGTCGTGCCATTACCTAGAGTAACTAAAGTATCTTCCATTAGGTTCTCGAGCTGGGGTGTGCATCTATTCTTTTTCTTACTCCTAGATATGTATATCTGTCAGTCCTCATTCGAAGACTGGCTCATGTGACCAGTGTGGTCAACAACTTGTCTGGCATGTAGAAGAGGGTGAGCCTCTTGATCCTGACTAACATTAACAACGTTCTCTTTCTAAAGAGGTGGTAAACATGTCTCCTTAGCACCTGACACTTCCTGAGGATTTGGAGTTGCAATGCTTTCCTGATTATCGAACCGAAGAATATCCTTTAGAGGTAAGGATCCAACAATATTATTTTCAATAGTGATAGAAGTTGTAAGATGTCCAACTGAACCATCTGCCAATACATCGGTCGGAAGAACAAAAAAAATAGTCTCCGGTAGTGGGAGGGAGAGGTGGCATCGTTTCAATAGTCTGTGGAATGCACTCGGGAGCGGAAGAGGGACATGTATGAAGTGAGACAGACCTAGTATATTTACTTGGAGGTTTTAGATTCGGATGCAAATGATAATATTGAGACAGAGAGTGTCCAAATATACGACAGTGGGTGCAGTAAAGAGGTATTTGTTCAAGTTCTGCTTGCTACCAAAATCTCTGATGTTGTGTGCCAACCCATATCTCTCCCGAAAAAGGTAAAGTAATATCCTGTTCTATCAAAATTCTGGCTTCAGAAGGCCGAGTCAGATTCACCGTAGGCGTATAAGTTCTGAGAGGTTTATCGTATATCATCGCTAAAGCGAAGAGGAGTTCTTGATCGTAAAGGTGAACCTTCAAATCAGGGAAGCGCAACCAAACAAGAATGGTAAGAGGTTCAGTACGAGGGTCAAAATCCGTCGTCCATTTTAAAACCTTCATCACCCGGTTATCTATTTGAAGGAGTCTTCTCGCAAACAACTGTACTGTACGTAGTCTTCATCATCTGATATGCTGACCATCCATTTTACCAATCTTCTAACCCCCTTTCAAATTCATTTGCTCAAAATACTTTCAAATTAGTTCAAGTTTAGGGTTTCCATAAACAAAAATTACCTACTAAAAACAGTCGGCAAGGCGCAGCTAGGTGGAGATCGCTGCCTCTGTGAGAAAGATTGCAGGTTTGCCGTTTTTACGGGATTCTTTTTTGAGAAACCCGGTTTCAACGCCTAGAACAAAAGCGTACATATGCACATACATCCATACATATGTATGAGAATTGTTAAAATTTACTAAAGGGAAAAGATTTATGAGATGTGTATTTACTCTAAAATACAAAGTTAATGACTCTCTAGAAAGTTATAAATCCATAGTAGTGGCCTATGGCGACACTCAAAAATAAGTTACTCGCCTTGAAATATTTGCTTTGTTCTTGAAATACATATTATTAGATTTATCTTATTTTAGTAGTTAAAATGGACTAAAAAATACAAAAAATTAATGTAAAGAATGTCTGCTTATTTGGATGATGAAGTATTTATCTAATTAAGAATTGGTTCAAATAAATAACAAAAGGTACACAAACTTAAAAAGGCATTGTATGGCTTGAAGCAATTTCTAAAATGTTTTGGGAGGTTCATTTAGATAATGATAATATGCGATACAAACAAAATT
Organism: Papilionanthe hookeriana x Papilionanthe teres; assembly: GCA_022702705.1. Lineage (NCBI taxonomy): Eukaryota > Viridiplantae > Streptophyta > Magnoliopsida > Asparagales > Orchidaceae > Papilionanthe > Papilionanthe hookeriana x Papilionanthe teres. The sequence continues at coordinate 26,148,225 of CM040434.1, forward strand.
AATGAAATCACATATTATCTATGAAACACATGTTTTTGGAGAAGTTTCATGTTATTTGTTTATATTGATGATGTTATTATGATAAATAATGATTTTAAGGAAGATAAATAGTGACTTTAGAGAATGGAGAATTTAAAGAAAAATTGCTTCAAGACTTTGAAATTTAAAAATTGCCAAGCAAAATTATTTTCATGGAATCGATGTTGCACACCCTAGACAAAGTCTTTACATAAAACTATTGAATGGAAAGGGTAAATTTGGTTATGAACTTATTAAGAGTTTTGTGTAATTTCATCATAAACTTGACGATACTCTAAAGGAGGAGGAGGAGGATGACAACAACAAGAAGTATCGTTTTTCTCTATTGTGTTATATTGTCATATTTTCATTTAATTCTAATAAATTAAGATTATTTTTTATACAACATGCCCTAGTCTTTTTAGGTCTACCTCTACCTTTCTTAAGAAAATTCAAATCTAAAACATCCACTCTTCTAACTTTGGTCGGCATTTAATGTGACCAAGCCATCTTAGGCTATTTCTAATCTTGTCTGCCACCGGAGGTACTCCAACCCTTTCACTGATATAATCATTCCACATTGTTTGTGTGTAAATGCACTCATCTACCTGAGCATTCTCATCTCAACAACACTTAATTTATGCTTCTCTTTTACGGGCCAACATTTTGCGTCATAAGGTATTGCAGGTCTCACCACCATCTTACAAAATATTCTTTCAAGTCTAAATTGTACTTTTCTATCACACAATAGGTGCGATGCATTCTTCTACGTCAACCGTCCAACTTGAATTCTACTAATCACATCCTCATCGATATCACTAAATATCGAACAAAAATCTCCTATTTGAGATTTCTAGAAAGGTTTGTATTTTAGTTAATGCTTGATCTAACATTGGCTACACTTTTTGTTTGGTGAGTTAATTTATGTACAATCCTAATGAGTCTTACGTTAGTGCTATAAATAGAATTTATTAATATATGAAGGGAACTTAATACAAAGGATTTGACTTTTGACGCATAAATAGATGTGGATTATACATGCTCAATGGTTGACAGGAAACCAAATTTTAAACAATTGCACATTCTTATGAGGCAACATCATGATTTTGAAGAAATAAAAAATAAAATTTGGTGGTTTTACCTAACATAGAAGTTGAATTTTGATCCATGACATTTGAAATTTGTGAATTGCTACAACAAAAGACTAATATTGAAGATTTAAATGGTTGAATGAAAGATTCTATGAAGCCCTCTTATGATAGCATGTTGGCTATCAAGATTGCACAAATTCATGTTCAACATGACTGCATAATGCATATTGAATTTGATAAAAATTATGTAGGGGAAGCTCAACACTTTTCTAATTTATATTTCATTCATAATCTCATAATAACTGCTTGATAATACCCTCACCAAAGGTTTATAATGGGAAGTCCTTCAGAAATTATCAAATAAACTTGGAATGGATAACATCTATTCATTTGTTTGAGGTAGAGCATAGAACATTTGCGGAATTTTTTTCTAATTTGAACTCACACTTACGAAGATATCTTAACTTCCTTTTTATATTGCCATCTCATTGTTTCACGTAATACTTGACATCTATTCATCAATTTGTGGACTATTATAATAATTGCTTAACAATTGTTTTGCCTACTTATTAATTCAATGGGCAGTGTAATTGAAGTTTAATTTTTATCTCTTAATTCATATAGTTCTTATCAGAAGTTCTCTCAGAATTGTTTGAATAGTACACAAAAATTGGAATGAAAATCTCAACCAATATTTTATAATTCTGGCCATCCCCAAAAGAATGTTTTTTAACACTAGCAAGTAACTATTCACTTAATCACACTGAGCCTGTGTAGGAGTTAGTGGCAGAGCCATAAACTTTTTAAAGCAGGAGCAGAAATTAACTATTTCAAAAATTTCAACATTTTCATCTCTGCTTGAGACTGCACTATTGATTAAATGTATGCCAGAATTTGTTATTATAATAAGATAAAATATATGATGTTAAAAGAAACTTACAATTTGCAACATTTAGTCATTAATGCTAGGCTTTTTTTTTAATTATGAAAAAGTTAAATAGTCATGTCTCAATCAACATATTCAAACAAAAATTTTACACTGACAGCTTCAATTAAGAGAAGTATTTAATAAAATATATTTGAATATATAATATTTAAGAATAGGATATTCAACAATTAAAAAAGCTACTTTTTAAGTAATCCTATAATTGAAGCACAATGATTAGTCAGATATATGAATAATTGTCCTAATGAAATTAAATTTAATTTACATTAAACGATAAAATTGGTTCTAATCAATTTATATATATATATATATATATCAATTTAATATTTTCCCAAATACAAAAAATAATTTAGCTCAGGATGAATTTTAAAATTGTTATTTTTTAAATAATATAATATATAAATAATTAACAAAAAAAATTATACTTCACCCATTTAAAGTTAAATTTAATTAATTTGAATTTTATTTTTATGAAAATTTAGAGAATTGTAATCAAAATTTATTTTCTATAAACATAGAGATTTAAAAAAATGTAAAAAAGTACTTTTTCAAATAAATCCAAACCCATCAAAATTTCTAGATGTAGATTTTTCTATAAAAATATGCCAAATCATTTGTTAAAATCGATCAAATAAATGTGGTCGAAGGATTAGGCTTGGGAGCACAAAGTGGAGTGTGAGTGTTAAATAGCTGATTGGCGAGTTAGCTACTATGCAAGCGATCAAGTACAAGGGCACATGGGGCATTAAGTAGCCTGTGATGAAGCATTGCACGAGCGAAGTAGTATGCAAGCAAAGGAACAATGAATCACTGAGGTTCTGACAATCCTTGAGAGGGTGCAATGTAAGTGATGAATGTGAAGAGCTCATTACAAATACTTAGCAATGCACAAAAAGTTGTCTCGAGTGAACCATGTGATCCTCAGCAATCTTCGTGGGACCTCCCACAGGGTCTTTATAGAGTTCTACATAGTTCTTCTAGGGAAGAATGGGATCTTTGAGATTCATTCATTAGCTAAACCACGAAAAAGGTGAATCTCAGTTTCATCAATCTAAACGTGAGAAAAAGTGAAGGATCCTCGCGAGATCCTTACAAGAGACAAAGTTGAATATTTAAAGTTCTTTAATACCATGAAAAATAGAATTATGCACAAATTACTTGTCTTCTTCTAAAGATTTCTACTTATTATGTAAAAGGTAGGTATCATACAATGCCATGATCATATTTTCTCAATCAGATTTGTCCTAATAAAATAGTTAATAATTTTATTCCTAGAATATAAATAATTTCAATTATACCAATTTAGTGTATTTATTTTTTGACATAATTTATGGGTAATAATTGACGTGATATTAATGATGATTTAAATGCTTAGTACTTTGATTGAAAAGGGGAGGCAGAACCTTGCACGATTCGAACCTTCGAAATGAGTGAATGGGCTGCAAGCTTGCACGTGAGTGAAGGACTTAGCAAGCTAGCTGCTGGGCATGGGGGTTTATGCAACAATGAGTGGGTTGGGGTGCTCATTATTTTTGTACGTGCATTATTCTAGAAGACACTTTAGTGCTATACATTATTCACTAAAAGACCCCTATGGAACAAAGAAATGAGCACAATGCATTAACGTGTAACCAAAAAAATACATACCAGTCAGAGAATATAGAACCGTTCTAACTTGATTTTTTTTATGCTAATATATAATATTTGATTAGAATTGTACATAAACTTATATCTTCCTTTGGTAGTCTGACTTGTGACTGGAACTTTGGTTCAGCACATGAACTATCTGTTTGGCACCCCCTTTTTTTTTCTATTTCTGTTTGTTTTTCATTTTCAGTTTTATTTTTTTAAAAAATGTTTGGCTAGTATAATTTTTGTATGTTCTTATTTTTTTTGTTTTTAAAAACAAATCACCCTGTTTTTAAGAACACTGCTTTAAAAACACTCAAAACACCTAAATGATATTTGGATTGTTTTTAAAAATAACTACCAGTACCAAACATGTATTAATTCAAAACAAAATATAAAAAATAAAATAAAATAAAAATAGAAAAAAAAATTAATAAAAATAATACCAAATGGGGCCAAAGCAATTCAAAAACACTATAGCTAGGTTGGTCAAGTTCTGCTTCTCAGATGGACTAAGATTTCAGCAAAGTGATATCAGGCCTGGTTTAAGGGTTTTGTTTTTTGACTGATTAATTTCGGAAATTGACCTCATTTGACATGGCTGAACTTCTTCATTGATTAGGTCTTGCTTTTTGACCATCGTTTATGATCTACTTAACTTTTTGAATAGGATCAACCCTTTAAGGATTTCATGACTTTGCCAAATTCTCATATGTTGGTTACGATTGATTATTCAAACAAGTTATTATTTACTTGCAAAGTTAAGAGCTCTTTCTTACTTATCACATTATTGTGTGTTTTGAAGTTCTACAATAATGATTTCTTCGGCTTAAATTTACATAACAATAATCTTGATCCCAGATTTCTTGCACTTATTCCACTGGAATATCTTTCTTACAATACTATTCTTCACCTTGGAAACTATCTCTCTATTTGCTTGTTGAGGGTAACATTTATGCTTCATAATCGCTCTCTCATACCCATTATTGTCCTTGCAGTATACACCCGCTATTGATATTTGGAGTATAGGGTGCATATTTGCTGAAATGCTAACAGGAAAGCCGCTGTTTCCTGGGAAGAATGTGGTTCATCAGTTGGATATTATGACTGACCTCTTGGGCACTCCTACTATTGAAACCATCTCAAAGGTTTTTCATCCGTTCATCTCATTTCATAAAAATGCTGCTCGTGCAAATTTATCTGCATGTCTTTCAGTTGTATATCTGTTAACTGCAACCATGCCCTTACCATTGCATATGTAATGTTGTCCTATTACACCTTGAAGATTTCCTCTTAACATACCGCAACAGATTGCAGCTTTTCCTTGGGTTTCTTCTTGATCAAGCAAATATGATGGTGAAAAATTTTTTTCTCGTGAAAGTGGGACTGGGTAGTGTTGCACGTGATAGTGCCTTGATAAATTAAACTTGCAATATGCAATTTTTAAACGATTGAATAGGTTTACACTTGCTCAAAAACAAGATTAATCACAACTCCTTCACTATCCTCAAGTTATAGCTATATCATATGTTTTGAAAGCTATTCAAGTAGGTGGATATCTGCTAGTGCAGAGATTTGGTAACTTTGGGAGATGGTTAAACTAATGCATGAATTTGTTCTCCTGAAGTGAAGGACCAAACACTTGAAGACAAAATGCATTTTTCATTAGTTTTCTATGCTGGGGCACATTCCTTGTTAGTAATTTTGTATTCTCTATTCTTTTTTGGGTTCACAGATACGAAATGAAAAGGCTAAAAGATATTTAAGTAGCATGCGGAAAAAAAATCCAGTTCCCTTCTCGCAGAAATTCCCTAATGCTGATCCGTTAGCTCTTTCTCTACTCGAACGTTTACTTGCTTTTGATCCTAAAGATCGTCCCACTGCTGAAGAGGTAAGGTTTGAAGTCTGAAACTATTGAGCTTTTGAATCAATTTTTAGTGTTAGATCATCACCGTATCACAGGTAAATTATCTTGTTGCATTTTCCGTATTTCAGGCACTAGCTGATCCATATTTCCATGGGTTGGCAAATGTAGAGCGTGAACCTTCAACACAACCAATCTCAAAACTTGAGTTTGAGTTTGAAAGGAGAAAACTGACAAAAGATGATGTACGAGAATTAATTTATCGAGAGGTAATGGAGCCAGGACTAATTTTTGTTACTTAGTCCTTGATATCGGAACTACTATATTTTCAGCTGTTTAAAATAGTTTAATATAAAACAGATTTTAGAGTATCATCCCCAAATGCTTAAGGAATATCTACGTGGTGGAGACCAAACTAGCTTCATGTATCCAAGGTTAGCCTTTTTATTTGTTCTCATTATTCAATCTGAAAGAAGAAAATGTTTTTTTTAATCATGAAACACAAATTAGTGCCATTCTTTTTTTAAGTGCTTGAAAATTTGTGTTCTCTTAGAACCAAGATTTCTATCATCCTTCCCATTAGAAGAATGTTGGATTTTTAGGAACAGATATAAAACAAGAGATAGGAGGAGAGGGGAGATGTTAGAAAGATATGCTCTGGGATTTCACTAATAAGATTGATGCAACTGATCAAATGTGCCATTCACCATTTGACCCTTTTCTATTGGTTTGACTTGAGGCACATGGCTACAAGAAAGACTATATTGAACTAATCCAAGTTACCTAGCAAGGCTTGACAAGTGCATTTTGTATTAATTATGAGTACTGAAGCCTATTCCAAGAGTGGTGACTGGTGAAGGAGGTTAGGAGGTGGACGTGGGTGCGGAAGGGGAAGGGGATTGCTTTGCGGCAGGGAGAAGGTTGGTAGTTGTAGACTTTCATGGGATGGTTACAGGTGCCTGGAACATCGATTTTGGTGGCAGGGAGTGGGTTCGAGAAGGCTGCAACAACAGCTAGGATGTATGAGAAGGGTTTTGGAAGGCTGGGACAGTGGGTAGGTGGCAGGAGAGTGGTCAGCTGAGCACTGGAAGGCAGCAATGAGGTATGGCAGCAAGTTCGGAAGGGGGCTAGGTAGTAATGCTGCTGCAGCTAATCAACTAGGTTACTGTTTTTCGGGTAGCTGCAGTAAGTATGGCGACAGAGGCATCGATTGGAAGCTTCTGACAGATGTGGGATGGTCGAGGATAAACACCACCTCTGACAAGATATAGCCGGAGCGCTACTTGTCATCGTATATAACATTAGAAGTGAAAATATGGATGCTGACAACTGTCCTGACAAATAACATGAAGAAAATTGACATAGAAATGGAAAAAAAACATATATAAACCTAGGGTAACAAAGAAGTAAGATACAAATCCATGCTTGGAAGGACCAGTCGGTCCCTCCTCTGCCTGAAACAAAACGACCCAGGTTGGGAGATGCAGTATTTTGCCGTTCCTAGGCGTTGAACATCCCACGTCAGTCTCCCGGCATTAGGAGAGCTTTGACCTCATTCTTCGAAGCTTCTGTCTGCATGTTGAGGATATCAGAGCTACTGTGACCTTCCAAGGCTGAAGGATCTTAGACTGTGCCCCTAGAAGCACCCGTTGAAACATCGGATCTCAATGTTGGCTGCACTGTATCCGAAAACACCTAAGGAGTTTTCCTCAATTGCGAGCTGCCATCTTTATCAGTCCAACCATATGAAGGAACACTGCTGAATTGAACATAAATTTTGTGCTAAGTGTGCCCTATAGAGTCTTTCAAAGGCAGCTCCAGGTTGGCTAATCCATATTTAATGTGAGAACAGACTACACTCCTTTTAATGGTGGCGGCCATAGCGGTAAGGTATCAATCATGATGCCCTGAAATGCCCTCAATAGTGACTGCCCCGTGTAAGGAATTAGTACCTCTTTCTTTCTACCCTCTATTATCACCAAATCTGATCTCACTGATACTTTTTCGCTGAGAGGAGCACCTATAACCTTGGACTCTGTAGAAGGTAGAACTATGTACTTTCTGTCTTTGGTGAAGGAGTATGTGTTCTTGAATCGTTAATGCTGAGTTCAGTGAACAAATTATCATTGTCTCCCCAACAAGTTGTGATAGACATCTATGGGCAGCGTATCACACATTTGATCTTGTAGCTAATTTCTATTGAAAAATTCCAGGAGGCATCTTCTATCAATGTTGATTCTGTTCTTCTTCAACCACATTAAATATGGTTGAAATTGCATCTGAGTTGTGATACTTCTTGTCTACCATTTGTGTAGACGCAACGTTCTTGTTGCTACCTCCACCGATGATGAGGCTACACTCCTTTTTCTTTATTATGCAATGAATTTGGAATATATTGTAGCAAAGCCACCGCTGCTCCCCTATAGCCTCAAATTTCGAACTACAAACATCTCACCCTCATCCAGTGGAATCTGGCACTCACCATGTCTCGTTATCGCCTCCTCCATTACAGCTTGCTCGGTGAATGACACAATTTGACTCATCGGGCAATTGGAAGTGGTGTGTCCATAACCATGGCATTTGAAGCATTTTCTGCCTAGAAGTGTATTGGGGTTGCTGATTTTCTCATGCTTTTTCTCACTATGGGCATCTCCATTATTCTCCCGACCAATCTTGTCAACTCTTGTAGGTGTGCTTCTACTAATGTCTCCAGTTGTGGTTGGCTATTTGAATGGTGGTGGTTTTCTGCTTTGCTTCTATGGTCTTTACACATTCAGTGATATGGTCTAAACATCACCCAAGGACTAGTAGAGTTGTACTTGAATCCTGTTGTCGATAGAGGGCTTTAGGCCTCTCAACTACCTGGCTACCTTGTGCTCCTTTGGCTCCATCAGATCACATTTCAACTTAAGCTAGATAAACTCCGATGTGTACTCTTCCAACCCTCCATTTCTAGATCCCTCTATTGTACGTGGTGGAGCCTCAAGAAAAGATCCTATTGACTATGTGGAAGTAGGTATTGTCCCTACAACTCTCTTTTTATCTTCTCCCATGTAGTAATCTTGCTTCATCCTTCTCTATTTAACTCCCTCTTCAGGATCCACCGCCACAATAAGACTCTCTTCTTCAGCTTAATACCAACTAGTTTCACTTTCTAATCATCTAATACCTCCTTGTATTCAATGACTCTTTTGACTGTCTGTAGCCACTCTATGAAATCAAAATTTGGTATCTCTACTTTCACTCTAGAGCCTCTATATTCTTCAACAAACACTTCATTTTTGTATTCTCTTACCGGCACTTTATTTTTGTATTCCCTAACAGGCACTTCATCATTGTATCCTTCAATAGGAACTTTATCTCTTGGCCTCTCTGATTTTGTATCCCAAAGCATCTTGGCCTGTCTTCTTCTCCATTGGAATAATCACTATGGAAGGGATTTAGATTTTCCTCCCTCTCTCCCCTTTGGAACTCGCTAACACGCTCGCTGGTAGTCTATCCATGTTTCCTTTTCTCAATGTCATCGAGTTGTTGTAGCGCTCGACAGAGCTGTCGCTATAAGAGTTCCATGGTGAAATCTTGACCAGATTCTGGTAATTACCTCCACAACTGCAAGATTAGGGTTTGGATGTGGGTAGGTGGAAGGAGATGGGTAGGTGTGACGTAAGGTGGGAAAGAAAATTTTTTTGGTAGTAGGATTAGGTATTGATGGATGCTATAGAAACTTTTGGATATGAGTAGGGTTAGGTCTGCTATGATACCAAATGATACTAGAGTTAACCCAAATAATAATAGTAAGTAAATATTATTCCTGGAAAAGCTAATCGGTTATTACAATCATCACACAAGAACGGGAAAATAATAGCAAACATAAACAAATTCAACTAAACTGTACCCTAATATATAAATTAGTTGATGCACGTGCGTACATATATAAATGATCAAGCTACATTTTCCTCATATAAGGTCAGTACGAAAGTGGAATAATATAAGCATGGGAATTATCAAGAGATATGGTGAGATGGAAAAAATTTGATCATGGTTGTTACCCACCCTGACTGGTTGATATTTCTTTTGACAGTGGAGTTGACCGTTTTAAACGCCAGTTTGCTCATCTTGAAGAGTATCATGCTAAGGAAGAAAGAGCCACTCCAGTTCTGCGACAGAACACTTCTTTGCCCAGGTAGTAAATCACAGACAAATTGTGGAAGAAAATGTAACCTTCCTTCTGTTTTAATGAAGCTTTTAGTTTCTTACTTGCTTTGTAACTTAATCTCCTAACTTGCTTGACCTCTAGGGAGAGGGTCTTGCCAATTAAAGAAGAAAAGGTTGAAGGAGAGAAGGTTTTTGAAAGACAACATGCTAGCAGAGATAATGAATCGACGGCCAGTAATAGCCATTCGGAGTCACAAGCTGAGGGATCAGAAGTTACTGTGGCTAGTATTGAAAATGGGCTAAACAAGCTAAATCTTAGCGCTCGTAGCTTATTGAAGAGTGCCAGCATCAGTGCATCCCAATGTATTAACGTGAAGACAAGGAAAGATACAGCTGTAAGCATTCATTTCCCTAATTAAACGTTTATGTTTAAGTGATGGAACAAACGGTCATTGCATTTCAACTTTTTTTTGTTACATTTAGTTTGTCTTCTGTGTGGATTAAAAGATGATTTTGGGAAAACTGTATTCGTTACGTGATCATAAATAGTTGGCCGGAATAGTTAGTACTATACAACTACTAGACTGCCAATCACCCAAAAAACTTTCTACAGAATTTTGCAATTCGGAAATGTTTGTTTTTTTATTTGAAGTTTTAATGTTCATGTTATTTAATTTAGACGAACCAATTTTGAAAAATAGACTAAGAAAGGTAAATTGCAGGGGCCATAACGTGTTGAGGAGTGACCTCAGATGCTTCAACAAGTAACTATGGTGCAAGCAGGCATCAAGTACGGCGACGTACATCCTAACAACTTCTGTTAATTATAGTTAGCGCAGACTCTGAAAGAATGCAGTTCTATCTTTGCATGTACTCATTGCTTTTGTGGTGTAAATGACAAATTTATTTCACAGTTCTTTAAGTGGTCGAGTCATTTTCAAGTGAAATGAGTCTTCTGTAGCAGTCTGGACACCTTTTTTTTAAACAAAAGTTGAAGTTGGCGTTGTTTGATTTATTATTTTTCTATGGCATTAAGTTTTCTTTCTCTAGATGTTCTTTCCATGATTTCTCCCTTAATCCTTTTTCCTCAAATTTTTAATTTAGCAATGCCTACCTTCTATCTCCTTTTTATCTTTCATAATCTAAACATAGAAAAAAAAACTGTTTTTTTTTTTTTTTGGAAAAGCTAAAATGGGTTTGTATTCGATTAGTGAGATTGATCTTACCTTTACTTAAACTTCCTATCATTTATATCTGAGAAAAGTACTCCTTAACTGAATACTCAACTAAGAAGTTCACAGTTTTTTTGAAATTATCATTTATACCTCATAACTATAAGTTACAATTTTTTACACTGATATCGTTTGGCTACTTTATTTACAGGAGGAATCTGTTCAAGGCGCACTTTGAATGCCTTTGATGATTTTTTTCAATATCAACTGCAATTCCCGATTGCAGCCCTGCTTTAATTCTGAAGCACATGGAGTTCTCTGATGTTCTCCTTTCAGTCACTGAAATTGCAGCTACTTAATTTCTCTCTTCTTTTTAATTTTTTTTTTTAAACCATGTTTCAAAACAACCAGATTTAAGTAATTTTTCATACTTTACGTTGAAGAAACTCTCATTAATTTTTGGCGAGTCTCAGTGCATGTAATTGTTAGAGCCATCACTAATGTTCAAATGGAATACATTTGATAAGCTTTTTCTAACTTTGGATTCCAATAGCGTGTTTATTTCTTTACAGGATGTTGTTAGGTTTGTTGTTTTCTGTAGAGTGGAATTTTCTGCACATTTTGCCAGTCGTTGACCATATTTTGCTTGCTGGCAGCTGCCCGTTGAGAATCTAACTTGAAAATCTTATTAGTAGTCTTATTATTATTAATTTTTTCAAGATTGAGCCTATATCGAATTCATGGAAGAGCTTTCTAACTCGAATTGAGTTATAACATACATAGAATCAAACTAAGATTTATGTATGTTGGATTATTATTATTATTATTATTACTCTGTAAGTTCAAGTCAGTTGATAATATAGTCAATTTTTAACTCGAACCAATTCTATTTTGAGTTGGGCTCTTGACCGAAATTTAAGCTACTCTATTATGATTTTGAGGGAATATTAAACCATGTTTAATAAGCTTGAGATTGTATCATTGTGGATCCTACTTTTGTTTAAAACATTCGACTTGGGATGTTTTCCATATCTATTCCACACAATTCTCATTGAACATGTCATGTTTAATTTTGACTATAGTCTCTAAAAATTGAGATTTCTTTTACTCATCTGAGTATTCTTCAGATAGAAGTTTATTATGGTATAGATGAGAACCAAATTTAAATTTTGAAGATAATTTTTATGATGCTTGTCAACAAATCTGGGAGCTATACATACTGCTTAAATTTATTGAAAATGAAGCGTCCAATTCCAAGATGCTGAAAAAGAGAAATTTACTTACTACACTAACTTATGTGTTTACACTTCTAATACATAAAATTTGATATTTATACTTATAACTTTGGTATCATGAATCTATGTATGAAATAATGAAAATGACTTTCATTTCTAAAAAATATTGATGATGGTATTTACAATGTGATGTTAAATATTTGAGTGATATGCTTTGTAAATTTGAATGCTTAAGTGCTAGGCATATAAATATTTAAGCTTTGTCTGATATGTATTTATAAACCCAGCTCCAAAAATATTGGTTGATTCATAAGAAATTAGCTCGGTCAAACTCGAAAATTTTGCGCTTCCTAATACAAGTATAGTTCTATGCCTTACCAATGAGGATTCAAGTACGCAGAAACATGCCATATGGTTCAATAATTCACGCGAGAATGATATAACTTTAACTTCAATAAATGTCGTTCATTGAATTGAAGTGAAATATAAAAGATGCCAAAATGATATGTTGGCCGATTCTGAAACACTGCCATTGAACTTACAAAGTTTGTTAATTTCCACTCAAATTTCCGGGTCCAAAACAGCGTTGCTTTTGCAGTAGAAAAATGGGGTTGGTAGTTTTTCTTGTGACTAAGGGCTCATTTAGGGCACATTTGCCATTTGTTTTCGAAAATGTTGTTATAATCATACATTGGGTTAGATTGTTCTTCCTAGTTACAATAAATTAAAAAATTTTGTTAATACATAAATCTTGGGGCAGTATTAAACATTTATAACATCTAATGGGGAATCATCATTATGCGTTATATTCATCTTTCACAATTACAATTGATCACCAAAAATAATCACAATAAGGATCAATAACACTAAGTGTTTGTTTATTTATTTCAAAAAATAAAAATAATACCATATGTTTTTGTGTGTAATTAACGCATGCAATCCACATGAGTGTGACCCTGTTCTTGATTGAAGAACTAAACAATAGAGCTGCGAATCTTGAACTAATTCTCAGGGGGAAGAACCAGATGCCATTACCTTCAATGAAATTATTATTTATATATAGATTTGAATGACAAGATAATGAGAGAATAAGCAGATAAGGCATAACCAATAATAATGCTTCGATTATAACGAAATAATTGATTATGTTATTTTGAATATACACTTGCTTACAAATCCCCTCAAATTAAGAATCCATAGGTTAGATTGTTAATTTATCCTTTTCGTTTTGAAACTGAAAGATGAAAAGATTTTAGTAAGAATATCTACCACATGACCTCGGGTATCGATGTGTTGACTGTTGATTGCTTTATTGGAGATGTGATCTCAGATAAATGAAAATAAATTTCAATGTATAGTCTATGCATGAAAGATAGAGTTTTGTAGCCATGACAATAGTAAATGTATTGTCACAACAGATGGGAGTAGGTGTAAGATCAAAATACCAAATTCTTGAAGTAGCTTCTTAGACAAATCATTTCCATAACTGCAGCAGCCAAATCCCGTTATTCAACCACATTTGAGGACTGAGCGACAGTCATTTGTTTATGAACTTTCTAGGATACTAGATCGTTCCCACTAAAACTACAGTAACCTGTAATTGAACCCTATCATGTTGATTTGTTGTCCAATCAGAGTCAGAATAAGTTGTGAGTTGAAGATTGACTCTTAACTAGTTGAAAATATTGTTGAGTGGGTTGATGCATTTATTGACAAAAATCTGTTAATGACATATACTGTTTGGTATCGTTATAGTTGCAAATTGAAGTGCTCCAGTATAGAGTTGGATCGTTGAATAGTTCTTGAGATTGAGTAGAAAAGTTGCTTTTCATAGCTATCAGGGTTAGTTTTTGTATTGGTTTACATCCATCCATTTTTGCACGATGAATGATGTTAGAAATATATTGTCTTTAGTTTAACTGAATTCTATTTGTGTATTGTTCACTTGAATTCCTAGAAATGTGTGCATGTTTGTAAGTTATTTCATTCGAAATTGGTTATGAAGACTTTGAATTCATCATTGCCCTTGATTAATATATCATCAATGTAGATGAGTATGAAAATATACTATTTTTATCTGAATGAATAAATAGAGATGGATCAGTTGTGCTTTGAACAAGTCTTTGATGTTTATGGTGCCCATAAAATGTAGAGAACCATTGCCTAAATGCTTGCTTTAGACCGTATATTGTTTTATTTAGTAGTTATACATGTGTAGGATAGAGTTTGCCTTGAAAACCAAATGTTTGTTTCATGTAAAACTGATATTCTACTTGATCGTGTATTAATACATTCGAGGCATTCAGTTGGCATCCAATTGCCAAATTTTCTATTTGTGACGCACATTAATAGTTAATAAGATTCCTTTGGTTGAGATCTTAGTAGTTGTGCTAATTGTCTCAAGATAATCAAACACATATTCCTAAGTAAACTCCTGAACAACCAATTGAGCATTATGTCTAGCAATAATTCCATTAGAGTGGTATTTAGCGTGGAAAGTCCACTTCCAACCCAAGACAATGATTTGGAGAAGTTAGTACTAAATCCTATGTATCTTGTTGTTGAAGAGCTATGAATTTTTGAGGCATATCGTGTAACCATTGAGGCAATTTGATTGCCTGTGTAAGGCATGTAGGATCTTTTATAGTTGTTATTTAATTTGTAAGATCTAGAGTATGTTTGGAATTTGCAAATAAGCTATCATGGAATGATTGGGTGCATTGGTGAGGTTGTAGTTAATTGAATTGTAAGGGATTATCATTGGTGTGACTGATAGCATGTTCATGATCTAAATTTGTTGGTGGAATAAATGCAACAGACTGTATTTGATGTTCAGGTTTGTTTGAAAGACCTGATATGGGTGTGAGGGTAAGGGGCGAGGTGAATTTTGGTGGTATAGTTAAAGTGCCTTTGTGAGCTATGTTTTTTTTGAAGGAAATTGAGTCTTATGGAATCGAACATGACGAGATATAATGATCTTGTTATTTGTAAGATTAAAACATACGTATCCCTTATAAGAGCTTGAATAACTATTAAACACACAAGGAGAAGATTTTGAATGAACTTTGGTTGCATCTTGTGATTGTTACCAAGGATAACATAGTGACCATATATCCTTAAGTGATCATACATTGGTTATATATCATAGAGAAGTTGTAAGGAGATTTGTTATGTGTATTTATGGATGGTAACTGATTGATGAGATACATGACTGTCAAGGTTGCTTCTATATGTAAATTATGAGTTAAGTTGGTCTCCAGTAGTAATATGTGCATGGTTGCAACGATATGCATATGTTTTCATTTAGTGGTACTATTCTATTGAGGTAGATTTGGGTAGCTCAATTATTGGTGTACTCTATTGTTGAGTAGATGGAGTTTTGAATTTAAAAGGTATGTACACTCCTTGATTATCAAATTAAATGATATTAATATTTGTTTGAAATTGATTTAGTATCAGTTTCTGAAAGTAAATGAATTTGAGTAGTGAATCACTTTTGTGGGAAATAAGAAACAACCAGTAAATTTAGTGTAATCATCTATAAGAATGGTATATTATCTTGATTTTCATTTGATAACACCAGGGAAAGTCCTCAACATCACTATGCATCAATTGAAATGGAAAAGTACACAATGCAGTCTTCCTATTAAAAGACAACTTATGACATTTGGAAGCATGGCATGAACTACATTTGACATTAGATGTGTAAATGTTGAGGTGTTTATTTATACTTAAAACACTTCTCATAGTCGCTTCATGAGGATGCTTCAGCCTTTCATGCCAAATGGGCTGTTGAAATATAGCTAGTATGGCAGTGCTGATTGCAATTTGTAAGGACCATTGTTGCTCGTTCCATAAAGGATAACTTGATGAGCTTTGTTTTCCTGAATTTGATAACCGGTGACATCAAATAAAACTATGCAGTCACTAAACTTGGACCAATTTTTGGATATATAATAAATTAAATGCCAAATTGTGTGTATTTAACAAATGAGAAAGTTGAAGTTTATACTGGAGTAGGAAGAATTTCTTTACATATATGAGTTATAGGAATTGTCTTACCATTGCTAACAATAATTTGTTCATTGTTCTGATATGTTTGAGAACTTTTAACATTAGTAAGATGGTTAGTGATGTGAGATGATGCTACTAGGCCAAGATCCAATCATTAGAGTTGTTGCCATCAGTTGCTATGAAAGCTTTGGAAGATTTATTTTTGACATTGGTAGGATTATAGGTTAAATTTGTATGATGCTAACACATTTTTGCGAAATGCCGATACTTATCACATATTTGAGACTGAATGTGAAGTTTGTTCATAATGTCATTATTCTAATTTGAGCTAGGAAAATCATGTTTCTTGACTAACTTAAAGGACTAAGTTCCTTTGGACTTTTAAGTGGATTGATTTGTGTAGGTTTTAAATTAAAACAAGTTGGCTTGCAAATTGCACTTTGGACATTTCAACTGAATCATTCACTTCACTACATAGAAGTGAGTATAAATTGACAGAAGATTGGTTCTAATAGCTGTCTTAAATGAATTATAGTTGGATCATAGGCCATTAAGAGTGTACAAAATAATGTCTTCTTTGTCTATCTTAGATCTAGTCATAGTGATATGATCCATAAATTTCTTGATCTTAGTTAGATTTGGGTCATTGAGTGATTCCCCATATAGATATGATGTAACTTATTCTTAAGTTAAATCAGACACGATCTGTTTGAGGAGTGTAACCTTCTTAGCAAGGCTTTCCATATGTCTATCATGGTATCAAGTTAGAGCACATGGGGAATAATGATGGGAGAAATGAGTTTGAACAATGCTGGAGAAAGATTTCTATCGATATGCTTCCAAATAGTGCAATATGGATTATTGATTGGGAGACCATTTATGTCAGTAGTATATTGTGAAGGGTAGATTGTATCTCTATTGAAAAATGATTCAAATCTGTTTGCTTGAAATAATTTCATTATCTATTCACTCCAAATAGAGTAAATTTCAGCTGTGAGTTGCATTGATGCCATAGATTTATTATTGTTGATAAGAAATTTCAGAGATGGAGATATCGAAAGATTACTAAAGTTCTGGGTTGAAGGACTAATTTGAGAAGATGGATCCATAGTTCTGATCTCAACACCAAAGAAAGAGGGGAAAAAATATGAACATCTGAATATTTTTACTTGCGTCTGGGAATTTGCAGGTGTATGCATATTTGAATATCTGAAGAAAGAAGAAGTATCTGGAAGAAGAAGAAGAAGATACTTATAGGAATATGAGGCAAAAATCTTTATGAGGCTCTCAAGAAGCTAGCTCTGATATCATGTGAACATATTCTCAATTAAAGAACTCAACATTAGAGCTAAGAGTCTTGAACAAGTTCCCCAGATAAGAACCGTATGCCATTACATTCAGTACAGTGTCTTTTCATATACAAATGTGAATGAAAAATTAATGAGAGAATAAACTGATAAGGTAAAACTAATAATAATGGTTTAGTATAACAAAATAACGGATTCTGTTATTTTGAATAAATGCTTGCTTATAATTAGAACATCTTTGCCTTTTAAGACTTCCAAAATTACAATGCTCCCTTATAATGAAGAAGAATTCATGTTTATATTTTAAACCAATATCCAACTTAAGGTCAACCCTATGATTTTATTCTCTTCAGCCATCTCTATTGTTTGCTGAAAAATTATTAAAATGGTTGAAACTCTAAGAGCAGAAGAAAATATATAAATCTAGCCATGACTGAGTAGTAGAAACTAGAAGTGATGAAAAAGCTTTCCATTTTGGTGGTTGGATGGAGTAGGTTTCTAGAGCTTATGTGTGTAGTATGGGTTTCTAAGAAGTCTCTAATCATGGAAAGAAGACACAATGAATGGTACCAAAAATTAGGCCTTGTAGTTTAATTTTTTAATAATTTTTATAATCATTGTTAAAACTAATAAAACATTGTAAATTTTGTGGTGGTTGATATACCTATAATATATAACATTTATGTACACATTTTTATACCTATTTTTTGAGGATATTGCACTTTAATGGAAGGTATTTGTGTATTTTTTTACAGGTAGAATTAAATAGATGAAATATGACAAAAGGAGTGAAAAATGATCAAATTTGGAGCAAAAATAAAGAAGGTGTGAAAATGAACAGGGGCGCCTAAGCTCCAGCAGACATAGAAGGCTGTGCCTAAGCGCCGAAGGCCTCGCACTTAAGCGCAGGGTAGTAACTATGAAAATTTAAAGAAATTTTGGCAAATTTTGAAGGGGTATTTGAGACAACATTTAGTAAAAACGTGAATAAGTGATAATGGGCGCAGATATACATTCAAATAGCTCTTGAAATGAGACATCTCTTGAAAGATCCATTGAATGTGGACACATTTTGAAAAGATACCAATGTACCTTTTGAAAAACTATTGAAAAAAAAGAACTTGGAAAGTAGGATGAGATGAGATTTGGAAGAGTAGATTTAGGGTGTTTTAAAGAAAGGAGTTGTAGGATTTTTACTTAGGGTTTTTTATCACTTATCTAATTCCTAGTGAAGGGTAAGGTGGGTAGATAGTTCTAAGTAAAAAATCCATTGTTTGTTAGTGAATTAGTGAGATTTTAACTTTTTAGGATTGAGCGACTAGTCCTAGGGTGTCTTGTAAGAGAAAGGAAGAGATTCAAAGTAACTTCAAGAGTTTGGTAGAGGAATTTGAGATAAGTTTTTATCTTTGTTATACATTTGGTATTAATTTGGACTTCTTGTGCTTCTACATGATTTCTACTTTTAAAATTAATTGTTGTGATGATTTAATCACTGTACTTCATTTACTTCTTGATTTGACTAATTAAGTTGTTAACATTTGTTGTGAGAACATGTAGAATCCGTGATGGTATTGTCTCAGTCAACTATTGGTAAAAATCACATGAGAGTGTATGGATGAGAATGTAATTTATATAATTGTGTGCAAATAAATAGGAAAATATACTTTCATGGGTGCAGAATTAGAGGACTTTACGGTGACAGACTAAAGCCCCCAATTTGGTCTAAAAGTTTTAGGTTTTGATACGAGAAGTTAGCCCCTAGGTGGAGGGAAAGGAGGGAACTCTAGTGTGAGAGCTAGTATCTTCCCTACCTAACCCGTCTTGAAAACTATTCAAACTTTAAACTATCCAATGTTCTTTATAACATCTCTAGTAAGGGTAAGGAATAAAATTTCTCATATTTGGCACAACACATTTTAAATCCTTCCACAATAGAACACCTATACTTATTACTTATTCATGATAAGAAAAAAAATATTTTCATTTATACTTCTTTTAACTTACAATAATCTCGTTAAAATTAGTTAACTGTTTATTTTATTTCAAAATATAAAAAATTTACCAAAAATAATTGAACTTTTAATCCTATGATAATATCTATAGTTTAAGAAGTATCTTTTTCTAAATAAATTTTTTATCCTAACTCCTTATTAAAAATTTACAAGTTTCCCTGTGGGGTCAATATTTTGGGGCTTAACCAGAAAGTCATATATTCCTTGATAACGATACGCATACTTGCATAGAATCCCAAAATGTAAATATAACAGTTGAACTCTTATTTGCATCTGTAGGCATATTTTTAGGTTGGTGTTTTGTATTTTGAAAAAGGGGACGCCTAACAGAAGTTGTCGGCGAATTTTCAATTTAATTTAAATAAATAATTTGAAAAGCAGTATTTGATTTTGAAAGTAATTTTAGATTTGAAGATTTTAAGATATGAAATCAAACCGATCTCACATCCCAAATAGTTTATATAAACGAGCACCACACCACAAAACGTGTATCTATCCCTAAGGATAGACACACTGCTTGACGGTGGGGCTCGATTAAACAAACTAAAAGATTTGTGACATCCGTTTGGTCTGCGAACCAATTTTATAAGCCGACAAATTCCCCTGTTTAATATGAAAGCATTAAACAGGGTTTATATTACTCAGGTTCTTTAAAATTCCCTATAAGGGCAAGCCCCTATAGTTAATTACATCTTAAGTGATGGGAATCACCTAAGAAAACTCTCGATAATAATCAGTAATTCTGCTCTCAGGAATTTCAAAGTTTAAGTTTTCAAAGGATTGAATTTTTGAATTTCAATAGGGAATGGATCAAATTTGGAACATTTTGTTTTGAGAATTCAAAGGAAGAAAAGTAGGAGAAATTACGGATTCGAAGCGAACTTCGGTGATTTCCCACTATCCTATTGTTTGGCTTGAATTTAGGAAAGTCCTAACATTTATCTGATATTTCAATATTGCCAATTTTAGTTAATTAGGACTTATATTTATATGATAGAATCATACAAATAGCCTCGAAGAATATGAGGGTTTATGTCGTATCAGATGACTACCTCGGAGTCCTAGGACCGGTTAGGGCTTAATTTGCAATGCAAATGCCTAACGAAGAGGTTGAGGATTTATGTTGCTCTAGGCAAACTACCTCGAAATCCTATGGCTTTGTTGTTTAATTCTAGGAAAGTTTTGCTGATGTGGATTCAAGTTTTGTTGACGACGATGGCCATGCTGCCCACCATGCTCCAAGCTCCTTGTTGTTGCAGAGGTTTAGTTATAGAAGTCATAAATCAGGAGATGAGAAAAGTGTTTTGGTTTAGAGAAAATCTTAATTTCTAAGTGTTTTTTGTGTTTTAATTAAAACAAATCTTAAAGTTGATTATAACGACACCGGTTAAGATCCCATGGTTCCATCCTTCCGGCATCATTATTTTTATCGGATTCACTTAGTCCAGATGAATTTGCTAAACTCAACTGAATGAGTTCCACACTTTCATTTAGACCTTGGGAAATCCCGTTAGCAACACGTAGGTTACATCATCCGAGGTATTCCCGATCATCCAACAGGACATTTTAATTTAGTTGTAATTGTAGTTTTGTGTTACGTTTGTGATTAAATTTTGAGTTGTTTTATATTTTGAAATGTTGTGGCGGTGAATTTTATCTTGCAATGACTTTTAGTTTAGTTTTGGTTTCAGTTTTAGGGACTATCCTAAAGGTGTGGGTTTTCATGCAACAATTGTTTATCATGCAAGAAAAGTAAGTGCAATGCGGTTAAATAAATTGCAATAATGTAACTTGCAAGAAAGTAAATTGCAATAAAATAAAAGCGTACTTGGAGGGTCTTCCCGTCATCCCAAGCTGCACTTAAAACACAATTAGAATATTTAAGCAAGTTCCTAGGTAAAGCTAAGGGAAGGGTCATGGTTTTCTACCAAATTCCTAATCCTATAGCTAGTCATTTCCTATGACGTCTAGGTTCCTGTGTTTTGGTTTGAAGACGATTTTCTTCATCAAAGAGCAATTAAGTTCAATTGTTCTTATGAACATCCTATCATATCGAGGAAGTGCTTAAGGCAAATCTTAAACATCTTTTCAATATTTCTAGGATTGTTTTAAGTCCAAATGAATTCAATTACACAAATGAATTAATCGTCCGAGGTTTAGTTAAGTTTTGTTGTTATCTTGCTCAGTGAACTAGGACATTTGAATATCCTATAAGTGAAGTAACATTTTATTTAATATTCTGTTTAGGAGTTATGACAACTAAAGCTTTCGAGGGTAAATTGGTGTTCAAATGGTTTGTGATTTAGTTTAACTTCAATTAATGGGTTTAAATTTGGAATAGTGTTCAAGTTGCTTTCTCTCTGAATTAGGTGATATTATTTAATTCAATTTAATTTAACTTTAATTTAATTCAATTTAATTTTAATTTTAATTTAATTTAATTTAATCCAATTTAGTTTGATTTGATGTTAAATTAATTTAATTTAATTTGATTTAATTTTCTTTAATTTAATTTAATTTGATTTAATTTTAATTTAATTTGATTTAATTTTAATTTAATTTGATTTAATTTAATTTAATTTAATATGATTTATTTATTTAATTTGATTTAATTTAATTTGTTTATTTAATTTAATTTAATTTGTTTATTTAATTTAATTTAATTTAATTTAATTTGTTTAATTTAATTTAATTTAAATTTGATTTAATTTAATTTAATTTAATTTATTTTAATCTTTAATTTAATTTAATTTGATTTAATTTAATTTAATTCAATTTGATTTATTTAATTTAATTTAATTTTTAATTTAATTTTATTTTTAACTTTAATTGAAATTTTAAAAGAGTTTAATAATTTAACTTTAGTTTAATGATTAAGTCTTTTAATATTTTAAATTTGAGTTATCATTTTAATTAAGAATTAAATATTAATGAGATGATTAATTTAGGGATTTTTAAATTAAAGAATAAATCTCTTCCTAACAATATCCCTATTTTAATAATTCCAATTTTATTATTCTTCCCAAATTTAATCAATTATTTAATTAAGGTTTATTTTAATTATTTTAAATTGTTCAATGGGTTTCTACCCTTTAATTAATTAAATTTCAATCATCCAAATCAGATTAAGATCAAATATTTTACTTGTTAATTTTATTAAACCTAAAGTTTTAATTAAGGGTTAAAATTTTAATTACCACTTTGCCCTTTAAGCTTAATAATTTCATAACTCACTAAATTGAGCTTAAATGAACTTAAAATTTTTATGTGACTTCACTCATATGTCAATAAAGACATGAGAGGAGAAAATGTGATTTTTATGTATTTAATTTATTTATATAATTATTTTTGGTAGAAAATAGAGATTTCCAAGGAAAATTTAATAACATGTCCAAGGGAAAGTTTCTATCCTTAATAAAATTAGGGGACATTCCTAATGACTAGAGGACCACTTGGACCAATTTTGGTGATTTTTTGAATTATATTATTTTTATTATAATTATTTTAAGTTTTGGAGTGTTAATTAATTTAAAAATAAAATAAAGGTTGAAAAATGAATTTTATATTTTTCAAAAATCTCTCTGATATCAAGAAAATCAGAGAATGAATTTTTGCAATTTTCTGATTTTTCTTTGATTTATTATAATTATTTTAGTGAAAATGCTAGAAAATACATTTTTTTAATTTTAAAATTACCCTAGGGCTTTAAAATTTAATATCTCATTAAATATACCTAAGAAAAATATGGGGTTTGTTCCTAAGTGATTAAAATTCAAAATGTGACATTTTGGTGAATTTTATTATTTTTGTAATTTTTATTATTTTTTAATTATTAAAAATATTAAAATAATATTAAAAATCAACTTTTTAGAAAATTGAAATTTTAATTTTCTTAAATTCCCCTAATATCAGAGAGACTCCAAAACCAATTTGGTGAATTTTTGAAAGGTATTTTGAAAATTATGAATTTTTTAAAGTTTAAAATGACTAAATGGCTTAATCAACCCATTTAGTAGGCTAACCAAGTCCAATTGACTTCAAATTTTTATGGTGTGTTTCTCTAATCCTAAAGGTCAGTGGAGAATTGATTTCAAATCAATTTGATGTATGGTTAACTCTAATTAATTAGGGACCTATTTTGGATGTTTAAGCCAATTAGGGTTATTTTAAATGAACTAACTCAAATCCTATTTTTCCTAGGGTCCTCTGGTCATAAGGAACATCACCAAATTTTCCTAGAATTTATTTCACAATATGCTAATTGTTGGAATTAAAATACTCAAAACAGTAACATGAATTTGAAAAATCAATAACTTCTCATAGGGATGGCCTCTGACTTTGGAAAATTCAGAGAATGTTCCCAAATTCAGAGGCTTCAAAAGCCCTATGGTCTCATGCCATGGTGAATTTCCTATATGCATGGAGAATTAAAATAATGCAGACAGTAAATGAATTATTAAAAATAAAATACTTGATGAAATTAAATGATTTCTTTTCCACATTATTCTCCTCTATTCACTGAGTAAGAGGGTATTTTTATTTTATTTTTCTGATTTTTATACACAAAGTTATGAATTTTTGAAGTTTAAGGAATTAAATAAATAGAAAAATACCCTAATTTTCTATTTATCCGAGTCGGCGCCGCGTCATCCTCGGCATCTCCGAACGGCCACGCGGCGCGCTCTCATTCGACGCCGCCGCTTGAGTCAGCAGCCCGGGTCCCACGGTTCGCGTATCATCTGCCGGTCCGACGCCATCTGAGCCGTCCGTCCGCGCGTGTATTGAATGAATGGCATCCGTTCATCGTCCCCAAGCCTCCTAGCCCGAGAACCGTCCATCTTCTAAGCCTAAGATCTCACTCGATACTTGACAAAATTTAACGTTCTTATGCTCTATGGATTCATCTCGAGAAGACGAACACATCTATACGGTTTATGTGGGATGAAATTTACTCAATAAAAATGGAGAATGTTCAAAAGCTCGGGAAGAAGAGTGAGGCCATACCTTTGCTCAGAGAAGTGTGGCTTCGATCTGAGGGTTGTTTCACCTTTGATTGGATCCCGACAAGCTCCGGATGAAGTCTCCTGGTCCGGTGAATTGTCTGAGATAGGATTTCGACCACGACCGATCACAAAGCTTGGAGGCCGGAGCAACCAGGTGGCCTCGGAGATGGGGCTTTTGCTGGTGGACACCTTCTCTTGGTCCGGTGAAGGTGTAGGACCAATCAATTTGGGGATTGGCTCACTCGTGGAGAAGTGTCCCGGTTTGGGCTTGGATTTCAACTGCGAAATTGAGCTCGCAGAGAGGAAATGGTAGGGGGATTTCAGTGGGGATCAGGTTCTCTATGTATGGGGAGTAGTCTGGAATGATTTTGGCAGAGTTTCCTTAAGGTTTTTTTTAGCACCTCCATGGCCGAGAAGGGGTGGTGTTTAAATAGGAGAGGGTGGAGGGCCTCCCAGGGAGAGTTAGGGCTTGGGATCGACTTGCTCTCGGCAAGAGAAGAACAGCCTACAATGGCCACCGGGGATGGGGCAGCTCAACGAAGGGAGAATTCCAAAGTTGCTCATATGTGAGCTCTCAGCCATGGTGTTTTGTGGCGACCTGGTGGCCGGCTGGCCAAGGCATGGGTCACCCTCGAGGTCGGTGGGTCGGTGGCCGGACTTGGTGCAAGCAATTGGCAATTGCCATGTGTAAAGGCTTTGATCCAAAGTAGAATGGGGCATGGCTAGTTTTGAGTCTAAATGGGTCAATCCACCCATTTGGGCTTGGTGCACCCCTCAAGGTGGCTTTGGATGCTGTGGGGATCAAAGGGATCAGCTGGTTTGGCATGGAGAAGTCTCCATCCAAATATATTTGGATTAAATTTAAGTTTAGGTGAATCATGATTAAGGCTAATGAGCTTTAGGGATTAAGGAAAGCCCTCCCTCTTCTTACCCAATATGGCATGGTGGAGTGTCCAAGGCTCTCATGGCTCACATGTGGCTCATGCATGGCTTCATGGCTCACCTTTGGCTTAGGGAAAGTTAAGTCAATTTCATGGAAATGGATTTAAGAAAAATTTTGGTATTTTAATGGGAATTGGCATATGGCTTGATTTGGGATGATTTGATGATGAATTTAGGACTTAGGTATTGAGTTTAATTGAAAGTATGATGAGGGGAAATGTCATATGGGCTTTGGGACCAATTTTGGGCCTTTGGATGTGGTAAAAGATGGGCTTTTAAAATGGTTTAAGGAATGGGCCTTTAAGTTTAAAAATGAGTTTATGGATGGGAATTTTGTAAAGAGGTTGGGCCAAATAATTGTTGGGTTCAGCTCATGGATGTGTCATGAGTGACTTGAAGCAAATTGGGGGTGATTTGGGTTTGAATTGGGTTGAATTTGGGCTCTTTTGGTGAATGGGCCAATATAGGTCAAAGTGGGCCAAGTTGGGCCAATGTTGGGCTAGGGTTGAAATTGATGTAAAATTAATGTTGAGAAATGTTTATGGGAGTGTTTCAAAGAGGTTTTGACTTTGGTTGGGCTTTGATTTTGGGGTTTGGGCTCATTTGGGTTAGGTTTTGGTTTAGGTCAAAATTGGGCCTTTTAGCTTTGGGTTGAATTTGAGTGGGGTCTGGGTCTAAATTTTGGGCAAATCATGTTAGTGTTTTGCTTGTGGGGATGATAAGGAAGATTTAGGAAATATTTGGGGTCAATTGGAGTTGGATTGGGTGAGTTTGGGTTAGGTTTGGGTCATGGGTCCAAATTGGGCTTTAAGGCCAAAAGTGAAATTGGATCCAAATGTCAATCAAATTGGACTTGTATTTGGTCTAGATTGGTATTGGGAATGTTGAATTGAGGTTTAGAATTGAATTGGACCAGAATTTGGGTCAATTGGGTAGGTTTGGTTTGACATTGGGTTCACTTAGGGTTAAAATGGGTCAAATTGGGGGTTTTGACAAAAGTAGGGTACATTGACAAAATTAGCCCATGGTGTAGTTGAACAAAATGAAATTGGGAATATTTGGGATTTTCTGGAATTTTCTGGGAATTTTCTGAATTTTTGGATTTTTGGGTCAAGAGGGGTATTTTGGGTATTTGGAGGGTATTGGGAGGTATTTTTGGAATTTTTGGTATTTTTGGGTATGGATGATCAATTTGAGTAATGTGGGAATGTTTGGGATTGATTTTGGGGAATTTTGGGCAATTTAGGTGATTTTGGAAATTTTGGGTAGTTTCAAGGGTTTTGGATAGGTTAGGCGGGTGTAGGGTTCCGGGGGTCAAAAATTGAAAATTTAGAAAAATGAAGATTGAGTAAATGTAAGTGGAATAAAATAATTTTGGTTGAGCCATGAAGCCATATCAAGCCCACATGAGCCATGAAAGGACTCATTTGAGGCATTCACTATGTTGTTCCTAACCCTCTTAGCCAAGGGCTTAGGGGTTAAGGACCATCCATGTGAATCACCTACATGAGTCAGGAGGTCGAGTTAGGTATGGGTGTGGTTTTAGGAGGTGTGTGAAAGTGCAAGTGTATGAGTGTAGTGTGTGTGTAAGTCAGCCCCTTCACTGCACTCGAGCCACTCGTAGGCGGTCCTAAGGCCAAAGAGTCCTATAGGAACCCATCCTTTAAACTTCCACATTTGATTTCAACCCTCTAGGTGATTAGGGGTCTACAGTCAAGTTTGTGGAGTTTGCAGGGAGTTAAGAAGTGGTTTGAATTTCTAAGTGGTGGGTCTCAATTTTAGTCCTCTAAGATAGTCAAAGGAAAAGCCTAAGGCTAGATCCTAAGTACTAAAAAGAAGAAGAGAATACCTCATCAAAAATGAGGTCAACAAATGTACCCCCAATAGGTGTGGTGAGCTGACGGAGCACACCGCGCGTATTGATGTTGACCGAAGCGATCAACAAAACCAACACAGATGTCCAAGTGACAAACTTAGGATGAAGTAGAAGAGTTTCCGCTGGGGAGTGTCAAGTATATCTCTGAAACTGGAGATTTCTGAACTCTCGCTGGGGAAAGGAAAAGGAGGTGAATTCCAAATCATATGATCTGGGGGAATTTCGATTTAGATTTCATTTTGTTTCAATTTAAGTTTGGATGTGTAATTTTAGATTTTGATTTTTAATTTAGATTGAAGTTTGATTTAAAATTAATTTGAGAAAATTTAGATTTGAGACGAGAATTGAAACCTAGGTTCCAATCTCGGGATTGCAAAGAAAACTGGAATTTAGGTACCAGCCTCGGAGTGAGAATCAGAGATTAAGTGTCGATTGAAAAGGATGAGAATCAGAATTTAGGTACTGATCTCGAAAGTTGAGAATTGAAATTTAGGTATCAACCTCGGATGAGAATCGAAATTTAGGTATCGATCTCGGAATGAGAACTGGAATTTAGGTACCAGCCTCAGAAATTTTGAATTGAAATTTAGGTATCAATTCAGATGAGAATCGAAATTTAGGTATCGATCTTGGAGTGAGAACTGGAATTTAGGCACCAGTCTCGGAAATTTTGAATTGAAATTTAGGTATCAATTCGGATGAGAATCGAGATTTAGGTATCGATCTCGGAATGAGAACTGGAATTTAGGTACCAGCCTCAGAAATTTTGAATTAAAATTTAGGTATCAATTCGGATGAGAATCGAAATTTAGGTATCGATCTCGGAATGAGAACTGGAATTTAGGTACCAGTCTCGGAAATTTTGAGAATTGAAATTTAGGTATCAATTCGGATGAGAGTCGAAATTTAGGTATCGATCTCGGAATGAGAACCGGGATTTAAGTACCGACCTCGAAATTTTGAATTGAAATTTAGGTATCAATTCGGATGAGAATCGAAATTTAGGTATCGATCTCGGAATGAGAACTGGAATTTAGGTACCGGTCTCGTAAATTTTGAATTGAAATTTAGGTATCAATTCGGATGAGAATCGAAATTTAGGTATCGATCTCGGAGTGAGAACTGGAATTTAGGTACCAGCCTCAGAAATTTTGAATTGAAATTTAGGTATCAATTCAGATGAGAATCAAAATTTAAGTATCGATCTCGGAATGAGAACAGGAATTTAGGTACCAGTCTCGGAAATTTTGAGAATTGAAATTTAGGTATCAATTCAGATGAGAGTCGAATTTTAGGTATCGATCTCGGAATGAGAACTGGGATTTCAGGTACCGACCTCGTAAATTTTGAATTGAAATTTAGGTATCAATTCGGATGAGAATCGAAATTTAGGTATTGATCTCGGAATGAGAACCGGAATTTAGGTACCGAGTCTCGTAAAATTTGAATTGAAATTTAGGTATCAATTCGGATGAGAATCGAAATTTAGGTATCGATCTCGGAGTGAGAACTGGAATTTAGGTACCAAATTTCGAAATTTTGAATTGAAATTTATCGTGGAGATTTGGATTTAGTGGGAGATCGAAATGAGATATGAAAGTGTTTCATATCCCATGAGAATCAATCAAAGTCTGATTACTTGGCGAAGGGTACAAACCCATGCCATCCGCATCAAATTGAAAATTCTTCGTGATTTTGAAATCATCCCGAGAGAGGGTTTCAAGGGAGGTCTAGAATAGATCTTGATTTGAAGAAGGATTGGAGGGTTTGAGAAGATGGGTTTGAACTGGAATTCAATTTGAGCTTTAAATTTGTTTTGTTTGTCCTTTAACTATCCCATTTTTTGTTGTTTATTTGGTGTTCATGTGGATTTGGTGTTCGACATTTTTAGATTTTTTTTTTAAGGAAAGTTTTCTTTTATTCTCTCTTTTTTTATTTCTTCTCTGTTCTTTGTTCGAAGTTCATTTAACTTTAATGGCGTTTCCCAGTCAATTTGCACAAAAGAGGTGAAGGCCAAAAAAAATGTGACATGGTCACTTTCATTCCAATCATGTCGAAGATACATCATACAACTTGATCTGGAATATATTTCATACAATCCATGTAGACTCAAAACGGACTATGTATGATCTTCGTCGATCCATCTAAAGAAGCATCTGTCAAGAATCCATGTCTGAATAGTGGGGTACATGGTCAATAACATCACCTTCCAAGCCATCCTTAGCAAGGATGCCGTATGGATGTACATTGGAGGTGTGATATTTTCCATGTAACTCACAAGCTCGTAAGGCCGGAGGCTCTCTAGCTCCGGTCCGTGCCGGAAATGGTAAGGTGTCTTCCTCGTCGTCCATCCTTCCGAAAGTAACCGAGATCCGCTTCACCGGTACTCCCGGTATGCAATGCTTAGCGATATCCGCTCCGTTGCCCTTCGCATCATGACGGAACCTACCAGTAATGGTATCTTCACCGGCCCTCGGAACTCACTCGGGCCTCGTTATCCGGAGGTCGATCCGAACATGATGTTACACTCGTTTAGGAAAGAGATCAGCGTAGAAAGGTATGACAAAGTCGTGGTGATCTATGTGTGGGGGTATGCAATCACCCCGCTTGTAGATGTTAATAATGCAACTATTGGGTATGCAATCCGCCGCCAGCACTCTCCATGTTATCAATCTCTTTACCATTCTCTTGATGACTAATGGCATCGGATCCACTCGCCCATGACGGAGTATTCCGGTGGGTTTCCCTTCCTGTCCTCCGCAAATTTGTAACAAGCATCCACATTGTATTGTAATTCTTCCCTTCCCCGGCATCCATCTCCGGGTTCCGAGTATGTGTTTTCCCTTAAGCGGCCCGCTCGCCCATTCTTTTCAAATCCCGGATGCAATCCACAATTTGTTGTTGTTCATACTCCGAGATTACGTCCGTATGTAGCCTGGAGGCCCTCGAGTATATCGATCCTTCGCCTCTAATTCTCTCGAAGTATTCAAAGGTTTTCTTTTCGACATTCGCATTCTCTCCAGCTCGTATTCCGAATAATCCGCAAATGGCGAGGCCTCGGTGACATATTGTGGGATATACGGTTCAATCCCTTCACGTTCTCCCGCATACCTCGGCTCCTCGGGGATGATGTCCGTCGGGACATCCCCGGGTTGCTTCTGCAACAAGGTCATGCATTACCGGTGGTTCTATCCGGTGGCGTAGTAGCCTTCTTTCTTCTCGGTCTTCGTGAGATTTCCCTGGTCCTTTCGTTATCCTAGGAGCCGGCCTCCTTTCTTCGAGTTCCCGGTGAACCGGTGTCCTCGAAGTGTACGTATCGGCGTAGCAACCGGTCTCGTCGCGCCGGTCCGCGACTAGTTTTGTTAACATCTTACTGGATACGGCGATTCTTATTTCTTCGTTGCGTTGCTCGTGAGAGTAGCTCTTCGAACTTCTTGAATCTCTCGTGGGCGCGGCGCCGACAAGCTCGCCCTCTCGCCGTAGCGACTACGTACTTCATTTTCTTATCTTCTTCGAGTGTTTGCCTTTCTTTTCTTGTTGCCGGATTGGTGGCTCGGGCCACCCACTTTCATCACCGTTTGCCCGAGCAGCTCTTCTCGGTCAACCGGGACCCGGCCACTTTCCTCGTACCGTAGGCTCGCGGTGTGAAATCCGAGTCAATCTCGATTATCGCTCCATCTTTCACCCTCTTTTCATCGAGTGCAAGGCTTACGCCATTTCTAAAGTTCAGGACCAACCGCCCGTTCGACATTTCCCTGCGAAAAAACAAGGAAAAGGATCAGGGGCTGTACTAAGAACAAGAACAATAAGAAAATGTTTATTAAAGACATTTTTTATTATACTTTTTTTTCTTTGTATTTTTAAATTTAACAGGAATGAAGTGGGAAAAGATCTGGAAAAAGATCTTGATTTGACAGCGAAAACAAGGAAAACTTTATCATCATGATTTCATTTATCTTAGCACAATTTATTATTTTTGGGTTCGGACCCAATCATAAGTAATTACTTCGCCCGTGTTTCTTAGGGATGAAGAATTCATTCCTTCGAAACATCAGATAGCGTAATACTTTTTCAAGTATCGTCCGTTAATCGGAAGCATATGTCGTTCTCCCTGACAATTCACTAGCTGGTAGGAACCTCCTGAGTATACTGCTTCAACCACAAACGGCCCTTCCCAAGTGGATTCAAATTTTCCTCCTATCTTGCGGTGTGCAAGAATAGGTCTTTTGAGAACGAGAACTAAGTCACCAACTTTGAAGGTTCTTGGGCGGACTCGCTTTGTCATGGGCCCGAACCATCTTAGCTTGGTATAGTTCTAAATTCGCTGCGCTGCAAGTCTTTTCCCTTCCGAGCTTTCTAATTCTTCTAGTCGTAATTTGGCATTCTCTTCCGTCGTGATCTTGTTTGTAATCGCAATTCGAGTGAAGGAAGCCGAACCTCTAAAGGTAACATCGCCTCGGACCCATACACCAGAGCGTAAGGTGTAGCTTGAGTAGGAGTTCTGAAGGTTGTCCGGTAGGCCCATAAGGCTTCTAACAACTTCTCGTGCCAATTTCTCTTATTATCGTCCAAAGTTTTCTTTAAGATTTGAACGAGAGTTTTATTAAAAGCCTCGCGCGAGGCCGTTTGCTCTCGGGTAGTAAATTGTCGAGTATCGCCGACTGATTCCGTGTCTCCCGACAAAATTGTTGATTTGCGTGCTTCGAATGCCGACCCATTATCCGAGATAATCTCGCGCGGCACTCCGAAACGGTAGACAACTTGGTTCTTGAAAACCGTAGCACGTGGTGTGCTTTCACTTCTCTAAGTGGAACCGCTCTGCCCACTTGGAAAAGTAATCCGTAGCCGCAAGAATGAAGTGATGTCCTTTTGAAGATGGTGGTTCTATCGGACCCACTATATCCGTGCCCCAACATTCAAATAGCCACGACGCAATTGTCGGATGTAGCACATTTGGAGGTTGGTGTAGAACCACCCGTGCACTCGGCATTGGTGACGCCTCTTGGCGATTTTCATGCGATCGATCATCATCGAGGGCCAATAATACCCTAGTCTTTTAATTTTCGTTTTCATCTTCGTGACCCGACCGGTGAGCACCACGGAGTCCCGAATGCACCTCTTTAACGATTTCACGGGCCTCGGACCCGCTTAGGCACCTTAGCCACATTTGATCGAAAGACCTTCGTATAACGTGTTGTTTATTAATGCGTAAGACGGAGTTCTTTTCTTGATCCGATGGGCCAACGACCTATCGTCCGGTAGTTTTCCTGTTTGCGGAGTAGTCCACTAATGGCCGTCGCCAATCTTCCGTGTTTTCCGTCATCGTTGCAACCGATTCTTTTTCTTTTTCGATTTGTGTATTGTGTCTATGTCGAGTTGTGATAGAACCCGACATCCGTGAACTGACACTTCCACTGATTCATCTTGCAAACAGGCAAATTCTTTTGCGAGGCGAGCTAACGCATCTGCTAAAACATTTTCTTTTCTGGGAATTTTGTAGATCGTCACATTTGGAATTTGTTCCAACAACTGTATGACATACTGGAAATATTGCTCGAGTCTTGGCTTTAAAATTCGCATCTTGTCCGGTGATCTGTTGAATGATCAATTGCGAATCCTCGTAGATGTTGATGTCTGTTATCCCCATTTGAATAGTTAATTCCAGTCCCGTTATGAGGGCTTCGTATTCTGCTTCATTGTTTGTACACGGTTCTGTCAAGTGGTAGGAGTATCTTAACATCCCCCGCTCCGTGTTATAAAGATTAGCCCGATTCCCGCCTTACCGGCACTATCACTTGCGATTCTTCGTCTTTGTGTGCTGAAGATGCTCCGTCGAAATATAATTCCCAACATCGATCATCGGGGTCTTCTAGGCTCATTATTTGTTCATCCGTCAAATCGTCATTGAGAGGAGATTCTCGCAGCAAGAGTGTGCTTGCGAGAAAGTCCGCTAAGACTTGTCCCTTTACGGCACAAAGAGACACGAAAGTTATATCGAATTGCAATAATATCATCGACCATCCGGCAAGTCCGCCGGAAAGTGTTGGACGAGTCATCAAGTATTGCAATGGATTAAATTTCGAGATCGAGTTGACCTTATGAGAAAGCATGTAGTGCCTCGAGCTTTTGAGCGGCGAAGATCGAGGCCAAACAATGCTTTTCAAATGCGGGATACCTTATTTCCGTCGGAAGTAAACGACGGCTTAAGTAGTAAAGAGCATTTTCTTTACCCTCATCATCGACACAGGCTAACGGGGCTCCGAGAGAGTCGTCTAAAGCCGCGGTATAGAGTATCAGCGGTCCACTCGAGGCTCGGGGCTGCTAAGACAGTGGTGTCATTAAATATTGTTTAATGTCCTCGAAGGCCTTCGGCATTTCTCTTCCCAAATAAATTTGGCGTCCTTTTTAACTAGTGCCGAGAAAGGCTGACACCTACCGACAAGTTTGAGATAAAGTGTCGAAGATATGCCAACTTCCTCGAAAAGATCATAGTTGTTTTAAGGTTTTGGGAGACGGCATTTCTAAGATAGCTTTAATCTTTTCCGGGTCGATTTCAATTCCACGATGTCGGACAACGAATCCTAAGAATTTCCCGGAGGTGACGCCGAAGGCGCATTTTAAGGGATTCATCTTAAGGTTAAACTGCCTTAATCGCTCGAAAACAATTCTCAAATCATACAAGTGGTTTTCCTTTACTTTGTTTTTGATGACCACATCGTCCACGTAACATTCGACTTGATTGTGGATGAGATCATCAAAAATTATTGTCATCGCTCTCTGGTATGTTGCTCCTGCGTTATTCAATCCAAATGACATCAATGTGTAGCAATATACTCCGATCGGCGTTCTGAATGCTGTAAGCTTTTCATCTTCTGGAGCCATTTTTATCTGGTTGTATCCTGAAGATCCATCCATGAATGAGAATATCTCATGCGTTGAAGCAATGTCGATCATTAATTCTGGGATTGGTAGAGAGAATTCGTCTTTTGGACATGCCTTGTTTAAATCTCTGAAGTCCACACAAATTCTGATCTGACCATTCTTCTTTCTGACTGGCACCACATTGGCTAACCAAGTCGGGTATTGTTCTTCACGGACAAATTTGGCGTCTATTAACTTTTTAACTTCGGCTATGACTTGTTGTTCAATTTCTAGACGCATTCTTCTGGGACCTGTTGACCTCATTTTTGATGAGGTCTTCTCTTCTTCTTTTTAGTGCTTAGGATCTAGCCTTAGGCTTTTCCTTTGACTATCTTAGAGGACTAGAATTGGGACCCACCTTTTATAAATTCAAACCACTTCTAAACTCCCTGCAAACTCCACAAACTTGACCGTAGACCCCTAATCACCTAGAGGGTTGAAATCAAATATGGAAGTTTAAAGGATGAGTTCCTATAGGACTCTTTGGCCTTAGGACCGCCCAGGTGGCCCGGTCCGGTGAAGGGGCTGACTTACACACACACTACACTTATACACTACACTTTCACACACTTCCTAAAACCACAACCATACCTAACTCGACCTCCTGACTCATGTAGGTGATTCACATGGATGGTCCTTAACCCCTAAGCCCTTGGCTAAGAGGGTTAGGAACAACATAGTGAATGCCTCAAATGAGTCCCTTCATGGCTCATATGGGCTTGATATGGCTTCATGGCTCAACCAAAATGATTTCATTCCACTCAAATTTACCCAATCTTCAATTTTCCAAATTTTCAATTTTTGACCCCCTTTCCTAATCCTTCTTAAAGCCTTTTTTACCTTAAGCATGTCACACACTAAACCATGCTTAGCCACCTCACCATGGATGGAGACTTCACCACTCCATGGCAGCTGACCCAAGTGACTCTTTTCAGCCCAAAACCGAGCCTTGGGTGGTGCACCTAGCCCAAAAGGATGGGTTGACCCAAATCAAGCCAAAGTGGCCTCTCCCCCATACCATTTTAATCCAAGCACTTTACACATGTCCAAGCCCACTCGACTTCACCATTGCCAAGCCCCGACCTCCCCGGTCAAGATGGTGACCCCCGCCTGCCGGCCGACCGCCCGGATCGCCGGAAAACACCACACCCGAGAGCTCACATGTGATCCAACTTTGGAATTCCACCTCGCCGAGCCGCCCCATGCCCAATGGCCACCATGGCTGTTCTTCCCATGACTCGTAGCAGCTCGATCCCAATCCTTGGCCATCCCCGGGAGGCTCTCCAGCCACCTCTATTTAAACCCGACCCCTCACGACCATAAGAAGAGAGTTGCACAAACCTTGCCGAAACTCGCCAAAATTGTTCCAAACCCTTCTCCACCCTTAGAGCGAGCTTGATCCCCAAGTGTCAATTTGCCCTAATCCCCACCGACAAAATCCAATTTCTCAACCGAAATTCCACCCAAAACCAGGACACTTCTCCACAAGTGAGCCAATCCCCAAATTGATTGGTTCTACACCTTCACCGCACCAAGGGAAGGTGTCCACCAAGCAAAGCCCCATCTCCAGGCCACCTAGTTGCTCCAGACCCTCCAAGCTTTGTGATCGACTGTGGTCGAAATCCAACCTAGACAATTCACTGCGACCGAGAGACTTTATCCGGAGCTTGCTAGGATCCAATCGAAGGTGCAACAACTCTCGGATCAAGCCACACTTCTCCGAGCAAAGGTATGAGCTAATTCTTCATCCCGAGCTTATGGAGATTCTCCATTTCAAATGCTTTAATTTCAACGCATGATAACCGTATAGATGTGTTCGTCTCTTCAAGAAGAATCCATAGAGCATAAGAACATGAAAATCCATTGAGTATCGAGTGAGATATTAGGGATTTAGTGTGGACGGCTCTCGGGTGAGGACACTCGGGGACGATGAACGGACGGCCAGGATCGCGTCGGATCAGAAGACGGAGCGATACAGCGGGCCCCGGGAGCACTGAGTCAGATGGCGGCGTCGAATGGGAGCGCGCCACACGGCGTTTCGGAGCTGCGGAGGTTGACGCGGCGTCGCGTGGATAAATAGAAAATTAGGGGTATTTTCTATTTATTTAATTCCCTAAACTTAAAAAATTCATAACTTTGTGTAGGAAAATCATAAAAATAAAATAAAAATACCCTCTTGCTCAGTGAACAGAGGAGAATAATGTGGAAAAGAAATTATTTAATTTCATCAAGTATTTTATTTTTTATAATTTATTTACTCTCTGCATACATTTAATTCTCCATGCATGTATACAATTCACCATGGCATGAGACCATAGGGCTTTTGAAGCCTCTGAATTTGGGAACATTTTCTTAAATTTCCAAAGTCAGAGGCCATCCCTATGAAGAGTTGTTGATTTTTCAAGTTCATGTCACTGTTTGTGGTATTTTAATTCCAATAATTATCATGTTGTGAAATAAATTCTAAGAAAATTTGGTAATGTTCCTTAGGACCAGAGGACCCTAGGAAAAATAGGTTTTGAGTTAGTTCATTTAAAACAACCCTAATTGGCTTAAATACTCAAAATAGGTCTCTAATTAATTAGAGCTAACCATACATTAAATTGATTTCAAATCAATTCTCCATTGACCTTTAGGATCAGAGGAACCTACCATAAAAATTTGAGGTCAATTGGACTTGGTTAGCCCTATTAATTGGGTTGATTAAGCCACTTAGTCATTTTAAACTTTAAAAATTCATAACTTTCAAAATATCTTTCAAAAATTCACCAAATTGGTTTTGGAGCCTCTCGGATATTAGGGGAATTTAAAAAAATTAAAATTTCAATTTTCTAAAAAAGTTGATTTTTTAATATTATTTTAATATTTTAATAATTAAAAAATAATAAAAATCACAAAAATAATAAAATTCACCAAAATGTCACATTTTGAATTTTAATCACTTAGGAACAAACCCCATATTTTTCTTAGGTCTATTTAGTGAGATATTAAATTTTAAAGCTCTAGGGTAATTTTAAAATTAAAAAAATGTACTTTCTAGCATTTTCACTAAAATAATTATAATAAATCATAGAAAAATCAAAAAATTGTAAAATTTGATTCTCTGATTTCCTTGATATCAGAGAGATTTTTGAAAAATATAAAATTTATTTTTCAACATTTATTTTATTTTTTAAATTAATTAACACTCCATAACTTAAAATAATTATAATAAAAATAATATAATTCAACAAATCACCAAAATTAGTCCAAGTGGTCCTCTGGTCATTAGGAATGTCCCCTAATTTTCTTAAGGACAGAAACTTTCCCTTGGTCATGTTATTAAATTTTCCTTGGAAATCTCTATTTTCTACCAAAAATAATTATATAAATAAATTAAATAGAGAAAAATCACATTTTCTCCTCTCATGTCTTTATTGACATATGAGTGAAGTCACATAAAAATTTCAAGTTCATTTGAGTTCAATTTAGTGAGTTATGAAATTATTAAGCTTAAAGGGCAAAATGGTAATTAAAAAATCTTAACCCTTAATTAAAACTTTAGGTTTAATAAAAATTAACAAGTAAAATATTTGATCCTAATCTGATTTGGATGATTGAAATTTAAATAATTGAAGGGTAGAAACCCATTAAGCAATTTAAAATGATTAAACCTTAATTAAATAATTGATTAAATTTGGAAGAATAATAAAATTGGAATTATTAAAATAGGGATATTATTAGGAAGAGATTTATTCTTTAATTTAAAAATCCCTAAATTAATTATTTCATTAATGTTTAATTCTTAATTAAAATGATAACTCAAATTTAAAATATTAAAAGACTTAATCATTAAACTAAAATCAAATTATTGAACTCTTTTAAAATTTTAATTAAAATTAAAATGAATAAAATTAAATTTAAAATTAAATTAAATTAAATTAAATTAAATTAAATAAATCAAATTAAAATAAAATAAATTAAAAAATTAAATTAAATTAAATTAAATTAAATTAAATTAAATTAAATTAAATTAAAAATTAAATTACATTAAATTGAATTAAATTAAAAATTAAATTAAATTAAATTAAATTAATTAAATAAAATTAAATTAAATCAAATTAAATTAAAATTAAATCAAATCAAATTAATTTAATGTAACATCAAATCAAACTAAATTGAATTAAATTGAATTAAATTAAATAAAAACTCAATTAAATCAAATTAAATTAAATTAAGTTGAATTAAATATAACATCACCAAAGACATAAAGAATTTAAAATAAATCTAAAATAACTCGAACACTATTCCAAATTTAAACCCATTAATGGAAATTGAACTAAATCACAAACCATTTGAACACCAATTTACCCTCAAAAGCTTTAGTTATCATAACTC
Source organism: Papilionanthe hookeriana x Papilionanthe teres (assembly GCA_022702705.1). NCBI lineage: Eukaryota > Viridiplantae > Streptophyta > Magnoliopsida > Asparagales > Orchidaceae > Papilionanthe > Papilionanthe hookeriana x Papilionanthe teres. The sequence continues at coordinate 26,186,787 of CM040434.1, forward strand.
CTAAACATAATATTAAATGAAATGTTACTTCATTTATAGGACATTCAAATATCCTAGTTCACTGAGCAAGATAACAAAACTTCGAGATTCTTTGACGATTAATTCATCTGTATAATTAAATTCATTTGGACTTAAAACAATTCTAGCAATATTGAAAAGATGATTAAGATCCTTCTTAAACACTTTCTCAATATGATAGGATGTTTATAAGAACAATTAAATTTAACTGTTCTTTGATGAAGAAAATCGTCTTCAAACAAAAACACAAGGAATCTAGACATCATAGGAAATGACTAGCTATAGGATTATGAATTTGGTAGAAAACCATAACCCTTATCTTAGCTTTACCTAGGAACTTGCTTAAATATTCTAATTGTGTTTTAAGTGCAACTTGGGATGACTGGAAGACTCTCCAGTGTACGCTTTTATTTTATTGCAATTTATCTTATCGCAATTTATTTAATCGCATCGCACTTACTTTTCTTGCATGATAAACAACTCGTTGCATGAAAACCCACACCTTTAGGATAGTCCCTAAAACCGAAACCAAAACTAAGTTAAAAGTTATTGCAAGATAAAATTCACCGCCACAACATTTCAAAATTTAAAACAACTCAAAATTTAATCACAAACGTAACACAAAACTACAATTACAACTAAATTAAAACGTCCCGTTGGATGATCGGGAATACCTCGGATGATGTAACCTACGTGTTGCTAACGGGATTTCCCACGGTATAAATGAAAGTGTGGAACTCATTTAGTTGAGTTTAGCAAATTCATCCGGACTAAGTGAATCCGATAAAAATAATGATGCCGAAGGATGGAACCGTGGGATCTTAACCGATGTCGTTATAATCAACTTTTAGATTTGTTTTAATTAAAACACAAAAAACACTTGGAAATTAAGACTTCTCTAAACCAAAACACTTTTCTCATCCCCCGATTTATGACTTCTAAAACTAAACCTCTCGCAACAACAAGGAGCTCGGAGCATGGTGGGCAAGACGGCCATCGTCCTCGAGCAAAACCCGAGTCTACTTCAAAGAAACTTTCCTAGAATTAAATAACAAAGCCATAGGACTTCGAGGTAGTTTGCCTAGTGCAATATAAATCCTCAACTCTTCGTTAGGCATTTGCATTGCGATTTAAGCCCTAACCGGTCTTAGGATCCCGAGGTAGTCGTCTGGTACGACATAAACCCTCACATCTTCGAGGCTATTTGTATGATTCTGTCATATAAATATAAGCCCTAATTAATTAAAATTGGCGAGATTGAAATACTAAATAAACATTAGGACTTTCCTAAATTCAAGCCAAACAATAGGATAGTCGGGAAATTACCGAAGTTCACTTCGAATCCGTAATTTCTCCTACCTTTCTTCCTTTGGATTCCCAAAACAAAATGTCCCAAATTTGATCCACTCCCTATTGAAATTCCAAAATTCAATCCCTTGAAAACTTAAACTTTGAAATTCTTGAGAGCAGAATTATTGATTATTATCGAGAGTTTTCTTAGGTGATTCCCGTCACTTAAGATGTAATTAACTATAGGGGCTTGCCCTTATAGGGAATTTTAAAGAACCTGTGTAATATAAACCCCGTTTAATACTTTCATATTAAGCAGTGGAATTTGTCGGCTTAGAAAATTGGTTCGCGTACCAAACGGATGTCACAAATCTTTTAGTTTGTTTAATAGAGCCCCACGAATCAAGCGATGTGTCTATCCTTAGGGATAGATACATGGTTTGTGGTGTGGTGCTCGTTTATATAAACTATTTGGGATGTGAGATCGGCTTGATTTCATATCTTAAAATCTTCAAATTTAAAATTATTTTCAAAATCAAATATTACTTTTCAAACTATTTATTTAAATTAAATTAAGAATTCGCCGACAACCTCTGTTAGGCGACCCCTTTTCAAAATAAAACACCAACCTAAAAATAGTGCCGACAACTTCTAGCGACTCCGCTGGGGACAATTCCTCTCTCCATTCTAATCAGACAATTCCGTTTCAAAAATCTGGAAGTGCATCCATGTCCCTTATGGATCAAACTACCCTTCTTTCCGTCGGGATACTATGTTCATTTCTACCTTGAACAAGTATAGCCAACATTCTCTCGGATTTAGGAGCCACTGTTTAGACACCCCTAAACAGAGAGGTTCCGAGATCCTTTTACCTCATTTCTGAGGTGGGGTGGACCCCCAATAGGTGTTAATTTAGGAGTGATCCTTTGAGTCGGGAAGTCTGGCATAAACAGAGAAGTTCCGAGACGAGATTGATTCATCGGAATTCATGGACGACGAATATGCAGAAATCAACATGGTTGAGACATGAGCTTCATCGGCTTCGCAAGGTGCTCCCGCGACCGCAGAAGAGAGGAGCCGTAACCGATGAGAAGGCAGCTTCGGGAGAAAGACGACACGATCGCTCAAATGGCGAAAAGGATGGAAGACATGGCTGTAGCTCTGGCCACTCTCCAGAGTCAAGTGCAACCACAAAGAGAGACACCCCCAGATGTCATTCACATTGTAAACGGAGGAAAGGAGATTACATCCGTCAATGGGGATGATCAGCTGAAAAAGGATACGACACAAAGTATGATCCCTGAAAAGGATATCAAGAACTTGGTGGAACAGCAAGTGCGAGAAGCCTTAGCACAATCGAAGAGCGGGACATCCATTCGGACGGGTAGACCTTACCCGAAGAATTCGACGCCGTCCAATACCCGAAAGGCTTCGTACCACCTCCGTTCAAGACCTTCGATGGAACCGGAACCCCGACAAGCATGTTGCGCACTTTCGTGCCGCTTGTTGTAATGCCGGCGGGAGCGATGCATTACTCTTCCGACAGCTCGTCGGCAGTCCGTCGGGAATCGCCTTCGACCGGTATGCGAATTACTAAATGGTTCTGTGAAGACATTCTCGAACTAGGGAACCTCTTCATCAAGCGATTCGCCGGAGCTCAGCACCACATCACTATAGGTGATTTAGTGGTAGAGAAACAAAGGCCGAACGAAACTTTGGTGGATTACATACTTCGATGGAGGAACTTAAGCATGAAGTGTGAACCACAACTGCAAGAACAACACGCAGTCGGCATTTTACTTAAAAGCATTCACGGCCCGATAAGCACTTCTCTTCAAGGGATTCACTATTAAGACTTTCGAGAAGTTGTTAAGCAAGGCGGAAGCTTGCAAGAAGAGGCGAAGCAATTAAGTTTCGCCGACAAGACGGACAAGCAGAAGCCGATGAAGACTTTCGAAAAGAAATCCGGGATCGTTGCAGCAGTTGACAAAGGCAAGCAACCGATGCAAATATCACCAGAACGGCCGCAACAACCACAACAGGATTACCAGCAACCCCGGTCCAGCTATCAATCGTCTCCGCAGTATGAACAACCGTCTCGTCTGCAACGTACATTAAGGGAGCTTCGAGCGGAGAATATCCGTTCAAGAATGAAGCAAGACTCGAAAATGTTCCGTAGTCCGATGAAGACTCCGGATTTCCTGCGCGCGAGCCTAAAAGACCGGAGGAAGTCAACAAGAAAGGTGATCCCAACTTTTGCCCCTACCACCGGATGCTTGGGCACAAGATAGAAGATTGCATTACCTTTAAAAGTTGGCTCAACGACAACCTTCGGAAAGGAAATATAACAATCCCGAAGGAGTACATGAAGGAACCCCGTAAAGGAGGTTCCGTCAATGTTATCTCAACTGATCCCGTCATTCCGATAGATCCCTATGCGACTAATGATGGATGGACTACCGCCTGGACGAGGTCTTCTAAAAAGATTTTAGACAACATCCGAATCGCCTCGGTGCGAGCTTAAATTCAGAGTTCGAGACCTGTTAAGCCGGTACTATCACTTGCGATAGAAGAAACACCTCAACAGGAGACGATTGAAGAAAAGAAGAAAATCGATGAAGGAGAGAGGACTGAGATTCCTAAGGCTAGACTAGGGGCTGCTTATCCTAGGATAGTTGTTTCCGATTCGGGGAGAAATCCCTCGAACCTCTCGATTTTGTATGATTATCCGCTCACTTTGGTGGGATCATATAATGATAAGGGTGATGGCGTTGGCTACGTTTTGACTGTGTCTAACGATTACGTAACTAGCGATAATCCGGATATCGATTTCGATACCAACGCCAATTCTCAAATCATACACAATCTCGACGAGCAGAATAACGAAGAAGACATTCATCAAGGAGGCTACGAGAGCTCAACAAGCAACGAATCTATCTGCGAGTTTTGAGGAGCTCCAAATACAACAGAGTTAGAGCCTTCGATTCTCGAAGCTAATCCGAAGAGCCTGTCATTCCGATTTAAGAAGAGACACCGGCAAACTCAACACTAGATTCAGAAGAAATTACAGAAGTCAACTTAAGAAGTGGAAGAGTTCTACCTCCGAGAATGGGTCCAAAGGACAAAGGAAAGCAGGTGGTTGTTCAGGAAGAATCAACCCCGGCAGAAGAAATACCCATTAGGGAAGAAATCGAGACACATGGAAATAAAGTGGACTACAACGTGCTAGCTCATCTTAGGAAACAACCGACCAAACTGAGCATTTACGATGCTCTCATCTTATCAAAGGAGATGAGAGAAGCTCTGATCAAGGCCTTACTTCGATCCGAAATTTGCTTAGCTCAAATGGCCGGAGATTCCTTAGATGAGGTTTGCTCGTTAAAGGAACAACGAGGTGTTACCTTTACTGGACAATGACCTACTACTTGGGACGCGGATCACAACCGACCGTTGTACATTTCGGCTATAATCGGGAAGTTTACACTCTCCGCAGTATTGGTGGATCCAGGAGCATCAATCAATATAATGAGTCTTCGAACATTAGCATACTTGGAAATTGATGCTCGTGAGCTCGAGGCCGACAAAATGTTATTAAGAGGATTCAACCGTAAAGGAGAAAGAGCCCTCGGGTCAATAACGCTATCGATGAAGACCGGTGACTTAGCAAAGACAACCGCAAAATTTCACATAATCGATTCGTAAACATCGTTCAACGCTCTGCTGGGCCGACCATGGATACATGAAAATAGGATGGTACCATCATCTCTACACCAGTGCATCAAATATTACGATGGAGGGGAACAATGCATCAAAGGTGACTTACAACCATTCTCTGTACATGAGATTGGAATCCACGAAGACGCGACTTATTATGCACCACCGAATAAAACAATCTTCTCCGGAGATACCGTAACAAATGAAGCAAAGAAAGTCCGAGACAATGAAGAACCTAAAGTTCTAGTCCAACGATCACTCACCACTCCCTTCCGGCGAGATGGTGAAGGTTTCTCCACAACTCGCATCCGAGGTCGAGGCCGGGGACGAGGTCGTGGTAGAGACACTAGGACAACTGGACAGAGGAAACCAGCCATCAATGTTGATTGGGATGATAGTTCTGAAGAAGAAAAAGAAATCAAGCAAGAAGCAGCAACAATAAGTCGAAAGAAGCCGCAATTCAAGATCTCCCTCGAAGATGAAAAGAACGAAGAATACAAATCGATGTACGAGAAGATAACCACCACGTACATACTATGACCCTGACCCCGATCCATTCTAATAAGATCGAGGGTATGGTGGTCAAAGAGGTACGTAACGACGGTGCAAGGCCAATCAAATTCTACCGTGGTGCTTCTTCCTCCAAAACTGAAAATCATGTACAACTCGAAGATGTCACTTCATCAGAATTAATGGAATTACCTTTTGAGTGGTACTCTCCTCGTGTTCAAAATTTAATTCAGACGTGGTTTCTTACCTCGACAATGGACAAAAAGTCAATCTCAACATTTTGAAAAATTATGGAATAACTCGGTCGTCCACCCAATTCAAAGCATGGTCTCGGATTCGGCACGCAGGGTCGACTGACGATACCGAATTTTGCTTGGTTGTCACTTGCGAGCCTAATGAAAACCGCTGGAGACTACGTACGAACTCGAAGATTTACAAATCGAGACACTCCACCGAATTCGAAGAAGAAATCAAATCTACAATAGATGAGTTAACTGAAGTTAACTTAGGTACTTGCGAAGAGCCTAGACCTACCTTTGTTAGCTCCTTACTCAATAAAGAAGACTCCGAAGAAATAATCAAATTATTAATGGAATTTAAAGACTGTTTTGCTTGGAACTATGACGAGATGCCATGATTAGCTCCAGAGGTTGCAGTCCATAAGCTAGGAGTGGATCCTACTTCGTCCTCGCCGACAAGGTCCCGAAGAATGCGTCTAGAAATCGAACAACAAGTCATAGCCGAAGTTAAAAAGTTAATAGACGCTAAATTTGTCTGCGAAGAACAATACCCAACTCGGCTAGCCAATGTAGTGCCGATCGAAAGAAGAATGGTCGCATCGTAATTTGTGTGGATTTCGGAGATTTAAACAAGGCATGTCCAAAAGATGAATTCCTCTACCGATCCCGTAACCGATGATCGACATTGCTTCGACACATGAAATATTCTCATTCATGGATGGATCTTCGGGATACAACCAAATAAAAATGGCTCCGGAAGATGAAAAGCTTACGAGCATTCGAACGCCGATCGGAGTATTTTGCTACACAATGATGCCATTCGGATCGAAGAACGCAGGAGCGACCTACCAAAGAGCAATGACAAGAACTTTTGATGATCTCATCCACAATCAAGTCGAATGCTACGTGGACGATGTGGTGATCAAAAGCAAAGTAAAGGAAAACCACTCGTATGATTTGAGAATTGTTTTCGAACGATTAAGACAATTTAACCTTAAGATGAATCCCTTAAAATGCGCCTTCGGCGTCACCTCCGGAAATTCTTAGGATTCGTTGTCCGACATCGTGGAATCGAAATCGACCCGTAGAAGATTAAAGCTATCTTAGAAATGCCGCCTCCCAAAACCTTAAAACAACTACGATCCTTTCAAGGAAAGCCGGCATATCTTCGACGCTTTATCTCAAACTTGTCGAGTAGTGTCAGCCTTTCTCGCACTAGTTAAAAAGGATGCCAAATTTATTCGGGAAGAGAAATGCCGTAAAGCCTTCGAGGACATTAAACAATATTTAATGACACCTCCCGTCTTAGCAACCACAGCTTCGTGTAGACCGTCGATACTTTACACCGCGGCTTTAGACGACTCTCTCGGAGCCCCGTTAGCCTAGTGTCAATGATGAGGGTAAAGAAAATGCTCTTTACTACTTAAGCCGTCGTTTACTTCCGACGAAGTAAGGTATCCCGCAATCGAAAAGCATTGTTTAGCCCCGATCTTCGCCGCTCAAAAGCTCGTGCACTACATGCTTTCTCATAAGGTCAACCCGATCTCGAAATTTAATCCATTGCAATACTCGATGACTCGGCCAACACTTTCCGGCGGACTTGCCGGATGGTCAATGATATTATCGCAATTCGATATAACTTTCGTGCCTCTTCGTGCCGTAAAGGGACAAGTCTTAGCGACTTCCTCAAAGACACCCTTCGTCGGCCGAATCTCCTCTCAACGACGATCTTCCGGATGAACAAATAATGAATCTAGAAGACCCCGATGATCGACGTTGGGAATTATATTTCGACAGAGCATCTTCAGCAAGCACAAAGACGAAGAATCACAAGTGATAGTGCCCGGTAAGGCAGAATCGGGCTAATCTTTATAACACCGAGAGCGGGGATGTTAAGATACTCCTACCACTTAACGTAACCATGTACAAACAACGAGCGAATACGAAGCCCTCATAACGGGATTGGAATTAAATATTCAAATGGGGATAACAAACATCAACATCTACGGGGATTCGCAGTTAATCATTCAACGGATCGTCTGACAAGACGTAATTTTAAAGCCAAGACTCGAACAATACTTCCAGTATGTCATACAGCTGTTGGAACAGATTCCGAATGTGACGATCTACAAAATTCCCAGAAAAGAAAATGCTTTAGCAGATGCGTTAGCTCGCCTCGCCAAAGAATTTGCCTGTTTGCAAGATGAGTCAGTAGAAGTGTCAGTTCACGGACGTCGAGTCCTATCACAACTCGACATAGACACAATACACAAATCGAAAAAGAAAAAGAATCAGCTGCAAGAAGTGATGTAAAACACGAAGATCGGCGACGACCGTTAATGACTACCCGCAAACCGGAAAGCTACCGGATGATAGGTCGTTAGCCCATCGTATCAAGAAAAGAACTCGTCCTACGCATTAATAAACAACACATCAGTACGAAGGTCTTTTCGATCAAATGCGGCTAAGGTGCCTAAGCGGGTTCGAGGCCCGTGAAATTGTTAAGGAGGTGCATTCGAGACTCGTGGCGCTCACCGACGGGTCCAAAGATGAAAATGAAAATTAAAAGACTAGGGTACTACCGGCCCTCGATGATGACCTACCGCATGAAAATCGCCAAGAGCCGTCACCAATGCCAAGTGCACGGAGTGGTTCTACACCAACCTCCAAATGTGCCGCACCCGACAATCTGCGTCGTGGCCATTCGAATGTTGGGGCACGTATATAGTGGGTCCAATAGAACCACCATCTTCAAAAGGACATCGCTTCATTCTTGCGGCTACAGATTACTTTTCCAAGTGCGGCAGGCAGCTCCACTCGGAGAAGTGAAAGCACACCACGTGCTACGCTTTTCAAGAACCAAGTTGTCTACCGTTTCGGAGTGCCGCGCAGGATTATCTCGTATAACTGGGCCGCATTCGAAGTACACAAATCAACAATTTTGTCGGAGACACGGAATCGACTGGCGATACTCAACAATTTACTACCCAAGAGCGAACGGCCTCGCTGAGGCTTTTAATAAAACTCTCGTTCAAATCTTAAAGAAAACTTTGGACGATAATAAGAGGAATTGGCACGAGAAGTTGCTAGAAGCCTTATGGGCCTACCGGACAACCTTCAGAACTCCTACTCAAGCTACACCTTACGCTCCGGTGTATGGGTCCGAGGCAAGATGTTACCTTTAGAGGTGCGGCTTCCTTCACTCGGAATCACGATTGCAAACAAGATCACGACGAAGAGAACGCCAAATTACGACTAGAAGAATTAGAAAGCCCGGAAGGGAAAAGACTTGCAGCAGCAGACGAATTTAGAACTATACCAAGCTAAGATGGTTCAAGCCCATGACAAACCGGTCCGCCCAAGAACCTTCAAAGTTGGTGACTTGGTTCTCGTTCTCAAGAGACCTATTCTCGCACATCGCAAGATAGGAGGAAAATTCGAACCCACTCGGGAAGGACCGTTTCGTGGTCGAAGCAAGATACTCGGGAGGTTCCTACCAACTAATGAATCGCTGTGGAGAACGACATATGCTTCCGATCAACGGACGATACTTGAAAAAGTATTACGCTACCTGATGTTTTGAAGGAATGAATTCTTCATCCCTACGAAACACGGGCAAAGTAATTACTTATGATTGGGTCCGAACCAAAAAAAATAATAAAATGTGCTAAAATAAATAAAATCATGATAATAAAGTTTTCCTTGTTTTCTTTTCCAAATCAAAATCTCTTTCCTGATCTTATCCCGCTTCATTCCTGTTAAATTTTAAAATAAAAAGAAGAAAAATATATGTCTTTAATAAACATTTTCTTAATGTTCTTGTTCTTAGTACATCCCTTGATCCTTTTCCTTGTCTTTTCGCAGGGAAATGTCGAACGGGCGGTTGGTCCTAAACTTTAAGAATGGCGTAAGCCTTGCACTCGATGAAAAGAGGGTGAAAGATGGAGCGATAATCGAGATCGACTCGGATTTCGCACCGGCAGAGCCTACAAGACAAGGAAAGTGACCGGGTCCCGACTGATCGAGAAGAATTGCCCGGCGGATAGTGATGAAAGTGGGTGGCCCAAGCCACCAATCCAAGCAGCAAGAAAAGAAAGGCAAATACCGAAGAAGACAAGAAAATGAAGTCCGTAGTCGCTACAACGGAGGGCGAGCTTGTCGGCGCCGCGCCCACAGAGATTCAAGAAGTGCGGAGAGCTACTCTCACAAGCAACGCAACTAAGAAATAATAATCACCGTATCCGTAAGATGTTAACAAAACTAGCCGCGGACCAGCCGCGACGAGACGAGTTACTACCGCAGCACGTACACTTCAAGGACACCGGCTCACCGAGAACTCGAAGAAAGGAGGCCAGCTCCTAGGATAACGTAAAGGACCGTGGAAATCCCCGTAAGATCGAAGAAAGAAGGCTACCACGCCACCGGATAGAACCACCAGCGATGCATGACCTTATTGCGAAGCAACCCGGGGATGTCCCGACATGCATCATCCCCGAGGAGCCGAGGTATGCGGGAGAATTTGAAGGGATTGAACCGTATATCCCACTATATGTCACTGTGCCTCGCCATCTCGCGATCATTCCAGAATACGAGCCGGAGAGAATGCGAATGTTGAAAAGAAAACCTTTGAATACTTCGAGAGAATTAGAGGCGAAGGATCAACATACTTGTAGGGCCTCGAGCTACATACGTACGTATTTTCGGAGTATGAACAACGACAGAATCGTGGATTGTATCCGGGATTTGAAAAGAATGGGCCGAGCGAGCCGCCTAAGGGAAAATACCTACTCGAACCCCGGAGATGGATGCCGTGGAAAGGAAGAATCACAATACAATGTGGATGCTCGTTACAACTTTGCGGAAGACAGGAAGGAAACCCTCCGGAATACTCCGTCATGGCCAAGTGGATCCGATGCCACTAGTCATCAAGAGAATGGTAAAGAGATTGATAACATGGAGGGTACGCCAGCAGATTGCATACCCAATACTGCATTATCAACATCTACAAACAGGTGACCGCATACCCCCACACATAGATCACCACGACTTTGTCGGACCCTTCCGCACGGCCTCTTTCCCGAACGAGTGTAACATCATGTTCGGATCCGACCTCCGGATAAGCGAGCCCGGGTGAGTTCCGAGGACCGGTGAAGATACCTCTACCGTTGGGTTCCGTCATGATACTCGAAGGGCAACGAGAGCGTATATCGCTAAGCATTGCATACCGAGAGTACCGAGTGAAGCGGATCTCGCTTACTTTCGAGAGGATGGACGACAGGAAGACACCTTACCATTTCCGACCATACCCGTAGCTAGAGAGCCTCCGGCCTTACGAGCCGTGAGTTACATGGGAGATATCACACCTCCAACGTACATCTAGCCGGCATCCTCGCCAAGGATGGCTTGGAAGGTGATGTTATTAACCATGTACCCCACTATTCGTACATGGATTTTTGACAAATGCTTCTTTTGATGGACCGACGAAGATCATACATAGTCCGTTTGAGTCTACATGGATTGTATGAAATATATTCCGGATCAAGATGTATGATGTATCTTCTACATGATTGGAATGAAAGTGACCATGTCACATTTTCGCCTTCACCTCTTTTGTGCAAATTGATTGGGAAACGCCATTAAAGTTAAATGAACTTCGAACAAAGAACTAAAAGAAATAAAAAAAAGAATAAAAGAAAACTTTCCTTAAAAATCTAAAAATGATAAACACCAAATTCACATGAACATTAAATAAACGATAAGATAAAATTTGAATCATTAAAAGATAAACGAAATCAACATAAATGTTAAATCAAATTCTCGATCAAATTTCAAATCCAATCTCGATCAAATTTCAAATGTGATCTTCCAAATTTCAAATCAAATCTTAAATCAAAATTTCAACCGAGTTCAAACTCATCCTTCCAAATTTCAAATTCAATCTTTCCAGATTTCAAATCTCAATCAAATTCAAATTCAATTTCTTCCAGATCTCTAATCAAATCTCAATCAAATTCAAACTTTTGGGTCGAGGATTTTACATCCAAGACTGCACTGCTTTAGGATTCTTTCCCTATTGCACTGAAATACATCAAATTCAAACCTTTGGGTCGAGGATTTTACATCCGAGACCGCATCGCTTTAGGATTCTTTCCCTATCGTACCGAAATACATCAAATTCAAATTTTTGGGTCGAGGATTTTACATCCGAGACCGCATCGCTTTAGGATTCTTTCCCTATTGCACTCGAAATACATCAAATTCAAATTTTTGGGTCGAGGATTTTACATCCAAGACCGCACTCGCTTTAGGATTCTTTCCCTATTGCACTCGAAATACATCAATTTCAAACTTTTGGGTCGAGGATTTTACATCCAAGATCGCATCGCTTTAGGATTCTTTCCCTATCGCACCGAAATACATCAAATTCAAACTTTTGGGTCGAGGATTTTACATCCAAGACCGCATCGCTTTAGGATTCTTTCCCTATCGCACTCGAAATACATCAAATTCAAACTTTTGGGTCGAGGATTTTACATCCAAGATCGCATCGCTTTAGGATTATTTCCCTATTGCACTGAAATACATCAAATTCAAACTTTTGGGTCGAGGATTTTACATCCGAGACTGCACTGCTTTAGGATTCTTTCCCTATTACATCAAATTCAAACCTTTGGGTCGAGGATTTTACATCCGAGACCGCATCGTCTTTAGGATTCTTTCCCTATCGCACTCGAAATACATCAAATTCAAATTTTCGGGTCGAGGATTTTACATCCGAGACCGCATCGCTTTAGGATTCTTTCCCTATCGCACCGAAATACATCAAATTCAAACTTTTGGGTCGAGGATTTTACATCCAAGACCGCATCGTTTTAGGATTCTTTCCCTATTGCACCGAAATACATCAAATTCAAACTTTTGGGTCGAGGATTTTACATCCAAGATCGCACTCGCTTTAGGATTCTTTCCCTATCGCACCGAAATACATCAAATTCAAACTTTTGGGTCGAGGATTTTACATCCAAGACCGCATCGCTTTAGGATTCTTTCCCTATCGCACCGAAATACATCAAATTCAAACTTTTGGGTCGAGGATTTTACATCCAAGACCGCATCGCTTTAGGATTCTTTCCCTATCGCACCGAAATACATCAAATTCAAACTTTTGGGTCGAGGATTTTACATCCAAGACCGCACTCGCTTTAGGATTCTTTCCCTATTGCACCGAAATACATCAAATTCAAATTTTCGGGTCGAGGATTTTACATCCAAGACCGCACTCGCTTTAGGATTCTTTCCCTATCGCACCGAAATACATCAAATTCAAATTTTTGGGTCGAGGATTTTACATCCAAGACCGCACCGCTTTAGGATTCTTTCCTATTGCACCGAAATACATCAAATTCAAATTTTTGGGTCGAGGATTTTACATCCAAGACCGCACCGCTTTAGGATTCTTTCCCTATTGCACTCGAAATACATCAAATTCAAACTTTTGGGTCGAGGATTTTACATCCAAGATCGCACCGCTTTAGGATTCTTTCCTATCGTACCGAAATACATCAAATTCAAACTTTTGGGTCGAGGATTTTACATCCAAGACCGCACTCGCTTTAGGATTCTTTCCCTATTGCATCGAAATACATCAAATTCAAACCTTTGGGTCGAGGATTTTACATCCGAGACTGCATTGCTTTAGGTTCTTTCCCTATCGCAATGAAATACATCAAATTCAAACCTTTGGGTCAAGGATTTTACATCCGAGACTGCATTGCTTTAGGATCTTTTCCCTATCGCAATGAAATACATCAAATCAAATTCAAACTCTTAAGGTTAAGGATTTTACATCCAATACCGCATTGCTCTGAGATCTCTCCTCATTGCAATGATTCAATCTGATCAATTCAATTTTCTTTCAAGGTTGAAGATGTTACATCTAAAACCTCAAAATTCCAATCAAATCCCTTCAAATTAATTTTAACAAAACTTCAATCTAAATTAAAACTCCAAACTAAAATCTAAGCTCACACATCGAACTTAAACCGAAACAAAATAAAATCTAAATCGAAATTCTCCCAGGTCATGTGATTTGGAATTCACCTCCTTCTCTTTTCCCCAGCAAGAGTTCAGGTATCTCCAGTTTTGGGAACATACCCGATACTCCCCAACGGAAATTCTTTTGCTCTGTCCCAAGTTTGTCACTTGGACGTTTGTGTTGGTTTTGTTGATCGCTTCGGTCAACACCAATATGCGCGGTGCGCTCCGTTAGCTCACCACACCTATTGGGGGTCCATTTGTTGACCTCGTTTTTGATGAGGTCTTCTCTTCTTCTTTTTAGTGCTTAGGATCTAGCCTTAGGCTTTTCCTTTGACTATCTTAGAGGACTATAATTGGGACCCACCTTTTAGAAATTCAAACCACTTCTAAACTTCCTGCAAACTCCACAAACTTGACCGTAGACCCCTAATCACCTGTGAGGGTTGAAATCAAATATGGAAGTTTAAAGGATGAGTTCCTATAGGACTCTTTAGCCTTAGGACTGCCCTGGGTGGCCTGGTCTGGTGAAGGGGCTGACTTACACACACACAACACTTATACACTACACTTTCACACACTTCCTAAAACCACAACCATACCTAACTTGACCTCCTGACTCATGTAGGTGATTCACATGGATGGCCCTTAACCCCTAAGCCCTTGGCTAAGAGGGTTAGGAACAACATAGTGAATGCCTCAAATGAGTCCCTTCATGGCTCATATGGGCTTGATATGGCTTCATGGCTCAACCAAATTGATTTCATTCCACTCAAATTTACCCAATCTTCAATTTTCCAAATTTTCAATTTTTGACCCCTTTCCTAATCCTTCTTAAAGCCTTTTTACCTTAAGCATGTCACACACTAAACCATGCTTAGCCACCTCACCATGGATGGAGACTTCACCACTCCATAGCAGCCGACCCAAGTGACTCTTTTCAGCCCAAAACCGGGCCTCGGGTGGTGCACCTAGCCCAAAAGGATGGGTTGACCCAAATCAAGCCAAAGTGGCCTCTCCCCCATACCATTTTAATCCAAGCACTTTACACATGTCCAAGCCCAATCGACTTCACCATTGCCAAGCCCCGACCTCCCCGGTCAAGATGGTGACCCCCGCCTGCCGGCCACCCGCCCGGATCGCCGGAAAACACCACACCCGAGAGCTCACATGTGAGCCAACTTTGGAATTCCACCTCGCCGAGCCGCCCCATGCCCAATGGCCACCATGGTCGTTCTTCCCATGACCAGAGCAGCTCGATCCCAACCCTCGCCATCCCCGGGAGGCTCTCCAGCCACCTCTATTTAAACCCGACCCCCTCACGGCCATAAGAAGAGAGTCGCACAAACCTTGCCGAAACTCGCCAAAATTGTTCCAAACCCTTCTCCACCCTTAGAGAGCGCTTGATCCCCAGATGTCAATTTGCCCTAATCCCCACCGACAAAATCCAATTTCTCAACCGAAATTCCACCCAAAACCAGGACACTTCTCCACAAGTGAGCCAATCCCCAAATCGATTGGTTCTACACCTTCACCGTACCGAGGGAAGGTGTCCACCGACAAAAGCCCCATTTCCGAGCCACCCGGTTGCTCCGACCTCCAAGCTTTGTGATCGGCCGTGGTCGAAATCCAACTCTAGACAATTCACTGCACCAGGAGACTTCATCTGGAGCTTGCTAGGATCCAATCGAAGGTGCAACAACTCTCAGATTGAAGCCACACTTCTCTGAGCAAAGGTATGAGCTAATTCTTCATCCCGAGCTTCTGGAGATTCTCCATTTAAAATGCTTTAATTTCAACGCATGATAACCGTCTAGATGTGTTCGTCTCTTCAAGACGAATCCATAGAGCATAAGAACATGAAAATCCATTGAGTATCGAGTGAGATATTAGGGATTTAGTGTGGACGGCTCTCGGGTGAGGACACTCGGGGACGATGAACGGATGCCGTCCATTTAATACACGCGCGGACGGACGGCCAGGATCGCGTCGGATCAGAAGACGGAGCGATACAACGGGCCCTGGGAGCGCAGAGTCAGATGGCGGAGTCGAATGAGAGCGCGCCACGCGGCGTTTCGGAGCTGCCGAGGTTGACGCGGCGCCGCGTGGATAAATAGAAAATTAGGGGTATTTTCTATTTATTTAATTCCCTAAACTTCAAAAATTCATAACTTTGTGTAGGAAAATCATAAAAATAAAATAAAAATACCCTCTTGCTCGAGTGAACGGAGGAGAATAATGTGGAAAAGAAATTATTTAATTTCATCAAGTATTTTATTTTTTATAATTTATTTACTCTCTGCATACATTTAATTCTCCATGCATGTATACAATTCACCATGGCATGAGACCATAGTGGCTTTTGAAGCCTCCGAATTTGGGAACATTCCCCGAATTTTCCAAAGTCGAGGCCATCCCTATGAAGAGTTGTTGATTTTTCAAGTTCATGTCACCGTTTGTGGTATTTTAATTCCAATAATTATCATGTTGTGAAATAAATTCTAAGAAAATTTGGTAATGTTCCTTAGGACCAGTAGGACCCTAGGAAAAATAGGTTTTGAAGTTAGTTCATTTAAAACAACCCTAATCGGCTTAAACACTCAAAATAGGTCTCTAATTAATTAGAGCTAACCATACATTAAATTGATTTCAAATCAATTCTCCATTGACCTTTAGGATCAGAGGAACCTACCATAAAAATTTGAGGTCAATTGGACTTGGTTAGCCCTATTAATTGGGTTGATTAAGCCACTTAGTCATTTTAAACTTTAAAAATTCATAACTTTCAAAATATCTTTCAAAAATTCACCAAATTGGTTTTGGAGCCTCTCTGATATTAGGGGAATTTAGGAAAATTAAAATTTCAATTTTCTAAAAAAGTTGATTTTTTAATATTATTTTAATATTTTAATAATTAAAAAATAATAAAAATCACAAAAATAATAAAATTCACCAAAATGTCACATTTTGAATTTTAATCACTTAGGAACAAACCCCATATTTTTCTTAGGTCTATTTAGTGAGATATTAAATTTTAAAGCTCTGTGGTAATTTTAAAATTAAAAAAATGTACTTTCTAGCATTTTCACTAAAATAATTATAATAAATCATAGAAAAATCAGAAAATTGTAAAATTTGATTCTCTGATTTCCTTGATATCAGAGAGATTTTTGAAAAATATATAATTCATTTTTCAACATTTATTTTATTTTTTAAATTAATTAACACTCCAAAACTTAAAATAATTATAATTCAAAAAATCACCAAAATTCGTCCAAGTGGTCCTCTGGTCATTAGGAATGTCCCCTAATTTTCTTAAGGACAGAAACTTTCCCTTGGTCATGTTATTAAATTTTCCTCGAAATCTCTATTTTCTACCAAAAATAATTATATAAATAAATTAAATACGGAAAAATCACATTTTCTCCTCTCATGTCTTTATTGATATATGAGTGAAGTCATATAAAAATTTCAAGTTCATTTGAGTTCAATTTAGTGAGTTATGAATTTATTAAGCTTAAAGGGCAAAATGGTAATTAAAAAATCTTAACCCTTAATTAAAACTTTAGGTTTAATAAAAATTAACAAGTAAAATATTTGATCCTAATCTGATTTGGATGATTGAAATTTAAATAATTGAAGGGTAGAAACCCATTAAGCAATTTAAAATGATTAAACCTTAATTAAATAATTGATTAAATTTGGAAGAATAATAAAATTGGAATTATTAAAATAGGGATATTATTAGGAAGAGATTTATTCTTTAATTTAAAAATCCCTAAATTAATTATTTCATTAATGTTTAATTCTTAATTAAAATGATAACTCAAATTTAAAATATTAAAAGACTTAATCATTAAACTAAAATCAAATTATTGAACTCTTTTAAAATTTTAATTAAAATTAAAATGAATAAAATTAAATTAAATTAAATTAAATTAAATTAAATAAATCAAATTAAAATAAAATAAATTAAAAAATTAAAATAAAATAAATTAAAAAATTAAATTAAATTAAATTAAATTAAATTAAATTAAATTAAATTAAATTAAATTAAAAATTAAATTAAATTAAATTAAATAAATTAAATTAAATTAAATTAAATCAAATTAAATTAAAATTAAATCAAATCAAATTAATTTAATGTAACATCAAATCAAACTAAATTGAATTGAATTGAATTGAATTAAATAAAAACTCAATTAAATCAAATTAAATTAAATTAAGTTGAATTAAATATAACATCACCAAAGACATAAAGAATTTAAAATAAATCTAAAATAACTTGAACACTATTCCAAATTTAAACCCATTAATGAAAATTGAACTAAATCACAAACCATTTGAACACCAATTTACCCTCAAAAGCTTTAGTTATCATAACTCCTAAACAGAATATTAAATGAAATGTTACTTCACTTATAGGACATTCAAATATCCTAGTTCACTGAGCAAGATAACAAAACTTGAGATTCTTGGACGATTAATTCATCTGTATAATTAAATTCATTTGGACTTAAAACAATTCTAGCAATATTG
Source organism: Papilionanthe hookeriana x Papilionanthe teres (assembly GCA_022702705.1). NCBI lineage: Eukaryota > Viridiplantae > Streptophyta > Magnoliopsida > Asparagales > Orchidaceae > Papilionanthe > Papilionanthe hookeriana x Papilionanthe teres. Next base: position 26,205,131 of record CM040434.1, read on the forward strand.
AAAAGATGATTAAGATCCTTCTTAAACACTTTCTCAATATGATAGGATGTTTATAAGAACAATTAAATTTAACTGGTTCTTTGATGAAGAAAATCGTCTTCAAACAAAAACACAAGGAATCTAGACATCATAGGAAATGACTAGCTATAGGATTATGAATTTGGTAGAAAACCATAACCCTTATCTTAGCTTTACTTAGGAACTTGCTTAAATATTCTAATTGTGTTTTAAGTGCAGCTTGGGATGACGGGAAGACTCTCCAGGTACGCTTTTATTTTATTGCAATTTATCTTATTGCAATTTATTTAATCGCATCGCACTTACTTTTCTTGCATGATAAACAACTGTTGCATGAAAACCCACACCTTTAGGATAGTCCCTAAAACCGAAACCAAAACTAAGTTAAAAGTTATTGCAAGATAAAATTCACCGCCACAATATTTCAAAATATAAAACAACTCAAAATTTAATCACAAACATAACACAAAACTACAATTACAACTAAATTAAAACGTCCTGTTGGATGATCGGGAATACCTCGGATGATGTAACCTACGTGTTGCTAACGGGATTTCCCACGGTCTAAATGAAAGTGTGGAACTCATTTAGTTGAGTTTAGCATATTCATCTGGACTAAGTGAATCCGATAAAAATAATGATGCCGGAAGGATGGAACCGTGGGATCTTAACCGGTGTCGTTATAATCAACTTTAAGATTTGTTTTAATTAAAACACAAAAAACACTTGGAAATTAAGACTTCTCTAAACCAAAACACTTTTCTCATCCCCCGATTTATGACTTCTAAAACTAAACCTCTCGCAACAACAAGGAGCTCGGAGCATGGTGGGCGAGCACGGCCATCGTCCTCAGCAAAACCTGAGTCTACTTCAGCAAAACTTTCCTAGAATTAAATAACAAAGCCATAGGACTTCGAGGTAGTTTGCCTAGTGCAATATAAATCCTCAACTCTTCGTTAGGCATTTGCATTGCGAATTAAGCCCTAACCGGTCTTAGGATCCCGAGGTAGTCGTCTGGTACGACATAAACCCTCACATCTTCGAGGCTATTTGTATGATTCTGTCATATAAATATAAGCCCTAATTAATTAAAATTGGCGAGATTGAAATACTAAATAAACATTAGGACTTTCCTAAATCCAAGCCAAACAATAGGATAGTCGGGAAATTACCGAAGTTCACTTCGAATCCGTAATTTCTCCTACCTTTCTTCCTTTGGATTCCCAAAACAAAATGTCCCAAATTTGATCCACTCCCTATTGAAATTCCAAAATTCAATCCCTTGAAAACTTAAACTTTGAAATTCTTGAGAGCGAGAATTATTGATTATTATCGAGAGTTTTCTTAGGTGATTCCCGTCACTTAAGATGTAATTAACTATAGGGGCTTGCCCTTATAGGGAATTTTAAAGAACCTGAGTAATATAAACCCTGTTTAATACTTTCATATTAAGCAGGGGAATTTGTTCGGCTTAGAAAATTGGTTCGCGGACCAAACGGATGTCACAAATCTTTTAGTTTGTTTAATCGAGCCCCATCGTCGAGCGGTATGTCTATCCTTAGGGATAGTATACATGGTTCGTGGTGTGGTGCTCGTTTATATAAACTATTTGGGATGTGAGATCGGTTTGATTTCATATCTTAAAATCTTCAAATTTAAAATTATTTTCAAAATCAAATATTACTTTTCAAACTATTTATTTAAATTAAATTAAGAATTCGCCGACAACCTCTGTTAGGCGACCCCTTTTCAAAATAAAACACCAACCTAAAAATAGTGCCGACAGGACCTTGTCTGACTGGGACAGAAGTAGGACCCACTCCTAGCTTATGGACTGCGACCTCTGGAGCTAATCCTGGCATCTCATCGTAGTTCCAAGCAAAACAGTCTTTAAATTCCATTAATAATTTGATTATTTCTTCGGAGTCTTCTTTATTGAGTAAGGAACTAACAAAGGTAGGTCTAGGCTCTTCGCTAGTACCTAAGTTAACTTCCGTTAGCTCATCTATTGTAGATTTAATCTCTTCTTCGAATTCTGGTGGAGCGTCTCCAATTTGTAAATCTTCGAGTTCGTCTCGTAGTTTCCATGCGGTTTTCATTAGATTCGCAAGTGACAACCAAGCAAAATTCAGTATCGTCAACTGATCCTACTGTGCCAAATCCGAGTCCATGCTTTGAATTGGGTAGACGACCAGAGTTATTCCATAACTTTTCAAAATGTTGTGATTGGTCTTTTGTCCATTGTCGAGGTAAGAAACCACGCTGAATTAAATTTTGAACACAGGGAGAGTACCACTCAAAAGGTAATTCCATTAATTCTGATGAAGTGACATCTTCAAATTGTACATTATTTTCAGTCTTGGAGGAAGAAGCACCATGGTAGAATTTGATTGGCTTTGCACGGCCGCTACGTACCTCTTTGACCACCATACCCTCGATCTTATTAGAATGGATCGGGGTTAGGGTCATAGTATGTACGTAGTGGTTAATCTTCTCGTACATCGATTTATATTCTTCTTTCTTTTCATCTTCGAGAGAGATCTTGAATTGCGGCTTCTTCCGACATATTGTTGCTGCTTCTTGCTTGATTTCTTTTTCTTCTTCAGAACTATCTTCCCAATCAACATTGATGGCTGGTTTCCTCTGTCCAACTATCCTAACGTCTCTACCACGGCCTCGTCCCCGGCCTCGACCTCGGATGCGAGTTGTGGAGAAACCTTCACCATCTCGCCGGAAGGGAGTGGTGAGTGACTGTTGGACTAGAACTTCGGGTTCTTCGTTGTCCCGAACTTTCTTTGCTTCATTTGTTATGGTATCTCCGGAGAAGATTGTTTTCTTCGGTGGTGCATAATAAGTCGCATCTTCATGGATTCCAATTTCATGTACGGAGAATGGTTGTAAGTCACCTTTAATGCACTCTGTTCCCCTCCATCGTAGTATTTGATGCACCGATGTAGAGATGATGGTGCCATCCTCGTTTTCATGTATCCATGGTCGGCCCGAGTAAGCGTTGAACGACGTTTCTGAATCAATTATGTGAAATTTTGCGGTTGTCTTTGCTAAGTCACCGGTCTTCATTAGTAGCGTTATTGACCCGAGGGCTCTTTCTCCTTTCTGGTTGAATCCTCTTAATAACATTTTGTCGGCTTCGAGCTCGCGAGCATCAATTTCCAAGTATGCTAGTGTTCGAAGACTCATTATATTGATTGATGCTCCTGGATCCACCAATACTCTGGAGAGTGTAAACTTCCCAATTGTAATCGAAATCTACAACGGTCGGTTGTGATCTCGCGTCCCAAGTAGTAGGTCATTGTCCGTGAAGGTAACACCTCGTCTGTTCCTTTAACGAGCAAACCTCATCTAAGGAATCTCCGGCCATTTGAGCTAAGCAAATTTCCGGATCAAGTAAGGCCTCGATCGGAGATTCTCTCATTTCCTTTGATAAGATGAGAGCATCGTAGATGCTCGGCTTGGTCGGTAGTTTCCTAAGATGGGCTAGCACGTTGTAGTTCTACTTTATTTTCATGTGTCTCGGCTTCTTCTCGAATGGGTATTTCTTCGCCGGGTTGGTTCCTCTTGAACAACCACCGCTTTCCTTTGTCCTTTGGACCCATTCTCGAAGGTAGAACTCTTCCACTTCTTAAGTTAACTTCTGTAATTTCTTCTGAATCTAGTGTTGAGCTTGCTGGTGTTTCTTCTTGAATTGGAATGACGGGTTCTTCCGGATTAGCTTCAGAGTCTGAAGGCTCTAACTCTATTGTGACTGGAGCTCCTTGAAACTCGCAGATAGATTCGTTGCTCGTTGAACTCTCGTAACCTCCTTGATGGATGTCTTCTTCATCATTGCGATCGTCGAGATTGTGTATGATTTGAGAATTGTCATTGGTATTGAAATCGATGTCCGGATTGTCGCTAGTTACGTAATCGTTAGAAACAGTCATAACGTAGCCAACGCCATCACCCTTATCATTATATGATCCCACCGAAGTGAGCAGATAATCATACGGAGTCGGAGGTTCGAGGGATTTCTCCCCAGAATCGAAACAACTATCCTAGGATAAGCAGCCCCTAGTCTAGCCTTAGGAGCCTCGGTCCTCTCTTCTTCGTCGATTTTCTTCTTCTCTTCAATCGTCTCCTGTTGAGGTGGTTCTCCTATCGCAAGTGATAGTGCCGACTTGACAGGTTTTGAACTCTGAATTGAAGCACGCACCGAAGCGGTTTGGATGCTGTCTAAAATCCTTTTCGAAGACCTTGTCCAAGTGGTAGTCCATCCATCGTCAGTCGTATAGGGATCTATCGGAATGATGGGATCAGTTGAGACAACATTGACGGAACCTCCTTTCTGGGGTTCCTTCATGTACTCCTTCGGGATTGTAATATTCCCTTTCCGAAGGTTGTCATTGAGCCAACTTTTGAAGGTAATGCAATCTTATATCTTGTGTCCAAGCATCTGGTGATAAGGGCAAAAGTTGGGATAACCTTTCTTGTTGACTTCTTCTGGTCTCTTAGGCTCTGGCAGCTGGAAATCTGGAGTTTTCATCGGACTACGGAACATTTTCGGCATCGCTTCATTCTTGAATGGATATTCCTCGCTCGAAGCTCCCTTAATGTACGTTGCGGACGAGGCGGTTGTTCATACTGTGGAGATGGCTGATAGCTGGGTTGGGGTTGTTGATAATTTTGTTGAGGTTGCTGTGGCCGTTCGGATGATATTTGTATCGGTTGCTTGCCTTTGTCAACTGCTGCAACGATCCCGAATTTCTTTTCAAAAGTCTTCATAGGCTTTTGCTTGTCTGTCTTGTCGGTGAAACTTAACTGCTTCTCCTCCTCTTGCAAGCTTTCGGCCTTGCTTAACAACTTCTCGAAAGTCTTAATAGTGAATCCTTTGAGGAGAAGTGCTATCTGGCCGTGAATTCTTTTAAGTGAGATGCCAACTGCATGCTGTTCTTGTAATTGTGGTTCACATTTCATGCTTAAGTTCCTCCATCGAAGTATGTAATCCACCAAAGTTTCGTTCGGCTTCTGCTTCTCTACCACTAAATCACCTATAGTGATGTGGTGCTGAGCTCCAGCGAATCGCTTGATGAAGAGATTTTCTAGTTCTGGGAACGTCTTCACTGAACCATTCGGTAATTCTGCATACCAGTCAAAGGCGATCCACGACGAGCCGCCGACGAACTCGTCGGAAGAGTAATGCATCGCTCCCGCCGGCATTGCAACAACTCGGCACGAAAGTGTGCAACATGCTATCGGGGGTTCCTGGTTCCATCAAAGGTCTTGAACGAGAGGTGGTACGAAGCCTTTTGGGTATTGGACGGCGTCGAATTCTTCGAGGTAAGGTCTACCCGTCGGAATGGACGTCCCGCTCTTTGATTGTGCTAAGGCTTCTCGCACTCGCTTGTTCCACCAAGCTCTTGATATCTTTTTCGGAATCATACTTTGTGTTGTATCCTTCTTTAGCCGATCATCCCCGTTGACGGATGTAATCTCCTTTCCTCCGTTTGCAATGTGAATGACCTCCGGGGTGTTTCTCTTTGGGGTTGCACTCGACTGCGGAGAGTGGCTAGGGCTATAGCCATCTCTTCCATCCTCTTCGCCATTCTGGGCGATCATATCGTCTTTCTCTTGAAGCCGTCTTCTCATCACTTCCGCTCCTCTCTTCTACGGCTGCAGGAGCACCTTGTGAAGCTGACGAAGCTCGTGTTTCGACCATGTTGATTTCTGCATACTCATCGTCCATGAATTCCGATGAATCAATCTCGTCTCCGAATTTCTCTTCTCTTTCTTTTGCTAGTCGTCGAATATCAGTCCTTAACTTTTCCATAGCGTCCTCTAGCGGTCCTTTCTGTGCATCTTTACAGTTGTCGTGTGATAGCTGCCGGGTTCCCTTCTCGCGAGTCCCCTTTACTGCAGTAGCACTTTCTTCGCATTCAAGTCTCTCGACGAGACTTTCCTTCTCGAGTCGTTGTTTCAATCTCGGTTGTCCGGTAGTGGGACGCCATACCATCCTTCAGCGACAGGAGGTCCAGGACCGCGATGGTCCGTCGACCAAATGCTCGGAAGGTGGTATCCTCCCTAATCTGTAATCCTGAAATGACGACAGGCGGACTAGCCTTCATCCTTTTATTTGGCTTTTCTGTAATGATGGCAGGTTCTACTCGGGGCCCAAGACGGGATTTGACTGGCACCCGCCCCATCCTTCTTAGAATCTCTGATACGGGGCATTTCTCTTTCTTTGCTAGTTTCTCGATCACAGTCTGTAGTCGGGCAAATGGCGTGATCCTAACCCTTTTCTTTCTGTTATCATCGTAGTATGCTGGTCGAGGTAATGTAGAAATAATCCTGCTTACATCTTCCTCGTCAGCTGCGGCGGAAAGGGGATGGAATCTGCTTCCTTCCAAAAAGGGTGTATCTTCGAGCAATGGTATGTATTCGGTGTAGTGGTCCGTACTCGTGGATTTCGAGATTTCCTCCGGAAAGCGACTTCGAGCGGCCTCGGCCTTCCCGGCAATCTTCCTACTTTTGTTCCTTCTTTGGGTCCGTGTTAGTGATGGAATTCTTGAGCTGGACCCGATTTCAAAACGGAAGGTCTCACGGGAAGGTCCGTACCCTCCACGTGTAACGGGTTCACCATAGCTTCCGGATTTCTTTCCCCTTTAATTTGGCGGAGCTGGGGTAGGTGCGAAACAACTAGACCAGTGGGGGTAGCAAGAACGATCCTCCGCATGGACGGCAGTACTCCTCTCAGTCGGGATCTTTTGCAGGGGCGGAAACTCTTGGGTTGACCTAAGGTTAAACTCGATCAACGGCTTCTCAGCTTCAGATACTTTGTTTGTCAGTGCGAAAAGGGAAACATCGGTGATCTTGACATTTGTGTTCTCGAATCCTTGTCCAAATTGGATGATCCCATTGTCGGGCAGCGCATCCTTGTAAACAGCGAAGTCCAGTCCATTGGTGAAGGAGAAAATCAGCTTTAGGGCTTCCATTTCTGCAGGGTAGATTCTGATTGTCAGTCCCCAGTTATGCTTCTTCTCATCAGGACGAAAAGAAAGGAATTGAAAAGAGTCCGAACTCATTCTTGTTCATGTATTTATAAGAAGGAGTTATGTGTTAAAAGAATCATTCATTAGAGGGTTTGTTTATTTAGAACGGAATGTTCAAAGGTGTAGAGAAGGTAAGGAATCCGATTCGGAGTTGGAAAGGAAAAGAAAGTCTTATGCAAGACTTCTCGACTCGAAGGATCACTCCTAAACTAACACCTATTGGGGGTCCACCCCACCTCAGAAATGAGGTAAAAGGATCTCGGAACCTCTCTGTTTAGGGGTGTCTAAACAGTGGCTCCTAAATCCGAGAGAATGTTGGCTACAGTTGTTCAAGGTAGAAATGAACATAGCATCCCAACGGAAAGAAGGGTAGTTTGACCCATTAAGGACATGGATGCACTACCGATTTTTGAAAGCAGAATTATCTGATTAAAAATGGAGAGAGGAATTGTCCCCAGCGGAGTCGCCAGAAGTTGTTGGCATATTTTTAGGTTGGTGTTTTGTATTTTGAAAAAGGGGTCGCCTAACAAAAATTGTCGGCGAATTTTCAATTTAATTTAAATAAATAATTTGAAAAGCAGTATTTGATTTTGAAAATAATTTTAAATTTGAAGATTTTAAGATATGAAATCAAACTGATCTCACATCCCAAATAGTTTATATAAACGAGCACCACACCACAAACCGTGTATCTATCCCTAAGGATAGACACACCGCTCGACGGTGGGGCTCGATTAAACAAACTAAAAGATTTGTGACATCCGTTTGGTCCGCGAACCAATTTTATAAGCCGACAAATTCCCTCGTTTAAAATGAAAGCATTAAACAGGGTTTATATTACTCAGGTTCTTTAAAATTCCCTATAAGGGCAAGCCCCTATAGTTAATTACATCTTAAGTGACGGGAATCACCTAAGAAAACTCTCGATAATAATCGATAATTCCGCTCTCGGGAATTTTAAAGTTTAAGTTTTCAAAGGATTAAATTTTGGAATTTCAATAGGGAATGGATCAAATTTGGAACATTTTGTTTTGAGAATTCAAAGGAAGAAAAGTAGGAGAAATTACGGATTCGAAGCGAACTTCGGTGATTTCCCGACTATCCTATTGTTTGGCTTGAATTTAGGAAAGTCCTAACATTTATCCGATATTTCAATCTTGCCGATTTTAGTTAATTAGGACTTATATTTATATGATGAATCATACAAATAGCCTCGAAGAAGATGAGGGTTTATGTCGTATCGGACGACTACCTCGGAGTCCTAGGACCGGTTAGGGCTTAATTTGCAATGCAAATGCCTAACAAAGAGGTTGATGATTTATGTTGCACTAGGCAAACTACCTCGAAATCCTATGGCTTTGTTGTTTAATTCTAGGAAAGTTTTGCTGATGTAGATTCAAGTTTTGCTGACGACGATGGCCATGCTGCCCACCATGCTCCAAGCTCCTTGTTGTTGCAGAGGTTTAGTTATAGAAGTCATAAATCAGGAGATGAGAAAAGTGTTTTGGTTTAGAGAAAATCTTAATTTCCAAGTGTTTTTTGTGTTTTAATTAAAACAAATATTAAAGTTGATTATAACGACACCGACTAAGATCCCACGGTTCCATCCTTCCGGCATCATTATTTTTATCGGATTCACTTAGTCCAGATGAATTTGCTAAACTCAATCGAATGAGTTCCACACTTTCATTTAGACCGTGGAAATCCCGTTAAGCAACACGTAGGTTACATCATCCGAGGTATTCCCGATCATCCAACAGGACGTTTTAGTTTAGTTGTAATTGTAGTTTTGTATTCTGTTTGTGATTAAATTTTGAGTTGTTTTATATTTTGAAATGTTGTGGCGGTGAATTTTATCTTGCAATGACTTTTAGTTTAGTTTTGGTTTCAGTTTTAGGGACTATCCTAAAGGTGTGGGTTTTCATGCAACGAGTTGTTTATCATGCAAGAAAAGTAAGTGCAATGCGGTTAAATAAATTGCAATAATGTAACTTGCAAGAAAGTAAATTGCAATAAAATAAAAGCGTACCTGGAGGGTCTTCCCGTCATCCCAAGCTGCACTTAAAACACAATTAGAATATTTAAGCAAGTTCCTAGGTAAAGCTAAGGAAAGGGTCATGGTTTTCTACCGAATTCCTAATCCTATAGCTAGTCATTTCCTATGACGTCTAGGTTCCTGTGTTTTGGTTTGAAGACGATTTTCTTCATCAAAGAGCAATTAAGTTCAATTGTTCTTATGAACATCCTATCATATCGAGGAAGTGCTTAAGGCAAATCTTAAACATCTTTTCAATATTTCTAGGATTGTTTTAAGTCCAAATGAATTCAATTACACAAATGAATTAATCGTCCGAGGTTTAGTTAAGTTTTGTTGTTATCTTGCTCAGTGAACTAGGACATTTGAATATCCTATAAGTGAAGTAACATTTCATTTAATATTCTGTTTAGGAGTTATGACAACTAAAGCTTTCGAGGGTAAATTGGTGTTCAAATGGTTTGTGATTTAGTTTAACTTCAATTAATGGGTTTAAATTTGGAATAGTGTTCAAGTTACTTTCTCTCTGAATTAGGTGATATTATTTAATTCAATTTAATTTAACTTTAATTTAATTCAATTTAATTTTAATTTTAATTTAATTTAATTTAATCCAATTTAGTTTGATTTGATGTTAAATTAATTTAATTTAATTTGATTTAATTTCCTTTAATTTAATTTAATTTGATTTAATTTTAATTTAATTTGATTTAATTTTAATTTAATTTGATTTAATTTAATTTAATTTAATTTGATTTATTTATTTAATTTGATTTAATTTAATTTGTTTATTTAATTTAATTTAATTTGTTTATTTAATTTAATTTAATTTAATTTAATTTGTTTAATTTAATTTAATTTAAATTTGATTTAATTTAATTTAATTTAATTTAATTTAATTTAATTTAATTTAATCTTTAATTTAATTTAATTTGACTTAATTTAATTTAATTCAATTTGATTTATTTAATTTAATTTAATTTTTAATTTAATTTTATTTTTAACTTTAATTGAAATTTTAAAAGAGTTTAATAATTTAACTTTAGTTTAATGATTAAGTCTTTTAATATTTTAAATTTGAGTTATAATTTTAATTAAAAATTAAATATTAATGAGATGATTAATTTAGGGATTTTTAAATTAAAGAATAAATCTCTTCCTAACAATATCCCTATTTTAATAATTCCAATTTTATTATTCTTCCCAAATTTAATCAATTATTTAATTAAGGTTTATTTTAATTATTTTAAATTGTTCAATGGGTTTCTACCCTTTAATTATTTAAATTTCAATCATCCAAATCAAATTAAGATCAAATATTTTACTTGTTAATTTTATTAAACCTAAAGTTTTAATTAAGGGTTAAAATTTTAATTACCACTTTGCCCTTTAAGCTTAATAATTTCATAACTCACTAAATTGAGCTTAAATGAACTTGAAATTTTTATGTGACTTCACTCATATGTCAATAAAGACATGAGAGGAGAAAATGTGATTTTTCTATATTTAATTTATTTATATAATTATTTTTGGTAGAAAATAGAGATTTCCAAGGAAAATTTAATAACATGTCCAAGAGAAAGTTTCTATCCTTAAGAAAATTAGGGGACATTCCTAATGACCAGAGGACCACTTGGACCAATTTTGGTGATTTTTTGAATTATATTATTTTTATTATAATTATTTTAAGTTTTGGAGTTTTAATTAAATTAAAAATAAAATAAAGGTTGAAAAATGAATTTTATATTTTTCAAAAATCTATATGATATCAAGGAAATCAGAGAATCAATTTTTGCAATTTTCTGATTTTTATTTCATTTATTATAATTATTTTAGTGAAAATGCTAGAAAATACATTTTTTTTAATTTTAAAATTACCCTAGGGCTTTAAAATTTAATATCTCATTAAATAGAACTAAGAAAAATATGGAGTTTGTTCCTAAGTGATTAAAATTCAAAATGTGACATTTTGGTGAATTTTATTATTTTTGTAATTTTTATTATTTTTTAATTATTAAAAATATTAAAATAATATTAAAAATCAACTTTTTTAGAAAATTGAAATTTTAATTTTCTTAAATTCCCCTAATATCAGAGAGGCTCCAAAACCAATTTGGTGAATTTTTGAAAGGTATTTTGAAAATTATGAATTTTTTAAAGTTTAAAATGACTAAATGGCTTAATCAACCCATTTAGTAGGGCTAACCAAGTCCAATTGACTTAAAATTTTTATGGTGTGTTCCTCTGATCCTAAAGGTCAGTGGAGAATTGATTTCAAGTCAATTTGATCTATGGTTAACTCTAATTAATTAGGGACCTATTTTGGGTGTTTAAGCCAATTAGGGTTATTTTAAATGAACTAACTCAAAACCTATTTTTCCTAGGGTCCTCTAGTCATAAGGAACATCACCAAATTTTCCTAGAATTTATTTCACAACATGCTAATTGTTAGAATTAAAATACTCAAAACAGTAACATGAATTTGAAAAATCAATAACTTCTCATAGAGATGGCCTCTGACTTTGGAAAATTCAGGGAATATTCCCAAATTCAGAGGCTTCAAAAGCCCTATGGTCTCATGCCATGTTGAATTTCCTATATGCATGGAGAATTAAAATAATGCAGACAGTAAATGAATTATTAAAAATAAAATACTTGATGAAATTAAATGATTTCTTTTCCACATTATTTTCCTCTGTTCACTGAGCAAGAGGGTATTTTTATTTTATTTTTCTGATTTTTATACACAAAGTTATGAATTTTTGAAGTTTAGGGAATTAAATAAATAGAAAAATACCCTAATTTTCTATTTATCCGAGTCGGCGCCGCGTCATCCTCGGCATCTCCGAACGGCCATGCGGCGCGCTCTCATTCGACGCCGCCGCTTGAGTCAGCAGCCCGGGTCCCGCGGTTTACGTATCATCTGCCGGTCCGACGCCATTTGAGCCGTCCGTCCGCGCGTGTATTGAATGAACGGCATCCGTTCATCGTCCCCAAGCCTCCTAGCCCGAGAACCGTCCATCTTCTAGGCCTAAGATCTCACTCGATACTCGACCAAATTTAACGTTCTTATGCTCATGGATTCGTCTCGAGAAGACGAACACATCTATACGGTTTATGTGGGATGAAATTTACTCAATAAAAATGGAGAATGTTCGAATCTCGGGAAGAAGAGTGAGGCCATACCTTTGCTCGGAGAAGTGTGGCTTCGATCCGAGGGTTGTTTCACCTTCGATTGGATCCCGAGCAAGCTCCGGCATGAAGTCTCCCGGTCCAGTGAATTGTCTAGGTAGGATTTCGACCACGACCGATCACAAAGCTTGGAGGCCGGAGCAACCGGGTGGCCTCGGAGATGGGGCTTTTGTCGTGGACACCTTCTCTGGTCCGGTGAAGGTGTAGGACCAATCAATTTGGGGATCGGCTCACCGTGGAGAAGTGTCCCGGTTTTGGGCTTCGGATTTCAACTCGAAATCGAGCTCGCAGAGAGGAAATGGCAGGGGATTTCAGTGGGATCGTGTTCTCTATGTATGGGGAGTAGTCCGGAATGATTTTGCGCAGTTTCCTTAAGGTTTTTTTAGCACCTCCATGGCCGAGAAGGGGTGGTGTTTAAATAGGAGAGGGTGGAGGGCCTCCTGGGAGAGTTAGGGCTTGGGATCGCCTGCTCTTGGCAAGAGAAGAACAGCCTACAATGGCCACCTGGGATGGGGCAGCTCAGCAAGGGAGAATTCCAAAGTCGCTCACATGTGAGCTCTCGGCCATGGTGTTTTCCGGCGACCTAGTGGCCGGCCGGCCGAGCATGGGTCACCCTCAAGGTCAGTGGGTCGTGGTCGGGACTTGGTGCAAGCAATCGGCAATTGCCATGTGTAAAGGCTTTCGATCCAAAGTAGAATGGGGCATGGCTAGTTTTGAGTCTAAATGGGTCAATCCACCCATTTGGGCTTGGTGCACCCCTCAAGGTGGCTTTGGATGCTGTGGGGATCAAAGGGATCAGCTGGTTTGGCATGGAGAAGTCTCCATCCAAATATATTTGGATTAAATTTAAGTTTAGGTGAATCATGATTAAGGCTAATGAGCTTTAGGGATTAAGGAAAGCCCTCCCTCTTCTTACCCAATATGGCATGGTGGAGTGTCCAAGGCTCTCATGGCTCACATGTGGCTCATGCATGGCTTCATGGCTCACCTTTGGCTTCGGGGAAAGTTAAGTCAATTTCATGGAAATGGATTTAAGAAAAATTTTAGTATTTTAATGGGAATTGGCATATGGCTTGATTTGGGATGATTTGATGATGAATTTAGGACTTAGGTATTGAGTTTAATTGAAAGTATGATTAGGGGAAATGTCATATGGGCTTTGGGACCAATTTTGGGCCTTTGGATGTGGTAAAAGATGGGCTTTTAAAATGGTTTAAGGAATGGGCCTTTAAGTTTAAAAATGAGTTTATGGATGGGAATTTTGTAAAGAGGTTGGGCCAAATAATTGTTGGGTTTAGCTCATGGATGTGTCATGCCTGACTTGAAGCAAATTGGGGGTGATTTGGGTTTGAATTGGGTTGAATTTGGGCTCTTTTGGTGAATGGGCCAATATAGGTCACAGTGGGCCAAGTTGGGCCAATGTTGGGCTAGGGTTGAAATTGATGTAAAATTAATGTTGAGAAATGTTTATGGGAGTGTTTCAAAGAGGTTTTGACTTTGGTTGGGCTTTGATTTTGGGGTTTGGGCTCATTTGGGTTATGTTTTGGTTTAGGTCAAAATTGGGCCTTTTAGTTATGGGTTGAATTTGAGTGGGGTCTGGGTCTAAATTTTGGGCAAATCATGTTAGTGTTTTGCTTTTGGGGATGCTAAGGAAGATTTAGGAAAGATTTGGGATCAATTGGAGTTGGATTGGGTGAGTTTGGGTTAGGTTTGGGTCATGGGTCCAAATTGGGCTTTAAGGCCAAAAGTGAAATTGGATCCAAATGTCAATCAAATTGGACTTGGATTTGGTCTAGATTGGTATTGGGAATGTTGAATTGAGGCTTAGAATTGAATTGGACCAGAATTTGGGTCAATTGGTTAGGTTTGGTTTGACATTGGGTTCACTTAGGGTTAAAATGGGTCAAATTAGGGGTTTTGACAAAAGTAGGGTAAATTGACAAAATTGGCCCATGGTGTAGTTAAACAAAATGAAATTGGGAATATTTGGGATTTTCTGGAATTTTCCGGGAATTTTCTGAATTTTTGGATTTTTGGGTCAAGAGGGGTATTTTGGGTATTTGGAGGGTATTGGGAGGTATTTTGGGTATTTTTGGTATTTTTGGGTATGGATGATCAATTTGAGTAATGTGGGAATGTTTGGGATTGATTTTGGGGAATTTTGGGCAATTTAGGTGATTTTGGAAATTTTGGGTAGTTTCAAGGGTTTTGGGTGGGTTAGGCGGGTGTAGGGTCCCGGGGGTCAAAAATTGAAAATTTAGAAAAATGAAGATTGAGTAAATGTAAGTGGAATAAAATCATTTTGGTTGAGCCATGAAGCCATATCAAGCCCACATGAGCCATGAAGGGACTCATTTGAGGCATTCACTATGTTGTTCCTAACCCTCTTAGCAAGCGGCTTAGGGGTTAAGGACCATCCATGTGAATCACCTACATGAGTCGGGAGGTCAAGTTAGGTATGGGTGTGGTTTTAGGAGGTGTGTGAAAGTGCAAGTGTATGAGTGTAGTGTGTGTGTAAGTCAGCCCCTTCACTGCACCGAGCCACTGCATGGGCGTCTAAGGCCAAAGAGTCCTATAGGAACCCATCCTTTAAACTTCCACATTTGATTTCAACCCTCTAGGTGATTAGGGGTCTACAGTCAAGTTTGTGGAGTTTGCAGGGAGTTAAGAAGTGGTTTGAATTTCTAAGTGGTGGGTCCCAATTCTAGTCCTCTAAGATAGTCAAAGGAAAAGCCTAAGGCTAGATCCTAAGTACTAAAAAGAAGAAGAGAAGACCTCATCAAAAATGAGGTCAACAGCATCAGAGTCAATTTTTTGGCGCCGTTGTAAAGAAGCAAACATTATTAAAGGAAAATAGAAAATTATATTATATATATATAAATCATAATATTCACATACTATAATACGATAGAAGGGATCAGTGGTTACAAAATTTTCCATAAAATAAAATTTAGGAATGTGATATCAATTATTATTACATACTGAAAAAAATCAATTAGCTTGTTAAATCACTATAAATTAGGAAATATTGTAGAGACTTTTAAACCATTTCAAAGAAGCTTGGGGACTAGATTTTAGTAATAAATGCAATAATAAAATTCTCTCCTCATACCTTGTTTCCCATTGGGCCAAACACCTTTTCATTGATCTCTCTAAAATCTCTCCTTGTTGAGCTATCCCATTTCTTTGTCATATCTGTCTAACCTGTACTTTTGTGTTGCATGCCAGCTCACCTATTTGCTACCTCAATTTTGACATTTAATGTGCCTCCGACGTGTGATATTTTTCTATTTGTTTTTATGTTGGTATGTACGTGCACACACTAGAGGTTTTACGCAAGTATACGTTTCATATCAAGTAATACAGGACTCTAATGGAGTCCCGTTTATCGATCCTCTCAGGAAAGTGAGGCAAGAGATCCTTAGTTATATTCTAGTCTACTACTATCATACTTTAGTTTGGAAGGTCGATATAAGTGGTATTTCTAACAAGTACTCCTAAAGGTAAGTCTTTTGTTTAAAATAACTAATAACTACTCTTAAAATATATTAATTATAAAGATGGATGAATTGGTTTGGAGAATTTTGAGATGTAAAAACTACTATTCTTTTGTAGTGAATTGGATAAAGTTTAGGAATGAAATACATTAAGTATTGTATGTGCTAAATAGGAGCAATCTTATTCTTTACCCTCTTCCAAGTGCTATAAAGAACATTGACTTGTTGACCTCACTTTTGGTTGAGGTCTAGTTTGTCTTTAGAATAGCCTAAGGTCTAGTCATAGAACTCTTCTGATGACTATCTTAGAAGACTAGTAATGCAACCCTTACCCCATAAAAAATCAAAACATTTCTTTGCTTCACTTGGAGTTTTCAAATGTTTGAAGTCTAACCTCTAAGTACTTAAGAAGACAAGACCCAAGATAAGAAAGCTCAAGAAAAGTTCCCTACAGGATGTCTAAGCATTAGGACTAATCCTGTTTGGTCTAGAGCTGGCACACACACACTAAGCATACCAAACTTCTCCACACTGGACCCCCTGCCCCTTTTGGAAACTCATGTGGGTGGTTTTCCCAAAGCTCTTAGCCCCAGGCTAGGGTTTGACTAGTACCAGCATATGGAGGGTCCAAATGGAGAATTCCCTTGATCCATGACTCAAATGGGTTATCAATCTCACCCAACTCCAAATTTTACCAAAAATTTCATTTTTTGACACCTTAACCCTAAACTCTACCAAATGACCAAATTACCTCAAAACCCTAATTTTGCCCAAAATTCCCAATATCAACCAAAATTACCAAAATCCTCCAAAAATCACCCCAAAACATTTCTCACCACTCAAAATAATCAAATCACCTCAAATTTACCAAAATACCCAAAAATAACCCCAAAACCCCTCTAAATTACCAAAATGCCCCTCCTAGCCAAAATTTTCAAAAATTTCCAAAAATTCCCAAGACCCTCTAAATATTCCTGATTCCAATTTAAACCACTTTATTGGACCCAATTTGACTAAATTTTCCCAATTTAATCAAAATCGCCAAATTTTCCTTTAAGGCCCAAAATGCCAAAATCACCCCCAATGTCCACCAAATTGAATTCAATCCTCTTCAATTCCAATTCAAAAATTTAATTCCCAATGCCTAACATCTTCCCAAACCAAATCCAAGCCCAATTAGACCCCACATTTGAGCTCAATTTTAACCCAAAGAAAAAGGACCCAATTTTGACATTATGGCCCAATTCCCC
The DNA here is from genome assembly GCA_022702705.1 of Papilionanthe hookeriana x Papilionanthe teres. NCBI lineage: Eukaryota > Viridiplantae > Streptophyta > Magnoliopsida > Asparagales > Orchidaceae > Papilionanthe > Papilionanthe hookeriana x Papilionanthe teres. Next base: position 26,222,166 of record CM040434.1, read on the forward strand.
CAAATTAAACCCCATGAGCCAACCAATTCCCCAAATTAATTTCCACAACCCTTCATAACATTCCACTAAACTAAATTGAACCACCAATTGACCCAAATTTCCACCCAAGTCCAACCAAATCCAAAATCCCCAAATTTCCCCCAAATGTGCCATATGTCAAAAATCCACCAAATTGAATGGCCCAACCCTAAAATTTCCACCCAATTAATGTTGGGAACTCTTCATGACATCCCCATAGACCATTCTGAACCTTAAAATTGAGTCTTGACCCCACTTTAGCCTAGTCTAAACCCAACTTGAACCAACATGCCTATAATTGACAAAAACCCCAAATTCCACCAAATTGACCACGCCCAAAACAATTCAAAATCACTCCAAACCTTTTTCAAAAGCCTAATGACAATTATTTACACAATGTTGACCAATTAACGGGTCCTAACCCAAGTTTGAACCCAACCTAGCATAACATTGACCCATGTGACCCAAAATTGAACCCATGACCAAATGTGGCTAAGCCTAGCGCAATGTGACCAAATTAACTCCACCACAACCACCAAATGAACCCTAGAAACCACCCTAGATCCACTTAGCCTAACCTAGTGGAGCCACGGACCAAAAGGATCCCCAATTTGGGGGATCTCCTTCCAAATTTTTGCTAAACCAAATATACTTTGCCCAAAGCTTGCCCAAAATCCATTTAATACCTTGATAGACTTCTCACTGGCTCACCTAACCCCTGGCCACCCTCCCTTGTCCTTGTCGGTTGGCCTAGTCACCGGAGGAGCCAAACCCGAGAGCCACCTCCCCCAATTCTACACCCAATTGAGCCCAACCAATGTGGCAATCTCTAATTGGCCACTGGCCTGAATTGCCCTCCACATAAGCAACTCATTTCACCCAAGCTGACCCTCTGTGATCCACCCCAGCCATGGTTATTTAAGCCACCACCTCTCACGGCCAAAGATAGAGAGCACACTTTGCTAAGGGGAGACTCTGCTAAATTGTTCTCAAAGCTTCCTCTGACTTCCCTAAGCTCATCCCAGCCACCTCCCTGCCTTAATCCCCACTTCCTGAGACCAATTTTGAAGCTCCAAATTGGCCTGAAACAGGACACTCCTCCACAGACCTCCATACTTGATAAAAAATAAATTCCTTGCACCCACACCTTCACCACAGTGAACTAAGAAGAAGCCCCATGAAAGCCCCATCACTAGACCACCCTAGGGCAGACTTTGATCAACACCCAAATTCAGCCTTGAGCGAATTTGGGTCTAGACAATTCACCACAATAAAAGGCTTCATCCCTGAGCTCAGAGGACTCCTTCAAAGCTTCTCAAAAATCTCTGATTGAGGCCTCTCCTCTCAAAGCAAGGTAATGGATTCTCCCTTCATCCCGAGTTTGTTTTAATTCTCCACTTGCATAGATTCAATTTCATGGCATGTTTACCATATGGATATGTTCTCCTAGTCTAGACGAGTCCATAAGATCAAAACTAAGGCAATTTGGTTGAGTATGGCTCGAGTTCTTAAGGCTAGATGGTGGACGGTCTCTGGTTCACAACAGTTAGGGATGATGCTTCACCATCGTTGGATCACGTGTTTATAAAATGGAGGGCCCTGATGGCGTTGGACAAGAGATTAACCGTGAACGCACCGTCAAACCAAACTGCGCTGGCCAACCAGAGGACGATGTGTAGAGGCTTCGATCCGTCATAGGATGAACTAGCGCCAGCGTGGATAAAGAGAAAATTAGGGTATTTAATGAATTAATTAAATTAATCCAACTTCAAAAATCCATATCTTGGTGTAGAAAAATCAGAAAAATAAAAGAAAAATATTCTACTACTCAGTGAATAGAGGAGAATAATGTGCAAATTATTTGAAATTAATTTGATGCAAGTATGATTTTTAAATAATTAATTACTATTTTTAGTATTTTGATTCTCCATGCACTTAAATAGGGCTATCAAAAAGCTCGTTGTTCGCTAACTGCTCGTGTTCGACTCGTTCATTAAGTAAACGAGCTGAACACGAACAAATTTTTTAAGCTAGTATTACAAACAAGCCGAACACAAACAACTCTTTGTTCGTTCGTGTTCGACTCGTTTTAGCTCGAAATAAAAAAAATCATATAATTATTTATATAATATATTATTATATATATTTATATTTAAGTTTAAATCATAATTGCTTGTGTGGTAACGTGGTTATGCGTCTTGTTTCCATTCATTTGGTCCAGGTTCGAATCCTACACTATGCATATATTTTTTTTCCAATTAATTTTAACGAGCTAATTTTGAGCCGAACACGAACAATAATATTTAATTCGAGCCGAACACGAACACACCTTTCACAACCCATTTCGAACACGAGCCAATTTTGAGCTCGAGCCAGTATCGAACAAGCCGAACACGAGGGGTCGGCTCGTTTACAGCTCTACACTTAAACATTTCGCCATGGCATGTCCTTTAGGGCTTTGATAGCCTCTATCATGGGGAACCTTCACTGATTTTTCCGAGACTAGGGGAGACCTCTAGAAAGAATACTATTTTTCATGTTTAGTGTATATGTTTTAATAAATTAATTATAATAATTAGTGCCCTGGTTAGAAAAATCTAAAAATATTTTGGTAGGTTTAATGTGGTCAGAGGACCCTGGGAAAAATATAACTTGAGTTAAACCATTAAGAATTCACCTAATTAGGGTAAAAACCTAAAATTGAATTTAAATTAATAAAAAAATAAACATTTAAATGGCATGAAAATCACTCTCCACTGTAATTTAAGGTCAGATGAACTCCTATAAAAATTTCAAATCATTTGGAGTTAATTTGACCACCCAATTGGATTTTCCAAGTTAAATTGCCATTTTGGCATTAAAATAATTATAATAAATAAAATACAACTCAAAAATTACAAAATTAGTTTTGGGAATTCTTTGTGATCAGAGAAGCTTAATGAAAAATAAAATTGGAATTTATGTAAAATTTTCATTTTTTTAAGGCTATTTTGAATATTTAAATAATTTAAAATAATTAAAAATAAAAAAAAATTACAAAATTAATAAAATTCATGGAAATGTTCTAAATTTTTTTCTAAGCACTTGGGAGCAATTGAAATATTTTTCCTAATTTTATAAGTAAAAATATTGAATTTTGAATCTTAAAATAATTTTTAAATACTTAAAAAATGAATTTCCCTAACTTTTCACTAAAATAATTCTAATAATTAAAAGAAAAATAAAAAAAATATGAAATTTATTTCTATGGGCTCCCTGACCTTAGAGAGATTTAAGAAAAATATAAAACTTAATGTTCAACTTAAATAATATTTTATATTTAATAAATACTCCAAAACATAAATCAATTTTAATAATTAAAATAAAATTCTAAAAATCATGAAATTTGGTCCAAGTGGTCATTTGACCTAGGTAAACCTCCATTATCTTTTTTTTTCTAAGGATAGATGTTTTGTCTTGGTTAAGTTATTGAATTTTCATTGAATATCCTTATTTTTTTATTAAAATAATTATAAAAAATCACATTTTCTCCTCTTATGTTTTAATTGACCCATAAGTAAGGTACCATAAAAGTTCCAAAGTCACTTGAATTAAATTTGATGAATTATGAGGTATTGATCCTCTTAAGGGCAAAATGGTAATTTTAAGAAAATTTAGGCTTTAATTAAATGAGTAGGCTTGGTTGAAGGGTGAAAAGGGCAATTAATGATCTTGGCTAATGTGTTTTGATGATTGAAATATAAAGGGATAAATGGTAGGAACCCACCTCAAATTTTATCACATCAAACATAAATTCACAATTTTCTTAAGTCATTTTAACTTGGAAGATAATGAAGTTGAATGATCTTAAGATTAGGGATTCAACTTTGGAAATTAATAACCCACTAATTTGACACCCCTAATTGGTAGTTAGATAATAATTTAATGTTCTGATAAGGATTGAATACATCACATAATCTAGTATTATCTAAAATTACAAATTTACCCAATTAAACTTTAAAGAGCTTAGTAGTGAATAGACTTAATCAGAAGTAGGTTAATGAGGTTTGGAAAAATCAATACAATCAATTTTAAATAATTTAAAACACTACTAGCTCAACTTTAAATCAAAATATCTTAATTAAGTCAATTTTCCCCTAAGGGTCTTCACCCACATAACCCACAAATTAAAATGTCAAGTGATATTTACCCCACATTTTTGGATAATTAAAACATTAGTTCACTAAGCATAAGTGTATGAAATAAATGAATCATTTAATAACTATGATAAGTCCAAAATGAGCTCAAGGAAGCTCAAAAGGATTATGAGATATTTAGGTATTTCCTAGGCTTTCACACAAATCTTTGGGACACCTTGTAGGATAATTGAACATATCATATTTATTAAATAAAGAGATCTCTTAAATGAATGAATAGGACCCACCAAGTTATGACATAGGATTTTGTAGGCTTGCGGCGAACCTATCTATAGGTTTTTCTTTCCAACAAATTATAAATGTTTATTGTAAAAGATATTAAAGTTTCAGGTGGAGGAATGAGAAGACTCACTAGGTACACTTGTATAAGTTTATAGTATCTTTCCAAAATTATAATTTTCTTACTTACAAGTTTGAATGTTAAACAACAATGTCACTCTGTATGAAAACAAAAAATTTTAGAATAGACACAAAACCAAAATCAAAACAAGATAAAATTCACTACCACAACATTCAAAATATAAGACAACTCAAAATTTAATCACAAACAAAACAAAAATCACAATTACAACTAAATTAAAATATCTCTATCGGATGATCGGGAATACCTCGGAGGATGTAACCTACAGCTGCTAACGAGATTTCCCACAATCTAAATGAGAGTATTTAGTTAAGTTTAGTAAATTCATTTGAACTAAGTGCATCCAAAAAAAATAGTGGTGTCGGAATGAGGGAACCGTGGGATCCTAACCGGTGTCACTATAATTAACTTAACCTTCCCCAAATAAGACATTAAGACGCCTTAATTTAAATTTTTCCAAAACATGATACTTCTCTTTTCTCTTCAATTGATACCTCTATGACTAAACCCGCGACGATGAGGAGTTTGGAGCATGTACAGTGGGCAGCAAGGTCATCTTCAACAGCAAAACTCCTTAGAAATTAAAATAACTCATAGGACTTCGGGGTAGCTTGCCTAGTGCAGCATAAATCCTCACATTTTCTCTTTAGGCATTTGCAAGTTGTATAATATAAGTCATAACTCGTCTTAGAATTCCAAGGTTGTCGTCAGATATGACATATATCCTCCCATCTTCCGGGCTATTCACATGATCGGTACCAAGTGAATGTAAGCCCTAAATAATAAAATTGGCAGGATGAAAACTAAAATAAATATCCTAAATTGGAGCCAAACCGTAGGATAGTGTGGGAAAACTCCAAGAATTTTCTTGGATCTATGTTCTTCCCCTAGTTCTCTTTTCCTTTAGATTTCTCTAATAAAAATTGTTCCAAAATTTGAGTCACTCACCAATTGGATTTCTTGTTATCACATTTTCTTGAAGAATCCTAGCTTTTGGAAGTCATGAATATAAATATTTCCTGATCTATATCAAGAGTTTTTTTAGGTAACTTCGATTATATAAGATGTAATTAACTATAGGAGCTTACCCTTATAGGAAACTTAAAGACCTCAAATTAATATAAACCCTATCTAGTTGTTTCATACTAGATAGAGGAAACTATCAGTCAACATAAACGGTACGCAGACCAAACGAATGTCATAAATTCTTTAGTTTATTTGATCAATTTCACCACCAAGCAATGTACCAATTCTTCGGGATAGATACATGTCTTGTAATGAAGTGGTTGTTTATTTAAACTATCAATTATATGGGATTGATTTAATTTCATATTTTCAAAATTAAAAATGATATTTTCTAAACAATAACGATATACATATATACAATAAATTAAAGATCGATTACGAAAGAATCCTTTCTACGCCGACATGGCTAATTAGGTTTAATCCCTCTGTGATTTGCCTGAGAGGATACTGGCTCTCACTCAAGACCTCCCACTTTCCTTCGCCTGAAGGGTAACTCTCACTTTAGTTTCCAAACACTATAACTGAATTGGGGGTTTTAGTCTGTCACCCTAAAATCTCCAATTCTACTCCCATCAAAGTATATTTCCCTATTTATTTGCACTCAACCCCCATGAACTTCACCATCCATAGAATTTGAATGTGGTTCCACTTTGTTGAGAATTACACTGCCCTCTCGGGTCTTAATGCAATTACAATGAATTTTAACACTTTAACGAGCTCTTTTTGTAATGTAAATGAAGTGTAAGTAAAAATCATCACATTTATAATTAAAACCTCTTCTAGCATACATAACAATATCCTAAACATGAATCCTACTCATTGCAAAAGAAAAGTAAAAGGAAAATAACGACATAATCTTTTCATGCAAGTACTTCCAAATAAGAGGAAAGAGTAAGAGAAAGACATCACAAAGCACGAAAAAAATACAATGAAAAACTTCATTTCATCAAAGCAAATCTACTACATAAGTGTTTACAAAATCATAAGATAATGAAGAACACAATACTGAGCTTTTTTCTATGAAAGACATGAAAATCTCTTCCATAATGTCTCCCGTCGATCCAAGCAATGCTAGTACAAAACCTTACAAATTCTCTCAAACTCTCCTCTCCAATCTCTCCAGAAAAGTAGAAATCTACATTTATACTCCTATTCTAATATCTCTAAGCACTCGTCACATTTTTCCTAACATTCTAATCTTTTCTCTGACATAAAATCACTCTTTTAAAGTGTAGGGACGAATTTTCCAAGAGTTGCCTCAAGAATCCTTCTAAAAAGAGTCTAGATTCATTGAATCTCTGTCATAACCGCCCAAAAGCACGTACAGACTATCTCGGGTTCCGTCGGCATCATTTTGGGTGCCATCGGCGCCATATGTTCTTGGCTCTCGGGTTTCTAGCGCAGTCGGCGCCCATTCTGCGCAGCTCCACTATTTTGCTCCGTTTGGCTTTGTTTTAGCTCTGTTTCGCCCCGTTTCAGTTGTGTTGTGTTCCTAACAGATAGACCTATAAAATAAGCATGAAAATAACCTTTATTTAAAGTGTAATCCCATTAAAAAATATACAAGAAGTATAAAAGAGTTAAACATATAAAGACTTATCGAAATGTGTCTGGCCAAAATTTGCATTTTTTCTCGTTTTTGCTCCAAATTGCACCATTTTTGTTTTTTTTCTCCAAAAGTCCATTTATTGTACCTGAAACCAAAAAAAATGCAAAATTTCTTCCTTTAAAGTGCAATATCATTAAAATTAAGCTTAAAAGGCATATGTAAAATCAAACATTTTTTTAGGCTTTTCAACTCCCCCAAACTTAACTATTAATTGTCCTAAAGTAACACTATAACTTTAAAAACCAAATATGTTGACTTGTGGTTGTGAGTTTCAATAGATTTTCCTATAATTTTGTCTCAGAAATGTTATAGTGTAACTTAAGAGAAATTCTAGCAAATCAACCTAAAACAAGAGTGTAAGATTATCTCATACAACTGTAGAATCTTGATTTTCTGTTTACTTCAAAAATTATTAAAAATTGTTAAACTAAAGATCCATAGAAAGTATAAAAATGAAATTTGAGCACATTATCTATACCATTTTGACCAATACTTTTTTGAAATAAGAATAAGCTTAGGATTGTTTCTAGGTCTTTTCATTTAAAAAGGTTCAAGTGAAACTATTTTTTGATTAGACTTCTTCTCAAGCTTCTCCTCACATAATTTCTTTTCACTTTTCTTTTTCTTTTTTTTTTTTACTTTTAGGATCATTTTCAATCCCCTTTTATTTATCTTATTTTTTTTATCCAAGGATTACTATATCTGGATAGGACTTAAATAATTTTAAATATCTCTATCCTCTTTCTAAAGTCCAAAACTCAAAATTTTCCCTCACTTTTTTAAAAGTGTAAGTATTAGTTTAAAAATGGTTTCAATAAAGGCTCAATTCTTAATAAATATAAATCTAAGAATCTCAGCTTTTAAAATATTTAACTTATTTCTACTGCAAATAACAAAATCATTTTCCCAATGTTTCCTACATAATATCTTAACTCTAGAACAGTTTCTTCACATAGGATTTCAACTAAGTTATTTTTTTAACATTCCTAAAATTAAAATTATAGTAACCTAACGATAACACGACAAGCCACAAGTCATTTTAAAAGTGATATTAAATTAAATACAAGCTATTGAGGACGAATAAAGTTATGTTTTTTTTCTAAAAAAAATTCCCCCTGCCCCAAACTTGAATTTTTAAATACTTTGCATTAATTCCATAAAATGTAGCAGGAAGAAAAGATAAATGTTAATTCTATGTACTACTACAACATTCTATCAAATTTATATACATGCATAATCAGGATAGAATAACTGCAGTAAAACATGCTTGCAATAATATTACACTAAAAGTTAGTATATTCACTTTAAAATTTTATTTTTATTTCTTACACCTAACTTAATTTTTAACATATATAGAATTTAGCACAGATAATATAAGTAGGAAGAAAAATAGATTATAAATTTTATCTACCACAAATGTCTATAAAAAAACATCTACAAGTATTCATCAGGACAGAACAATATGCAACAGAACGTAAATCTAAACTAAGTATGCCAGAATGAAAATGACTAAATAAATGTTTAACTAGCATAGCACGTATCAACATAAAGATATAAAAATGTTATTCAAGTCTTATATAAAATTGTAACACAAACACAAACACACATAATAAATCAGGTTAATTCTTCCTCTAACTCATCACATCTCACTAACTTATTTTTAATTTCTAACGTAATCACAACACTAATAAATTAGGTACATTTTAAATGATTTTATAGATTATAATCCCTTAGAAAAGATTATCCTTGATAATTTTAGTCGCAAACACCAATCTCAAGCATCACCTTATTCTACTAAGTATGCACCTCTAACAGTTATAAATCATAGTGTAAGATCATCCACATGTTATTCATAAAATAGGTTCCCGACTCTTATCAAATGAAAACAAAGTCAGAGAAAAGAAGTAACAAAATTGAGATGGAACTTTCACTATTCAAATTCATGATGTCTCTTGCAAAACTCAAGTTCGAGTAAGACTCAAGTCATAGTGGACTCGTCAATCCAACTACTACAAGATAATATATAAGTCTAGTCATAATAAGAAGTTAAGGAATCAACTCCCTCATGACACATAAAGATCAAATCAAACCACTAGTAATCCAACATCTACCAATCAAGAATCAAACTAATCAATCTATAATGACCATAAAGAACAAGTCAATCCACTAACAATCCAAACATTCATCGATCATTAATGAAGCTGATCAATCCACACTAAAGCAAACATAATACAACACTAACAATCATGACTCTCAAGCATACTAAATCAAACTACACTGATAATTATAGGTTGCTTCCCATAAAGTGCTTGGTTTAACATTGCCAGCTTGACAAATGATTCCTTCTAGATCAAAATTCCAATTAAGTAATCCTCGACCAATTGCCTAATCTTTTTCAGATACATGGATTTCTATAAAATCCTCAAATTGTAATTTTCTTTTAGCTTTTCCTTTTCAGATTGATTAATACCATTGTTCCTCATATTTCTTTCTAGATCTAATATTCTTTTATTGATTATTTCAATTTTCATATTAATATCATCCTTGAAATTTATGAGAAATGGATCTCTATATGATACTTCTAGATCTCCTAAATTTTGGATCAGATTCTCTCTAGATAATTCAGATCTGGATCAAAATCTTCTATGTTACTCATTTATTCAAGTTATCTTTCAATTCTTCCCCTTGGTATTGAGTAAATGATTGCAGTGGTCTTTCTATATTTATCTTAGTTGAGGAAATAGGTTTTTCTATTTCCTTATGAATTTCTTCTATTAGTCTTTCAATATCTTTATCCTTATTTCACAACTCAAAGTTCTTTTGAAATATATCCTCAAATTCTCTTCCAAGTCTTAATTCAATAACTTTATCTTATTCATCATTCAATTCAATTTTTTTCTTGTGATTGAGTCGAATCTGAAGATAAAATGACTGGTGGTGTAGGTGGTGTAGATGAATTCCCTAAATAGGTAGGCTTTAAAATTGTATGGGGTACATCCATCTTAAGTTCATGAGATTTTTCAATAGATGAAATTAAAAGTTCACTATTTTTGGTAGCGTCCATCATTTCACACCTCTCCTGAACATATATACAGTCTTCTTTAAACAATGTTTTCAACTCATCATGAAATTCCATTTTGATCTCATCTGTTAACTTACTTTCAAAACTTTTTTGAAAATGGTCTTTACTTAGATAATCATTTTCATCCATAAAAAAACATTCATCTTTTCTCTCAGCTGGATATTTTATAGTCTTTAACACATCAAAAGTGACTTCCTGGTCATTAATATTCATAATAGACTCTCTTTTTTGCACATCTATCATAGCTTGTCTAGTAACAAAGAAAGGTCTACCCAAAATTATTGGAATTTCTTTATCTTCCTCCATATCTAATACAATAAAGTCCATAAGAAAGATAAATTTATCCACTTTAACAAGCACATCTTCTATAACACCTTTTGAATAATTGATAGATCGATCAACTAATTGCAGGGTTACAGTAGTAGGAGAAATATCAATCAAACCTAACCTTCTAAATATATATAGAGTCATCACATTAATGCTCGCTCCTAAATCACATAAAGCTTTTCCACATAATATTCTCCAATTGCACAAGGAAGTGTAAAGCTACATGGATCTTTAAGTTTCTGAGGAAACTTTTTCTGAAGTATGGCGCTGCACTCCTCACTGAGTGCAAGTGTCTCATAATCCCCAAATTTCCTTTTCTTGTTTAATATTTCCTTCATAAACTTTACATAACATGACATCTGTTCTAAAGCTTCTATGAATGGACTATTTATCGTTAACTTCTTAAGTACTTTCATGAACTTTGAAAATTTGTTTATCCAACTTATGATGTCTAAGTCTTTGAGAAAATGGAGGTGATGGTCTTCCAAATTGATTTTAGTTAAAGATATTAATTTTTCTAGATATTTAGAAACATGTTCTTCAGGACTTTTTGTTTCCTTTATTTCTTACACAACTTCTTTCACTTTTCTAACCACATCATTTATCTCTCTTTCACTTCTTAATTAGACAGCTTCTACTTGTTCATTATTGTTCTCTTTAGATTTTATCTCATTATTGCTAGAAAGTGTTCCTTGAGGTCTATTGCTAAGTGAATTATCAATTTGTCCCAGTTGATTCTCTGTGTTTCTAATCGCAGCATTTTGACTTTGCAACTGGTTTCCCATTTGCAATACTACTTCATCTATAAACATCTTCTTATCCTTAAAATTTTTTATCATTGTTAGAGTTTAGTGAATTTGAAGGAATATAGTTAGTGTTCCTTGATTATTCTAACTTCCATTAGAATTTGTATGATTATTTTCCCATTATTGGTTTCCATTTCCAATAGTATGATTCCAGTAAAAATTAGGATGGTTCTTCCAACCAGGGTTGTAAAAGTTAGAATACGGGTTGTTTGTGATATTTAAAGTCTCATATAATAAGTTGGAATCAATCATATGCCCTAATGAACTTTCCTCACTTACAGGAGTAATTGAGGCTGATTCATTCCAGATTGGTCCAACTTCCCTGATATTGCAGCAACCTCAGATGCAAGAATTACAATCACATCTGTATCATGAACATTAGCTACCTTATTAGGATTTACCCTTCCAGAGGGCCATTGAAATTCATTTGCAGCCATTTTTTCAATTAATGCATATGATTCATCAAATGGTTTTGACATTAATGAACCACCAGTAGCATCAACAATGGACCTAAGGGATTCTATTATAAAAAGTTTGAATGATTAACCAATCTGCCAGAGCATGATGTGGACACTTTCTTAGGAGTTTTTTAAATCTTTCCCATGCTCTGTATATTGATTCCCCTTCATACTGGAAAAATGAGATAATAATGTTTCTAAGTTTAGTACTTCTTGAAGGTGGAAAATACTTACCTAGGAATTTCTGAGTTAACTCCTCTCAAATTTTAATAGAGCCAGGTGCTAATGAATATAACCACATTTTAGCCTTATCCTTTAGTGAGAAAGGAAAAAGCCTTAGCCTAACAACATCATTTGACATGATGTTATAATGAAATGTAGTACAAATTCTAGAAAACTAGATATGTGTAAATAGGGATTCTCCAAAGGAGTTCCCCAAACTGATTGTTCTACACTAGTTAGATAATCGCTAGATTTAGTTCAAACGAGTCAGCGTCTATGACAGGGTTTTGTATACATAAGTGAGTTTCATATGTCATAGGTTTACATAATCCTTCAATGATTTATGATGATTTTTCAAGTTATTATTTTGAATATTTTCCATTTCCATTTCTTGTTTTTCAAGTCCTTTTTTATTTTTGATTTTTTTCATTTTTCTAACTCAGGACCATAAGACACAAGTCCTATAGATCATTTATTTTGCATACATAACACAACAAACAATACATATACAATAAAATAAATAAAACAAAAAATATATTCAGCATAACAAAATATTTTTACAAACAGCTTGTTTTTCACACAAACAGTTTTTTCACAACACTTTTTAATACAAAAAATACTTTCACAAAAAAAAAATTTATGATACTAAAGTTTTCCAATTTTAAGCCTAATTACTTCAAGTAAAATTCTCCTAAAATTCTTATCAAAGCTTCCCGGCAACGGTGACAAAAACTTGATGCGTCTCCGACGTGTGCTGTTTTTCTGTGTGTTTTTACGTTGGTATGTATGTGCACACACTAGAGATTTTACGCAAGTATATGTATCATATCAAGTAATACAAGACTCTAATGTAGTCCCGTTTATCGATCCCACATGGAAGCGAGGTAAGAGGTCCTTAGTCAGATTATAGTTTAATAGTATTAGACTTTAGTTTGGAAGGTCGATATAAGTGGTTTTTCTAACAAGTACTCTTAAATGTAAGTCTTATGTTTAAAACAACTAATAAATACTCCTAAAAAAATATTAATTATAAAGATAACCCTTTCTGGATGAATTGGTTTGAAAAATTTTGAGATGTAAAAACTATTATTCTTTTGTAGTGAATTGAATAAAGTTTAGGAATGGGATTGTATGTGCCAAATATAAGCAATTGTATTCTTTACTCCCTTCCGAGTGCTATAAAGAACATTGGCTAATCCTAAATTTAGTCTCTAATCTATGGTTAGGCTGGGAGGATACTGGCTCTCACTTCAGAGCTCCATTTCCCTTCGCCCAAAGGCTAACTCTTGCTTTAGTTTTCAAACACTAGGACCAAATTGGGGGTTTTAGTCGGTCACCCTAAAATCTCTAATTCTATGCATATCAAAGTATATTTCCCTATTTATTTGCACTCAACCCCCATGAACTTCACCATCCACAAAATTTGAATGCGGTTCCACTTTGTTGAGAATTACATCGTCCTTTAGGGTCTTAATGCAATTACAATGAATTCTGACACTACAACGAGTTCTTTTTGTAATGTAAATGAAGTGCAAGTAAAAACAATCACATTTATAATTAAAATTTCTTCTAACATACATCCCAATATTTTTCTACCAATTGCAAAAGAAAAAAAAAGGGAAAATAACGACATAATCTTTTCATGTCACTATTTTCAAATAAGAAAAATGAGTAAGAGAAAGACATTACAAAACACGAAGAAAACACAACGGAAAACTTCATTTCATCAAAAAAAATCTACTACATAAGTGTTTACAAAATCATAAGATAATGAAGAACACAATTCTTAGTTTTTCCCCTTTGAAAGACATATAAAAATCTCTCCCACAAAGTCCCCCGCTGATCCATGCAATGCTAATACAAACCCTTACAGATTCTCTTCAAATTCCCTCTCCAATCTCTCCAGAAAAGTATAAATCTACATTTCTACTTCTATTCTAATATCTCTAAGCATTCCCCACTTTTTTTCCTAATATTCCTATCTTTTTTTCTGACATCAAATCACTCTTTTAAAATGTAGGGACAAATTTCCTAAGAGTTGCCTCAAGAATCCTTAAAAAAAGCGTCCAAGTTCATTTAATCTCTGCCATAACCACCTAAAATCGCGTCCAAACTGTCTCGGGCATTGTCAGCATCATTTTGGGCACCATCAGTGCAATATTTTCATGGCTCTCGGGTTTCTGGCGCCATCGGCGCCCATTCTGCGTAGCACCACTGTTGTGCTCTGTTTGACTTTATTTTAGCTCTGTTTCGCCTCGTTTCAGTTGCGTTGCGTTCCTAACAGATAGACCTAAAAATAAGCATGAAAATAACATTTCTTTAAAGTGTAATCTCATTCAAAAGTATGCAATAAGTGTAAAAGAGATTAAGCATAAAAAGACTTATCAAAATGTGTGAGGCCAAAATTTACTTTCTTACTCGTTTTTTGCTCCAAATTGCACCGTATTTGCTTTTTTTTTCTCTAAGAGTCATTTATTGTGCCTAAAACTAAAAACATATAAAATACTTTCCTTTAAAGTGTAATATCATTAAAATTAAACATAAAATGTAAAATCATGTATTTTTTAGGCTTTTCACCATTACATCCACCCAACTCTTCTTTCTGCCTTCATTTTCCCGACCCAACTCACCAATCGCCTCTCATGCTATCACAGGTCTTGACTCACCTAACCTCTCACCCCCATCTATTTCTTCTGAATAGTTGGAGCTTTTTTTTCCCCTTTAGATATTTGCAACTCTTAATCTCTTTTCTTTCCATGGTTTGTTGGCATAATTTTGCTAGAGAAATTTATATCTTATATTTCTACTAAGATAATTAAAATTAGTTAAATAAACTTGATTAATTATTCATAGTACTCCTACTTATATAGAATTATAGAAAGGATTTTGCAATTTGAAGCACCAAAATTATAAGTGTATCAAGAAAAAAAATTCCACTTCCCTAAATAAGAAATTATGGGAATTATGAGAAATGGAGAGGAAAAAAAATCACATGATTGATATTAGCTATCTTGCCTAATAGATGTTACTTCTAATATATTTTATTTCTTGATAATATGAGATCATGAAAAGTAGTAGATACTTGCATTTTTATAAATTATATACAATTTAAAAAGAGAATTTAGTGTTTTAACTGAAGTTTACAACCATGGTGAAACAATATTTGTGCTTTATGACATTTTTCTAGTCTAATATAGCACTTTATAATGCAAACATTTAAAAAATTTCACCTCATATGTTCTTTATATATACATATATAAGTTTTTCAACATAAATGATCAAAATCTTAATCAGCCATGGTTGTCTTTATAATTTAAAGTAATGGTTATATGAATTGATATTGAATTTATTAAAATATTGGTTGGTTTTATGCATGCAATCAAAGCTATAATTTTTTACAAATATGAAAGCTATAAAAAGTAATGTTTTGATATAATTACACAAAAAAGTATAAATATCATAGAAAAAGCACAACTAGGAAAATAAGCTAAAAAAAAATAGAAAGAAAAGTATTATTTATGTTTATTGTACTTCCTTTATCTTGTTCAATATATATGAAACAAATGCATATTTCGGTTTAATATAAAAATATCATGTGTTAATGATAATATCATTAAGAGAGTGTAGATTATTTGTAAATAACTTTAGTAATAGTGTGAATAAGGCTATCAAATTATCATTCTTAAAAGTGAGAATATGCCATCTAATAAAACAAATGCCAATTTCATCAATATGAAAATATGCATTTGTACAACTTTCATGTCATACCCTTGGTGAATTATTAAAAGGGTGAAATCATACATAAGAGTTAATATTAAAAGCTATATTTAAACTTGATTCTTCATAAAAGCAATATTCTTATAAATACATGTTGTCCATAAAATTTTGAAGATGTGATAATTTTCAAATTAAAGAAAAATCAAATGAAAATTTACAAAATTTTATCATTTAATAGCAAAGGTTGATGAGCTTTTATGAAGATGTTATGAGTATCACTCATAATTATCAGTAGTTTCTCGATTGATAAAATATAAATTTTTAGTTTTTCAGTGCACCCATTTATTAAGTAAATAACATTAGTTACCCAAATAAGAATGAATACAAAAGTTAATAGTTGGAAATTTGAAAAATAGTTGAAAAAGATGAAAAAAAAATATTTAGCAATTCACCATATTTAATAAAGTAGACCCAAGTTACATCATTTGAAGCGAGATGTTCATTTTTAGAGTTGATATTAGGTGCTATTTGTGAACTTATATCTTATATCGGTGTGGTCAAAGATGCATGTGGTCTATTAATTTTGAGGATGTTAACAATTTTTAATTTTATCAAAAATGTATGTCTCCTAAAATTTTTTTCTTTCCTTATGTAAGATTAAATAAAAATGAGCAGTGAGGATATGGACAAAGTAGTCCTTCCAATCATGAAAACACAAAGCCTCAAATGCATATGGTGTGTGAGAGGCGTGAGGGCTGACATTGTGTATTTGTCAAAGAGATTATCAGGAAGAGGTAACCAATTTGCCATTATTATAATTAGTCTATAAATTAATCTTATTACAAATGCTTACTAAATTTTTTTACAAATGCAATGACATAATGAAGCTAACCTTTTATTTATTAAATACATTTTTTTAGAAATATTTTATACATTTAATCTCTATTGCAATTTTATTGACTATACAATGACCAAAGCATTAGTGCAGGACCTAAACAAGGCATTTATGCATCTATTTACAAAATGCCTACATTCCCCATGGTTAAGGAAGTGCTCTAGAAAAGTTTGAGGCATTTATTTGATTTGATAGTTTATTCATTTATCATAATATATTTATATTTTCTTTGTTAGCATAAAAACACTTCTTTTGGGCACCACATGAAATAACGGTTGTACAATAGCAGGAGAGGAAAAGCAGGAGATGCCTATCTCATACTATTGATGTGGCCTATAAAGTAAACATGAAAAAAGTTAAGACATATTGTACAAAAGATATATTTGATGATGAATGAATATTATTATTTGTAATGTACTCATCTTACATTAAATTACTGAAAAAAAAAATTGCAACCATCTCAGTTTAAAAAAAGGGGCCATTATGAAGCATTTAGGATGATCAATTTGATTTGTGGATATGGATCTGCATGATATTTATTCACAAAAAATATACATATATTTATTAAAAAAATAATTTTTTAACTGATTAATCAATTTAAAATTTATTTTAAGAATAAAGTGGAGGGCTTTTTTTTTATTTTGTATCCACTATATATCTTGGAAGATTTTTATCGAAATCTTTAGCTTTCCCATGCATTCTGAGCAGCGATTGTCACCGCTCACTTGGTTTCCTCTGCATTAGAGTCAACCCACAACTCCACCACATTCGATTGGAACACCTCAGGAAATAAAATCTAGTTGATAGTTGCTAAAAGTATATAATAGAGAACTCTCTCATCCGAAAATAATCTATCCCCTTATTTCTTATGAAGGCATCTCTAGTCAGAACAATCCTGATACCTTAGTTCGAAGAGGATGAGGCAATGAATAACTTGGACTTCTAGTCTTTCACCTTGTTTTCCAAGCCTGATAACTGGAAACAATTGGCTGCTCCAAACTACACATGCCTGTTGGCCTTCACTCTGAAAGAGAACATGTTGCTGAACAAGTTGATCAACCCTGGAATCCCTTTCTACCAATAGAAGACCATGTAGATCATTATCTTTGCAATATAATTCTACTTATTCTACGTTGGAATAACTCCATAATAGTTGAAGATCACTTGAAGCTCCTCAAAAAGAGGCAACAACAATCCATACCTCAATTTGTCTATATAAATGACAATGTCATCCCCAAATCAATCAGCGGTCCTCTCATCCGGGCGAGCGACCCAAAACTTGATGGTTGAGTCAAAAAAAAAAACCTCCTCCATGAAGGCCACTTCTGACTGGTGACAAAACTTACTACTCGGTCGCAACTACTAGACCGAAGTTTTGAAAGGTGTTCATTGGAGCAATCATAAAATGTAAAGACTAAACGAAAGGAAGAGAATCAATGATAGAAGCCCAAAGACAAAGGCAACTGACGTGCAAATGAATACTTTAGTCCCTATTTATAGAGATGCAGCAGAAGATGAAGGATTGCACAAAGATTTCAAGAGAAAAGCATCATATAAAAATATAAATTGAGAAGAAAATGAGAATAAAATTTTATTTCAAAAATAAAGAAATTATTTTCGGACCCTAGTCCAACATAAGATACTTTACAAATTGGTCCTCGGCCACCTCGACCAAGACAAGATCCTTCCTAAATAACCTTATAAAAAACATTTGGCTACCAAGTTTTAACTAATTCGCTCGGTCGGCTTCAGATTGTTCCCTCTGCACAAAAGTATCCTCTTGAAGTTCAGATATCTCCTGGCGAAGAGCAGCCGTCTCCCCTCACATCTCTTTCAGTTAGATCAGCACTTTTTCCATGCGTCTCCACATTCTTCACTCCCCGAGCCTCAGCAAATCGAGCCAGAGGAACCTCCACTTTGTCTAGGTGATGAGTGAATGTTCTCAAAGACGTCCTGCCTCCCTCAACAACTTTCTCATAGATCTTGATAGGGTCAACCGGGTGGTTGACTATATATGTTTTCCTCGCTTTTGGTCGGCGCTTACACATGAGTCGTCACCACAACCTGATCCCGGCCATCACCAACAAGGTGCAGGCCCCAATTCGGGTGCCCTCATCTGATTTAGAAAGAGATTTATAAGAAAGAAGAAAAAATATATAAGCAAATCCTAATAACAAAAATACAAATACATACTTAGCATTTTTTCCACCTCATAACAGGTGACTCCAACCACATTCAATAGTGGAAGAACATCAATAGCTCTTTTCTCCCTGAATGGGTGGTAACGACCACTAATTCCTGGTGCTGTGGTTGGTTAGGGAGCACTAACAGTTTCTAGCTCGCTCGAGACCTCAATAGGGCTTTAGTTGACATGCTAGTCATTGAATCACCCAAATCCTTCCCAACACTAGTTCAACTTTTCTTTTGGAGCCTCTCAGATCGAATTTACTCCTCCTGCTCCACTCACTTAGACAAATTTGGTTTCTTAATGAGTTTCATCTCACTTCTTTCGCAACTCACCTTCCCACCGACGCTGCTTCTTCACCCCAAGAGATGCTGCTTTTTCAATCGGCCCATAGGTTTAGGCGATGAATTATATCCCTTCTCCATAAGGATGTCACAGAAGTTGAGTTGACGCAAGGAGAAACAAACACTTATGATATTAAGAACCGTTCACTATGTCATAAATATAAGGGTTATCGACAAAGAAATCCAGGGAGTCTAATCACGACATTAAATTATGACCATAACAAATCAATTTTTTATTTAAAATTTTTCTTATTCATATTCCAGTTGTCGTTATCAAGAAGCAACAAAATCAGGAAACGTAACACATACACAAAAATGTGCCTGAATTATTCTCAAGACAATCTAGCGGTTGAGATCAAAAGTAATATGAGGAGGATCCTCCCTTTGACGAATAGGTAAAAGTCCTCATGAATCCGACCAGCTGAAGACCATCCAGCTGACCGAAGGGCTGTCAACCTATTGAAGGTCAGTCATGCGATCAAAAGGCCACTCAAGCCAACAAATTATAGGCATCCACACTGATATCTTTGAAGGCAACGACCAGACAAAAATCTTGTACCTCCAATGACCTAAAAAATATCAACACAAATCTCTCTCAACAGCTCCTCAAAGGATCGCCAGAGATCACCAAAGCATAATAAATAGGCAAGTTGATCACCGCTGAAAGCCGACCGACCACCCCATTCAAGATTTGACCTGCTTGTTTAGAGTGAAAGTTGATTAGTTCCAAACAAAAAGCCAACCAGCGCTCAGACAAAGAGCCGACTGAAATCAGCTCAGCAACCGACCCAAAGATGTGCCAACCAAAAGGTCCATGCATGCAAAAAGACCATGTTACCCAGTACAATCCCTCTAATGCAGGGGTTAAACAAGTAGTTTTACCTTTTATTCCTCTATCTTCTATAAATAGGAAGACTAGATTATGTATTAGGAGCTTTTGGGCTCCTCTCTAGACCCTTCTTCTGTACGGAGACTTTCTCTCTCATTCCTCTTGTTACTTTACTTTCAATATATAAATTGGGTCACATAACTCAATAATACTTTAGTTTGCCCTGAAGGTGCAAATCACTGCACACTATCTTCCTCTCTCACTTTACCTCTCCCTCAGGATTCGTACCACTTCATTCCTTAGGCATACCTTACAAGACAAATAAAAAATAATTAAGAGAAATTTTATCGTAATTCTTCCCATAAAACATAAATAAATAATTAACTAGCTCTTGGTACATCTTTCTATCACAAAATTCCGAATCCACTACTGTATACTCCCATAATCTCCCAACTAAGATGACAATAATTTAACCATATAGCCCCTATTTTCAGTATTTAAGCAAGCATGACAAATGACGTGTGGCCTACAATATACTCGGACAGCCTCAGCGCGGCCCACAAAACATCAAAGCCAACCCAATAATTTAATTCATTAGATCTCTTCCTCACAACTCTGAATCTAGTAGAAGCTGATCAATAGCTACTGAAAATCCAAAACGATGTTGCTACTCCTCCAATTCCTCCTCACCACCTCCCTCCTTCCTTTCCTCCCCTCCGGTGACCCAACAACGGCCCACCAGCCCACCATCCCTTCCTCCCGGGAGCTGCCCGGCTCTGCGGACTCCTGCCACCTCAACCTTCCTGACGACTTCTTCCACGGCATCTCCGCCGCTTGTTCGCAGGCCGCCGGAGGTGACCTCTGCTGCCCAGCGCTCACCGCGTGGCTCTTAGCCGCTTACTCGGCCAATGCGCTCGCTGCACATGTGCATCCGTCCTACGAGAATGAGCTTCCTGTCCTTCCCGGCGATACGGAGCCGTGCGCAGCTGCGGCGGAGGCGGCGCTGAGGGAGCAGGGCGTGGAGATCCAAGGAGCGAACGACACTTGTGGCGCCGTGTCGTGTGTGTGCCGCGTGGGGTTACATCCACTGCAGTGTTCGGGGTCATTCGTGGTCGCCGGCGGAGGGGAGGGAAGATGGGTCCCGGCGACTGACGTGGCGGAAAGTCTGGAGGTCGGTTGCGAACGGCCGGAACTCGGCGGGTGTGCTACCTGCCTAAATGTTCTTCGTGAGGTGAGTACCAGAAGTACATTTAAAAAAAAAGCGGCAATTACATTTATAGCACCTAAAACATAGCTATTTACAAATCTAACATTTTTTTCACTTCTTCTTTCAAATTCTCACTCAAATATCAAAGTTCATAATAAAATCTCATATCATAAATTTTCTTTTTATCACATTCTCAATGATTTGATTGTGACATGCGTAAATACATTAATTTGATAATTCAAAAATATATTAGATTTTATAAATAACAACATTTTTCGGGTAATTATCCAAAACTGCAAAGTGGAAATTTGATAAATGTATAAAAAATAAAATGAAAATTCCTTTTTAATTTGGAAAATTTGACCGGCATGATCAGCTTTATTAAGAAAAAAAAGTAATTACAATCATTGACATCATTACAACTCACGCTTAGAAGAAAACAAGTTAAATACAAAAGAAGAGATACATCTAACAATTAACACAACGACAAACTTTGATAACTAAGATGAGGAAGAAACCAAGCCGCCAACAAAAACTCATTAACAAAACACAAAATAAACAGTATCATCAGCGAACATCATCAGCAAGTAATAGTACACCTCACATCCAACACAAACCACCACCAGCTGCAATTATATCAAAGGAAGAGAAACAAATGACTACATCAGCAAAAAAATAAGAATCAAAGAACAAAATTAAAACATAAGAAAGCAAAAACTAAAATCAAAGAGATAAAGATTAATGAGAAATGTTGAATGACAAATGATAAATGAGCTCAGAACTTACATACAAAAGTATTAAATTTCCTCCCAAAAATTGGTGAACAAATATTATTCAAAAGAGAGATCGAAATTTAATAGAATGTTAGAAATCATCATAGCTCAACGAAAACATACATTATATGAAAAAATCAAGAAAATATATGTTATAAATTACAAAATATGTAATCAAAACCAATCAGACAATGCTAAAAGCACCACCGAGGCAACACAAGGCAACTAATATATGCCAACCAAAAGCAATACCAAGGCAAATATACAAAATAAGATTTATCACAAACAAATCGAAGATCTAGCTCGCAAATACCACCAGGAAAAGATCCAGCAAATAAAATATCCACCAGAAGGAATGAAATGAACAAAAAGACTAGTAACATGAAGTGGATGAAACTAAATTTTCAAAGCAGCTAAACAGAAATAAAAAAGCTCCTACAAAAGGTACCAAAAACTAATATCACTAGAGGTTTCAATAAAAATAGATATAAGTATATAACCAAAACCACTAGTGGCAAAGGAAGAAAGAATCTTCCAAATATCAGTAGTGGATAAACGAAAATTAAACAATAATACCAAAAAAATCAATAATATTATCAGGTAAATTTTGTTTGAATTTTCAATGCCTGCTTTTAATAATTGTATTTCAATGATCATTTTGAATAATTAAGTTAATAGAATTAAATTTATTCTTAAAAATTCTATTATTATTTTCATACCAAATGAAATAAGCAGTGATTTGTAAAAAGAGGAGATGAAATCTCTTCCGAATCTTGGAAAAAATGGTAATTAAAATGTAATAAAATCATATAAATATTATGCCAATCATTGGAAAAGTTATCACAAGGAACAAAAGTTTTAAACAAAAAATGAGAAAAAGGGCATTCAAAGAAAAAGTGATCACGATTCTCTAAATTAGAGCAAAAGAACACAAATATTATAAATATTGATGACACAAAGATTGAGATTATCACATGTCTTTAGACTTTTGTGAATAATCTTCCAAGCAAAGGAGACATTTAATAACATATCCTTTAAACTAAATGAGTTTAAACAAATATACTTTAGGAAAAGCTTCATATGAGTAATGAAAAACAAGTCTATGATTTTACTTATCTTCATTGTTCCAAAGATAAGTAAGATAATGAGAGATCAGAATATTGCATAAATCATTAATGAAACAACAATTCATAATTCTAAAAATTAATTCTTAAAGCATCACAGATTTTAGCATCATAAGGAAGATTATAATAAATAAAAATAGTATTGTCAAAATTTTCAATTGAGGACCAATTAAATCAAGGATCAAAATAGAAATAAAATTAACCATTCGAAGTGAATTTGAAAGTAAAAGATCTTATATGTTTAGTCACTTTAAGAATCTTTTTCCGAAAAGATGAGATTTTTTAAACAAAAGGATTCCATAACAACCATAGTGATGAAAATTCTAATTTGAAAGACCAATGCCACCACAATAACAACCATAAGGAAGGATTCCATAACAACCATAAGGAAGAGTATACTGACTCATTTTAGTTTACACATGATATTAATAGTATCCATAGATGGAAGACCAATGCCACCACAATGTCTTGGAATAACAAATTTATCCCAAGCAATAATGTGTATATTCTTATCATCTTTGTTATTTTGAAGAAAAATTGAAATCAAAGAAGAGATTTTTCTTCTTGAACATTTAGGAATAAAAGTAGAACGAAGCCAGTATTATAAATAACTCAAAATTATAAATTTAATAAGATGTAACCTACCAGCGGAAGATAAAGTTTTTTTTCCCAACCAGCCAACCAATTGTTAATTTTATCAATAAGGATATGAAAATTAGAAATTAACAATTTAGAAGGCTTTATTGTAATACCCAAATAATTCCAAGGAAAATGTTTAACGTTGAAACCACATGCAGAGGCAATATCATTCTTGATAGAAACATCGACCGTTTTAGAAAAAGTAATATCAGATTTAGAAGTATTAATATGAAGAATAGTTACTTTACTAAAGCTTTCCAAAATTTGGTATATATATCTCATATAATGAATTCAACTTTACAAAAAACCAGAATGTCATCAGCATTGATAAGATGGGATTGTTCAAATTATTCTCAAGCATGACAAATAGATAGTCTATTATGATAGCAAAAAGATAAGGTGAAAGAGAACATTCTTGACGGAGTCCAGAAGTCCTCTTAATTCACTATGTATAATGACAAAAAAATGAACATCATTAGTGTAAGCTTTAAGCTACTTAGTGAAATTAGAAAGGAATCCAACTGTTACCATTCTGTGAAAAAGAAAATTTCTATTAACTTTATCAAATGCTTTAGTAATATCAATTTAAATACAAAATTGCTTAGAGAATTAAGAAGAATAAATCTATATATCATTTCATTAGCTAAAATAATATTATCAATAATATCATGATCTTTGATGTAAATAGACTGAGCAAGATTAATAATGTTAAAAAGAACAACTTTAAGTATGCTAGCTAAAAGTAAAGCAATAACTTTATAAAAAGTATTACATAAGGATAAATGTCTGTAATTAGAAAAAACAGAAGTATCAAATTTTTTAGATACAATAACAAGAGCAATATGTTTTACTCTTTTAGGTAATTTAGAAGTTTGAAAACAATATTTAGTAGCATGACTACAATCTTTTCCAATAATATGTTAAATATCTTTCAAAATTTTGGAAGTAAAACGGTGAAGACTATGAATATTATTAGAACCAATAGAATATAAAGTATTTTTAATATCCTCATCAGTAAAAGTTTATATAAAAAAATCATGATCATTCTAAAAAACTATTTGATTTATAGCAAAAGAAAAATTATTACGATCAATATCATCATTTTTCTCATTCAACAAATTAGTATAAAGTGAATATCACCAGCACAATATCATATTTCTTACTTACATAATTGTCATTGACTCAAATTTCTTTAATAAAGTTAGAGTTTATGTCTAAATTTAGTTTTTTAAAAAATAAATTTAACGTCATTCTCTCTCTTAGATAAACAATCATATTTAGTTCTTTGCTTAGCCCATTTGTAATTACAAGTAGTAGCATTAGAAATGCTAGTTTGTATATTAGAAAATTATGCAAGCAAATCTTTAGAAGAGGAGAAGCTTCAAGATGAGAAAGAACATCAAGTTGTCTTTCTCTAAGGTTGGAAATATAATTGGATAAATCAACCTTTAAGAGCATTTTTAACATTTTGAAGCTTATTACATAGAGAAAAAATAGGATCAGATCTAATAGGTATACTCCAAGTAGAAGAAATAAGTTGAATAAAATTAGGACAAAGAGTCCAATAATTCTTAAACTTGAATCTACAATGTAAAGAAGAAACATTGCCCAAAAGATTAAAATAGGATTATGATCAGAAGAGTAACAGTTTAATACTTTGAAAAAAGACTCAGGATAAGAATTAATCCAGGAAGAATCCCAAAAGGTCTTTATAATAAGCATCTTATAGGATTATTTATTTGATTATAATACCAATTAAAAGAATAATAAAAATTTTGAAGTTCAATGAGAGCATCATTAGAGATACATTTGTTGAAATCGAATAATTTACTAGGAATTGTAGGTAAAACTCCAACATTTTCTTTAATAGTTCTTATACAATTGAAATCACCTCAAAGTAACCAAGGATCACAAATGATATTAGATAAGGAATTAATAGAATCTCATAGCACTTTTCTATTAAAAGCACTATTATCATCGTAAACGGTAGTGACATAAGACTTAACATTAGAGGAAAAAGTAATGAAACCATGAATAATCTGAGAAAGTAATTTAAGAGTGGTAAAATTTAAAATAACTTCATTTCATTTAATCTAAATTCTACCATTCTCAAAAATATTGAAGTTATCAACACAACTTTCAATAGAAAAAAGAACAAATTGATTAGAATTAAAAAATTAGAAATAGTAAAAGAAGATAATTTCATCTCCAAGAGATAAATAAAATCAAACTTGAAATACTTCAATAAATTTTTACAATCCACAGTACGGGTCTAGTTATTAAGCCTACGAATATTCCAAGAAACCAATTTAGGATAAAGCGTAAAAAAACCAGAGAGGAGAATAAAAATAAAAAGTAATTTATTTCTACCTTTTCTAGCTCTTGCTGAGACAAGATGAAAAGAGGAAGAACTATAATGATGTTAACAATAAGATTTAAAATAGGTACAAAGGTATTAACAATGACAACATTAACATTAAGAGGAGAAAAACTATTATCAACTACTAAATCATTGCAAAACAGAAAAAGAATTGTAACATTAGCATTACCATTAGAATCATTGGTATTCTCATTAACTGTAACATCAATTCAACAAACCATCAGTTTCGTTAACTGCTACATCAATCACTTGATTATCAGTAGAAGAAATGAGATCAATGACATTTACTTCATTAACATTAATAACAATATCATGATTTTTGATAATAACATTAGTAATACCATGATTAACAACAAGAATCTCCAGCACATTGTTCACAGCATCATCCCTCATGAAAATAATTATTATTAACTGCATTTATTGTATGAGAAGGTAAAACAAAGATATTACATTGAAGGACATTATTCATCAAAATGTTTGGAATCAAAATATTCCAATCAGGGCAAGAAACAATAGACCGTTAGTGTTAACAAATTTACTTTAGTATCTCAAATTGTCATTTGTAGTATTTCTTTGATTATTTCTTTGACTAAATAAATGATTAATGGTATTTCCATCATTAAAAGTATTCTTAAGACAAGAAGAAGGAGAATGAGCAAATTTTAAGCAGTTCTTGCAAGGCAAGGGTTTCCATTCATATATAATAGACAGTAATTTCTCTATCTACAGCAATTATAGTGATAGAATCAGGTAAAATAGAGTCAATATTAACTTGAATATTAACTCAAGCATAAGTTAAACGGGTGTCCTTTGCCATTAAGGGATCAACTACTAAAGGTAAACCAACTTTACTTGCTATTTCGAAGATACCACTTTCAGATTAGCAAAAAAGAAGCAGATCAAAAACCCATATAGGGAGTTGTTTAATGTCCTCTTTAACTGGTTTAAAACTAGGAGTGCATTGTTTAAAAAGAAATGGCTTACCACTAATAAACCAAAGACCTCCTTAAATAATCATCTCTAAATCTTCCAAATAGTTGAATTTAAATAAGAAAAAACCTTCAGTTAAAGAAAGTAATTCAATTGAACCTTTCAACTGCCAAAGCTTTTCAATCAGCTGTTGAAGATGGCCATAGAATAGTCTTTTTCCTGAGACATAACCAACAAGAGCAAGATCTCATTTCTTGGATCTTTCCTCAATTTTTTTTTCTGTGAAAAAAAAACTTTGTCATAACCAGAGGAACATAAGACAAATTAAAAGAACAAGATCTATCAATATTAGATGATATTAATCATTTCCAACTTGTAGTAGAAATATGATTAGATCTTAATGATGAAGAAGCAAGTGAGGGTAAAGAAGAATCCATGGTCCAAGAGCCCCAAAACAACTAAAAGAACAACAAACTGAAAAAATAGAAAGAGGAGAAATTTTAATCTTTGTCGCCCTAAAAACCTTCACGAAGCAAAGGAAAAAAGGAAACCCTAAAAAACACCCTCGTGTCGCCAAATCCTTCACTAAAATGATATTTCTCAATTTTCTTTCTTTTATATTCAAAATGAAATGTTAAAATGAGTTATGATATTTTTGGACATTTTTTTAATTCTGTTTTGTGCTGATAAAAATGAAGGTGAATTAACAATTTAAATAAATTTGATGATGTATTTGCTCTAACTTGTTTATTAGATTGACAGTATTTAAAAAATGAAATCATATATATGCTTTTAAATTGATTTCCTTATCCATGTTGCATCATGAAACATGAACTAATAAATAATTAATCTATCGGTCATTAAACTTTTTTTTTATCAATATTATCATTTAATTATTTACATTTATAGTAATATTGTTCTATTTTTAAAATTTCAACGAAATTTATTTATTATTGTGACTTTTTATTTTAAATAATTTTATAAATATGTTGTTTACTGTAACACACATATATAAAAATTAGAAATAAGAAAAAAAAAGGATCCAACGATCATTCGCCACATAAATTGACAATGTTTTTTTTTATTTATAGCAATCTTAATGTTCTTTTTAGCATAGTGATTATAGGACTCTAGTATTAGAATCTTATTTTGGTGAATGGGGTTAAATGATTGCCTTCATTTAAATCAAATTTGCTTTGTTTTTTAATTTATTATTGACATCTTGAGAGAAAATCCATATTCTATTCAATTTAAGGATAATAAATCCAATTAATTAAAAGTATGATAAAACAAATACTCTCACTATGTTACTTTAATTGAATTTTTAGAAATTTGAATGATGATATTTGGTTTCTTTAAAAGAAAATGGTTTATAAGTTCCACAAGTTTATTCCTTTTTCTTAGCTCATCAAAACTTCATAGGAGCTCTTCATTTTGTGTAAAAATTAAGAAATAAAACTTAGCATAAATCTACTCATTTTAAATTAGGAGAATATTACGTTCGTTGTGATGACAGTCTGAATTCGATCAAATTATTGTCGTTATCCGCACGAAAAAATATTACATCCGGATTCCAGACGTAGTTTGCGTCCGGAGTCTAATGATGCGGCGTCACGTGTCAAGTGACCCCACCACAATACACTGGCTAGTAAGTGTTAAAGGCAGTACGTGAGCGTTAAAAATGATGAGACTCACCTGACACGTGACGCCCAACTATTAGACACCGAATATATCAAAAATCTGATGTAATATTTTTTAGATCCGCACAAAAAAAAAAAAAAAAAAAAAAAAATATAGCAATATTTTCTGGTTGAAATTATCGTTATTGATAATGCTTAATCTAGCACAGATTCAATTGTACCAAAACACTACAAACTGTTCATCCCTGTACTTTGTTCACGACCACATGCTGGAATCTGTCGCAAGTCCTGAAATCATTCGAAACATACAAAAAAACGATCAGAGGAATCCAAAGAATGTAATTTGTATTTTCAAAGCACTGCTTTTTAAAGCATGTAAAACCAAATATTTATATCAATTTAAATTCTCACGATATTTGCTTCAAATAAATTTTCTATTACAATAATTAGATAATTTAATTATTTAATTTGTTGTATAAATAATCCATTAAAATCTATATTATATTCATCTAAAAACCATTGACCAATTCTTACCAGAACGTACTCAAAAGATTTTCATTCAATTTGTTATAGTTTTTATTTCAGTTATTTGATTATTATATCTTCATGATCTTTATTAAATTATGAACACCACGCTGAATGTGCTAGCACGGTTAAATCTTAAATTAGCAAAAAATTTTCTATACAGATGCAATTCTGTACGTGAATTCCAGTAATATACCATCACGTGTGTTATATTAGACCCACATCGTAAAATATTAAAAAGATGTTTTTTATTTTTTTTACAGAGGTTATTGAATCGGAACAGTTGAGGTTATTGGCGGGTATTGGGGGGTTATTGCGTGAGTTATTACAGGGGGTTATGAAGTGGAACTGCCTATGTTATTGGGGCGTTATTGAGTGGGTTATTGCAGAGAGTTATTAAAGTGGTACCGCGGAAGTTATTGGCGGGTCATTAAGGTGTTATTGGGTTACTACAACATTCTTGCAGAGTTAATATCCAATAACACTGAAATTAGATTATTGCGGCGTTATTCGAGTTGAAGTATGTTCAAATAGCATAGCATACTCTTGAAGTTGATGATTGAGTTCAAATCTTTCAAATTTGGTAATATTTCCGAGTTTGGGTATTATTTCGGTGTTATTAGGGTATTAACTCCAGTAACGCCGCAATAACCACCCAATAACACCTTGTAGTGAAACACTTCAATAACCTCCGGGGTTCCACTTCAATAAACTCCCACAAGAAAATTTAATTTTTCAATATTTTTTGAGGAAGGCACTCAATAGTATCCCAGCTTATAAAAATTTCAGGCTAAGAGTATATAAGATTAGCACCAATAAACAAATTTCTCTTTATAATTTTATATTTGTAGCTGAAGAGCAAAGATAAAACCAAAGGCAGCATCAAAGGTGAGGACGAGAAAAGCGGGAGGGAATGCCAGCTGATGGGGCTGACATGGCTACTATCTAAGAACCGAACCCGCTACCTCCCAACAGCCACCTACGTTCTCCGCGCTTTCCGCGAAGCCGCCCGCAGCGGCGGCGGTGATTATCCCGCCACCTGCTCCGTCGACGGTGATGGTGCTGGCGACATGCCACTTCCCGTTGGAACCGAGCAGCTCCTTGGCACCGCATCGTCTGCCACCGCCAGAGGGAGGTCGCTGAACAAATCTCCGATTCTTTTCCTTCCGGTCATAGTTTTTTTCCTTTAAATAAATAAATATGTATGTATATATATATATATATATATATATTAGAATGTCAAATAATGGAAAGAAATTTTTTTGTTTACTTCGGATGCATCCAAACTTCGTGAACGATGATGTTGTATACGTTGTACAGATTGTTGTATAACATATACTTCATCGTTGTAAATGAAGTCTGAATATATCAGGACTTTGCACGTAATACGATTTAAATAATGACATCCTCCTCTCTTACCTTTCATCATTTCTTTAAAATTCAAAGCAGTTGATGTATGTAATTTATGTTTACTTGACATTTAATTATTTTTTATGTAAGTTTTTTTTTTTTGTTATTAATAAAATTTTATTAGAATGTTCTCATCAAAATAATTTGTGTTCTCAAACAACATTTAGAAAACAAGAAAATAATTACACATATACAAAAAATTGAAAGTGTAAACCAACTTGATTAAAGGTCCGCTGTGGTGACGTTTGGAAACTGCATTTGTGCAGCTTATCCGAAAACACAATTGATTTTCTACACTAAACCCGGAACGCGGGTTGAATCCCGCTGTCTGCTTTTCCAAATAATCGGCTTATATGGATAAGCGCAAGCTGTCTCAAACGCACCATAAGCCTTGACAAACGTTTCTCACTTGTTCACCTTCTCTTGGACCAACTACATGGCCCTCACACTTACTCTCACTTAATCATAATTCACTAGACACACAAAGGGTCTTCTTAGGGAAGTTGCAACTGTTTGAAATAATAGCTGTGAAACACCCGTAGAAGAAGGTTCAGTTTAAAAAGCTGTGATTACTATTGTAATTTTTTTTTAAAGTCAGACCACAGTTTTCTAGTAGCACCATAAATAGTCATGCCCGTACAACATTCTCAAAAAGTATGCAAAACACAGGTTTGCTAAACAAAAGAACTTGTGGTACAACACTGCACCGCCTCCGCATCACTGTCTCAAATGCATCTTAAGATTACCACATACTCTCATATCACACTAAACACACTAAGTTCCCCACCTACTGAACAATTTACTCTCTTATACATTTAAGCACTAAAAAACATCTATAACTGCCCTTTACTAAGTTCACACACACTCGATCACTACTATCTTCTCTTATGTATTTCATTGTTCAAAAACACTTTTAACTGCTCATTTTGCTCGCTTACTCACCTGATTCCACTACATAGCTAAGTAATAACTATCTTGTTGGATCATGATGTTGAACTGCTACAAATTTAACAATGTATGCTTAATAATGGCCTTGCAGTATTGAGCTCCTTGTTTTTTAACTTTAACCCTCTCCTTTGGATGATGGCACCTCAATCCAAAGAAATGGTGTTGTGGTACCAAGCTATGATATTTTACCTTAATTTTCGGACATTTTGTGTTATGATGTTGACTGACTAACACCAAGATGCTTCACATTTTTTTTTCCTTTCTCTCCAAATTAAATTTCTACGTTCCAATATAATTGTATGTATTCTGCGTTGGAATAACTCCATAACAGCTGAAGATCACTTGAAGCTCCTCATAAAGAGGCAACAACAATCCATACCTCAATTTGTCTCTGTAAATGATAAAGTCATCCACAAATTAATTGATGATCCTCTCATCTAGACGAGTGGCCCAAAACATGATGGTTGATTCGAAAAAAAAACTCCTCCATGAAGGCCACCTCTGACTGGGGACAAAACTTACTACTTTTTCGTAGCTACTAGACTGAAGTTTTGAAGGTGTGCTTTAGGAGCCATCATAAAATGGAAAGACTAAACTAATGGAAGAAAATCAATGATAGAAGCCCAAAGAAAAAGACAACTGATGTGCAAATGAATACTTTAGTCCCTATTTATAGAGATGTAGTAGAAGATGAAGGATTGCAGGAAGAGTTTAAGAGAAAAGCATCAAATGAAAATATAAATTGAGAATAAATAAGAATAAAATTTTATTTCAAATAAAAAGAAAGTATTTTCAGACCTTAGTCAAACATAAGATACTTTACAAGTTGGTCCTCGGCCACCTCGACCAAGGCAAGATCCTTCCAAAATAACATTATATAAAACATTTGGCTACCAAGTTTGAACTGATTCGCTCGGGTCGGTGATGCACCAAAAATATATACTGTTTTTACTATATAATTTTACCCATTTTTGGTGATATTGCACTTTAAAGAAATGTATTTTTCATGATTTGTTGCAGGTATGATGATTTTAGGTGATTTGAGCGAAAAGAACCGAAAAGGAACAAATTCGGAGCAAAATGAGCAAAAGGAGGAAAATAGGTTCTTGCACCGTTGGCGCCAGAATGGGCGCCTCCGGCGCTATTTTCCAGAGACTCAGCAATTAATTTGACGATAGAGCGAGGCCGGCGCCCAATGTCGGTGGAATTCAAATTTGAGGAGTTTTTGTGACTTTTTGAAGGGATGCCTATGGAAACCTTGGGATTTCATTTCTAACTTATAAGTAACTATTTTTGGACGAAAATGGTGTGGTTTTGTGTGTGTTTTCTAAAGTTCTAGAGAGGGAGTGTGTGTGTTGAGTGTTTGGGCTTAGGAGAAAAGTGTGTAGAAGTTAGAATTTGAGAGGAATTCTTCTCTAAGGAGTGAAGGAGAAGAAGTAAAGTGAGAGATTACTTCTTCCTTTCCATTCTAAAGAGGGAATTAAGTGTTGCAAAGAAGAGAGAAAATGATGCAAAGGAACTTCAATGGAATTGCATTGGGGAAGAGAAAAAGATAAGTTGTATTTTCTTTTATGGTTTGTATGACTTTTCTTTTATATATAAAATCCAAGTTTTATTGTTTCTTCTTCATGAATTCTTAGTAGTCTCCTTTGCCTTTCTTCTTGCATAGAGATGTGATGATGTATTGATGTGCATTTAAAGTGCTTTTAATGTATTGAAGAAATTGTGATAGTTTTTCATTTCGAACTTAATTTAATTTTCGATCTGGCCAATTGAATTGTTAAAATATGTTATTGAACATTAATTCTGAAAGGATTTAGTGTCCTACAACAATAATGAAGAATCCATTCAATTTCCATGGATGAATTGCGTAGTTCATAGAAATTGAGTGCAAATAAATAGGGAAATATGTTTTGATGGACTTCAATTTGGAGGTTTCAGGGTGACAGGCTGAGATCCCAAATTTGGTCCTAAGATTAGTAACTAAACTCGAAGGTTAGCCTTCAGGTGAAGGGTGAGTGGGAGCTCCGTAGTGAGAGCCGGTATCCTCCCAGCCTAGCCTTAGATTTAGTGACTAAACTTAAGATATGTGACCCGACCCGCAATTACGCAGTAAATTAACTTCCAAAAGACGGCCATAAACTTGACCCGATTTATAAATAGCGGCTAGTGTGCAAAATCTTAAATGATAGAAAAATTAAAAAATATTTTACACACTAGGGGTACTACGCAAGTATACGTATCGTTTCAAGTAATATAGAGTTTTCTTTAAAAATCCCAGTATCGATCCCACGAGGAAGTGAAGTAAGAGGTCTTTAGTCAAATTCTAGTCTACTACTAATATTCCTTTGTTTGGAATGTCGATTACAACTGTGTTTTATCTAGCAACTACTCCTAAATGCAAGTGTTAAATGTAAAGATAATAACTATATCTAAATGCAAATAATAATTCTAAAGATAACCCTTTTTGGATGAATTGGTTTGGAGAATTTTGAGATATTAAAAACTAATATTCTTATGTAATGAAATAGATAATGTATAGGAATGAGATGCATTTAATATTGTATGTGCCAAATAGGAGCAATCATATTCTTTACCCTTTGGTCCAGACATAAAGAATATTGACTAATCCTATGCTTGGTTACTGAATCTGCGGCTAGGCTGGGAGGATACCGACTGTCACTTCGGAGCTCCCACGTTCTCCTCGCCTGAGGGCTAACAATCTACACTTCAGCACCCAAACGATAGGACCGAATTGAGGATTTTAGCCCGTCACTCTAAAATCTCCAATTCTACGCCCGATTAATATTATTTCCCTATTTATTTGCATTCAACTTCCATGAACTTCACCATCTATGAAATTTGAATGTGGTTCCACTTTGTTGAGAATTACACCGCCCTTTCGGGTCGGTCATAATTACAACGAATTTTAACACTACAATGGGCCCTTATTGCAATGTAAATGAAGTGCAAGTAAAAACCATCACATTTGTAATTAAATTTACTTCTACCATGCATCAAAAAATCCTAAACATGATTTCTACTCATTACAAAAGAAAAGTAAAATGAAAATAATGGCATAATCTTCTTATGCCGCTATTTCCGAAGAAGAAGAAAACGTAAGAGATACGTCACAAAGCGCGAATAAAACACAACAGAAACTTCATTTAACCAAAGCAAATCCACTAAATAAATGTTTACAAAATTATAAGATAATGAAGAACAATACTTAGCTTTTTCTCTTTGAAAGAAAGACGGAGATCTCTCCCATAAAGTCTCCTGGCGATCCATGCAATGCTAGCGAAATCCCTTACAAATTCTCTCAAAATCTTCTCTCCAATCTCTCCAAAATGGTAGAAATCTACATTTCTTCTCTTAATCTAAGAATCCTAAACATTCCTCTAAGTTTTTCTCTCCTTTCCTCTATTGTTTTTTTTTTCATTTCTAACATATATTCGCCATTTTAAAGAGTATGGACGAAGTTTGAAGAGTTTCCTTACGCACCCCTTCGAAAAAGCGTCCAAATACGTCGAATATTGGCCCAAAACCGACAAATGTCGGTTCATGGTCATTCGAGCCGCTGTCGGCTGGTTTGAGGCTGCTGTCGGCGACCTTTTCGGCCATATTTCGGTTGTCTCGGGAAAATCTCGCCGTTGGCGAGATCGATCTCGCCGTCGGCGAGCAGGCTGCTGCGCGGCTCCACGGTTTCGCTCCGTTTGGCTCTGTTTAAACTCCGTTTCGCCCCATTTCGGTTGCGTTGCGTTCGTAACGAGATAGCCCTACAAAATAAGCATAAAAATAACCTTTCTTTAAAGTATAATCTCATTCAAAAATATGCAAGAAGTGTAAAAGAGATTAAGCATCAAAAGACTTATCAAAAGGTGTCGTGCGTGAATTTCATTTCTTGCTCGTTTTTGCTCCAAATTGCACCGTTTTTGCTTCATTTTGCTCCAATCACCATTTCTTGTACCTAAAACCAAAAAACATACAAAATACCTTCCTTTAAAGTGTAATATCATCAAAAATAAGTAAAATGATATAGCAAAAAGCGTATATATTTTAGGCGTGTCAATATGTCAACGTTCTTTTCATGCTTGGAAGAGGGGGTACTCTTTTGAGGGTAAAGAAACATTTATGCTCCTATTTGGCACAATAACATAGATAGTCGCTCCATATCATCCACACATCATATTCTCATTGTAAGAGGAAAGATACTTTTCTCATATATCAGAAACCTTTCAAATATATAGCTTAGTATGTGTCTGTTAGTTAATTATATTTTCAAAGTTATTAGAAGTAATTGTAGTTTGATTAATTGTTACTGTTTTCTGCATAGTGGTAGTAGAAGTAAGCATTAGACTTTAAGTGCAATTTGAGTATCAGATTTCCGTGCTACATTACCTATTGTGAAACACTTTATTCTACTTCATAGCTTACTTGTGGGATCGATAACCAGGACTCCATTAGAGCCATGTATTACTTGATACGATACGTATACTTGCGTTGAGTGCTTAGACTTTACAAAATCATTATAAACATATAAAAATTTGAGTTCATAAATTCCTGCAAAATAAAAGTCTGTAAATCGTTCGGTCAGTCGGTTTCAGATTGTTCCCTCT
Organism: Papilionanthe hookeriana x Papilionanthe teres; assembly: GCA_022702705.1. Lineage (NCBI taxonomy): Eukaryota > Viridiplantae > Streptophyta > Magnoliopsida > Asparagales > Orchidaceae > Papilionanthe > Papilionanthe hookeriana x Papilionanthe teres. Next base: position 26,258,436 of record CM040434.1, read on the forward strand.
GCACAAAAGCATCCTTTTGAGGTTCATACACCTCATGGCGAAGATTAGTTGTCTCTCCTCGCATCTCTTCCCGTCGGATCAGCATTTCATCCAAGCATCTCCACATTCTCCACTCCTCGAGCCTCAGTCAATCGAGCCAGAGGAGCCTCCACTTTGTCTAGGTGATGAGTGAAAGTTCTCAAAGACATCCAACCTCCGTCAACAACTTTCTCATAGATCTTGACAGGGTCAGTTGGTTGGTTGACTATATATGTTTTCCTCGCTCCTGGTAGGTGCTTGGTACACATGAGCAGAACCATAGCCTGATCCCGACCACCACCAACAAGGTGCAAGCTCCAAATCTGGGTGTCCTCATCTGGTTTAGAAAGAGATTGATAAGAAAGAAAAAAAATATATAAGCAAATCTTAAAAACAAAAACACAAATACATACTTAGCCTTCTTTCCACCTCATACAGGTGACTCCACCAACATTCAATAGTGGAAGAACATCAGTAGCTCTTTCCTTCATGAATGGCTGGTAACCACCACTAATTCCAGGTGCTCTGGTTGGTTAAGGAGCACTAACAGTTTCTAGCTCGCTTGAGACCTCAATAGGTGCTTTAGTTGACGGGCTAGTCATCGAACCACCTGGATCCTTCCCAACACTAGTTTAACTTTTCTTTGAAGCATATCAGATTGAATTTGATAACTCCTCCTGCTCCACTCGCTCAAACGACTTTGGTTTCTTAACGAGTTTCTTCTCTCACTTCTTCCTCAGCTCACCTTCCAGCCAACGCAGCTTCTTCATCCCAAGAGCTGCCAGCCTTATATCCCTTCTCCATAAGGAAGTCACAAAAGTTGAGTAGATGTAAGGAGAAACAAACACTTAGGATATTGAGAACCATCCACTATGTCATATACATGAGGGTCATCGGCAAAGAAATCCAGGGAGTCTAATCATGGTATTAAATTATGACCATAACGAATCAATTTTTCACTTTAAAAATTTTCTTATTCTTACTTCAGTTGTCGTTATCAAGAAGCAAGAAAATCAGTAAACTTAATAAGTACACATAAAATGTGCTTGAATGAATCTTAAGACAATTTAGAGGTTGAGATCAAAAGTAAATATGAGGAGGATCCTCCCTTTGACGAAAAGCTAAAAGTCTTCATGAATCTGACCAGCTGAAGACCATCCAACTGACCGCAGGGCTATCGACTTATTGAAGGTCCGTCATGAGATGAAAAGGTCACCCATGCCAACAAAGGATAGACATCCACACCGATCTCTTTGAAGGCAACGATCAGACAAAAATCTAGTACCTCCAATGACCTAACAACACAAATCTCTCTCAACAGCTCCCCTAAGGATAACTATAGATCACCAAAGAATAATAAACAGGCAATATGGCCGGCCGCCGAAAGCTGACCGACCACCCCATTCAAGAACCGACCGGCTTTCTAGAGTGGAAGCCGACTAGTGCTAGAAAAAAAGCCAACTGACACCAAGACAAAAAAGCCGACCTAAATCAGCTCAGTAGATCGACCCAAAGATGTGCCAACCAAAAGGTACAAGCATGCAAAAAGACCATATTACCTAGTACAATCCCTATAATGCAGGGGTTAAAGCCGAAAGCCGACTAACCACCCCATTCAAGAATCGACCGGCTTTCTAGAGTGAAAACCAACTAGTGCCATACAAAAAGCCAACCAGCGCCCAGACAAAAAGCTGACCAAAATCAACTCAGTCTGTTGACCCAAAGATGTGCCAACCAAAAGGTCCATGTAAGCAAAAAGACCATATTACCCAATACAATCTCTCTAATGCAGGGGTTAAAAAAGTTGTTTAACCTTTTATTCCTCTATTTTCTATAAATAGAAAGACTAGATTATGTATTTGGATCTTTTGGGCTCCTCTCTGGACCCTTCTTCTGTATGGAGACTCTCTCTGTCATTCCTCTTGTTACCTTTGCTTTCAATATATAAACTGGGTCACAGAACTCGAGAATACTTAGTTTGCCCCAGAGGTCTAATCACTGTGCACTATCTTCTTCTCTTACTCTACCTCTCCCTCAGGATTCGTACCACTTCATTCCTTAGGCATACCTCCCGGAGGCGGTGCTGAGGGAGCAAGGTGTGGAGATTCAAGGAACGAACGACACGTGTGGCGCCATGTCGTGTTTGTGCCGCGTGTGGCTACATCCACTGCAGTGTTCCGGGTCATTCGTGGTTGCCGGCGGAGGGGAGGGAAGGTGGGTCCCGACGAATGACGTGGCGGAAAGTCCGGAGGTCGGTTACGAACGGCCGGGACTCGGCTGGTGTGCTACCTGCGTTAATGTTCTTCGTAAGGTGAGTACCAGAGGTACATTTAAAAAAAAGGCAATTACATTCGTAGCACCTAAAACATAGCTATTTACAAATCTAACATTTTTTCCATTTATTTCTCAAATTCTTACTCGAATATCAAAATTCATAATAAAATCCGAGATCATAATTTTTTTTATCACATTCTCAATGATTTGGTTGTGGCATGCGTAAATACATCAATTTGATAGTTCAATAATATATTAGATTTTATAAATAGCAACGTTTTAAGTGCTACATATGTAATTATCCAAAAAAAAAGTTTCATTAATTACAAATTGGAAATTTGATAAATGCATAAAAAATAAAATGAAAATTCCTTTTTTATTTGAAAAATTTGACGGGCATGGTCAGCTTTAATAAGAAAAAAAAATAATTACAATCATAGACATAATTACAACTCATAGACAAAAACAAGTTAAATACAAAAGACGAGATACATCTAACAAATAACAAACAATGACGAACTTTGATAACTAAGAAGAGATAGAAACTAAGCCGCCAGCAAAAACTCATTAGCAGAACACAAAACAAACTGTATCATCAACGAACATCATCAGCAAGTAATAGTATATCACATATCCAACAAAAACCATCACCAGCTGCAATTATCACCTGTAAAATCAAACTAGAGGAAGAGAAGCAAATGACTACACCGGCAATTAATAAGAATCAAATAACAAAATTAAAACATAAGAAACCGAAAACTAAAATCAAAGAGATAAAGATTAATGAGAAATGATGAATGAGAAATGGTGAATGACAAATAATAAATGAGCTCAGAACTTACATGCAAAAGTATTAAATTTACTCCAAAAACTGGGCGAACAAATATTATTCAAAAGAGTGATCGAAATTTAACAGAATGTTAGAAATCATTATAGCTCAACCAAGACGTACATCATATGAAAAAATCAAGAAAATATATGTTATAAATTAGAAAATATCTAATCAAAACCAATCAGACAATGCCAAAAGCACCACCAAGGCAACACTAAGGAAATTAATATACGCCAACCAAAAGCAATACCAAGGCAAATATACAAAATAAGATCTATCATAAAAAAACTGAAGATCCAGCTCGCAAACACCACCAGGAAAAGATCTAGAAAATAAAGTATCCACCAGAAGAAATGAAATGAACAAAATGACAAGTAACATGAAGAGGATGAAACTAGAAGTTCCAAAGCAACAGAAATAAAAAAGCTCTCATAAAAGGTACCAAAACCAATATCACTAGAGGTATCAATCAAAATAGATATAAATATATAACCAAAACCACTCGTGGCAAACAAACAATGAATCTACCAAATATCAGAAGAGGAGAAACGAAAATTTAACAATAATACCAAAAAAATCAATAATATTATCTGATAAATTTTGTTTGAATTTTCAATGCCTGTTTTTAATAATTGTATTCCAATGATCATTCTGAATAATTGAGTTAATAAAATTAAATTTATTTTTAAAAATTCTATTAAATGAAATAAACAGTGATTTGTAAAGAGATGAGCTGAAATCTCTTCTGAATATTAGAAAAAATGGTAATTAGATTGTAGTAAAATCTGATAAAAATTGTGACGATCATTGAAAAAGTTACCATAAGGAACAAATGTTTTAAGCAGAAAATGAGAAAAAGGGCATTCAAAGAAAACGGGATCATGATTATCTAAATTAGAGCAAAAGAACACAAATATTATAAATATTGATGACACAAAGATTGAGATTATCACAAGTCTTAGACTTTTGTGAATAATCTTCCAAGCAAAGAAGACATTTAATAACATACCCTTTAAACTAAATGAGTTTAAACAAATATACTTTAGGAAAAGCTTCATATAAGTAATGATAAATATGTCTATGATTATACTTATCTTCATTGTTCCAAAGATAAGTAATATAAGGAGAGATCAAAATATTGAATAAATCATTAATGAAACAACAATCCGTAATTCGAAAAATTAATTCTTAAAGCATCACAAATTTTAGCATTAAGGAAGATCACAATAAATAAAATAACCTTCTTAAAATTTTCAATTAAGGACCCATTAAACAAAGGATCAAAATAGAAAGAAAATTGATTCGAAGTGAATTTGAATGTTAAAGAAGGTCTTATACGTTTAGTCACTTTAAGAATCTTTTTCCAAAAAGATGAGATTTTATAAATAGAAGGATTCCATAACAACCATAATGATTAAAATTCTAATTTGAAAGAATAGAATGATTATTATAATGAGTCCAAATAATTTTAGTTTACACATGATATTAATAGTATCCAAAGATGGAAGACCAATGCAACCACAATGTCTTGGAGTAACAAATTTATCCCAAGCAATAATGTGTAGATTCATACCATCTTTGTTATTTTGAAGAAAAATTGAAATCAAAGAAGAGATTTTTCTTCTTGAGCATTTAGGAATAATAGTAGAATGAAGCAAGTAGTATAAACAACTCCAAATTGTAAATTTAATAAGATGTAAACTACCAGCGGAAGATAAAGTTTTTTTTTTCCCCCAACCAACCAACCAATTGTTAATTTTCTCAATAAGGATATGAAAATAAGAAATTAACAATTTAGAAGGATTTATTGTAATACCCAAATAATTCCGAGGAAAAGGTTTAACGTTGAAACCACATGAAGAGGCAATATCATTATATATAGAAGCATCGACCGCTTTAGAAAAAGTAATATCAGATTTAGAAGTATTAATATGAAGATTAGTTACTTTACTAAAGCTTTCCAAAATTTGGTATATATATCTGACCCACTTTTAATATGTTTGCAATTTATGTTTATAGCAACGACATCAAAAACTTGATTCCGCTTTAATATATATATATATATATATATATATATATATATATATATATTTAATTATATGATTGAATGTTTAATGTGGATTCTACGCAAGTATACGTATTGTATCAAGTAATACAGGGCTCTAGTGGAGTCCTGGTTATCGATCCCACAGGGAAGTTTTTAACAGATTTGTTATCAGCTAAATTTAAAGGAATTACTTACTAATATAGTAAACGAAAATTTAAAGTAACTAAAGCAAACTAAAATAAACTAATGCTTGAAATAAAGTTGATTTAAATAATTTAGAAAAAGTATCATTCTCCTTGTTTTTAGAAAATTAAGTGAATGATGAATCTAAATAGAATTCTAAAATTGTCTTGTGACAAATAGGAGCATTCCTATTCTTTACCCTTTGGTCCAGGTGCAAAGATCATTGACTAATCCTATGTTTGATTACTGAATCTGCGGCTAGGCTGAGAGGATACTGGCTGCCACTTTAGAGCTCCCACGTTCCCCTCACCTGAGGGCTAACATCTATACTTCAGCTCTCAAATAATAGGACCAAATTAAATATTTTAGTCTGTCACACTAAAATGTCCAATTCTACGTCCGATAATTAATATTTCCCTATTTATTTGCACCTTCCTTCCAAGGTTTTTGACTTCCCTGAATATTGGATGTAATTTTTACTGTAGTTGATAATTCAACATATTTTAACAACTCAATCGCCGGATTGAAAGTAAATTAAGTTTTAAGTAAAAATTATAACAATTTATTTTAATGTATTAGGTCCTTCTATTTAATTTCATCAATTCGCATAATTTTCATAAACAAGGAGAAAGACTAAGAAAACTACTAAGAATGCATGGGAATAAAACAAAGCATGGATTACATTTAAAGTTAACAACAACAATAAACAAAGATACTTATCTGAATTTCCTCCCCAAGCAGACTCCTTGAAGTTTCTTTGACTTTTCCTTCTAGTACAGCAAACTTCTAAATAACACTCAAATAAACTAAAGAAACTCAATAATGATAAACAACAGACACACTTAAGACACCAAAAAGAGACTCGTACTCTCTAAAATGTACACACTTAGACACTAGAATTCGGCCTCTATTTATAGAGGTAGGCAAAGGTCCAAGGGGTGCTTAAACACCTCTTCAAAAAGTGTCCAGGTTCAAAGTATTTGTATTTTGAACTGTCTCGCCGTCGGCGGGAAACAACCTCGCCTTCAGCGGGGCTTCTAGAAGGTCTTTAAACCGCGCTATCTCGCTGTCGGCGGGCTTGGGCTTGCTGTCGGCGAGGTAGTTATAAATCCTTCAGAAATTTTCTTAATAATCTCGCCGTCGGCGGCCTCGATCTCGCCGTCGGAGACTTAGTTCAATTTGCATGCATTTCTTCCTTTTTTGATCCAAATTCGCTCCATTTCATGCTTTTTGCTTCCATCACTTATAAATCTTCATTCCTGCAGTAAAATAAAGAAAATATCTTTCTTTAAAGTGCAATTTCATCAAAAAATAGATAAGAATTTCTTAATGAATTTTTCTGTGATCAAAATCCCCCAAACTTAATTATTACTTGTCCTCAAATAATTTTAATACTAAATAAAAAATAATGATTTCTGTAATAAAATTTTTCAATTCAGATATACTGTGAATTAAATTTAAATAATATTATAGTAAAGTTGAATAGAAATATTTCTAAGTAATTAAATTAACTTTATAGATATAAGATTATCTAGTTATCGAGTTTAAGATTTCTAGTTTTCTATTTATTTCGGGAATGACTATATTTAAAAGAGTAAATTACTTAAGATATTTAGATGATAGGAAGTTCAAGAAAATACTATTTAGTAAAATACTAATCTATATATATATGTTTAGAAATATAATTAAGTTCTACCTTTCAGGTTGAATCCATTGAAGATAATTTTTGATAAGGCATCTCCTCAAGCTTCTCCTCACTTATATTTTTCTTTTTTTTTCTTTCTTTTTTTCTTTTTGGATTGATTTTCAATCCTTCTCTCTTTTTTTTTTCAAGTGAGGATTACTGTATCTGGATAGCCTGTTAATAATTTTGAACTTAAATTTCTCTTCCTAAATTTGAAACTTAAAATATTTCCTTGCTTATATATATTTCATAGCCTTTACTTCATTGAGTTTCTATCCTTTCTTTTTCACTTAAATACTTAAGAATTTTTAATTTTTAGAATATAATTTTCCTTACTTTAAATAGTTTACTATATTCTTATTCCTTTTAACCAAATATCTTATTCTATTAATTAATTGAATTACTAGAAACATTTTATTTAACTTTATATAATAATTAAATAAAATAATTCATGTTTATTGAATTGAAAAACTACTATAGAAAATCATTTAATACTAATTTTTGAAAATAGAAATTGAGAACAATTTTAATAATTAAATTTGTATTTTTACCTTCCCCCGAACTTAAATTTTTCTATCTATACTAAATAGTAAAAAGGGAAAGTATATAGTAAAGTTCATCATACCTTTGAGCTTTAGGTTTTTCTTTTCTTTGAAATTTTTGCAGGCTTTTTCATTACTTAAAGAACCTGTACTGTTAGTATTCTTCCACATATAATTTTTAAAAGAAAGTGCAGGGATGAAATTTTAAAATAAGTATCAAACATAACAAATGAAAACTTAATCTATTACTACACATACAATCAACTAATCTACTTTAAAATATATTAAAACAATCTAAAAAATGTTAACATTCATAACTTATAAAAACTTAAACTAACATCCTATATATATAAAAAATTGCAAACTAATTTAACACACATAAGAAGTCTAATATCATAGCATAAGCAAATATACCAACATCCATAGTCTCTAGAAAGTACAAAATAATTACATCCAAAATAATAAAGTTTCCCAAAATAACAAAAAATCTAAACAAACTAAACAAACCAAATAAAGGCTCTAATCTTATGCATCAAAATCCCAAGCTATGTCATCTCCCTGATCTCCAGGCTGAGAAGGCTGAGCAGGCTGGTATTGTGAATAGCGGGGGCACTCAGGAAAGACAACATCTAAATCACCACTCCTATATCGACGTTCAGCCTCATAGTATGCAATTTTGTACTCTGAATGTCGCTGGAGATATTCGCTATCATAATCATGTCTTCTTTCCAAGCCTCCGATCCTTTGGTCTATATGCTCAAATCTTCTTTCCATTTTTTTTCCAAATAGCTCAAAACTTTTTCTACTCAGAGTCAGCTCATTCATCAGATCTTGAAGGGTAGGAGTGGTGTACTGAGGTGGATCATAACTAGTAGAGGGTATATCTCTACTTGAAGAAGGTACATAATCCCTTGTCCCAGATCTCCATCCTTCGTGGGATTCATATTTCTTTATATTAGCCTGAGTAAGGGTTTCGTAGGTTCAACCCATTCCTCATTATCTCTTGCCTCTACCCCAGATAGTTGGCATAGTGCATAGATAAGACCAGGATGTCCTAATCCTCCTCCACTTTCATTTCTAGCAGTGGCTAATATATTCTTATAAATAACATTTCCCACATTAATACTCTTCTGGTTATGAATACAGAAATTCAGAACTGCTCTATCTTTTGTTACCTCACTATGGTGGTAGGTAGGTAACAAAGTAGAACAAATAAAATAATGTCAGGCTTTAGATGTTGCATTTAGCATAGAAAGAGGGAAGTTTACCTGTTCCCGCTGCTTTATCTTCTAGACTCCTTTCCCATCAGTGAGAAAGTCGATCACCTCTTCCAGTGGTCCTTCCATAGTTCCAAAAGTTTCATACTCGCTGGTTTAGGTGTCTTGTACTTCATAATAAGCGTTTATTCTAGCAGTGTTGAATTATACAAAAAATCCTCTAACCTTAACTGGTGCATCTTCAGCCTGTGTTAAATTTGCATAAAATTCCTTCACTATTTCCACATCGGCTCTGTTGGTCACGAAACAAAAATTTTCCCATCCTCGCTCCTTAATGATTTGCTCAACTTCTCCTCCTAGATTCTTGAAAACTCGATCTTGAATGCATTTTCTTGCTTGTATGTTTTGAAAATATCGAGTTTGTGCTCTTGCATTAATGAATCGTGGTTTCGTCATAATCTATCTGTCGCTTTTGTCGTGGAGCCATTTCTTGATCTGTGAAATTTTCAAAAATCTTGACTAAACTCCAAAATATTACTAAGAAGGCTTCCTACAACATCTAAAATCCATTTAAATCAATTTCTATGAAATTCTTCCAAGTATTTTCTCCACATTTCGGATTTTTTCAAAATTATCCAATGTAGAAGAAATCCATGGTGAAAATAAAATTTTTTTGCATAATAGTGAAGCTCTTACCAAGGGAAGATGAAATCCGGTGTCAAAATGTGTTTAAATCGCCTCAAATCCAAGATCTCTCAAGCCCTAGGTCAGTTTTTTCGAAGTTTTAAGGAAAGGGATGATGAATAGTGTCGGTTGACCAGTCAAATATAGGTCTTTTCGCGATCTCGCTATCGGCGACATTTTTCTCGCCGTCGGCGAGCTAATTAATTTGATAAGGCAAAAGTTTCGGGAAAAATCCGCCGTCGGCGAGCTCGGTCTCGCTGTCAGCGGGTTTTCTCGCTGTCGGCGAGATCCCAAAATTTTTAAATTTTTGAAATTCGTCAATCATTTTCAACCTCGCTTTGCCTTTAATCAATCTTCCGATCACTTAATTTAATAATAGTATGAAGATTAGATACTTAAACTCATAAAAAGTTCACACAACACAAACAATATAACTTTATATATGAAATCCATGAGACTTACAAATTTCACACTAACAACTTAACACATACTTAACTTAAATGTTCAAATCCATAATACTCGAGCATCGCAATCCGCACCACAACACTCTAAATGCTGAGACATAACAATTACATAAAATCTCATCAATTCTGAGATGATCAAATCAAAGTTCGACTCATAATAAAACCTAAATCCAAATCAACACATATATACACAAATATATGACATAAACATAGAAATCTTTCCTACTCTTCAGTGTCTGAACTAACATCTTCTCTGATATTCCCGATGCGACGCAGGTGCACAAATAAATTGTAGAAAGGCCTGAAAGGGAATTCGTAGTAGATTCTTCATTAATCCATCCTTTCGTCTTAGTAGATGAATAAAACCGGCCTCTAGATGTCCAAGTATGATCAAAGTGCTCCTTCATTCTCCAGATCAATGTGATCAAACATATCGTAGATATTGTCGATGAATTCATCACATTTTGCAATTCTTTCTCCAATCCTTTAATCTTCTTCGGAATGAAATTAGTTTTATCAGTAAAGGGCCTTGCTAAAGGATTGTTCTGTGATGCTCTATCAAAAATAATGGTAATCTCATCATTGTTATCCAAAGTTGGAAACATATCAGTAGGATCGAGTGGTTTCCATGGTAAAAGTATTTTTTCCCAAGCCTCATAAGAAACTTGGTACTGACTGCATAAAGCAAATATAGTTGATGGGTGTCCAAGTCCATGCACTGACCCATGCACAATCAATCCCAATGCACACTTTACTATTATTGATCCAACATCGATAGGTAATCCAATTTGAATACAGTAGTTTAAAATAGCGCATTCCTTTGAAACTTTATTTACCCTCATAATAGGTAATAATTTTGATGATATAAAGAAATGCCAATGCTTCGATATAGGGTTAAGAAGTGATGCAGAAAAACTGACATACCCGTCTTCGCGTAACTCCTAATCATCAGGTTCATCGGTCAGGTATCTATAGATCTTGTTCATATTGTATCTTGAAGGCATAAAGTTGGAATAATGACAAACAGAGGTATTCTCTATAGAAAATAATTCATTTACCCTTGAAGGAGTAAATGTTACCCATCTTCCTCTGACGTAGACATTTCCATTGTTGATCGCATGTAAATTAGAGTAAAGCTTTTTAACTACTGGAATAACTACAGTGGATGTCGTATAACAAAATACCTCCCAATGCCGCTGTGCGATTGTTTCTTCGATTTTTGTAGTGGAATTCTCTACTCCTCTATTAACAAATCCTCTTTCTTTAATAAGTCTTTTCTTCATCAAGCCTTTGTTGAAGATACGCTGCGCCTCCGAACTGACGAATTTTCTTCGGTTGAAAACTTCAGTTTTTGTGGTTTCTAAGAGTTTGGTGGCCATTCCGAATTAAAAGGATTGGTCTCTAGTCATTCCTAAGGAATAAAACAGTGTAAATTTGGTTTTGGGATAATTTCCTACGAAGAAATGGCTTAGATCCATCCAAAACAGCACGAAAAATCTTTAAGAAACCAAAATTTCAACTACCTAGCCGTCGGCGGGAAGTTTCTGGCCGTCGTTGGGAAGTTTCTCGCCGTCGGCGAGCTAGTTATAGAACTGACTCAAGTCATGGCGCACGATCTCGCTGTCAGCGGGCTCGGGCTCGCTGTCGGTGAGATTCGTAAAAATCGCCCAACTTCGCTCTGGTCCGAATATTTTCTGATTTCATCATATAGGTTCAACTTTGTGATGATTCTTAATAAAAAAAATTTGAGTAGTAAGATTTGTTTTAATAATATAGCTTCACTAATTTGTAGATAATTAAAATAAAAGACTACTATGGGTTGCCTCCCATAAAGCGCTTCGTTTAACGTCGTCAGCCCGACCTAATTTAGTTAGTAATCAGGTTGACTAAGCATTAAAACCTCTTTAAAATTTGGTCTTCTATCTTCGAAATATGGTTTTAATCTATGTCCGTTTACCTTAAATCTATGTCCTGTTTTTGGATCTTCAATTTCTATAGTTCCATATGAAAATATTTGAGTTATGGTGAAAGGTCCTAACCATCGAGATTTCAATTTCCCAGAAATAATTTAAATCTAGTATTATAAAGCAAAACTTCTTGTCCTGGTTCAAAATTTCTCTGATTAATCTTCTGATCATGCCATAATTTCATCCTTTCTTTATAAATCCTATCATTATCATATGATTCATTTCTTAATTCTTCCAATTCATTTAATTGCAACAATCTCTTCTCACCAGACCTTCTTTCATATTATAATTAAATTCTTTAATCGCCCAATATGCTTTATGTTCTAATTCAACTCGGTAAGTGAAAAGTTTTTCCATATATAAGCCTATAAGGAGTCATTCCAATCGGAGTTTTATAAGCAATTCTATATGCCCATAATGCAAGTAGTCCGGTCTTATAGTACCGCCTAATCTATTAGTGGTTTATCGATTTTTCTAATATATGCTTAATCTCTCGATTAGAAACTTCAGCTAATCCACTAGTTTGTGGATGATAAGCAGTTGATATCTTATGCATAATATTATATTTTTCTACTAGTTTGTGAATATATTTGTTTTTAAAATGAGTTCCTCCGCCAGTGATAATCACTCTCAGTATTCCAAATCTAGTAAAAATATTTTTCATTAAAAATTTTGAAACACTTTTAGCGTCACACCTAGGTAAAGCTTGTGCTTCGATCCATTTGGAAACATAATCAACAGCTACTAATATATATGAGTTTCCAAAAGAAGGAATAAAAGGTCCCATGAAATCTAATCCCCAAACATCAAAAATTTCAACTTCTAATATAAAATTCGTAGGCATTTCATTTTTGCTTGATATGTTTCCTACCCTTCGCATTTATCGCAGGTTTTTATTTATCTATATACATCTCTAAATAGAGTAGGCCGATAGAATCCGTATCGTAGAATTTTATACGCTAGCTTTATCCGTCCCAAAATGTCCTCCAAAATTAGAGTCATGACATTTTTGAATAATTGGTTCAGCTTTCTTCATAAGGCACGCATCTTCTAATGATTAGATTCTTACATTGCTTATATAAGTATGGTTCATCCCAAAAGTATGTTTTAGTATCGTGAATGAATTTTTTTTGTTGTTGCAAAGTTAACATAGGTGGTAAAATGTCACTTACAATATAATTTACTATATCAACATACTAAGGTATTTTCAACTCATTTATATTATAAAGTTGTTCATCAGGAAAATTGTCTAAAATTTCATTATTAGTATAAGATAATTCATGATTTTTTAATCTTGATAAATGATCTGCAATTTGATTATCAGTTCCCTTTTTGTTAATGATCTCAAAATCAAATTCTTGCATTAATAATATCTATCTGATTAATCTTCTATTTAATTTCATCAATTTGCATAATTTTCATAAACAAGAAGAAAGACTAAGAAAACTACTCAGAATGCATGGGAATAAAACAAAGCATGAATTTCATTTAAAGTTAACAACAACAATAAACAAAGATACTTATGTGAATTTCCTCCCACGAGTACTCCTCAAGTTCCTTTCGACTTTTCCTTCTAAGACATCAAACTTCTAAATAGCTCTCAAATAAACTAAAGAAACTCACTAATGATAAACAACAAACACACTTAAGACACCAAAAAGAGACTCAGACTCTCTAAAATAGACACACTTAGACACTAGAATTCGACCTCTATTTATAGAGGTAGGCAAAGGTCCAAGGGGTGCTTAAACACTCTTCAAAAAGTGTCCAGGTTCAAAGTATTTGTATTTTGAACTGTCTCGCCGTCGACGAGAAAAGACCTAGCCGTCAGTGGGGCTTCTAGAAGGTCTTCAAACCGCGCTATCTCGCTGTCGGCGGGCTCGGGCTCGCTGTCGGCGGGCTCGGGTTCGCTGTCGGCGAGGTAGTTATAAATCCTTCAGAAATTTTCTTAATAATCTCGCCGTCGGCGGCCTCGATCTCGCCGTCGGCGACTTAGTTCAATTTGCATGAATTTCTTCCTTTTTGATCCAAATTCGCTTCATTTCATGCTTTTTGCTTCAATCACTTATAAATCTTCATTCCTGCAGTAAAATAAAGAAAATACATTTCTTTAAAGTGTAATTTCATCAAAAAATAGATAAAAATTTCTTAATGAATTTTTCTGTGATCAATATCTCATATAATGAATTTTAACTTTACAAAAAATCAGAATGTCATCAGCATAGATAAGATAGGAGTAATTATTGTTCAAATTATTCTCAAGCATGACAAATAGATAGTCTATTATGATAGCAAAAAGATAAGGTGAAAGAGGACATCCTTGACGGAGTCCAGAAGTCCTCTTAATTCACTATTTATAATGACAAAAAAATGAACATCATTAGTGTAAGCTTTAAGCCACTTAGTGAAATTAGAAGGGAATCCAACAGTTTCCATTCTATGAAAAAGAAAATTTCTATTAACTTTATAAAATGCTTTAGTAATATCAATTTAAATACAAAACTGCTTAGAGAATTAAAAAGAAGAAATCTATATACCATTTCATTAGTTAAAATAATATTATCAGTAATATCATGATCTTTGATGTAAGTAGACTGAGCAAGATTAATAATGTTAAAAAGAATAACTTTAAGTATGCTAGCTAAAAGTAAAGCAATAACTTTATAAAAATTATTACATAAGGATAAATGTCTATAATCAGAAAGAACATAAGTATCATAATTTTTGGAACATAAAAGAGCAATATGTTTTACTCTTTTAGGCAGTTTAGAAGTTTGAAAACAATATTTAGTAGCATGAATACAATCTTTTCAAATAATGTTAAATATCTTTCAAAATTTTAGAAGTAAAAAGTTCAGGACTAGGAATATTATTAAAACTAATAGAAAAGAAAGTATTTTTAATATCCTCACTAGTAAAAGTTTATATAAGAAAATCATGATCATTCTAAAAAACTATTTGATTTACAGCAAAAGAAAAATTATTACGTTCAATATCATCATATTTAGCTCTTTTCTTAGCCCATTTGTAATTACAAGTAGTAGCATTAGAAATATTAGTTTGTATATTAGAAAATTATGCAAGCAATTCTTTAGAAGAAGAGAAGTTTCAAGATGAGAAAGAACATCAAGTTGTCTTTCTCTAAGGTCGGAAATATAATTGGATAAATAATTACAAGAGTTCTAATTCCAACCTTTAAGAGCATTTTTAATATTTTGAAGCTTATTACATAGAGAAAAAATAGGATCGTATCTAATAGGTATACTCCAAGTAGAAGAAATAAGTTGAATAAAATTAGGACAAAGAGTCCAATAATTCTTAAACATGAATCTACAATGTAAAGAAGGAACTTTGCCCAAAAGATTAAAATAGGATTATGATCAGAACAATAACAGTATAATATTTTGAAAAAAGACTCAGGATAAGAATTAATCCAAGAAGAATCCCAAAAGCTCTTTCTAATAAGCATCTTATAGGATTATTTATTTGATTATTATACCAACTAAAAGAAAAACAAAAATTTTGAAGTTCAATGAGAGCATCATTAGAAATACATTTGTTGAAATCAAACAATTTACTAGGAATTGGAGGTAAAACTCCAACATTTTCTTTAATAGTTCTTGTACAATTGAAATCACCTCAAAGTAACCAAGGATCACAAATGATATCAGATAACGAAATAATAGAATCTCATAGCACTTTTCTATTAAAAGCACTATTATCATCGTAAACGGTTGTGACATAAGACTTAACATTAGAGGAATAAGTAATGAAACCATGAATAATCTGGGAAAGTAATTTAAGAGTGGTAAAATTAAATATAACTTCATTTCACTTAATCTATATTCTACCATTCTCAGAAATATTGAAGTCATCAACACAACCGTCATTAGAAAAAAAAAGAATAAATTGATTAGAATTAAGAAACTAGAAATAGTAGAAGAGGATAATTTCATCTCCAAGAGACAAATAAAATCAAACTTGAAATACTTTAGTAAATTTTTACAATCCACAATACAGCTCTAGTTATTAAGCCCACGAACATTCCAAGAAACCAATTTAGGATAAAGCGTAAGAAAAACAGAGAGGAGAATAAAAATAAAAAGTTATTTATTTCTACCTTTTCTAGCTCTTGTTGAGACAAGATGAAAAGAGGAAGAACTATAATGATGTTAATAATAGGATTTAAAATAGGTACTGAGATATTAACAATGCCAGCATTAACATTAAGAGGATAAAAACTATTATCAACTACTAAATCATTGCAAAATGGAAAAAGAAATGTAACATTAGCATTACCATTAGAATAATTGGTATTCTCATTAACCGTAACATCAATTTCACTAACCAAAACATCAGTTTCGTTAACTGCAACATCAATCACTTGATTATCAGTAGAAGAAATGATATCAATGACATTTACTTCATTAACACCAATAACAATATCATGATTTTTGGTAATAACATTAGTAATACAATGATTAACAACAAAAATCTCTAGTACATTGTTCACAACAACATCCCTCTCATGAAAATAATTATTATTAACTCCATGTATTATATGAGAAGGTAAAACAAAGATATTCTTTGAGGGACATTATTCATCAAAATGTTTGGAATAAAAAAAAATTCCAATCAGAGCAAGAAATAATAGACTGTCAGTGTTAACAGATTTACTTTAGTATCTCAAATTGTCATTAGTAGTAATTTCTTTGATTATTTCTTCATCTAAATACATGATTAATGGTATTTCCTTCATTAAAAGTATTCTTAAGACAAGAAGAAGGAGAATGAGCAAATGTAGAGTAGTTCTTGCAAGGCAAGGTTTTCCATTCATATATAACAGGCAATATTTTCTCTATCTATAGCTATTATAGTAATAGAATCAGGTAAAATAGAGTTAATATTAGCTTTAATATTAACTCAAGCATACGCTAAACAGGTGTCTTTAGCCATTAAAGGATCAACTACTAAAGGTAAACCAACACTAGACCATCAAAAAAGAAGCAGATCAAAAAATCTTACCCATATATGGACTTCTTTAATGTCATCTTTAACTGGTTTAAAATCAGGAGTGCATTGTTTAAAAAGAAATGGCTTACCACTAAGAAACCAAAGACCTCTTTAAATAACTAACTCCAAATCTTCCAGATAGTTGAATTTAAATAAGAAAAAACCTTCAGTTAAAGAAAGTAATTCAGTTGAACCTTTCAACTTCCAAAGCTTTTCAATCAACTGTTGAAGATAGCCATATAATGGCCTTTTTCCTGAGACATAACCAACACCAACAAGAGCAAGATCTCATTTTCTTTTTCTGCGAAAGAAACTTTTTCATTAACCAGAGGAACATAAGACAAATTAAAAGAACAAGAACTATCAACATTAGATGATATTAATCCTTTCTAACTTGTAGTAAATATATGAGTAGATCTTAATGATGAAGAAGCAAGTGGGGGGGTAAAGAAGAATTCATGGTGCAAAAACCCCAAAATAACTAAAAGAACAACAAACTGAAAAAAAAAGAAAGAGGAGAAATAAAAATCTTTCTTGAGATAGGGAAGGTAGATTTCTCAGTGAGAAACCCTAAGAACCTTCACGAAGCAAAGGAAAAAAGGAAACCCTAAAAAACACCCTCGTGTCTCCAAATCCTTCACTAAAATGATATTTCTCAATTTTTCTTTTTTATATTCAAAATGAAATGATAAAATGAGTTATGTTATTTTTGGACAATTTTTTAATTCTGTTTTGTGCTGATAAAAATGAAGTTGAATTAACAAATTAAATAAATTTGATGATGTATTTACACTAATTTGTTTGTTAGATTGGCAGTATTTAAAAAATGAAATCATATATATGCTTTTAAATTGATTTCCTTATCCACGCTGCATCATGAAACATGAACTAATAAATAATTAATCTATCGGTCATTCAACTTTTTTTATCAATATTGTCATTTAATTATTTACATTTATAGTAATATTGTTGTATTTTTAAAATTTCAATGAAATTTATTTATTATTGTGACTTTTTATTTTAAATAATTTTATAAATATGTTGTTTACTGTAACACACCTATATAAAAATTAGAAATAAGAAAAAAAAGGATCCAACGATCATTCGCCACATAAATTGACAATGTTTTTTTATTATTTATAGCAATCTTAATGTTCTTTTTAGGATAGTGATGATACTACTCTAGTATTAGAATCTTATTTTGGAGAATGGAGTTAAATGATTGCCCTCATTTAATTCAAATTTGCTTTTTTTTAATTAATTATTGACATGTTAAGAGAAAATCCATATTCTATACAATTTAAGGATAATAAATCCAATTAATTAAAAGTATGATAAAACAAATACTCTCACTATGTTACTTTAATTGAATTTTTAGAAATTTGAATGATGATGTTTGGTTTCTTTAAAAGAAAATGGTTTATAAGTTCCACTAGTTTATTCCTTTTTCTTAGCTCATCACAACTTCATAGGAGCTCTTCATTTTGTGTAAAAATTAAGAAATAAAACTTAGCATAAACCTACTCATTTTAAGTTAGGAGAATATTACGTTTGTTGTGATGACAGTCTGAATTCGATCAAATTATTGTCGTTATCCGCACGAAAAAATATTACTCCGGAGTCCAATGGTGAGTCGCCACGGCCTCACCATAATTCTCGTAAGTGTTAAAAGCAATGAGACCCACTTGACACGAGACACCCCATTGTTGAACTCCGAATATATTCAGAATCCTGATGAAATATTATTTTGGTCCCCACAGACAAGATTTTCTCCTTAAAATTATCGTTATTGATAATGGTTAATCTAGCACAGATCCAATTGTACCAAAACACTAAACTGTTCATCCCTGTACTTTGTTCGCGACCACTTGCTGGAATCCGTCGCAAGTTCTGAAATCATTCGAAACATACAAAAAAATGATCAGAGGAATCCAAAGAATGTAATTTGTATTTTCAAAGCACGGTACTTGAAGCATGTAAAATATTTATATCAATTTAAATTCTGACGATATTTCCTTCAAATAAAATTTCTATTACAATAATTGGACAATTTAATTCTTGAATTTATTCTATAAATAACCCATTAAAATTTATATTGTATTTATCTAATAACCATTGGCCAATTCTCACCAAAACGTAATCAAAAGATTTTTCATTCAATTTGTTATATTTTTATTTCAATTATTTGATTATTATATTTTCATTATCTTATTAAATTATGAACACCCCTCTAAATATGCAAGCACCATTAATTCTTAAATTAGGAAAAAATTTTCCATACAGAGTGCTTACGTAACTCTAGTAATATACTATCACGTGTGTTATATCAGACCCACCTCATAAAATATTAAAAATATGAGTTTTTTTTTATATTAGTTATTGAATTGGAACCGCTGAGGTTATTGGTGGATATTAAAAGGTTATTGCGAGAGTTGTTACAGCGGCTATGCAGTCAAACTCGTTGAGCTTATTAGGGTAGTGCGAGCTGTTATTACGCAGAGTTATCGAAATTGCATCGCTAACGTTATCGTTCGAGTTATCGTGAGTGCTATCGGGTTATTTTGAAGTTAATACCCTAACAACACTGAAATTGGGTTATTGCGGCGTTATTCGAGTTGAAGTATGTTCAAGTAGCATATCATATTCTTGAAGTTGATGATTGAGTTCAAAACTATCAAATTCGGTATTATTTCGGAGTTATTAGGTAATATTTGAGTTTTATTTGAGTATTAACTCCAAAAACACCGCAATAAACAACCAATAACACCACGCAGCAAACCGCTTCAATAACCTCCATGATTCTACTTCAATAACCCCCGTAAAAAAGTTCATTCTTTTAGCATTTTATGCGGTAGGCCAAGTGTAGCAGAGGTGGCTGCATTTGCGTCCTCTCCTAAATTAGTCTGGTTAAACAATTGATAGATCATACAAATATATAAAGGCATTCAATAGTGTCTCAGCTAGTTTTTAAAAATTTCAGGCTAAGAGTATATGAGATTTGCACCAATAAACAAATTTCTCTTTATAATTTTATATTTGTAGCTGAAGAGCAAAGATAAAACCAAAGGCAGCATCAAAGGTGAGGACGAGAAAAGCGGGAGGGAATGCCAGCTGATGGGGCTGACATGGCTGCTATCTAAGAACCGAACCCGCTACCTCCCAACAGCCACCTACGTTCTCCGCGCTTTCCAAGAAGCGGCCCGCAGCGGCGGCGGTTATTATCCGGCCACCTGCTCCGTCGACGGTGATGGTGCTGGCGACATGCCACTTCCCGTTGGAACCGAGCAACTCCTTGGCACCGCATCGTCTGCCACGGCCAGAGGGAGGTCGCTGAACAAATCTCCGATTCTTTTTCTTCCGGTCATAGTTTTTTTCCTATAAATAAATATATATATATATATATATATATATATATATATATATATATATATATATATATATTTTGTAGAATGTCAAATAATGGAAAGAATATTTCATGTTTAGTTCGGATGCATCCAAACTTCATGAACGATGATGTTCTACACGTTGTACAGGTTATTGTATAACGTATACTTCGGGCCTGTTTGGGGGCGCAAAGTCGCGGTGCGGCGCTTTACCGCACCGCGAATTTGCGCTCGTTGCATTCCGCGAAGCCGCGAATCCGCGGCGGATCGCCGCGAAGCGGATTGAAAGCGGACCGCGGGATATACCCGCGGCCCCGACTTTCAACCAGCCTTCGCGGAATTCTTTCCTCGCGTTGCCCTCGCCCTAGTGCTCTCCCCGAACTCTTCTCTGACCTGGCCCTTCTCGCGAGCCCGAGAGTCCTTCGACTGCTCTTCTTCTTCGTCGACCGAGAGTCCTTCGAATCTAAGGTAACCTACCTTCGATCCACCATTCTGTATCGCGGCCCGGTCCCCGGTGACTTCTATATGTTGATTTTGGTTGGGCTCTGCTGGATTTGCTTCCCTCTTCTTCTGTCCCGATCTACATATGCTTTTGTTTTAAATGCATCAAATTTTTATGGTTATGCGCCCGGGGAGGATTTTGTGTCGAGTAGCTAATTTTCTTCTAAATTTTTTTTCAAGAATTTAAGATTGCAGATGGTTCTCCATCTGCTCCTCTCTTCTTCTGTCCCGATCTACATATGATTTTGTTTTATATGCACCAAAATTTTATGCTTATGCAAGTGTTCTTGTGTCCCTCTTCCTCTGTCCCACTTCTTCTGTCCCGAGGTGTTAATTTTAAAAAAAAAAATTAAAGGAAGCAAATGTTCTACATATGTTAATTTTGAATGGCTATTCTTATTGATTTGGAACAAATTATGGGATGGAATTAAACAGTTTTGTCACTGTTTCAGAAAAAAATGTGATTCATGCAATTCAGACTTTAATTTAGCATGCCTAAAACTATATTCCGCACTCGCAAACACACACAAAGATTTAGCATGCCTAAAATGAGCCCATACTTTAGCATGCCTAAAACTATATTTTGTTGGCTTTCTTGAAAGGTTTTGGAAAAGACATGATTTTCAGTAGGCTATTGCATTTGCTGAGCTTGATATTTTGTTGTATATTTGTGCATTTGCTGGCTTTCTTTGTGCACTTAATTATGGTGTAGTGCAACGTGTGTTTGCAGTGCAGTGGAGTACTTGTTTGTGTTTGCAGTGCAATGTGTATTGGTGCAGTGCAGTGGAGTTTTTGTGTTTTGTAGTGCAGTGCATAATTTGTGCAGTGCAGTGCAGAATTGTGTGTATATGTGAATGTGTTTGAAGTGCACTGCAGTAATGTTTGTTTGTGTGTGTGTGTTTGCAGTGTACTGCAATGTTTGTGTGTATATGTGTGTGTTTGCAGTGCAGTGTAGTGCAACGTGTGTTTGCAGTGCAGTGAAGTGGTTGTGTGTGTTTGCAGTGCAGTGAGTATTGGTGTAGTGCAGTGGAGTTTTTGTGTTTTGCAGTGCAGTGCAGAATTTATGCAGTTCAGTGCAGAATTGTGTGTATATGTGGATTTGTTTGAAGTGAGTGCACTGCAGTATTGTGTGTTTGTGTGTGTGTTTTTGCGATGTACTCGCAGTTGTTTGTGTGTATATGTGTGTGTTTGCAGTGCAGTGCAGTGTGTGTTTGCAGTGCATCGAAGTGTTTGTGTGTGTTTGCAATGGTCCCTTTGCGATAGCATCGCAAGTATTTTGTGTGTGTGTGTGTGTTCAAGTGCACTGCAGTATTTGTGTGTGTGTGTTTGCAGTGCAGAGTGGAGTTTTCGTGTGTACATGTGTGTGTTTGCGTGTGAAGTGCAATGCAGGTGAAGTGTTTGGAATTGTGCGGTGCAGGGCTTGTGGAAATGTGCAGTACAATGCATTCTGTGTGTGGAATTATGTGTGTGTGTTTGAAGTGCACTGCACTGCATTGTGTGTGTTCAATTGTGTATGTTTGTGCAATGTTGTGCAGAAGTGTTGTGTAGTGCAGTGCATTGCAGAAGTGTTGTGTGTGTGCAGTACAGAAGTGTTGGGATTGGGATTGTGTGGAATTGGGATTGTTTGTACAGTGCTGTGCAAAATTGTGTGTGTGTGTGTGTGTGTTTGAAGTGCACTGCAGTATTTGTGTGTGTGTGTTTGCAGTGCAATGGAGTTTTTGTGTGTACATGTGTGTGTTTGCAGTAGTAGTGCAGGTGCAGGTGTGTGGAATTTTTGTGTGTGTTTGCAGTGGAATCGCACTGCATTGTGTGTTGAATTGTGTGTGTGTGTGCAGTGCAGTGCATAAGTGTTGTGTAGTGCTGTGCAGTGCAGTGCAGTGTGTGGAATTTTTTGTGTGTATTTGCAGTGAACTGCACTGCATTGTGTGTTGAATTGTGTGTGTGTGTGCAGTTCAGTGCATAAGTGTTGTGTAGTGCTCGTGCGTGCGTAAGTGTTGTGTGTGTGCAAGTGCGTGAGTGTTGGCATCGGGATTGTGTGTAATCGGGATTGTTTGTGCGGTGCATTGTGTGGAATTGTGTGTGTTTGTGCGGTGTTGTACGAAGTGTCGTAGTGCGGTGCGAATTGACCGAATTGTGTGGAATTTGCGGAATTGTGCAAGGTCGATGTAGAAATGTGCAGATGGCAGTGCAAATTGTGCGAAGCAGAGTGCATTGTATTGTGCAGAGCAGTGTTGTGTGGTGAAGTGCAGTGCAGTGTTGTGCAGTGAAGTGCAGTGCAGAATTGTGTAGTGTAGTGAAGTGTAGTGTTGTGTAGTGCACTGTAAAAGTTATGTAAATGTTTAGAAGGGTTTGGCCGTTTAGAATCTATTTGTAAAACCTATGTAAATGTTTAAAAGTTTCATTAATGAAAATATAATACTCCTTTCCCGTGGACGTAGGTCAATTTGACCGAACCACGTAAATTTCTGTGTTCCTTTACCTTAATAACATTTTAAATTTATTATTTCGCAATTAAAAGCATATTAGTCTAGACTTTCATAGTTTGTTGATTTATTTCATATTTAAAGATATTGCTGACTTGTCTCCTATTATTAGTATGGCAAATAAGAACAAAGAGGTTGCCACTCCTGCACTTTGGGAGAAGGACATAAAATTAATTTTCTGTGATATATGCATAGCGGAAATAGAAAAAAACAATAGACCAAACTCTTTTTTCAGCAATGAAGGCTGGCAAAACATATTAACAAATTTTAGGGAGGTGACAGGCAGGGATTACGACAGGCTGCAACTTAAAAATAAATAGGACCAACTAAAGAAAGAATTGAAACTTTGGAAGGACCTAAAACAAGGATTGACTGGCTTGGGCTGGGATCCGTCGAAGCGAACTATTGCTCGCTACAGAAGAATGGTGGACCGAAAGACTAACCGTAAGACATTATCGAATTAGTTTTGCTTATGTTCGCACCACTTCTAATAAAAATTATTTATTCTTACAGATTTTTCCTGCGGCGAGGAAGTTCAAAACAGCTGGGATAGAACCAGAATACGAGGAGAAACTCGATCGAATGTTTGATGGGACAATAGCCACAGGGAAATACGCAGTTGCACCTAGCCAAACAATGGTCGAAACAACCCCCGAGGAGGTCGCCGTAGAACTTTCAAACGATTCAACGTAACTCCGCATATACGATCAAACCGAAATGCAATCTACAAACCGAATGAAGCGGCCCCGCATCGATAAGAAAAGGAAAAGTACTCGTTGGAAGTATGAAAGAGCAGACTATCATTACTTGTGGAATCAACAAATGATGCTCCACATAGAGTTCAAAAAACGCTCGTCCAGGAGGTTGTTAGAGCTTCTAAAGGAAGACCCGGAGATTATAGGGAATCGTGATCTTTTCTTCTTTGCTATCGACCTCCTCCGGACTCTCTCCACGAGACTTTTTCATCGCAGTTGATAGAGAGCTACGCTTAGAATACATTCGCTATTATTTTGACCGACGCACCTTGTGATATGATATGGAACTCGTTGCTTTTATTTCATCTATCGTTATTGTTGTTAGCGATGTTGTCCGGACAATTTCTATTTGAATTTTTGAATGTTCGAGTTATTTCCTTTCTTAATGTAGTTCATTCATTTGCTTCGCTAAGGTACTTGTTGATTTCTATAGAGAGTAACCTGTTTTCTTTGAAAGGTGCAGTTTATACCGTCATGAATCCAGAGGAGGTCCGACGCCGTAGTGTCGGTATATTTTTAGGTTGTGTGTTTTATTTTGAAAAGGGGGTCGCCTAACAAAAGTTGTCGGCGTATTTTTAATTTAGTTTAAATAAATAATTTTGAAAAGTAGTATTTGATTTTGAAAATAATTTTAAATTTGAAGGTTTTAAGATATGAGATTAAACCAATCTCACATCCCAAATAGTTTATATAAATGAGCATCGCACTACAAACCTTGTATTTATCCCTAAGGATAGACACACTGCTTCACGGTGGGGCTCGATTAAATAAACTAGAAGATTTGTGACATCCGTTTGGTCCGCGAACCAATTTTATAAGCCGAACAAATTCCCTCGCTTAATATGAAAGCATTAAACGGGGTTTATATTACTCAGGTTCTCTAAAATTCCCTATAAGGGCAAGCCTCTATAGTTAATTACATCTTAAGTGATAGGAATCACCTAAGAAAACTCTCGATAATAATCAATAATTCCGCTCTCAAGAATTTCAAAGTTTAAGTTCTCAAAGGATCGAATTTTGGAATTTCAATAGGGAATGGATCAAATTTGGAACATTTTGTTTTGGGAATTCAAAGGAAGAAAAGTAGGAGAAATCACGGATTCGAAGTGAACTTCGGTAATTTCCCGACTATCCTATTGTTTGTCTTAGATTTAGGAAAGTCCTAATGTTTATTTAATGTTTTAATCTTGCCAATTTTAATTAATTAGGGCTTATATTTATATGATAGAATCATACAAACGAATCTCGAAGATGTGAGGGTTTATGTCGTATCGACGACTACCTCGGAATCCTAAGACCGGTTAGGGCTTAATTTGCAATGCAAATGCCTAACGAAGAGTCGAGGATTTATGTTGCACTAGGCAAACTACCTCGAAGTCTTATGGCTTGGTTATTTAATTCTAAGAAAGCTTTCTGAAGTAGACCCGAGTTTTGTCGGTGACGATAGCCGTCGTCGCCCACCATGCTCCAAGCTTCTTGTTGTTGCAGAGGTTTAGTTTTAGAAATCATAAATCAGGGGATGAAAAAAGTGTTTTGGTTTAGAGAAAATCTTAATTTCCAAGTGTTTTCAATATTTTAATTAAAACAAATCTTAAGGTTGATTATAACGACACCGGTTAAGATCCCACGGTTCCATCCTTCCGGCATCATTATTTTTATCGGATTCACTTAGTCCAGATGAATTTGCTAAACTCAACTGAATGAGTTCCATACTTTCATTTAGACCGTGGGAAATCCCGTTAGCAACACGTAGTTTACATCATCCGAGGTATTCCCGATTATCCAACAGGACGTTTTAATTTAGTTGTAATTGTAGTTTTGTGTTCTGTTTGTGATTAAATTTTGAGTTGTTTTATATTTTAAAATGTTGTGGCGGTGAATTTTATCTTGCAATAACTTTTAACTTAGTCTTGGTTTCAGTTTTAGGGACTATCCTAAAGGTGTGAGTTTTCATACAACAATTGTTTATCATGCAGGAAAAGTAAGTGCAATGCGGTTAAATAAATTGCAATAATATAAATTGCAAGAAAGTAAATCGCAATAAAATAAAAGCGTACTCTGAGGGTCTTCCCGTCATCCCAAGCCGCACTTAAAACACAATTAGAATATTTAAGCAAGTTCCTAGGTAAAGCTAAGGTAAGGGTTATGGTTTTCTACCAAATTCCTAATCCTATACCTAATCATTTCCTATGACGTCTAGGTTCCTTGTGTTTTTGTTTCAAGACGATTTTCTTCATCAAAGAACAATTAAATTCAATTGTTCTTATAAACATCCTATCATATTGAGAAAGTGTTTAAGAAGAATCTTAAACATCTTTTCAATATTACTAGAGTTGTTTTAAGTCCAAATGAATTAATCGTCCGAGAATTTCAAGTTTTGTTGTTATCTTGCTCAGTGAACTAGGATGTTTGAATGTCCTATAAGTGAAGTAACATTTCATTTAATATTCTGTTTAGGAGTTATGATAACTAAAGCTTTCGAGGGTAAATTGGTGTTCAAATGGTTTGTGATTTAGTTTAATTTCAATTAATCGGTTTAAATTTGGAATATCGTTCAAGTTATTTTAGATTTATTTTGAATTCTTTATGTCTTTGGTGATGTTATATTTAATTCAACTTAATTTAATTTAATTTAATTTAATTTAATTTAATTCTATTCAATTTAGTTTGGTTTGATGTTAACTTAATTTAGTTCGATTTGATTTAATTTTAATTTAATTTGATTTAATTTAATTTAATTTAATTTAATTTAATTTAATTTAATTTAATTTATTTAATTTAATTTAATTTAATTTAATTTGTTTTACTTAATTTAATTTGATTTTATTTATTTAATTTAATTTAATTTAATTTAATTTAATTTACTTAATTTAATTTTATTTTATTTTTAATTTTAATTGAAATTTTAAAAGAGTTTAATAATTTAATTTTAGTTTAATGATTAAGTATTTTAATATTTTGAATTTGAGTTATCATTTTAATTAAGAATTGAATATTAATGAGATAATTAATTTAGGAATTTTTAAATTAAAGAATAAATCTCTTTCTAATAATATCCCTATTTTAATAATTCCAATTTTATTATTCTTCCAAATTTAATCAATTATTTAATTAAGGTTTAATTATTTTAAATTGCTTAATGGATTTCTACCCTTTAATTATTTAAATTTCAATCATCCAAATCAGATTAGGATCAAATATTTTACTTGTTAATTTTTTATTAAACCTAAAGTTTTAATTAAAGATTAAAATTTTAATTACCACTTTACCCTTTAAGCTTAATAATTTCATAACTCACTAAATTGAACTCAAATGAACTTGAAATTTTTATGTGACTTCACTCATATGTCAATAAAGACATGAGATGAGAAAATGTGATTTTTCTGTATTTAATTTATTTATATAATTATTTTTGGTAGAAAATAGAGATTTCCAAGGAAAATTTAATAACATGATCAAGGGAAAGTTTCTGTCCTTGAGAAAATTAGGGGACATTCCTAATGACTAGAGGACCACTTGGACCAATTTTGGTGATTTTTTGAATTATATTATTTTTATTATAATTATTTTAAGTTTTGGAGTGTTAATTAATTTTAAAATAAAATAAATGTTGAAAAATGAATTTTATATTTTTCAAAAATCTCTCTAATATAAAGGAAATCAGAGAACTAATTTTTACAATTTTCTGATTTTTTTATGATTTATTATAATTATTTTGGTAAAAATGCTAGAAAATACATTTTTTTAATTTTAAAATTGCCCTAGAGCTTTAAAATTTAATATCTCATTAAATAGACCTCATAAAAATATGGGGTTTGTTCCTAAGTGATTAAAATTCAAAATTTGACATTTTGGTGAATTTTATTATTTTTGTGATTTTTATTATTTTTTAATTATTAAAAATATTAAAATAATATTAAAAATCAACTTTTTTAGAAAATTGAAATTTTAATTTTTTAAAATTCCCTAATATCAGAGAGGCTCCAAAACCAATTTGGTGAATTTTTGAAAGATATTTTGAAAGTTATGAATTTTTAAAGTTTAAAATGACTAAGTGGCTTAATCAACCCATTTAGTAGGGCTAACCAAGTCCAATTGACCTCAAACTTTTATGGTGGATTCCTCTGATCCTAAAGGTCAGTGGAGAATTGATTTCAAGTGAATTTGATGTATGGTTAGCTCTAATTAATTAGAGACCTATTTTGGGTGTTTAAGCCAATTAGGGTTGTTTTAAATGAACTAACTCAAAACCTATTTTTCCTAGGGTCCTCTGGTCATATGGAACATCACCAAATTTTTCTAAGATTTATTTCACAACATGCTATTTATTGGAATTAAAATACTCAAAACAGTAACATGAATTTGAAAAATCAATAACTTTTCATAGGGATGGCCTCTGACTTTGGAAAATTCAGGGAATGTTCCCAAATTCAGAGGCTTCAAAGCCCTATGGTCTCATGCCATGGTGAATTTCATATATGCATGGAGAATTAAAAGAATGAAAACAGTAAATAAATTATTAAAAATAAAATACTTGATGAAATTAAATAATTTCTATTCCACATTATTCTCCTCTGTTCACTGAGCAAGAAGGTATTTTTATTTTATTTTTACGATTTTCCTACACAAAGTTATGAATTTTTGAAGTTTAGGGAATTAAATAAATAGAAAATACTCCTAATTTTCTATTTATCCACGCGGCGCCGCGTCATCCTCGGCATCTCCGAACGCACACGCGTCGCGCTCCCATTCGATGCCGCCGCTTGAGTCAATAGCCCGGGCCCCGCGGTTCTCATACCGTCTCCTGGTCCGACGCCATCTGAGCCGTCCGTCCGCGCGTGTATTGAATGGACGGCATCCGTTCATCGTCCCCGAGCGTCCTCACCCGAGAGCCGTCCACACTAAATCCCTAAGATCTCACTCGATACTCAATGGATTTTCATGTTCTTATGCTCTATGGATTCGTCTCGAGAAGACGAACACATCCATACGGTTTATGTGGGATGAAATTTACGCAATAAAAATGGAGAATGTTCGAAGCTCGGGAGAAAGAGTGAGGCCATACCTTTGCTCGCAGAAGTGTGGCTTCGATCCGAGGGTTGTCGCACCTTCGATCGGATCTCGGCAAGCTCCGGATGAAGTCTCCCGGTCCAGTGAATTGCTCAGTAGGATTTCGACCACGCCCGATCACAAAGCTTGGAGGCTGGAGCAAGCTGGGTGGCTCGGAGATGGGGCTTTTGTCGGTGGACACCTTCCCTTGGTCCGGTGAAGGTGTAGAACCAATCAATTTGGGGATTGGCTCACTGTGGAGAAGTGTCCTGGTTTTAGGCTTGGATTTCAACTCTGAAATTGAGCTCACAGAGAAGAAATGGCAAGGGGATTTCAGTGGGGATCAAGTGCTCTGTGTATGGGGAGTAGTCTGGAACAATTTTGGCAGAGTTTCCTTAAGGTTTGTTTTTAGCACCTCTCATGGCCGAGAGGGGTGGTGTTTAAATAGGAGAGGGTGGAGGGCCTCCCAGGGAGAGTTAGGGCTTGGGATCAGCTGCTCTTGCAAGAGAAGAACAGCCTATAATGGCCACTGGGGATGGGGCAGCTCAGCAAGGGAGAATTCCAAAGTTGGCTCACATGTGAGCTCTCGGCCATGGTGTTTTCGGGCGGCCTAGTGGCCGGCTCGCTGTGCATGGGTCACCCTCAAGGTCGAGTGGGTCGTGGCGGGACTTGGTGCAATCAATCGGCAAATGCCATGTGTAAAGGCTTTGATCCAAAGTGGAATGGGGCATGGCTAATTTTGAGTCTAAATGGGTCAACCCACCCATTTGGGCTTGGTGCACCCC
The DNA here is from genome assembly GCA_022702705.1 of Papilionanthe hookeriana x Papilionanthe teres. Classification (NCBI taxonomy): domain Eukaryota; kingdom Viridiplantae; phylum Streptophyta; class Magnoliopsida; order Asparagales; family Orchidaceae; genus Papilionanthe; species Papilionanthe hookeriana x Papilionanthe teres. The sequence goes on from CM040434.1 coordinate 26,288,317, forward strand.
TCAAGGTGGCTTTGGATGCTCGTGGGGAATCAAAGGGATCACTTGGTTCGGCATGGAGAAGTCTCCATCCAAATATATTTGGATTAAATTTAAGTTTAAGTGAAACATGATTAAGGCTAATGAGCTTTAGGGATTAAGGAAAGCCCTCCCTCTTCTTACCCAATATGGCATGGTGGAGTGTCCAAGGCTCTCATGGCTCACATGTGGCTCATGCATGGCTTCATGGCTCACCTTTGGCTTAGCGAAAAGTTTGGTCAATTTCATGAAAATGGATTTTAGGAATTTTTGGTAATTTGATGGAAATTTGTATGAAACTTGATTTGGAATGATTTGATGATGGATTTAGGACTTAGGGAATGGCTTTTTATTAAGTGAATAGCAAGTGGAGATGTCATGTGGGCTTTATGGTAGATTTTGAGCTTTTGAAATGGTTTTAGATGGGCTTTTAAGATGGTTTTAGGAAAGTGGGATTTTGAATTTTAAAATGGATTTTGGGATGAAATTTTGGTAAAGGCTTGGGCTAAATAATTGTTGGGTTTAGCTCATGGATGTGTCATGAGTGACTTGAAGCAAATTGGGGGTTATTTGGGTTTGAATTGGGTTGGATTTTGGTTCTTTTGGTGAATGGGTCAATATAGGTCCAAGTGGGCCAAGTTGGGCCAATGTTGGGCTAGGGTTAAAATTGATGTAAAATTAATGTTGAGAAATGTTTATGGGGGTGTTTCAAAGAGGTTTTGACTTTTGTTGGGCTTTGATTTTGGGGTTTGGGCTCATTTGGGTTAGGTTTGGGTTTAGGTCAAAATTGGGCCTTTTGGTTTTGGGTTAAATTTGAGTGGGGTTTGGGTCCAAATTTTGGGCAAATCATGTTAGTGTTTTGTTTGTGGGGATGTTATGAAGGTTTGGAAAAGATTTGGGGTTGATTGGAGTTGAATTGGGTGAGTTCTGGGTTAGGTTTGGGTCATGGGTCCAAATCGGGCTTTAAGGCCAAAAGTGAAATTGGATCCAAATACCAATCAAATTGGACTTGGATTTGATCTAGATTGGTGTCGGGAATGTTGAATTGAAGTTTAGAATTGAATTGGACCAGAATTTGGGTCAATTCGATAGGTTTGGTTTGACATTGGGTTCACTTTGGGTTAACATGGGTCAAATTGGGGGTTTTGACAAAACTAGGGTAAATTGACAAAATTGGCTTATGGTGTAGTTGAACAAAATAAAATTGGGAATATTTGGGATTTTTTGGAATTTTCTGGGAATTTTCTGAATTTTTTGGATTTTTGGGTCAAGAGGGGTATTTTGGGTATTTGGAGGGTATTGGGAGGTATTTTTGGTATTTTTGGGTATGGATGATCAATTTGAGTGATGTGGAAATGTTTGGGATTGATTTTGGGGAATTTTGGATGATTTGGAAATTTTGAAAAATTTGGGTAATTTCAAGGGCTTTGGGTAGGTTAGGCGGGTGTAGGGTCCCGGGGGTTAAAAATTGAAAATTTGGAAAAATGAAGATTGGGTAAATATAAGTGGAATAAAATCATTTTGGTTGAGCCATGAAGCCATATCAAGTCCACATGGGCCATGAGGGGACTCATTTGAGGCATTCACTATGTTGTTCCTAACCCTTAACGCGAGGGCTTAGGGGTTAAGGACCATCCATGTGAATCACCTACATGAGTCAGGAGGTCAAGTTAGGTATGGGTGTGTTTCTAGGATGTGTGTGAAAGTGTAGTGTATAGGTGTAGTGTATGTGTACGTCAGCCCTTCCACCAGATCAGGCCACCCAGGGTAGTCCTAAGGCCAAAGAGTCCTATAGGAACTCATCCTTTAAACTTCCACATTTGATCTCAACCTTCTAGGTGATTAGGGGTCTACAGTCAAGTTTGTGGAGTTTGCAGGGAGTTAAGAAGTGGTTTGAAATTCTAGATGGTGGATCCCAATTCTAGTCCTCTAAGATAGTCAAAGGAAAAGCCTAAGGCTAGATCCTAAGCACTAAAAAGAAGAAGAGAAGACCTCATCAAAAATGAGGTCAACAAATGGACCCCCAATAGGTGTGGTGAGCTGACGGAGCACACCGCGCGTATCGGTGTTGACCGAAGCGATCGACAAGCAACACAGATGTCCAAGTGACAAACTTAGGACGAAGTAGAAGAGTTTCCGCTGGGGAGTGTCAAGTACATCTCTAAGACTAGAGATTCCTGAACTCTCGCTGGGGAAAGGGAAAAGAGGTGAATTCCAAATCACATGATCTGGGGAAATTTCAATTTAGATTTTATTTTGTTTTAGTTTAAGTTTTGATGTGTGAGCTCAGATTTCAATTTGGAGTTTCAATTTAGATTGAAGTTTGTCAAAATTAATTTGAAGGGATTTGATTTGAAAATGGAATTTTGAGGTTTTAGATGTAACATCTTCAATCACAAAAGAAAATTGGATTGATTGGATTGAATCATCGCAATGAGGAGAAATCTCAGAGCAATGCAGTATCGGATGTAAAATCTTTAACCTCAAGAGTTTGATTTTGGTGTATTTCATTGCAATAAGGAAAGAATCCTAAAGCAATGCAGTATCGGATGTAAAATCCTCAACCCCAGGAATTTGAATTTGATGTATTTCATTGCGATAGGGAAAGAACCTAAAGCAATGCAGTCTCGGATGTAAAATCCTCAACTCCAAAAAGTTTGAATTTGATGTATTTCATTGCGATAGGGAAAGGATCCTAAAGCAATGCGGTATCGGATGTAAAATCCTCAACCCCGAGAATTTGAATTCGATGTATTTCATTGCGATAGGGAAAGGACCCTAAAGCAATGCAGTCTCGGATGTAAAATCCTCAACTCCAAAAAGTTTGAATTTGATGTATTTCATTGCAATAGGGGAAAGAATCCTAAAGCAATGCAGTCTCGGATGTAAAATCCTCAACTCCAAAAAGTTTGAATTTGATGTATTTCATTGCGATAGGGAAAAATTCCTAAAGCAATGCAGTCTCGGATGTAAAATCCTCAACTCTAAAAAGTTTGAATTTGATGTATTTCATTGCAATAGGGGAAAGAATCCTAAAGCAATGCAGTTTCGGATGTAAAATCCTCAACCCCAAAAAGTTTGAATTTGATGTATTTCATTGCGATAGGGAAAAGATCCTAAAGCAATGCAGTCTCGTATGTAAAATCCTCAACTCCAAAAAGTTTGAATTTGATGTATTTCATTGCGATAGGGAAAAGATCCTAAAGCAATGCAGTATCGGATGTAAAATCCTCAACTCCAAAAAGTTTGAATTTGATGTATTTCATTGCGATAGGGAAAAGATCCTAAAGCAATGCAGTCTCGGATGTAAAATCCTCAACTCCAAAAAGTTTGAATTTGATGTATTTCATTGCCATAGGGAAAAGATCCTAAAGCAATGCAGTCTCGGATGTAAAATCCTCAACTCCAAAAGTTTGAATTTGATGTATTTCATTGCGATAGGGAAAAGATCCTAAAGCAATGCAGTCTCGGATGTAAAATCCTCAACTCCAAAAAGTTTGAATTTGATGTATTTGATCTTGTAAAGATCCGTAGTGTTGATTTGAAAAGTGTGGAATTTTGGTTTTTCGAGAATTTCATGAAAGTTGTAAAAGGTTTTCATAGAAGGAAATATGTTAGGAGGGAATATGTAGATGTTACATATCCTATCCAAGAGAGTTGATCGAAAGTTGACGGTTTAGATTGGATACAATTCCTCGCCATCAGATTCGATCCGTGTCAATGGAATCAACTGCTTTCATCCTAGACAAAGGGGAAGAGTAGAACGGATTGGATTTCAAATTTGGAAGATTGAATTTGAAATCGATTGAAATTTGATTGGAAATTTGATTTGAAATTTGATTTGAAATTTGGGAAGCTTGAATTCGAAATTTGATTTAGATTTGATTTGAAATTTGGAAGATCAAATTTGAAATTTGATAGAGATTGGATTTGAAATTTGACTGAGAATTTGATTTGAGATTTGAGTTGATTGAATTTGAAATTTGGAAGGATGAGTTTGAACTCGATTGAAATTTGATTCAAGATTTGATTCGAAATTTATGTTCATTTTGTCTGTCTTTTAATGATTCAAATTTTATTTTATCGTTTATTTAATGTTCATGTGAATTTGGTGTTCGTCATTTTTAGATTTTTAAGGAAAGTTTTCTTTCATTCTTTTTTTAATTTCTTTTCCGTTCTTTGTTCGAAGTTCATTTAACTTTAATGGCGTTTCCCAATCAATTTGCACTAAAAGAGGTGAAGGCAAAAATGTGACATGGTCACTTTCATTCCAATCATGTTGAAGATACATCGTACAACTTGATCTGGCATATATTTCATACAATCCATGTAGACTCAAAACGGACTATGTATGATCTTCGTCGATCCATCAAAAGAAGCATCCGTCAAAAATCCATGTCCGAATAATGGGGTACATGGTCAATAACATCACCTTCCAAGCCATCCTCGGCAAGGATGCCGTATAGATGTACATTGGAGGTGTGATATTTTCCATGTAACTCACGAGCTCGTAAGGCCGGAGGCTCTCTAGCTCCGGTCCGTCGGAAATGGTAAGGTGTCTTCCCGTCGTCCATTCTTCCCGAAAGTAACCGAGATCCGCTTCACCGGTACTCCCGGTATGCAATGCTTAGCGATATCTCGCTCCGTTGCCCTTCGCATCATGACGGAACCTACCGGCAAAGGTATCTTCACCGGCCCTCGGAACTCACTCGGGCCCGCTATCCGGAGGTCGGATCCGAACATGATGTTACACTCGTTTAGGAAAGAGACCGTGCGAAAGGTCCGACAAAGTCGTGGTGATCTATGTGTGGGGGTATGCGATCACCCCGCTCGTAGATGTTGATAATGCAGCTATTGGGTATGCAATCCGCTGGCAGTACCCTCCATGTTATCAATCTCTTTACCATTCTCTTGATGACTAATGGCATCGGATCCACTCGCCCATGACGGAGTATTCCGGTGGGTTTCCCTTCCCGTCCTCCGCAAAGTCAGAACAAAGCATCCACATCAGTATTGTGATTCTTCCCTTCCCCGGCATCCATCTCCGGGGTTCCGAGTATGTGTTTTCCTTAGGCGGCCTCGGCTCGGCCCATTCTTTTCAAATCCCGGATGCGATCCACGATTTGCCGTTGTTCATACTCCGAGAATACGTCCGTATGTAGCTCGAGGCCCTCTAGTATATCGATTCTTCTCGCCTCTAATTCTTTCGAAGTATTCAAAGGTTTTCTTTTCGACATTCCGCATTCTCTCCACTTCGTATTCCGGAATGATCTGCAGATGGCGAGGTCTGGTGACATATTGTGGGATATACGGTTCAATCCCTTCACGTTCTCGTGCATACCTCGACTCCTCGGGGATGATGTCTGTCGGGACATCCCCCGGGGTTGCTTCTGCAACAAGGTCATGCATCAATGGTGGTTCTATCTGGTAGCGTGGTAGTCTTCTTTCTTCTGATCTTCGTGAGATTTCCCTGGTTCTTTCTATTATCCTAGGAGCTGGCCTCCTTTCTTCAGGTTCCTGGTGAACCGGTGTCCTTGAAGTGTATGTACTGGCATTAGCAACTGTCTCGTCGCGCCGGTCCGCAGCCTAGTTTGGTTAACATCTTGCGGATACGGCGATTCTTATTTCTTCGTTGCGTTGCCGTGAGAGTAGCTCTTCGAACTTCTTGAATGTCCGCAGGCGCGGTGCCGACAAGCTCGCCCTCCGCCGTAGCGACTACGGATTTCATTTTCTTGTCTTCTTCAGTGTTTGCCTTTCTTTTCTTGTCGCTGGATTGGTGGCTTGGGCCACCCACTTTCATCACTCGTCCGCCCGGCAGTTCTTCTCGATCAACCGGGACCCGGCCACTTTCCTCGTACCGTAGGCCTGCCGGTGCGAAATCCGAGTCAATCTCGATTATCGCTCCATCTTTCACCCTCTTTTCATCGAGTGCAAGGCTTACGCCATTCTTAAAGTTCAGGACCAACCGCCCGTTCGACATTTCCCTGCGAAGAGACAAGGAAAAGGATCAGGGGCTGTGCTAAGAACAAGAACATTAAGAAAATGTTTATTAAAGACATTTTTTTATTATTACTTCTTGTATTTTTAAATTTAACAGGAATGAAGTAGGATAAGATCAGGGAAGAGATTTTGATTTGGAAAAGAAAACAAGGAAAACTTAATTATCATGACTTTATTTATTTTAGCATATTTTATTATTTTTGGGTTCGGACCCAATCATAAGTAATTACTTCGCCCGTGTTTCTTAGGGATGAAGAATTCATTCCTTCTAAACATCAGGTAGCGTAATACTTTTTCAAGTATCGTCCGTTGATCGTAAGCATATGTCGTTCTCCCCGGCAATTCACTAGCCGGTAGGAACCTCCCGAGTATACTCGCTTCAACCACAAACGGTCCTTCCCAAGTGGGTTCAAATTTTCCTCCTATCTTGCGATGTGCAAGAATAGGTCTCTGAGAACGAGAACTAAGTCACCAACTTTGAAGGTTCTTAGGCGGACCCGCCTTGTCATGGGCTTGAACCATCTTAGCTTGGTATAGTTCTAAATTTTGTTGCGCTCGCAAGTCTTTTCCCTTCCGGACTTTCTAATTCTTCTAGTCGTAATTTGGCGTTCTCTTCTCGTCGTGATCTTGTTTGCAACTCGCAATTCCGAGTGAGGGAAGTCGAACCTCTAAAGGTAACACTCGCCTCGGACCCATACACCGAGCGTAAGGTGTAGCTTCGAGTAGGAGTTCGAAGGTTGTCCGGTAGGCCCATAAGGCTTCTAACAACTTCTCGTGCCAATTTCTCCTATTATCGTCCAAAGTTTTCTTTAAGATTTGAACGAGAGTTTTATTAAAAGCCTCGACCGTGCCGTTTGCTCTTGGGTAGTAAATTGTTGAGTATCGCCGTCGATTACGTGTCTCCCGACAAAATTATTGATTTGCGTGCTTCGAATGCCGACCCATTATCCGAGATAATCTCGCGCGGCACTCCGAAACGGTAGACAACTTGGTTCTTGAAAACCGTAGCACGTGGTGTGCTTTCACTTCTCCGAGTGGAACTCGTCTCCGCCCACTTGGAAAAGTAATCCGTAGCCGCAAGAATGAAGTGATGTCCTTTTCGAAGATGGTGGTTCTATTGGACCCACTATATCCGTGCCGTCTTGCACTATTTTTAGGTTGTGTGATATTTTGAAAAGGGGTCGCCTAACGAAGTTGTCGGCGAATTTAAATTTTAAATTTAATTTAAATATATATATATAATTTAGAAAGTAGTATTTGATTTTGAAAATAATTTTAAATTTGATAATTTTAAGATATGAAATCAAACCGATCTCACATCCCAAATAGTTTATATAAACGAGCACCGCATCACAACCGTGTATCTACCCCGAAGAATAGAAAACCGCTCGATCATAGGGCTCGATTAAATAAACTAAAAGATTTGTGACATCCGTTTGGTCCGCGAACCAATTTTATAAGCCGACAAGTTCCCCGCTTAATACAAAAAATTAAGCAGGGTTTATATTATCTTGGTTCTTAAAGTTCCCTATAAGGGCAAGCCCCTATAGTTAATTACATCTTAAATGACGGGAATCATTTAAGAAAACTCTCGATAATGATTAGTGGTTTTGCTCTCAAGAATTTCAAAGTTTAAGGTTTTCAAAGTATTGAATTTTGAAAATTTCAATAGGGAATGGATCGAATTTGGAACAGTTTATTTTAGGAGTCCAAAGGAAGAGAAGTAGGAGAAGCTGAGGATCCAAGAGGAATCTTGGCAACTTCCCGACTATCATATTGTTTGGCTTCAATTTGGAAATTTACTTAATGTTTCCATCCTGCCAATTTTAATTAATTAGGACTTATATTAGTATGACATAATCATACAAATAGCTTCGAAGATGTGATGGTTTATGTCATACCGAACGACTACCTCGTAATCCTAAGACCAGCTAGGGCTTAATTTACATAACATGATTATGCAAATGCCTAACGAAAAGTTGAGGATTTATGTTGCACTAAGCAAACTACCTCGAAATCTTATGGCTTTGGTTGTTAATTCTAGGAATGTTTAGCTGATGTAGAGTTGTTTTGCTGACGAAAATGGTCGTGCTGCCCACCGTGCTCCAAGCTCCTTGTTGTTGTAGAGGTTTAGTTTTAGAAGTCATAAATCATGGGATGAGAAAAGTGTTTTGGTTTAGAGAAGTCTTAATTTTCCAAGTGTTCTTGTATTTTGATTAAAACAAATCTTAAAGTTGATTATAACGACACCGGTTAAGATCCCACTCGGTTCCATCCTTCCGGCATCATTATTTTTATCGGATTCACTTAGTCCGTATGAATTTGCTAAACTCAACCGAATGAGTTCCACACTTTCATTTAGACCGTGGAAATCCCGTTAGCAACACGTAGGTTACATCATCCGAGGTATTCCCGATCATCCAACAGACGTTTTAATTTAGTTGCAATTGTAGTTTTGTGTTCGTTTCGTGATTAAATTTCGAGTTGTTTTATATTTTGAAATGTCGTGGCGGTGAATTTTATCTTGCAATGACTTTTAACTTAGTTTTGGTTTCAGCTTTAGGGACTATCCTAAAGGTGTGGGTTTTCATGCAACTGATTGTTTTATCATGCAAGAAAAGTAAAGTGCATTTGCAATAAAGTAAATCGCAAGAAAGTAAATTGCAATAAAGTAAATTGTAATAAAATAAATTGCAATAAAATAAATTGCAATAAAGTAAATTACAATAAAATAAATTGCAATAAAATAAAAGCGTACTCGGAGGGTCTTCCCGTCATCCCAAGCCGCACTTAAAACACAATTAGAATATTTAAGCAAGTTCCTAGGTAAAGCTAAGGGAAAGGTTATGGTTTTCTACCAAATTCCTAATCCTATAGCTTAGTCATCTCCTATGACGTCTAGTGTTCTTTGTCGTTTTGTTTCGAGGACGATTTTCTTCATCAAAGAACAATTAAATCCAATTGTTCTTATAAATATCCTATCATATCGAGGAAGTGCTTAAGAAGAATCTTAAACATCTTTTCAATATTTCTAGGATTGTTTTAAGTCCAAATGAATTTAATTATATAAATGAATCAATCGTCCGAGGTTTTCAAGTTTTGTTAACTCGCCTGGTGAATTAAGACATTCGAATATCCTATGAGTGAAGTAACACTTCATTTAATGTTTCATTTAGGAGTTATAATAATCAAAGCTTTCAAGGGTAAATTAGTATTCAAATGATTTGATTTAAGTTAAAGGGTTTAAATTTGGAATAGTGTTCAAGTTGTTTTATATTTAATTTCTTTTATGTCTTAGGTGATGTTATATTTAATTCAATTTAATTTAATTGAGTTTTAATTTAATTTAATTTAATTTAATTTGATTTGATGTTTAATTAATTTGATTTGATTTAATTTAATTTAATTATTTAATTTAATTTAATTTAATTTAATTTAATTTAATTTAATTGTTTAATTTAATTTAATTGTTTAATTTAATTTAATTTAATTATTTAATTTAATTTAATTTAATTTAATTATTTAATTTAATAATTTAATTTAATTTAATTTAATTTAATTTAATTTTATTTAATTTAATTTTAATTTAGTTTAATATAATTTAATTTTATTTAATTTAATTTTAATTTAGTTTAATTTAATTTAATTTTATTTAATTTAATTTTAATTTAATTTAATTTATAATTTTAATTGAAATTTTAAAAGAGTTTAATGATTTAATTAAGTCTTTTAATATTTTAAATTTGAGTTATCATTTTAATTAAGAGTTAAGTGTTAATGATATAATTAGTTTAGGGATTTTTTAAATTAAAGAATAAATCTCTTCCTAATAAATATCCCTTATTTTAATAATTCCAATTTTATTATTCTTCCAAATTTAATCTATTATTTAATTAAAGTTTAATCATTTTAAAAATTGTTTAATGAGTTTCTACCCTTTAATTATTTAAATTTCAATCATCCAAATCAGATTAAGATCAAATATTTTACTTGTTGATTTTCTTTTATTAAACCTAAAGTTTTAATTAAGGGTTAAAAGTTTAATTACCATTTTACCCCTTAAGCTTAATAATTTCATAACTCACTAAATTGAACTCAAATGAACTTGAAATTTTTATGTGACTCCACTCATATGTCAATAAAGACATGAGAGGAGAAAATGTGATTTTTCTGTATTTAATTTATTTATATAATTATTTTTGGTGGAAAATAGAGATTTCCAAGGAAAATTTAATAACATGACCAAGGGAAAGTTTCTGTCCTTAAGAAAATTAGGGGACATTCCTAATGACCAGAGAAGCACTTGGACCAATTTTGGTGATTTTTTGAATTATATTATTTTTATTATAATTATTTTAAGTTTTGGAGTGTTAATTAATTTAAAAATAAAATAAATGTTGAAAAATGGATTTTATATTTTTCAAAGATCTCTCTGATATCAAGGAAACCAGAGAATCAAATTTTGCAATTTTCTGATTTTTCTATGATTTATTATAATTATTTTAGTGAAAATGCTAGAAAATACATTTTTTAATTTTAAAATTACCTTAAAGCTTTAAAATTTAATATCTCACTAAATAAACCTAGGAAAAATATGGGATTTGTTCCTGTGTGATTAAAATTCAAAATGTGACATTTTGGTGAATTTTATTATTTTTGTGATTTTTATTATTTTTTAATTATTAAAAATATTAAAATATTATTAAAAATCAACTTTTTTGGAAAATTGAAATTTTAATTTTCTTAGGTTCCCCTGATATCAGAGAGGCTCCAAAACCAATTTGATGGATTTTTGAAAAGTATTTTAAAAGTTATGAATTTTTAAAGTTTAAAATGGCTAAGTGGCTTAATCAACCCAATTAGTAGGGCTAACCAAGTCCAATTGACCTCAAATTTTTATGGTGGATTCCTCTAATCCTAAAGGTCAGTGGAGAATTGATTTCAAGTCAATTTGATGCCTGGTTAACTCTAATTAATTAAAGACCTATTTTGGGTGTTTAAGCCAATTAGGGTTGTTTTGAATGAACTAAGCCAAAATCTATTTTTCCTAGGGTTCTCTCGTTCATAAGGAACATCACCAAATTTTCCTAGAATTTATTTCACAACATGCTATTTACTGGAATTAAAATACTCAAAACAGCTGACCTGAACTTGAAAAATCAAGAACTCTTCATAGGATGGCCTCTCGACTTTGGAAAATTCAGTGGAATGTTCCCAAATTCGTAGGCTTCAAAAGCCCTATGGTCTCATGCCATGGTGAATTGTATGCATGCATGGAGAATTAAAACAATGCGAGAGTAAATAAATTATAAAAAATAAAATATTCGATGAAATTAAGTGATTTCTTTTCCACATTATTCTCCTCTCTTCACCGAGCAAGAAGGTATTTTTATTTTATTTTTCTCGATTTTTCTACACAGAGATATGAATTTTTAAGTTTAGTGGAATTAAATAAATCAAAAAAATCCCTAATTTTCTATTTATCCACGCGGCGCCAACTCATCCTCGCATCTCCGAAACGCCGCGTGTCGCGCTCCCATTCGACGCCGCCACCCGAGTCGGCAGCCCGGGCCCCGCGGTTCTCGTACCGTCTCCCGGTCCGACGCCATCCGAGCCGTCCGTCCGCGCGTGTATTGAATGGACGCGCATCCGTTCATCGTCCCCAAGTGTTCTCACCCGAGAGCCGTCCACACTAAATCCCTAAGATCTCACTCGATTCTCAATGGATTTTTATGTTCTTATACTCTATGGATTCGTCTTCAAGAGACGAACACATCTATACTGCTAACATGCATCGAAACTAAAGCATTTGAAATGGAGAATCTCCGTAAGCTCGGGATGAAGAGTTAGCTCATACCTTGGCTCGTAGAAGTGTGGCTTCAATCCGAGAGCCGTTGCACCTTCGATCGGGTCCCAGCAAGCTCCGCATGAAGTCTCCCGGTCCGGTGAATTGTCCGGATATGATTTCGACCAAGCCCGATCACAAAGCTCGGAGGCCGGAGCAACCGGGGTGGCCTCGGAGATGGGGCTTTTGATGGTGGACACCTTCCCTCGGTCCGGTGAAGGTGTAGAGCCAATCAATTTGGGAATCGGCTCACCGTGGAGAAGTGTCCCGGTTTTGGGTGGAATTTCAACTCGAAATCGAGCTTACAGTAGGAGAAATGACAGGGGGATTTCACCTGGGATCAAGTGCTCTAAGGGTGGAGGAGGGTCCGGAACAATTTTGCGTAGTTTTGGCAAGGTTTATGCTTCTCTTCCCTTCATGGCCGAGAGGGGTGGAGTTTAAATAGAGCCGGCTCGGGGGCCTCCCGGGGGAGTTAGGGCTCGGGATCACGCCGCTCCGGTGAGGAGAAGAACAGCCATGGTGACCACTGAGGCATGGGGCAACTCAACAAGTGAGAATTTCAATGTTGTCTCACATGCGAGCTCTCGGCCATGGTGTTTTCCGACGGCTCGGTGGCCGGCCGCTGTGCAATGGTCACCATCTTGGTCAGTGGGTCGTGGTCGGGGTTTAGTGTAGTGCAATCGGCAAATGCCATGTGTAAAGTGGTTGAATCAAAGTAGAATGGGGCATGGCTAGTTTTGAGTCTAAATGGGTCAATCCACCCATTTGGGCTTGGTGCACCCTTCAAGGTGGCTTTGGATGCCGTGGGGGATCAAAGGGATCAGCTGGTTCGGCATGGAGAAGTCTCCATCCAAATATATTTGGATTAAATTTAAGTTTAGTGTGAAACATGATTAAGGCTAATGAGCTTTAGGGATTAAGGAAAGCCCCCCTCTTCTTACCCAATATGGCATGGTGGAGTGTCCAAAGCTCTCATGGCTCACATGTGGCTCATGCATGGCTTCATGGCTCACCTTCGTCTTGGCAAAAAGTTTGCGTCAATTTCATAAAAAAGGATTTTAAGGATTTTGGATAATTTGGTGGAAATTTGGATGAAGCTTCATTTAGAAATATTTGATCATTGGTTTAGGACTTAGGGATGATTTTAATTGAAAGTATGATGAGGGGAAATGTCATATGGGCTTTGGAAGAATTTTTGGGGTTTTAGATTCGGTGGAAGTGGCTTTTAAAATGGTTTAAGGAATGGGCCCTTAAGTTTAAAAATGAATTTATGGATGGGAATTTTGTAAAGAGGTTGGGCCAAATAATTGTTGGGTTTAGCTCATGGATGTGTCATGAGTGATTTGAAACAAATTGGGGGTGATTTGGATTTGAATCGGGTTGAATTTGGGTTAGGTTTCGGTTTAGGTCAAAAATGGGCCTTTTAACCTCGGGTTGAGTTTGAGTGGGGTTTGGGTTCAAATTTTGGGCAAATCATGTTAGGGTTTTGTTTGTGGGAATGTTAAGGAAGATTTAGAAAAGATTTGAGGTTAATTGGAGTTGAATCGGGTGAGTTCGGGTTAAGTTTCGGTTCATGGGTCCAAATCGGGCTTTAAGGCCAAAAGTGAGATCGATCCAAATGTCAATCAAATTGGACTTGGATTTGGTCTAGATTGGTATCGGGAATGTTGAATTGAAGTTTAGAATTGAATTGGACCAGAATTTGGGTCAATTGGATAGGTTTGGTTCGACATCGGGTTCACTTTGGGTTAAAATGGGTGAAATTGGGGGTTTTGACAAAAGTAAGGTAAATTGACAAAATTGGCCCATGGTGTTGTTGGACAAAATGAAATTGGGAATATTTGGGATTTTTTGTAATTTTCTGGGAATTTTCTGAATTTTTGGATTTTTAGGCCAAGAAGGGTATTTTGGGTATTTGGAGGGTATTGGGAGGTATTTTTTGGAATTTTTGGTATTTTTGGGTATGGATGATCAATTTGAGTGATGTGGAGATGTTTGAGAGTGATTTTGGAAAATTTTGGGTAATTTGGAAATTTTGCAAAAATTCGGTAATTTCATGGTTTTGGAGGTCTAGTAGGTGTAGGGTCCCGGGGTCAAAAATCGAAAATTTGGGAAATTAAAGATCGGGTGAATCTAGGTGGAAAGAAATCATTTTGGTTGAGCCATGAAGCCATTTCAAGCCCATATGAGCCATGAAAGGACTCATTTCGAGGCATTCACTATGTTGTTCCTAACCCTCTTGCCAAGGGCTTAGGGGTTAAGGACCATCCATGTGAATCACCTACATGAGTCGTGAGGTTAAGTTGGGTATGGGTGTGGTTTTAGGAAGTGTGTGGAAATGTAGTGTGTAAGTGTAGTGTGTATGTAAGTGTATGTGTAAGTAAGCCCCTTCACTGCACTGTGCCACCTGTGTGCATCCTAAGGCCAAAGAGTCCTATAGGAACTCATCCTTTAAACTTCCACATTTGATTTCAACCCTCTAGGTGATTAGGGGTCTATAGTCAAGTTTGTGGAGTTTGTAGGGAGTTTAGAAGTGGTTTAAATTTCTAAAAGGTGGGTCCCAATTCTAGTCCTCTAAGATAGTCAAAGAAAAAGCCTAAGGCTAGATCCTAAGCACTAAAAAGAAGAAGGGAAGACCTCATCAAAAATGAGGTCAACATGTGCCCCAACATTCAAATGGCCACGATGCAATTGTCGGATGTAGCACATTTGGAGGTTGGTGTAGAACCACTCCGTGCACTTGGCATTGGTGACAGCTCTTGGCGATTTTCATGCAGTCGGTCATCATCGAGGGCCGTAGTATCCTAGCTCTTTTAATTTTCATTTTCATCTTGGACCCGACCGGTGAGCGCCACAGCAGTCCCGAATGCACCTCTTTAACGATTTCACGGGCCTCGACCCGCTTAGGCACCTTAGCCACATTCGATCAAAAGACCTTCGTATAACGTGTTGTTTATTAATGCGTAGGACGGAGTTCTTTTCTTGATCCGATGGGCCAGCGACCTATCGTCCGGTAGCTTCCTGTTTGCAAGTAGTCCACTAACTGGCCGTCGCCAATCTTCCGTGTTTTCCGTCACCGCTGTAACCGATTCTTCTTCTTTTCCGATTTGTCTATTGTGTATATGTCGAGCTGTGATAGGACCCGACGTTCGTGAACTGACACCTCCACTGACTCATCTTGCAAACATGCAAATTCTTTTGCGAGGCGAGCTAACGCATCTGCTAAGACATTTTCTTTTCTGGAAATTTTGTAGATCGTCACATTTGGAATTTGTTCCAACAACTGTATGGCATACTGGAAGTATTGCTCGAGTCTTGGCTTAAAAATTCTGTACTTTCTGGCGATCTGTTGAATGATTAACTGTGAATCCCCGTAGATGTTGATGTCTGTTATCCCCATTTGAATAGTTAATTCCAGTCCCGTTATGAGGGCTTCGTATTCTGCTTCGTTGTTTGTACATGGTTCTCGTTAAGTGGTAGGAGTATCTTAACATCCCCCGCTCCGGTGTTATAAAGATTAGCCCGATTCCCTGCCTTACCGGGCACTATCACTTGCGATTCTTCGTCTTTGTGTGCCGAAGATGCTCCGTCGAAATATAATTCCCAACGTCGATCATCGGTGGTCTTCTAGGCTCATTATTTGTTCATCCGGCAAATCGTCATTGAGAGGAGATTCTGCCGGCAAAGGGTGTGCCGCTAGAAAGTCTCGCTAAGACTTGTCCCTTTACGGCACGAAGAGGCACGAAAGTTATATCGAATTGCAATAATATCATTGACCATCTGGCAAGTCTGCCGGAAAGTGTTGGACGAGTCATCAAGTATAGCAATGGATTAAATTTCGAGATCAGGTTGACCTTGTGAGAAAGCATGTAGTGCCTGAGCTTTTGAGCGACGAAGATCAGGGCCAAACAATGCTTTTCAATTGCGGGATACTTTACTTCCGTCGGAAGTAAACAACTGCTTAAGTAGTAAAGAGCATTTTCTTTACCCTCATCATTTACCCGGCTAACGAGGCTCCGAGAGAGTCGTCTAAAGCCGCGGTGTAAAGTATCGCCGGTCTACCCGAGATCGGGGCCGCTAAGACAGGAGGTGTCATTAAATATCGTTTAATGTCCTCGAAGGCCTTCTGGCATTTCTCTTCCCAAATAAATTTGGCGTCCTTTTTAACTAGTGCCGAGAAAGGCCGACACCTACTCGACAAGTTCGAGATAAAGCGTCGAAGATATGCCGACTTCCCTTGAAAGGATCGTAGTTGTTTTAAGGTTTTGGGAGGCGGCATTTCTAAGATAGCTTTAATCTTTTCCGGGTCGATTTCAATTCCACGATGTCGGACAACGAATCCTAAGAATTTCCCGGAGGTGACGCCGAAGGCGCATTTTAAGGGATTTATCTTAAGGTTAAATTGTCTTAATCGTTCGAAAATAATTCTCAAATCATACAGGTGGTTTTCCTTTACTTTGCTTTTGATGACCACATCATCCACGTAGCATTCGACTTGATTGTGGATGAGATCATCAAAAATTCTTGTCATTGCTCTCTGGTAGGTTGCTCTTGCGTTCTTCAGTCCGAATGGCATCACTGTGTAGCAAAATACTCCGATCGGCGTTCTGAATGTTGTAAGCTTTTCATCTTCTGGAGCCAGTTTTATCTGGTTGTATCCTGAAGATCCATCCATGAATGAGAATATCTCATGTGTCGAAGCAATGTCGATCATTAGTTCTGGGATCGGTAGAGGGAATTCATCCTTTGGACATGCCTTGTTTAAATCTCTGAAGTCTACACAAATTCTAATCTGACCATTCTTCTTTCTGACTGGCACCACATTGGCTAACCAAGTCGGGTATTGTTCTTCACGGACAAATTTAGCGTCTATTAGCTTTTTAACTTCGGCTATGACTTGTTGTTCGATTTCTAGACGCATTCTTCTCGGGACCTCGTCCGACCGGAACGTAAGTAGGATCCACTCCTAGCTTATGGATCGCGACCTCTCGGAGCTAATCCCGGCATCTCATCGTAGCTCCAAGCAAAACAAGTCTTTAAATTCCATTAATAACTCGATTATTTCTTCGGAGTCTTCTTTATCGAGTAAGGAGCTAACAAAGGTAGGTCTAGGCTCTTCGCTAGTACCTAAGTTAACTTCCGTTAACTCATCTATTGTAGATTTAATCTCTTCTTCGAATTCGGTGGAGCGTCTCCAATTTGTAAATCTTCGAGTTCGTCCGTAGTTTCCATGCAGCTTTCATTAGGCCCGCAAGTGACAACCAAGCAAAATTCGCATCGTCAACCGATCCTACCGTGCCGAATCCGAGTCCATACTTTGAATTGGGTGGACGACCGGAGTTATTCCATAATTTTTCAAAATGTTGTGATTGACCTTTTGTCCATTGTCGAGGTAAGAAACCACGCTGAATTAAATTTCGAACACAAGGAGAGTACCACTCAAAAGGTAATTCCATTAATTCTGATGAAGTGACATCTTCAAATTGTACATTATTCTCAGTTTTGGAGGAAGAAGCACCACGGTAGAATTTGATGGGCTTTGCACCGCCGCTACGTACCTCTTTGACCACCATACCCTCGATCTTATTAGAATGGATCGGGGTTAGGGTCATAGTATGTACATAGTAGTTAATCTTCTCGTACATCGATTTATATTCTTCATTCTTTTCATCTTCGAGAGAGATCTTGAATTGCGGCTTCTTCGACTTATTGTCGCTGCTTCTTGCTTGATTTCCTTTTCTTCTTAAGAATTATCTTCCCAATCAACATTGATGGTCTGGTTTCCTCCGTCCAATCGTCCTAGCGTCTCTACCACGACCTCGTCCCCGGCCTCGACCTCGGATGCGAGTTGTGGAGAAACCTTCACCATCTCGCCGGAAGGGAGTGGTGAGTGATCGTTGGACTAGAACTTCAGTGTTCTTCGTTGTCCCGAACTTTCTTTGCTTCATTTGTTATGGTATCTCCGGCGAAGATTGTTTTCTTCGGTGGTGCATAATAAGCCGCATCTTCATGGATTCCAATTTCATGTACGGAGAATGGTTGTAAGTCACCTTTGATGCACTCGTTCCCCTCCATCGTAGTATTTGATGCACCGATGTAGAGATGATGGTACCATCCCGTTTTCATGTATCCATGGTCGGCCCAAGAGAGCGTTGAACGACATTTCGAATCAATTATGTGAAATTTTGCGGTTGTCTTTGCTAAGTCACCGGTCTTCATTAGTAGCGTTATTGACCCGAGGGCTCTTTCTCCTTTCTCGGTTGAATCCTCTTAATAACATTTTGTCGGCTTCGAGTTCGCGAGCATCAATTTCCAAGTATGCTAGCGTTCGAAGACTCATTATATTGATTGATGCTCCTGGATCCACCAATACTCTGGAGAGTGTAAATTTTCCGATTGTAACTGAAATGTACAATGGTCGGTTGTGATCTGCTGTCCCAAGTAGTAGGTCATTGTCCGTGAAGGTAACACCTCGCCGTTCCTTTAACGAGCAAACCTCATCTAAGGAATCTCCGCCATTCGAGCTAAGCAAATTTCCGGATCAAGTAAAGCCTCGATCGAGCTTCTCTCATCTCATTTGATAAGATGAGAGCGTCGTAAATGCTCGCCTGCCGGTAGTTTCCTAAGATGGGCTAGCACGTTGTAGTCCACTTTATTTCCATGTGTCTCGCTTCTTCTCGAATGGGTATTTCTTGTCGTCGGGGTTGGTTCTTCTTGAACAACCACCTGCTTTCCTTTGTCCTTTGGACCCATTCTCGGAGGTAGAACTCTTCCACTTCTTAAGTTGACTTCTGTAATTTCTTCTGAATCTAGTGTTGAGCTTGCCGGTGTCTCCTCCTGAATCGGAATGACAGGCTCTTCCGGATTAACTTCAGAATCTGAAGGCTCTAACTCTATTGTGACTGGAGCTCCTCGAAACTCGCAGATAGATTCGTTGCTTGTTGAACTCTCGTAGCCTCCTTGATGGATGTCTTCTTCGTTATTTTGCTCGTCGAGATCGTGTATGATTTGAGAATTGTCATTGGTATCGAAATCGATGTCCGGATTGTCGCTAGTTACGTAATCGTTAGAAATAGTCAAAACGTAGCCAACGCCATCACCCTTATCATTATATGAACCCACCGAAGTGAGCAGATAATCATACGTAGTCGAGGTTCGAGGGATTTCTCCCCCGAATCGAAACAACTATCCTAGGATAAGCAGCCCCTAGCCTAGCCTTAGGAGTCTCGGTCCTCTCTTCTTCGTCGATTTTCTTCTTCTCTTCAATCGTCTCCTGTTGAGGTGGTTCTTCTATCGCAAGTGATAGTACCGGCTTAACAGGTTTCGAACTCTGAATTGAAGCTCGCACCGAAGCGGTTTGAATGCTGTCTAAAATCTTTTTCGAAGATCTTGTCCAAGCTGTAGTCCATCCATCGTCAGTCGTATAGGGATCTATCGGAATGATGAGATCAGTTGAGATAACATTGAAGGAACCTCCTTTCTGGGGTTCCTTCATGTACTCCTTCGGGATCGTTATATTCCCTTTCCGAAGGTTGTCATTGAGCCAACTTTTGAAGGTAATGCAATCTTCTATCTTGTGCCCAAGCATCCGGTGGTAGGGGCAAAAGTTGGGATCACCTTTCTTGTTGACTTCCTCTCGGTCTTTTAGGCTCGGCACTGGAAATCCGGAGTCTTCATCGTACTACGGAACATTTTCGGCACTCGCTTCATTCTTGAATGGATATTCTCTCGCTCAGAAGCTCCCTTAACGTACGTTGCGGACGAGGCGGTTGTTCATACTGCGGAGATGACCGATAGCTGGGTCGGGGTTGCTGGTAATTCTGTTGGGGTTGCTGTGGCCGTTCTGGTGGTATTTGCATCGGTTGCTTGCCTTTGTCAACTGCTGCAACGATCTCGGATTTCTTTTCAAAAGTCTTCACAGGCTTTTGCTTGTCCGTCTTGTCGGCGAAACTTAGTTGCTTCGCCTCTTCTTGCAAGCTCCCGGCCTTGCTTAACAACTTCTCGAAAGTCTTAATGGTGAATCCTTTGAGGAGAAGTGCTATCGGGCCGTGAATGCTTTTAAGTAAAATGCCGATCGCATGTTGTTCTTGTAGTCGTGGTTCACACTTCATGCTTAAGTTCTTCCATCGAAGTATGTAATCCACCAAAGTTTCGTTCGGCTTTTGTTTCTCTACCACTAAATCACCTATAGTGATGTGGTGCCGAGCTCCGGCGAATCGCTCGATGAAGAGGTTCTCTAGTTCCGAGAACGTCTTCACCGAACCATTTGGTAATTCCGCATACCATCCGAAGGCGATTCCCGACGTGCCGCCGACGAACCGTCGGAAGAGTAATGCATCGCTCCCGCCGCATTGCAACAACCGGCACGAAAGTGCGCAACATGCCGTCTGGGGTTCCCGTTCCATCGAAGGTCTTGAACGCGAGGTGGTACGAAGCCTTTTGGGTACCGGACAGCGTCGAATTCTTCCGGTAAGGTCTACCCGTCCGAATGGATGTCCCGCTCTTCGATTGTGCTAAGGCTTCTCGCACTCGCCGTTCCACCAAGCTCTTGATATCCTTTTCGAGGACCATACTTTGTGTTGTATCCTTCTTTACTCGATCATCCCCGTTGACGGATGTAATCTCCTTTCCTCCGTCTACAATGTGAATGACCTCCGGGGTGTCTCTCTTTGTGGTTGCACTCGACTCCGGAGAGTGGCTAGAGCTACGCCCATCTCTTCCATCCTTTTCGCCATTCGGGCGATCGTGTCGTCTTTCTCTTGAAGCTGCCTTCTCATCAGTTCTGGCTCCTCTCTTTCTGCGGCTGCAGGAGCACCTTGCGAAGCTGATGAAGCTCGTGTCTCGACCATGTTGATTTCTGCATATTCGTCGTCCATGAATTCCGATGAATCAACCTCGTCTCCGAACTTCTCTTCTTTCTTTTGCTAATCGTCGGATATCGGTTCTCAACTTTTCCATGGCATCTTCTAGCGGGCCTTTCCGTGTGTCCTCGCGGTTGTCGTGCGATAGGCTCGCCGGGTCCCCTTCTCACGAGTCCCCTTTATCGCAAGAAGCACTTTCTTCGCATTCAAGTCTCCCGGCGAGACTTTCTTTCTCGAGCCGTTGTTTCAATCTCAACTCGCCCGCAGTGGGACGCCATACCATCCTTCTAGCAGCAGAAGGTCTAGGACCGGATGGTCCGTCTACCAAATGCCGGAAGGTGGTATCCTCCCTAATCCGTAATCCCGAGACGACGACAGGCGGACTAGCCTTCATTCTTTTACTCGGCTTTTCCGTCATGATGGCGGGTTCTACTCGGGGCCTAAGACGGGATTTGACTGGCACCCGCCCTATCCTTCGTAGAATCTCCGATACGGGGCACTTTTCCTTCTTTGCTAACTTCTCTATCAAAGTTTGCAGTCGAGCAAACGGCGTAGTTCTAGTCCTTTTCTTGCGGTTATCGTTGTAATATGCGGGCTGAGGCAATGCGGCAGCAATCTTGCGAACATTTTCTTCATCTTCGCGGCGGAGAGGGGATGGAACCTGCTTCCTCCCAAAAGTGGTATGTATTCGAGCAATGGTGTATATTCAGTAGCGGTGTATATTCAGACAACTTCGGGATTTCCTCCAGAAAGCAATTTCAGACAGCTTCGGCTTCTCTAGCGATCCTTCTACTTCGTTTCTTCTTCGGGTCCTTGTCGGTGATGGAATTCTTGAGTCGGACCCGATTTCGAAAACGAAGGTCTCACAGAAGATCCGTACCCTCCACGGTAATAGTGTTCACCATAATTCGATTTCTTTCCCCTTTAATTTGGCGAAGTCGGGGTAGGTGCAAAAACAACTAGACCAGTGGGGTAGTAAGAACAGTCCTCCTGCGGACAGCAGTACTCCTCTCAGTCGGGATCCTTTGCAGGGGAGGAAACTCTTGGGTCGACCTAAGGTTGAACTCAATCAGCGGCTTCTTAGCTTCAGATACCTTGTTCGTCAGTGCGAAAAGGGAAACGTCGGTGATCTTGACATTCGTGTTTTCAAATCCTTGTCCAAATCGGATGATCCCATTGTCGGGCAGCTCATCCTTATAGACAGCGAAGTCCAGTCCATTGGTGAAGGAGAAAATCAGCTTTGGGGCTTCCATTTCTGCAGGGTAGATTCTGGTTGTCAGTCCCAAGTTATGCTCCTTTTCTTTAGGACGAAAAGAAAGGAATTGAAAAGAGTCCGAACACATTCTTGTTCATGTATTTATAAGAAGGAATCATTTGTTAAAAGAATCACTTATTAGAGGGTTTGTTTATTTAGAACGGAATGTTCAAAGGTGTAGAGAAGGTAAGGAATCCGATTCGGAGTTGGAAAGGAAAAGAAAGTCTTATGCAAGACTTCTCGACTCGAAGGATCACTCCTAAACTAACACCTATTGGGGGTCCACCCCACCTCGAAATGAGGTAAAAGGATCTCGGAACCTCTCTGTTTAGGGGTGTCTAAACAGTGGCTCCTAAATCCGAGAGAATGTTGGCTATACCTGTTTAAGGTAGAAATGAACATATTATTCCAACGGAAAGAAGGGTAGTTTGACCCATTAAGGACATGGATACACTACCGATTTTTGAAAGCAGAATTATCTGATTATAATGGAGAGAGGAATTTTCCCCAGCGGAGTCGCCAGAAGTTGTCGGCATATTTTTAGGTTGTGTGTTTTATTTTGAAAAGGGGTCGCCTAACTGTAAGTTGTCGGCATATTTTTAGGTTGTGTGTTTAAATAAATAATTTTGAAAAGTAGTATTTGATTTTGAAAATAATTTTAAATTTGAAGGTTTTAAGATATGAGATTAAACCGATCTCACATCCCAAATAGTTTATATAAACGAGCACCGCACTACAAACCGTGTATTTATCCCTAAGGATAGACACACTGCTTGACGGTGGGGCTCGATTAAATAAACTAGAAGATTTGTGACATCCGTTTGGTCTGCGAACCAATTTTATAAGCCGACAAATTCCCCTGCTTAATATGAAAGCATTAAACAAGGTTTATATTACCTGGGTTCTCTAAAATTCCCTATAAGGGCAAGCCCCTATAGTTAATTACATCTTAAGTGACAGAAATCACCTAAGAAAACTCTCGATAATAATCAATAATTCTGCTATCAAGAATTTCAAAGTTTAAGTTCTCAAAGGATTGAATTTTGGAATTTCAATAGGGAATGGATCAAATTTGGAACATTTTGTTTTGGGAATTCAAAGGAAGAAAAGTAGGAGAAATCACAGATTCGAAGTGAACTTCGGTAATTTCCCGACTATCCTATTGTTTGGCTTAGATTTAGGAAAGTCCTAATGTTTATTTAATGTTTTAATCTTGCCAATTTTAATTAATTAGGGATTATATTTATATGATAGAATCATACAAATAAATCTCGAAGATGTGAGGGTTTATGTCGTATCGGACGACTACCTCGGAATCCTAAGACCGGTTAGGGCTTAATTTGCAATGCAAATGCCTAACGAAGAGTTGAGGATTTATGTTGCACTAGGCAAACTACCTCGAAGTCTTATGGCTTGGTTATTTAATTCTAAGAAAGCTTTGCTGAAGTAGACCCGAGTTTCTGCGGTGACGATAGTCGTGCCGCCCACCATGCTCCAAGCTTCTTGTTGTTGCAGAGGTTTAGTTTTAGAAATCATAAATCGTGGGATGAGAAAAGTGTTTTGGTTTAGAGAAAATCTTAATTTCCAAGTGTTTTCAATATTTTAATTAAAACAAATCTTAAGGTTGATTATAACGACACCGGTTAAGATCCCACGGTTTCATCCTTCTGGCATCATTATTTTTATCGAATTCACTTAGTCCAGATGTATTTGCTAAACTCAACTGAATGAGTTCCACACTTTCATTTAGACCGTGGGAAATCCCGTTAGCAACACGTAGGTTACATCATCCGAGGTATTCGCGATCATCCAACAGGACGTTTTAATTTAGTTGTAATTGTAGTTTTGTGTTCTGTTTGTGATTAAATTTTGAGTTGTTTTATATTTTAAAATGTTGTGGCGGTGAATTTTATCTTGCAATAACTTTTAACTTAGTTTTAGTTTCAGTTTTAGGGACTATCCTAAAGGTGTGAGTTTTCATACAACAATTGTTTATCATGCAGGAAAAGTAAGTGTAATGCGGTTAAATAAATTGCAATAATATAAATTGCAAGAAAGTAAATTGCAATAAAATAAAAGCGTACCTGGAGGGTCTTCCCGTCATCGCAAGCTGCACTTAAAACACAATTAGAATATTTAAGCAAGTTCCTAGGTAAAGCTAAGGTAAGGGTTATGGTTTTCTACCAAATTCCTAATCCTATAGCAAGTCATTTCCTATGACGTCTAGGTTCCTTGTGTTTTTGTTAAGAAGTTTCCAATCCTATAGACGATTTTCTTCATCAAAGAACAATTAAATTCAATTGTTCTTATAAACATCCTATCATATTGAGAAAGTGTTTAAGAAGAATCTTAAACATCTTTTCAATATTACTAGAGTTGTTTTAAGTCCAAATGAATTTAATTATACAAATGAATTAATCGTCCGAGAATTTCAAGTTTTGTTGTTATCTTGCTCAGTGAACTAGGATGTTAGAATGTCCTATAAGTGAAGTAACATTTCATTTAATATTTTGTTTAGGAGTTATGATAACTAAAGCTTTCGAGGGTAAATTGGTGTTCAAATGGTTTGTGATTTAGTTTAATTTCAATTAATGGGTTTAAATTTGGAATAGTGTTCAAGTTATTTTAGATTTATTTTGAATTCTTTATGTCTTTGGTGATGTTATATTTAATTCAACTTAATTTAATTTAATTTAATTTAATTTAATTTAATTCTATTCAATTTAGTTTGGTTTGATGTTAACTTAATTTAGTTTGATTTGATTTAATTTTAATTTAATTTAATTTGACTTAATTTAATTTAATTTAATTTAATTTAATTTGTTTTAACTTAATTTAATTTGATTTTATTTATTTAATTTAATTTAATTTAATTTAATTTAATTTACTTAATTTAATTTAATTTTTAATTTAATTTTATTTTTAATTTTAATTGAAATTTTAAAAGAGTTTAATAATTTAATTTTAGTTTAATGATTAAGTCTTTTAATATTTTGAATTTGAGTTATCATTTTAATTAAGAATTGAATATTAATGAGATAATTAATTTAGGGATTTTTAAATTAAAGAATAAATCTCTTCCTAATAATATCCCTATTTTAATAATTCCAATTTTATTATTCTTCCAAATTTAATCAATTATTTAATTAAGGTTTAATTATTTTAAATTGCTTAATGGATTTCTACCCTTTAATTATTTAAATTTCAATCATCCAAATCAGATTAGGATCAAATATTTTACTTGTTAATTTTTTATTAAACCTAAAGTTTTAATTAAGGATTAAAATTTTAATTACCACTTTACCCTTTAAGCTTAATAATTTCATAACTCACTAAATTGAACTCAAATGAACTTGAAATTTTTATGTGACTTCACTCATATGTCAATAAAGACATGAGAGGAGAAAATGTGATTTTTCTATTTTTAATTTATTTATATAATTATTTTTGGTAGAAAATAGAGATTTCAAAGGAAAATTTAATAACATGACCAAGAGAAAGTTTCTGTCCTTAAGAAAATTAGGGGACATTCCTAATGACCAGAGGACCACTTGGACCAATTTTGGTGATTTTTTGAATTATATTATTTTTATTATAATTATTTTAAGTTTTGGAGTGTTAATTAATTTTAAAATAAAATAAATATTGAAAAATGAATTTTATATTTTTCAAAAATCTCTCTGATATCAAGAAAACCAGAGAACTAATGTTTACAATTTTCTAATTTTTCTATGATTTATTATAATTATTTTGGTAAAAATGCTAGAAAATACATTTTTTTAATTTTAAAATTGCCCTAGAGCTTTAAAATTTAATATCTCATTAAATAGACCTAAGAAAAATATGGGGTTTGTTCCTAAGTGATTAAAATTCAAAATGTGACATTTTGGTGAATTTTATTATTTTTGTGATTTTTATTATTTTTAATTATTAAAAATATTAAAATAATATTAAAAATCAAATTTTTTAGAAAATTGAAATTTTAATTTTCCTAAATTCCCCTAATATCAGAGAGGCTCCAAAACCAATTTGGTGAATTTTTGAAAGATATTTTGAAAGTTATGAATTTTTAAAGTTTAAAATGACTAAGTGGCTTAATCAACCCATTTAGTAGGGCTAACCAAGTCCAATTGACCTCAAACTTTTATGGTGGATTCCTCTGATCCTAAAGGTCAGTGGAGAATTGATTTCAAGTTAATTTGATGTATGGTTAGCAATATTTAATTAGAGACCTATTTTGGGTTTTTAAGCCAATTAGGGTTGTTTTAAATGAACTAACTCAAAACCTATTTTTCCTAGGGTCCTCTGGTCATAAGGAACATCACCAAATTTTTCTAGGATTTATTTCACAACATGCTATTTATTGGAATTAAAATACTCAAAACAGTAACATGAATTTGAAAAATCAATAACTTTTCATAGGGATGGCCTCTGACTTTGGAAAATTCAGGGAATGTTCCCAAATTCAGAGGCTTCAAAAGCCCTATGGTCTCATGCCATGGTGAATTTCATATATGCATGGAGAATTAAAAGAATGAAAACAGTAAATAAATTATTAAAAATAAAATACTTGATGAAATTAAATAATTTCTTTTCCACATTATTCTCCACTGTTCACTGAGCAAGATGGTATTTTTATTTTATTTTTACGATTTTCCTACACAAAGTTATGAATTTTTGAAGTTTAGGGAATTAAATAAATAGAAAATACCCCTAATTTTCTATTTATCCACGCGGCGCCGCGTCATCCTCGGCATCTCCGAACGCACACGCGTCGCGCTCCCATTCGACGCCGCCGCTTGAGTCAGCAGCACGGGCCCCGCGGTTCTCGTACCGTCTCCTGGTCCGACGCCATCTGAGCCGTCCATCCGCGCGTGTATTGAATGGACGGCATCCGTTCATCGTCCCCGAGCATCCTCACCCGAGAGCCGTCCACACTAAATCCCTAAGATCTCACTCGATACTCGATGGATTTTCATGTTCTTATGCTCTATGGATTCGTCTTGAGAAGACAAACACATCCATACGGTTTATGTGGGATGAAATTTACGCAATAAAAATGGAGAATGTTCAGAAGCTCGGGAGGAAGAGTGAGGCCATACCTTTGCTCGGAGAAGTGTGGCTTCGATCCGAGGGTTGTTGCACCTTCGATTGGATCTCGGCAAGCTTCGGATGAAGTCTCCTGGTCCAGTGAATTGCTCAGGTAGGATTTCGACCAAGACCGATCACAAAGCTTGGAGGCTGGAGCAACTGGGTGGCCTGGAGATGGGGCTTTTGCTGGTGAACACCTTCCCTTGGTCTGGTGAAGGTGTAGAATCAATCAATTTGGGGATTGGCTCACTGTGGAGAAGTGTCCTGGTTTTAGGCTTGGATTTCAACTCTGAAATTGAGCTCACAGAGAAGAAATGGCAGGGGGATTTCAGTGGGGATCAAGTGCTCGTGTATGGGGAGTAGTCCGGAACAATTTTGGCGGAGTTTCCTTAAGGTTTGTTTTTAGCACCTCTCATGGCCGAGAGGGGTGGTGTTTAAATAGGAGAGGGTGGAGGGCCTCCCGGGAGAGTTAGGGCTTGGGATCGAGCTGCTCTTGGCAAGAGAAGAACATGCTATAATGGCCACGCGGGGATGGGGCAGCTCGGCAAGGGAGAATTCCAAAGTTGGCTCACATGTGAGCTCTCGGCCATGGTGTTTTCCGGCGGCACTGGTGGCCGGCCGGCCGGGCATGGGTCACCCTCGAGGTCAGGTGGGTCGGGGCGGGACTTGGTGCAATCAATTGGCAAATGCCATGTGTAAAGGCTTTGATCCAAAGTGGAATGGGGCATGGATAATTTTGAGTCTAAATGGGTCAACCCACCCATTTGGGCTTGGTGCACCCCTCAAGGTGGCTTTGGATGCTCGTGGGGAATCAAAGGGATCGACTGGTTTGGCATGGAGAAGTCTCCATCCAAATATATTTGGATTAAATTTAAGTTTAAGTGAAACATGATTAAGGCTAATGAGCTTTAGCGATTAAGGAAAGCCCTCCCTCTTCTTACCCAATATGGCATGGTGGAGTGTCCAAGGCTCTCATGGCTCACATGTGGCTCATGCATGGCTTCATGGCTCACCTTTGGCTTAGCAAAAGTTTGGTCAATTTCATGAAAATAGATTTTAGGAATTTTTGGTAATTTGATGGAAATTTGTATGAAACTTGATTTGGAATGATTTGATGATGGATTTAGGACTTAGGGAATGGCTTTTTATTAAGTGGATGGCAAGTGGAGATGTCATGTGGGCTTTAGGGTAGATTTTGGGCTTTTGAAATGGTTTTAGATCGGCTTTTAAGATGGTTTTAGGAAAGTGGGCTTTTGAATTTTAAAATGGATTTTGGGATGAAATTTTGGTAAAGGCTTGGGCTAAATAATTGTTGGGTTTAGCTCATGGATGTGTCATGAGTGACTTGAAGCAAATTAGGGGTTATTTGGGTTTGAATTGGGTTGGATTTGGTTTCTTTTGGTGAATGGGTCAATATAGGTCCAAGTGGGCCAAGTTGGGCCAATGTTGGGCTAGGGTTGAAATTGATGTAAAATTAATGTTGAGAAATGTTTATGGGGGTGTTTCAAAGAGGTTTTGACTTTGGTTGGGCTTTGATTTTGGGGTTTGGGCTCATTTGGGTTAGGTTTGGGTTTAGGTCAAAATTGGGCCTTTTGGTTTTGGGGTTGAATTTGAGTGGGGTTTGGGTCCAAATTTTGGGCAAATCATGTTAGTGTTTTGTTTGTGGGGATGTTATGAAGGTTTCGAAAAGATTTGGGGTTGATTGGAGTTGAATTGGGTGAGTTTGGGTTAGGTTTGGGTCATGGGTCCAAATTGGGCTTTAAGGCCAAAAGTGAAATTGGATCCAAATACCAATCAAATTGGACTTGGATTTGATCTAGATTGGTGTCGGGAATGTTGAATTGAAGTTTAGAATTGAATTGGATCAGAATTTGGGTCAATTCGATAGGTTTGGTTTGACATTGGGTTCACTTTGGGTTAAAATGGGTCAAATTGGGGGTTTTGACAAAACTAGGGTAAATTGACAAAATTGGCCCATGGTGTAGTTGAACAAAATGAAATTGGGAATATTTGGGATTTTATGGAATTTTCTGGGAATTTTCTGAATTTTTTGGATTTTTGGGTCAAGAGGGGTATTTTGGGTATTTGGAGGGTATTGGGAGGTATTTTTGGAATTTTTGGTATTTTTGGGTATGGATGATCAATTTGAGTAATGTGGAAATGTTTGGGATTGATTTTGGGGAATTTTGGATGATTTGGAAATTTTGAAAAATTTGGGTAATTTCAAGGGCTTTGGGTAGGGTGTAGGGTCCTGGGTGTCAAAAATTGAAAATTTGGAAAAATGAAGATTGGGTGAATATAAGTGGAATAAAATCATTTTGGTTAAGCCATGAAGCCATATCAAGTCCACATGGGCCATGAGGGGACTCATTTGAGGCATTCACTATGTTGTTCCTAACCCTGCTTGCCAAGGGCTTAGGGGTTAAGGACCATCCATGTGAATCACCTACATGAGTCGTGAGGTCAAGTTAGGTATGGGTGTGTTTCTAGGATGTGTGTGAAAGTGTAGTGTATAGGTGTAGTGTATGTGTAAGTCAGCCCTTTCACTCGCACTGGGCCACCTGGGGTAGTCCTAAGGCCAAAGAGTCCTATAGAACTCATCCTTTAAACTTCCACATTCGATCTCAACCTTCTAGGTGATTAGGGGTCTACGATCAAGTTTGTGGAGTTTGCAGGGAGCTAAGAAGTGGTTTGAAATTCTAGATGGTGGATCCCAATTCTAGTCCTCTAAGATAGTCAAAGGAAAAGCCTAAGGCTAGATCCTAAGCACTAAAAAGAAGAAGAGAAGACCTCATCAAAAATGAGGTCAACACGTAGGAGAAACGCAGCGATAAATATAATGCTGTAATACTATAATACATACGTTGATCGTGAACCTTGTTAAACTTCATCTCAGGTTGGAGAAAATTGGATGGGTGAAATGATTTCAGGACACCCAACGAGTTTTAGTAACATCTTCCGAATGTCACATTAGGTTTTCAGAGATCTTCTAGTTGACCTAAGAACATCTCATGGACTTCATGGGTCTTATAGGACAACAGACCGCGAAGTATTGGGCATCACACTTTTCATACTGTCACAGAACGATTCAATGAGGGGAGCCATGGAACGCTTCCAGCATTCGTCGGAAACAATTAGCCGATATTTCTCAGCTGGTTTGGCTTCTCTTGTCAGTTTAGCAAATGATATACTAAAACTAACTGATCCAACTTTTGCAAGGACCCCGACAGAGATTCTTAACGATGAAAGATACATGTCATATTTCAAGGTACAAATGTTAAATAGAACAATTTTTTTATGGAATGGATTGCAAACGAAATGGCAGCACTTCGAGAAGACATTACTCGATTGTTAGTTGGAGAGTGATTTTATTTTGCAGCACAATGTATGTCTTTTACACTCTTTCTGAGCACTTCACATTATTTACAATTCTACACTATAGCTTGATTCTTTTCATTTTGTTTGACCATTTGATACTCAAAGAAATTAAGCTGCATATGTGCTTGCATTTCAAGTAAACATGAGCTCCAGCACGTCGGCTACCTCTCGACGATTGCTATGTCACTGTGAGCTGCAGATATCTCTTTTGGCATCACGTCAGCCGCATAGCTTTCGACGGAAGTTTTATGCCTGTCCTCGGAACATTCCAGATCAGTGTCGTTTATTCCGATGGGCAGATAGTTTACCAGATTCTCACGAGTCCGACGCTGCGGAGTGTACGACCACAATGGAAGACGGAGTGAAATGAGAGTTACAGCTTTTGAAAACTAAAGTAAACATTATTATATTGTTGGTTGTTGTTGGAATAGTCCTTCAGTTTTTTTTTCACTCTACTGCTGCTGCCACGTGCTTGGGAGGAATATATGTTTTCTTTGTAGAACTCTATGACTATTTTGAGATTTCGTAATCGCTCTCTTGCTGTGTTTTCGTTTTAGATCTTGTGTAGACTTATGATTTAATATCAAAAAATTGTTAATGCTTTTAATATATATAAATAACTAAACAATATGAAAGTACAAGAGTACTTTTAAATTATTAAATTTTTAATATAATTTGAACAATCTATTTAAAATATTTTTTAAAGCTCGTAAATATTTTATTAATTTGAACAATCTATTTAAATTATAAAATTTTTAATATATATATATTTTATTAAAATTAAGAGATAATCAAGCTCGAAAATATTTTATTATTAAATTAAATTAAGATATAACGAAGCTCGTAAATATTTTATTAATATACTTAAAGAATTTAATCTATATAGTGAATTATTGCATTGAATCAATAATTCACTATATAATCTAGATATAATAAAGCTAGAAAATATATATTAAAGATATAAAAATAAAAAAAATCTAATTTAAATTTATTAATTTGTATATTTAAATATAAAATTTTTCAAAAAATTCATTTCATTTGCAAATATTGTATCCTATATAAATATATCCAAATTTTAAAACAGCTTTTAATAAACAGGGACGATCCGATCATTTTCTCGCCTCGTACTGTCTTCCCATATTGCAGACTAAACAGACAATAGACTTCCCGCTAGCTGCTCCCCGCAGTATGCTTCGCAGAGACAGACACGACTACACTGCAGTTTGAGCAAGATACTCGCAACTAAACAGGCCCTTCATCTTTGTAAGTGAAATCTGAATATATCATGACTTTGCACGTAATACGATTTAAATAATGACATCCTCCTCCGTTACCTTTCATCATTTCTTTAAAATTCAAAGCAGTTGATGTATGTAATTTATGTTTACTTGACATTTAATTATTTTTTATGTAAGTTTTTTAATTTTTTTCATTATTAATAAAATTTTATTAGAATGTTCTCATCAAAATAATCTGTGTTCTCAAACAACATTTAGAAAATAAGAAAATAATTACACATATACAAAAAATTGAAAGTGTAAACCACCTTGATTAAAGGTCCGCTGTGGTGGCGTTTTCACGGCGTTTTGAAAACGCCACCTCAACGTTTGGAAACTGCATTTGTGCAGCTTATCCGAAAACACAATTGATTTTTTACACTAAACCCGGAACGCGGGTTGAATCTCGCAGTCCGCTTTTCCAAATAAGCGGCTTATATGGATAAGCACAAGCTGCCTCAAACGCACCCTAAACCTTGACAAACGTTTCTCACTTGTTCACCTTCTCTTGGACCAACTACACAGCCCTCACACTTACTTTCACTTAATCATAATTCACTAGACACACGAAGGGTCTTCTTGGGGAAGTTGCAACTGTTTGAAATAATAGTTGTGAAGCACCTGTAGAAGAAGGTTCAGTTCAAAAAGCTGTGATTACTATTGTAATTTTTTTTTAAAGCCAGACCGCAGTTTTTTAGTAGCACCATAAATAGTCATGCCCGCACAACATTCTCAAAAAGCATGCAAAACACAGGTTTGCTAAATAGAAGAACTTGTGGTACAGCACTGCACCGCCTCCTTAAGTACTAAAAAACATCTATAACTGCCCTTTACTAAGTCACACACACTCGATCACCACTATCTTCTCTTATGTATTTCATTGTTCAAAAACACTTTTAATCGCTCATTTTGCTTGCTTACTCACCTGATTCCACTACATAGCTAAGTAATAACTATCTTGTTGGATCATGATGTTGAACTGCTACAAATTTAGCAAATGTATGCTTAATAATGGCCTTGTAGTATTGAGCTCTTTGTTTTTTAACTTTATCCCTCTCCTTTGATGGTGTTGGTGTGTTGAGAATGTAGCGTCGCGACCCTTGGATGATGGCACCTCAATCAAAAGAAATGGTGTTGTGGTACCAACCTATAATATTTTACCTTAATTTTCGGACATTTTGTGTTATGATGTTGACTAACTAACACCAAAATGCTTCACATATATTTTTTTTTCCTTTCTCTCCAAATTAAATTTCTACGTTGCAATATAATTGTATGTATTCTGCATTTGAATAACTCCATAACAGCTGAAGATCACTTGAAGCTCCTCATAAAGAGGCAACAACAATCCATACCTCAATTTGTCTCTGTAAATGATAAAGTCATCCACAAATTAATTGGCGATCCTCTCATTTGACGAGTGGCCCAAAACATGATGGTTGATTCGAAAAAAACTCCTCCATGAAGGCCACCTTCGACGGGGACAAAACTTACTACTTTTTCGTAGCTACTAGGCTGAAGTTTTGAAGGTGTGCTTTGGAGCCATCATAAAATGGAAAGACTAAACGCAAGGAAGAAAATCAGTGATAGAAGCCCAAAGAAAAAGACAACTGATGTGCAAATGAATAATTTAGTCCCTATTTATAGAGATGCAGCAGAAGATGAAGGATTGCAGGAAGAGTTTAAGAGAAAAGCATCAAATCAAAATATAAATTGACAAGAAAATGAGAATAAAATTTTATTTCAAATAAAAAGAAAGTATTTTCAGATCTTAATCAAACATAAGATACTTTACAAGTTGGTCCTCGGCTACCTCGACCAAGACAAGATCCTTCCAAAATAACCTTATATAAAACATTTGGCCACCAAGTTCGAACTGATTCGCTCGGGTCGGTGATGCACCAAAAATATATACTGTTTTTACTATATAATTTTACCCATTTTTGGTGATATTGCACTTTAAAGAAATGTATTTTTTCATGATTTGTTGCAGGTATGATGATTTTAGATGATTTGAGTGAAAAGAAGCGAAAATGAACAAATTCATAGCAAAAATGAGCAAAAGA
This sequence comes from Papilionanthe hookeriana x Papilionanthe teres, assembly GCA_022702705.1. Lineage (NCBI taxonomy): Eukaryota > Viridiplantae > Streptophyta > Magnoliopsida > Asparagales > Orchidaceae > Papilionanthe > Papilionanthe hookeriana x Papilionanthe teres. The sequence goes on from CM040434.1 coordinate 26,322,105, forward strand.
AGGAAAACAGGTTCTGGCACCACTGGCGCCAGAATGGGCGCCACCTGCGCTATTTTCCAGAGACTCAGCAATTAATTCGACGATAGAGCGAGGTCGCCGCCGGCGCTCAATGTCGGTGGAATTCAAATTTGAGGAGTTTTGGTGACGTTTTGAAGGGATGCCTATGGAATCCTTGGGATTTCATTTCTAACTTATAGGTAACTATTTTTGGACAAAAATGGTGCGTTTTTGTGTGTGTTTTCTGAAGTTCTAGAGAGGGAGAGTGTGTGTTGAGTGTTAGGGTTTAGGAGAAAAGTGTGTAAAACTTAGAATTTTAGAGGAATTCTTCTCTAAGGAGTGAAGGAGAAGAAGTAAAGTGAGAGATTGCTTCTTCCTTTCCATTCTAAAGAGGGAATTAAGTGTTGCAAATAAGAGAGAAAATGATTCAAATGAACTTTAATGGAATTGCATTGGGGAAGAGAAAGAGATAAGTTGTGTTTTCTTTTGTGGTTTGTATGACTTTTCTTTTATATATAAAATCTAAGTTTTATTGTATCTTCTTCATGAGTTCTTAGTAGTCTCCTTTGTCTTTCTTCTTGCATAGAGATGTGATGATGGATTGATGTAGATTTGAAGTGCTTTTAATGCATTGAAGAAATTGAGATGGTTTTTCATTTTGAACTTAATTTAATTTTCGATCTGGCCAATTGAATTGTTAAAATATGTTATTGAACATTAATTCTGAAAGGATTTAGTGTCCTAAAACAATAATGAAGAATCCATTCAATTTCCATGGATTAATTGCGTAGTTCATAGGAATTGAGTGCAAATAAATAGGGAAATGTGTTTTGATGGACTTCAATTTGGAGGTTTCAGGGTGACAGGCTGGGATCCCCAATTTGGTCATAAGATTAGTAACTAAACTTGAAGGTTAGCCTTCAGGTGAAGGGTGAGTGGGAGCTCCGTAGTGAGAGCCGATATCCTTCCAGCCTAGGCTTAGATTTAGTGACTAAGCTTAGGATATGTCAATGTTCTTTTCATGCTTGGAAGAGGGGGTACTCCTTTGAGGGTAAAGAAACATTTATGCTCCTATTTGGCATAATAACATAAATAGTCGTTCCATATCATCCACACATCATATTCTCATTGCAAGAGGAAAGATACTTTTCTCATATATCAGAAATCTTTCAAATATATAGCTTAGTGTCTATTTGTTAGTTAATTATGTTTTCAAAGTTATTAGAAGTAATTGTAGTTTGATTAATTGTTACTGTTTTCTGCATAGTGGTAGTAGAAGTAAGCATTGAAATTTAAGTGCAATTTGAGTATCGGATTTCCGTGCTACATTACCTACTGTGAAACACTTTCTTCTACTTTATAGCTTCCCTGTGGGATCGATAACCAGGACTCCATTAGAGCCCTGTATTACTTGATATGATACGTATACTTGCATTGAGTGCTTGGACTTTACAAAATCATTATAAACATATATAAATTTGAGTTCATAAATTCTTGCAAAATAAAAGTCTGTAAATCGTCCGGTCAGTCGGTTTCACATTGTTCCCTCTGCACAAAAGCATCCTTTTGAAGTTCATACACCTCCTGGCAAAGATTAGTTTTCTCTCCTCACATCTCTTCCCGTCGGATCAGCATTTCATCCAAGCATCTCCACATTCTCCACTCCCCAAGCCTCAGTTAATCGAGCCAGAGGAACCTCCACTTTGTCTAGGTGATGAGTGAAAGTTCTCAAAGACATCCAACCTCCCTCAACAACTTTCTCATAGATCTTGACAGGGTCAATTGGTTGGTTGACTATATATGTTTTCGTCGCTTCTGGTAGGTGCTTGGTACACATGAACAACACCACAGCCTGATCCCGACCATCACCAACAAGGTACAAGCTCCAAATCCAGGTGTTCTCGTCTGGTTTAGAAAGAGATTGATAAGAAAAAGAAAACATAAGCAAATCCTAAAAACAAAAAACGCAAATACATACTTAGCCTTCTTTCCACCTCATACAGGTGACTCCACCCACATTCAACAGTGGAAGAACATCAGTAGCTCTTTCCTTCATGAATGGCTGGTAACCACCACTAATTCCAGGTGCTCTGGTTGGTTAAGAAGCACTAATAGTTTCTAGATCGCTTGAGTCCTCAATAGGTGCTTTAGTTGACAGGCTAGTCATCGAACCACCCGGATCCTTCCCAACACTAGTTCAACTTTTTTTTGAAGCATATCAGATTGAATTTGATGACTCCTCCTGCTCCACTCGCTCAAACGACTTTGGTTTCTTAACGAGTTTCTTCTCTCACTTCTTCCTCAGCTCACCTTCCAGCCAACACAGCTTCTTCATCCCAAGAGTTGCCAGCCTTATATCCCTTCTCCATAAGGAAGTCACAGAAGTTGAGTAGATGCAAGGAGAAACAAACACTTAGGATATTGAGAACCGTCTACTATGTCATATATATGAGGGTCATCGGCAAAGAAATCCAGGGAGTCTAATCATGGTATTAAATTATGACCATAATGAATCAATTTTTCACTTTAAAAATTTTCTTATTCTTACTCCAGTTGTCGTTATCAAGAAGCAAGAAAATCAGTAAACTTAATAAGTACACAAAAAATGTGCCTGAATGAATCTTAAGACAATTTAGCGGTTGAGATCAAAAGTAAATATGAGGAGGATCCTCCCTTTGATGAAAAGCTAAAAGTCTTCATGAATCTGACCAGCTGAAGACCATCCAACTGACCGAAGGGCTGTCGACTTATTGAAGGTCCGTCATGAGATGAAAAGGTCACCCAAGCCAACAAAGGATAGACATCCACACCGATCTCTTTGAAGGCAACGATCAGACAAAAATCTAGTACCTCCAATGATCTTACAACACAAATCTCTCTCAACAGCTCCCCTAAGGATAACTATAGATCACCAAAGAATAATAAACAGGCAATATGGCCGGCCGCCGAAAGCTGACCGACCACCCCATTCAAGAACCGATCGACTTTCTAGAGTGGAAGCCGACTAGTGCTAGAAAAAAAGCCAACTGACACCAATACAAAAAAGCTAACCAAAATCAACTCAGTCTGTCGACCCAAAGATGTGCCAACCAAAAGGTCCATGTATGCAAAAAGACCATATTACCCAATACAATCCCTCTAATGCAGGGGTTAAAAAAGTTGTTTAACCTTTTATTCCTCTATTTTCTATAAATAGAAAGACTAGATTATGTATTTGGAGCTTTTGGGCTCCTCTCTGGACCCTTCTTCTGTAGGGAGACTCTCTCTGTCATTCATCTTGTTACATTTGCTTTCAATATATAAAATGAGTCACATAACTCGAGAATACTTAGCTTGCCCCAGAGGTCTAATCACTGTGCACTATCTTCTTCTCTTACTCTACCTCTCCCTCAGGATTCGTACCACTTCATTCCTTAGGCATACCTCCCGGAGGCGGTGCTGAGGGAGCAAGGCGTGGAGATTCAAGGAGCGAACGACACGTGTGGCGCGGTGTCGTATTTGTGCCGCGTGGGGCTACATCCACTGCAGTGTTCCGGATCATTCGTGGTTGCCGGCGGAGGGGAGGGAAAGTGGGTCCCGGCGAATGACGTGGCAGAAAGTCCGGAGGTCTGTTACGAACGACCGGGACTCGGCGGGTGAGCTACCTACCTTAATCTTCTTCGTGAGGTGAGTACCAGAGGTACATTTAAAAAAAAGGCAATTACATTCATAGCACCTAAAACATAGCTATTTACAAATCTAACCTTTTTTCCATTTATTTTTCAAATTCTTACTCAAATATCAAAATTCATAATAAAATCCGAGATCATAATTTTTTTTTATCACATTCTCAATGATTTGGTTGTGGCATGCGTAAATACATCAATTTGATAGTTCAAGAATATATTAGATTTTATAAATAGCAACATTTTAAGTGCTTCCAATGTAATTATCCAAAAAAAAGGTTCATTAATTACAAATTGGAAATTTGATAAATGCATAAAAAATAAAATGAAAATTCCTTTTTTATTTGGAAAATTTGATGGGCATGGTCAGCTTTATTAAGAAAAAAAAGTAATTACAATCATAGACATCATTACAACTCACACTTAGATAAAAACAAGTTAAATACAAAAGAAGAGATAAATCTAACAAATAACAAACAATGACAAACTTTGATAACTAAGAAGAGATAGAAACTAAGCTGCCATCAAAAACTCATTAGCAGAACACAAAACAAACTGTATCATCAACGAACATCATCAACAAGTAATAGTATACCACATATCCAACAAAAACCACCACCAGCTGCAATTTTCACCTGTAAAATCAAACTAGAGTAAGAGAAGCAAATGACTACACCAACAAATAATAAGAATCAAATAACAAAATTAAAACATAAGAAAGCAAAAACTAAAATCAAAGAGATAAAGATTAATGAGAAATGATGAATGAGAAATGGTGAATGACAAATAATAAATGAGCTCAGAACTTACATGCAAAAGTATTAAATTTACTCCCAAAAACTGGCGAACAAATATTATTCAAAAGAGTGATCGAAATTTAATAGAATGTTAGAAATCATTATAGCTCAACCAAAACGTACATCATATGAAAAAATCAAGAAAATATATATTATAAATTAGAAAATATCTAATCAAAACCAATCAGATAATGCCAAAAGCACCACCGAGGCAACACTAAGGCAATTAATATACGCCAACCAAAAGCAATACCAAGGCAAATATACAAAATAAGATCTATCAAAAAAAACTGAAGATCCAACTCGCAAACACCACCAGGAAAAGATCTAGAAAATAAAACATCCACCAGAAGAAATGAAATGAATAAAATGACCAGTAACATGAAGAGGATGAAACTAAAAGTTTCAAAGCAGCTAAACAAAAATAAAAAAGCTCCTATAAAAGGTACCAAAACCAATATCACTAGAGGTATCAATCAAAATAGATATAAATATATAACAAAAACCACTAGTGACAAACAAACAATGAATCTACCAAATATAAGAAGAGGAGAAACGAAAATTAAACAATAATACCAAAAAAATCAATAATATTATCTCATAAATTTTGTTTGAATTTTCAATGCCTATTTTTAATAATTTTATTCCAATGATCATTCTGAATAATTGAGTTAATAGAATTAAATTTATTATTAAAAATTATATTAAATGAAATAAGCAGTGATTTGTAAAGAGATGAGCTGAAATCTCTTCTGAATATTAGAAAAAAGGTAATTAGAATGTAATAAAATCTGATAAAAATTATGACGATCATTGAAAAAGTTACCATAAGGAACAAATGTTTTAAGCAGAAAATAAGAAAAAGGGCATTCAAAGAAAATGGGATCATGATTATCTAAATTAGAGCAAAAGAACACAAATATTATAAATATTGATGACACAAAGATTGAAATTATCACAAGTCTTAGACTTTTGTGAATAATCTTCCAAGCAAAGAAGACATTTAATAACACACCCTTTAAACTAAATGAGTTTAAACAAATATACTTTAGGAAAAGCTTCATATAAGTAATGATAAATAAGTCTATGATTATACTTATCTTCATTGTTCCAAAGATAAGTAATATAAAGAGAGATCATAATATTGAATAAATCATTAATGAAACAACAATCCGTAATTCAAAAAATTAATTCTTAAAGCATCACAAGTTTTAGCATTATGGAAGATTACAATAAATAAAAATAACCTTCTTAAAATTTTCAATTAAGGACCCACTAAACAAAGGATCAAAATAGAAAGAAAATTAATTCGAAGTGAATTTGAATGTTAAAGAAGGTCTTATACGTTTAGTCACTTTAAGAATCTTTTTCCAAAAAGAAGAGATTTTATAAACAAAAGGATTCCATAACAACCATAATGATTAAAATTCTAATTTGAAAGAATAGAATGATTATTATAATGAGTCCAAATAATTTTAGTTTACACATGATATTAATAGTATCCAAAGATGGAAGACCTATGCCACCACAATGTCTTGGAGTAACAAATTTATCCCAAGCAATAATGTGTAGATTCTTACCATCTTTGTTATTTTGAAGAAAAATTGAAATCAAAGAAGAGATTTTTCTTCTTGAACATTTAGGAATAATAGTAGAATGAAGCTAGTAATATAAACAAGTCCAAATTGTAAATTTAATAAGACGTAAACTACGAGCGAAAAATAAAGTTTTTTTTTTCCCGACCAGCCAACCAAGTGTTAATTTTCTCAATAAGGATATGAAAATAAAAAATAACAATTTAGAAGGATTTATTGTAATACCCAAATAATTCCAAGGAAAAGGTTTAACGTTGAAACCACATGAAGAGACAATATCATTATATAGAAGCATCGACCACTTTAGAAAAAGTAATATCAGATTTAGAAGTATTAATATGAAGATTAGTTACTTTACTAAAGCTTTCCAAAATTTGGTATATATATCTCATATAATGAAGTTTAACTTTACAAAAAATCAGAATGTCATCAGCATAGATCAGAATGTTAGGTGAAATCTAATCCCCAAACATCAAAAATTTCAACTTTTAATATAAAATTCAGAGGCATTTCATTTTTTCTTGATATATTGCCTACTCTTTGACATTTATCGCAGGTTTTAATATATCTATATACATCTCTAAATAGAGTAGGCCCGTAGAATCCTGATTGTAGAATTTTATACACAGTTTTATCTGTTCCAAAATGTCCTCCAAAATCAGAGTCATGACATTTTTGAATGATTGGTTCAGTTCTTCATAATGTATGCAGCTTCTAATGATTAGATCCTTACATTGCTTATATAATTATGGTTCATCCCAAAAATATGTTTTAGTATCGTGAATGAATTTTTTTTGTTGTTGCAAAGTTAACATAGGTGGTAAAATATCACTTACAATATAATTTACTATATCAGCATACCAAGGTATTTTTAACTCATTAATATTATAAAGTTGTTCATTAGGAAAATTGTCTAAAATTTCATTATCAGTTTCAGGTAATTCATGATTTTCTAATCTTGATAAATGATCTGCAATTTTATTATCAGTTCCATTTTTGTTAATGATCTCAAAATCAAATTCTTGCATTAATAATATCCATCTGATTAATCTTGATTTAGAATCTTTCTTTCGCATTAAATATTTTATAGCAGAATGATCAGTATGTACAATATAGTTAGTTCCTATTAGATAATGCCGAAATTTATTAAAAGCATATACAACTGCTAATAATTCTCTTTCAGTAACTGTATAATTTATTTCAACATCATTTAGTGTTTTACTAAGCATAGTATATAGCTTTGAAAATCTTATCATATCTTTGCCCAAGAACTCGCTCCTATAGCATAATCACTAAGCATCACACATAAGCTCAAATGGTTTCTCCCAGTTAGGTGAAACTATTATAGGTGCTGTAATTAATTTATCTTTTAATAATTCAAAGGCATTCAGGCATTCAGTTGTAAATTCAAATTTCTTGTCCTTTTCAAGAAGTTGGCATAGAGGTTTAGTAATTTTTGAAAAATCTTTAATATAACATCTGTAGAATCCATCATGTCCAAGAAAACTTCTTTCCCCTTTCACTGTAGTTGGAGGTGGTAATTTAGCTATAACTTGAATTTTTGCAGGGTCTACTTCTGTCTTTTCCCGAAATTTTATGCCATAATACAATGCCGCCTGAAACCATAAATTGACATTTCTCCCAATTAAGAACTAAATTAGTTTTCTCACATACTTGAAATAATTTTTTCAAGATGACTTAAGCATGTGTCAAATGTTGTTCCAAATACAGAGAAATCATCCATAAATACTTATATTCCATTATCAATTAATTTACTAAATATAGATATCATACATCTCTGGAATGTTGTAGGTGCATTACATAATCCAAAAGGTATTCTTCGAAAAGTGAATGTTCCATAAGGACTAGTAAATGTAGTTTTATCTTGATCCTCGGGAGCAATTTGTATTTGATGATAACCGGTATATCCATCTAAGAAACAAAAATATTTATGTCTGGCTAATCTATCTAACATCTGGTCTAGAAATGGTAAAGGGAAGTGATCTTTCCTGGTGGCTGTGTTTAATTTTCTATAATCAATGCATATTCGCCATCCAGTAACTTGTCTTATAGGGATAAGATCATTATTTTCATTAGCTTTGACAGTCACTCCTCCTTTCTTAGGTACACAGTGAATTGGGCTTACCCAAGCATCGTCAGAAATAGGATATATAATACCATTATCTAACCATTTTAAAATTTATTTTTTAACTACTTCTTTCATTATTGGATTTAATCTCCTTTGTGGATCTCGCTTTAGGTTTATGTTCATTATCTAAAATAATTCTGTGCATACAAATTGAAGGACTAATTCCCTTAATATCTGCTAAAGTCCAACCAAAAATTTTCTTATATTTTTTTAATGTATCTAAAAGTTTTTGTTCTTGAGATTCATTTAATTCAGATGAAATAATAACTGGTAGAGTTGAAGAATTACCTAAGTAAGCATATTTTAAATGATTAGGTAACATTTTTAACTCAAGTTCAGGAGGTTTAATAATCGATGGAACTATATTTTTTTAGTGTTTTCTGTGTTATCCAAAAATTCAAATTTCTCTTGAATATAATCTAATTCTTCATTTATCTCAGATTTTTCAATTAATTCAATATTTTCTTTTTCTAATTTTTCTTCATAATATTCCTTAAAATGTTCTTTTTGTAAATGATCGAGTACTTCCATTCGAAAACACTCATCATCTTTTTCTAGTGCAGGATATTTCATTGATTTAGAAATATTAAAAGTAACTTTTTGGTCATTTACTCTCATAGTTAATTCTTCTTTCTGAACATCAATCATAGCTTTTCCAGTGGCTAAAAATGGTCTTCCTAAAATGATAGGAATTTCTTTATCTTCTTCCATATCTAAGACAATAAAATATACAGGGAAGATAAATTTGTCCACTTTTACTAATGCATCTTCAATAACTCCCTTAGGATATGTAACAGAACGATCAGCTAACTGAAGAGTTACTGAAGTAGGTGAAATTTCTCCAAATCCTAATCTTTTAAAAATTGATAGAGGCATTAGATTGATGCTTGCTCCTAAGTCACACAAAGCTTTTCCTTAGAATTTTTCTCCAATAGCGCGTAGGTATAGTGAAACTACCAGGATCTTTTAATTTTTCGGAAGTTTTTTCGAATAATAAGCAATACACTCTTCACTAAGTGCGACCATTTCATTATCGGTAAATTTTCTTTTTTTATTTAGAATATCTTTCATGAATTTTACATAATTTGGCATCTGTTCTAAAGCTTCTACGAAAGGAATATTTATCGTTAATTTTTTTAAAATTTTAAGGAATTTAGCAAATTGTTTATCTTTTTTATGTTGAATTAGTCGTTGAGGAAATGGTGCTGGAGGTTTTTCAACAGAAATTTTCATAGGTATTAAAGGATTTTCTAATTTTGGATCTTGTTGGTTTTTTTCTTTTTCAATTTCCACTTCCTCTTTTTGATTTTCAAGTTATTTTTGAATTTGAGGTTCTAATTCTTTTCCACTTCATAATTGTATCGCTTTAATTTGTTCATTTCTTTTGTCTTTGGGATTTATTTCCACATTACTAGGAAATGTTCCGTGTATTCTATTATTAAGTGCGATAGCGATATGTCCAAGTTGAGTTTCAATATTTTTTATAGGTGTTCCTTGATTTTGTAATTGGTTTCCTTGTATTTGTAATTAATTTCCTTGATTTTGTAAATGTTGACCCATATTTAATATTAATTCTTTTATCGATAATTTCTTGTCTTTAAATTGTGGGTTATTATTATTAAATCCAGGTGGATAATTAGGTTTATAACTAGGATTTCCTTGATTAGATGGATTTCCTAATGGTTGTGTCATATTATTCATCCATGGTTGACTAGTTGTGTTATTATTCTAATTAAAATTAGGATGATTTTTCCATCCAGGATTATAATAATTTGCATAAGGATTATTGGGTCTGTTGTTAATTGCATTAATAGTTTCATATTGAGATTGGGATTCTATAAGTTGTCTAGATGAATTTTCTTCTGACATATTTGTAGAGTAATTCATTCCAAAATGATCTAATTTTTTAGATACAACAGCGATTTGTGAAGCTAACATAGATATTGCATCATTTTCATGAATACTAGCTATCTTTTTTGGACTCATTCTATCAGCAGGCCATTGAAAATTATTAGTTTCCATTTCTTCAATTAGTGCATAGGCGTCATCAAATGGTTTTGACATTAATAATCCTCCAGCAGCAGCATCGATGATTGATCTTAAAGATCCTAATAATCCATTATAAAAAGTTTGGATAATTAACTAATCTGGTAATGCATGATGTGGGCATTTCCTAAGAAGTTCTTTAAATCTCTCCCAAGCTTCATATATAGACTCTCCATCAAACTAACTAAAAGAAGTTATATCATTTCTAAGCTTAGCAGTTTTAGATGGTGGAAAATATTTGGATAGAAATTTTTGTGATAACTCTCCCCAAGTTTTAATAGATCTAGGTGCTAACGAATTTAACCACGTTTTAGCCTTATCCCTTAAAGAAAAAAGAAAAAGTTTAAGTCTAATAGCATCGTTAGATACTCCTTCATATTTGAAAGTAGCACATAGTTCTAAAAAACTAGCAAGATGTAAATTATGATCTTCAGTAGTTGAACCACTAAATTGGTTATTTTGTACCATTTGGATCATCGCAGTGTTTAAGTTCAAATGAATTAGCAGCTACATCGTGGTTTTGAATAGTTAAATGAATTTCATCTAATGTAGGATCGACATAATCTCGTAATGGTCTTGGTTGATTGATATTTTCATTTTCGTGAATATTTGTCATTTGTGTTAAATTTATAATTTCTCTTTTTTGTTTTCTAATTCTTTTAATTGTACGCTCTAATTCTGAATCGTAAGGTATTAAGTTTTCGTTTCCAAATTTTCGCATACAATTTTATAAAATAAATTTAAAATAGTCCGTTACTCTAGTAAATAATTTCTTTACTTCCCCGGCAACGGCGCTAAAAATTTGACCCACTTTTTGATATGTTTGTAATTTATGTTATAGCAACGGCACCAATAACTTGATTCCGCTTTCATATATATTTATTTAATTATATGATTGAATGTCAATGTGGATTCTACGCAAATACAGGGCTCTAGTTGAGTCCTGATCATCGATCCCACAAAGAAGTTTTTAACAGAATTGTTATCAGCTAAATTTAAAGGAATTACTTACTAATATAGCAGACGGAAATTTAAAGTAACTAAAGCAAACTAAAGTAAACTAATGCTTGAAATAAAGTTGATTTAAATAATTCAGAAAAAGTATCCTTCTCCTTGTTTTTTAGAAAATTAAGTGAATGATGATTTTAAATAGAATTCTTAAATTGTATTGTGACAAATAGGAGCATTCCTATTCTTTACCCTTTGGTCCAGGTGCAAAGAACATCGACTAATCCTATGTTCGATTACCGAATCCGACGGCTAGTCGGGAGGATACCGGTCGCCACTTCGTAGATCCCACGTTCCCCTCACCTCGAGGGCTAACATCTACACTTTAGCTCTCAAACAATAGGACCAAATTGAATATTTTAGTCTGTCACACTAAAATATCTAATTCTACGTCCAATAATTAATATTTCCCTATTTATTTGCACCCTCCTTCCAAGGCTTTTGACTTCCCTGAATATTGGATGTAATTTTTACTATAGTTGATAATTCAACATATTTTAACTACTCAATTGGTCAGATTGAAAGTAAATTAAGTTTTAAGTAAAAATTATCACAATTTATTTTAATATAGGCACTTCTATTTAATTTCATCAATTCACATAATTTTCATAAATAAGGAGAAAGACTAAGAAAACTACTCAGAATGCATTGGAATAAAACAAAGCATAGATTTCATTTAAGGTTAACAACAACAATAAACAAAGATACTTATCTTAATTTACTCCCCAAGCAGACTCCTTGAAGTTCCTTTGACTTTTCCTTCTAGTACAACAAACTAAATAGCACTCAAATAAACTAAAAAAACTCACTAAACACATTCAGACTTACTAAAATAGACACACAGAAGACTCAAGAGACACACTAAAACACTAGAATTCGACCTCTATTTATAGAGGTAGGCAAATGTTCAAGGGGTGCTTAAACATCTCTTCAAAAAGTGTCCAGGTTCAAAGTATTTGCATTTTGAAGTATCTCGCCGTCGACGAGAAACGATCTCGTCGTCGGCAGGGCTTCTAGAAGGTCTTCAAACAGCACGATCTCGCTGTCGGAGGGCTCGGGCTCGCTGTTGGCGATTTAGTTATAAATCCTTCAGAAATTCTCCTTAGTAATCTCGTCGTCGGCGGCCTCGATCTCGCCGTCGGCGACTTAGTTTAATTTGCATGAATTTCTTCCTTTTTGATCCAAATTCGCACCATTTTATGCTTTTTGCTTCCATCACTTATAAATCTTCATTCCTGCAGTAAAATAAAGAAAATATTTTTCTTTAAAGTGCAATTTCATCAAAAATATATATGAATTTCTTAATGAATTTTTCTGTGATCAGATCACTCTTAATAATGCTAAATTCAATAATGTTGCTCCTAATCAGAATCATTCTTTTCACCTTATTCTTAATTATCTTTTCAAAAGTTTAAAATTTTTATCAGGCTCAAAAAAAGGATTTTCTTCTTCTCTGTTTCATGTGCTGCAATTTCTTGGTTTTAATGCTGGGCAGCATGTTAATAAGGATTCTATGGCACATTAGTGCAAGCCTTGCCCCCCTTTTACAAAAACTAATGTGGATGATTGTTGGAAGGATAATGCTGTTAGCATTGGAGGTATTTGCCGAGATTCTTTCGGTCTTATTTATTGCTGGTTCGCTGCTAGATCTTTTCATATCTCCCCTCTGGTTGCAAAAGCTGATGCGATAGTTTATGGTCTTCTTATAGTTCGTTTTAAGGGATGGAAATTCATTGAATTGGAATCTAATTCTTTAATTCTTTGAAAGTGTTGTTATTGCAGGATCCGTACCATTGGAGTATTGCTACTCAAATGAAATTGATTCGTTATTTTTCCAGAGATTTGATCATCAAATGGTTGCATATTAAGAGAAACAACAACAAAACTGCACATTGGTCTGCCAAATGGGGTCTGAAGCTTCATGATGCTCGGATTTTTCATTTTGTTCCTACTAAATTATGGCATATTGTTTATTCTGATTGTTTATTTTTTTAGTTTGTTTTTCTATTTTTGTTGTTTTGGTTTGATTTGTGATGCTTTGTCGTTTAGCTTTTGTGTCGTTGTGATTTTTTTATTTTTTTCTGATGTATTTTTTCTTTTTTCGAAAAGAGGACCGTATATTCTCATTTTTTGAGTGAGTTGTAGTGTTTTTTTTTCTTTTTGGTGTTTAGATAGTACCTCTTTCTCGGGATGTTTCTTTGTTATTTTGATGAAACGCGTAGGGAGCAATAATCACCTTCAACCAAAAAAAAAACTTCTTAGCAGCTCACCTCACCCTTAAAGCGAAAAACCATACTCCCCGAACCACTGTGCTTATCCCTCTCAGTTGTAAACCCCTCATTATTGTAGCTCTCGCTAGGAAAAAAATATTACGTGCGGAGTTTGGACGTAATGTTACGTTCAGACTCCAATAAAGTCGTGACACATATCATCAGATTGACCTACACCTTAAACTTTCTTTTTTATTTTTTATTTTAGAAAAAAGGTCCTCTTTCCGAAAAAAGTAAAAAATACATTAGAAAAGTAAAAAAACAAACAAAGACAAAAAAACAAACAGAACAACACAAAAAAAATCAAACTAATAAGATAAACAATCAAATAAAACAATTTGCCATAAAACATGAGGAACGAGGTGAAAAATCCGAGCATCAAAAAGATTAAGACCCCATTTGGCTGACCAGTGAGCAGTCCCTGTTGCCATTTCTCCTAATATGCGACCATTTGATGACCTAATGTTTGGAAAAGTAACGAATCAATTTCATTTGAGTAGTAATACTCCAATGGTACGATTTCTGCAAATAACAACACTTCCAAAGAATTAAAGAATCAGTTTCCAACTCAATAAATTGCCAACCTTTAAAACGGGCTATAAGTAGACCATAAACAATAGCATCAACTTCAGCAACAAGAGGGGAGATAGAAAAAGATCAACTTGAACTTGTATTTTACCTTTAGATATCTCATCTTGTCATATTCACATTGCTATCTTATTCTTTTCAAGCTTAATAAAATTACATCACAATTTCATGCTTATTCCGGCCCTATTATACGTATGCTGTACTTCTTTTCAAATTCAAACACTGGGTTGATGAGTTTGGTCTTAAGTTTGTTGTTTTAGATTCTCATCTGACAATTCTAAATGAACTCTACTAGACTCCTATCTTATCCTATAAAAGCTAGGAGCATAATGGTTAGCTCATTTTTGAGCTTTGGATACTCTATATTTTGGTGTGACCTAATTAACTCTTATGCGTGGCTTAAATTGAAATTAAGTTTAATATTAATTTAAATTTGAAATTAAATCAATCACACCCAAATTTAAACTTAAATTTGAACTAAGCCAAAATCAAATCAAACTAAAATTGAAGTTAAAATAAATTTAAATATAAAATTAATATGGAATTTAATTCAGACTAAATTTTGACCAAATTTTTTTAATTATAACATACCTAAAATGTAACTAAACTCAAACTAAATAAAAGTAAGTATAATCCTATATCAAATATAAACATGAAATTTAATTAAATTAAAATCAACTCAATTTCAAATATAAAAAAAATAAATTTCAAATTACAATAAAATTAAAATTTCAACTGAAACAAATCATGCTCATAAGGACACACATATCTATAAATACACATGAATATTTATGTAATATATATATATATATATATATATATATATATATATATATATATATATATATATATATATATGTGTGTGTGTGTGTGTGTGTGTGTGTGTGTATGTATGTGTGTATGTGTGTATGTTTGTATGTATAGACAATTAAAACATCTCTCATTCAAAGCCTAAATAAAATGGCTGAAATAGGCCAACAAGTGGTGTAGAGTCCCTTCACACGCTGGGGTTGGGGCCCACTTTACACGTTGGACTCAGATGCATCCAGAGTCTTGATGTAATATTTTCGTCCAGTTAGCGACCACAATATTGAAAGAGGACATAGCACCCAATGAATTAAATCAATTAATCAATTCATTAATTCTTTAATTAATTATGAGATAAAAAAATTGCCTGGAACTAAAAAATAAAAATGGAAATATGGGAAATGTTCAACAGTGAGCTCTTACTAGGAAAGGAAAAGCCTCAATTTTTTTTTTTATAAATTGGAGTTAATTTTTAAAAGAATAAAAAAAATTACAATCAAATTAAACCCTAAATAGAAACAATTAAGGCTTGAAACATTTGTGGAACATTTCTTAGGTTCTTGTGAACATGAAAATTTTCCTGTAATTTTTAAAATTAAATTTGGTGGTGTTCCCCAAATTTATCCCAAATCCCTAACAAATCTAAATATTTCTTTAATTTAGGTTAATTAATTTTAATTAAGTGACCTGAATGCTGAATTGATTCGATCCTAATTATAATTGAATCCCTTGAAGTTCAAACAATAAGTTTAGTCTTTAATTTTGGATTTAAGCTGATTAAAAATAATTAATTTATTAACTAATTTTCATTAATTATTTAATCATTTAAAATTATTTAAATAATTAAAAATTTTAATTCATTTATTTAAATACCAAAATAAAATAATCCAATGTCTATTAATAAAAAAATACATAAAGATGAATCAATTAAATATAAAAATTAATTATTTTAATTCATTAATATTTTTTCTATAATTAATTGATTAATTATTTATTTAGAGAAGTTAAAAATTCGTAATTCCTAAATTATAAATTCAAATGACATGAGAATTTTTTTGGAACTATTCGGCCAGATTTATCCCAAATCCCTAACCATGGTTTTCTAATGTCAGAAGAAAAACTATAAAAATATATAAATAAGTAATTAAATAAAATAATTGTTTAATTTTAGAATTCAAAAACTAAATTAAATATTAAATAAATTATAAATTAATTAATGTAACTCTATGAGATCTTAAATTTTTATAGGAAGTTTAATAAGTCATTCTTAATCAACTTATAATTTTTAATTTTTAAAAATATTTTAAATTTAAACGAATTAAATTGTTTTAATTAATTTACAATTAAAATCATTCTTTAGGAAACCTCATCTTAAACGAAATCCTTAAATCAAAGCGAAATTAATTTTAAATTCATACTAGTATTTCAGATTGAGTCATTTTCATTTGAAATTCTAATTAACAATCTTGAAATCTATCTTTATGATTTAAAATAATTAGTCAATATTTTAATCAAAAGTTATCGTTTTTAAAGATGTAATTAACTAAAGTTGCTTGACCGTTTTAGATAAAGCTGCAGTAATTATTGGGCATCAAGTTATTAAATTAAATTATTTTTGGACAAATTAATCATTCTCTAAATTTTCTGTTATTGAAATTTAAAAAAAATGGATAACTTCAAATATTTTATTAATACTGAATCAAATAGGTTAGATATTTAATTTCTACTTATAAATTTATTTTTTTTATACCATAAGTATGAAGTGCATAAAAATTTATTATTTTAAGCCGAGAATATTCATGAAGTTGATATAAATAGGCATGTGAGGCCACAAATCATGAGCATTTATTAATGTCAATTATATTTTCTTTGAATAGGTCTAATAAGAAACATTAAATTTTTATATATTATTTCTAACATAATGGGCATTAGAGCAACATAAATTAATTGCTTATTATGATTTAAAGTAATATCTTCGAGAAGACTAGTTATCTCGAAGTGTGGACTATTTTCATTCCTTTTTTTTATCATTTTAAAGTCGTCAACTTCTCTAATTATCATTGTATGATTCTCTTCCAGATAAGTCTCTCTTTTGATAGGTATCGAAAAAAAAAGAATCTGCAACAAAAATAAACATATAATTAAAAAGAATATGGAGAACTTTCATAAGTAGCATTCGAGCGATAGCCCAAGAGCATACATCCTAAACGAGATCGGGTTGAAAATGTCTCAGAAACATATCTGTGAAGAAAATCTATGAAAGCAACTAATAACGAGAGAGTCAAGTTTTTGTGCTTGTGTAGGGCAAGAGCAGCTCCAAATGGAACGTATTCCTTTAGTTAATTACATATTGCTGGATGTCCAAGAATACTCTCGATAAATAGGGTCTTGCTTACATTAAGGATTTTAATCATCTCAAGCAAGAGAATCATAAAGCTTTCGTCACTTATACCGGGCCATATAGCAGAGGTTCAATCATCATAACCACTATGGCCAGTGATGCCTAGGCATGCAAGGCCTGCGAGATGATATCAAAGATTTTCAAAAGGATGATAAGGCTCATAAGAGATGTTAACGGGAAGGGGAGGAATCCCTAAATATGTGGAGGTAGCTAGGTCAAGATATCATTGATCCTTTATCCCATACTATGGAGGCCCTGTGTCTACCTAGTCGTGAAGGTAGTCGACCTAACTGGACTAAGTAACCCTTGTTAGGAATCCATGAATGTTATCGTATAAGAGAATCCCGGTAGCCCTAAGGCCAAAAGAAAGAAACATCTAATTTCTTATCACTCTTTAAGGGAAGGAATAGGTAAATGTAAGACTTATACTCGTCAATTCAATGACGAAGATTCCTCTAGAAAGAATAAGAGGATAGTGGTCCAGCTACATTGCTGGAACCACACCACAAAGGACTTGCACCTCTGCCTAGGTTAGGGGAGCCTCTAACACCTTAGTTTTTCTAAAATATCTCTTATGTAGAAACTTATCTTTGGCTTTGTCTATTGAATGAGCACAGGGACTCCTCCATGGCACATGCAGAATGATGTAGTTTTTTTTGCAATTGATTTTAAGTGTGGAGACCCTATTAGAGGTGACTTGGTTCATCTCCATGCTATGCAAGCCTATTTTAAAACTAACCCGAAAGTCATGCAAAAAAGTAAATGCATAAAGTAAATTACTAATTTTAAAATTGGAATATTTTAATCCAAAATTTTAAATTTATCTTGAATCCTTATTATTAAGATCTTGAAAAGAGACATTTTTGTTACTTTGAGAACCAAGATTTCATTTTTTGTATGATTCCCAGACAAACCAGCAAGCCAAAAAAGTGAAAGGAGAGCACAATGCAGAATATAAAGCATGCCAAACAAAATATTAAGAGGCCGGTGTCGTTACGTTGGCAACATTTTCTAGGAAAGTGGGAAAAGTGGCTAGACTCGACATTTACATGCCCGGTCCTAGTTCTATACATGAATATAAATTCAGCATCATGGTACGGGACACGAGCAACTGTTCTGGTCTTTATCATGTGGTTCAGTGCGTTATGCACCTTGGAGACCGTGCCCGTACCTTATTTTTTATACGGACTCAATCTTAGGGCCTCTATCAAATACATGAAAAATGAAAAAGAAAGAATCAACCTATAGAAAAGGTTAGCATGGGTTATATCATGCAACGTATATGAGCTATGCTTGACGGGAGGAAGGGGTTAATATATAAAACATTACATTGCTCCTCCTTTTTTGTACATGTGAATGTTGATAATTTTGCCATTGCTTCCTACCGAAGACCACTCTAATATACTACCGTGCATATCAAAATCAATGAACATGCAAGCACATCAAAAACACAAAAAGGTGATGTCTGCCTAGTACAACCAAACAACCAGAGAACTATTGTCAGGACATCGAAAAATACTATCTAACATCCTAGTCATTAACCTAGCACACGATCTACCAAGAAGTATCCTAACTAGCATCTAAGTCTAGGGTTAAATCTCTGGTTACCGTATAAGTTTGACGGGATAGTCTCACTGGCCAAGTCCTAAAGATTTAAGGGATCTAATATTTATCACTCAATGAGTTTCAAAAGATTTGTCCTTACATATGGCCTACCTTACTAGTAGCATAGTATTAAAAATACAGCAGGTTATTAAATTGAAACCCGCATAGGCAAGGTGACATATGTTAGATCTTTTAGAACCTTAGCATGATTATACTAGTGTTGATCTCAATGCAATAACTCACATAGTTCACCAAGATTTACCAGATGATAAATGCTCATTAAACCATCACGATCAACACATGGGACCCTCACATATCGAGTCTAATTTGTTATCAAGACACACAAGCTGATGCTCATGTAATCATATATATATATATATATATATATATATATATATATATATATATATATATATAGCAAAATCAAGTGAGCCCACTTTGTGGGTTGCTTATTACATTCAAGTGTGATGTCATAAGAGATGAGGCGGTGTGCTCTCCATTTAGGAGGTTCACACAATGAGGGTTAGCATTGCTAGCCACCTTTCATCCAAGGATCTATAAGTATTTAGCCACTCACATCTGGTGGCATGTGTCTGGTAATACCACAAGAGTTGTGCTCATTGAGACACCATATGCAAGTAGATGCCAGAGGCAAATTTCAAGTTTTTATTCAAAGATTTTAATACTCAAAGAATCATTCAAAATATATTATTTTTATGCACAAAAAGTCACAAACCCAAGAATTTAGCATGAACATGCAAGTAATGTAAATCCAAATACAAGACAAGCAACATGCAAGTGAAGTGAGCCATTTGACTTGTTAGATCGACTTGAGAAGTCAACCGAGTGCTATGGCCAAAGAGGTTTATCAGACTAGGGTGGTTAACTGGAGTAAAGTGATTGGTCGATCAGGTCTTGGTAGCTGATCGAACCAAAGTAACTTGGCTTCACTGATCGGACCTTCGTGGCCAATCGAACCAAAGTGATTGGTTTTACTAATCAGGCCTTGGTGGTCGATCGAACCAAAGTGATTGGTTTTACCAATCGGGCCTTGAGAGTCTATCAAACCAAAGTGTGGTTTTATCAATCGGTCTTTGGTGGTCAATCGAACCATAGTGATTGGGTTTTGTTGATCGGGTCTTCGTGGCTGACTAAATCAAAGTGATTGGTTTTTTATATTGGGCATTCGTGATCGATCAAACCATAGTGATTTAGTTTTATCGATCAGGACTTCATGGATAATCGAGCAAAAGTATGGTTTTATTGATCTGGCCTTGTGGCCGATCGAACTAAATTGTGGCTTTGTGATGGGCGTTATGGCTGGTCAAACTGAAGTGGGATTTATTTTCAACCTTGGTAGCTGATCGAACCAAAATATGGTTTTTGGCCAACCTTGGTGGCCGATCAAACCAAGGTGGGTGCATATGTAAAGTTTCATCTAATACTTGCAAGAAAATGAAATCAAATGCATTTCGATAGAAAATTCTATTCATCCTACCTTGCTCACATAGAATCCTAGGATTTTGTCTTTTTGAAAAGTAGTACAGCTGCCTCCAGCTTTGGTGAGAAACATGGAGAACTTCATCCTCCAATTCCTTGTAGGAAAAGTCCTCCATTGTTTGTAGGACTGACTAGCTACAAAAAATTTTATGTCATACAACCCTTCGATAATTTGTAAAATAAACTAGTTACAAAGTTTTTACCATTCTTCACGATCCAACTATTCCAACCCCTCAAAGGAAGGTTAGAAGTTCCAAAGTTATGGGAAATTGGGATTCCGATCCACTAGGATTTAGGTCTAGGGTTTACAAGAAAACACTTATAACTTAATTAGGGATTTGGAAATGAATGTAAAGTCCCTAAACTAGGGCTTGCTCTAAGACACAATTGACCAATCAATAGGTGTATGGTTGTGCTGACAAGTGTCAGCCGACAAACTTGCCTAGCATAGACGACTAAAACTCACGGTGACACCACAAACCTGTCCAAACAAAAGGCTTATGGTCAGATCGGCCAATATTGTTTGGTCAGTCAGAATGTCAGATAACGGGCGATCATTGAACTGGACGATACAGGTTGTTGTTCTGACCCACCTCATGTGAGCAACCAAACCCACAACAACCTAGAAAAATCTATTATTTGGGTTGGCTAGAAAATAAAATGTAAGAGTTTATAAAGTCTCACCAACGTGATGGTTGCCATCGCGTTCTCTTTATTGTTCAAAAAATTGATGTTCAAACCACACTCCAACGTACCTAGCAAAACACGTGCGGGATGAGGAAAGAAAAAAGTCAGGTTAGGACATATAAAAGTTTCTTTGACAAATGATTTGAGCATATACGAGTATGTCCGACACGTACCTTTACAAATGGGGCTATTCAATGCTCTTTGCTTTGTAACGTGACTTTTGAGGAAGCTCTGTGAGAGAAAGAGGCTGACGAAAAGGGGCAGCAAGGCCAACATCTCCAGCAGTTGCTTTTTGACGACTCGAGTTGTTGGCTGCAAAGGGGAAGGGTTTAGGATGAGCCTCGACTTGGGCATCGTACTTTGGTGTGAATATGGATGAATTCCCTAGGTAAATTCAACATTTTAGATGCACTCATGTTGTCCATTTCGTCATTTAAGTTCACCTGAATAAATTTGTTGACGATCAAAACAATTAAGTTCAATTCGTGCACGACATGGAAAATGAGATTCGTTTATTTGATCGAGATCGTCCATCAGATAGAATGATGAACAGTTTTTACCTAAGAGAAAGCCAAAATCTAGCTAAATGACCCGGTCACGTGCCCCTCAACACGTCCTGAAGAGCCAAAACCAATGTCTGGAGCTATGAGATACAACATATGCGTGAAGCATGCCCTCAATCGGCTCAAGTGGACATCCCACGCAAATGACATCAAAAATTGATGCTAACATGGACATAATACAATAACTATTTACTTTGGTTGATCGGGCTTTGGTGTCCGATCGAACCAAAGTGATTAGGTTTTACTGATCTGACCTTCGTGGTCGATCAAGCCAAAGTGTGGTTTGACCGATGGGGCCTTGGTGGTCAATCAACCACAGTGATTTGGTTTTACCGATCAGGCCTTCGTGGCCTATCAAACAATAGTGATTGGTTTTACCAATCATGCCTTCGTGGTTGATCAAACCAAAGTGTGATTTTACCGATTAGGCCTTTATGATCGATCAAACTCAATTGTGGCTTTGTGATTGGCCTTGATGGCCGATCAAACTGGAGTGGGGTTTTGTGATAGGTCTTTGCGGCCGATTTAACTAATATATGGTTTTGTAGTTGGCCTTGTTTGTCGATCAAACTAAGGTGGGTGCATATGCAAAGTTTCATGTAAGACATGCAAGAAAATGTAACCAAATTCATGTCAATAATAAATTTGATTTCTCTTTACATCCTTACATAGGATCCTAGGCTTTTAGTGCTTGGATACTCGCCACGAAAGCCTCTAGCCTTGGCGAGAAACGCGATTAAACCTCATCCTCTGATTTATCATAGGAAACGTCATTCACCGTTTGTAAGACGGACTACCTACAAAGCTTTTTCAATCATACAACTCTCTACGATCTTGTAAATTGTTCTCGCAATAAAGCTTTCTCATTCTTCAAGATCAAACTATTCCAACCCCTCCAAAGATAGTTGGAATTGCCTAAACCATGAGAAATTGAGATTCTGGGATTTAGGCAAAGGTTTAAAAGGAAACATTCTTGGTTTCATTAGGGATTTGGCCACAAATGTAAAATCCTCACCTAGTGCTTTCTCTAAGATGTAATTGGTCAATCAATAGGCATATGGTCGTGTCAACTAGTGTCAATCGGCCAACTTGACTAACGTAGGCGATAAAAAACTACGACGACACCAGAAAGTTGGCCAATCAGAAAGCATATGGTAATGTCGATCGGTGTCATTCGACCAACAGAACCGTATGAAAAAGTTGATTTATTCAACCAGAAGATACAGGGTGGTCGATGAGGCCTGCCTCGTGTGGGCGACCAAACCTATAACAACTTATCAAATATGATCCTATGGTTTCTAGAAAACAATAGCTGGTTTATAGAGTCTCACAAATGGAATGGTTGTGGTTGCATTCTCTTTGTCTATCCAAGCAATTGGCATCCCAATCACGCTCCAACTTCCCTCGCAAAATATGTGCGAGATGAGGAAAGAAACAAGTGAGGGTAGGTGGTATACAAGTTTCATTGATAAATGATTTCAACATTTATGACTATGTCAGACATGAACCTTTGCGAACAGGTTGCGCTGCAATGTGATGCTGGAGGGAGCATTGCGGCTTCATCTGTGAGAGAAAGGAGGCTGACAAAGGGAGGCAGGAAGGCTAACGTCGCTAGCGGTTGCTTTCCATCCGCTCGGCTACCTGGACGTAAGGGGGAAGAGTGAGGAAGAGTCAAGGAAACGCTGGCAGAAAAGTGTCGGCTGACAGTTCAGCCATGAGATGGAGCATCGGTGGAAAGGAGGTCACTGACAAAGCTTTGCCAGAGGAAGAGATGGCCAACCGAAAAGGTTTCTGTTGACGAAAAAAACACAGGTAGGAGACGGTGTGAGAGGTGGCATGACCCGCGAGCTTTCATGGAAAGAAGAGGTAGTTCAAGTCATTCACTTGTCAGTTATGCCATGGACGAGCGCGGCCGAAACAGAGTTCGTCGAAGAGGAAGAGCACCGATGAGGGACTTCGTTGGCATGATCATTTTAGTAAAGGGGGTGGACCGGCTGTTTCAAGAGCAAGATGGGAGAGCTGATCATATGTCTCGAGATGAGGGAGGAGGTGCATGCGGGAGAGCCTCCAACGAGAGCTCTACGTAGCTCTAAGTGTAGAGTCCAATCATGAAGCACTATGTAGCTCTATGTGCGGAGTCCAATCAAGAAGCGCAAAGTGGTGTGTCTCCAGGTAGCGACGAAAAAAAAAATGTTCTTTCTCACGGGAAAAAAACGCGTGACGGTGAAGAAAAGAAAAAAATTTATCGGGCGACCCGGCCCGAGCGTAGCCCAATATTTTCCTGCTATTTTTAAGCGTAAAAGGATTTCACATGGTACTGTTCTATTGCTTGCAGCTAAAGAAACAATTTCCATCCACGACAAGCAGCTAGGGTTTCCTTTCCAACAAAAAAGCTTCCATGGACTTCTCCTTGAATAAAGATCAAATGCTGGAGGACCTTAACCCTTCCTTCTCCTTGAACTTTTAGGAAGAACTAAGTCTTCTTTTGACGTTAGGTTAGGGTTTAGGTTGTGCTTTTGGTTTCATGATTTTGTTTTGGTTGTTTACAATGTAGATTACTTGCAATGGAGCTTTTTGTTTAGTTGTTATGACATAATAGCTTGTAATACTTTGGTGTTGCTCTGGTGTTATTATTGTAAGAAAATGATTTCTCCAGTGTTTTTTATGGTGTTACTCTGATGGTGTGTGGGTTTTGGCGTTTCATGTAGTAGTAATGTCAATGGTTGGTGATGATGTAGTGATATTGAGTGTTGTACAATGGTGTTATTCAGGTGTTATTATTGTGTTATTGAGGTGTTACCATGATGTTTTCCTTGTATTATCATTATTTTTACTGTTATTCTTTGTAGGTACAGCTCTTGTTGATATTATGTTATAATATTTGTTGTTTTACTGGTTACAATGGTTTCAACCTTGTGTTATTACTGTGTTACTCCAGTGTTATTCCAGCTATATGCTTGTTTTCTGGTATTATTCAGGTGTTATTATTGTGTTAATGAGGTGTTATCAGGATGTGTCCCTTATATTATTATTATTATTACTGTTTTTCTTTGTAGACAAAGTTCTTGTTGATATTAGGTAATAATATTTGTTGTTTTACTGGTTACAATGGTTTCAATTTTGTGTTATTATTGTGTTACTCCAGTGTTATTCCAGCTATATGATTGTAGTCTGGTGTTATTCATGTGTTATTATTGTGTTACTTAGGTGTTATCATGGTGTTTTGCTGGTGTAGTTCTTGGTATAATTGTTGTTGTTTTACTGGTGTTAGAACTGTGTCAATTTTGCATTATTTTGGTGTTACTCCAATGTTATTGCAGCTAGATGATGGTTTTATTATGGTGTTACTCTTGTATTATTCTAGGTAAATTGTGGTTTTGAATAAATATGTTATAATTATGTTCAAATTTGCAGTCATGTGAGCCGAAACATGATGACAATGAACCAATTAAAAGAGAATTTTTTGAGCAGCACTGTCCAGAATGAGCTAGAAGTATATGTTGTTGATCTCGAAGGCAATTGGACTGTGGAAATTCATTGAAAATCACAATCATCATTTGGCCAAAAATGATGATAAGCATCTTCTTTGGTCCAGTAGAAGGATAAGTTAGTCGAATGCAGATGTGTTAAGATCAATGACAGGATCAAGGATAAGAGCAAGAGATGCATACCAATTCATTGCCATGGAGGATGGTGGTGTGGAGAATTTGGAATACACTAAGAGAGATGCATTTAATTGTCAGCGTATTATTAGGTTGGGTATTTTAATTTATATATATATATATATATATATATATATATATATATAGTTTGAAAAGTAGCATTTGATTTTTTTGAAAGTAATTTTAAGCTTGAAAATTTTAAGATATGAATCAAACCGATCTCACATCCCAAATAGTTTATATAAACGAGCACCGCACCACAATCCATGTATCTATCACCAAGAATAAACACACTGCTTGATGATGGGGCTCGATTAATTAAACTAAAAGATTTGTGACATCCGTTTGGTCTGCGAACCAATTTTATAAGTCGACAAGATCCCCTGTTTAATATAAAGGAATTAAGCAGGGTTTATATTACATGGGTTCTTAAAGTTCCCTATAAGGGCAAGCCCCCATAGTTAATTACATCTTAAATTATGAGAATCATTTAATAAACTCTCGATAATGATTAGTGGTTTTGCTCTCAAGAATTTCAAAGTTTAAGGTTTCAAATGATTGGATTTTGGAAATTTCAATAGGGAATAGATCAAATTTAGGACAGTTTATTTTGAGAGTCCAAAGGAAGAGAAGTAGGGGATATCACAGACCCGAAGCGAACTTCGGTGACTTCCCGACTACCCTATGGTTTGGCTTCAATTTGAGAATTATTATTTAATGTTTCAATCCTGCCAATTTTAGTTAATTAGGACTTATATTAGTATGACATAATCACACAAATAGCCTCGACGATGTGAGGGTTTATGTCGTACCAAGAGACTACCTCAGAATCCTAAGACCTGTTAGGGCTTAATTTGCATAAAATGATTATACAAATGCCTAACAAAAAGTTAAAAATTTATGTTGCACTAGGAAAACTACCTCGAAATCCTATGGCTTGGTTATTCAATGCTAAGAATGGTTTTGTTGAAGTAGACACAAGTTTTGCTGATGACGATGGTCGTACTGCCCTCTGTGTTCTAAGCTCTTTGTTGTTGCAGAGGTTTGGTTTTAGAAAGTGGCAATCAAGAGATGAGAGAAGTGTTTTCATTTAGAAAGGTTAAAAATTGAGATGGCTTAGTATTTTAATTAAAACAAATCTTAAAGCTGATTAAGCAGAACCGATTAAGATCACACGGTTCCGTCATCCCAACACCGCTATTTTCATCAGATTCATTTAGTCTAAATGAATTTGCTAAACTCAACTGGATGAGTTCCATACTTTCATTTAGACCGTGGGAAATCTCGTTAGCAACACGTGGGTTACATCATCCGAGGAATTCCCGATCATCCAACGAGACATTTTAATTTTAGTTGTAATTGCAGTTTTGTTTTTGTTGGTGATTAAATTTTGAGTTGTTTAAACATGCTGGGTTCGATCATTTTCATGCATTTGTAAGTATAGGAAAGTAGGACATTTAATAAATCGCAGAAAGTAAATCGCAATAAACTTAAATGCGTACCTGGAGGGCACTCTCGTTATTCCAGGCTGCACTTAAAACACATGTCAGGGCATTTTAAATATTTACAAGAAACACCTAGATAAAGCTAAGGGAAGGTTCTGATTATCTATCAAAATTCTAATCCTATTGCTAGTCAATTCCTATGGCGTCTAGGTTCTCGTGTTTTATTAAGGATGATTTTCTTCACCAAAGAACAATCAAATTTAATTGTTCTTCTAAAACATCCCGTCGTATTGAGAAAGTGCTTAGGACAAGTCCTGAACATCTTTTCAATGTTTCTGGGATTATTTCGAGTCCAAATGAACTTTATCATACAGGTGAATTAATCATCCAAGAATTTAGTTAAGTTTCATTTTTTGCTCAGTGAACTTGGAGATTTGATTATCCGATGATTGAAGTGACATTTCACTTGATGCTTCATTTGAGAGTTATGATAATGAAAGCCTTTAGGGGCAAATCAGTTGGTTAAGGGGTTTAACCACTAAGATTGAATTTTTGTTTCAAGACAGTTAGTTTAGTTATAAAATTTCAAATTGATTTTTAAGAGTTTTAAAATTGTTTAAGTTAAAGAGGTGTTTAAACCATTTAATTCCATTAAGTTCTGATAATTCAAATTTGTTTTAAATATTTTTAAATTGATTTGATTATTACATCTTAATTGTAAATTATTTTGAGATTAATTTTTTAACTGTTCAAATTTGCTTTAGGTTAAATTTTATGTGATTTCAAATTAACTTTAATGTTTTGGGTCCATTTTAGTTTAAATAAGTTAATGTTTTAAACTTTAATTTAATTAAGGATTGCATTCTCTTTAATTAATTTCAATCATCATTATTAGAATTAATTAAAAGCTGAATTAATCCAATTAGGGACTTTAAATTAAAGAATTGATATCTTCTTAAATCATATCCCCAATTTTAATAATCCAAAATTTAGTTGTTCCTCCAAAATTTAAATGGCCTAATTAATTAAGATTTATTTTTTTATGTTGTAGGTGATCAAAGGGTTTCTACCTCTTAATTCCCTAAGTTTCAATCATCTAAGAGAAAAACTAGGATCACATGTGCATCCCTCCCTTTAATTAAGCCTAAAATATTAATTAGGGTTAAAATTCCTTAATTACCTTTATGCCCTCTTAAGCATATTCATCTCATAACTCATTAAATTGAGCTCAAATAAACTTGAAATTTTTATGTCACTTCACTCATATGTCAATTAAGACATTAGAGGAGAAAATGTGATTTTTCTATTTTTAATTTAATTTATATAATTATTTTAATGAAAAAAAAAGGATTTTCAATGAAAATTCAACAATGTGTCCAAGGTAAGGTTTCTATCCTTGCGAAAATTATGGGAGGTTCCTACTGACCAGAGGACCACTTGGACCAATTTTGGTGATTTTTAATTATATTTTATTTATTATAATTATTTTAAGTTTTGGGGCATTAATTAATTATAAAATAAAATTCAAGTTGAAAATTAAGTTTTATATTTTTCTTAAATCTCTTTGACCTCAAGGAACTCAGAGAAACAAATTTATATTTTTCTAATTTTTCTTTGAATTTTTAGAATTATTTTAGTGGGAAAGGTCAAAAAATCCATTTTTAATATTAAAATTTACATTAACCCTTTAAAATTCAATATCTTAACTTAGGGACTTAGGAAAAATATTTGGTTGGTTCCTAAGTGATTAGAAAGCAAAATATGACATTTTTGTGAAGTTTATTATTTTTGTGATTATTATTATTCTTTTTTAATTATTAAAATATTCAAAAATAGGTTAAAAATGAAAATTTTTAGAAAAAATCCAATTTTAATTTTCATAGACTTCTCTGATACCAGAGAGGCCTTGAAATGAATTTGATGAATTTTTAAAATGTATTTTGAGTTTTATGAATTTTTAAAGTTTAAAAATGGTCATGTTACTTAGAAAATTCATTTAGTAGGTTAAAATATTTCCAATTGATTCCAATTTTTTTATGGAGCTTCCTCTGACCCTAAAGATTAGTGGAGAAAAGATTTCAAGTCATTTTTATTTTTGATTTGCCCTAATTAATTCAAGGTTGATTTTAGTTAAGTGAACCATTAGGATTATTTATAAAGTTTTAAGCCATGAAATAATTATCCCAAGTTCCTCTGGTCATAGGGAACCTATCCTATTTTTTTTTAGAATTTTCTAACGAGTGCTAATTACTGGAATTAAAGTACCAAAACAAGCAAAAAATTTTGAAAAATAGATAACTTGTCATAGAGATGGCCTCTGGCCTTGGAAAATTCAGGGAATGTTCCCAAGAACAGAGGCTATAAAAGCCCTATGGTCTCATACTATGGTGAATTGTATGTATGAATAGAGAATTAAAATACTTAAATCAGTATTAAATTAATTAAAATAAAATACTTAACAAAATAGATCAATTCTTTTTTCACATTATTCTCCTCTGTTCACTGAGCAAGGGGGTATTTTTAGTTTATTTTTGTGATTTTTCTACACAAAGATATGCATTTTTGAAGTTCTGGGCATTTAAATAAATAAGAAATACCCTATTTATCTACTTAAACCAGTTAGCGCCACCTCAACCTACGGCGGGTCGAAGCTCCACGCGTCTCCTCCTGATTCGGCACCGCCATCTGACTCGGCAGCCACGCGGCCCGTGGTTCACGTTTCATCCTTTCGTCCGGCTTGATCCTGGCCATCCATCCGATATACGCGCGATCCGATGGCACCCGTTCATCGTCCTAATTAGTGTGAGCTGAGAACCATCCATCTTCTAGCCCTAAGATCTCACTCATTTCTCAACCAAATCGCACGGAGTTTCTTCCTACATGCTCTTTTAAACAAGGGCTACAAATGCATACGGCTAATGCGCATTGAAATCAAGTGAAACAAAGTGGAGAATCGCTGGAAGCTCGGTAGCAAGGGGAGTTTCCATACCTTGGTTCAAGAGGTGAAGCCTCGATTGAATGTGCTTGGCACGTTCGTTGGAGCTGGAGGAGCCTAAGGATGAAGCCTCTGGTCCTGGTGAAATGCCCAAATGGCTGGTCTGGTGATGGGGCTTTTACTGGGAAACTTCTTCTCTACCTCTGGTGAAGGTGTGGGAAGAGTTAATTGGGTTTCTATGGAGTTTCAAGGGTTGACCTGTTTCTGGCCTGAGATTGAGCTCTAAAATTGAGCTCAACAAGTGGAGATTGAGGCAGGAAAGCAGTGGGGTTCTTCTTCTGTAGACTGGGAGAAGCTCTAGGGATGATTTGGGGGGGTTCTGTTGAGAAACGTTTCAACACCCTTCTCATGGCCGAGGAGAGGTGTTTAAATGGCCAGGGCCATAGAGCTGAGCTTGGGTTCAATTGAGGGGTGGATTCAGTTGCTTAGGTGGAGGGCAGAGAGGCTTCAAGGTTTAATTTGGCTTAGGTGGATAGTCGGGGAGATTTGGGTGAGTTTAGGCTAGTGGTGGCTCTCGGTTTTGACCTCCTCCGGCGACTAGGCCGGCCCGTAAAGACAGGGGAGCTGGCCCTAGGTCAGGTGAGTCGGGTGGGAAGGTTTAATGGTGATTAACAGTTGTGGGGAGGATTTGGGGCAAGGCAAAAGAAGATTTATCCACTTAAGGGATGAGATCCCTTAAAATGGGGGACCCTTGGTCCATGGCTCACTTAGATTGGCCTAGGTGTATCTAGGGTGGTTCCTAGGGTTCAAATGGTGGCTGTGGAAGAGTTGGTTTGGCCACATTTGATTCAATTTGGTTTGGTTAGGCCTTATGTTCAATTTGGCTCACTTTGGTTTAGGTTGGGCTAACTTGAGTTTGGGTTTGATTTAGGTCCAGGTGTCTTGAGAAACATTGTATAAATGATTGCCATAAAGAACTTTCATGAAGACATGGAAAGGTTTTGAGTTCAATTGAAAGGACAATTTGGTGAATTTTGGGATTTTGGTTAATTTGGGCAAGGTTGGATCAAGTTGGGCCCAAGTTGGTTTAAGGTGGGGTTTAGACCCAATTGAAAGTTCCAAATGGTCTATGGGAATGTATTGAAGAGTTACCAACATCAATTGGGAAGAAATTTTAGGATTAGGCTAATTAATTTGGTAGGTTTAGGGGATGAATTCACTTTAGGTTAAAATAGGGTATTTTGGTTTTCAAATGGATTTAGGTTAAGCTTAGGCTCAAATTGGGGCAATTGAAGGTTGCATGGGCTTCATGGGAATGTCATGGAAGTTTTATGATTGAAATTGGAAGGAAAAATTTGACATTAGGTTAATTGGGAATTTTTGGATTAATTAGGCAAAATTGGGGATTTAGGTTTCAAATGCAATTGAACTCAAATGTGAATCTATTTGACCTTAGATTTGGTTTATATTGGTATTGAGGATGTTTATTTAGAGTTTAGAATTGAAATTGGGCAATATTGAGGTCAAATGGGTTGATTTGGTTTGACATTGGGTCCATTTGGGTTAAAGATAGGCCAAATTGGGGATTTTGATAAAAGTGGGTTATTTTGACATAATTAGCTTATGGTATAGTTGGAAAAAATGAAATTGGGAATATTTAGAATTTTCTAGAATTGTCTGGGAATTTTTGAAATTTTTGGATTTTTTGGGCTAAAAGGGTATTTAAGGTATTGAGAGGTTATTTGGAGGGTATTGGGGTATTTTGGTGGATTTAAAAGGTGGGAATTGTTTCAAAATGATTTTTATGATTTTTGGGAATTTTGGGTAATTTTTGGGAATTTTTGGAGAGTTATGGGGTTGTAGGGGCAATTTAGGTAATTTTGGGTAGACTTGAGGACCCAATGCCAAAACAAGAAATTTTAGTAAAATAGAATTTGGGTATGGTTGAGGGGGTGCAAAAGCTTAGAGTGATCCATGGACCAATAAATGTCCATTTTTAACATCTCATAGGTTGTTCTTAACCCTCTTAGCCAAGGGCTAGGGGTTTGGACTTAGCCACATGAGTGCTCCAATGAACCAGGAGTCAAGATTGGGTAAGGATGGTTTAGGGTTTAGGATGTGTGTAGGAGTGTAGTGTGTGCAAGACAGACCTCACCAAGACCAGGCCACCCAGGGTAGTCCTAAGGCTTGAACATCCTATAGGAGTTCACCTTTGTCTTCCTACATATTGGTCCCAACCTTCCAAGTGATTTGGAGGTTCATGACCATCTATGTAAGATTCCAAAGAGAACCAAGATTTGGTTTGAATTTCTAAAAGTTGGGTTCTAAATCTAGTCTTCTAGGATAGTCAAGGAGAAGTCTTATGGCTAGATCCTAAGTACTAAAAGGAAAGAAAAGATCTTACCCAAAAATGAGGTCAACATTAATTTCATTCAAATAGAAAGAAGAGAAAGAATTGAACAAGGAGATGTGAATGCTCTGATACAACTGTTCATGGAGAGGCAAGTTGGGGATACCATGTTTGCATGAGATTTTTAAATAGATGAGTCTGGTCGGTTAACAAACATTTTTTGGAGTGATGGGTTATCCAGGTTGGATTATGACTATTTTGGTGATGTGATAGTTTTGATACAAGTTACATATTAAATAAATATAACTTATGTTGTGAACCTTTTATGGGGACTAAGCACCACCGGCAGAACGTCCTATTTGGAGTTGGATTTTTGTCCGATGAGACCGCAAAATCATTTAGTTGGCTATTCAAATCATTCATTCGAATAATGGGACACAAACATCCAATAACAATTTTCATCGACCAGGATCAAGCAATGGAAAAAGCCATTAGATAATGCCTCCCACGGACGCGTCATCGATTATCTTAATGGCACATCTACAAGAATCTGTCTTCAAAATTACATTGTGGAGTCCGTACGAAGAGCGTAAGTGGTCTTTTTTTATAAATCGATGAGCAAGTGTGATTCTAAAGAGGAGTTTAAAGAAACTTGGTCTTTAATGATAGAGGTGGGAGAACTACAAAGCAATGCCTGGTTAGATGAAATATACCGTATAAGGTACAGATGGTCAACAACATATAATAAACATATATTTGGAATGGGAATCTTATCAACTAAGAGAAGTGAGTCAACGAATAATATCTGTCATAGTGTTGTAAAGTGTTGACCTCGCTTTTGGTTGAGGTCTAGTCTCTCTTTAGAATAGCCTAGGGTCTAGCCATAGGACTCTCCTAGTGACTTTCTTAGAAGACTAGTCATGGCACCCCTCCCCATAGAAATTCAAATTTTTCTTACTTCACTAGGAGTTTTCATATGCTTAAGGCCTAACTTCCAGTTTTTGGGAGGAAGAGACCAAGCATAAGGAAACCCAGAGGAAGTCTCCTATAGGTGGTCAGGCCATAGGATCTATCCTGGGAGGTCTGGAGCTTACACTACACACCACACTCACACTCACACTCACAACCCTAAAAAAAGCACATCACCTTTGGATCCCTTAACTCTTTTGGAAACTCATGTAAGTGGTTTTTACAAGCTAGTACCAACATATAGAGGACCAAATGAGGGTGACCCTTAGTCCATGGCTCAACCTAAGCAATTTCATACTACTCACCATCAACCAATCCCAATTCTCCCAAGCATTCCAAATTCCTAACCCCTTTGCTCCAAAATACCTAAAATGCCTCCAAAACCCTAAAACCCCCCAAAATCTCCAAAATCATCCAAATTACCCATAATTCTCCAAAAATTATTCCAAAATACTCCCTACCACTCAAATTAACCAAAATTACCCAAAATTGCCAAATTTCCCAAAAACAATCCCCAAAATGACCAAAATACCCCTCTTAGCCCAAAATTCCAAAAATTCTCATAAATTCCGAAAACCTCTCAAATATTCCCAATTTCTTTTCTCTCAACTACTACATGACCTAATTTAGCCAATTTAATCCAATTTAACCAAAAAGCCCTAGTTTGACCCATTTAACCCAAAAGTGCCCAAATTAAATCCAATATCTACCCAATTGATCACAATCTTGCCCAATTTCAATTCCAAAATTTAATTCAACACCTCCAATACAAATATAAACCAAATCCAAGCCCAATTTGACCCACATTTGAGTTCAATTTCACTTGAAACTCAAAATCCTTAATTTTGCCTAAGTGACTCAAATCCCCCAAATTGACCTAATGCTAATCAATTTCTCCCATATTTAATCCTAAACCCTTCATGAAACTCCCATAAACTGAATTGAACCATCAATTTCCCCCAATTTGAGCCCAAGTCTCACCCAAATCCACTTAAAGTCCAAAATAACCATTTTTGACCCAAACATGCCATATGCCCAAAATCTCTCAAATTGATTGCCCCACTCCCAAAATTTCTAGCCAATTGATGTTGAGAACTCTTTAAGACATCCTCCTAGACCATTTAGAACCTTCAATTAGGCATAAAGCCCACTCTAGCCCAATCCAAACCAAAGTTAGCCCAAATGACCCAAATTAAACCCCTAAACCAATTCAAAACCTCTTCAATAAACTCTTTGTGACAATCATGTCCACCAATTTGCTCAATCCTTTGGGCTTAACCCAAGCCTAAACCCAGGCTAACCCAACTTGAACCCAAATTGCCCAAAATTGAACCTATGACACAATTCACCCAAATTGAACCAAATTGACCAAATGAACCCCATAGCAGCCAACCTTAGGACCCTCAGGGGTGGGCTGACCTGACCTAACCCAGGTCCATTGAGTCATGGACCAAAGATCCCTTACCTAGGGACCAATGGATCCTTCTCTTTATGGCTAGCCCATCTCTCCCCTTGACCCTTGAATAAGCAACCATAATGCCTAATTAAATGCACTGTGGTGCTCCTTACACTCCCTTGCACCTGCCATCCATCTTCCCTATCCTTGTCGGCCGCCACAGCCGCCAGAATGGCTCAACCTGAGCGCCCCCATGCCTCACTAACATAAAATTGAGCCTTGTCAATGAGGGATCACCTCAGTAATCAATGGCCCTCCACTGCCCTCACCCTAACCGGCCTAAAGCACTCAAAGTCAGGCCTTGAACTCCACCCATTGGCCATGGCTATAAAAGCCATCTCTCCACGGCAAAAAATGAAGTGATGAAATTTTCTTAACAAAACTCTGCCAAAATCTCACCAGAGCTCCTCCAGACCTCCCTAAGACCATTCCAGTCATTTCCCCCCTCTGGTCCCCACTGCTCGAGCTCAATTTCAGAGCTCAAATTTGGCTGGAAACCAGTACACTTTCCAATACACCTCCACATAGCACCAAATCTCAATTAATTGGAGCCACACCTTCCCAGTAGTGAAAGAAGAAGATCCCCCATCAAAGCCCCATCACAGAAGGCCTCTGCACCAGACTTCCATCAAAGCTCAAAATCGGGTCTGGTCACTTTCATACTTAGACAATTCACCAGGGAAAGAGGCTTCATCCCTGAGCTCCTGGGACTCCAACGAAGGTGTAGAGCATCTCTGATTGAAGCTTCACTTCTCAGAGCCAAGGTATTGCCTTCTTCTTCTTCCCGAGCTTCTCTGGATTCTCCATGTAATTAGGGTTAATTTAAACTGTGATTAGCCATATGGATATGTTTGCCATGCTTAGAAGAGTCCATAGGATCAAACCCGAAGTGATTTGGTTGAGTCTAGGCTGAGATATTATGGTTTTAATGTGGACGGCTCTCGGGATGAACTAGTGAAAGACGATGAAGGAGTGCATCAGATCACACGTTTAATTCTTGGACAGCTAGGATAGAGTCGAACGGAGATCGGGTACATAAAGTGCAGCCGTGTGGCATCCCATTCAGATGGCGGCGTCAAATGGCTGAGCGACCTATGGTCCTTAGCAGCTGCTGAGGATCCAATCAGTGTCGCGTGGTTAAGTAGGAAAATCCCTATATTCTGAATTATTTAAATTACCAGAACTTAAAAATCCATATCTTGGCCTAGAAAAATCAGAAAAATAAAAGAAAAATATCCTGTTGCTTAGTGAATAGAGGAGAATAATGTGGAAATGGTTTGAAGTATTTTTTATGCATATTTTATTTTTAAAGATTTAAATACTGATTTCAATCTTTTAATTCTCCATTGACCCATACATTTCACTATGGCTTGAGCTTTGGGCATCTTGTTCTATCTATCATAAGGGAACTTTCCTAATTTTTCCAAAGCAGGGGGAATCTCTGTGAGAAGATCTCTATTTTTCATGTTATTGTGTCTGTTTTGATATAAAAATTGTAATAATTAAAATAATAATCAGAAAAATACAAAGTAAGTTTTGGTAGGTCTTTCATGATCGGAGGACCCTAGGATAATTATTTCATGAGCTAAATCACTAAAATGTTCACTAATCATCAAATTGACCTAAAATAAACACTTAACTAATTAAGATAAAATAAAAATTAAAATAACCTAAAAAATGATTCTCCACTATGCTTCAGGGACAGAGGAACTCCACTGAAAATTTTGAAGTCATCTGGAATTAATTTAATAAGTTAAATGATTTTCCTAAGTTCAAGGGCATTTTTGGCACTTAATGAATTTTAATAATTAAAATTCCAATCAAAAAATTATAAAATTAATTTTGGGAGTTCTCTGTAATCAGAGAAATTTTCTAAAAATGAAATTGGAGTTTTTGAAAAATATTCATTTTAATTCATATTTTAATGTTTAAATAATTTAAAATATTAAAAATCGCAAAAATATTAAAATTTATTAAATTGTCACTTTTTACTTCTTAATCATTTAGGAACCATCCCCATAATTTTCCTAAGTCCCCAAGTTAAGATATTAATTTTTAAAGGCTTGAATTAATTTTTAAAAGGCTAAAAAAATGAATTTCCCTAATTTTGCACTAAAATAATTCTAAAAATTAAAAAAAAAATCAAAAAAATATGAAATTTGTTTCTCTGGGTTCCCTAACCTTAAAGAGGTTATTGAAAAATATAAAATTGAATTTTGAACTTTTAAAATATTTTATAATTAATTAAAACTCGAGAAATTAAAATAATTGTAATAATTAAAATGAACCTCAAAAAATCATGAAATTTAGTCCAAGTGGTCCTCAAGTCTAGGTTTACCTTCAGTAAAAATTTTAAAGTGAAATATTTTGTTTTGATCAAGTTATTGAACTTTCACTAAAAACCTCTATTTTTGCATTAAAATAATTTATAAATTAATTAAAATTTGAAAAGTCAAATTTTCTCCTCTGATGTTTTAATTATCTCATTAGTAAGGTAGCATAAAAATTCCAAAGTCATTTGAATTGAATTTAAGGAATTATGAAGTGATAAGACCCCAAGGGGCAAAGTTGTAATTTTAAGGGGTTTTAGCCTTAAATAATATTTAGGCCTAATCAAAGGGTGAAATGGACAATTAATGATCCTAAATGATATGTTTGGATGTTTGAAATATTAAAGGGATAAATGGTAGAAACCAACTTCAATTTTGTCACATCAAAACTAAATGTTTGGATTTTTCTAATTAATTTTAATTTTGAAGATAATTAAACAAAATGAACCTTATGGTTAGGGGTTATTCTTGGAGGTTAATAATCCTCAAACTTACACCCCTATTTGATATATTAAATGATAGCCCAATATTTTGATAAAAAATAATTAAACTCATTTTACATTTTCCAAAAAGAATTACAAATTTATCCATCAAAATTTTAAGGGTTTAGTAGTAAGCTAGGCTTAATTAATCTTGCTAAAAGAAGTTTAGAAAAGCAAACATCATCAAATTCTAAATACTTGAAAACACTACAAGCCCAATTATGAAATTAATTTGCTAATTTTTCGAAATAAATTGACATTGCCTAAAGGGGTTTTCACCCACATAATCTTTAAATAAAATAATAAATGATAGTTACCATGCCTTTCGGGTTAATTAAAAACACCAATTCACTGAACATAAGTGTATAAAATAAATAGATTATTTAATAATTATGATAGGTTCAAAAATAATCTCAGGGAAGCTCAAAAGAATTGTGAAACATCTAGGTATCTCCTAGAGACTCTTCACAAGTCTTTTGGACACCTTGCAAGACTACTGCGCTGATCATATTTATTAAATGAAAATATCTCATAAATGAATAGGAGTTCACCGGGTTAGGACTTGGTAGGCCTGTGCCAAACATATCCATAAGGTTTTACTTCCTGCAAATATAAATGTTTATTACAAGAATACTAAAGTTTCAGGTGGAGGAATGAGAAGACTCGCCGTGTACACTTTTATAGGTTTATAGCGCCTTTTTTTCCCGTGTTTTCTTTACCGCACTACTTTTCTTGTAAATTTGCATGATAAGCAACAATGTCACCGTGCATGAAAACTGAAACCTTTAGGATAGCCACAAAACCAAAACCAAAACTAAATTAAAAATTACAATAAGATAAAAAACTCACCACCACAATATTCAAAATATAAAGCAACTCAAAATTTAATCACAAACAAAACAAAAACTATAATTGTAACTAAATTAAAACGTTTTGTTCGATGATAAGTAATTCCTTAAAGGAGGTAACTGCCATGTTGCTAACAGGGTTTTCCTACGGTCTGAATGAAAGTATGGAAATCATTAAGTTGAGTTTAGTAAATTCATTTGGACTAAGTGAATCCGATGAAAATAGTGGTGTCGGGATGATGGAACCGTGGGATCTTAACCGGTGTCGCTATAATCAACTTTATTGTCCTCCTAATAAAATATTAAGACATCTCAATTTTTAAATATTTATAAAACATGGAACTTCTCTCTTCTCCTCAATTGACACTTTTTTAAACTAAACCTGCTACGATAAGGAGCTTGGAGCATGCATCGTGGGCAGCACGACCATCTTCAATAGCGAAACTTGTCTACACCAGCAAAACATTTCCTTAGTCTAAACAACAAGCCATTGGACTTTAGCTTGCCTAGTGCAGCATAAATCCTCACCTTTTCTTTAGGCCTTTGCACAACCCTGCTGTGCAATATATGCCCTAATTCTCTTTAGGATTCCGAGGTTGTCGTCAGATACGACATAAATCCTCCCATCTTCCAGGTTATTTACATAATCGAGTAATATGCAAACGTAATCCCTATAATTAATTGACAGAATTGAAATTTAAATAACTTTACTTCCAAGATTTAAAGCCAAACTATAGGATACTTTGGGAAGACATCAATATTTTCCTTGAATCTATGTTCTTCCCTTAGCCTTCTCTCCTTTGGATTCTGATAAAATAAAATATTCCAAAATTTGAGCCATTCAACTATTGAATTTCCGACTATCACATTTTCTTTGGAAACCTTATCTTTGGAAGTCATGAATATAAATGTTTCCTGATCTATATCAAGATTTTTCTTATGTGACTTCGGTTATCAAAGATGTAATTAACTACAGGGGCTTGCCCTTATAGAAAACTTAAAGACCCCAGATTAATATAAACCATATCTAATTACTTCATATTAGATAGGGGAAATTGTCGGTCAAAAATAGTTCACAAGCGAAACGGATGTGATGAATTCTTTAGTTTGTTTGATCAAGCCTCATCGCAAGTCATATATCTATTCTTCAGGATATATACATGTCTTGTAATGAAGTGCTTGATTATCTAAACTAATGTTTGTATGAAATCATTTTGATTTCGATCTTTCTTTCGGGATCATTTTTAATCCTTTTTTTTCCTTTTTTTTATGTGAGGATTACTATATCTGGATAGACCTTCAATAATTTTGAATTTCACTATCCTCTCTCTAAAATCCAAAACTCAAAACTTTCCCTCACTTTTTATAAGTGTAAGTATTAGTTCGAAAAAAGTTTTCAATAAAGGCTCAATTCTCATTAAGTATAAATCTAAGAATTTTAGCTTTTCAAATATTCAACTCCTTTCTACCATAAATAGAAAATTCATTTTTCCAATGTTTCCTACAAAATATCTTAACTCTAGAACAGTTTCTTCACTAAGGATTTCAACTATAGTATTTTCTAACACCTAAAATTGAAATTAGAGTGACTTAAAGGTAACACCACATACCACAAGTCATTTTAAAAGTGACATCAAATTAAATATAGGCTACTGAGGACAAATAAAGTTACATTTTAAAATTTTTTCTTCCCCCTAAACTTAAATTTTAAAATATTTTACAATTAATTCCATAAAATGTAGCAGGAAGAAAAAGTAAAGGTTGAATCTACTTACTACTACAACATCCTATCAAATTCATATACATGCATAATCAGGATAGAATGACTGTAGGAGAAAGTAAATCTGACCTAAAACATGATTGTAATAAAATTACACTAAAAGTAAGTATTTTCACATTAAAATTTTATTTTTCTTCCTACCCCCAAACTTAATTTTTAACATATATAGCATTCAGTACAGAAAATATAAGCATGAAGAAAAATAATTTAGAAATTCTATCTACCACAAATGTCTATCAAAACCATTTACAAGTATTCATTAGGACAGAACAATATGCAGCATAAAGTAAATCTAAACTAATCATGCTAGAATGAAATTCATTAAATAAAAGCTTAATTAGCATAATAGGTATCAACAAGGGAATATAAAAATGTTCTTCAAGACTTAAATAAAGTTGTAACACAAACATAAACATATATATGATAAATGAGGTTAATCTTCCTTTAACTCATTGCATCTCACTAACTTACCTCCAAGTTCTAATAGAATCAATACACTAATAAATTAGGTACTTTTTAAAATGATGTTATAGATTATAATCCCAAAGATAAGATTATCCCTGATAAATTGGTTTCTGGACACCAATCTCAGGCGTCATCTAATCCCTTTAATTAAGCACCTTTAACAATTACATATTGTAGTGTAAGATCATCCTAATGTTATTCATCAAATAGGTTCATGACTCCTATTAAATGAAAACAAAGCTAGAGAAAGGATGTAACAAAATTGAGATGAAGCTCTCATTGGGTCCTACGAGCTGTGAGTTAAACCAGATCCAGAATTGGAGAGTCTCCGGCCATACGAGCTGTGAGTTACATGAGAAATAGCACACCTCCAATGCACATCCATGCGGCATTCCTGCCAAGGGTGGCTTGGAAGGTAATGTTATTGCCCATATTTCTTACTATTCAGACATGGATTTTTTGACAGACGCTTTTGAATGGATCAACAAGAAGTTTACGCAGTCCGTTTTGGATTTACATGGATTGTATGAGACATAAAATTTCCGAGAAAAATGTCATGATGTATTTTCAGTAAGTTGGAATGAAAACGACTACGTCATATTTTGCCTTCACCTCTTTTTGTGCAAATTGACTGGGAAACGCCATTAGAGTTAAATGAACTTTGAACGAAGAACAGAAAAGAAAAGAAAATAAATGAGAACATTTCCTAAAAATCGGAATATTAAAATGAACTTCAAATTCACCTGAACATTAAATAAATAACAAAAATTAAAAAAATGGGATCGTTAAAGGACAAACAAAATGAATCTAAATCTCAAATTGAATTTCGACCTGAATCCTTCGATTCGAACCTTTCAGCTCTTTCCTCAATTGAAATCTGTTTGAAACTCTTTTGAAATTTGAATATTCTCTTCGACTTGTCCTTAAGTCAAGTCTTTTCAGCTTGGTACCCTTACCAGCTCCTTTCAATTCTCTTTCTTCTGTGTCATAGAGGATCGACTAGTTCTATTGACACGGAGCCATGAACTTTGTTAGATTTGGTTCTGATGGCATGAGACTGGATCCCTCTTCATACTGATAAATTTTCGAGACTGGTACCTAAATTCCAGTTCTCTTCCTTCGAGGTCGGTACCTAAATTCCGACTCTCATTCGAGATCGATACTTAAATTTTGATTCTCTTTCGAATTGATACCTAAATTTCAATTCTAAATTTTCGAGACTGGTACCTAAATTTCAGTTCTCTTCCTTCGAGTTCGGTACCTAAATTCCGACTCTTATTCGAGATCGATACTTAAATTTCGATTCTCTTTCGAATTGATACCTAAATTTCAATTCTAAATTTTTGAGACTGGTACCTAAATTCCAGTTCTCTTCCTTCGAGGTCGGTACCTAAATTCTGACTCTCATCGAGATCGATACTTAAATTTTGATTCTCTTTCGAATTGATAACTAATTCTAAATTTTCGATTCCAGTTCTCTTCCTTCGAGGTCGGTACCTAAATTCCGACTCTCATTCGAGATCGATACTTAAATTTCGATTCTCTTTCGAATTGATATATAAATTTTAATTCTAAATTTCCGAGACTGGTACCTAAATTCCAGTTCTCTTCCTTCGAGGTCAGTACCTAAATTCTGACTCTCATTCGAGATCGATACCTAAATTTTGATTTTCTTTTTAATTGATACCTAAATTTCAATTCTAAATTTCTGAGACTGGTACCTAAATTCCAGTTCTCTTCCTTCGAGGTCGGTACCTAAATTCTGACTCTTATCCGAGATCGATACCTAAATTTCGATTCTCTTTCAGGTTTGATACTTAAATTCCAAATCTCATTCTCTCGAGATCAGTACCTAAATTCTGATTCTCACCCTTTTTTCGTCGATACTTAAACTCTGATTCTCACTCCGAGGCTGGCACCAAAATTCTAGTTCTCTTCGCAATCCCGAGGTTGAAACCTAGGTTTCAATTCTCATTTCAAATCCAAATTTCAAATTCAAAATTTCCTTAAATCGATTTTAAATTAAACTTCAATCGAAATTGAGACTCAGAACAAATCGAAATCTAAACTCACACATCAAAACTTGAAATTTAAAAGTAAACCGAAATCTAAATTGAATTCCCCAGATCTTGTGATTTGGAGTTCACCTCCTTTTCCATTCCCCAGCGAGAGTTCAGGAATCTCCAGTTTTGGAAATATACCTGATACTCCCCAGCGGAAATCATTATACTTCGTCCTAAGTTTGTCACTTGGACATCTGTGTTGGTTTTGTTGATCTCTTCGGTCAACGCCAATACGCGTGGTATGCTTGGTTAGCACACCACACCTATTGGGGGTCCATTTGTTAACCT
Source organism: Papilionanthe hookeriana x Papilionanthe teres (assembly GCA_022702705.1). Taxonomy (NCBI): domain Eukaryota; kingdom Viridiplantae; phylum Streptophyta; class Magnoliopsida; order Asparagales; family Orchidaceae; genus Papilionanthe; species Papilionanthe hookeriana x Papilionanthe teres. Next base: position 26,364,856 of record CM040434.1, read on the forward strand.
CATTTTTTATGAGGTCTTTTGTTTCTCTCTTTAGTACTTAGGATCTAGCCTTTGGCTTTTCCTTTGACTAATCTAAGAGGACTAGAGATGGGACCCACCCTTTAGAAATCCAAACACTTCTTGACTCCCTGCAAACCCCACAAGCTTGATAGTTGACCCCTAGTCACCTAGAGGGTTGAAATCAAATGTGGAGGTTTAAAGGATGAGTTCCCTATAAGACTTTTTGGCCTTAGGAATACCCTGGGTGGCCTTATCTGGTTAGGGTTGACTTGCACATACACTACACTATCACACACATTCCAAGTCCTAAAACCACACTCTCACCCAACTTGACTTCCTGACTCATGTAGGTAATTCATATGGATGATCCTTAACCCCTAAGCCCCTGGCTAAGAGGGTTAGGAACAACATAGTAAATGCCTCAAATGAGTCCTCTCATGGCTTATATGGGCTTAATATGGCTTCATGGATCAACCAAAATGATTCCATTTCACTCACACTTGATCAATCTTTTTTTTTAATTTCAATTTTTGACCCCCGGGGCCCTGGACCCACCAAACCTACTAAATACCCTTGAAATGACACAAAATTTGCAAAATTGCCTAAATTACCCAAGATCCTTCAAAATCAATCCTAAACACTTCCCATCATTCAAATTGACCATCTTTGGCCAAAAATACCCCTAAACCCCCCAAAAATTACCAAAATACCCTTTTACCCCAAAAATCCAAAAATTCAGAAAATTCCCAAAAAATTCCAGAAAATTCAAAATATTTGCAATGTCATTTTATTCAACTATACCATGGGCTAATTTTGCCAGTTTACCCCACTTTTACCAAACCCCCAATTTGACCCATTTTTAACCTAAGTGAACCCAATGTCAAACCATGCCACCCCAATTGACCTCAATTCTGGTCCAATTCAACTCTAAAATTAAATTCAACACCCCCAACATCAATTTAGACCAAATCCAAGTCCAATTTGAATGACATTTGAGCCCAATTTCAATTTGAAGTCTAAGGCCCAATTTTGGCCCATGACCTAAACCTAGCTCAAATCAATCCAATTCAACTCCAATTGGCCCAAAATCTTTTCCAAAGCCTTCCTAAAACCCTCATAAACAAAAAAATAACTTGATTTGCCCAAAATTTGAACCTAAACTCCACCCAAACCTAACCCAAAACAAAAATCCCTTAAATTGACTTAAGCCCAAACCTAACCCAAGTGGGCCCAAATCCCAAAATCAAAGCCCAACCAAAGTTGAAAATTCTCTGTGACATTCCCATAAACATTTCTCAATATTAATTTTACATCAAATCCAACTTTAGCCCAACCTTAAACCAAGTTAGCCCAATTTGAACCACTTTGGCCCCTTTACTAAAAGACCCCACATTAAACCCAATTCAATTCAAAATCACTTCAAATTTGTTCCAAATCACTCATGACACATCCCTAAACTAAACCCAACATTTATTTGGCATGTTCCTTCACAAAACTTTCATCCAAAAGCCCATTTTAAAATCTAAAAGCCCACTTCCATAAAGCCTTTAAAAGCCCATTTTCACCAAAATTCAAAAACGCCCAAAATCTACCTTAAAGCCCACATAATATTTTCATTTGTCATCCTTTTAATCAAAATCAACCCCTAAGTTTTAAATCCATGATCAAATAATTCCAAATTAAAGCCTCATGCCAAATCACCCCTAAATGCCAAAAATCCCTAAAATCCATTTCCATGTAAATAAGCCAAGCCATCCTTAAGCCAAATGGAGCCCTTGGAGCCATGCACAAGCCACATGAAAGCCATGAGAACTTTGACTTATCACCACTCCCTAAATGGAAAAAGGAGGAAACCCTTTTATGATTCTCTTAGGAGTGATTAAACACTCCCATATATCCCCTAATCTTGCTTAAGCCTAATTGTACTTGGATTGTGACATGACCCCACTAATCAAGCTGACCCAAGTGACTTTCTCTTCAGCCCAAACGAGCCTTGGGGAGGTGCACCTAGCCTAAACCATGAGTTGACTAAACCAAGCCCAAAATGACTCTTCCCCCTTACCACATAAATCAAACTCCTTTACACATGTCAAGCCTCAATCGATCGCACCATTGCCAACCCCCGACCCTTCCGAGCAGATGGTGACCTAACCCTACCGCCGCCACTGCCGGTCGCCAGAAAACACAATGGCCGAGAGCTCCATGTGAGCCAAAATTTTCAATTCTCCCTTGTTGAGTTGTCCCAGTCCAATTGAACACCATGGCTGTTCTTCTCTTGCATAGAGCAGCTGATCCCAAACATCAAACCCCCCTGGGAAGCCCTCCAGCCACCTCTATTTAAACACCACCACCTATCGGCCAAATAGGGTGTTGAACCTAACCTTACCAAAACTCTGCCAAAATCTTTCCAGACCCCTCTCCACACATAGAGAATTTGATCCCCACTGAAATCCAGCCCTAAAACCCTCTCTGTGAGCTCAATTTCTGAGTTGAAAATCTACCCAAAATAGGACACTTCACCACAGTGAGCCAATCTCCAAATTGATTGATCCTACACCTTCACCGGACCTGAGGAGAAGTTCCCGACAAAAGCCCCCTCACCGAGCCGACAATTGCTTCCAGCCTCCAAGCTTTGTGATCGACCTTGGTCACTTTCATACTTAGACAATTCCCAGAGCCGAGACTTCATCCGGAGCTTGCTCGGACTCAATCGAAGGTGACACAACTCTCAGATCGAAGCTTCACTTCTCTGAGAAAAGGTATGAACTCATTCTTCCCCCCGAGCTTCCAGCAATTCTCCATTTTGTTTGGGTTAATTTCATAGCCTATAAACCATATGGATGTGTTCATCTCTTCAAGACGAATCCATAGAGCATAAGAACTCGAAAATCCATTGAGAATCGAGAGAGATATTAGGGTTTGAGTGTGGACGGTCACGGGTGCACACCAGTCTTAGACGATGACCAGGAGCCGTTGGATCGCGTGTGTATCGAGCGGACGGTCGAGATCAAGTCCAACAGCGCAATGGTACGTGAACCGCGTGCCCCTGAAGAACTGAGTCAGATGGCGGCGCCGAATCACAGCGTGACGTGTGGGCTTTTGGAGCTGCCGAAGTTGACGCGGCGCCGCGTGGATAAGTAGAAAATTAGGGTATTTTTGAATTATTTAAATGCCCTGAATTTCAAAAATTCATATATTTGCATGGAAAAATCACAAAAATAAAATAAAAATATCCTCTTGCTCAGTGAACAGAGGAGAACAATATGGAAAGAAATCAAGTTAATTGGATAATTATTTTATTTTTAATAATTTATTTACTATTTTCAATGTTTTGATTCTCCATTTTTATAGATAATTCACCATGGCATGAGACCATAGGGCTTTTGAAGCCTCTGATCTCAGTTACATTCCCTGAATTTTTCAAGGTCAGAGACCATCTCTGTGAAAAGTTATTGATTTTTCAAGTTCATGTCACTGTTTTAGGTATTTTAATTCCAATAATTAGCATGTTGTAAAATAAATTCTATGAAAATTTGGTGATATTTCTTAGGACCAGAGGACCCTATGAAAAATATATTTTGAGTTAGTTCATTCATAATAACCTTAATTGGCCTAAAATCCCAAAATTGAATTTGAATTAATTAGGGTTAATCACACACCATATTGACTTGAAAATAATTCTCCATTACTCTTTAGGGTCGGAGGAACCTTACATAAAATTTTGAAATCAATTGGACTTGATTAACCCCACCAAATGGATTGATTAAGCTTCATATGCAAAATGAAACTTTAAAAATTCATAACTCTAAAAATACTTTTCAAAAATTCAAAAAAATAGTTTTAGGATTTCTCTGATATCAGGAGAGTTCAAGAAAATTAAAATTAGAATTTTCTAAAAAAGTTGATTTTTCACAATATTTTAATATTTTAATAATTAAAAAATAATAAAACTCATAAAAATATTAAAATTTATAAAAATGTCACATTTTGACTCCTAATCATGTAAGAACAAACCAAATATTTTTCCTAAGTCCCTAGGATAAGATATTGAATTTTAAAGGCTTAATGTAATTTTTAATATTAAAAAAATGAATTTTCAACCTTTTTTCACTAAAATAATTCTAATAAATCAAAAAAAATTAAAAAATTATAAAATTTGTTTCTCTGGACTCTTTGAGGTCAAAGAAATTTAATAAAAATATAAAATCAATTTTTTAACTTTTATTTTATTTTAAAATTAATTAATACTCTAAAACTCAAAATAATTATAATAAATACAATATAATTCAAAAAATCACCAAAATTGGTTCAAGTGGTCCTCTGGTCATTAAGAACATCTCATAATTTTATTAAGGACAGAAACCTTTCCTTGGTCATGTTGTTGAATTTTCTTGGAAAACCCCTATTTTCTGCTAAACATAATTATATAAATAAATTAAATTCAGAAAAATCACATTTTCTCCTCTAATGTCTTAATTGACATGTGAGTGAGGTGACATAAAAATTTCAAATTCATTTGAGCTCAATTTAGTGAGTTATGAAATAAATAAGCTTAAAAGGGCATAAAGGTAATTAAAAATTTTAACCCTTAATTAAAGCTTTAGGTTTAATCAAAATGGGGGGTAAAATATTTGATTCTGATTTCCTCTTGGATGATTGGAACTTAGGGAAATTAAGGGGTAGAAACCCACTAAACACTTTGAAAATATCAAAATGAAACTTTAATTAATTAAGTCATTTAAATTTTTGAAAGGATATATTTAAAATTTGGATTATTAAAATAGGGATATTAATAAAAGGATATTTATTCTTTAATTTAAAAATCCCTAAATAAATCACTTTAACAATATTTAGTTCTTAATTAAAAATTAAAATAATAATCCAAATTAACAATTAAAACTAAAATTAAAACTAAAATTAAATTAAATTAAAATTAAAATTAAATTAAATTAAAATAAAAATTAAAATTAAAATTAAATTTAAAAAATTAAATAAAATTAAATTAAAATCAAATTGAATTAAACTAAATTAAATTCATTTAACAACAAACCTAAATGAAATCATTAAGAGTTAAATCAAAACATATCAATAATTTCAACACTTCTTTCTATCTAAGTAAATTTAAAACATGAATATTATCAATTTGAAATACCAAGATAATTGAAAATGTAAAGATTTAAATCAAATCTAAAATAACTTGAACACTATTCCGAACTTAAAATTATTAATTAAAACCTCGTAATTAAATTAAAACACTTTAAATCATTACCTCAAACTTTAAATTAAGAATAATTAAAATTCTCGATAAACCAACTTGCCCTTAAAGGCTTTAATTATCATAACTCTTAAATAGAGTATTAAATGAAACGTCACTTCCTTCATCAGGTAATCAAATACCTAAGTTCACCGAGCGAAGAGACAAAGTTTAACTAAACTCCTGGATGATTAATTCACCTGTGCAACTAAATTTACTTGGACTCAAAATAATCCCAGAAGTATTGAAAAGATTTTTAGGACTCGTCCTAAGCACTTCCTCAATATGACGGGATGTTCAGAAAAACAACTTAATTTAATTGTTCTTTGATGAAGAAAATCATCATTAAATCAAACCAAGAACCTAGAAGTCATAGGAGATGACTAGTTATAGGATTAGGAATTTAGTAGACAACCAAAACCCTTCCCTTAGCTTTACCTAGGTATCTGTTGAAATGTTTAAATGTTCTAACATGTGTTTTAAGTGCAGCTTGGGATGACGGGAAGACCCTCCAGGTACGCTTTTATTTTATTGCAATTTACTTACATGCATTGTATTTTACTTTTCTCGCATGATAAACAAGACTGTTGCATGAAAACCAAAACCTTTAGGATAGTCCCTGAACTGAAACCAAAACTAAATTAAAAGTCACCACAAGATAAAACTCACCGCCACAATATTCAAAATATAAAACAACTCAAAATTTAATCACAAACAGAATAACAAAACTACAATTGCAACTAAATTAAAACGTCTCGTTGAATGATCGGGAATACCTCGGATGATGTAACCCACGTGTTGCTAACGGGATTTCCCATGCCTAAATGAAAGTATGGAACTCATTCAGTTGAGTTTAGTAAATTCATCTGGACTAAGTGAATTCAATGAAAATAACGGTGACGGGATGACGGAACTGTGGGATCTTAATCGGTTCCGTTTAAACAACTTTAAGAATTGTTTTAATTAAAATATTAAAAACACTTGGATTTTAAGATTTTCTCTAAACCAAAACACTTCTCTCATCTCCTAATTTTTTACTTCTAAAACTAAACCTCTGCAACAACAAGGAGCTCGGAGCATGGTGGGCAGCTCGGCCATCGTCATCAGCAAAACTCGGATCTACTTCAGCAAAACTTTATTAGGATTAAATAACAAAGCCATAAGACTTCGAGGTAGTTTGCCTAGTGCAACATAAGTCCTCAACTCTTTGTTTGGCATTTGCATGATCATGTCATGTAAATTAAGCCCTAACCGGTCTTAGGATTCCGAGGTAGTCGTTCGGTACAACATAAACTCTCACATCTTCCAGGTTATTTGTATAATCATGCCATACAAATATAAGTCCTAATTAATTAAAATTGGCAGGATTGCAATATTAAATAAATTCTCAAATTGAAGCCAAAACAATATGATAGTTTGAGAAGTTGCCAAGATTCTTCTTGGATCCTCAGCTTCTCTTACTTTTCTTCCTTTGAACTCCTGAAATTAACTGTTCCAAATTTGATCCATTCCCTATTGAAATTCCAAAATTCAATCCTTTGAAAACCTTAAACTTTGAAATTCTTGAGAGCAAAACCACTTATCATTATCAAGAGTTTTCTTAAGTGTCTTCGGATATTTAAGATGTAATTAACTATAGGGCTTGCCTTTATAGGGAACTTTAAGAACCTGGTAATATAAACCTCGCTTAATCCCTTTGTATTAGCGGGGAACTTGTCGGCTTATAAAATTGGTTCGCAGACCAAACGAATGTCACAAATCTTTTAGTTTATTTAATCGAGCCCCATCATCAAGCAGTGTGTCTATTCTTCAGGATAGATACACAGTTTGTGGTGTGGTGCTCGTTTATATAAACTACTTGGGGTGTGAGATTGGTTTGATTTCATATCTTAAAATTTTCAAATTTAAAATTATTTTCAAAATCAAATGCTACTTTCCAAATTATATATATATATTTAAATTAAATTTAAAATCTTAAATTCATCGAAAATCGCAAAACACGAAGAAAACACAACGGAAAAACTCATTTCAAAGCAAATCCACAAAATAAGTGTTTACAAAATTATAAGATAATGAAGAACACAATACTTAGCTTTTTCCGCTTGAAAGAAAGATGAAAATCTCTCCCATAAAGTCTTCTGCGGATCCATGTAATGCTAGAACATTTCCTTACAGATTCTCTCAAAATCCCCTCAACAATCTCTCCAAAAAAGTAGAAATCTAGATTTCTACTCCTATTCTAATATCTCTAAACATTCTCCACGTTTTCCCTGTCATCTCCTTCTTTTTTTAGCTTCAAATTCGGTTTAAAATAGTGTAGGGATGAATTTCCTAAGAGGTGCATGAAGAAACCTTTCAAAAAGCTTCCAGATTTAATATATATGGCCAAAAAACCGTCCAATATCGCATCCCAACCATCCGGAGTGCCATCGGAGCTGAATAGGGCGCTGCTGGAGCCCTATTTTGGTGGTCTTGGGTTTCTAGCGCCACCGGCGCTAGTTTGGGAGCCCCAGTCGCCCATCTTGCGCAGGTCCACCATTTTACTTTGTTTGACTCCGTTTCAGCTCTGATTCGCCCCGTTTCAGTTGTGTTGCGTTCCTAATAGATAGCCCTACAAAATAAGCATAAAAAAATATTTCTTTAAAGTGTAATCTCATTCAAAAATATGCAAGAAGTGTAAAAGATATTTAGCATAGAAAGACTTATTGAAAGATGTCAAGCTAAAATTTGTTTTCTTGCTCGTTCTTGCTCCAAATTGCACCGTTTTTGCTTCTTTTTGCTCCAATCACCTAAAATCATTGTACCTGTAAAAAATCATGAAAAATAACTTCCTTTAAAGTTTAATATCAATAAAAATGAGTAAAATCATATAACAAAAATCGTATATATTTTTGGTGTATCAACTTGTACGAAATTCATGAAGCATTCAAAATATTTTATTTTATATATCTATGCATGATCAAGCCTCCTGAAGGCATCATGAATCTCATACCCAGTCTTACCATGATTTGTTAGCCACCTCAAAATGTGAGGTCTAGCGTCAGGGGTGGCAGGAGTTACTAGGGAAGTGTGCTCATAAAATCATAACTAAGGATGTTAAACAACAAACAAATAATGCAAAATTAGAAAGACAATTAAACTAGAACTTCAAAATAAAATGTTGTAATTTATAGAACAAGTACATATCGTTAAAAGAAATACAAAGCCTTGAATGTACCCCAATGACTTATTGTCCCTCAATTTCATGTACGTCGTGTTAACTTGCTTGATTATCATGTCACAAATGGCAGCAGACCAGTTATATGAGGGAAAAGCCTGTGCATTATCACCAAACGCAGCAAGGTCTGTGGGTACATTGAAATTACTAGAGGGAAAAATAGGTTAGTCAGTATGAATTTCAAGTACAACTGCTCAAATGGAGGGGTGGAAGCTCATTTTACAAAAAGAACTTGTCATTTAATCTTTAATTTGTCTTGCATTGGAGCTGGCTAGTGGCCCTTTCCTCCATGCACATGTTCGCCTCTGTTTGGCATGCCAATCAATAATGACACATGGTCAGCATTTAATCTCAACTCTTTTCCACTCATTCGGAAGACCCTCCTCCTGTTACTCCAGCATCTTAGAATATGTAAAGTAAGGACATTGTCCTGGGGATGTAGTGGCATGTCAAAGAAAGTAAAGACCCCAATCTCCTTCAGATAATTTATCGTCTCCTCTGAAATGCGATCTTTAAATTCATCCAGGACACCCCTCACTGCAGATGGACGGCTACAGTTGAAAGTCCCTTGCACTCATAATCGTGTAAATTGAAGAAACAATAGCACATTATTAGTACCCATATGGAGCTATAATCAATATCAAAGGAATAACACAACAATAACACACCAGTAATACATCAATAACACAGTAATAACACAGTAATAACACAGGAATAACACATCAACTATACAACAATGACATAGTAATAACAACCAAATAGCAAATCAAAACTGTTAGTGGTGTTATTGGTGTGTTATTACTGTACATTGATGTGTTACACAACAATAACACAGTAATAACACAGTAATAACACAAGAATAACACATCAATAACACATCAATAACACACCAATAACACAAAAGAAGGAAATCACATTAATTAAGATAACACAACAATAACACATACATAAAACATCAATAACAAAGGAATACCACATCAATAACACAGAAGTAACTCAAAAACAACAGACAAACCAATCAACATCACTACCAAGAGAATAACACGGTAATAACACAGTAATAACACACAAATAACACAGGAATAACACAATAATAACATACCAATAACACAGGAATAACACAGTAATCCCATAAATTAATGTAACACATTAATAATAAAAGAATAATACAGGAGTAACACAAGAATAACACATCAATAATACAATAATAACAAATCAATAACACAGTATTGATGAATTATTACTGTGTCATTGCTGAGTTATTGGTGTGTTACTCCAGTGTTACTCGTGTATTACCGCTGAAAAAATCACCTATTCAATTTGTGATACTTCAGTGTTTTTCTAGTAAAAAAATTGTGTGGTATTGTAATATTATTGTCTTGCTTGTGTGATATTGTTGTGGTATTCATGTTTTACTGATGTTTATCTCTTAGGTTTTAAGTTTAAGGTTACTTATGATTTTACACAATCACAATGGAGATTACTTGCAAAGAGAAAAACCTAATTTTATTATAAAATGAAATGTATCATCATATCTTGCTTTAACAGAGCGGCTAGACGCCATTATCGCCTCTCTTGAGTGTCGGAGAATGCCTAGGGTTTCGCCGACGAAGGTAGTAGGGTATCGCCGTACGGTTTGCTGAGAAGGAGAAAGAAGAAACTGCCGAAGATGGACCGAAACGAGGAATGCTTGCGTTTATTGAACAGTAAATGGCATTACGGAGAAATCGAAACGTTTTTTTTTTTTTGAATGAGGACCCATGCCAATTCAGGCCGGGTCACGCGATTCAAAACGTTTTTTTTTTCCATCGTCACGTGGCGAACTGCCACGTGGCGCTTCCTGATTGAACTCCCCATGTAGAGTTACTTGTAGAGTCCTGCTGTAATATTTTATTGTTGGGCATTGGCCGAAAAGAAGCGTTGGCCAGTCGAGCTTGAGCAAGGCAAAAGGTGCCGCGCGATCCATCGCATGAACTGGAGATGGGTTGCTGCTACGCATGAATGGTACCCTTAGGGCATCATAAAGGAAGCATTATATACTTTTATAATATTATCTTAAGCTCCCTTTTTTTTAAAATTTAGTTTCAAATTTCATTTAAATGCATTGATTTGTGTGTTGTCCGCACGTGCACAGAACCACATTAATATGAGTGTCCTCCCTATGTAAATTCGATATTCTGGATGCACTCGTATGATTTGTTTCGTCATTCGTGTGTCTAAATAAATTTATCGACAATCAAATCAATTTAAGTTCAATTCGCACGTGATATGACAATGAGATCCGTTTATTTGATCAAAGTCGTCCAACAGACAAACTGACTAGCCTTCACCTAACCAAAGCCAAAATCAACCTAAAAGACCCCGGTTGCATGCCTCTCAACATGCGCCGAAGAGTCTCAAACAGATGTCTGGAGCTATGGGGGACAACATATTTGTGATGCATGGCCTCGATTCGCTCAAGTGGATATCCCACTCAAATGATATTAAAAATTGATGCCAACATGGACATAACATAACAAATATTTACTATGATGTTCTATTAACGTAAACATTATAATAAACCTTTTGACCGTATACATATTTTGATTAAGTAATTCGACAGAGCTTTAGTTTGCTTTTTAATTAAATTAAGTAATTCAACTGAACTTTTGTTTTTGCTACTATTAGGAATTAAAAAACTGAATAAACATAGTATTTATTTTTGTATAAATATATGATTATTTTTTTACTTTTTTAGGATATTTTATTTGATGTATGTGCATGAAATTAGTAGAAAATTAATTTGGAGAGAAAGGAAAAAAAATATATATGTGAAGCATCATGGTGTTAGTCAGTCAACATCATAACACAAAATGTGCTAAAATTAAGGCAAGAAATCATAGCTTGGTGCCACAACAAAATTACATGGAATTGTGGTGCCATCATCCAAGTGTTGCGGTGCTACATTCTCAACCCACCAACACCATCAAAGGAAAGAGTTAAAGTTAGAAAACAAAGAGCTCAATACTGTAAGGCCATTATTGAGCATCACATTGCTAAATTTGTAGCAGTTTAACACCTTGATCCAACAGGACAGTTGTTACTTAGCTCTGTAGTGGAGTCAAGTGAGTAAGTGATTAAAATGAGCAGTTAAAAGTGTTTTAAAAAAATGAAATGCATAAGAGAGCATAATGGTGATCGAGTGTGTGTGAGACTTAGCAAAGAACAGTTAAAGGTGTTTTTTAATACTTAAATGCATAAGAGAGCGGTGTGTTAAATAGGTGGGGAATTTAGTGTGTTTAGTGTGATATGAGAGAATGTGGGAAAGGTGCATTTGAGGTGGTGCTGCGGAGGCGGTGCAGTGTCGTACCACATGTTTTTTTGTTTGAGAAAAATGTGTTTTGCATGCTTTTTGAAAATGTTATGTTTTTCCACAGGGCATAACTACATATGGTGGCTGCTAGAAAGTTGCAGTTTGATGAGATGGAAAGAAGGCTAAGTATGTATTTGTGTTTTTTGTTTTTAGGATTTGCTTATATTTTTTTTTTCTTTCTTATCAATCTCTTTCTAAACCAGACGAGGACACCCAGATTTGGAGCTTGCACCTTGTTGGTGATGGTCGGGATCAGGCTGTGGTGCTGCTCATGTGTATCAAGCACCTACCAGAAGCGAGGAAAACATATATAGTTAACCAACCAACTGACCCTGTCAAGATCTATGAGAAATTTGTTGAGGAAGGTTGGATGTCTTTAAGAACTTTCACTCATCACCTAGACAAAGTGGAGGTTCCTCTGGCTCGATTGACTGAGGCTCGGGGAGTTGCGAATGTGGAGATGCTTGGATGAAATGTTGATCCAACGGGAAGAGATGCGAGGAGAGACAACTAATCTTCGCCAGGAGGTGTATGAACTTCAAAAAGATGCTTTTGTGCTGAGGGAACAATCTGAAACCGACTAACCAGACGATTTACAGACTTTTATTTTATAAGAATTTATAAACTCAAATTTATATATGTTTATAATGATTTTGTAAAGTCCAAGCACTCAACGCAAGTATACGTATCGTATCAAGTAATGCTGGGCTCTAATGGAGTCCTGGTTATCGATCCCACAAGAAAGCTATGAAATAGAAGAAAGTGTTTCACAATAGGTAATGTAGCACGGAAATCTAATACTCAAATTGCACTTAAAGTTTAATGCTTACTTCTACTACCACTATGCCGAAAACAGTAACAATTAATCAAACTACAATTACTACTAATAACTTTGAAAACAGAATTAACTAACAGACATACACTAAGCTATATATTTGAAAGGTTTCTGATATATGAGAAAAGTATCTTTCCTCTTGCAATGAGAATATGATGTGTGGATGATATGGAACGACTATCTATGTTATTGTGCCAAATAGGAGCATAAATGTTTCTTTACCCTCAAAAGGGTACCCCCTCTTCCAAGCATGAAAAGAACATTGACATATCCTAAGTTTAGTCACTAAATCTAAGGCTAGGCTGGGAGGATACCGGCTCTCACTACGGAGCTCCCACTTACCCTTCACCTGAAGGCTAACCTTCGAGTTTAGTTACTAATCTTAGGACCAAATTGGGATCTCAGTCTGTCACCCTGAAACCTCCAAATTGAAGTCCATCAAAACACATTTCTCTATTTATTTGCACTCAATTCCTATGAACTACGCAATTCATCCATGGAAATTGAATGGATTCTTCATTATTGTTGTAGGACACTAAATCCTTTCAGAATTAATGTTCAATAACATATTTTAACAATTCAATTGGCCAAATCGAAAATTAAATTAAGTTCGAAATGAAAAACCATCACAATTTCTTTAATACATTAAAAGCACTTCAAATCCACATCAATCCATCATCACATCTCTATGCAAGAAAAAAGACAAAGGAGACTACTAAGAATTCATGAAGAAGATACAATAAAACTTGAATTTTATATATAAAAGAAAAGTCATACAAACCACAAAAGAAAATACAACTTATCTCTTTCTCTTCTCCAATGCAATTCCATTGAAGTTCCTTTGAATCCTTTTCTCTCTTCTTTGCAACACTTAATTCCCTCTTTAGAATGGAAAGGAAGAAGCGATCTCTCACTTTACTTATTCTCCTTCACTCCTTAGAGAAGAATTCCTCTCAAATTCTAACTTCTACACACTTTTCTCCTAAGCCCTAACACTCAACACACACTCTCCCTCTCTAGAACTTCAGAACACACACAAAAAACCACACCATTTTCATCCAAAAATAGTTACTTATGAGTTAGAAATGAAATCCTAAGGTTTCCATAGGCATCCCTTCAAAAAGTCACCAAAACTCCTCAAATTTGAATTCCACCGACATTGGGCGTCGGCGACGCCCGATAGGGCGTCGGTCTCGCTCTATCGTCGAATTAATTGCTGAGTCTCTGGAAAATAGCGCCGGCGGCGCCCATTCTGGCGCCAGCGGTGTCAGAACCTGTTTTCCTCCTTTTGCTCATTTTTGCTCCGAATTTGTTCCTTTTCACTTCTTTTCACTCAAATCACCTAAAATCATCATATCTGCAACAAATCATGAAAAATACATTTCTTTAAAGTGCAATATCACCAAAAATGGGTAAAAATATATAGTAAAAACAGTATATATTTTTGGTGCATCACCGACCCGAGCGAATCAGTTCAAACTTGGTGGCCAAATGTTTTATATAAGGTTATTTTGGAAGGATCTTGTCTTGGTCGAGGTGGCCGAGGACCAACTTGTAAAGTATCTTATGTTCGACTAAGGTCTGAAAATACTTTATTTTTATTTGAAATAAAATTTTATTCTCATTTTCTTCTCAATTTATATTTTGATTTGATGATTTTCTCTTAAACTCTTTCTGCAATCCTTCATCTTCTGCTGCATCTCTATAAATAGGGACTAAAGTATTCATTTGCACATCAGTTGTCTTTTTCTTTGGGCTTCTATCATTGATTTTCTTCCTTGCGTTTAGTCTTTCCATTTTATGATGGCTCCAAAGCACACCTTCAAAACTTCAGTCTAGTAGCTACGAAAAAGTAGTAAGTTTTGTCCCCAGTCAGAGGTGGCCTTCATGGAGGAGTTTTTTTTCGAATCAACAATCATGTTTTGGGCCACTCGCAGATGAGAGGATCGCCAATTAATTTGTGGATGACTTTATCATTTACAGAGAAAAATTGAGGTATGGATTGTTTTTGCCTCTTTATGAGGAGCTTCAAGTGATCTTCAGCTGTTATGGAGTTATTCCAACGCAGAATACATACAATTATCTTGCAACGTAGAAATTTAATTTGGAGAGAAAGGAAAAAAAATATGTGGAGCATCTTGGTGTTAGTCAGTCAACATCATAACACAAAAAGTCCGAAAATTAAGGTAAAATATCATAGCTTGGTACCACAACACCATTTCTTTGGATTGAGGTGCCATCATCCAAGGGTCGCGACGCTACATTCTCAACACACCAACACCATCAAAGGAGAGGGATAAAGTTAAAAAACAAAGAGCTCAATACTGCAAGGCCATTATTAAGCATACATTGCTAAATTTGTAGCAGTTCAACATCATGATCCAACAAGATAGTTATTACTTAGCTATGTAGTGGAATCAGGTGAGTAAGCGAGCAAAATGAGCAGTTAAAAGTGTTTTTGAACAATGAAATACATAAGAGAAGATAGTGGTGATCGAGTGTGTGTGAGACTTAGTAAAGGGCAGTTATAGATGTTTTTTAGTACTTAAATGTATAAGAGAGCAAATTGTTCAGTAGGTGGGGAACTTAGTGTGTTTAGTGTGATATGAGAGTATGTGGTAATCTTAAGGTGCATTTGAGACAGTGATGCGGAGGCGGTGCAGTGCTGTACCACAAGTTCTTTTGTTTAGCAAACCTGTGTTTTGCATGTTTTTTGAGAATGTTGTGCGGGCATGACTATTTATGGTGCTATTAGAAAACTGCGATCTGACTTTTAAAAAAAATTACAATAGTAATCACAGCTTTTTGAACTGAACCTTCTTCTACAGGTGCTTCACAGCTATTATTTCAAACAGTTGCAACTTCCCCAAGAAGACCCTTTGTGTGTCTTGAATTATGATTAAGTGAGAGTAAGTGTGAGGTCCGTGTAGTTGGTCCAAGAGAAGGTGAACCAGTGAGAAACGTTTGTCAAGTCTTAGGGTGCGTTTGAGGAAGCTTGTGCTTATCCATATAAACCGCTTATTTGGAAAAGCGGACTGCGGGATTCAAACTTTCAATATTTTGTATATGTGTAATTATTTTCTTATTTTCTAAATATTGTTTGAGATCATAGATTATTTTGATGAGAACATTCTAATAAAATTTTATTAATAATGAACAAAAAAATAAAAAACTTAGATAAAAAATAATTAAATGTCAAGTAAACATAAATTACATAAATCAACGACTTTGTATAACATAATTGTTCATGAAGTTTGGATGCATCCGAACTAAACATAAAATATTCTTTTCATTATTTGACATTCTACATATATATATATATATATATATATATATATATATATATATATATATATATATATATATATATATATATTTATTATTTATAGGAAAAAAACTATGACGGGAAGAAAAAGAATCGGAGATTTGTTCAGCGACCTCCCTCTGGAGAAAAAATTGCGTACGTAAACCGTACGCAGGAAATGCATATGAATTTGGGATACGTGAGGTTACAATCGGGTTACGATCGGGCTGTAACCCTTTGTACTCTCTCACGTAACTCACTTAAACTCGCGCGTTTATATCGAACTTTTAGAATCCTACAACTACGTAAATGAAATAGCGAGCAACGATGAGTACACGGAAGCTATAATTGGGCTATAAGCGAGTTGTAACCCATTCAGTACTCCTCCACGTAACTCACTTAGAACCCTGCGCGCTCATATCGTAACCTCGTAAAACAGGAACGCGCAGGTGCTACAAATGAGCTACGTATGGCACAGCTAGTAACCCGATTGTAACTAGATTGTAACATCTGTGCACCCTATTCCGCACGCAGCTCCAGCGTACGGTTTACGTACGCAATTTTTTTCCGTGGCAGACGATGCGGTGCCAAGGAGTTGCTCGGTTCCAACGGGAAGTGGCATGTCGCCAGCACTATCACCGTCGACGGAGCAGGTGGCGGGATAATAACCGCCGCCGCTGCGGGCAGCTTCGCGGAACGCGCGGAGAACGTAGGTAGCTGTTGGGAGGTAGCGATTTCGGTTCTTAGATAGTAGCCATGTCAGCCCCATCAGCTGGCATTCCCCCCCGCTTTTCTCGTCCTCACCTTTGATGCTGCCTTTGGTTTTATCTTTGCTCTTCAGCTACAAATATAAAATTATAAAGAGAAATTTGTTTATTGGTGCAAATCTTATACACTCTTAGCCTGAAATTTTTAAAAATATTATTTTGTTCGATTTCTAGCTGAGACACTATTGAGTGCCTTCATTGTGATTTTATTCGTATGATCTATAAGGCTGTAAACGAGCCGAGTTTGAGCGAGCTCAGGCTTGGCTCATTTCGGCTCGTTCGAAATTAGCTCGGCTCGAAATCGGCTCGTGTTCGAAATGGCTCGTGAAAGGTGTGTTCGTGTTCAGCTCAAATTAAATATCATTGTTCGTGTTCGGCTCGAAATTGGCTCGTTAAAATTAATTGGAAAAATATATGTCTAGCGTCGGATTCGAACCCAGATCAAATGAATCGAAACATGAAGCATAACCACGCTACCACACAAGCAATTATGATTTAAACTTAAATATAAATATATATAATATATTAATATATAAATAATATATATAATAAATTATTATATAAATAATTATTTGATTATTTTTTTATTTCGAGCCATTCGAGCCGAACTCGAGCGAACAAACAGTTGTTCGTGTTCGGCTCGTTAACATTTTGACCTTAAAAATTTGTTCGTGTTGAGGCTTAACGAACGAGCCGAACACGAGCTACTTAACGAGCCGATCACGAGTTGTTCGCGAACAACGAGCCAAATTGTCAGCCCTAATGATCTACCAGTTGTTTAACAAGACTAATTTAGGAGAGGATGTGAATACCGCCACGTCTGCTACAAATACTAAAAGAATGTATTTTTTTATGGGGGTTATTGAAGTGTAATCATAGAGGTTATTGGAGCAGTTTACCGCGCGGTTATTGTGGTATTTTTGGAGTTAATACATTAATAACACTGAAATAATACCGAAATAATATTGAATTTGATAGTTTTGAACTGAATCATCAACTTCAAGAATATGATATGCTATTTGAACATACTTCAACTTGAATAATGTCGGAATAACCCAATTTCAGTGTTATTGGGGTATTAACTCCGCAATAATGCGGTAATAACCCAATAACATTGCAATAACTCACCAATAACTTCTACGGTTCCATTTCAATAACCCCCTGTAATAACTTCTGCCATAACGCCCCAATAATCCCCCAATAACCTCTACAGTTCTACTTCAATAATCTCCTCCAATAACCCCGCACTAACTCCCCAACACCCGCCAATAATCTCAGTGGTTCCAATTCAATAACTATTGTAAAAAAATTCATCTTTTTAATATTTTATGACGTTTGCGTGATATAACACACGTGGTAGTATATTGCAGGAATTCGCATGCAGAGTTACGTGTGCACTCTGTATGGAAAATTTTTTCCTAATTTAGAATTTAATGGTGCTAGCACATTCAGACGAGTGAAAAATAATGATAATGAAAAATAATGATCAAATAATTGAAATGAAACTGTAACAAAGTGAATGAAAAATCTTTTGATTACGTTTTGGTGAGAATTGGCCAATGGTTATTAGATAAATACAATATAAATTTTAATGGATTATTTATAGAATAAATTCAAGAATTAAATTGTCCAATTATTGTAATAGAAATTTTATTTGAAGGAAATATCGTCAGAATTTAAATTGATGTAAATATTTTGGCTTCAAAAAATACCGTGCTTTGAAAATGCAAATTACATTCTTTGGATTCCTCTGACCATTTTTTTGTATGTTTCGAATGATTTCAGAACTTGCGACGGATTCCAGCAAGTGGTCGCGAACAAAGTACAGGGATGAACAGGTTGTAGTGTTTTGGTACAATTGGATCTGTGCTAGATTAACCATTATCAATAACGATAATTTCAAGGAGAAAATATTGTCTGTGGGGATCAAAATAATATTTCATCAGGATTCTGAATATATTCGGAGTTCAATAATGAGGTGTCTCGTGTCAAGTGGGTCTCATTGCTTTTAACACTTACGAGAATTATGATGAGGCCGTGGCGCCTCACCATTGGACTCCGGAGTAATATTTTTTCGTGCGGATAACGACAATAATTTGATCGAATTCAGACTGTCATCACAACGAACGTAATATTCTCCTAATTTAAAATGAGTAGGTTTATGCTAAGTTTTATTTCTTAATTTTTACACAAAATGAAGAGCTCCTATGAAGTTGTGATGAGCTAAGAAAAAGGAATAAACTAGTGGAACTTACAAACCATTTTCTTTTAAAGAAACCAAACATCATCATTCAAATTTCTAAAAATTCAATTAAAGTAACATAGTGAGAGTATTTGTTTTATCATACTTTTAATTAATTGGATTTATTATCCTTAAATTGTATAGAATATGGTATTTTCTCTCAAGATGTCAATAATTAATTAAAAAAAAAGTAAATTTGAATTAAATGAGGGCAATCATTTAACCCCATTCTCCAAAATAAAATTCTAATACTAGAGTCCTATCATCACTATGCTAAAAAGAACATTAAGATTGCTATAAATAATAAAAAAACATTGTCAATTTATGTGGCGAATGATCGTTGGATCTTTTTTTTTCTTATTTCTAATTTTTATATAGATGTGTTACAGTAAACAACATATTTATAAAATTATTTAAAATAAAAAGTCACAATAATAAATAAATTTCATTGAAATTTTAAGAATATAACAATATTACTATAAATGTAAATAATTAAATGACAATATTGATAAAAAAAGTTGAATGACCGATAGATAAATTATTTATTAGTTCATGTTTCATGATGCAGCGTGGATAAGGAAATCAATTTAAAAGCATATACATGATTTCATTTTTTAAATACTGCCAATCTAACAAACAAATTAGTGAAGGTTTTTAGGGTTACTCACTAAGAAATCCACCTTCCTTATCTCAAGAAAGATTTCTATTTCTCCTCTTTCTTTTTTGTCAGTTTGTTGTTCTTTTAGCTGTTTGGGGCTTTTGCTCCCTGAATTCTTCTTTACCCCCCCCCCCCCCCCCACTTCCTTCTTCATCATTAAGATCTAATCATATATTTACTACAAGTTAGAAAGGATTAATATCAACTAACGTTGATAGTTCTTGTTCTTTTAATTTGTCTTATGTTTCTCTGGTTAATGGCAAATTTTCTTTCACAGAAAAAGAAATTGAGGAAAGATCAATAAAATGAGTTCTTGCCCTTGTTGGTGTTGGTTATGTCTAAAGAAAAAGGCTACTCTATGGTTATCTTCAACAGTTCATTGAAAAGCTTTGGAAGTTAAAAGGTTCAACTGAATTACTTTCTTTAACTGAAGGTTTTTTCTTATTTAAATTCAACTATTTGGAAGATTTGGAGATAGTTATTTAAGGAGGTCTTTGGTTTCTTATTGGTAAGCCATTTCTTTTTAAACAATGCACTCCTGATTTTAAACCAGTTAAAGATGACATTAAAGAAGTCCTTATATGGGTTAGATTTTTTGATCTGCTTCTTTTTTGCTAGTCTGAAAGTGGTATCTCTAAAATAACAAGTAGTGTTGGTTTACCTTAAGTAGTTGATCCTTTAATGGCTGAAGACACCTGTTTAACTTATGCTTGAGTTCATATTCAACTTAATCTTGACTTTATTTTACCTGATTCTATTACTATAATAGCTATAGATAGAGAAAATATTGTTTGTTATATATGAAAAGAAAACCTTGCCTTGCAAGAACTGCTCGGCATTTGCTCATTCTCCTTCTTCTTGTCTTAAGAATACTTTTAATGAAGGAAATACCATTAATCATGTTAGAGAAAGAAATAATCAAAGAAAATACTACTAATGATAATTTGAGATACTAAACTAAATCTGTTAACACTAACAGTCTATTATTTCTTGCTCTGATTGGAATATTTTGATTTCAAACATTTTGATGAATAATGTCCCTCAAAGAATATCTTTGTTTTACCTTCTCATATAATAAATGGAGTTAATAATAATTATTTTCATGAGAGGGATGATGTTGTGAACAATGTGCTAGAGATTTTTGTTGTTAATCATTGTATTACTAATGTTATTACCAAAAATCATGATATTGTTATTGGTGTTAATGAAGTAAATGTCATTGATATCATTTCTTCTACTGATAATCAAGTGATTGATGTTGCAGTTAACGAAACTGATGTTGTGGTTAGTGAAATTGATGTTACGGTTAATGAGAATACCAATGATTCTAATGGTAATGCTAATGTTACAATTCTTTTTCCATTTTGCAATGATTTAGTAGTTGATAATAGTTTTTATCCTCTTAATGTTAATGTTGGCATTGTTAATACCTCAGTACCTGTTTTAAATCCTATTGTTAACATCGTTATAGTTCTTCCTCTTTCCATCTTGCCTCAGCAAGAGCTAGGAAAGGTAGAAATAAATAACTTTTTATTTTTGTTCTCCTCTTTGTTTTTCTTACGCTTTATCCTAAATTGGTTTCTTGGAATGTTCATGGGCTTAATAACTAGAGTCGTATTGTGGATTGTAAAAATTTACTAAAGTATTTCAAGTTTGATTTTATTTGTCTCTTGGAGATGAAATTATCTTCTTCTACTATTTCTAGTTTCTTAATTCTAATCAATTTATTCTTTTTTTCTAATGAAGGTTGTGTTGATGACTTCAATATTTCTGAGAATGGTAGAATTTAGATTAAGTGAAATGAAGTTATTTAAAATTTTACCACTTTTAAATTACTTTATCAGATTATTCATGGTTTCATTACTTTTTCCTCTAATGTTAAGTCTTATGTCACAACCGTTTACGATGATAATAGTGTTTTTAATAGAAAAGTGCTATGAGATTCTATTATTTCGTTATCTGATATCATTTATTATCCTTGGTTACTTTGAGATAATTTTAATTGTACAAGAACTATTAAAGAAAATATTGGAGTTTTACCTCCAATTCCTAGTAAATTGTTCGATTTCAACAAATGTATTTCTAATGATGCTCTCATTGAACTTCAAAATTTTTGTTTTTCTTTTAGTTGGTATACTAATCAAATAAATAATCCTATAAGATGCTTATTAGAAAGAGCTTTTGGGATTCTTCTTGGATTAATTCTTATCCTGAGTCTTTTTTCAAAGTATTAAACTGTTACTCTTCTGATCATAATCCTATTTTAATCTTTTGGGCAAAGTTTCTTCTTTACATTGTAGATTCATGTTTAAGAATTAGTGGACTTTTTGTCCTAATTTTATTCAACTTATTTCTTCTACTTGGAGTACACCTATTAGATACGATCCTATTTTTTCTCTATGTAGTAAGCTTCAAAATATTAAAAATGCTCTTAAAGGTTGGAATTGGAACTCTTATAATGATTTATCCAATTATATTTCCGACATTAGAGAAAGACAACTTGATGTTCTTTCTCATCTTGAAACTTCTTTTCTTCTAAAGAATTGCTTGCATAATTTTCTAATATACAAACTAACATTTCTAATGCTACTACTTGTACTTACAAATGGGCTAAGAAAAGAACTAAATATGATGATATTGAAAAATAGTTTTTTAGAATGATCATGATTTTCTTATATAAACTTTTACTAATGAGGATATTAAAAATACTTTCTTTTCTATTGGTTTTAATAATATTCCTAGTCTTGACCTTTTTACTTCCAAAATTTTGAAAGATATTTAACATTATTTGAAAAGATTGTATTCATGCTACTAAATATTGTTTTCAAACTTCTAAACTGCTTAAAAGAGTAAAACATATTGCTCTTTTATGTTCCAAAAATTATGATACTTATGTTCTTTCTTATTATAGACATTTATCCTTATGCAATAATTTTTATAAACTTATTGCTTTACTTTTAGCTAGAATACTTAAAGTTATTCTTTTTAACATTATTAATCTTGCTCAGTCTACTTACATCAAAGATCGTGATATTACTGATAATATTAGTTTAACTAATGAAATGATATATAGATTTATTCTTTTTAATTCTCTAAGCAATTTTGTATTTTAATTGATATTACTAAAGTATTTTATAAAGTTAATAGAAATTTTCTTTTTCATAGAATGGAAATTGTTGGATTCCCTTCTAATTTCACTAAGTGGCTTAAAGATTACACTAATGATGTTCATTTTTTTGTCATTATAAATAGTGAATTAAGAGGACTTCTGGACTCCGCCAAGGATGTCCTCTTTCACCTTATCTTTTTGCTATCATAATAGACTATTTATTTGTCATGCTTGAGAATAATTTGAACAATAATAACTCCTATCTTATCTATGTTGATGACATTCTGATTTTTTGTAAAGTTAAACTTCATTATATGAGATATATATACCAAATTTTGGAAAGCTTTAGTAAAGTAACTAATCTTCATATTAATACTTCTAAATCTGATATTACTTTTTCTAAAGTGGTCGATGCTTCTATATAATGATATTGCATCTTCATGTGGTTTCAACGTTAAACCTTTTCCTTGAAATTATTTGGGTATTACAATAAATCCTTCTAAATTGTTAATTTTTTATTTTCATATCCTTATTGAGAAAATTAACAATTGGTTGGCTGGTCGGGAAAAAAAAACTTTATTTTTCGCTAGTAGTTTACGTCTTATTAAATTTACAATTTGGACTTTAGAAATAAATATATTCACAAACTAGTAGAAAAATATAATATTATGCATAAGATATCAACTGCTTATCATCCACAAACTAGTGGATTAAGTGAGTTTCTAATCGAGAGATTAAGCGTATATTAGAAAAATCCGTAAACCCTAATAGATTAGGCGGTCTATAAGACTAGATATCGCATTATGGGCATACGGATCTGCTTATAAAACTCCGATTGGAATAACTCCTTACAGGCTTATATATAGAAAAACTTGTCACTTACCAGTTGAATTAGAACATAAAGCATATTGGGCGATTAAAGAACTTAATTATAATTTGAAAAAAGCTGGTGAGAAGAGAATGTTGCAATTAAATGAATTGGAAGAATTAAGAAACGAATCATATAATAATGATAGGATTTATAAAGAAAGAATGAAATTATGGCATGATCGGAAGATTAATCAGAGAAATTTTGAACCAGGACAAGAAGTTTTGCTTTATCATACTAGATTGAAATTATTTCCTGGGAAATTGAAATCTCGATGATTAGGACCTTTCACCATAACTCAAATATTTTCAAATGGAACTATAAAAATTAAAGATCCAAATATAGGACATAGATTTAAGGTAAACGGACATAGATTAAAACTATATTTCGAAAGTAGAAGACCAAATTTTAAATAGGTTTTAATGCTTAGTCAACCTGATTACTAACTAAATTAGGTCGGGCTGACGACGTTAAACCAAGCGCTTTATGGGAGGCAACCCATAGTAGTCTTTTATTTTAATTATCTGCAAATTAGTGAGTCTATATTATTAAAACAAATCTTACTACTCAAATTTTTTATAAGAATCATCACAAAGTTGAACCTATATGAAATCAGAAAATATTAGGACCAAAGCGAAATTGGACAATTTTACGAAATCTCGCCGACAGCGAGGTCGATTCTCGCCGACAGCGAGATCTCGTGCAAAATTTAAGTCAGTTCTATAACTAGCTTGCCGACGGCGAGGTTGTTGAAAATTTGGTTTCTTAAAGATTTTTCTTGCGGTTTTGGACGGATCTAAGCCATTTCTTCGTAGGAAACTATCCCAAATCCAAATTTTCACTGTTTTCTTCCTTAGAAACGACTAGAGACCAATCCTTTCGATCCGAAATGGCCACCAAACTCTTAGAAATCACAAAAACTGAAGTTTTCAACCGAAGAAAATTCGTCAGTTTGGAGGCGCAGCGTATCTTCAACAAAGGCTTGATGAAGAAAAGACTTATTAAAGAAAGAGGATTTGTCAACAGAGGAATAGAGAATTCCACTACAAAAATCGAAGAAATGATCGCACAGCGGCATTGGGAGGTATTTTGTTATACGACATCCGCTGTAGTTATTCCAGTAGTTAAAGACTTTTACTCTAATTTACATGCAATCAACAATGAAAATGTCTACGTCAGAGGAAGATGGGTAACATTTACTCCTTCAAGGATAAATGATTTATTTTCTATAGAAAATACCTTTGTTTGTCATTATTCCAACTCTGTGCCTCCAAGATACAATATGAACGAGATCTATAGATATCTAACCGACGAACCTGATGATTGGGAGTTATGCGAAGACGGGTATGTTAGTTTTTCTGCATCACTTCTTAACCCTGTCTCGAAGCATTGGCATTTCTTTATATCATCAAAATTTTTACCTACTATGAGGGTAAATAAAGTTTCGAAGGAATGTGCTATATTAAACTATTGTATTCAAATTGGACTACCTATCGATGTTGGATCAATAATAGTAAAGTCTGCATTGGGATTGATTGTGCATGGGTCAGTGCATGGACTTGGACACCCATCAACTATATTTGCTTTATGCAGTCAGTACCAAGTTTCTTATGAGACTTGGGAAAAAGTACTTCTACCATGGAAACCATTGGATCCTACTGATATGTTTCTAACTTTGAATAACAATGATGAGATTACCATTTTTTCTGACAGAGCATCACAGAACAATCCTTTAGCAAGGCCCATTACTGATAAAACTAATTTCATTCTGAAGAAGATTAAAGGATTGGAGAAAGAATTGCAAAATGTGATGAATTCCATAGACAATATCTCTGATATGTTTGATCACATTGACTGGAGAATGAAGGAGCACTTTGATCATACTGGACATCTAGAGGCCAGTTTTATACATCTACTAAGACAGAAAAGATGGATTAATGAAGAATCTACTGCAGAATTTTCTTTCAGGCCTTTCTACAATTTATTTGTGCACCTGCGTCGCATCGGAAATATCAGAGAAGATGTTAGTTTAGACACTGAAGAGTAGGAAATATTTCTATGTTTATGTCATATATTTGTGTATATATGTGTTAATTTAGATTTAGGTTTATAATGAGTTGAACTTTGATTTGATCATCTCAGATTTGATGAGATTATTTGTACTTGTTATGTCTCAGCATTTAGAGTGTTGTGGTGTGGATTACGATGCTGAGTATAATGGATTTGAACATTTAAGTTAAGTATGTGTTAAGTTGTTAGTGTGAAGTTTGTAAGTTTCATGGATTTCATATATAAAGTTATATTGTTTGTGTTGTGTGAACTTTTTGTGATTTTTAGTATCTAATCTTCATACTATTATTAAATTAAGTGATCGGAAGATTGATTAAAGGCAAATCGAGGTTAAAAATGATTGACGGATTTCAAAAATTTAAAAATTTTGGGATCTCGCCGACAGCGAGAAAACCCGCTGACAGCGAGACCGATCTCGCCGACGGCGGATTTTTCCCGAAACTTTTGCCTTATCAAATTAATTAGCTCGCCGATGGCGAGAAAAATCTCGCCGACAACGAGATCGCGAAAAGACCTATATTTGACCGGTCAACCGACACTATTCATTATCCCTTTCCTCAAATTTTCAAAAAAACCGACCTAGGGCTTGAGAGATCTTGGATTTGAAGAGATTTCAAGACTTTTTGACACCAGATTTCATCTTCTCTCGGTAAGAGCTTCACTCTTATGCAAAAATTTTTTATTTTCACCATGGATTTCTTCTACATTGGGAAATTTTGGAAAAATTCGAAATGTGGAGAAATTACTTGGAAGAAATCCATGGAGATTGATTTAAATCGATTTTAGATGTTGTAGGAAGCCATCTTATTAATATTTGGAAGTTTAGTTAGAATTTTTTTGTGATTTTTATAGAACGAACGAATGGCTCCTCAACAAAAACGAAAAGTGGATTACGACACTGACCGATTCATCAATGCACGAGCGCAAAATTGATATTTTGAAAATATTCAAGGAAGAAAGTACATTGCGGATCGAGTTTTCAAGAATCCAGGAGGAGAAGTGGAGTGAGTTATAAAGGAACGAGGATGAGAAAACTTTTGTTATGTTTCATATAGAGCAGCTGTGGAAGTAGTAAAAGAATTCTATTCAAATTTGATGGCAATCGAGGATGCACCGGTAAAGGTACGGGGATTTATGGTTGAATTCAGTGCTGCAAGAATAAACTTGTTGTATGAAGTTCGTGATCTGCATACTAGCGAGTATGATACATTCGGTACTGCGGAAGGACCTCTGGAAGAAGTTATAGACTTTCTCACCGACTGGAAAGGAGTTTGGAAGATTAAGCAACGGGATAGGTAAATTTCCCCTCTCTATGTTAAATGCAATCTCTAAAGCTCGACATTATTTTATTTGCTTCTACATATGTTACCCACTTATCACCATAGTGAGTTAATAAGAGATAGTAGCAATTCTAAATTTCTGTATTCAGAACAATAGGAGCATCAACATAGGTAACATTATTTATAGAAATATCTTAGCCATCGCTCGAAGTGAGAGTGGAGGAGGATCGGGACATCCCGGTTCGATTTTCGCACTCGCCAACTCTCCGGAGTCGAGGCAAGAGAAGATGAGGAATGGATGGAGCCCATGAAACCTATCACTCCCACCAATATTAAGACTTATGAATCCCATGAGGGATGGAGATCGGGAACGAGGAGTTACATGCCTTCATCAAGTAGAGATATCCCCTCTACTGAGCTATGATCCTCCTCACCCTACCACCCCTACCCTTCAAGATCCGATGAATGAGTTAACCTCGAGTAGAAGAAGTTTTGAGCAAGCTTGGAGAGACTATGGAGAGAAGATTTGATCATCCGGATCACGTAATTGATGGATTGGAAAGAAGACATGATTACGATAAATGAATATCTCCAGCGCCATTCGAATATGAATTTGCCTACTACGAAGCCGAACGTCGCTATAGGAGTGGTGATTTAGATGTTGTCTTTCCCGAGTGCCCTCGCTATTCACAAGATCACTTCGCTCAGCTCTTCTCAGCTCTGAGATTAGTGGAGACGACATAGCTTCGGGATTTTAATGCGTAAGATTAGAGCTTTTGTTTAGTTTACTTAGTTTGTTTAAATTTGTTGTTTTGAAAACTTTATTATTCTGTGTGTAATATTTCAGTACTTTCTGTGGACTATGGACTTGATATGTTTGTTTGTTTGCTTGAGCTGTGATATTAGATTTCTTATGTGTGTTAAATAAGTTTGCAAATTTTTATATATGTATAGGATGTTAGTTTAAGATTTTATAAGTTATGAATGTTAACATTGTTTAGGGTGTTTTAATATGTTTTAAAATAGATTAGTTGATTGTATCTGTAGTAATAGATTAAGTTTTCAATTGTTATGTTTGATACTTATTTTAAAAATTTTCACCCCAGCATTTCTTTTAATTATTGTATATGTGTGGAAGAATACTAACAGTACAGGTTCTGTAAGTAATAAAAAGCCTGCAAAAATTTTAAAGAAAAGAAATACCTAAAGCTCAAAGGTATGATGAATTTTACTATATACTTTCCCTATTTAGTATAGATAGAAAAATTTAAGTTTGGGGGAAGGTAAAAATACAAATTTAATTATTAAAATTGTTCTCAATTTCTATTTTTAAAAATTATTATTAAATGATTTTCTATAAGTAGTTTTTCAATTCAATAAACATGAATTACTTTATTTAATTATTATATAAAGTTAAATAAAATGTTTCTAATAATTCAATTAATTAAAGAAATAAGATATTTGGTTAAAAGGAATAAGAATATAGTAAACTATTTAAAGTAAGGAAGACTATATTCTAAAAATTGAAAATTCTTAAGTATTTAAGTGAAAAAGAAAAGATAGAAACTCAATGAAGTAAAGTGCTATGAAATATATATAAGCAAGGAAATATTTTAAGTTTCAAATTTAGGAAGAGATATCAAGTTCAAAATTATTAACTGTGCTATCCGGATACAATAATCCTCACTTGAAAAAGAAAAAGAAGAAAAAGGATTGAAAATCAATCCAAAAAGAAAAAAAAGAGAAAAAATATAAGTGAAGTAGTAAGCTTCGATGAGATGCCTTATCAAAAATCGCTTCAATGGATTCAACCTAAAAGGTAGTAACTTAATTATATTTCTAAACTTATATATATATATATATATATATAAGTATTTTACTAAATAGTGTTTTCGAACTTCCTATCATCTAAATATCTTAAGTAATTTACTCTTTTAAATATAGTCATTCCCGAAATAAATAGAAAACTGAAATCTTAGACTCGATAACTAGATAATCTTATATCTATAAAGTTAATTAAATTACTTAGAAATATTTCTATGCAACTTTACTATAATATTATTTAAATTTAATTCATAAGTATATCCGAATTGAAAAATTCTATTATAGAAATCATTATTTTTATTTAGTATTAAAATTACTTGAGGACAAGTAATAATTAAGTTTCGGGGATTTTGATCACGTAAAAATTCATTAAGAAATTCATATCTATTTTTGATGAAATCGCACTTTAAAGAAAGGTATTTTCTTTATTTTATCGTATGAATGAAGATTTATAAGTGATGGAAGCAAAAAGCATGAAATGGAGCGAATTTGGATCAAAAAGGAAGAAATTCATGCAAATTAAACTAAGTCGCCGACGGCGAGATCGAGGCCGCCGACGGCGAGATTACTAAGGAGAATTTCTGAAGAATTTATAACTACCTAGTCGACAGCGAGCCCGAGCCCGCCGACGGCAAGATCGCACGGTTTGAAGACCTTCTAGAAGCCCCGCCGACGGCGAGATCGTTTCTCGCCGACGGCGAGATAGTTCAAAATGTAAATACTTTAAACCTGGACACTTTTTTGAAGAGATGTTTAAGCACCCCTTGGACCTTTGCCTACCTCTATAAATAGAGGCCGAATTCTAGTGTTTTAATGTGTCTCTCGAGTCTTCCGTGTGTCTATTTTAGTAAGTCCGAGTGTGTTTAGTGAGTTTCTTTAGTTTATTCGAAGTGCTATTTAGTTTGTCGTACTAGAAGGAAAAGTCAAAGGAACTTCATGAGTCCGCTTGGAGGAAATTAAGATAAGTATCTTTGTTTATCGTTGTTGTTAATTTTAAATGAAATCCATGCTTTGTTTTATTCCAACGCATTCCGAGTAGTTTTCTTACTTTCTCCTTGTTTATGAAAATTATGCGAATCGATGAAATTAAATAGAAGTGTCTAATATATTAAAATAAATTGTGATAATTTTTACTTAAAACTTAATTTACTTTCAATCCTGCTAATCGAGTAGTTAAAATATGTTGAATTATCAACTATAGTAAAAATTACATCCAATATTCGTGGAAGTCAAAAGCCTTAGAAGGAGGGTGCAAATAAATAGGAAAATATTAATTATTGGACGTAGAATTAGATATTTTAGTGTGATAGACTAAAATATTCAATTTGTTTCTATTGTTTGAGAGTCGAAGTGTAGATGTTAGCCTCAGTGAAGGGAACGTGGGAGCTACGAGTGGCAACCAGCATCCTGTCACCTACTCGCAGATCTCGATAATCAAACATAGGATTAGCTTAATGTTCTTTCGCACTCGAACCAAAGGGTAAAGAATATGAATGCTCATATTTGTCACAATACAATTTAAGAATTCTATTTAAAATCATCATTCACTTAATTTTCTAAAAAACAAGGAGAAGGATACTTTTTCCGAATTATTTAAATCAACTTTATTTCAAGCATTAGTTTACTTTAGTTCGCTTTAGCTACTTTAAATTTCCGTCTGCTATATTAGTAAGTAATTCCTTTAAATTTAAGCCGATAACAATTCGTTAAAAACTTCCCGTGTGATCGATAACCGTGACTCCACTGTGAGCTATGTATTACTTGATACAATACGTATACTTGCGTAGAATCCACATTAACATTCAATCATATAATTAAATATATATATATTAAAGCGGAATCAAGTTATTGGTGCCGTTGTTATAACATAAATTACAGACATATCAAAAAGTGGGACATGATCCAAATGAACCAAAGAATGACAGCAGGTATCGAGACAATAAAAACTTTATCAACCGTCCTCCAAAGATTCAATAAATCAAAAATAGAATTATACACTAAAAAAGTGATGTTGAGTTTAAAAAACTCAATACATTTAATCCACACATTAATAACAAAAGGACATCGCATAAAGAGATTATTTATAGTTTCTAAGTTGCAATTGCATAAGATTGCATAAGATGATGTTGAGCTGCTAAGAAGTTATTTGAAGTAGGATTTAAAACATTTATCTTAAATCCTTCAAATATGACAACTTTTTTTTGTGAAAAAAAAAAGGATCATGCAAAATTTTTTTCAAGAACCAAAAAAGTTCTAACCATAAACAAATCATCCATAGAATTAAGAAAATTAAAATATAAATGTGATCCTAGAAACAAAAAAGTTCTAACCACTAAGGTCCACAAAATTTGTTAACTCAAGTCAAAAGTAACTCAAAGTAGTCATTCAAAAACCAAAGAAGAAAGTTCATATGAATATCTATATCAACGAAGGAAAAAATTATCCTTGGTGTAGAATGATCTCAGAAAAGACAAACTTCTGAATAGAGAAAGTTCATTAAAGAATATATAATGATCCACGGTAGAAAAACCAGAATGAGACAAAATGAGAAGAAATTTACCTGCAACCAAACATGAAGACTCAAATCAAGTAATAAGAAAAAGCATAAAATAAATAATTTCCAGAAAAAAATTCAGCCATCGTGCCTCATTAAGAAATCAGCATAACTAAAATAAGAAATTATAGTATCTATGAAGTGCCACTTAAAATGTATCAGCAATAAGAAAGCAGTACAAACCAAAAAAAGAAGGCCCCATTCCATTCCAGCAAAAGACTTCTCGTCTATCAGCTACATATGACAAAAAGGATCACCAATTGATGAATAAAGAATAGAAGTCTCAATTCCAGAATAACTTATGGACTTTAAGAATTATATCTTATAAAGAGAGTAAAAGTACTCAGAACGTCCTTATTGAATTTCTATCTCTTGATGTTTTGCCTAACAGTCCCATCTATGTTCTATTTAAGAACCTCAAGAGGAGTAGAAGAAATATTAAAAAGTTTATAATTCCTCTCAAGCCAAATGCAATAATTTGTAGCCTGAACTACCAAAAAAAATAAAACTTTTGTAAATTCACAAGTGAAGGTATTAAAATGATATAAAATCTGAAACATCTTACCTCTCATCTTAAAAAATTAACACTTGGAATGCACCATTTAAATAAATTATGAGCGAAAAATAAATAAAGAATAAGTGGCTGTGGGGTTCTGATCCCTTGAGACAAAGAACACGTCCTGTATTAATCATAATACTTCCTAAAATGAAGCACATGACAAAAATAAAATGTTAATTTGACGGGAAAGGCTTAAAATAAATAAATTTGCTCCAATCACAATAGAGAAAAATTTCATACATAAAGTTTAAAGCAACATTATGCCAAAAGTAATTGAAACCTTTCCAACAATATGAAATAGGTCTAAAAATAATTAGAATATTCAAAATTACTTGAAAATAGTAATATGGGACAAACAAAAGATTCTCAAAGAACCAATTACCATTAGGAAAGTGATCACAACATTGCTTCATATTTGTTTTGCTTAGATTCTTCTAATTAGATGTTGAATATCACAACAGATCCAAAAGAACTTTGATACACGAGGTATGAATCGCTTGAGTCATACGTTCACTACAATTCGTAAGACTTTAAGATTTCGAGGTAAGCTGCCAGGAAGAAGGGGAGGGTTTATAGCTTGGCGTTTGTCTATGAGATGGAGTGCTCCTATTAGGTTAGAGTCAAATGACACCATTATTATTTGTGATGAATCCACCATGCACGTGTTTTCACTCACCAAAGAGTTAAAGGCCAAATTTGATAATAATCGACGTACCCTTAATGCAGGCTTGAGAGGCTTGAGGAAATCATTGAACAAGTACAAATGACATAACTCACCATGGGAATCGACATCTGAGTGATGTGCAGGAGGAGGTAGAGGATGACCTGAAGGAATAATATGTATTATTATTTTTTATTTGGATGTTACATTTTATGCATTCTACAAATATTTCTGAAACTATTATATTATATGATTTATTAGGTTTTTTGAGATGTATCTATGAATTTGATTCATTGTTAAATTTTCTATATGTTTATTAAATTTCTTGTAAGATGTGGTTGATATTATTATTGAGTACTATGATCACTGTTTATAGGTGTGAATATTTTGATTAACTTTTGATATATATTTTTTGTTTTCGGTGTAGGTTTGTGTCTGATTTATTGTTGATTTTCAAACATAAATTAGTAGTTGAAGAAAATAACTGAAAGTTCCATCGTTAATACGATCAATTCTGTCGCAAGCTAACCTATGATGGAAAATTCAACTGCAAATCTAACGTAAATTACCAATGAAAAAAATTGGTAGGAAGTTCACCAGTTACCTATACAAATGATTGCCAAGTAGAAAGATAAATGCTTCCAATCAATAAATGATATTTAAGAAAATATTATACCATGAGAATTTTTCAAGAGCAAATTTTAGGAATAAAATGTCGTTATTTTGTAAACCACGATTATGACTAGGTCTGAATTAAATGAAGTTCAAATTAACAAAATAAATTTTGAAGAAATAAAATACATAATTCTTACAAAATTTAAATAAAATCATGGTTCGGTCTTTTCAAAATCTCTTCCTTAGGGCTTATGCTTCTTCCTCAATTCTAATATGGTCATTCATGAATTATCTCAAATAAAAAAAATGATAAATAAAATGGAAACCCTTAAATGCAATTTTTGAAACTTTTATAAGTGCTTCATTAATACAATTTAGCACACTAACATTCTGCATGTGTTTTGCACGAAAATATTGGGTGAACGGTTGGCCTTTACCTTCCTAAAAGGTATAATTCTCGCACTAGATAAAAGGTGGGTTGAGCATAACTCAATCATTAAATTTGACTTTTAATTTGAACAAATTGAGTTACTCTATGAAGAGTCACTACGTAGTATATTAGGTTGGATGAAGTCAAAGAGAAGAAGCCAATGTTGGAATTCAGAGCCGGAGAGGGAAATATTTTAAAAAGAATGCTAGAGAAGATTGTTGAAGAAAAAATTGAATTCAAAGTGAGCCAAGAGGTCGGTAAAATGTGGATCAAGTCGGTAATTATTTCCGCCACTCAAGAACTAATGGACCTCCTCACAGTCGGTCCGTTGAAAATAAAGATGGGATTGATAAGGACATAAAGGAGGAACAAGAACTAGCATATAAAGATAGTTAATGATTGGGAAGAGTAAGAAAAGAGACGACTATGGGTAACCTCTGCAGAAGAAGAACCCACTAACCCTGAGTATGAGTTTCGTGATTATACTCCATTAGATGTCTACCCTAGTTTCGATACATACATATTTGATCTAGTAGAGGAAGAAAGGATTGAGAATGCAATCTTAATGGTCGAGCCATGCATTCCTTGATTTCTTGAGCCATACATACCACAATTCATTGCGCCTCGACAGATTGTTTCAAAGGCCGAGCTGGAACATGTTCAATAGGTGCAACGATACAGCTTTAAATATTTTGAACCAGTGGATGGGCCATAAAAGAATATTCTTGAGGGATTGAAGTCGAAATGGATCATTTCTTCTTTATACATACACTTGCGGTCCAGTGTCAAGCAGACACCACTATGTAAGGTGAAACAAAGTCTGGGGTTTGTCATCTTCCCGTGAGGAACAGGAAAAATGCCAGTGTGTGTTTTAAGTTTGTCATGGTGATTATTATTTGTTTATATGTTTGTTTGATTTTATTTTGTTTGTCACTTTAATTTTCACTCATTTTTTTTAATTCATGATTTATTTTCCATTATGGAGAGGAGCTCATAGATACCAATGAGCGAGGAAGAGTTTTCTAAAAGCAAATATTTGAATTCACAAATGAAAGATGATGGAAAGAGACAAAAACACATTCATGTTTTTCATTAATTTTCTTTAATCGTTCCCAATTTACAAATGGGTATCTTTTCATGTCTCATAATATTTTTTTCAAATATTGCTCATTTATTGGGGGCATAAATCTTTCTACCTGGCAATTACTACCTGGCAAGTATACGTATCATTTATCAAGTAATATATGACTTTCTGATTAAGCCCCGAGATATCGAACCCACAGGAAAATGTCTAAAATTTTAAAGAAATAAGAAAAATAACTTTTTACTTTTCAAATTGATTTTGTAAAGTATGTTTTAAGATAGAAAGTTTAAAAATTGTTTTTGAAATTTTATTTTCAGAAAAAGTAAAGCGAGCCACTAAAATTAACAAGACTATAAAACTATATGTATGAAAGCAAATGAGAATGAAATATCTTTTTCCTTTTTCATGAATCAGTAATAATTATGGAATTTCATTGTGGAAGTATCTAAATGTGTTGTGCCAAATATGAGCAATTATATTCTTTACTCTTACTTAGTTCTATAAAAAACATTGATTAATTTAAAGTTTTGAAATTTTGTAGATGAGTTTGGCAGGGAAGATATCAACTCTCACTCTAGAGTTCCCTCAATTCCCTCCACCTGAGG
Source organism: Papilionanthe hookeriana x Papilionanthe teres (assembly GCA_022702705.1). Classification (NCBI taxonomy): domain Eukaryota; kingdom Viridiplantae; phylum Streptophyta; class Magnoliopsida; order Asparagales; family Orchidaceae; genus Papilionanthe; species Papilionanthe hookeriana x Papilionanthe teres. The sequence continues at coordinate 26,400,144 of CM040434.1, forward strand.
GCTAAGATCTCATAACAAAATTTTTCACAATAAACCAAATTAGGGGCCTTTAGCCTGTCACTCTAAAGTCCTCTAATTTACTCCCCGTTAAAAAGCATATCTCCCTATTTATTTGTATTCAAATATATGGACTACAATTCTCACCCATATAAATGCATGTGATTCACTCCAATTGTTGATTGAGACAATACTGATCTCATAACAAATTTTAACATCTTAATTGGTCAAATCAAGAAGTAAATGAAGTGTAAGGTAGTGGAATCATCACAACTTCTTCCATCATTAAACATTTATACTTCACACAACTTCCTTCCATAATTTAATTACTTTTTCATTTGAAAGGAAAAAGATAAAGAAAACTACTCAAAACTCATGGAGAAAACACAAACACAACTTAATTTGAAAGAAAAAAACATAGTGAAAACACACCAAGTCTTACTTAAAAATCAAATGTAAAAACAAAGAAAAACACTTATCTGAAAGTCCTCTCCACAAGACTTTGGAAGTTCCTCTGCTTTTCACTAAATAACTCCTTAGAGGTTGGAGCCGAACTCTAAGGATTGAATCTTCTAAATTCTAATACAAACTATGATCAGGTAAAGTGGAAGAGTAAAGAAAATATGGCGAGAAGAAGGCTCTCTTTCTTCCTCTTTCCCTGAAACCACTTCAAGCTTTTCTCCAACTTCTCCTGCCAAAATGTTCTTCAAAACTCTTCTCTAGGGTGTGGCGCCACTCTCTGATCTTTTACTCTTCATTTTAATAATTCTCCAAAAGGTGCTTTGGTGTCTCTTCAAATTATGTCCAAATTCAATGAATCTACCAAGAGATGCATCAATCCATTCAAATTTTAAATGAATTTTGGTGCTAATGGGAAGTTAATGAAGTTTAAACCAAAGGGTGCTTCAAAAACCCCTTCAAATTTGCACTAAAATTATAAATTCGTCACTTTAATTGTGGCGCCTATGCGCCAGCCATATGGCGCTTAGGCGTCAGGGACCAAATTTTCACACCTTTCAATTTTTGCTCCAAATATGATCCTTTTTTTCTCCTTTCATCACAATCACTCATTTTCATCATACCTGTAAGAAAAACATAAAAATATCTTCCATTAAAGTGCAATATCATCAAAAATAGGTATAAAAATGTGCTTAAAAATACTATATATTTTAGGTGTATCATCTACCCTTGCCTTTTAGGATACAATCGTCCGCATTTTCTTGTCTTCCGCATTTTCTTGTCTTTGTAACAAACAAAGCTCCATCGAAGTATAGTTCCCAACATCGACTGCTGAAATCTTTGAGCACCAGGTCATCGTTAAGAAGGGTCCCTACTGATATCGGGTGTGCTACTAAGAAGTCTGCCAATATCTATCTTTCGACAGCACGTAGAGGCATGAAAGTTATGTCTAACAAGAGTAGAATCATTGCCCTACTGTCTAATCTTCTAGAGAGCGTCGATCAAATCGTACTGCAGAGGATTAATCCTCGAGATAAAGGTAATCTTAAGAGAGAGAATGTAGTGTTTGAGCTTTTGAAGAACAAAGATCAAAACTAAGAAATGCATCTCAATTTTAGGACATATTATTTCAATTGGAATTAGATGATGACTTAGGTAATATAATACATTTTATTTACCCTCGTCATTGACTTAGGATATTAAGGCTCTGAAGGAGTTGTCTAAAGCCGCAGTGTAGAGGATCAGTGGCCTTCATGAGATAGGGAATGCTATAACAGGAGGTGTTGTTAAATATTATTTGATGCTTTCAACATCATGTTGACATTTTTCATCCCACACAAATTTGGCATCTTTTCTAGTTAACACGGTGATAGTTTGACACCTACATGACAAGTTAAGAAATGTGACATCTTATATTTGCCAACTTCCCTTGGAAATATTTTAGTTGGGTAAATTCTTTGGCGTGGCATATTTAAGATTGCTTTTATTTTTAGAGGGTCAATTTCGATCCCACGATGGCGAATAACGAATCTTAAGAACTTCGTCGAGGTGACATCAAAGGCACAATTTAGGGGATTCATTTTAAAATTGAATTACTGCAATCGTTCGAAGACTATTTTTCAAATCGTACACATGGTCATCATTTTATCTGCTTTTAATGACTAAGTCATCCACATTACACTCGACTTGATTCTCGATGAGTTCGTCAAAGATCCTTGTCATAGTCCGTTGGTATGTCGCACTAGTATTTGTAAGTCCAAAGGACATTAAATTATAACAGTAAATCTTAATGGGTGTTCGAAATGCTCTATTTGGTTCATCTTCTGAAGACATTCTAATTTGATTGTAGTCTGATGATCCATCCATGAATGAGAAAATTACATGTGTTAACATAATGTCTATCATTAACTCTGGTATTGGTATAAGGATTTCATCCCTTAAACATGCTTTTTTTAGATCTCTGAAGTCAGCATAAATTCTGATTTGGCCATTTTTCCATTTCTTTGGAACTATGTTGGTCAGCAAAGTTGGACATTTCTCTTCTCATACAAAGCATGCATCAATTAATATCTTATACTCGACTATGATCTGCTGTTATATTTCCACGTGCATTCTTCTTGGAGCTTGATTTACAAATATTACAGTTTGGTTTATCCCGAGTGTATAGACTGCCACTTCTAGAGCAAGCACAGGCATTTCATCTTAGCCCCAAGAGAAGTAATCTTTATATTCTTTTATCAGTTGGGTTATTTCATTTGCTTCGATATCATTGAGTAGCGAGCTAATGACCGCTGGTCTTGGGTTCTCTTTTGTTTCCAAATTCAAATCCTTGAGCTCATCTAGAGTTGATTTGATTCTTCTTTAAATTTTTGCATTGCGTCTTCGATTGAAGACTCTTCAAAACCTTCAGGGTGCTTTTGCACATTCTATATTAGGTTCTTCAATGATAATAAGGCAAAATCTGTGTCATCAAGAGGTCCTATCGTATCGATTCCAACACCTTCTTTCAAGTTAGGGTTTCATTGTTGATTATTCTATAGTTGTTCAAAGATATGGGATTGGTTACTGACCACTTTCTTGGTATCAAACCATGTTGAACATAAGGAGAATAACATTCAAGAAGAAGTTCCATTAGTTTTAAGAAATTTTATTCTTCTAGTTGTACATTCATTTCAGAACTAAAGAAGAAGAATCAAGACAGAACTTGATTGGTTTCAAACTATCACTGTGTACTTCCTTGGCCACCAAACTCTCGATTTTATTTGAGATTGGGGTTAGGGTCATAGCTTGTACATAGTGATTAATCATTTCATACATTCACTCATATTCTTTCTTTTCCTATTCGTCCTCGATGGATATTTTAAACTGTGGCTCCTTTTGAGTCACCACCATCATTTTACTTTTAATTTTTCTTCCTTGAAACTAGAGTCCAAGTAGATGTTGATCTTCAAGGGTTTCTTCATTTCAACGATTGGGTTTTCTCTCCCTTCTCATCCCCAACCTCAACCTCAGAAGCAAGTTTTGTGGGAGTCTCTACCCTTCAATTGCATTGCAACCCGATGTTCCATGATTTTCTTTTTTTCTTCCTCGTCTTCTTCTTTCATTTCCTTGTTTTTATATTTTTATTCTTCATTTATCACCTTGTCTCTGTAGAATATTGTTCTTTTCTTTGGGGCATAGTATACAACATCTTCATATACTGCAAAATTTCTAAGAGTTTTAATCTCTTAGCTTTACAAGTTGTTACTTATTTTATTTAGTGTGAGAAAAATTCCAAAATTTTTTAGGAATCATCATACTTCTCTTAATTCTAATATCTATTATATTCATTAGTTAATCTTCTATAATTGCAGGAAATGAAAATTTAAAAATTATATTCCCGCTTCTATTGAACAATTTTTCAAATCTTAATTTAGGTTCTCTTTGTTATTCTAGTTGATTGATTTTTATGATTCTCTACCTTCGGTCTTAGTTATGGGGTTTTGGTTCATGGTTGGTTGGTTGATTTGTTGCACTCTTGCTTTGCCAAGGCTAGTTTTTGGGTTGTCCCTTAGAAGTGGTTTTCTGTTCTTTCTTTTTCATCCTTACTTGATACTCAATTTAGTTTTAAGATGTATTGTTTTACAACCATTATTTTGTTAAAGCTAGTTTGTAGGTTATTTTGTTGGAGGTTTTTTCTGGTACTCTAATTTGTTGATGTTCCTTTTCTTCTTGCTTCTTTTAGTTATCATTGCCTTGGTCGTAGTTATTTGCCGAGGTTCTGATATTATTGCTTGATCTTTTCAAGATGCTGAGTGTGAATTTGAGTTGTGATGATTTCCGGCCGTTATTAAAATTCACCCATGTTTATGAATATATCTTTTATATATTCAAAATGTTAGGATGAAATTTTAATACTTCTCTGTAGATAAGCTTTGAGCTATGCTGGTTACATGAGTAGGAATTGGAATTTTTACCCTTTGGCTTTTGTTGAGGAGTTTTGGTTTTTGTTTAGTTGGCTAATTTGTTTCTTGCTCGGTTTGCTGAGGCTAGTTTTTTAGTTGTTCCTTAGTTAAGGTTTTATGCTATTTGTGTTTTATCCTTTCCAGGTTTTTCAGGTGTTATTTTATTGATGAATTTTTTTGGTCATTTGTCTTATTGTTGTTCTTCTAGCTTTTGGTACTTTTTGTTTTTTTGTTTTTTGTTTTTTTTTTTTTTTTTTTGCCTTGATCTTAATTGTTTGTCGAGGTTGGTTGTATGATATTACTGCTTAATTCTTTCTAAATGTTGAGTTTAGTTTTGAGCTGTGATTAATACTGGCCGTTATTAAAACTCAGTCATGTTTCTGAAAATATCTTTTATATATTCAAAATGCTAAGATGGAATTTTAATACTTCTCTGCAAGTAAGTTCTGAGCTCTAGTGGTTCTTTTTCCTTCCTTTTTTTTTTTGTTTAGTTTTTGTATGTCTTTCAAATATTTGTTATTTTATTTTTCATTTTTATTGTTTTAGTTTCTTCTTTTTTGCAGAGCCATCTGCTCTTGGTCAATTGCATATCTCCCATTGAGATTTTCTGTTGTTATTAGAGTGTTGTTTTGCTGCTGTTAGAGAGATACTGCTTTTTTGTTTGTTGTTGTTATATTTTAAAATTTTTGTTGTTACTGTCCTATTTTTCTATTATTTTCTTTAGTTCTTTGTATAAGTTGTATTTTATGTCTTCTTCTTATAACTCTTAATAAGGCTGAGCATGACCCTAACATTCTGTCAAAGAGAAAAAAAGATCATTCTCTATCTGAATAATCTTGATAGAACGATACTTGTATCATATTTGGATATTTCTTATTGATTATTGAATTTTCATTATTGGAAGTTAGATAAGCTACATAGACATAGTTTTTGTCATAAATTTTATTTCATTCTTGTTACACCAAACCGTTTACCTAATCATTTGCTCTAATTGTAGGAAAGAATTTGGCAATTTTGTAACTTCTTCAATGGATTTCAATTTATAGTAAAGAAGTTGAAATATTGATCTTACCATATCATAGAATCCATTGAGAAATTCACGTTGCATATATTTGTTAGATTCAAAATCTTTGTATTGACCGAATATAGTAATTTATTAAAATAAATATTCCATGTACTGTAAACCTCTATTTATTTACCTCTTATTTTAAGTGCCAACATTGAACATTTTTAAATATTAAGTCTGACAGCATAATTAAATTGAATAATCATTTGATTACCAGGTCTAATTGTTGAAGCACACATTAAAACAAATTTTAACAGCAAGAAAAAACTATTAGATTATTTAATAAATTGTTATATAACTTTAGTATCCATAATTATAAAATCATTAAAAAGATCAAGCGAAATGAAGTATTTATCAAACTAACACTAAATAAAAATAATAATTAATGTAGATATAAATTTTTTTTTTTTTTCAAATACAGTTGAACTTTCAAATTTCATGCACTAGAAATGCAATTAATGCTGCTGGCCAAAGAATAATATTGAAATAAAAAATGAAATATTGTTCATAACACGTCAAATGTTGTTAAATGACCTGAGAAAATAAAATATCAAATATGCGCTGCTTATGCTGTTTTTTTTTTATTATTTAAGCATTTTAGCTTGAACTAGAGGCTATTAATTTGTGTAGCTTTACGTGCGAACTTTTAGTAACACTCCTCTATGTGTGCTACATTTCAGAGATTATTGTGGGGTTATTGAAGTGAAACATTGGAAGTTATTATGAGGTTATTGTAGGGTTATTATGGGGTTATTACAGAGAGTAGAACCGCAAAATAACACTGTAGAAATTATTTCGGGATTATTGAAGAGAAATCTATATATTCCACTTCAAATTGCGGAGGTTATTCGAGATTATTCGGGGTTATTCCACTACAATAACCACAAAATAACACAGCGAAGGTTAATTTGAAGTTATTGCGAGGTTATTGAAGAAAAATTCATATATTCCAGTACAATTAGCTTGAAATAACATCGCGGAAGTTATTTTGGAATTATTCAGGGTTATTGAAGGCCACAGTTTCACTCCAATAACCTCCGCGGTTATTTTGTTAGGTGAGATCGATATAACACACATAACGATATATTATTAGATTCTGTAAGTAGAGCTACGTTGAGAATCTAGACAAAAATTTTTTGCCTTTTTTGGGTCGGAGTAAAAATAAATGTTACAGGCTTTTATTGAACTAATTTTTTTTCAAAAAATTAATTATTTATAATTTATCGAAATAGTCAAATGGGAAACATCGTTAACCAGATTCTGCCGCATTGTACGATTTTATGGTTTAATATTAAATAATTAATAATAAAGACATGGCAACACCTAGGAAACAATGAGGTCATAAATGACAACTGCCCCTAATTAAAAAAGGAGATTTAATTAAGCATGATTATTAAGAGGGATAAGAATACTTGTGACGTGATTATAACGCTAAGCACCAAATAAAATCATTAATATGATGCTGCTGGTTAGCTGCCGCTGTTGGCAACTTGTCTTCTCTTCTAATTCCAGACAAAAAGAATTGGAATTGGGGGACAGTATTTAGCAAGATTCATCCATTGCCTGATTATAACTGGACTCATCCCTCCTTTTTTTAGTTTTTAATTTTATTTTATGATGAACTTACAATTTTTTCTTTCTATATCATGATTATTAGACTCATCCACATAAGACACTTTTAAAAATTTTACTAATGATATAAAAAAATGCATAAAAATATTTAAATCCGCTGCTAAATGACTTCCAGCACTAGCAATTGCAGTAATTTAAAATATGTTGTACATGCGCAAGCCTTGGCTCATTCGTAACGGCCTTTGTCGTAAGTCCCTCGGGTCAGGGGTTTGAATCCCACCTCTTACGGGAGGATTTGAATAGCAAACAGGACTGGAAAGGGGTTCGTTACTAGGTTAGTTCAACCTATAGTAGTTGATTGGAGGTCTTCGACTGTCGATTAATCTTTTCAAACAAAAAAATATATATATATATTTGCAAAGAGCATAATACGAGTTCTTATCACTGTGAATATCTATATAAAGTACTACGAAAACTCTTTTCTTTTTTGTAGTATTATTTTCTTCGAATGCCTTACTAACATGTTCTAAGGTTATAACTTGATTTAGAAGAAGATAAACAATCACTGCTTGGAACTCTTTGTTTGAGATATCATGAATTACGTCTCCCTGATGCTTCGCTTCATTGTCAAAACACCAACATGTGTTACGAAAGCACCACACATACAACTTCATATATAGGTTGTTATTACTCAAAATAGTATGAATAAAAAGTATTTGTCTCATAATTTAAGTTTGACTTACATGTTGAGCCTCCAAGATGTGCCTTCCTTAAAGGTTCTTTTTAATTTATTCAAACGTCTATAATAACATCAATTATTTAGTATAATACAGTAATGATTATTCGTAACTTGTATATTTGACATTTGGATGCTCCCACCTCTCAAATGAATACATTTGTTGGTATTGTATTAAGCCCTCTACTATAGCCTCATTAGATAGATGTATCTGTGGATGCTCTATTGAGTAAAAAAAAAAATTAAGATGAATTATTCGCTTAATTTTTCATAATATCATTGCATTGGTAACTTTAAATTATCTTAATGAATTTACTTTCAAATGAGCTGTAGATAAATTCTTGAAGAATCCATTAATTTTAATTAACATATTAAATATCTAATTTAGCAAAAATGTTATATATACTAGGTAGTAAGAAAGGCAAGAAATTATGACAGTAAAAAATTTTCATATCAAATATCTTTTCTGCTTCTTAATCGACACACCGACTCAAATTAGATGCATACTCACTAAGGAACTTTAGAGGCTGCAACCATTCACATATTATCATTCACTGATCTAAGGTAAGATAATAAACGGCTTTAAGCTTCATAAGTTTACCAGTAACTATCACTTAAAGCTCTAGTTATTTTCTCTTGCAACACCCCTTCAAGTCCAATTTGGCTAACGTTATGCTTGATTTTACTCATAACATCTATCACTGTATTGAATATAATACAAAAAATAAAATTTCTCGTTGCGCTTGACATTAAGATTATGTTTAATAAAATTATCACTCTAGTAGAGTATAACCTAGAAAATAATCCACTTTGTTCGTTCATGAGTAACACTATAATGAGACAAATGATGTGATGATTGCTCTATAAAATCAATAATTTTTAGAATTATACTAATTATCTTTCAGAAGTCATCCGTAATTATCCTTGGTGCAGGTCTTGATTTCTCAACTCTATTTTTTAGGAAGGAATATTTATTAATTTTGAATGGGCGATCAGCAGGTAAAAACATTTGGTGACAGTTGAACCATAAATTTTTCAAGTCATATTTTATAGAAAATGCTTCTGATAGATCCATGCAGTAAGTGCATGCTAGCTTTCCTTAGTGTTTTCTCCTGATAACATTATATATGCAGGGAAGTTGTTTTTTATACACACCAAGATAGCATTTATTTCAAAGTTTTTCTTTATAGAAATATCATATAAGATTATGGCTATGCGACCTGACTATATGGTGTGAAACTATCATCACAAAAAACTAAATCAAACATTGGGTGACTAAGTTGCAAAATGGGATAAGTTTGATTGAAATACGTACATGCTTTTCTATCTATCAGATGACTCAAAGAACTAAATTTGTTGATCTCTCACTATGAACTCTTATAAGTTCAGCACATCATATAGAAGAAAATAGTTATTGAAAATGTGAACTAATTTTAAAGTAGAAGAGTTGATTGTGTGGAACATTCTACTATTTCTTATTTTACTTACTGTATAGTATGAATCTTTTAGCATCATAAAACATGCATTAAGTCTCCATTGCATCACACATGTACTATTGCATACAATCATTAACACAAAATTCTATCTTTAATGTTGACCTTAATTTTTGAACCAATTTTATTATTCTACATAGGTCCTCTAGTCCAAAATTTTCCATCAAATTTATCTCCTTTAGCAATCATGTAACATTTTTAAAATATGTTTGGAGCATATTCTAGTTCAATTTAATGCTCAATTTTCTGTGAGACTAACTCAGAATAAGTGAGCCAACCTTTTCACAATTGACCATTTTAAGCATTTAATAATTCATGTAATTTTTTTAGCTTCTGTGTTTGGCAGATCATCCTCATTCACTTGCTCAACAAACTAAAGTCTTGTTCTATCAAAGATATCTTTTTCTAATCTAGTAGAATCAAGCTCAGTTGGAGGGGTATAGCTCGTTAAAGCACCAACTAGATAATCAATATGTGGTTCATACTCACTGTGTGAAGTTCAGTATCAATCATTTGGTTGAAATCTCATATGTTATAAATCCAACCGTACTTTGTTCGGTATTAAAAATGCATGATTGTTGTGCTTAACATATGGGCAATAAATCTTACACTCTAAGAGATAAGAAGAAAGTTGTGATGCTACTTGTATGAATACTCAACACATTTCAAGAACTTTTCAGCTAGTCATTTTCTTTTTGGCTAAAATTTATTGTATATTCATGATGTTAAATTCTCTATATCCATTAGCACCCTACAAATTCAAAAATAATTTTTTTTTTTAAAGGAGTAATAATGTAAATAATGAGCAATAAAAATGTGTTATACGAGTGTATGAGCAGTCTCATATGCACACCATAAGTATAGTCAGAATATCTTATAGCTACATAATTCGATAGCATATAACATGGGATTTTATAATTTGTACGATTGTATTTTTCTAGATGACACTTCTTTTGACATGCTTGCATTATTGTCATTAATTGGGCATGGCATAGTTAATAACAAGATCTCATTTGAACATCAATTCACAATTAAGACTTAAGAGGTGGGTTTTCTAAAATTTGAAATTACTTATATCAAAATCCAAAATTAAAATATCTACATGCATACCAACCAATTCGTATGTATATATATATATATATATATATATATATATATATATATATATATATATATATTGAACTTGTATAGCTACTTTCAAACCAATAATATACGGGGCATTTACACAAAGTTTCTTTGTATTTAAATATCTAACACTAAAACTTGCACATTTAAGTTTATGGGGAAATTACATATATACCACCTAATTTCTACGTATTTCTATATCTAAATATAAAGGGCATTTATAAACATACCACCCAATTCATATGTATATACATACACATATACTTGTATATTTTCATTTAAAATAATAACTTTTGGTGTATATACATATCTAACACTTAAACCTTACATTTATATTTTGGAGCATTTATGTACATACACACATACCACTAAATTCTTATCCATTTAGATATTTAAAACATACACTTTCATATATATATATATATATACACCACCTAATTCTTTCGTATCACAATAAAAATACAACCACTTTAACTTTTAAAAAAAGATACACACCTTTTCATTTTTAGGCATTGTGGTGTGTATGTAAAAAATTGAAGTTTTTGGTATTAGGTACGTAAACACAAAGGAATTAAGTGGTATGTATGTAAATTTTCCCTGATTTACATATAGCACCCAAATCATTCAAATTACATCATAAACACAACCATTTCAAATTCTATATAGTGAAACAAACCTAGTCAAGAAGAAAACTAAACCTCAAATACATAAACGTGAAACTATGGATTTATGATATGTAAATTCAGAGTAGAAAAGTGGTGTGTATGTAAATTTTCTAAAGATTACAAAATTTTAATACTAAATACCAAAAAATAAGAGATTAAGGAATTACATTCTAATGGATACTAAGAATAGGCTAATGTTCCACTAACACTTTAACAGATAATTCAGCTAAAACGTAGTAAGCCAATGACAATGTTTCTGTCTGTCAATATTATTGTGGGTTTCAAGCAAATTAATCATCCTGAAAAGTAACGGTAAGAACCAATAGATGATTTTTCGGTCCTTCAGCTGAAAACACATAAATGGCATTCACCAAAAATTTTGGTTTTGAATGAAATAGAGAGGGGGTGGAGGGAAATGCAAGGCTTTCAGGGAGAGGAGCAATGTAGGTGAGGGCTTTAGGTATAGAGGATTAATGTAGCCCGGTGGGATTAGGGTAAGATTTAGAGGGATGTGATTTAGGTGGTATAACGGATTATGTTTTATGGCATATAAAGCATTCAACTTGTTGGTTCTTAACACTATTGCCATTGAAAATTTTCATCGCTTATTAAAAGAACGTGTAAATAAATACATGGCCGATTTGAAAATTTCGTCTATTAATATTTGTTTATAATCAACGGTTTATTGCATCTTTAATAATTAAATGTTTCAGAAAAAAATATTACTGTTGATAAGAGATTATCTATCTGTAATTATGTCGTCACAAATAACCTAGAGCTAAAATCGTCACTAGGCCGTTGTAAAATAGAACAATTATTAGATGTAAATTGACGCCATTGGTTTTGCCGCCAGTCTTAGCTCTTTTTTCATGTTGTGCTTCAAGTTGATAATCGATTTCGATCCATAGTTTATATTTCGATCCAATTTCAAGCCACCCCTCGATCGGCTCAAAATTGGTCGTTCACAGCCTTACTCACAACTCACACATCTCCCTACCCCAACCTCTATAGCCTGCATATATTATCATAGCTCCTGTAACTCCAAAAATGGCCTCTGTGTCCGACGAATGTTATCACAGTTAATGCACCTCCAAACTCCGGCATTTGCGGCCTAAGGACATTATTTGTGCTAGCTGCTATAAAATATGTGACAAACTACAACCTACGTGGCTCACAATTTACACGGCTCCTAACTCTACTTTCTGTGGCTTACAAATGTTATTACAATATTTTTTGTCAATCAACGCACCGAAAGCAAACATCTACAACCCGCATGCCCTACTACTACTGTTTTCATTTACGGCTTATATGACAAGATAATGATACAACCATTATCGATTATATATATGATGTACTACTGCCTCCATAGAAACCGACTACAGTCTTCACGGGATATTACTGCATTTATTGTTGAAATGTCATTGTGCATCAACTTTATAATTTTCTTCTCTAACTCTTGCGAGAAGTGAGACTATATACTCATTATTATATTATGAATTACTCCAACAGGACCAGACCCCGTGAATTTTTCCTCTTTCTTGAGTATTTCACATAAAAACTTATAGCATCTCTAACATTCACTTTAATTACCCGATTAAATATTACATTTTCATGTAATATAAAAATATTAAATAACCACTTTTCCATCACAAATCATTCAGCACACATCAATTACAATTCAAAATCCTATTCTTAAGAAGTCTAAGCATGATTGTATTGAAATATCACGGTCTGCTTTGGGTTCTCTAAATTAAAATTTCTTGAACAGCTCATAAACAACTCAAGTCATTTTCGGGCACTCTTATCACACTAAACAAACAAAGCAAGGCGTTAAAAGAGGCTTTTTCAGAAAAAAAAAAATGGAAAAACAATTCAATAATTGCATTTCATGGACTTGAATTCAAAAAGTGAAAAAACATAAAGTCTAAGTGGTTTCCTGCAAAAGTCACGCTTCACCAGCAATCATTTCAGCAGCCGACCTCACCCCCGACAAGCCGACGCAGCGTCACCAAAGAAGGAGACCTGCCGGCGATTTTCCTGCAATCGTCCCAACCATAGCGCTGTACACGTGTCAAATCCCCGGATTTTCAAATTTTATCTCCCACTATCACTAGTCAAATCTCACTATTTTTAAAAGCCACCCGATTGAGAGTCACCCCATTCTTCACCCAATTTCCAAGCCGGTCCTATAAGTGGGACCCACTTCGCAGGTTGACAAGTAGGTCCCACTTTACAGTGGAGTAAGGATGAGTTTTGCTCCTCACCAACTCTTATTTAAAATCCGTATTCAATTTCCTGTCGGCTCACTTTCTATATATGTTGACAAGTCTTATCGCAAGAAATTCGAATTAGTTTCCTCTTCTGCTTCCCAAAAAAAAAATCCTTTTTTTTTTAATTTTCTTTCTTCTTATTCTGCTTTTCCTCTCTGTTTCTCCCTCATGGAGGATCTTGAGTTGACCATGGCTATACCAGGCTTGAGCTCCCCCTCTGGCTCCGGCAAGTTCCCTTCCCTTCTTCAAAATTCAATTTTTTTTTTTCATTTTCCTTTTGTTTAATCTTACGAAGTGCTGTTGTTTTTTTCTTGAGATAGAAGGGGGAGGAAGCAACGTGAGGGATTTGGACATGAACAGGCCGGCGAGTGGAGGGGAGGAGGAGTTTCCGGCAAGCGGCGAGGAGGGTGAGGAGGAAGAAGGCGGTGATGGTGATGGAGACGGCGGTCACCGGCCGAAGAAGCTTCGGCTTTCCAAGGAACAGTCCAGAATGCTTGAGGAGAGCTTCAGGCAGAACCACACCTTGAATCCTGTAAGAAGTTGAATCAATTTGATTTGCATATGGGCTTTACTTTCGGGGTCTGATTTGTGATTTGACGGATGTTTGTGGGTGGAAATGTGCAGAAGCAAAAGGAGGCGTTGGCTTCGAAGCTGAGATTGAGGCCTCGACAGGTCGAGGTCTGGTTTCAGAACCGCCGAGCAAGGTGAGTACTGTACCTTTCATCCGCTTTTATTATTATTATTATTATTATTATTTGGTTGAAAATGGCTTTCATTTTCAAAAAATATTCCTAATTAAAAATTTTATTTTCAAGGTTTTGAAAATAAAATAAATTTAATAAATCAAATGAGCTCCAAGTTGGTAGTGATATCATAACTCGCATTTAATTTTAACTCGTGCTGCGCGTGCTCATTTTTCATATCATATCTATGTATTTAATATTTAACAATATATTATTGTTAGTGAAGAAACTTATGATCTTATTTAAGGTTGTTTATTGAATAATATGTTGTTAAGTTGAGTAAAAATAATCTATTGATAAGTTATTTTTGGTGCCTATTATAAATTTTTATTTTTTGAAAAAAATTAGACTGCAGTCAAAAAGTTGCCACCGCATCTAAATAAATACAGTGTGAAAATACTATTTTCAGCTTTTTAAAAACGCACGATCACACCAAATAAGTTATCTCAAACGGCCCTAAATTTTCAACTAGTCATAAAGAATACATGTTCCAGTGCTCTGTTTGCTGAAGCAGTAGATTTTTTTTTTCTTTGTTGGTTGGGGGAAAAGCAGGACAAAATTAAAGCAGACAGAGATGGAATGCGAGTATCTGAAGAGGTGCTTCGGATCGCTGACTGAAGAGAACAGGAGGCTGCAGAGAGAGGTGGAGGAGCTTCGAGCTCTGAGAGTTGCACCGCCCACCGTCCTCTCCCCACTCACCCGTCAGCCGATGCCGGCTTCCGCCCTCACAATGTGCCCTCGCTGCCAACGCCTAACAATGGCCACCCATCGCCGGCCTCCGTCGACTGCTGCCTAATTCATCTATCATAAATGTCTCTTTTGTTGTAGATATTTGATTGCACGAGTCTTGGTCGCTGAATGAAGTTGGGCCAAGGATTTTGTACTGAGTAAGTTGAGGTTTTGTTAGTCTGCTTGCATTGATTCAGTTTTATGTTGAAGTAAACTTGAGAGGGCTTTGTTCTTTTAGTTTGAACAGAGTTTCTATTCCTACTTAAGTTGATTATTATAATTTATTTTATTTTTTTGTCAAGTTTTAAAGAGCTGAAATTGTGCGTTTTTTTTTTTTTGTAATTCCTTGGTGGATCATCGCATGATGATGAAAAATATATATTTATGTGGTACTTGAGGCATGAATGTATATTGTTGTTGCGCCATTGATTGTTATGTGTAATTAAGGGTCCGTTTTTGGGCAGCTTATTTAGTTGAAAACGCACCAGGTCTGTGTTCTGACAGCTTATGCATTTTCATAATGCTGAAAGCAGTTCTTTCACACCGCTCATATCTAGGAGCACTAACAGTTTTCTAGTTGTGATCTTGCTTTTTACAAAAAAATTAAAAATTTATGATAAACACTGCATCTAGTTTATCAGCAGATTATTCAATAAGTTGCAACTGCTCCAAATAGACCCTAAATAGAATAGAAATAAACAAAAAGATAATTGAAATTTATAAGAGTCCATCCAGCTTTAAGTTGAACGGTTTGTGTGAAGGTTATGTTAGGCTCATTGATTAATTTTTAAACCGAATATTAATCCAAATTTTAGTTTTGATTTATTGACAAACTAAACACAAATGTTTTTTGTTTGGCTGGGCTTTATATGGCAAAAGCTCATTAGGTATGATAGAATATTATATATTTGTGTGTTTTTTGGGTGGATGAATGTGAACTGTGGCCTTATGGTAAAGGATATAGGATTATTATATATGACTTGAATTTCCTTTATCATTTGATCCCGAATTAATGTTCTAACTATGCAAAAGTTGAATGATTGCTCTGTACTTTTGGTTATTGTTCAAAGTGGGATTAAGGGAAGCTATAAATTGTACTCTTTTCTGTTACTCTTTATTGCTTTAATTATTCATAATGTGCAATTTGTTTGCATTTGTGCTTTCAACTTTTTGTTCTTCAATGTAAGTTCAAGAGAATTTATAAAATGTGTTGTCTCTCCTCTATTTTGCAAAGGTTCATTGTTTACTATATCTCATCACTATATCTCTATTTCTATTTTGCTTCATTTCTTTATCTTTTTATTTATCTTCTTATCTCATATTCGTTAAATGCACTCTCAATATCTACAATACCTTCTTGTCAAACTTCACCCCAATCAATATATCTTCTTTATTACTTTAATTTTTTTTATCTTAACTAGAATTATTTGTTGTTTGGAAGTTTATACCCAAATGTGCAATTCAATATAAAGTGAAGGAGAATAGCTAAACTCGTCGTGAACTAGGAGTATATTGTTGCCCAAGTTACTAGCTAAGTATATAAGGCATCGGCCTTATTCTGAAGATACTAGCCGAAGTTCAAAGGATACACACACAGGGTACAAACTCAAACAACATTCGTTTGGTTTGGAGTGGCCAAGCTCAAATTCAGAGAGCACTCATTGTACACTGAGGACACTCATCCAAATATCACAAAAAAACCCCTCCCATTCAAAGATAGTGACTTTAGTTCATAAGTTGACAAAACAAGTAAACTATTCACAAGGCAATGATCAGTAAGTACTTATAGGAATTCTAAGTATCACGTTAATGTGTATGTAATAAACTTTCCTTATATTCATTAAATTCAATTTAAAAATTTCTTATAGCGCTTAAAAAACTTATAAATAAGGGATCAAATGGCCAACATAAGGAGTATAAAGTGTAATTCTTTAAATTTATAAGGCATAACGAAATAATGGTAAACCAAATTCTCTCTCTCTCTCTCTCTCTCTCTCACACACACACACACACACACATGCTTTCTTTTTTCCTATTGTTTCTTTTTAATCAATATTCTTTTAAGATCATTCATTTCATATAAGAAGTATTTGAGTATTTAACAAAAGTGAATTTAGATCTAATATCTTTTTAGATATGATAAACATTGATTGATACTAATTATAAAAAATTAGATACTACTAGAAGTAGAGTTTCCTAATGATGAAGTATATTTAAATTTGTAAATCTTAGTGTTGTAATTAATAATCAACCTGTAAGGATGGAAGAGAGAATCAAAAATATGATCTAGAAATCATATGAGAGCTTTTAGAGCAGCCTTAAGAGTTGAGAAATTGGAAATTTTTATACTCAAATTTATAAAAAAATCCAATTAGATGCTAGAGTGTTAACCTTCACTTTTGTTTTGAATGAAATTTACTATTTTAACAATAAATGGGGAGCTCCCTTCCCCACCCAAGAGAGTCAAATGGAAGAGGCCTCAGTTAACGAATGCAAACTGTAAGGAGATTGTAAAGGCAAGGCCTCTAATAAAGTTCAATATGTCACACTCAGTTATATAGACATAGAACGAGCCTAAACAATCATGTAACCATCTTTCAATCAGCCACTTGTTGCATGATACAACAATTTTTCAAAATATTACCTTTTTTTTCTCAGATTTAAAGAATAATCACTTCAATGATTCTCATGCCTCCCACTAAAAGATAACACTTATTTTTTTGAATTTTAAAGAATATTAAGTATTGAATCGCCAGTGTCCAAAGGCGTCTAAAGAGCTAATTGGCAGTTTTTAAGGATGAATAAAAATGATAGTCTCTTAAGAATTTCATTATGAGGCTTTTAGGAGAGATGTTGAATGTCAAAGTTCTATAAACTATAGTCACCTATGTTTCCCTCATTCAAGACTTACGAGAAGGATAACTGAGATATGTTCTTGACTTGTAATTGCATGATTACTAAAACTCAAAAAAAGTTATACTGATATTAATGCACATCACAAAATTATCGGGTTCACTACTTCAACTTGGCCGAGAGATGCTCAAACAAGATGAAACTACCAAAAATGTTTAAGCAATGCTCAAAATCATTATAAAACCTTAAAAATAGAGAAAATACTACATAATATAGAAATTCTTATATTACTAGTTGAGGATTTGCCAACTTGAAAGGCCACTAAGGATCATCGAATCATCGACCAACCGAAATGACGAAGCATAATTGCTCGCAACATAATAATATCATAAGGAGAGTGTATCTATCACCACCTAACAATTATCTCACTGTGAGTTCATCAATGAACTTATATGGGCCCTACAGAATAAATATCTCTTCAAGTGTCCAACACTAATAAGAGTTGACGTAAATCTATG
Organism: Papilionanthe hookeriana x Papilionanthe teres; assembly: GCA_022702705.1. Classification (NCBI taxonomy): domain Eukaryota; kingdom Viridiplantae; phylum Streptophyta; class Magnoliopsida; order Asparagales; family Orchidaceae; genus Papilionanthe; species Papilionanthe hookeriana x Papilionanthe teres. The sequence goes on from CM040434.1 coordinate 26,418,314, forward strand.
AGATAACACCAAGTATATTGCATTCCAAAGGGATCATAAACATGACTCAAAGTACTGTGAAAATTTAAATTTGATAGAATAATTGATAATGGTTTAAAGTTTAAGAGAATTTCTTCCTGCTACCCTTAAATAAAATCAGATAAGGCTTCTTGGGTAGTGAAATTAAACAACTATGGTCAAGTCAAACATATCACAGAGATGATAGTTTTTATTCTTATAGGGAAAGGATTAGAGGCATCTCGACATGCTAGCCTCAAGTGAGTTTAGTTGGGGAAGTGAACATAGGGATTACAAGATCACCTTACATTGATGTTGTGCCTATAACTTCCTTTGAAGCAAATAAAATGGCTAACGGGAACCATTTAATGATGGAGCTGTGGTAACAAACTTAATTTCAAACAATCAAATATCAAATAAGATGCATCTTGATTAACATTAAAAGTTTTGTTAACATCATTTTTAAAGGTTTATTAAAAAATTTAACTCCAAGAGATGTCCATTTGACTTTTTTTAGAAGGAAAAAAAATAGAAATTTGAGGCATGATCTCTCTACCTTTCATATATGGAAAATGCAAATGTCATTACATCCATATGGTCAACTTCACCACGATAATATACCCATCACGTACAATACCATTTTTTAAGTGTCCACATATGAACACTTTCAAATCAACAGCCTTACTTACCACATTGTAATCATGTTTCTAGTGAGGTGATACAAATAATAGTGATGAAAAAGTTTTATTCAATTAAGGGTTGCAATCTCAAAGTCAACAAGTGTTTCTAGTAAAAATTAACAATGAAACTTGTTCAAACTCCGTAGAGTGACATTAAACTATTTACTTGGGTATTTATACAAATGTGAGGAATATGTTCAAATATCTCCTACCACATGCTATGGGTGAGGAAGGAGGCTTGTCTATCAATTAGAATATTGGAAAGACAATTGCAACTTCATCCAAATTTATTAGGTGGTAAGATTAAAATCTCTTCGAGGTCAAATTCATTAGAGAACTACAATAGCATGTTAGGATGTCTATTGCAATAATGATGCAAAAGGTTAGTGACAAAATATGGGATGTGCATGAATTTCTCTAACCTAAACTCGACATGATTAATGGATGGCGACATAATCCTTAGAATTGATGTCTTAATCGACATTATTGCTAGCATTTCTTTAATGAATTGAAATAATGTATTTTCTAATTATTATCAAATAATGACACTTTCAATTGAATACTAGAAAATTGAATTTATTATATGAAGAGGACTATTAGATTACAAAGTGACATCATTGAACATTAAGAATACTAGCTTCTGGCCAATGAATGATAAATTGAGTTTTCAAAGATTGGAAGGGGAGGAAAATGGAGCAATATGTCAATAAATGGCTTGTAATAAGTAAAATATTTGAGTAGGATCTAATGAGCCTAAAGGAGATTTTTGCCACATCAAAAAGGAATATATCTGCATCTTAATATGTTAAATCATAATTTTAATATTCGATTTAAAATTTTATTGGGTTCTTCCTCTTGTTAGAATGTATATAAGTGAACCTAAACAATGGTGAAAACAATCTTAAAAATACATTCCCAAACAAAAAAACCAAGTATAAGCACAACTAATTAAAAAATTAACAAAGCTTAGCCACTTCATCTTAAAGTCCATTGATAGGTGCGCACGCTTCTTCAAAATTTTAAGGGCCACTAAATATTTTCTGTGAAAGAAAAATATAAAATAACATTTTAACAATTAAATTCATTGGTATCTTCCACCTCATTCTTTTAGAGTACATAGTTCAAGAAGGATATAAAATGAGAGAGGATTTTATATGTTCCTTAATAATTTGAAAAGAGATAATAAAATAATGTCAAATCTATTGTACAGTAAGATCAATTAAAGAGCCAAATTTATAAATTGACATATACAACTTTAATCATGACTAGAAAACTTTGAACCTATTTTTAGGTATACCAAATTTAATTCATCATATTCTACCCATTTAAAACTATGTTCATTAGGCCTAACCATTCTGAGAGGTTACTTAGGTGGTATATAGAGTTGAGTGAGTTCCAAATAACTTGTGCACTAAGGATATCCATCAATGTTCAATCATTCACTGAATTTCTAGTCAACATCATCCTTTCTAAGATTTAAGCAAAAAATGAGTAGAGACAACCGGTTATTAACGTTGTATGTCAATGTATCTTTTATATGTGGAATAGTCCTAAATTATATAATAGGAATCATTCTAATACAAAAAAATAAACTTGAATTTCAAGATATAAACAATTAGGCAAAGTATAAATCTTTGATTTCAAAAATAAATCCATGATGGGGATTAGGGTGAAACATATGGATGTATTCTTAAACTCATAGATCATAGTGAATCAAGTCAATGGTTAATTTGAATTTTGAGGGAGATTTTCAATAGATATATTTGTAGATCTCACTTTTGGTTAACAATTCTATATTAAACATTTGGTCACTCACGTTTAGGTTTACATTCCCTTTCTATAGCCCCTTGTTGTTTGGTTGCCCGTACATCGTTAGGTGACCCCAAGTAGCTAGTTAGTTCTAGCCTTTTTTGGTTGGTCTTGGACTTGGTGATTCTATCCTTGCAATGTAGTTCCAAGTGAATTATGCTTTGCCCTAGCTCACTTTATGTAGTTAAGGAATTTAATGGTCGAGCCAATTTTTGACTTAGGAAACCTAAGCATGGCTTGGTTGTGGGTTGGCATAAGCATGTGTGGCATGGTGGGTTTGCTTTAAATTTAAATTAAAATGACAAAGAAAGTCAATCAAAAAATTAGTACATAATTTAATTCATACCTAACCAAACGAGATTAACTCAAATTTCAAATTAATGCAACTTAATATAAGTTTAAAATCAACTTAATCTAAGTTAAGCACAGTCAAGACTAAAATAATCTACTTTAACATAATTTAGAAGGAATTTAAAACACAAAATTTAACTATAGCTATGTTAATTCAAACATTAAGTGCAATGAATCAATTATATCATATTTAAATTTGAAATTTAAGCTAAAGTGAGTTTAAATATTAAATAATTTTTAAGATCAGTCTGATCTAAACCAAGCACCAATTAAAACTAACTTAACCTAATCTAATAGTAAATATAAATCCAACCTAATTTAAATCCAAAACATGACTAAACCTAATTAATAGAACTAAAATTAATCTACAAACTAAAACTATGTCATAAGTTTAAATAATTGGAACTAAAGTAAAATAAAATTAAACTTAGAACTAAGAATAATTTAGAAAAATGGTTAATATTAACATAACATACACTAAACTTAAGTATAACTCAATGTAACTTTCAAAATAAACTTGATTGAACTCGAATCAAACTAAAACTCAAACACCAAGCTTAATTTAACCTCAAATTAAGTTAAAGCAATTTCAAACATAACTAAAGTTGATAAGAAAAACAAAAAGAAATCTAATTTAACATAAAGCCAATATAAATCTAAGCCATATAAAACCTAATACAAATTAACCATGAACCAAAATACAATTAAACTTATACATTGAGTTAAAAGGGTATATTAAACCAATCCAAATTCAAATATCTAACAAAATCTAACTTAGACTAAAACTACAATAAACTTGAGTGAACATTAATCCTGGATAAGTTTAATATAAGCCTAAAGCCAAGCAAAACATTGAAACTCTAAGCTCTCCAGTGGATGTGACCCATGCCAACCAATTTGTGCTAGCCAAAAACACACATTACGCAAGGTCGAGCAAAACCTAAACTCCTACACAGAGGCCATTTTATGAACAATCCCATGTCTAATGATTTCTCTACGCAACCACATTATAATGTTGAAATATAGCCATAGTTGGTGCTTTGCCACTACACATGGACTAAGCTACCTCAGGTGGGTAACTCGATTAGTTTCAATTGACATGGTTGAACCTGATTAGCCATTTTAAGTCACCTGGACTAAATTAAGCATTTAATTACCTCAATAGGCCAACCAATGGACCTTTCACTCATTTAACTCTATGGAGCCCTCCTTGATCTCCTAAGACTCCTGCTGATTATGGTAAGCTTTACCTAATACTAAGCTTGTCTTCCTAGTCCATGATTAAAAGAGCAGTATTAAGCCTAAAGCTCTCTAGCTCATCCTTGCTAGTTTGTACCTAGTCATCCAAGTGTTCAAGGATAATAGCAAAACATCCCTAGCCATCAGATTATCACCCAATGGGTAGGGACATCCATGTGCTTAATCTAGCTACTTATATGACCGAATGTAACCTGGATTTCGATTTTTCTCATAAGCAATTCAAATCGCTTAAATGACACATTTCTCTCATTTTAAAGCTTTTCATGAGTTTCCTTAGCACACTGCTATCCTCTCAGTGAATCCTCCTTAATTATAGCAATCAAACCAGTCAATTCTACTATAGGATGTTTGTCTCCAACCAAAAATATCCCATTAAATGTCAAGTGCATTGTGAACCTCTTTTTGCTCATGTCATACATTTTTTTTGCAATTTTCAACTTGAAGAAGTAATTACCTGAAACTCCCCGTTGCACTTAAGACTGTGTAAATTAGAGTGGAAAATTATGGTTAAGGAAAACACAAACCATATATATCTGAAACCTTTGTCCCCTTGATCCTTTTGGATCAAAAAGACATGAAATGTGACTTCTTGATCACTTGCATCAATAATTTCTCATGGTTGGATCACATCTTTGACTAGAGGTGAAAAAAAACAAAGTCATTCTTCCCCACTATTTGGGATGGATAGCTCTGATCAATCCATCCTAATTAATACTCTGACCCATAGTTGTCTTATATCATAACTATGCTACCCAATTGACATGTTATAAGTGTAATGCATGTTTCATTAGCCATCGACATGGTAGCCAATGTGTCTATAGCTTTAGAATTTAATTAAAATATGTTCTGATTAATTAAATGAAATTGAAACATTAGAAAACTATAGAAATTGAATGAAAACCATGAAATCTAACAAAGTAAAATGATCAAACTAATGAGCTTAGTAAAAAAATCAAAATTCAATAAAATTATCTAGTAAAATAAAATTAATTTGTAAAATACCTAATATGATTAAACTCCAATTAAATCTCTAATCATCTTAAGATTTTAAGGGGCATTCATTGAGTGGTTAGTTACCACTCAAAATTTTCCTTGATTTTCTCTGGCTCTCGATTATGGTTATAATGAAAACACTAATTTGACTAAATTAACTACATTAATTAATAAAATTATCTATATTTATTAACAAAATTATTAAACTGGTAAATCTGAATCACAATTCTGGCTCCCTAAGGTCTAGTTAGAGGGAGTATTGGGGTTTGAAGTGGATTTAGGATGACTAATTTTCAATTAAGCTAATTAATTAATAATTCAAAATATATAATTAATTAATCCAACTCGATATAGACCTACTTAAGATTAAATAATAACTAAAATATAAGTAAAAAATTATGAGATTTTCACTGAATGTTCCTCTTATCAAACCCAACTCATTAAAACTAAAATTAATATATTTAAATTAATCAACTTTTTTGGAATTTAAAATTTTCTTAATTAATAAAGCATTAATAATTTTTTATAACTCCCAAAATAAAAATTTAAATCACTGGGAATTTTTTTTGGAGATGTTTTTGGCCTTACCTAAAACATCTTTGAAAAGTTCATGATTTTGAATGTTGAATAAAATTTTAATGAATTAACTGAGTTATTTCACTTTAAAAAATCTAAAAAATTCAATTTAAATCTAAATTACTCAAAAATTGTAGCATAGCTCTTCCTAGTAGTCTTACACCATAGAAAAAAGATTTCATAAAACTTAATTTCATTTAATATAAAAATTTAATTGATTTTTTAAGGGAATTAACTTAATATTAAAATTCAAAAAATTCTTAAAGGATACATAAAGTAAAACCCTATCCAAACTTCCATAAAGCATAAGAACCAATCAACTAAGAAAAACTTTTGAAATTTACCATCTTCCCCTTGAATTACAAAAAAGAAAGATAAAATAAAATAAAATATTTAATAATAAAAACTATTTTCTAAAATTGAAATTTTTATAATCTAAATATATTTTAATCTAATCATAAGTCATTTAATTGGATTTTAATTAATTTGAAATTTGTACATAATAGTTGGGAATTTATTTGAAACTTATACGTAGTTAGTTAAATTAAACTAATTAAAATTATTATAAAATAAGATTTTCAAATTAAAGTAGAAAAATTCTTAAATTTTTAAAATTAATTCGCAGATGTATTATGACTTCAAAGAATAAATTATGCTAATTTATAATATATTTAATTAGATTTTGAGTTTTTTTTCAAAGTTAATTAAAATCTTAATTAATCCCTCAAGTAAAGCTTAAGCCCCTTATGAGCCTAACTTAGATCAATACGCCCTTATAAGACATTAGATATCAGCGTAATAATTGAAGTTGGACCTAACTAAGTCAAAATCAAATCAACCCAAGTTAAAACAACTACCTCAATTAACTCAATAAATTAAACATAAACTCAAGCTTAAGCCAACTTTGAGCATAAAGCACTTTATTCCAACCTCAACCCTCGTCATAACGCCCAACTAAGTCATTCACTTAAGTATGATGTAAGTTTAGGAAGGTTTGTTATTATTTGACCTTGGTCAACTTAAGTCAAGCTATTGTCAAACCAATATCAGTCTGAGTCAGATAAAGTAAACAATTATTACAAAATAAATCAAAATCAAGTCAAAGTTACATTATAATTAAAATTAAAACCAAATTAAATTAATCAAATCAAATTAATTCAATTTTAATTAGAATAAATTTATAATTAACATAAACAGAATTTAAAACCAGATTCAATATAACCAAACCTTAAATAAAATAATTGAAATCTAAATCAAATAAAGTTAGTTTAATTTAGTTGAAAACAAACCAAAACATTTAAAACCAAATCAAATAAAGAAGTTAAGTATTTAATCAGACTTAAACAATTTAATCAAACCCTCAAATAAAATAAATCCTATCAATGAACACATCTAGTCTTTAGGGTGGTGCTCCGCACTTTGTAAGTGAAGAGCACTCTCTATTAATTACACTTAATGCTGGTTTTTTATTATAGATGAAGAACAATATAGCATATAAGTGTAAACTAGATGTTATGATAATATTATAATTAGCCTAACACTTATCTTCTACAAAAGTCTAGGTAAAAAATGTGTATATAATGAAAACAAAATATTTAACTAGTAATTTTTGGAGGTGGTATTCATTCTAGTAGAATTTTTTTAGGGTTTATGGGAGAAGGATGAGCAAATATGAACCGAACGATGAAGACTTTCAAAGTTAGAAAGACCAAAACCACAAAAGATGATCCAAATCAATAATAGAATAAAAGTAGAACTCATTCCTATCGTTAGCTCTAGAATTTACTCTACACTGTATATAAGCAGGAGCGCGATCACCTTTTTTTTTCTTTTTGTGTGTATAGTGGTACCAAACACATCAACCTATTTTTGTTTTTTTTTTTTTTAATTTTTTTTAGTTTTTTATGTTTTTCACATGTGCTTATTTACTTACATCATGTTTTTCTAGGTATATTTATATGCATGTGCACCTAGGACTAGCATATTTTATTGTTAGCTCTTATGAAAAAAATAGTTTTTAGTCATCTTGATTTATATGAATGCGTAATTTTCTTTTTTGTATAAATATTCATTAATATCATATAATTTGGTTCTTTCTTTAATTTCTATACTCTTGGCTCTAAGCAGATCTCAAAATTCTTAATTTTGTATATTTAAAATATTTTTATTATCTAAGGATATTTTAAATCAGTTAAGTTTACCGATTAATTTAATTTAACTCAACATTTCTTATGAATATAATATCATAAGGATTTCCTCAATAAAGTATGAGTATTATAATTTAGGAGATATGTTACACACTAATTTTTTATTAAGCTTAACTCAAGCTTCTTCTCAGGGAGATATGTTATTTACTCTGGTATACAGAGCTTTCATCCTTCCTGCTTTTTTGTATATTATTTTCTATATTTTTCTCTTTTTCTTTACCATAGTCATCTGAGAATTACTATGTTTGGTTGAGCATGCTTAATGATTTTGAATGTCTAACTTCTCTTAATGGATAATTCTCAAAATTTCTTCACATGATTTCCTGATATATCTAAACTCAGTTGAAAGTTTAGATTTAGTTAACTTGGCTCAATTATCATTTAAAGAGATTTTAAAATATCCTTAGTTAGCTTTCAATCTTTTAGTTATAACCTTTTAATTATTTCGAGACACTTTCAAATTCAAGCAAAATTTATAGAGGTGAAGAATTTGGTTATTAAAAATTAACACTAATAAGAATTTACTCTATATGAGATTGTCAGTATTCCCTTCATGAGTTGAAAAATATAGTCCATAACTTAGCTATGTGAATTAGTTTAAGGCGACTACATAAGCAAAATTCTAACATGACATACAAGACTGAATACATATTGCACAAGGAAAAGAATCACATAAAATTCCAACAGATGATTGCGGCATAACTCAAATAAGTATAAGCAAATAATGCTCCACATCATCACACAAAAGAAATAGAAGGTACATGCATACCCAATACATAAATACAAACACAGCATACTAAAAAAGAAAAAAACATCTACTATGCCTCACTGTTCTTTCTATTCATCTCATCATCATCCATCATGTAGAGCACAAACAGTGGCGATGCTAGAGACCTCTAACGTCTTTTGGATAAACTTGAATAGACCGAGACCCTTGATTAGTGCATACCTCATCCTTTTTATGACCTTCATAGTCTGAATCTGACAAAGTATAGATTTCATTGATATTTCCTTCTTTGATTTCCTTGTCTCTTGGAACAGCCTCAGCCATAGAGCCGACTATGTCCTGAATCCGTGATACCATCTTTGAATAAGATGAAACAGGAAGCAATTAGGTTATTATTTCTATAACATTAGTTCAAAGAGGTGACACACAAAGTTCAAGTTGTGGTTTTTTGGCTAGCTTGGATATGACTTTCATGGCCTTTTAAAGATGTTGTATATAAGAAAGAGCAACAGGTTCAAAATGGCATAGAATCTAGGTTTGTCGTAGAATTTTTAGAATGAAAGAAGGTGTTTTAGGAAACAATCTGTGTGATGGGTACCAAGGTAATCATGTAAAGACCTGCTTGATTTCCTACACAATATCTTCTCATAGCTCAGGACCCTCCTTTACTCTTTATGGGATATAATTTCCTCTATGATGCAAAGGATTTATGTAATAGGGATGCATTTTTGTTTTGATATATCTTCAAATATTCTTTAGAGTTAGGTGACCTGTAATTTTCTCCTTTTCATGCTAGGGGTTTCATATTTAAGCAGAAGAGGAGGTAATTCAGCTATGTTAGAGGTGTTATCTTCTCCTTGTGCAATATAGAGTAAATGAAACCTATTTCCTCTTACGAATGGAGATGTTTCAGGTTCAAGATCATCCAACTATATTTTTTTTGTGCGCCTCTTTTATGGAGCCTCCTATTCGGATTTTTTATTTGAGTCTTAGTTGATGCAGGGTGACTTCATTGGATGGACTAATCTTGAAGATTATCGGTGTATTAAGTAGTTCATAGATTGAATCTAGAGTTCTTTTGATTTCTTATTTTTCAATATGCTGAAGAAAAACAGTGATAGTCATAACAGTAGTGATCTTAACAACTCTCTTTTCAAAGGTGGAAAGTCCTCTTTTGATTCAATTTTAAAGTGAGGTGAAGGTTCCTATTCAACTGTACAAAATCTAAAAATATTGAGACTCATTCCCGTTTATATTTCTTAGGTCAAAGGACAAATTACTTCCACTTTTAATGGAGAAAATGAGTTTGGGAGACATCTTGCCTGTAATGGGTACAATAAAGACGTCAAAAGGGTGTCAACAGTTGAAGCTTTAAAAAATTCTTATGAATGAAATTGAGATTTGACTTAATTTGAAAAAGCTCTCAAAGATGAGAATAGATGATGGAGTATGTCAGGGAAACCTTAATCATTAAATAATGTTTAAATAAGAAGGTGAGAACATGAAGATTCAAGATATAGGATAGAACCTGAAGGTTTAGATAAGTTTGATGGACCCATAGAATGCTTGAAAGAAGGACGATTATTTAACTCATTACAAAACATAGAGAGAAGAATGAATCGCCAGTGAAGTAAAAAAAAAAAAAGCCTTAGTGGGGGAATTTTGTGTGTCGCTACACACCATAGAACCTTTTGAATATTTCTATCTATAAGACCAGGCATGACATTTTGAAAAATACATATCCTCCTGAAGGAAGAGAATGTTATAATAAAATGGGTCTAACCACCTGGATGATGAAAATCTTCATAAGTCTGCATAACCTTTTTTTTTTCCCATACCATACGGATGTAAGATAAGGTTATTTTAATTTTGGGGTGTCATTTCCTACAAGGGCAAGCCCTCATAATTAATTACATCTTTAGAGCCGTGATCCTTCAAGAAAAATCTCGATTAATGTAGTGTGTCAAATCATCAAAGGCCAAACTTTCATGATTGAAGTTGTTAAAGATATGTAGAAGATCCAAAGTGGAAGAATTAAGCTTAAAGTAATGAGACTTGCAGTCCGATGACAGTTATTCATGGCAAAGGCCCAAATGAAGGGATTCAACTATCTAATGAAGGAGGACTATTGATCACTGAAAAATTTATTAAGAAATTCATACCTATTTTTGATGAAATTGCACTTTAAAGAAAGGTATTTTCTTTATTTTGTTGCAAGAATGGAGAATTTAGGTGATAAAAGCAAAAATCATAAAAAGGAGCGGATTTGGAGCAAAAAGGAAGAAAATAACGCAATTTGTGCTGAGTCGCCGACGGCGAGATCGAGCCCGCCGACGGCGAGGGTACGAGGAAGAAAATTCTAAAGGATTTATAACTGTCTCGCTGACAGCGAGCCCGAGCCCGCCGACGGCGAGATAGCGCGGTTCGAAGACCTCTAGAAGCCTCGCCGACAGCGAGGTAGTTCGTCGCCGACGGCGAGGTAGTTCAAATGGAGCAGATACATTGTACCTGGACACTTTTTGAAGGGATGCTTACACACCTCTTGGTCCTTTGCTCACCTACATATATAGAGGCTGAAATTTAGCCTCGAAGTGTGTGTCAATTTGTGTCTTAAGAGTCTTTTATTTATGTGTGTGAGCAGTCTTTAGAGTCTTAATTAGTGTAATTAGTGAGCCTTTAGTGAGTTAGTGAGTTTTTAGTGAGTCTTGTATGTCTTGGAAGGAAGAGTCAAAGAAGCTGACGAAGTCCGCATGGGATAAATCGAGATAAGTATTTGTATTTATTGTTTTTAACTTTAAATGAAATCCATGCTTAGTTTAGTTCCCATGCATTACGAGTAGTTTATTAGTCTTTCTCCTCGTTTATGAAATTAAGTGACTAGATGAACTAAAAATAGAAGTACTTTTAAATATTAATAAATTGTGATAATTTTTACTTAAAACTTAATTTACTTTCAAACTGGCCATTTGATTTGTTAAAATATGTTGAATATCAACTATAGTAAAAATTACATCTGATATTCGGAATTCAAAGCCTTGGAAGGAGGGTGCAAATAAATGAGGAAATAATATCACTTGGACGTAGAATAGAGCATTTTAGTGTGACGGACTAAAATATTCAATTCGGTCCTAATGTTCGAAGTCGAAGTGTAGATGTTAGCTCTCGGACGAGGGGAACGTGGGAGCTCGAAGTGGCAGTCGGTATCCTCCCGACTAGTCGCAGATTCGGTAATCAAACATAGGATTAGTCAATATTCTTTACACTGCAGACCAAAGGGTAAAGAATAGGAATGCTTCTATTTGTCACAATACCTTAAAATTATCTATTTAAATTCATCGATCACTTAAATTTCTAAACAAGGGAAAGATATTTTTTCGAATAGTTAAGACTTATTTAGCAATTAGTTTAATTTCCTACACTTTCAATACATATTAATTTTCTACTTAGTTAAGTTACCTAATTAAAATACTTAGTTTACTTTACTACGCTTAAATTTAGAATTCCAAATTTTCGTATACTATTTTAAAATTATTATTATTATTATTTTAAAATTAGTTGTTATTTAATTTTCTATTTCCCTGTGGGATCGATAACCAGGGACTCCACTAGAGTCCCGTATTACTTGATACGATACGTATACTTGCGTAGCATCCGCAACATAAACAATTACGATTCTATACATATAATATAGCGGAGTCAAGTTTTTGGCGTCGTTGCAATTAAATTAAAAAATATCATAATATAAAATTGTGGGTCGAGTTTTTGGGGCCGTTGTCGGGAAAGTAAGAAAAATTTACTAGAGTAACGGACTATTTTAAAATAATCATAATAAATAAATTAATATCTATTCTAAAATTGTATGCGCAAATTTGAAAACAAAAATTTAATACCTTACGATTCTGAATTAGAGCTTACAATTAAAAGAATTAGAAAACAAAAGAAACAAATTATAAATTTAACACAAATGACGAATATTCCTGAAATTCAAAATATGAACCAACAAAGACCATTAAGAGATTATGCCAACCCTACATCAGATGAAATTCATTTAACTATTCAAAACCCTGATGTAGTTGCTAATTCATTTGAACTTAAACCTGCAATTATCTAAATGGTACAAAACAATCAATTTAGTGGTTCACCTACTGAAGATCCTAACTTACATCTTGCTAGTTTTCTAAAACTTTGTGCTACTTTTAAATATCAAGGAGTATCTGACGATGCTTTAAAACTTAGACTTTTTCCTTTTTCATTAAGGGATAAGGCTAAAATGTGGTTGAATTCGTTAGCACCTGGATCTATTAAAACTTGGGGAGAATTATCACAAAAATTTCTATCCAAATATTTTCCACCATCTAAAACTGCTAAGTTTAGAAATGATATAACTTTTTTTTGTCAGTTAGATGGAGAATCAATATATGAAGCTTGGGAGAGATTTAAGGAACTTCTTAGGAAATGCCCACATCATGCGCTACCGGATTGGTCGATTATTCAAACCTTTTATAATGGATTAGTAGGATCTTTAAGATCGATCATCGATCTTGCTACTTAGAGGTTCATTAATGTCTAAACCATTTAATGAAGCTTATGCACTAATCGAAGAAATGGCAACAAATAATTTCCAACGGCTCGTTGATAGAGTAAATCCGAAAAAGATAGCCGGCATTCATGAAAACGATGCAATATCTATGTTAGTTTCTCAAATTGCTGCTATATCTAAGAAATTAGATCATTTTGGAATGAACTACTCTCCTACTTTAGAAGAAAACTCATCTCGGACAAATCATAGAATCTCAATCTAATTATGAAACTTTAAATGCTATTAATAATAGAACTAATAACCCTTATTCAAACTATTATAATCCTGGTTGGAAAACTCATCCAAATTTTAATTGGAATAACACATCTAATCAACAATGGATGAATCAACCTAATCAAGCAAATCCAAACTACAAACCTAATTACCCACTCGGATTTAATAACGATAACCCTCGATTCAAAGATAAGAAATTATCTATGGATGAATTAATTTTGAATATGGGTCATCAACTACAAAATGAAGGAAATCAACTACAAATTCAAGGAAATCAATTACAAATTCAAGGAACATCTATTAAAAATATCGAAACTCAACTTGGACATATTGCTACTTGCGCTAAATAATAGAATACCGGAACTTTTCCTAGTAATGTGGAAATAAATCCTAAAGATTAAGGAAAAGAACAAATTAAAGCAATACAACTAAGGAGTGGAAAAGAACTAGAACCTCAAATTCAAAAAGAACTTAATAGCCAAAATGAGGAAGTGGAAATTGAAAAAGAAACAATTCAACAAGATTCAAACTTGGAACATCCTTTAATACCTATGAAAATTTTTGTTGAAACACCTCCACCACCATTTCCTCAACGACTAGCTCAACATAAAAAAGATAAACAATTTGCTAAATTCCTTGAAATATTAAAGAAATTAACAATCAATATACCTTTTTTCGAAGCTTTAGATCAGATGCCAAATTATGTAAAATTTATGAAAGATATTCTAAATAAGAAAAGAAAATTCACCGATAATGAAACGGTCGCACTTAGTGAAGAATGTAGTGCTTATTATTCGAAGAAGCTTCTGAAAAATTGAAAGATCTCGGTAGTTTCTCTATACCCTGCGCTATAGGAGAAAAATTTTATGGAAAAGCTTTGTGTGACTTAGGAGCAAGCATCAATCTAATGCCTCTATCGATTTTTAAGAGATTAGGATTAGGAAAAATTACACCTACTTCAGTAACCCTTCAATTAGCTGATCGTTCGGTTACCTATCATAAGGGAGTTATTGAAGATGTGTTAGTAAAAGTGGATAAATTTATCTTCCCAGTAGATTTTATTATTTTAGATATGGAGGAAGATAAAGAAATTCCTATCATTTTAGGAAGACCATTTTTAGCTACTTGGAAAAGCTATGATTGATGTTCGAAAGGAGAATTAACTATGAGAGTAAATGACCAAAAAGTTACATTTAATATTGCAAAATCAATGAAATATCCTGCGCTAGAAAAAGATGATGAATGTTTTCGGATGGAAATACTTGAACATTTACAATAAGAACATTTTAAGGAATATTACGAAGATAAATTAGAAAAAGAAAACACTGAATTAATTGAAGATAATAATGAAGAACTAGATTATATTCAGGAAAGATTTGAATTTTTGGATAATACTAAAACACTGACAAGAATATAGTTCCATCAATTATTAAACCTCCTGAACTTGAGCTAAAAATATTACTCGATCATTTGAAATATGCTTATTTAGGTAATTCTTCAACTTTACCAGTTATTATTTTATCTGCATTAAACGAATCTCAAGAATAAAAACTTTTAGAAACTTTAAAAAAATATAAGAAAACTTTTGCTTGGACTTTAGCAGATATTAAAGGAATTAGTCCTTCAATACGTATGCATAGAATTATTTTAGATGATGAACATAAACCTAAAGCAGATCCCAAAGGAGATTAAACCCGATAATGAAAGAAGTAGTTAAGAAAGAAATTTTAAAATGGTTAGATAATGGTATTATATATCCTATTTCTGACAGTGCTTAGGTAAGCCCAATTCACTGTGTTCCTAAGAAGGGAGGAGTGACTGCACATCGCTAATGAAAATAACGATCTTATTCCTATAAGACAAGTTACCGGTTGGCGTATATGTATTGATTATAGGAAATTAAATACCGCCATCGTGAAAGATCACTTCCTTTACCATTTCTAGACCGGATGTTAGATAGATTAGCTGGACATAAGTATTTTTATTTTCTAGATGGATACACCGGTTATCATCAAATACAAATTGCTCACGAGGATCAAGAGAAAACTACATTTACTAGTCCTCATGGAACTTTCGCTTTTCGAAGAATGCCTTTTGGATTATGTAATGCACCAACAACATTCCAGAGATGTATGATGTCTATATTTAGTAAGTTAATTGACAATGGAATAGAAGTATTTATGGATGATTTCTCTGTATTTGGAACATCATTTTACACATGCTTAACTCATCTTGAAAAAATATTAAAAATATGTGAGAAAATAAATTTAGTTCTAAATTGGGAGAAATGTCAATTTATGGTTGCGGGCGGCATTGTATTAGGGCATAAAATTTCGGAAAAAGGCATGGAAGTGGACCTCGCAAAAATTTAAGTTATAGCTAAATTACCACCTCCAACTACGGTAAAAGGGGTAAGAAGTTTTCTTGGACATGCTTGGATTCTACGTACGCTATATAAAAGATTTTTCAAAAATTACTAAACCTCTATACCAACTTCTCGAAAAGGACAAGAAATTTGAATTTACAATCGAATGCCTGAATGCTTTTGAACTCTTAATAGAAAAATTAATTACAACACCTATAATAGTTTTACCTAACTGGGAGAAACCATTTGAGCTTATGTGTGATGCTAGTGATTATCTTGTAGGAGCGAGTTCTTGGCAAAGATATGAAAAGATTTTTAAAGTTATATACTATGCTTAGTAAAACTCTAAATGATGCTTGAAATAAATTATACGATTACAGAAAGAGAATTATTAGCGGTAGTATATGGTTTTAATAAATTTAGACCTTATCTGATTGGAACAAAATGTATCGTGCATAATGATCATTCTGCTATCAAATATTTAATGCAAAAGAAAGATTCCAAACCAAGATTAATTAGATGGATGCTATTAATGCAAGAATTCGATTTTGAGATCGTTAATAAGAAAGGAACTGATAATCAAATTGCGGATCATTTATCAAGATTAGAAAATCATGAATTATCCGATATTGAAAATGAAATTATAGACGATTTTCCCGATGAACAAATATATAATATCAATGAGTGGAAAATACCATGGTATGTCGATATAGTAAACTATATAGTTAGTAATATTTTATCACCTATGCTAACTTTGCAACAACAGAAAAAATTCATCCATGATACGAAAACCTATTTTTGGGATGAACCATATTTATATAAGCAATATAAGGATTTAATAATTAGAAGATGTGTACGTTATGAAGAAACTGAACCAATTATTCAAAAATATCATGATTCTGATTTTGGAGGACATTTTGGGACTGATAAAACTGCTTATAAGATTCTACAATCCGGATTTTACTCGGCCTACTCTATTTAGAGATGTATACAGATATATTAAAACTTGCGATAAATGTCAAAGAGTAGGAAATATATCTAGAAAAAACGAAATGCCTCTGAATTTTATATTAGAAGTTGGAATTTTTGATGTTTGGGGATTAGATTTTATGGGACCTTTCATTCCTTCGTTTGGAAACTCATATATATTAGTAGTCGTTGATTATGTTTCCAAATGGATTGAAGCACAAGCTTTACCTAGGTGTGATGCTAAGAGTGTTTCAAAATTTCGATGAAAAATATTTTTACTAGATTTGGAATGCCAGAGTGATTATCACTGACGGAGGAACTCATTTTAGAAATAAATACATTCACAAACTAGTAGAAAAATACAATATTACTCATAAGATATCCACTGCTTATCATCCACAGACTAACAGATTAGCTGAAGTATCTAATCGTGAGATTAAACGTATTTTAGAAAAATCTATAAACCAAAATAGATTAGATTGGTCTATTAGATTAGACACTGCATTATGGGCTTATAAGACTGCTTATAAAACTCTGATTGGAATGACTCCTTACAGGCTTATATATGGAAAAACATGCCACTTACCAGTTGAATTAGAACATAAAGCATATTGGGCGATTAAAGAATTTAATTATAATATGAAGGAAAGTCTGGTGAGAAAAGATTGCTCGCAATTAAATGAATTGGAAGAATTAAGAAATGAATCATATGATAATGATCAGATTTATAAAGAAAAGATGAAATTATGGCATGATCGGAAGATTAATCAGAGAAATTTTGAACCAGGACAGGAAGTTTTGCTATATAATACTAGATTGAAATTATTTCCTGAAAAATTGAAGTCTCGATGGTTAGGACCTTTCACCATAACTCAAATATTTTCGTACTGAACAATAGAAATCGAAGATCCAAAAACTGGACATAAATTTAAAGTTAATGGACATAGATTAAAACCATATTTCGAAGGTATAAGACCTAACTATAAAGAGGTTTTAATGCTTAGTCGACTCGATTAATAATTGAAATTTGGTCGGTCGACGACGTTAAACCAAGCGCTTTATGGGAGGCAACCCATATTAGTTATCTATTTTTATTGTATCTTAATAGTTAGTCTATATTATTGAAACTTTACTACTCAATTATTATTAAGAATCATCACATATTCGAACCATTATGATGAGAAAAGAAATTATTCGATTTAGAGCGAAATTGGACATTATTTTAGAATCTCGCCGACGGCGAGGTCGATACTCGCCGACAGCGAGGTTCGCGCCTAAATTAAATTCAGTTTATTTATCAAGCTCACTGACAGCGAGAAACGTTCCGCCGACAGCGAGAACATGGGAGACAGTTTTTATAACTTCTCGCCGACGGCGAGAAACTTCTCGCCGACAGCGAGGAAGTTATAAAGATGAGTTATTTATAATTTGAATGCCGATTTGGACGGTTTCAACACCAATTCCTTTGTGAAAACCCATTCTTAAATCATTCTAGATCTGCCTTCTTCACTAGATTTCATTCCATTCACCATAATGGCCTCCAAATTCTTAGATTCCTCTAATTCTGGAGTGTTTAACCGGAGAAAATTTGTGAGTGCGGAAGCGCATCGGATCTTCAACAAGGTTTTGGTAAAGAAAAGAGTTATCAAGGAACGGGAATTTGTCAATCGAGGATTAGAGAATTCCACTACGAAGATAGAAGAAACGATCATGCAGCGGCACTGAGAGGTATTTTGTTACACTATGTCCGTTGTTGTCATTCCAATTGTGAAAGAGTTCTACTCTAACTTACATGTGATCAACAATGGGAATGTCTACGTCCAAGGAAGATGGGTGACGTTTACTCCATCAAGAGTAAATGAATTATTCTCTATAAAAAACACCCTGGTATGTCATTATTCAAATTTTGTGCCTTCTCGATATAATATGAATGAGATATTTTGATATCTGGCTGATGAACCGGAAGATTGGGAAATGCGTGAAGACGGGTATGTTAGTTTCTCTGCATCACTTTTGAATTATGTCTCAAAGCACTGACACTTTTTCATCTCATCTAAATTGTTACCTACTATGAGGGTAAACAAGGTTTCGAAGGAATGCGCTATATTGAATTATTGTATTCAAAATGGATTGCCTATTGATGTTGGATCAATAATTGTTAAGTCCGCATTGGGTTTAATTGTGCATGGGCCGGCTCACGGACTAGGACACCCATCTACTATTTTTGCATTATGCGATCGAGCACAGTGTTTCTTATGAAGCTTGGGAAAAGGTTCTCGTTACCTTGGAAGCCGCTTGATCCTACGTATATGTTCCCTACTTTGGACAATAATGATGAAATTTCATTTATCTCCGATAGAGCTTCACGGAATAATCCTATAAGCAAGGCCTATTTCGTATAAAACGGAGTTACTTATGAAGAAAATTAAAGGAATGGAGAAAGAACTGCGAGAAAGTGAGAGATTCAATCGACAATATATCCGATTTATTCGATCACTTTGATCGGAGGATGAAGGAACACTTTGATCATTCCGGACACATGGAAGCTAGCTTTCTTCATTTACCGAGACGAAGGGTTGGATCACCGAAGAATCGCGTCGGAGTTTCCTTCGTGTCTTTCTATAACTTATTTGTGCATCATCGTCATATAGGAAATATCAGAGAAGATGAAGATTCTGACATTGAAGAGTAGTAGTAAAGATTTCCATAGTATGTTTGTATTTATGTTATTTGATTTGATTTAGATTTTATTATGTGTGGAGTGATGATTTGAATATCTCAAACTTAATCGAGATATGCGTCATAGTTTTGTATCAGCATTTAGTGTGTCGTGGATTGGTTTGTGATGCTGATTAGTAGTAAGGATTGGAGAATTGAAGTTTGATTATAGAGTTTAAAATTATGTTAGTTTGTACATCTCATGGATGTCAATATTAAAGTTAATTTGTTGTGTTGTGTGAATTTGTTTGTGTATAAGTAGCTAATCTTCATATTAAATTAATAAATGATGTGATCGGAAATATAATATAAGGCAAATCAAGGACGAAAATGAGTGACGAATTTTGGAAATTTAAAATTTTGGAATCTCGCCGACGGCGAGCAAAATCCCGCCGACAGCGAAGAATAGAGCAAAATTTCTCGCCGACAACGGATTTTTCCTGAGAGTTTTTGGTTTCGAAAAATATTAGCTCTCCGACGGCTAGAAAAATCTCGCTGACAGCGAGGTCGCGAAAAACATATATTTTGACCGGTCAAAAACACTATTCATCATCCCCAACCTCTCATTTTCGCAAAAAACTACCCTAGGGCTCACGAAATTTCGGATTTAGAGGCGATTTCATCACTCAAAAACACCGGATTTCATCTTCCCTCGGTAAGTGCTTCACTCCTATGCAAAAATTTTTGATTTTCACCATGTATTTTCTCCACATTGAAAAATTTTGAAAAATCCTAAATGTGGAAAAATTACTCGGTAGAAATCCATAAAATTTGTTTTAATTTGATCTTAGATGTTGTAGGAAGCCTCCTTAGTAATATTAGGAAGTTTAGTGACGAATTTTGTGAATTTCATAGATCGATCGAAAAATGGCTCCGCGACAGAAAAGACGAGTACATTACGATACTGACCGATTTGTCAATGCACGAGCACAAGCTCGGTATTTTCAAAACATTCAAGAAAGAAAGTGCATTGCGAATTTAGTTTTTAAGAATCTGGGAGGCGAAGTTGAGCGGATCATTAAAGAACGAGGTTGGGAGAATCTCTGCTACATCACCAATTAAGCCGCTCGTGGAAGTAGTAAAGGAATTTTATTCTAACTCGATCGTCGTAGAGGAAGCACCAAGTAAAGGTACGTGGATTTATGGTTGACTTCGCGCTGCTAGAATTAACGCCTTCTATGAAGTTCGGGACGGTCCAAATGAGTACGAAACATTTGGAACTATGCCGGAACCTCTAGAAGATGTGATAAATTTTTTTACCGACGGACCGGAGTTTGGAAGATAAAGCAGCGGAAAGAGTGAATTTTCCTCTTTCTAAGTTAAATGCAAATTCTAAAGCATGGCACTATTTTATTTGTTCTACTTTGTTACCTACATACCACCACAAATGAGGTAACAAGGATAGAAAGGCTTCGAATTTCGTATTTAGAACAATGAAGTATAAACATTGGAGGTGTCATCTATAGAAATATCTTAGCCATCGTCGGAAATGAAAGTGGAGGGGATCGGGACATCCCGGGTTGATTTATGCAATCCGCCAACTCTCCTGAGTTGAGGCACAGATGATGAGGAGTGGATGGAACCCATGAACCCACTCACGCGGCCAATATTAAGAAATATGAGTCTCATGAAGGGTGGAGATCGGGAGTGAGAAGTTATTTCACTCGACCAAGTAGAGATATACCCTCTACTAGCCATGAACCTCCCGAGCCTACCACCCCTACCCTACAAGATCCGATGAATGAGCCGACACCGCATAGGAGGAGTTTTGAGCAGCTTGGAGAGACAACGGGGAGAAGATTTGATCATTTTGATCAAAGGATTGATAATCCGGAGAGGAGACATGATTATGATAGTGAGTACCGCGGAGACATTCGGAGTACGAGATAGCATATCATGAAGCCGAACGTCGCTACAGGAGTGGAGATTTAGATGTCATCTTTCCGTAATGCCCTGAGTATACTCGCATCATCCTCGCTCGCCTTCTCACTTACGTATCAAGGAGGGGATGATAATATAGTTCGGGACTTCAATATAGAAGATTAGGACTTTTTTGTTTGTTTCGATGTTAAGTTATTTTGGAAACTTTTATATGTTTGTAATATTCAAGATTTTATGTTGTGAGACATCGGATATTTGTTAGATTATTTGCTTGAATTGTTATAGTAGTTTAGTTTTTGTTTTTGTGTTAGTTGATTGCATTTGTTTTTATGTTAAATAGGATGTTAGTTTTCTTTAGTATGTTTTTATTTTATTATGTATTGTTTTAAGTTGTAAAATTGTTAATCTGTTAGTTCAATGTTTTTAATATGTTAGTAATTCATATGTGTAGTGTAGAGTTAATTTTAATTGTTGTATTTAATACTTATCTCAGATTTTATCCCTGAATTTCTTTAAATTGTTATATATATATGGAGAATACTAACAGTACAGGTTCAATGAAAAATGAAAAAGCCTGCAAAAATTTCAAAGAAAAAAGAAATACCTAAACTTCAAAGGTATGATTTATTTACTTTCCCTTTTTCATTATTTAGAGTAGATATAAAAATTTAAGTTTGGGGGAGTAAAATAGAAATTTAGTTATTAACTTGTTCTCAATTTCTATTTTCAAATTATTATAAATTGATTTTTATAAGCAAATTTTTCAATTTAATTAATATGAATTATTTTATTTAATTATTATAAAAGGTTAAATGAAATATTTCTAGTGCTTTAATTAATTAAATAGAATAAAATATTTGGTTAAAGGGAATAAGAATATAGTAAACTATTTTTAGTAAGGAAAACTATATTCTAAAATTAAAATTCTTAAGTATTCAAGTGAAAAAGAAAAGATTGAAAATCAATGAAGTAAAAACTATGAAGTATATATAAGCTAAGAAATATTTCTAAGTTTCAAATTTAGGAAGATGAAAATGAAGTTCAAAATTATTAACAGGCTCTCCAGATACAAGTAATCCTCATTAGAAAAAAGAAAAAGAAAAAGAAAAAGAAAAAGAAAAAGAAAAATGAGGAGAAGTTTGAGGAGATGCCTTATCAAAAATTGGCTTCATTTGAATTAACCTAAAGAGAAAAACTTAGATATCTTGAATTTCTTATCATATGAATATCTTAAGTAGTTATTCTTTTAAATATAGTCATTCCTGAAATGAATAAGTAAGCTAGAAATCTTAGATTCGATAACTAAATAATTTATTTCTATAAGATTAATTAAATTACATGAATTATTTTTATTTAACTTTATTATGATATTAATTAATCTAATTCATAGTTTATTTAAATTAAAAAATTTTATTATAGAACTCATTATTTTTATGTAGTACTAAAATTACTTGAGGACAAGTAATAAGTAAGTTTGGGGGATTTTGATCACCGAAAAATTTATTAAGAAATTCATACCTATTTTCGATGAAATTGCACTTTAAAGAAAGTGTATTTTCTTTATTTTGTTGCATGAATGGAGAATTTAGGTGATAAAAGCAAAAATCATAAAAAGGAGCGAATTTGGAGCAAAAAGGAAGAAAATAATGCAATTTAGTGCCGAGTCACCGACGGCGAGATCGAGCTCGCCGACGGCGAGGGTACGAGGAAGAAAATTCCGAAGGATTTATAACTCGTCTCGCCGACGACGAGTCCAAGCCCGCCGACAACGAGATAGCGCGGTTCGAAGACCTTCTAAGCCTCGCCGACAGCGAGGTAGTTCGTCGCCGACGGCGAGGTAGTTCAAATGGCACAGATACATCGAACCCGGACACTTTTCGAAGGGATGCTTACACACCTCTTGGTCCTTTGCTCACCTCTATATATAGAGGCCGAAATTCAGATTCTCGAAGTGTGTGTCAATTTGTGTCTTAAGAGTCTTTTATTTATGTGTGCGAGCAGTCTTTAGAGTCTTAATTAGTGTAATTAGTGAGTCTTTAGTGAGTTAGTGAGTTTTTAGTGAGTCTTCATCGTATCGGAAGGAAGAGTCAAAGGAACTGCGAGGAGTCCGTCAGGGATAAATCGAGATAAGTATTTGTATTTATTGTTTTTAACTTTAAATGAAATCCATGCTTAGTTTAGTTCCTATGCATTCCGAGTAGTTTATTAGTCTTTTCTACCGTTTATGAAATTGAGCGACTAGATGAACTAAAAATGAAGTACTTTTAAATATTAATAAATTGTGATAATTTTTACTTAAAACTTAATTTACTTTCAAACCGGCCATTTGATTTGTTAAAATATGTTGAATATCAACTATAGTAAAAATTACATCCGATATTCTGGGAATTCAAAAGCCTTGGAAGGAGGGTGCAAATAAATAGGAAATAATATCACTCGGCGTAGAATCGAGCATTTTAGTGTGACGTGACTAAAATATTCAATTCGGTCCTAATGTTCGAGAGTCGAAGTGTAGATGTTAGCCTCTCGGCGAGGGGAACGTGGAGCTCAAGTGGCAACTGGTATCCTCCCAAACTCTACCGCAGATTCGAGAATCAAACATAGATTAGTCAATATTCTTTACACTCGACTAAAGGGTAAAGAATAGAATGCTCCTATTTGTCACAATACCTTAAAATTATCTATTTAAATTCTTCAATCACTTAAATTTCTAAACAAGGGGAAAGATATTTTTTCTGAATAGTTAAGACTTATTTAGCAATTAGTTTAATTTCTTGCACTTTCAATACATATTAATTTTCTACTTAGTTAAGTTACCTAATTAAAATACTTAGTTTACTTTACTACGCTTAAATTTAGAATTCCAAATTTTCGTATACTATTTTAAAATTATTATTATTATTATTTTAAAATTAGTTGTTATTTAATTTTCTATTTCCCCGTGGATCGATAACTGTGACTCCACTAGAGCCCCGTATTACTCGATACGATACGTATACTTGCGTAGCATCCACAACATAAACAATTACGATTCTATACATATAATATAGCGGGGTCAAGTTTTTGGCGTCGTTGCAATTAAATTAAAAATATCATAATATAAAATTGTGGGTCATCTATACTCAAAAACTGATGGATGAAAAGTTTAAAAAACTGATAATGAGTTTGAATTGATCAGACTAGGTCAAAATAGGAATTAGGAATACTTTATTTTACTGAAAAAAGTGATTGAAATCCCTAAGCTAAAGGCATAGTCAGGTAAGAAGGATTTCAAGATGAGAAGTGAAACCCTAGACTCTATAAGAAATTCTATGGGGTAGGCTAAAGTAGACATTCAGAATAACATCCCCAGTCAGGATGCCCATAACCTTACATCTTCATGGGACATTGGTATCCATGAACTACAACAAACCTCACAACCAGGGATCCCCTTTGAATGTGGTAGCATATAGGATTCCTTGTTTTAAAGCAGTCTGAGATACTTTTCTAAATAACCATGGGATATAACGTACCGAGGTATTCCCATAAGTATTCGAGGGTAAGTTTATTATTTTATATGTTCTAATCCTAAGGAGTAGCTAGGGTATCAATCAAACTAACCTAATTTTCTATACTTGACTAACTCGGGGTAAATATTTGATGCTCAGTTTGATCTGTAAGTGAACTAACCTAAGGTTCATGTGAATCAACCTAGGTTTTTGTTTTTGTTCTTTTATCTTGGTGTATTTTATATGTTTTTCAAGATTCAATAATTAATTCATGCTTGCTTTCAATTTCTAGGTTTGTTAGTCATGGTGAAAAATCAAAGTTTTTCTATGTTATCAAATATTATAATGGGTCAGTGAGTCAACAATCATGATCATTCTAGTAGTTGGAGGTGCCACGGATTATTGATGATGAAATGATGCGGTGATTCATCGCTAAATCCATGGATGAAACCTTAAATTGCTGGTGTGGCATGAGAAGTGATCACGTCAAGTGATCACTTAGAGAAACACATGGGCATGATCATGCTCAAGACTAGGCGTGGTCATGCCCAAGCATGGCGTGATCATGCCATACCAAAAAAATAGGAAGACCATATTTAGTTTAAGGTGGCAGCACCAGACCAATGGGTATGTTGAAGTAAGCCATATGTGAAGAATAATGAGGTCAATAGCAACAAAGAATTTTTTATTAGATGTCCAAAGGCACTAACCAAATCAGCTTTGTTACTATTCACTCTGATACCAAATATGATGGAGGTAGGTGGCCTTTTATGAGTTAAAGTACTGAAATTTATTATTTATGTTTGATGTTAATTCTAAAAATATAATGTGGAGGATTTCATGGAATGTTAAAATATTTAGGAGGGAATGTTGATTAAAATACCGAGATTAGTCTGGATTTGGCTAGTTTGAGCTGATTTGAATTTTCTCTTTGAAAATTGGCTTAAGATTAGGTGAAAGGCTAGAAATGATTATTTGTGATTAGCGTATGATGTGTACTTATGATATGGAGTATCTAGATTTTATTGGAAAGGCTTGAAATGGTGTTGATGGTTAGGGAACAAAACTTGAGCTTAATATGTTTTTTCTTGGCCAAGAGCTATGATGAAAGGTTTGGATTCGTTGTGAGGCTTTGATTTCTAGTTTGTTGATTTTATAAAAAGCTAAGGATGTGGATGAAGAGTTGTGAAGAATTTAAGAGCAAGTTTTATGAAGGATTAAAGAATAACTTAAATGAAAAGTAAAGATAAACACATGACTTCTTTAAAGAAAAGATACCACATGAAGCCACCAAGCACCAAGCAACAAGAGAAAAAAATTATTACTCAAATGTTTCATTTAAGAAATGATCAAAAGCATTACCTATCATATATATTTATAAGGATTACAGTGATAAAAATTCCATAAATGGAGGAGGAAATTTTAAGGTTGATAGGTGAGCATTAATGGAGGAAGGTGCTCACCACCTTCTTTTTTTTTATGACCAACCATAAAAGCCTTCAAGTTTGAAAATAAAAAAATTATAGAAACTTAGATTGAATAAAAATAATAAAAAGTATATTTAAATGTTTCTTCTTGATAAGACTCTAGTGATGGACCTTGAATGAGATTATAATTAGGACCATTCTTAGGCTCATGTATGTGAACCTTTGGCTTCAATTAGATGATGTGCTACATTAATAATATTTGCTCTCCAAAAAGAAACTACCAAATTTTGTCAAAACCATAGCTATCACAATCATTCATAAAGTTGTCAATGTCAGTTCATAGCCAACTTCAAGCCTTTTTATTTGTGCAATGTTTTCTAACATTATTGATTTTTTTTTACTAATTGCATGAAAAATACCCCTGATTATTCATCTGAGTTAAGTTGGATTCATTCAAGACAATATATCTACTGAAAATGTCATCATAGCCAATGGGATTCTTAATGATCAGCCCTCCAATCCAATCTTTGGAAATTTTTTATTTAATTTGATAATAAATGTTTTTTTTTCATAATGTAAATAGAAATTCTCTTTTAAATAGAATGCTTCAAAAGAAAAATTCCTTTACTTCTTCAGAGAGAGTTTGAGGTTGCCCTTTATTCTTGTACTTATATTGCTTAGTCATGGATGTCTTTTCGAACTTGTCAGATAACATCGTTTTTGAAAGTATAACTCTTAAAAATCATAACGTTTTACACATATTGTAAAATTATGATGTCTTGGTCCTTGGAAAAGTAATGGATTCAAATGCTATTAACCTCAATATCTTTCTCTTTATATTAGGTAAAGCTATTCGTTTACTCCTTAAAAATTCAAAGAGTTCTATTTTCCTTTCAACCAATGTGTCTGATACTATTCATCTTAGCTCTATTATTAATATTTCTAATGGAGAGTCAAAATAAAATTTCATAGCTTGCTAATAGCTCACAAAATATTGATAATGATTGATTTGGTCCACTCCTGCATAGTTTTATATCAATATTTGTTGGTTAGAATGCCCTTTTGTAGAGAGATACTAATTTATTAAATTTCACATTTAGAAGTATTTGGCATGTTGGATTAGGGGTCGTTATATCCCATTAAAATTATTAATAACTGTTGTTCAAAATTTCTCTAGACTCTATTTATCTATGCATGTTGCATTGCATCTATAGGGAAAACATTTACAAACCCAATAAAAAAAGAGGCTTAAGTATTCCTTTTTTTTCTTATGACTCAAATTGTTTTGTGCTTTCTCTCATTTGGTGTTTTTTAAATAATCATATTATTCTTACCATCCGGTGGAAGCATATGCATTATTTTTTATGAAAGTGTAATTTTCTCATACTACAAAATTAAGGAAGAACATAATTATGCATTCTTGTTCTCTCAAAGACAACTTACCATATTTCCAATGACACCTAAACCTTTATCTTGAACCTTGACTTCAAGGTAGGTCTCTAGTAGATATTTTAGAATTAATACCATTTTGGCTAATACTAATAATATTAAAATTTTGCTTACAAAAATTTATTTATAATTACAATTGATGATTGGATTATTTAGCTATAGCCCTTTTCCCTTCGTCTCTAATAATGTCACCAGTTTTTATTATGAGAAGAATCTTATTTATTGGGAAGGCAATTTTACTCCAATTTTCAATTTTTTCCTTAATTATTTCTACAAACATGGATCTGCTGTCACTTGGCACAATTTTGTGTGGCATAAAAATTATATAAACATATAAAGCATGTCTTTAGATACTTTGGTTATACTTAGATTTGTATTCCGGATGGTGTTAACATAGAGGACTCACTCAAATCAAATGACATTAACATAAATATTACTTGTTGTTTACACTACACTTATCTAGAAAATAAAAACCATCTCTTTTATTAGTGTAGTTTTTCTTTCAAGTTACTTATCCAACTTCTACTTTTGGTTCAAAAGCTTTCGTATATAAACCTAGTGTATTGCACATTCTAAATCATATCATTGAAATGTCTAGCAATAATTTTGTTACAAAAAGGTTCAATTTTTGCCTAATTATTTACTTATTCATCATATTTCAAGGGAAATATAACATGTTGTATGGGAAAAACTCCTTTAGTATATACATTGTTATGGGATATTCCACCCAAAAGTAGGAGTTGTAAGAAAAAAATCCATGTTCAACATGGCATTTAGCATTATTGATTGCCCAGTTGCTTTGGCCTATTGCTTAATATCTATGAGGTTTCTATTTACTTCACTGTTTTTTTGCTTAAATGAAGGGAATCTATTTCAGTTTCGTCGTGTTTGTTGCACTCCTTTAGTTCTCCTTATAAGTATTTTGTCTGCCTTGCTTAATACTCCAATTTATTCCCAATTTCTTTTTCTTATCACTTGTAAGTTAAAAGAATCAACCAAATGATCTTTCCCTCTCTCTCTTTTTCGGATTGCATTTTCGAAGGGTTGTGATGTAAGCTATTTATGAGTAACTATTGATTATTATGTTGTTTGTTTTTTTTTTTTTTTTTTTTTTTTTGATGCATCTGATTTCTCGCTAATTACATTCTTCTTTGAGGGGCTCTAGCTTTTGCTCACATGTTTCAAGATTTCTTTATTCCTTGTATTGCGAATTTTGTGGCGCTTCCATTGACTACTTTGATTTATGACAACATGGTATAATTCCTTATACTTTGTTGTTACATATTTCAAGTCCCTTCTATGTTGGTGCATACTTAAATTATTAGCTTCTATGGTCTACCTACAATGAACATTATCTTCCATTAGCTTTTAAGATGGCTCTCATAATAACTCACTGGCCGCCATTGTTGCAGTCCTCCTGGCACACTTCTTATTTTTGTTGTAATTGTTAATTCTTTTTAGCCTATATTGACCAATTTTATCATTCTATAATTTTATTCATTGTGAAATAAAATTAAGCTAAGTGTACTTTATCTAATTTTCAATATATTTATTCACAGACTAATTTATATTTAAAAAAGCTTTAGATGTTTTAATTTACTGTTATTTATCATTTTTAATAAATAATTTAATTATTTGAAAATAAATTTAATATTTATATATATTATCTTAGGCATGGGCAGAATATGTAAAAGCATGAATATTTGAATGATGGTAATTTTTTTAATAATAATTAAAACACCATGAAAAATGTGAAATTAAATGAAACTTGCACGTTATGGCAATCTTTTATTATTTCAGGATTTACATACATACCAGTTTAAAAGATTTCATATTTACAATTCTATATTCCTAAAGACATTAATGGATCTTGCCACTTTCCCATTTCCGCTGCTTTACTCCGGCCAACGCAGTCTTCATTTTGTGGGGAAATATTTCCGTACTAGTATGCATACAATTCTGCGTGCATATTCTATAATAACCTTCGAATAATTTTCTGATAACTTCATAATAACCTGATTAACATTTAAAATTGAACCCGAAAGTTATTCAGAGAGTATTGAGGGTTATGCCAGCGTTATGAGGTTAATACCACAATAATCTTACAAAACCTCTAAATTACATAAAAAAATATAAAAGTGGAACCGTAGAAGTTATTGGTGGGTTATTTGGGGTTATCAAAAGGTTATTGACACGTTAATACCCAATAACCTCTGAATAACTCCTGATAATGAATTATTGAGAAATTACTGCATGCGTACTTGGCAAGTAAATTTTGGAAATCCATAGGTAGGAGAAACAAATGCCTCTGAAAGAAAATGATAGGCCACTGAGCGACTATCAACTTTGATTTACAGATAGGAGATGCTTTGGATGGAAGCAAAGCAGAAGAAATGACTGCAAACAACGAGAATTGAACATGCCAGGAGCCGTCGAATGAAGGCAAAGAGGAAACGAAGCCTAGAAGGAAGAAGAAGTTGAAGCCAAATAAACAATTTAAATCTATGATTTTTGAAGGATAGGACACAGGTTTTAACAAACTAGCCTTGAGTTAAAGACGTTCAAAGACGAGCTGTGCAGAAGGCAGAAAACCTATAAATCAGTAGCAATCAAATCATCTCTGCGTCTGTGGCCGCTCATTGATGGGATTTTGCCGGCAGACGTGTTTAGATATACACACATACAACTGTACTTTTATGTATTTACAGCGCCTAAATTTTAAAATATATTTTTTACCTTTTAAAAATTAAAAATAATTTTTTATTATTTGATATGAAAATTTTGAGTGATAAAATTATAAAAATTGGAGTCTAGATGTTACAAATGTAAATAAATAATAATTGTGTGGTATATATGTCAGAAGAATTATGAGCTTGACAAAATAAATAGTTAATTTTGATTTAAAAAAAATATTTGAAGTCCTAGCATTTAACTAATAAATATGCTTTTGTTGTTATTCTCTCTTTAAATAGCGAATGCTTCTCCATTTCATTTTTTCAGTCATAACAGCCTCTAGTAGACTAGTTTTGTCTTTTGAACTCTAATAATTTCGCCCCACCTGTTAAGTGGCAAGCCTCAGATTTGCTGATTAAAAAAATAAGAAAAAAGCAATTATTTGGTGCCACCCGACACAAAAATTGTGCACTTCTTCGAAAATGAAACCGTGTTGTCTTATTTTTTTTTCCTTTTTCTTCGGGTTTTGCCACACGTATGGTTTCACAATTATGTTTACTTCTCCGATTTTATTTGTGAGTTATGATGATGATTAGAGCTGAGGCTTAAGGTTTCGCCACCGGTACTAGGAAGTGCCACTGACACAAGCTTAGGTTTCTGCCTACGGTCCAACAGGTGACCTAACCAAGCTGAACATTCACATAGGTTATCTATTCAATAAGTTTCTAACGCACACTATTTTGTAAATCATGTAAACTCATGTAGTTGTTCAATATACAATATTTAGGTTATACGATAGAAGTTTTGCAAGCCAACCAGAAATGGAACCAAGAAAGGAAAAGTGCAGCGAAGAAAAAGTGAAGCAGTTGTCAGGTGACATGGAAAATAAGTCGATTATATTTATTTTCCCGTTTTTACTTCTTATCATGTGTAAACTTTAGGTAATCGAGAAGTATAGTGCTTCATTTGTCTCATTAGTTTAATGTGTTATCTGCAAGTATCCAATCATAATCATATATATTCATGATTTAACATTGCAAAGCAATACATTTTTTTTTTTTTTTTTGATAAGGTTTGTTTTCTTCAATGTGTTAATAAAAATAAAAAATAT
The DNA here is from genome assembly GCA_022702705.1 of Papilionanthe hookeriana x Papilionanthe teres. Lineage (NCBI taxonomy): Eukaryota > Viridiplantae > Streptophyta > Magnoliopsida > Asparagales > Orchidaceae > Papilionanthe > Papilionanthe hookeriana x Papilionanthe teres. The sequence continues at coordinate 26,449,808 of CM040434.1, forward strand.
CCTTTTTAATCATTGATATTCATGATATTTTTTTGGAGAACAATGCATTTGATTTGATAAGTTTTATTTGTTAAATGAGTTTGGAATAATATAAAATATCATGTTGTAACAACACAATACCACCATAATTCCTTCAAGCACTCCTTCAAAATTCAGCCAAATTCAATGCATTTTCTAGAATGGTGGTTACTGGTGCTATAACGCTAGTATGGGGCGCTATAGCGCTCAATTCGCTTGTCAAATGGCGCTATGGCGCCAAGGGTGGCACATAGCGCCATACAAAATACTCCATTTTTACTCTATTTTGCCCTATTTTCTCTAAATGTCCATTTGGATTTATGCCAGGCAGGTCTACTATGAAGCTATACATTTATTGAGAGGTTTGATGGACAAGTAAAGAGATAATAAAGAGGATCTACATTTGATTTTTATTGATTTAGAAAAAGCTTACGATAAGGTTCCTAGAGATATTCTTTGGAGAGTCCTTGAGAAGAAAGGTGTCGATATGACTTATATTCAAGTCATTAAAGATATGTATACTAGAACAGTTGCATGTGTTCTAACTGAAGGATGATTGACCAAATATTTTACTAGTTCTGTTCGTTTACATCAGGGATCGGCTTTAAGCCCATATCTTTTTTCTTTATTTTTGGATGGTCTTACTGGGCATTTACAAGAGGATGTACCTTGGAGTATGCTTTTTGTTGATGATATCCTCCTCGTGGATAAGACGAGAGAATAAAGCCCAGGAAAAACTTGAATTATGGAGGTCTACATTGGAGTCTAAAGGTCTTCATTTGAGTAGAACTAAAACTGAATACATGGAATGTAATTTTAGTAATAGTAGCTCTAGTGACAGAAGTGTAACTTTGGGTAATCAATTTATTAAAAGGTGTGAACGATTTAGATATCTCGGGTCCATTGTTCAAAGCGATGTGATATAGATGGGGATGTTAATAGTAGAATTCAGGTTGGTTAGTTGAAGTGGAGGAATGCGTCCGGACTATTGTGTGATAGAAAAGTACTCGCTAGACCGAAAGGAAAATTTTATAAGATGGTGGTGAGACCTGCAATGCTCTATGGTGCTGAATGTTGGCCTTTAAAAGAGAAGCATAATGCTAAGTTAACTGTTGCCGAGATGAGAATGATTAGGTGGATGAGTGGCTTTACACTTAGAGATAAAATGTGAAATGATTATATTCGTAATAGGGTTGGTGTTGCACCAGTGACGGATAAAATTAGAGAGAGTCATCTTATATGGTTTGGTCACATTAAACGTCGACCATCCGACGATCCGATTAGGAGAGTAGATGTTTTAGATACTACTTATGTTAAGAAAGGCAGAGGTAGACCTAGGAAAACTTTGGTTTATTGCATAAAAAATGATCTTAATTTGTTAGAATTAAACGAAAATTTGACACTAAATAGGATTCAATAGAGAAAAAGGATTCACGTAGCCGACCACACTTAGTGGGATTAAGGCTTTGTTGTTGTTGTTGTCCATTCCATGTCCTGAAAACAAAAATATGCAAAATATCTTCCTTTAAAGTTCAATATCATCAAACATATGCATAAAATGATTATAAAATGTACACTAAAAATAGGCAATTTTTAGGTGGATTAATTCCTCCAAACTTAAACGTTACTTATCCTCAATTAACTCCCTGTACTATGTAAAAATTTATAACTTTTGGCAGTGAGTTATACTTAATGATTGTCTTATAAATGCAATAGTGAAACTTTAGAAATTTTTTTAATAATTCAAGTTAAGACTAAAATGTAAGAATATCTATTAGTCATGTCTAAGAGTTCTGATTTTCTATTCTTTGCAAAAATAACTACAATTTGTCATACTAAAGAAGCTTTAGAAGAATTACAGGAAAAGGAATTCTATGAAAATTTTATTAGTAAGGGTGTTAATACTTTAAGCTTAAGTTTAGAAATGTAATTAAGTTTATTTCTTTAAGATGATTCAAGTGAAGCCAATTTTTAATTAGACATCTCCTCAAGCTTTTCCTCACATATATATATATATTTTTTTTTTGCTTTTCTTTTTCTTTTGATTTTGCTTTTTTTTTCTTTTTAGGATCATTTTCAATCATTTCTTTCCTTTCATGTCATGTGAGGATTGCTATATCTGGTTAACCTTTAAAAATTTTGAACTCCACCATCCTCTTCTTAAAGTTAAAAACTTCCTACATTTCCTTACTTGACAAATATGTATTAACTTTGAAAAAGAATTTTTATAAAGTCTCAATTCATTCTCTTTAAGTGTAAATTTATGATCCTTAATATTTCCAAAAATACATTTTTTTACTTTAAATAATAAAAGCATAATCTTATACTCTTTTACTAAATATCTTAATTTTATAACTATCCTTTATTATTTAAAATTTTTACTTAAGTCTTCTATGACATTTATAAAATAAAAAATACAGTTATCTAAATCTAACCCTACATACCACAATTTATTTTAAAATATTTAAAAATACAGTTCTCTGATGAAAAATAAAGTTTAGTTCTTAAAAAGTTTTTTTCCCTTTTCCCAAACTTAATTTTTTGATTAATTTAAAACAAGACAGTTCATGAAGAAAGAAAAAAAATTTTAAAGTTAAAACATGAGAACAGTACAGGTACAAGTAGTAAAGACAGGTGTTGAGTAGTAGTACATCTAAAATTCGCATGTATAACAATAAAAACACAAAGTAAAATACTATTATAACATATAAACTATAGCAAAGGGTAAACAGTAAAACAGTAGAATAGAAAACTGCAATATAACAGTTTAATCCAAATGTACACCAAAGCAGACAAACAAAACATAAACATAACACTCCAACAAAAATACAACAAATAACTAACAAAAGAAAATCCAAATATAAAAACAGAGTAAAGAAAAGAGAACAACACACTACTCATCATCCTCCTTTTCATCATCATCACCTGGATCTACATCCTCCTTCATCTCACTACTCTCATATGGTGTAAATCTGGGGCAAGTAGGAAACTCCACTGAATGATCACCCCTCATGAATTTCTTCTCACCAGCATCTTTCAAATTAAAATTCAATTTCTTTATCACCCAATATGCTTTATATTCTAATTCAATTGGAAAGTAACAGGTTTTTCTAAAGATTAATTTGTAAGGGGACATTCCTATAGGAGTTTTATAAGCAGTTATGTATGCCCATAAAGTATGATATAATCTAGCAGATCAATCTAATTTCTCAGGATTAATGACTTTCTCCAAAATTCATTTAATTTCACGATTAGATACCTCTGCTAAACCATTATTTTGGGGATGATAGACTGTAGAGATTCTAAATATAATATTATATTTTTTCACCAATCTCTGAATCAGATTATTCTTAAAATGGGATCCTCCATAAGAGATGATTACTCTAGGCATTCTATATCTTGTGAAAATATTTTTCATTAAAAACCTCGAAACACTTCTAGCATCACACGTAGGTAAAGCTATTACCTCAATCCATTTTCATATATAATCAACAACAATCAGTATATATATATATTTCCAAATGAAGGTATAAATGGTCCCATAAAATCTATTCCTCATGCATAAAAAACTTCGACTTCCAAAGTGAATTTAAGAGGCATTTCATTTCTTCTAGATATATTGCCTATTCTCTGACATCAATCACAAGTTTTGATAAATCTATAAACATCGCTAAAAATTGTAAGCCAATAAAATCCAGATTGCAAAATCTTATGTGCAGTTCTATAAATTCCAAAATGTCCTCAAAATTCAAAATCATGAGATTCTCGAATAATTTTTTCAGTTTCTTCATAAGGCACACATCTCCTAATAAAAAGATCTTTACGTTGCTTGTATAGATAAGGATCATCCCAGAAATAAAATATAGCATCATGCTTAAATTTTTTTTGTTGCATTGTTAAATCATGTGGTAATATATTACTAACGATGTAGTTCACAATATCAGCATACCACGGTAAATTTCCTTCAATATATTATATAATTTCTCATCAAGAAAAGTTTTAGTGATTTCTTTTTCAAAATCATCTAAATTAGGTTGTTTAAGTCTAGATAAATGATCAGCTATTTGATTATCGTCCCATTTTCTATTAACGATCTCAAAATCAAATACTTGCGTTAAAAGCATCCATCGAATTAGTCTTGGTTTTGCATCCTTCTTTTTCATTAAATATTTTATAGCAGAATGATCAGTATGCACCATACATATAGCTTCAATTAAGTAAGATCTAAATTTTTCAAAGGCATAAACAATCACTAATAACTCTCTTTCAGTAGTAATGTAATTAATTTGAGCATCATTAAGTCTTACTAGCATAGTATATCAAACTTTCTATCTTTTTCTAAAAGTTTGCATAGAGGCTTCGTAATTTTTTAAAAGTCTTTAATATATCGCCTGTAGAATCCTACATGTCCCAAAAAGCTTCTTACCCCTCTCACAATTGTTGGAGGTGGTAATTTTTCTATAACTTAAATTTTCATTGGATCTACTTCCATGCCATATTCAGATATTTTATGCCCAAGCACAATTCCTCCTGCAACCATAAATTGACACTTTTCCCAGTTTATAACTAATGTTTTTCTTTCGCATACCTCTAAAACTTTTTCTAAGTTGCATACGCATGCATCAAATGAATCTCCAAATACTAAGAAATTATCCATAAACACTTCTATTCCATCGTCAATTAATTTACTAAATATGGACGTCATACATCTTTGAAATGTTTCAAGTGTATTACATAATCCAAAGGGCATTCTTCTAAAAGCAGAAGTTCCATAAGGGCTACTAAATGAAGTCTTCTCTTGATCCTCAGGAGCAATAGGTATTTGGTGATAACCTGTATATCCATCTAGAAAGCAATAGTACTTATGTCCAGCAAGTCTATCTAGCATTTGGTCTAAAAATGATAAAGGAAAGTGATCTTTTCTGTTGGCAGAGTTTAATTTTCTATAATCAATGCATATTTGACAACCAGTGACTTGTCTTATCAATATCGTTTCATTTCGATCATTTACGTCAACGGCCACTCCTCCTTTCTTAGGAACACAATGAATTGGGCTCACCCAAACACTATCAGAAATATGATATATAATTCCAGTATCTAACCACTTTAAAATTTCTTTTTTAACAATTTCTTTCATTATTGGGTTCAGTCTCCTTTGTGGATTAACTCTAGGTTTGTGTTGTTCATTCAACAAAATTCTGTCCATACAGATCGATGGATTGATTCCTTTAATATCAGCTATGGACTAACTAAAAACCTTTTTGTATCTTTTTAAAGTTTCTAATAATTTTTATTCTTGATATTCATTTAAATTCGAAGATACAATGACTGGTAAAGTAGATGATTCTCCTAGAAACATGTACTTTAAATGATTATGAAGAATTTTCAGCTCAAGTTCAGGGGGTTTAATAATAGATGGAATTAAACTTTTATCTCTAATTTCCATAGTATCCAATCTTTCAAAATTTTTTTGAACAAATTCCAACTTTTCATTCTTCATACCATCCAAATCATCTTCATTTTCACTTTCATATTCATCCTCACATTCTAATTTTTCTTCAAATACTCCTTTAAAATGATCTTCTCTTAAATAATCACAGATTTCTATTCGATAGCACTCATCATCTTTTTCAGTTAAAGGGTACTTCATAGATTTCAGAATGTTGAAAGTTACCTCTTGGTCATTGACTCTCATAGTACATTCTCCTTTTTGAACATCAATCATAGCTCTCCCAGTAGAAAGGAATGGTCTTCCCAAAATAATTGGAATTTATTTATCTTCCTCCATATCTAGTACAATAAAGTTCACAAGAAAGATAAATTTATCCACCTTTACTACTACATCTTCCACAACTCCTTTAGGATAAGTGATAGAATGATCAGCTAGTTGAAGAGTCACAGATGTAGGTGAAAAGTTGATAAAGGCATAAGATTAATACTAGCTCCAAGATCACATAAAGCTCTTCCAAAAATTTTGTCACCTATAGCACACGGGATAGTAAAACTACCTGGGTCTTGAAGTTTTTCAGGAAGCTTTTTCTAAATAATTGCACTACACTCACCGTTAAGTGCAACAGTCTCGTGGTCTTTAAAATTTCTTTTCTTTTTAAATATATCCTTCATAAACTTTACATAATCAGGCATCTGCTTTAATGCTTCAACAAAGGAAATATTAATCCTTAATTTCTTAAGAATTTCCAAAAACTTTGAAAATTTGTTATCCTTGTTCTGTTTCTTTAGTCTTTGAGGAAAAGGAGGAGGTGGTTTTTCAATAGTTATCTTCATTGGTTCTAGCGAATATTCGTCTGGATATATCTTATTAGAACCTTTCTCAATGTTCACTTCCTCTCTTTCAAGTTTGACTTCTCTTTGAACTTTTGGTTCCAATTCTTTGACACTCCTTATATGAATAGCCTTAATTTGCTCTTTTTTTGATCTTTTAGGTTGATCTTAACATTGTTAGGATGATTCTCAGAATGTCTATTATTAAGCGCAGTAAAGATATATCCTAATTGATTCTCAATGTTATTTATTGCACCGTTTTGAGATTGAATTTGATTACTCATATTCAGAATCATTTCTTCAGTAAACAACTTCTTTTCCTTAAATTGTTGATCAATATTAAAACCAAGAGGATAAGAAGTTTTATAATTGGTATTTCCTTGGTTGTTCGGATTTCCAACTGGATTCATAGTATTGTTTCCCCATTGCGGATTACAACAACATTGGTGTTATTCCAGTTGAAGTTCGGGTGATTCCTCCAACTAGGATTATATTAATTCGAATAAGTGTTATTGAATTTATTATTTATGGCATTCAAGGTTTCATAAGACATTTGAGAGTTTATCATCTATCCTGATGAATTTTCTTCTAACACTGTGGGTGTTGGAGAATAATTCATTCCATATAAATCTATTTTCTAAGAAAGTGTAGCAATTTGAGAGACCATCATATCACATCAGAATCATGAATACTAGTTACTCTCTTAGGATATACCTGCTCAGAGGGCCATTTAAAATTATTAGTAGTCAACTCTTCAATTAACGAATATGCTTCATCAAAAATTTTTGACATTAATGATCAACCAGTAGCAGCATCGATAATTGATCTCAAAGATCCCTCTAATCCATTATAAAATGTTTGAATTATTAACCAGTCTGGTAAAGCATGGTGTGGACACTTCCTCAGAATTTCTTTAAATCTTTCCCCAGCTTTATATATGGATTCTCCATCAAACTGACTAAAAGACGTGATATCATTCCTCAGCTTATTTTGGAAGGAGAAAAATATTTTGATAGAAACTTTGGTCAACGCTCTTCCAAAGTTTTAATAGATCTAGGTGCTAACAAATTTAACCACGCCTTAGTCTTATCCCTTAATGAAGAAAGAAATATTTTAAGCTTAACAACATCGTTTGACACTCCATCATACATAAAATAAGCACACATTTCTAGAAAACTAGCGAGATGTAAATTAGAATCTTCATTAGGTGTTCCTCCAAATTGATTATTCTGTACCATTTGGATAACAAGAGGTTTAAGCTCAAATGAATTAGCATGAACATCAGGGTTTTGAATAGTTAAGTGAATTTCATCTGTTGTTGGATTAGCATAATTTCTTAAAGGTCTTGGTATATTTTCGTTTTGATTGTTTAAGTTGTTCGCCATTTTGTGAGGATTTGCAGATTGTTTTTGTTATTTTTGAATTTTTTTAATAGTACACTCTAATTCAGAATCGTAAGGTACTAAACCTATAGATTTGATAATATGCACGCAAACACAATAAACACACTAAAAATAAACAGACACGCACAATTATGACTTGCAAATTCAAATATAAGATTTCAAATACTACAAAATTAAATTTTAATAGTTACCCTTTTCTTATCGTACCTTTCTTACCTTACCTCCCCTTTCTTACCTTATCTTTCTTACCTTACCTCCCCGACAACGGCGCCAAAAACTTGGTGCGACTTTTTAATTTCCCAAAATTTATGAACTCGGATTATATATATATATATATATATATATATATATATATATATATATATATATTGATTTAGTTTGATAATGAGTCACACAATTAATGGAAGTATACGTATCACTCAAGTAATACAGGGCTCTAATGGAGTCCTGGATATCGATCCCACATGGAGGCTTTAATTTTATGGCATAACACAGAAATCAGTAATCGAATCACAAGTACAATTGCAAGTGGTTTAATTCTTAAAATAAAGATAAATAGTTTCAGTTACTATTTCTACCAAAACACGTTCTAGACTCTAGCAAGTTAAACTAACACAAGACTAAATTTATAACAAAGTTCAGTTGCAAGAAAGAGTATTCCTCTTTTCTAATCATAATGTGATGATTATTGTGACATAGATCAGTGATGCAAATGTATTGTGCCAAATAGGAGCATTCATATTCTTTACCCATATTTCAGTGTATAAAGAACATTGGCTAATCCTAAGTTTAGTCCCCAAATTCGTGGTTAGGCTGGGAGGATACTGGCTCTCACTCCAGAGCTCCCACTTCCCTTCACCTGAAGGCTAACTCTCGCTTTAGTTTCTAAACATTAGGACCAAATTGAGGATTTCAACCTGTCACTCTAAAATCTTCAATTCTACGCTCATCAAAGTATATTTCCCTATTTATTTGCACTCAATCCCCATGAACTACATCTCTCATTCATCGACATTGAATGTGACCTTCACTTTTGTTGTGGAACTCATAATCCTTTCAAAACATATGTTTCTCAACAAGTTTTAACAATTAAATTGGCTAGATCAAAAAGTAAATGAAGTTCGAAGTGAAAAGGTCATCACAAATTCTCCATAATAAATCGGCACATCATCTCCATTTCACAACATCAACACATCACATGAAAAGAAGAAAGACAAAGAAATCTACTCAAGACTAATGAGCAAAATATGACGAAATATGGATTATATATATAAAAACAACATCATACAAACAGAGTAAAGTAAAGATAACTTATCTCAAACTCTTCCCCAAGCGAATCTCAAGGAATTCCTTTGACTCCTCTTCTTTCTTCATAACAACACACAATTCTCTCTTTAGATGAGTAAGGAAGAAGAAATCTATCACTTTCCTTTTCCCTCTCCTCTCACACTACTTAGAAGAGAAAACACAAAAGCTAATTTCCTACACAAGAAATGGAAAGAAAGTCTCTCTAAACTCTAAACTCTTCTCTTCTTTTCTCCCCCCTCTCCAAACTTGGCTCTAAAAGTATTTAAATTCGGTCAAAACTGAATTCCCAAGAGTTTCCTCAAGCAACCCTTCAAAACTCGGCCAAATACATTGAATCTAGTTTGAATTCGGGATGTAGGCGCTGTCCAGCGTTGGATAGGGCGTCATTCGGCGCACTATTCTGTCAAAACAGTCATAACTCTCTTTAAACTAGCGCGGTCCGGCGCTGGTGACAGCGTTGTTCGGCGCTAGTTCAATAAAATGCACTTTTGTCCTTTTTTGCTCCAATTTGCTCATTTTTGCTTCCTTTTGCTCCTTTTTTGCTTCCTTTTGCTCCAAAGGCCTAAAATCATTGTACCTACATGAAATCATGAAAAATACATTTCTTTAAAGTGCAATATCATCAAAAATAAGTATGAAATGGATAGTAAAAAGCTATCAAATTTTCAGTGGATCAGTTGACTATCTGAACTTTGACTGAAACCATTGAAGAGGAGGTGTAGAAGTTGCTAGATGTTGGTTACATCCGTGAAGTACAGTGCCCAACCTGGCTCTTTAACGTCTTCATAGCCGAGAAACTCAATGAAAAATGGTGGATATGTGTCGACTTCAACAACTTCAATGCAGCTTGCCTAAATGATACCTACCCCTTGCCGATAATTGACACCTTGATGGACGCAGCGGTCGGGTATTCAATCATGAGTTTCCTCGATGCCTACTCTGGTTATCACCAAAAAAAGGTGCACTCGGCTGATACAGAAAAAACTGCCTTCATCAAGGTGTAAGGCATATTTTTTTTAATGTAATGCCCTTTAGGCATAAGAACGCTGTGGCAACCAATCAGCGACTCATGGATGTAATTTTTCTTAATCAGAAAAGAAAAAACATTAAGGTTTATGTCAATAATTTTCTGGTTAAAACTAAAATACCCAAATAGCACATTGAAGATCAGAAAGAGACCTTCAAAACACTCAAAAAATTTAGCATAAGACTAATCCCTCCAAGTGTACCTTTGGGGCACCAACCTGAAAGTTCCTCGGCTTCTACTGAACGTTGAAGAGCTGAAGGCTAATTTAGAGAAAGTACAGAAGATCTTGGACATGCCACCTCCAAGAAATACCAAGGAAATCTAGAGGTTGAATGGTCAAATTGTCGAGCTCAGCCGTTTCATCCCGAAATCTGGCGATAAGTACGCAGTGTTCTTCATAACACTGAGGAAGAATCTTCATTTCTAATGAACAACCGAATGCGAGAAGGTGTTCATTACTAGAAAGATTCTTTGTTATCACCACCACTGCTCTAGATTCTGAAACCGACGTAATTACTATCATTGTTTCTCAGATTCGGGTGAGAGGTTGTTAGCTTAGTTCTGGTCTAAGAGGAGGTAGGAAAGTAGTGCCAAGTCTACTACACGTGTCGAGTGCTTCATGACGCTGAAAAAAGGTATCCTTTTATGGAAAACTAACAATTTCTTTAATTGTTTCCACTCCAAGACTTTGACCGTACTTCCATGTGAATCCAATCTGAGTCATCACAAACCATCCATTGAAATTTGTACTCACACAGCCAGAGCATTTTGGCATACTGCTAAAGTGGGTCGTAGAGCTTAGTGAATTCAACATCACCTACCTCCCTTGGACAATAATCAAGGCCCAAGCGATTGCAAACTCTCTGGGTAACTTCTCTGCAACAGAGGAGCAGAACGAAGGAGTTATCTCTAACAGCAAGACATGTACCATATATGTGGATGGGGCCTCCAACCAGGTAACAACAGAGATGGTTTTGGTTCTGTACAACTTGACCAGAGAGAATCTAGACCAGTCGTTCTCATTAGAAGTCAATGTCAAAAACAATCAGGCAGAGTACAAATCACTGACCATTAAACATTGTTTGGCCTATGAAATAGACGTCGAGTCCTTCTAATGAGGTTGAACTCCCTGCTGATTCTAAGTTAAGTTAACAAAGAATTCAAAGCCAATGACGAGATAATGGTCAGATACCTTGCCAAGATGAAGAAACAAATTGAAAATTTAAGAGCTATCACATCAAGCACATCAGGCTGAAAGACAATCAAATATCCAGCATTCTCTCCAAATGCATCTATTTGGAAGGAATACCGAGACAACTCACCTTGCCAACATTAACGAGCTAGAAGCTATGGAGATAGCCACCTACAGGACCAAGAGCTCGATGGATCCATGTATCTACTATCTAGAAAATGAGAAACTAGAAGAGAGTATCAAAGATCCAAAATGGTTTTGAATCAAAGCCCTATTGTACTTATTAATCGATGAAAAGTTAGTCAGGGGGGTAAGTTATTTTGATATACCTGAGATGCCTAAGGGAAGATGAAATCCAAGATGTACTCTGAGATGAGCACTCCACAGAATGCCACTCTGGAGGAAAAACCTTGGCTTATCACGTACAAAAGCAAGGATACTTTTTCTATAGATATGGGCTGCCTACATGATTATCACTGACAATGGAACCTAATTCACATAACAATGAGTGAAACATTTTGCACAAAGCAGGGTATTGATGTGAATTTTGCTTCAATTAATCACCCTCAGACGAACAAACAGTTTAAGGGAGCTAACAAGCTCATTCTAAACATGTCAAAAAAAGGTCGAAGGAGCAAAGGGAAGCTAGACAAAACAATTACCGTCAGTGCTTTGGGCAATCCACACATTGTCGTCATTAACTACCAGCCAAACCCATTTGTGCTGACTCACAAAATGGAGGCAGTACTACTAGTTGAGTATGATCATCATAGCCAAAGGGTCATCACGACCTCTTCTTTTTTCGAAGATGAACTGGCTCAATGGTAGCAAGCTAATATCAAGGGGGGCAATGCTAGCACTCAACTTTATAGAGCAGACACAAACAAATTCAGCACTTCGGTAGAAGTAGATTAAGGGATGAACCACCCACTGATTCAACAAACATATTCAAGAGAAGATCTTCGATCCAAGTTACCTAGTCTTAAAGAAGACCGATCCAGCAGCTCGCGGACAGGCGATCAACAAACTCAACTAGAAGTTTAGCTTACATAATCAACCAGAAAGTTTCACGGGGATCCTATTGACTAAAAACATACGCCGAAAAATAGCTCTCTTAAACTTGGAAAAACAAACTCTATGTATACGTTGAATAAAGGGGGATTCATTAACCAATATATAAATTAAAATTTATCAATGAAATATTGCTTCCTCAACTTATTTTACACAAACAACCATCGGTCATTTTACTGCTCTGGGAACTCGTTCAAATCAATCGAGTGATAAATAAGCTTTCGAAAACCTGAAAAATACATTGAGCCACCATTTCCATCAGTCAGAGAGATCGAGTAAATTAAGTGAGAGATGTGTGGGATGATTAAAGTGTCTTGAGGCCAACCATTCAACATCATATATATAAAAATAAGAAAAAACAAAGACAAACACAAGGTAATACATAATTTTCTTTCAATCCAATAAGAAGATACCAAGCATTTTGACCAACTGAGGGTAAATGAACATACTTTAAAGCTTTTTAGACTAAAATTAACCCTCATAAGGGACGGTCGGTCCATACTATGAGTAACGACCAACACACTTGAGAATATAAAAACTTGTAATTTGGAATACAAGCACACCTTTCTACCTAGAGCACCCTCGCAATGAAGAGGTTGGTTGGATCTGGATGCCTCTCTCCAAAAATCTGACATTGTCCAATCTCTTCGCCAGAGCCTTCCATATATACAGTAAGCTACAAAAGAAACAGAACGCCCTAACATTTTCGACTCAAATGAAGTCTTTATCGTGAATGCACAAGGCACCCAACTCCCCCCGAATCTCCCTCAATTCAAAGGAAGAAGAAGATGGTGGGAAAAATACTGTCCAGACAATCGTCTCTCTCTTAGAGATCTAGCTCGAGTCCCTTCCGATTTGGCTTAAGAATTCCTTCACACCTTGATGCCTCTCCTCAAAAAACAAAACGCGGGTGTGAGCAAGCCGAATCCTTGCCTAAACTCATTTGGGTTTTTTACTATCTAACGTGATCATATATAACCAGAATGAATGAAAGTAAAACCCATTGCCACCAGAGGTGTCATGTTTTATCTCGAAACCCGGAGTAAGGAGGCGTTGAGAGACATAACGAGGTCCACTTCGCTGGCAACAATGGCTGAATTGACACATTGTCCTCCTAAGGAGGTGACTTTAGCACCCCTCTAGAAGTCCACCTCGCCCATTCGACAGAAAGGTCTCTGCTCAGGCATCTAACTCGACTCAACCAATCCAACTCATAGAAAACCCTTCCCTTCAGTACTTGAATGGTAGAAAAAATTTAAATTGGAGGCTCGAGCTTCTAGATGATAAGAATATGCATCAATAGAGGATGTTCTCCACCACCGGTTGTGTAAGGGGCCTCCGGCAGCTATCCACTCTAAAAAATTCCACACTCATGCTGAAAATGCAAGGACACAATGAACCTCTCCATTTATATAGGGAGGAAATATCCAATGCTTGGGGAGGGACCACCTGACCGAAAGTCACAGACTAAACACATTGATGGGACATGACATCATTTCATTTCCCAAAAATGAAATGAAACATTGCCATCAATCAATATTTAATGTGTATCTAGTTACCAAAAAGGCATTAAATATGGAGTTGTCCTAATACTTGAGGAATTTTGTCCTACCAAATCCCACCGAACGAGTGTTCTTACCAATCATACTCCGAACAAGAGTGACAAAATAAGCACAACTGACTTGTCGATAACAAAATAACCATGGCACAAATGATGAGCCGTAAAAATAAAGTACAACGAAATAAAGAGGGTCAGAAATATACAAAAAAAAAATTATTCAATTCAGTTAAGATATACAAGACACTTCTGACTGACAAACATACCAAGTACTTCCTTTTAGATCTTTTGATTGAGACAACACTTTCCAAAGAAAGAAGGCCCTACGCGGGTGACCAGGATCACATTATCCGAGCAAACCCCCTGGAAACCATTGTTGGGAAGATGAGAAGAAAGTTTGGCTATCACAATGAACACGAGAACAATGCTGCAAATTTGTCTTTATGGGGAACGCGCTGTCAAGCAGACATAATCCTCCTTGGGAATATGTTGGACCCAAGCTTCACTAAAGACGATCACGTCCATTGTGAAGGGCAATCGATGACCAAAAATCTCCGGAAAGTCAGCTAGCTTCTTCCCTCCAAAAATTTTGGTTTCATTCTACATTCTAGTCACTTGATCTCATTCCAAGCTATTTTGCATCCATGAGCTCCACAATATGAATTGGAAGCAGAATGCAACCGGAGAAAAAAATTTTGGAGGCCCTCTCCCGTTGATGCACCAATAATATATATTATTTTTACTATATAATTTTACTCATTTTTTGTGATATTCCACTTTAAAAAAAAGGTATTTTTCATGATTTGTTGTAGGTATGATGATTTTTGGTGATTGGAGTGAAAAGAAGCGAAAAGGAATGAATTCAAAGCAAAAAGAAGTAAAAAGGAGGAAAACAGGTTACGGCGCCGCCGGCACCAAAATGGGTGTCGTCGGCGCCATTTTCTAGAGACTCAGCAGTTAATTCGAGATAGAGCACTGCCGACGCCCATTGTCGGTGGAATTCAAATTTGAGGAGTTTTGGCAATTTTTTGAAGGGATGCCTATGAAAACTCTTGGAATTTCATTTCTAACTTATAATTAACTATTTTTGGATGAAAATGGTGTGGTTTTGAGTGTGTGTTCTGAAGTTCTAGAGAGGGAGAGTGTGTGTTGAGTGTTAGGGCTTAGGAGAAAAGTGTATACAAGTTAAAATTTGAGAGGAATTCTTCTTTAAGGAGTGAAGGAGAAGAAGTAAAGTGATAGATTGTTTTTTTCCTTTCCATTCTAAAGAGGGAATTAAGTGTTGCAAAGATGAGAGAAAATGATTCAAAGGAACTTTAAGGGAATTGCATTGGGGAAGAGAAAGAGATAAGTTGTATTTTCTTTTGTGATTTGTATGACTTTTCTTTTATATATAAAATCCATATTTTATTATATCTTTTTCATGAATTCTGAATAGCCTCCTTTGTCTTTCTTCTTGCTTAGAGATGTGATGATGGATTGATGTAGATTTGAAGTGTTTTTAATGTATTGAAAAAATTGTGATGGTTTTTTATTTCGAACTTAATTTACTTTTCGATCTGGCCAATTGAGTTGTTAAAATATTTTGTTGAACATTAATTCTGAAAGGATTTAGTGTCCTACAACAATAATGAAGAATCCATTCAATTTCCATGGATAAATTGCGTAGTTCATGGGAATTGAGTGCAAATAAATAGGGAAATGTGTTTTGATGGACTTCAGTTTAGAGGTTTCAGGGTGACAGGCTGAGA
Organism: Papilionanthe hookeriana x Papilionanthe teres; assembly: GCA_022702705.1. NCBI lineage: Eukaryota > Viridiplantae > Streptophyta > Magnoliopsida > Asparagales > Orchidaceae > Papilionanthe > Papilionanthe hookeriana x Papilionanthe teres. Next base: position 26,465,418 of record CM040434.1, read on the forward strand.
TCCCCAATTTGGTCATAAGATTAGTAACTAAACTCGAAGGTTAGCCTTCAGGTGAAGGGTGAGTGGGAGCTCCGTAGTGAGAGCCGGTATCCTCCCAGCCTAGCCTTAGATTTAGTGACTAAACTTAGCATATGTCAATGTTCTTTTATGTTTGGAAGAGGGGGTACTCTTTTAAGTGTAAAGAAACATTTATGATCCTATTTGTCACAATAAAATAGAAAATCATTCCATATCATCCACACATCATATTCTCATTGCAAGAGGAAAGATACTTTTCTCATATATCAAAAACATTTCAAATATATAGCTTAATGTGTGTTTGTTAGTTAATTTTGTTTTCAAAGTTAATAGAAGTAATTGTAGTTTGATTAATTGTTACTATTTGTCTGCATAGTGGTAGTAGAAGCAAGCATTAAACTTTAAATGCAATTTAAGTATCGAATTTCAGTGTTACATTACCTATTGTGAAACACTTTCTTCTACTTCATAGCTTCCCTGTGGGATCGATAACCAGGATTCCATTAGAGCCCTGTATTACTTGATACGATACGTATACTTGCGTTGAGTGCTTGGACTTTACAAAATTATTATAAACATATATAAATTTGAGTTCATAAATTCTTGCAAAATAAAAGTCTGTAAATTGTTCGGTCAAGTTTTTGGCACCGATGCCGGGGAAGGTAACGAAGTAACTAAGTAAGGAAGGAGGTCTAAACGGTATTTATTGATAATATAGTAATAGAAAATCTTTACTTTGTAGTGTGTAATTGTGTGTTTGTTTACTTTTTAAAAGTATTTGTGTGATTGTATATGCGTCGTAGTGGATCTATAGGTTTAGTGCCTTACGATTCATAGTTAGAGCGTACTGTCAGAAAAATTAGAAAACAACAAAAACAAACTGAAAATCCTTGTGAAATGGTGAATAATCAAGATAATTAGAGAAATGATATTAGAAATTTGTCAAGACCTTTAAGAGATTATGCTAACCCAACAACAGACGAAATTCACATAACTATTCAAAATCCTGATGTTGCTGCCAATTCATTTGAACTTAAACCTGCTATTATCCAAATGGTACAAAATAATCACTTCGGAGGAACACCTAATGAGAATCCAAATTTACATCTCGCTAGTTTTTTAGAACTGTGTGCTACTGTTAAATATGACGGAGTTGTGCGGCTTATTTTTTAGGTCGTGTTTTATTTTGAAGAGGGGTCGCCTACCGTAAATCATCGGCGAATTTTTAATTTAATTAAAATAAATAATTTGAAAAGTAGTATTTGATTTTGAAAATAATTTTAAATTTGAAGGTTTTAAGATATGAAATTAAACCGACCTCACATCCCAAATAGTTTATATAAACGAGCACCGCACCACAAACCGTGTATCTATCCCTAAGGATAGACACACCGCTTGATGGTGGGGCTCGATTAAATAAACTAGAAGATTAGTGACATCCGTTTGGTCTCGCGAACCAATTTTATAAGCCGACAAGTTTCCCCGCTTAATATGAAAACATTAAACAGGGTTTATATTACTCGGGTTCTTTAAAATTCCCTATAAGGGCAAGCCCCTATAGTTAATTACATCTTAAGTGACGGGAATCACCTAAGAAAACTCTCGATAATAACCAATAATTCCGCTCTCAAGAATTTCAAAGTTTAAGGTTTTCAAAGATCGAATTTTGGAATTTCAATAGGGAATGGATCAAATTTTGGATCATTTTGTTTTGTGAATCCAAAGGAAGAGAGGTAGGAGAAATCACTGATTCGAAGTGAACTTCGATAATTTCCCGACTATCCTATCGTTTGGCTTGAATTTAGGAAAGTCCTAATGTTTATTTGATATTTCAATCTCGCCAATTTCAATTAATTAGGGCTTATATTTGTATGATAAAATCAAACAAATAAATTTCAGAAGATGTGAGGGTTTATTGTCGTATCGGACGACTACCTCGGAATCCTAAGACCGGTTAGGGCTTAATTTGCAATGCAAATGCCTAACGAAGAGTCGAGGATTTATGTTGCACTAGGCAAGCTACCTCGAAGTCCTATGGCTTGGTTGTTTTAATTCTAGGAAAGTTTTGCTGAAGTAGATCTGAGTTTTGCTGATGACGATGGTCGTGCTGCCCACCATGCTCCGAGCTCCTTATTGTTGCAGAGGTTTAGTTTTAGAAATCATAAATCAGGGGATGAGAGAAGTGTTTTGGTTTAGAGAAAATCTTAATTTCCAGGTGTTTTTTGTGTTTTAATTAAAACAAATCTTAAAGTTGATTATAACGACACCGGTTAAGATCCCACTCGCTCCATCCTTCGGCATCGTTATTTTTATCGGATTCACTTAGCCCGTATGAATTTGCTAAACTCAACCGAATGAGTTCCACACTTTCATTTAGACCGTGGGAAATCCCGTTAGCAACACGTAGGTTACATCATCCGAGGTATTCCCGATCATCCAACAGACGTTTTAATTTAGTTGTAATTGTAGTTTAGTGTTCGTTTGTGATTAAATTTTGAGTTGTTTTATATTTTGAAATGTTGTGGCGGTGAATTTTATCTTGCAATGACTTTTAACTTAATTTTGGTTTCAGCTTTTAGGGGCTATCCTAAAGGTGTGGGTTTTCATGCAACTCGTTGTTTTATCATGCAAGAAAAGTAAAATGCATTTGCAATAAAGTAAATTGTAAGAAAGTAAATTGCAAGAAAGTAAATCGCAATAAAATAAAAGCGTACCCGGAGGGTCTTCCCGTCATCCCAAGCCGCACTTAAAACACAATTAGCATATTTAAGCAAGTTCCTAGGTAAAGCTAAGGGAAAGGTTATGGTTTTCTACCAAATTCCTAATCCTATAGCTAGTCATTTCCTATGACGTCTAGGTTCTTTGTGTTTTGTTTAAGGACGATTTTCTTCATCAAAGAACAATTAAGTCCAATTGTTCTTATAAATATCCTATCATATCGAGGAAGTGCTTAAGAAGAATCTTAAACATCTTTTCAATATTTCCAGGATTGTTTTAAGTTCAAATGAATTTAATTATACAAATGAATTAATCGTCCAAGAATTTCAAGTTTTGTTAACTTGCTCAGTGAACTAGGACATTTGAATATCCTATGAGTGAAGTGACACTTCATTTAATGTTTTATTTAGGAGCTATAATAACTAAAGCTTTCAAGGGTAAGTTAGTATTCAAATGATTTGGTTTAAGTTAAAGAGTTTAAATTTGGAATAGTGTTCAAGTTGTTTTATATTTAATTTCTTTTATGTCTTAGGTGATGTTATATTTAATTTAACTTAATTTAATCGAGTTTTAATTTAGTTTAACATAGTTCAATTTAATTTGATTTGGTGTTTAATTAATTTGATTTGATTTAACTTTAATTTAATTATTTAATTTAATTTAATTTAATTTTAATTATTTAATTTAATTTAATTTAATTGTTTAATTTAATTTAATTTAATTTTAATTTAATTTAATTTAATTTAATTGTTTAATTTAATTTAATTTAATTATTTAATTTAATTTAATTTAATTGTTTAATTTAATTTAATTTAATTTTAATTAATTTAATTTAATTTAATTTAATTTAATTTAATTTAATTTAATTATTAAATTTAATCTTAATTTAATTTATCTTTAATTTACTTTATTTTTAATTTTAATTGAAATTTCAAAAGATTTTAATAATTTAATTAAGTCTTTTAATATTTTAAATTTGAGTTATCATTTTAATTAAACATTGAGTATTAGTTGATATAATTAATTTAGGGATTTTTAAATTAAAGAATAAATCTCTTCCTAATAAATATCCCTTATTTTAATAATTCCAATTTTATTATTCTTCCAAATTTAATCTATTATTTAATTAAAGTTTAATCATTTTAAAATTATTTAATGGGTTTCTACCCTTTAATTATTTAAATTTCAATCATCCAAATCAGATTAGGATCAAATATTTTACTTGTTGATTTTTTATTAAACCTAAAGTTTTAATTAAGGGTTGAAAGTTTAATTACCATTTTACCCTTTAAGCTTAATAATTTCATAACTCATTAAATTGAACTCAAATGAACTTGAAATTTTTATGTGACTTCACTCATATGTCAATAAAGACATGAGAGGAGAAAATGTGATTTTTCTGTATTTAATTTATTTATATAATTATTTTTGGTGGAAAATAGAGATTTTCAAGGAAAATTTGATAACATGACCAAGGGAAAAGTTTCTGTCCTTAAGAAAATTAGGGGACATTCCTAATGACCAGAGAAGCACTTGGACCAATTTTGGTGATTTTTTGAATTATATTATTTTTATTATAATTATTTTGAGTTTTGGAGTGTTAATTAATTTAAAAATAAGATAAATGTTGAAAAATGGATTTTATATTTTTCAAAAATCTCTCTGATATCAAGGAAACCAGAGAATCAAATTTTGCAATTTTCTGATTTTTCTATGATTTATAATAATTATTTTAGTGAAAATGCTAGAAAATACATTTTTTTAATTTTAAAATTACCCTAGGGCTTTAAAATTTAATATCTCACTAAATAAACTTAGGAAAAATGTGGGATTTGTTCCTAAGTGATTAAAATTCAAAATGTGACATTTTGGTGAATTTTATTATTTTTGTGATTTTTATTATTTTTTAATTATTAAAAATATTAAAATATTATTAAAAATCAACTTTTTCAGAAAATTGAAATTTTAATTTTCTTAGATTCCCCGATATCAGAGAGGCTCCAAAACCAATTTGGTGAATTTTTAAAAAGTATTTTAAAAGTTATGAATTTTTAAAGTTTAAAATGGCTAAGTTGCTTAATCAACCCAATTAGTGGGGCTAACCAAGTCCAATCGACTTCAAATTTTTATGGTGGATTCCTCTGATCCTAAAGGTCAGTGGAGAATTGATTTCAAGTCAATTTGATACCTGGTTAACTCTAATTAATTAAAGACCTATTTTAGGTGTTTAAGCCAATTAGGGTTAATCCGAGTGAATTAACTCAAGTCCTATTTTTCCTAGTAGTTCTCCGGTCATAAGGAACATCACCAAATATTTCTAGAATTTATTTCACAACATGCTAATTTTTGGAATTAAAATACTCAAAACGAGCAACATGCATTTGAAAAATAAATAACTTTTCACAGAGATGGCCTCCGACCTTGGAAAATTCAGGGAATGTTCCCAAGTTCGGAGGCTTCAAAAGCCCTATGGTCTCATGCCATGGTGAATTGTATACATGCATGGAGAATTAAATGTATGCAGAGAGTAAATAAATCATAAAAAATAGAATACTTAATTAAATTAAATGATTTCTTTTCCACATTATTCTCCTCTCGTTCACCGAGCAAGGGGGTATTTTTATTTTATTTTTGTGATTTTTCTACACAAAGATATGGATTTTGAAGTTTAGGAATTAAATAAATAAGAAAATACCCTAATTTTCTATTTATCCACGCGGCGCCGCCGAAACCTCGGCAGCTCCGAACGGGCACGTGTCGCGCTCGCGATTCGAGCGCCGCCATCCGAGTCGCCAGCCCGGGCCCCGCGGTTCTCGTACCGTTTCCCGGTCCGACGCAATCCCCGCCGTCCGTGCGCGCGTGTATCGAATGGACGCGCATCCGTTCATCGTCCCCAAGTGTTCTCACCCGAGAGCCGTCCACACTAAATCCCTAAGATCTCACTCGATTCTCAATGGATTTTCATGTTCTTATGTTCTACGGATTCGTCTTCGAAGAGACGAACACATCTATACTGGCTAACATGCATCGAAACTAAGGCATTTGAAATGGAGAATCTCCGTAAGCTCGGGATGGATAGTTAACTCATACCTTAGCTCGTAGAAGTGTGGCTTCAATCCGAGAGTTGTTGCACCTTCGATCGGGTCCCGCAAGCTCCGGATGAAGTCTCCCGGTCTCGGTGAATCGCCTAGCTATGAAAGTGACCACACCCGATCACAAAGCTTCGGAGGCCGGAGCAACCGGGTGGCTCCGGAGATGGGGCTTTCAGGGGAAACTTCTCCTCTTGGTCCAGATGAAGGTGTAGGACCAGATCAATTCGAGGATTGGCTCACCGTGGCAAAGTGTCCCGGTTTTCGGTGGAATTTCACTCGAGAAATCGGGCTCGTTGGCAGGGATTGGGGCAAATCGACACCGGGATCAACCGCTCTAAGGATGGTGAAGGGTTTGGAACAATTTTGCGTAGTTTCGGCAAGGTTTGTGCTTGGCTCCCTTCATGGCCGAGAGGGGTGGAGCTTAAATGGAGCCGGGCCGGGGGCCTCCTGTGGAGAGTTAGGGCTCGGGATCGACCGTGCTGCGTGAGGAGAAGATCAGCCATGGTGACCACTAGGGATGGGGCAGCTCAGCAAGTGAGAATTTCAATGTTGGCTCACATGCGAGCTCTCGGCCATGGTGTTTTCCGGCGGCCTCGGTGGCCGGCCGGCCGTGCATGGGTCACCCTCAAGGTCGTGGGTCGTGGTCGAGGTTTGTGCAATCAATCGGCCATGGACATGTGTAAAGGCTTTGATCCAAAGTGGAATGGGGCATGGCTAGATTTGGACCTAAATGGGTCAACCCACCCATTTGGGCTAGGTGCACCACCCAAGGCCTCGGTTTAGGCCGAGGAGAAAGTGATTTGGATCAGCTTGATTAGTGGGGTCAAGTCACAATCCAAGTACAATTGAAGCTTAAGCATGGTTTAGCTGGAATCATGTAAGTGGTTAACCACCTTTAGGAGTTAAGGAAAGAGCCTCCTCCTTTTGCCCAAAATGGCATGGTGACATGTAAAGAGGCTCTCATGGCTTGCATATGGCTTATGCATGGCTCCATGGCTCCATTTGGCTTGGGAAAAGTAAAGTCAATTTCATGGAAATGGATTTAAGGAAAATTTTGGTATTTAGGGGTGATTTGGCATGAGGCTTGATTTGGAATTATTTGATGATGAATTTAGGACTTAGGGATGATTTTAATTGAAAGTATGATGAGGGGAAATGTCATATGGGCCTTGGAAGAATTTTGGGCTTTTTTTTTTTGAAAGGGTTTTAGATGGGCTTTTAAGATGGATTAGGAAAGTGGGCTCTCGAATTTTAAAATGGATTTTGGGATGAAATTTTGTAAAGAGGTTGGGCCAAATAATTATTGGGTTTAGCTCATGGATGTGTCATGAGTGACTTGAAGCAAATTTGGGGTAGTTTGGACTTGAATCGGGTTGGATTTGAATTCTTTCGGTGAATGGGCCAATGTAGGTCAAATTGGCTAACTTGGGCCAATGTTGGGCTAGGGTTGAAATTGATGTAAAATAAATATTAAGAAATGTTTATGGGAGTGTTTCAAAGAGGTTTTGGCTTTGGTTGGGTTTTAATTTTGAGGTTTGGGCCTATTCGGGTTAGATTTGGGTTTAGGTCAAAATCGGGCTTTTTGATTTTGGGTTGAATTCGAGTGGGGTTTGGGTCAAAATCTTGGGCAAATCATGTTAGTGTTTTGTTTATGAGGATGTTAAGGAAGGTTTAGAAAAGATTTGGGGTTAATTGGAGTTGAATTGGGTTAGTTTGGGCTGAGTTTGGGTCATGGGTCCAAATTCGGGCTTTAAGGCCCAAAGTGAAATTGGATCCAAATGTCAATCAAATTGGACTTGGATTTGGTCTAAATTGGTATTGGGAATGTTGAATTGAAGTTTAGAATTGAATTGGACCAAAATTGGGGTCAATTGGGTATGTTTGGTTTGACATTGGGTCCACTTTGGGTTAAAATGGGTCAATTTGGGGGTTTTGACAAAAGTAGGGTAAATTGACAAAATTGGCCCATGGTGTAGTTGGACAAAATGAAATTGGGAATATTTGGGATTTTCTGGAATTTTCTGGGAATTTTCTGAATTTTTGGATTTTTAGGCCAAGAAGGGTATTTTGGGTATTCGGAGGGTATTGGGGGTTTTCTTGGAATTTTTGGTATTTTTGGGTATGGATGATCAATTTGAGTGATGTGGAGGTGTTTGGGATTGATTTTGGAAAATTTTAGGTAATTTGGAGATTTTGCAAAAATTCGGGTAATTCAAGCGGTTTTGGTAGGTTTAAGTAGTGTAGGGTCCCGGGGTCAAAAATTGAAAATTTGGGAAATTGAAGATCGGGTGAATTTGGGTGGGGTGAAATCATTTTGGTTGAGCCATGAAGCCATTTCAAGCCCATATGAGCCATGAAAGGACTCATTCGAGGCATTCACTATGTTGTTCCTAACCCTCTTAGCCAAGGGCTTAGTGGGTTAAGGACCATCCATGTGAATCACCTACATGAGTCGGAGGTCAAGTTGGGTATGGGTGTGGTTTTAGGAAGTGTGTGGAAATGTAGTGTGTAAGTGTAGTGTATGTCGCCCCTTCACTGCACTCGAGCCACCTGTAGGCGCCCTAAGGCCAAAGAGTCCTATAGAACTCATCCTTTAAACTTCCATATTCGATTTCAACCCTCTAGGTGATTAGGGGTCTATAGTCAAGTTTGTGGAGTTTGGCAGGGAGTTTAGAAGTGGTTTGAATTTCTAAAAGGCGGGTCCCAATTCTAGTCCTCTAAGATAGTCAAAGGAAAAGCCTAAGGCTAGATCCTAAGCACTAAAAAGAAGAAAAGGAAGACCTCATCAAAAATGAGGTCAACAAATGGACCCCCAATAGTGTGGTGAGCCGACGGAGCACACCGCGCGTATCGGTGTTGACCGAAGCGATCAACAAAACCAACACGTATGTCCAAGTGACGAACTTAAGACGAAGTAGAAGAGTTTTCGCTGGGAGTGTCAAGTATATCTCCGGAACCGGAGATTCTCGAACTCGCCGGGGAAAGGAAAAGGAGGTAAATCCCAAATCACATGATCTGAGGGAATTTCGATTTAGATTTTATTTTGTTTCAATTTATGTTTTGATGTGTGAGTTTAAATTTTAGTTTGGAGTTTCAATTTAGATTGAAGTTTTGTCAAAATTAATTTGAGGGATTCGATTTGAAATGAAAATTAGGATTTCGAGGTTTTAGATGTAACATCTCCAACCTCGAAAGAAAATTGAATTGATTAGATTGAATCGTTGCAATGAGAAGATATCTCAGAGCAAAGTGGTGTTGGATGTAAAATCCTTAACCTCAAGAGTTTGATTTTGATGTATTTCATTGCGATAGGGAAAAGATCCTAAAGCAATGCAGTCTCGGATGTAAAATCCTCGACCCAAAGGTTGAATTTTGATGTATTTCAAGGTAACAGGAAGAGAATCCTAAAGCAGCAAGTAGCCTTGGATGTAAAATCCTCGACCCAAAAGTTTTGAATTTTGATGTATTTCAAAGTGCAATAGGAAGAGAATCCTAAAGCAAGTGCAGTCTTGGATGTAAAATCCTCGACCCAAAAGTTTTGAATTTTGATGTATTTCAAGGCAATAGGAAGAGAATCCTAAAGCAAGGCAAGCCTTGGATGTAAAATCCTCGACCCAAAAGTTTTGAATTTTGATGTATTTCAATGGCAATAGAAGAGAATCCTAAAGCAAGGCACTTGGATGTAAAATCCTCGACCCAAAAGTTTTGAATTTTGATGTATTTCAAAGGCAATAGAAGAGAATCCTAAAGCAAGTGCATCTTGGATGTAAAATCCTCGACCCAAAAGTTTTGAATTTTGATGTATTTCAGTGCAATAGGAAGAGAATCCTAAAGCAGATGCGCCTTGGATGTAAAATCCTCGACCCAAAAGTTTTGAATTTTGATGTATTTCAAAGGCAATAGAAGAGAATCCTAAAGCAATACAGTCTTGGATGTAAAATCCTCGACCCAAAAGTTTTGAATTTTGATGTATTTCAAAGGCAATAGGAAGAGAATCCTAAAGCAAAGGTAGCCTTGGATGTAAAATCCTCGACCCAAAAGTTTTGAATTTTGATGTATTTCAAAGGTAATAGAAGAGAATCCTAAAGCAAAGGTCATTGGATGTAAAATCCTCGACCCAAAAGTTTTGAATTTTGATGTATTTCAAGTGCAATAGGAAGAGAATCCTAAAGCAAAGGCAGTCTTGGATGTAAAATCCTCGACCCAAAAGTTTTGAATTTTGATGTATTTCAATGCAATAGGAAGAGAATCCTAAAGCAAAGGTACTTTGATGTAAAATCCTCGACCCAAAAGTTTTGAATTTTGATGTATTTCAAAGGCAATAGGAAGAGAATCCTCAAAGGATGCAGCTTGGATGTAAAATCCTCGACCCAAAAGTTTTGAATTTTGATGTATTTCAAGTGCAATAGAAGAGAATCCTAAAGCAATGCAGCTTGGATGTAAAATCCTCGACCCAAAAGTTTTGAATTTTGATGTATTTCAGCTGCAATAGGAAGAGAATCCTAAAGCAATGCAGCTTGGATGTAAAATCCTCGACCCAAAAGTTTTGAATTTTGATGTGAGATCTGAAGATCGGATTCGAGATTCTGATAGAGATTGAATTTGAATTTGATTGAGACTTGAAGCTCTGGAAAGATTGAATTTGAAATTTGGAAATTTGGAAGGATGAGTTTGAACTCGATTGAAATTCGATTTAAGATTTGATTTGAAATTTGGAAGATCAAGTTTGAAACTTGATCGAGATTGGATTTGGATTTTGATCGAGAATTTGATTTGAGATTGGGAAGATCAAATTTGAAATTTGATCGAGAGTGGATTTGGAATTCGATTGAGATTTGATTTGGAAGTTTGGAAGGATAGAATTTGATTTTGAAGTTTGAAAAGATTGAAATTTGATTCGGAATTTGGAAAGATTGAATTTGAGATTTGTGTTGATTTCGTTTATCTTTTAATGGTTCAAATTTTATTTTGTTGTTTATTTAATGTTCATGTGAACTTGGTATTTGTCATTTTTCGATTTTTTTTTTAAAAAAAAATTTTCTTTTATTCTCTTTTTTTCTTTTCTCGTTCTTTGTTCGAAGTTCATTTAACTTTAATGGCGTTTCCCAATCAATTTGCACAAAAGAGGTGAAGGCCAAAAACGTGACATGGTCACTTTCATTCCAATCATGTTGAAAATACGTCGTACAACTCGATCCGGAATATATTTCATACAATCCATGTAGACTCAAAACGGATCGTGTATGATCTTTGTTGATCCATCAAAAGAATCATCCGTCAAAAAATCCATGTCCGAATAGTGAGGTACATGGTCAATAACATCACCTTCCAAGCCATCCTTCGCAAGGATGCCGTGCTGGATGTACATCGGAGGTGTGATATTTCCCATGTAACTCACAACTCGTAAGGCCGGAGGTTCTCTAGCTCCGGATCCGGTTGGAAATGGTAAGGTATTTTGTCGTCGTCCATCCTCCCGAAAGTAACCGAGATTCGCTCCACCGGCACCCCCGGTATGCAATGCTTTGCGATATCCGCTCCGTTACCTTGCAGCATCATGACGGAACCCACCGGTAAAGGTATCTTTACCGGCCCTCGGAACTCGCCCGGGCTCGCTATCCGGAGGTCGATCCGAACATGATGTTGCACTCATTCAAGAAAGAGACCGTGCGAAAGGTCCGACGAAGTCGTGGTGATCAATATGTGGGGGTATGCAATCACCCTCGTTTGTAGATGTTGATAATGCAACTATTGGGTATGCAATCCGCCGGCGCACTCTCCATGTTATCAATCTTTTCACCATTCTCTTGATAACTAATGGCATCGGATCTACTTGCCCATGACGAAGTATCCCCGGTGGGTTTCCCCTCCCGTCTTCAACGAAGTTGTAGCAAGCATCCGCATTGTATCGTGATTCTTCCTTTCCCGGCATCCATCTCCGGGGTTCGAGTATGTATTTTCCCTCGTGCGGCCTCGCTCGGCCCATTCTTTTCGGATCCCGGATACGCTCCACGATTTGCCGTTGTTCATATTCCGAGAATACGTCGGTATGTAGCTCGAGGCCCTCTAGTATGTTGATTCTTCTTCCTTTAATTCTCTCGAAGTATTCAAAAGTTTTCTTTTCAACATTCTCGCATCCTCTCCGACTCGTATTCCGGAATGATCCGCAGATGGCGAGGCCTTATGACATATTGTGGGATATATGGTTCAATCCCTTCACGTTCCCCCGCATACCTCGGCTCCTCGTGGATGATGCCCGTCGGGACATCCCCCGGGTTGCTTCCGCAACAAGGTCATGCACCGCTCGGTGGTTCTATCCGATGGCGTGGTAGCCTTCTTTCTTCCGATCTTCCGGAGATTTCCCCGGTTCTTTCGTTATTCTAGGAGCCGGCCTCCTTTCTTCGAGTTCCCGGTGAACCGGTGTCCTTGAAATGTGAGTGCCGGCATTAGCAACTGTCTCCGTCGCGCTGGTCCGCAGCCTAGTTTTGTTAACATTTTACGGATGCGGCGATTCTTATTTCTTCGTTGCGTGGCCGTGAGAGTAGCCCTCCGAACTTCTTGAATCTCTGCGGGCGCGGCGCTGACAAGCCTGCCCTCCGCTGTAGCGACTACGGACTTCATTTTCTTGTCTTCTTCGGTGTTTGCTTTTCTCTTCTTGTTGTTGGATTGGTGGCTTGGGCCACCCACTTTCATCACTCGTCCGTCCGGGCAGTTCTTCTCGGTTAACCGGGACCCGACTCACTTTCCTCGTATCGTAGGCCCGCTCGGTGCGAAATCTGAGTCAATCTCGATTATCGCTCCATCTTTCACCCTCTTTTCATCGAGTGCAAGGCTTACGCCATTCTTAAAGTTCAAGACCAACCGCCCGTTCGACATTTCCTCGCGAAAAGACAAGGAAAAGGATCGTGGGTCTGTACTAAGAACAAGAACATTAAGAAAATGTTTATTAAAGATACATTTTTTATTATTCTTATATTTTGAAATTTAACGAGAATGAAGTAGGATAAGATCCGGAAAGAGATCTTGATTTGAAAAAGGAAACAAGGAAAACTTAATTATCATGATTTTATTTATCTTAGCACATTTTATTATTTTTGGGTTCGGACCCAATCACAAGTAATTACTTTCACCCGTGTTTCTTAGGGATGAAGAATTCATTCCTTCGAAACATCAGGTAGCGTAATATTTTTTCAAGTATCGTCCGTTGATTGGAAGCATATGTCGTTCTCCCCGGCAATTCACTAGCCGGTAGGAACCTCCCGAGTATATCGCTTCAACCACAAACGGTCCTTCCCAAGTGGGTTCAAATTTTCCTCCTATCTTACGGTGTGCAAGAATAGGTCTCTCGAGAACGAGAACTAAGTCACCAACTTTGAAGGTTCTCGGCGGACCAGCTTGTCATGGGCTTGAACCATTTTAGCTCGGTATAGTTCTAAATTCCGTTGCGCCGCAAGTCTTTTCCTTCCAAGCTTTCTAATTCTTCGAGTCGTAGTCCGGTGTTTTCTTCTCGTCGTGATCTTGTTTGCAATCGCAATTCCGAGTGAAGGAAGCCGAACCTCTAAAGGTAACATCGCCTCGGACCCATACACCGCAGCGTAAGGTGTAGCTTCGAGTAGGGGTTCCGAAGGTTGTCCGCAGAGCCCATAAGGCTTCTAACAATTTCTCGTGCCAATTTCTCTTATTATCGTCCGAGGTTTTCTTTAAGATTTGAACGAGAGTTTTATTAAAAGCCTCGCCGAGGCCGTTTGCTCTTGGGTAGTAAATTGTCGAGTATCGCCGGCCGATTCCGTGTCTCCCGACAAAATTGTTGATTTGTGTGCTTCGAATGCCGACCCATTATCCGAGATGATCTCGCGCGGCACTCCGAAACGGTAGACAACTTGGTTCTTGAAAACCGTAGCACGTGGTGTGCTTTCACTTCTCTAAGTGGAACCGCTCTCGCCCACTCGGAAAAGTAATCAGTAGCCGCAAGAATGAAACGATGTCCTTTTGAAGATGGTGGTTCTATCGGACCCACTATATCCGTGCCCCAACATTCAAATGGCCACGACGCAATTGTCGGGTGTAGCACATTTGGAGGTTGATGTAGAACCACTCCGTGCACTCTGGCATTGGTGACGACTCTGGCGATTTTCATGCAGTCGGTCATCATCGAGGGCCGGTAGTACCCTAGTCTTTTAATTTTCATTTTCATCTTTGGACCCGACCGGTGAGCGCCACGCAGTCCCGAATGCACCTCTTTAACAATTTCACGGGCCTCGAACCCGCTTAGGCACCTTAGCCACATTTGATCAAAAGACCTTCCGTATAATGTGTTGTTTATTAATGCGTAAGACAGCAGTTCTTTTCTTGATCCGATGGGCCAGCGACCTATCGTCCGGTAGCTTTCCCGTTTGCGTGTAGTTCATCAATGGCCGTCGCCAATCTTCTCGTGTTTTCCGTCACTACCGCAACCGATTCTTTTTCTTTTGCCGATTTGTGTATTGTGTCTATGTCAAGCCGTGATAGGACCCGACGTCCGTGAACCGACACTTCCACCGATTCATCTTGCAAACAGGCAAATTCTTTTGCGAGACGGGCTAAAGCATCTCGCTAAAGCATTCTCTTTTCTAGGAATCTTGTAGATTGTCACATTTGGAATCCGTTCCAACAACTTGTATGGCATACCGGAAGTACTCGTTCGAGTCTTGGTTTAAAAATTCCGTATTGTCCGACGATCCGTTGAATGATTAACCGTGAATCCCCGTAGATGTTGATGTCCGTTATCCCCATTCGAATGGTTAATTCCAATCCCGTTATGAGGGCTTCGTATTCGCTTCGTTGTTCGTACACGGTTCCGTCAAGTGGTAGGAGTATCTTAACATCCCCCGCTCCGTGTTATAAAGATTAGCCCGATTCCCTGCCTTACCGGCACTATCACTTGCGATTCTTCGTCTTTGTGTGCCGAAGATGCTCCGTCGAAATACAATTCCCAACGTCGATCATCGTGGTCTTCTAGGCTCATTATTTGTTCATCCGGCGGATCGTCATCGAGAGGAGATTCGGCCGCAAAGGGTGTGCCGCGAGGAAGTCCGCTAAGACTTGTCCCTTTACGGCACGCAGAGGCACGAAAGTTATATCGAATTGCAATAATATCATCGACCATCCGGCAAGTCCGCCGGAAAGTGTTGGACGATTCATCAAGTATTGCAATGGATTAAACTTCGAAATCAAGTTGACCTTATGAGAAAGCATGTAGTGCCCGAGCTTTTGAGCGGCGAAGATCGTGGCCAAACAATGCTTTTCAATTGCGGGATACTTTACTTCCGTCGGGAGTAAACGACGGCTTAAGTAGTAAAGAGCATTTTCTTTACCCTCATCATCGACTCCGGCCAACAGGGCTCCGAGAGAGTCGTCTAGAGCCGCGGTGTAAAGTATCGCCGGTCTACCCGAGACCTGGGGCCGCTAAGACAGGAGGTGTCATTAAATATTGTTTAATGTCTTCGAAGGCCTTTCGGCATTTCTCTTCCCAAATAAATTTGGCGTCCTTTTTAACTAGTGCCGAGAAAGGCCGACACCTACCCGACAGGTTTCGAGATAAAGCGTCGAAGATATGCCAGCTTCCCTTGAAAAGATCGTAGTTGTTTTAAGGTTTTGGGAGGCGGCATTTCTAAGATGGCTTTAATCTTCTCCGGTCGATTTCAATTCCACGATGTCGGACAACGAATCCTAAGAATTTCCGGAGGTGACGCCGAAGGCGCATTTTAAGGGATTCATCTTAAGGTTAAATTGTCTTAATCGTTCGAAAACAATTCTCAAATCATACAAGTGGTTTTCCTTTACTTTGCTTTTGATGACGACATCGTCCACGTAGCACTCGACTTGATTGTGGATGAGATCATCAAAAATTCTTGTCATTGCTCTTTGGTAAGTTGCTCCTCGCGTTCTTCGATCCGAATGGCATCACCGTGTAGCAAAATACTCCGATCGGCGTTCGAATGCCGTAAGCTTTTCATCTTCCGGAGCCATTTTTATCCGGTTGTATCCCGAAGATCCATCCATGAATGAGAATATTTCATGTGTCGAAGCAATATCGATCATCGCTTCGGAATCGGTAGAGGGAATTCATCTTTTGGACATGCCTTGTTTAAATCTCTCGAAGTCCACACAAATTCCGATCCGACCATTCTTCTTTCGATCGGCACCACGTTGGCTAGCCAAGTCGGGTATTGTTCTTCACGGACAAATTTAGCGTCTATTAGCTTTTTAACTTCGGCTATGACTTGTTGTTCGATTTCTAGACGCATTCTTCCGGACCTTCGTCCGACCGGAACGTAGCAGGATCCACTCCTAGCTTATGGACCGCAACCTCGGGGCTAATCCCGGCATTTCATCGTAGCTCCAAGCAAAACGAGTCTTTAAATTCCATTAATAACTTGATTATTTCTTCGGAGTCTTCTTTGTTGAGTAAGGAGCTAACAAAGGTAGGTCTAGGCTCTTCGCTAGTACCTAAGTTAACTTCCATTAACTCATCTATTGTGGATTTAATTTCTTCTTCGAATTCTGGTGGAGCGTCTCCAATTTGTAAATCTTCGAGTTCGTCCGTAGTTTCCATGCGGCTTTCATTGGACTTGCAAGTGACAACCAAGCAAAATTCGGTATCGTCAACCGACCCTACCGTGCCGAATCCGAGTCCATACTTTGAATTGGGAGGACGGCCGGAGTTATTCCATAACTTTTCAAAATGTTGTGATTGGCCTTTTGTCCATTGTCGAGGTAAGAAACCATGTTGAATTAAATTTTGAACACGGGAGAGTACCACTCAAAAGGTAATTCCATTAATTCCGATGAAGTGACATCTTCGAATTGTACATTATTTTCGAGCTTTGGAGGAAGAAGCACCACGGTAGAATTTGATCGGCTTTGCACCGTCACTACGTACCTCTTCGACCTCCATACCCTCGATCTTATTAGAATGGATCGGAGTTAGGGTCATAGTATGTACGTAGTGGTTAATCTTCTCGTACATCGATTTGTATTCTTCGTTCTTTTCATCTTCGAGGGAGATCTTGTATTGCGGCTTCTTTCGACTTATTGTTGCCGCTTCTTGCTTGATTTCTTTTTTCCTCTTCGAACTATCTTCCCAATCAACATTGATGGCTGGTTTCTTCGTCCAATTGTCCTAGTGTCTCTACCACGGCCTCGTCCCCGGCCTCGACCTCGGATGCGAGTTGTGGAGAAACCTTCACCATCTCGCCGGAAGGGAGTGGTGAGTGATCGTTGGACTAGAACTTCGGGTTCTTCGTTGTCCCGAACTTTCTTTGCTTCATTTGTTATGGTATCTCTTGAGAAGATTGTTTTCTTTGGCGGTGCATAATAAGCCGCATCTTCATGGATTCCAATTTCATGTACGGAGAATGGTTGTAAGTCTCCTTTGATGCACTCGTTCCCCTCCATCGTAATACTTGATGCACTCGGTGTAGAGATGATGGTACCATCCCTGTTTTCATGTATCCATGGTCGGCCCAAGTAGAGCGTTGAACGACGTTTCGAATCGATTATATGAAATTTTGCGGTTGTCTTTGCTAAATCACCGGTCTTCATCGTAGCGTTATTGACCCGAGGGCTCTTTCTCCTTTCCGGTTGAATCCTCTTAATAACATTTTGTCGGCCTCGAGCTCACGAGCATCAATTTCCAAGTATGCTAGTGTTCGAAGACTCATTATATTGATTGATGCTCCCGGATCCACCAATACTCCGGAGAGCGTAAACTTCCCAATCGTAATCGAAATGTACAACGGTCGGTTGTGATCTCGCTGTCCCAAGTAGTAGGTCATTGTCCGTGAAGGTGACACCTCGTCGTTCCTTTAACGAGCAAACCTCATCTAAGGAATCTCCGCCCATTCGAGCTAAGCAAATTTCCGGATCAAGTAAGGCCTTGATCGAGCTTCTCTCATCTCCTTTCGATAAGATGAGAGCATCGTAGATGCTTAGTTTGGCCGGTAGTTTCCTAAGATGGGCTAGCACGTTGTAGTCCACTTTGTTCTCCCGTGTCTCGGCTTCTTCTCGGATGGGTATGTCTTCTGCCGGGGTTGGTTCTTCTTGAACAACCACCGCTTTCCTTTGTCTTTTGGACCCATTCTCGGAGGTAGGACTTTTCCACTTCTTAGGTTGACTTCGTAATTTCTTCGAATCTAGTATTGAGTTTGTCGGTGTCTCCTCCCGAATCGGAATGACCGGCTCTTCCGGATTATCTTCCAAATCGAAGGCTCTAACTCTATTGTAACCGGAGCTCCTCGAAACTCACGGATAGATCCGTTGCTTGTTGAACTCTCGTAGCCTCCTCGATGGATGCCTTCTTCGTCATTGTGATCGTCGAGATCATGTATGATTTGAGAATTGTTGTTGGTATCGAAATCGACGCCCGGATTGTCGCTAGTTACGTAATCGTTAGAAACGATCAAAACGTAGCCAACGCCATCACCCTTATCATTATATGATCCCACCGAAGTGAGCGAGATAATCATACAAAATCGCAGGTTCGAGGGATTTCTCCCCCGAATCGAAACAACTATCCTAGGATAAGCAGCCCCTAGTCTAGCCTTAGGAGTCTCGGTCCCCTCTTCCTCGTCAATTTTCTTCTTCTCTTCGATTGTCTCCTGTCGAGGTGGTTCTTCTATCGCAAGTGATAAGTACCGGCTTAACAGGTCTCGAACTCCGAATCGAAGCTCGCACCGAAGCGGTTCGGATGTTGTCTAAAATCTTCTTCGAAGATCTCGTCCGAGCGGTAGTCCATCCATCGTCGACTGCATAGGGATCTATCGGAATGACGGGATCGGCTGAGATAACATCGACGGAACCTCCTTTCGGGGTTCCTTCATGTACTCCTTCGGGATTGTTATATTTCCTTTCCGAAGGTTGTCGTTGAGCCAACTTTTGAAGGTAATGCAGTCTTTCATCTTGTGCCCAAGCATCCGATGGTAGGGGCAAAAGTTGGGATCACCTTTCTTGTTGACTTCCTCCGGTCTTTTGGGCTCTGGCACTGGAAATCTGGAGTTTTCATTAAGCTACGGAACATCTTTGGTACTCGCTTCATTTTTGAACGGATATTCTCCCGCTCGAAGCTCCCTCAATGTACGTTGCGGACGAGACGGTTGTTCATACTCGCGGAGACGACCGATAGCTGGACCGGGGTTGCCGGTAATTTTGTTGTGGTTGTCTGCGGCCGTTCGCGTGGTATTTGCATCGGTTGTTTGCCTTTGTCAACCGCTGCAACGACCCCGCATTTCTTTTCGAAAGTCTTCACCGGCTTCTCGCTTGTCCGTCTTGTCGGCAAAACTTAATTGCTTCGCCTCTTCTTGCAAGCTTCCGGCCTTGCTTAACAACTTCTCAAAAGTCTTAATAAGTGAATCCTCGAGGAGAAGTGCTATCGGGCCGTGAATGCTTTTAAGCAAGATGCCGATCGCATGTTGTTCTCGCAGTTGTGGTTCACACTTCATACTTAAATTTCTCCATCGAAGTATGTAATCCACTAGAGTTTCATTCGGTCTTTGTTTCTCTACCACTAAATCACCTATAGTGATGTGGTGCCGAGCTCCGACAAATCGCTTAATGAAAAGACTCTCTAGCTCCGAGAATGTCTTTGCGCATCCGTCGGTAACTCCGCATACCAGCCGAAGGCGATTCCCGACGGACCGCTAACGAACCGTCGGAAGAGTAGCGCATCGCTCCCGCCGCATTGCAACAACCGGCACGAAAGTGTGCAACATGCCGTCGGGGGTTCCCGGCTCCGTCGAAGGTTTTAAACGGAGGTGGTACGAAGCCCTTCGGGTATCGGATAGCGTCGAATCCTTCCGGTAAGGTCTACCCGTCCGAATAGATGTCCCGTTCTTCGATTGTGCTAGGGCTTCTCGCACTCGCCGTTCTACCAAGTTCTTGATATCCTTTTCGTGGATCATACTTCGTGTTGTATCCTTTTTCACTGGTCATCCCCATCGACGGATGTAATCTCCTTTCCTCCGTCTACGATGTGAATGACTTCCGGGGGTGTCTCTCTATGTGGTTGTACTTGACTTTGGAGAGTGGCTAGAGCTACGGCCATCTCTTCCATCCTCTTCGCCATTCGAGCGATCGTGTCGTCCTTTTCCCGAAGCCGTCTCTTCATCGGGCTCCGGCTCCTCTCTTCTGCGGCCGCAGGAGCACCTCGAGAATATGATGAAGCTCGTGTCTCAACCATGTTGATTTCTGCATATTCGTTGTCCATGAATTCCGATGAGTCGATCTCATCTCCGAACTTTTCTTCTCTTTCTTTCGCCAACCGTCTGGATGTCGGTTCTCAACTTTTCCATGGCATCTTCTAGCGGAGCTTTCGTGTATCTTTGTGGTTGTCATGCGATGGTTGCCGGGTCCTTTTTTCACGAGTCCCCTTCATCGCAAGTAGCACTTTCTTCGCATTCCAGCCTCCCGGCGAGACTTTCTTTCTCGGGCCGTCGTTTCGATCTCAATCGCCCCGTAGTGGGACGCCACACCATCCTTCTAGCAACAGAAGGTCTATGACCGCATGGTCTATCGGCCAAATGCCGGAAGGTGGTATCCTCCCTAATCCGTAACCCCGATACTACGACGAGCGGGCTAGCCTTCATTCTCTTGCTAGGCTTTTCTATCATGACGGCGGGTTCTACTCGGGGCCCAAGACGGGATTCGACCGGCACCCGCCCTATCCTTCGTAGAATTTCCGACACGGGCGCTTTTCCTTCTTTGCTAGCTTTTCTACCAAAGTTTGCAATCGAGCAAACGGCGTAGTTCTAGTTCTTTTCTTGCGGCTATCGTTGTAGTATGCGGGCCGAGGTAATGTGGCAGCAATCTTGCGAACATTCTCCTCATCCTCTCGCGGCGGAAGGGGATGGAACCCGCTTCCTCCCAAAAGTGGTATGTAGTCAGCGAGTGGTGTATATTCCGGTAGCGGTGTATATTCCGGTAACTCCGGAATTTCCTCCAGAAGGCAATCTCGGCAGCTCCGGCTTCCCCGGCGATCCTTCTATTTCTATTTCTTCTTTGGGTCTTTGTCGGCGAAGGAATCTTCGAACCGGACCCGATTTCGAAGACGAAGGTCTTACGAGAAGATCCGTACCCTCCACGGTAACGTGCTTACCATAGTTCTGGATCTCTTTCCCCTTCGATTCGGCGAAGTCGGGGTAGGTGCGAAACAACTAGACCGGTGGGGGTAGTGAGAACGGTCCTCCCGCGGACAAGCAGATTCTCCTAGTCGGGACCCTTTGCAGGGGAGGAAACTCTTGGGTCGACCTAAGGTCGAACTCGAGCGATGATTCCTTAGCTTCGTATACCTTGTTCGTCGGTGCAAAGAGGGAGACGTCGGTGACTTTGACGTTCGTGTGCTCAAATCCTCGTCCAAATCGGATGACCCCATTGTCGGGCAGCTTCATCCTTATAGCATAGCGAAGTCCGATCCGTTGGTGAAGGAGAAAATCGGCTTCGGGGCTTCCATTTCTGCAAGGTAGATTCCGGTTGTCGATCCTAAGTTATGCTTCTTTTCTTCGGGACGAAAAGAAAGGAATTGAAAAGAGTCCGAACTCATTCTTTGTTCATGTATTTATCATTTGTTAAAAGAATCACTTATTAGAGGGTTTGTTTATTTAGAACGGAACGTTCAAAGGTGTAGAGAAGGTAAGGAATCCGATTCAGAAAGGAAAAGAAAGTCTTAAGCAAGACTTCCCGACTCGAAGGATCACTCCTAAACTAACACCTATTGGGGTCCACCCCACCTCGTAAATGAGGTAAAAGGATCTCGGAACCTCTCTCGTTTAGTGGGTGTCTAAACAATGGCTCCTAAATCCGAGAGGATGTTGGCTATACTTGTTCAAGATAGAAATGAACATAGTATTCCAACGGAAAGAAGGGTAGTTCGATCCATTAGTGGACATGGATACACTACCGATTTTTGAAAGCGAATTATTCGATTATAATGAGAGAGGAATCTTCCTCACGTGAGTCGCCGTAAATCCCGTGCGGCTTATTTTTAGGTCGTGTTTTATTTTGAAGAGGGGTCGCCTAACGTAAATCACGTCAGCGAATTTTTAATTTAATTAAAATAAATAATTTGAAAAGTAGTATTTGATTTTGAAAATAATTTTAAATTTGAAGGTTTTAAGATATGAAATTAAACCGACCTCACATCCCAAATAGTTTATATAAACGAGCACCGCACCACAAACCGTGTATCTATCCCTAAGGATAGACACATCGCTCGATGGTGGGGCTTGATTAAATAAACTAGAAGATTAGTGACATCCGTTTGGTCTCGCGAACCAATTTTATAAGCCGACAAGTTTCCCTCGCTTAATATGAAAACATTAAACAGGGTTTATATTACTCGGGTTCTTTAAAATTCCCTATAAGGGCAAGCCCCTATAGTTAATTACATCTTAAGTGACGGGAATCACCTAAGAAAACTCTCGATAATAACCAATAATTCGCTCTCAAGAATTTCAAAGTTTAAGGTTTTCAAAGATTGAATTTTGGAATTTCAATAGGGAATGGATCAAATTTTGGAACATTTTGTTTTGTGAATCCAAAGGAAGAGAGGTAGGAGAAATCACCGATTCGAAGTGAACTTCGATAATTTCCCGACTATCCTATCGTTTGGCTTGAATTTAGGAAAGTCCTAATGTTTATTTGATATTTCAATCTTGCCAATTTCAATTAATTAGGGCTTATATTTGTATGATAAAATCAAACAAATAGCACTAGAAGATGTGAGGGTTTATTGTCGTATCGGACGACTACCTCGGAATCCTAAGACCGGTTAGGGCTTAATTTGCAATGCAAATGCCTAACGAAGAGTTGAGGATTTATGTTGCACTAGGCAAGCTACCTCGAAGTCCTATGGCTTGGTTGTTTTAATTCTAGGAAAGTTTTGCTGAAGTAGACTCAGGTTTTGCTGATGACGATGGTCGTGCTGCCCACCATGCTCCGAGCTCCTTGTTGTTGCAGAGGTTTAGTTTTAGAAATCATAAATCAGGGGATGAGAGAAGTGTTTTGGTTTAGAGAAAATCTTAATTTCCAAGTGTTTTTTGTGTTTTAATTAAAACAAATCTTAAAGTTGATTATAACGACACCGGTTAAGATCCCACGGTTCCATCCTTCCGGCATCGTTATTTTTATCGGATTCACTTAGTCCGGATGAATTTGCTAAACTCAACCGAATGAGTTCCACACTTTCATTTAGACCGTGGGAAATCCCGTTAGCAACACGTAGGTTACATCATCCGAGGTATTCCCGATCATCCAACGAGACGTTTTAATTTAGTTGTAATTGTAGTTTAGTGTTCTGTTTGTGATTAAATTTCGAGTTGTTTTATATTTTGAAATGTTGTGGCGGTGAATTTTATCTTGCAATGACTTTTAACTTAATTTTGGTTTCAGCTTTAGGGGCTATCCTAAAGGTGTGGGTTTTCATGCAACCGTTGTTTTATCATGCAAGAAAAGTAAAATGCATTTGCAATAAAGTAAATTGCAAGAAAGTAAATTGCAAGAAAGTAAATTGCAATAAAATAAAAGCGTACCTGGAGGGTCTTCCCGTCATCCCAAGCCGCACTTAAAACACAATTAGCATATTTAAGCAAGTTCCTAGGTAAAGCTAAGGGAAAGGTTATGGTTTTCTACCAAATTCCTAATCCTATAGCTAGTCATTTCCTATGACGTCTAGGTTCTTTGTGTTTTGGTTTAAGGACGATTTTCTTCATCAAAGAACAATTAAGTCCAATTGTTCTTATAAATATCCTATCATATCGAGGAAGTGCTTAAGAAGAATCTTAAACATCTTTTCAATATTTCCAGGATTGTTTTAAGTTCAAATGAATTTAATTATACAAATGAATTAATCGTCCAAGAATTTCAAGTTTTGTTAACTTGCTCAGATGAACTAGGACATTTGAATATCCTATGAGTGAAGTGACACTTCATTTAATGTTTTATTTAGGAGCTATAATAACTAAAGCTTTCAAGGGTAAGTTAGTATTCAAATGATTTGGTTTAAGTTAAAGAGTTTAAATTTGGAATAGTGTTCAAGTTGTTTTATATTTAATTTCTTTTATGTCTTAGGTGATGTTATATTTAATTTAACTTAATTTAACTGAGTTTTAATTTAGTTTAACATAGTTCAATTTAATTTGACTTTGTGTTTAATTAATTTGATTTGATTTAACTTTAATTTAATTATTTAATTTAATTTAATTTAATTTTAATTATTTAATTTAATTTAATTTAATTGTTTAATTTAATTTAATTTAATTTTAATTTAATTTAATTTAATTTAATTGTTTAATTTAATTTAATTTAATTATTTAATTTAATTTAATTTAATTGTTTAATTTAATTTAATTTAATTTTAATTAATTTAATTTAATTTAATTTAATTTAATTTAATTTAATTTAATTATTAAATTTAATCTTAATTTAATTTATCTTTAATTTACTTTATTTTTAATTTTAATTGAAATTTCAAAAGATTTTAATAATTTAATTAAGTCTTTTAATATTTTAAATTTGAGTTATCATTTTAATTAAACATTGAGTATTAGTTGATATAATTAATTTAGGGATTTTTAAATTAAAGAATAAATCTCTTCCTAATAAATATCCCTTATTTTAATAATTCCAATTTTATTATTCTTCCAAATTTAATCTATTATTTAATTAAAGTTTAATCATTTTAAAATTATTTAATGGGTTTCTACCCTTTAATTATTTAAATTTCAATCATCCAAATCAGATTAGGATCAAATATTTTACTTGTTGATTTTTTATTAAACCTAAAGTTTTAATTAAGGGTTGAAAGTTTAATTACCATTTTACCCTTTAAGCTTAATAATTTCATAACTCATTAAATTGAACTCAAATGAACTTGAAATTTTTATGTGACTTCACTCATATGTCAATAAAGACATGAGAGGAGAAAATGTGATTTTTCTGTATTTAATTTATTTATATAATTATTTTTGGTGGAAAATAGAGATTTTCAAGGAAAATTTGATAACATGACCAAGGGAAAAGTTTCTGTCCTTAAGAAAATTAGGGGACATTCCTAATGACCAGAGAAGCACTTGGACCAATTTTGGTGATTTTTTGAATTATATTATTTTTATTATAATTATTTTGAGTTTTGGAGTGTTAATTAATTTAAAAATAAGATAAATGTTGAAAAATGGATTTTATATTTTTCAAAAATCTCTCTGATATCAAGGAAAACCAGAGAATCAAATTTTGCAATTTTCTGATTTTTCTATGATTTATAATAATTATTTTAGTGAAAATGCTAGAAAATACATTTTTTTAATTTTAAAATTACCCTAGGGCTTTAAAATTTAATATCTCACTAAATAAACTTAGGAAAAATGTGGGATTTGTTCCTAAGTGATTAAAATTCAAAATGTGACATTTTGGTGAATTTTATTATTTTTGTGATTTTTATTATTTTTTAATTATTAAAAATATTAAAATATTATTAAAAATCAACTTTTTCAGAAAATTGAAATTTTAATTTTCTTAGATTCCCCTGATATCAGAGAGGCTCCAAAACCAATTTGGTGAATTTTTAAAAAGTATTTTAAAAGTTATGAATTTTTAAAGTTTAAAATGGCTAAGCTGGCTTAATCAACCCAATTAGTGGGGCTAACCAAGTCCAATCGACCTCAAATTTTTATGGTGGATTCCTCTGATCCTAAAGGTCAGTGGAGAATTGATTTCAAGTCAATTTGATACCTGGTTAACTCTAATTAATTAAAGACCTATTTTAGGTGTTTAAGCCAATTAGGGTTAATCTCGAGTGAATTAACTCAAGTCCTATTTTTCCTAGAGTTCTCTGGTCATAAGGAACATCACCAAATATTTCTAGAATTTATTTCACAACATGCTAATTTTTGGAATTAAAATACTCAAAACAGCAACATGCATTTGAAAAATAAATAACTTTTCACGAGATGGCCTCCGACCTTGAAAATTCAGGGAATGTTCCCAAGTTCGTAGGCTTCAAAAGCCCTATGGTCTCATGCCATGGTGAATTGTATACATGCATGGAGAATTAAATGTATGCAGAGAGTAAATAAATCATAAAAAATAGAATACTTAATTAAATTAAATGATTTCTTTTCCACATTATTCTCCTCTGTTCACTGAGCAAGGGGGTATTTTTATTTTATTTTTGTGATTTTTCTACACAAAGATATGGATTTTTGAAGTTTAGGGAATTAAATAAATAAGAAAATACCCTAATTTTCTATTTATCCACGCGGCGCCAGCGAAACATCGGCAGCTCCGAAGGGGTACGTGTCGCGCTGTGATTGGGCGCCGCCATCTGAGTCGGCAGTCCGGGCCCCGCGGTTCTCGCACCGTCTCCTGGTCCGACGCAATCCTGGCCGTCCGTGCGCGCGTGTATCGAATGGACGGCATCCGTTCATCGTCCCCAAGTGTTCTCACCCGAGAGCCGTCCACACTAAATCCCTAAGATCTCACTCGATTCTCAATGGATTTTCATGTTCTTATGCTCTATGGATTCGTCTTCAAGAGACGAACACATCTATACGGCTAACATGCATTGAAACTAAGGCATTTGAAATGGAGAATCTCCGAAGCTCGGGATGGATAGTTAACTCATACCTTAGCTCGTAGAAGTGTGGCTTCAATCCGAGAGTTGTTGCACCTTCGATTGGGTCCCAGCAAGCTCCGCATGAAGTCTCCCGGTCCGGTGAATCGCCTAGCCTATGAAAGTGACCACGCCCGATCACAAAGCTTGGAGGCCGGAGCAACCGGGTGGCTCCGGAGATGGGGCTTTCAGTGGGAAACTTCTCCTCTTGGTCCAAGTGAAGGTGTAGGACCGACCAATCTGAGGATTGGCTCACCGTGGCAAAGTGTCCCGGTTTTGGGTGGAATTTCGGCTGAGAAATCGGGCTCCGTTGGTGGGGATTGGGGCAAATTGACACTGGGGATCAACTGCTCTAAGGATGGTGAAGGGTTTGGAACAATTTTGGCAGAGTTTCGGCAAGGTTTGTGCTTGGCTCCCTTCATGGCCGAGAGGGGTGGAGTTTAAATAGAGCTGGCTGGGGGGCCTCCCAGGGAGAGTTAGGGCTTGGGATCAGCTGCTCTGGTGAGGAGAAGATCAGCCATGGTGACCACTAGGGATGGGGCAGCTCAGCAAGTGAGAATTTCAATGTTGGCTCACATGTGAGCTCTCGGCCATGGTGTTTTCCGGCGGCCTGGTGGCCGGCCGGCCAAGCATTGGTCACCCTCAAGGTCGGGTGGGTCGTGGCTGGAGGTTTGTGCAATCAATTGGCCATGGACATGTGTAAAGGCTTTGATCCAAAGTGGAATGGGGCATGGCTAGATTTGGACCTAAATGGGTCAACCCACCCATTTGGGCTAGGTGCACCACCCAAGGCCTGGTTTAGGCCGAGGAGAAAGTGATTTGGATCAGCTTGATTAGTGGGGTCAAGTCACAATCCAAGTACAATTAGGCTTAAGCATGGTTTAGTGGAATCATGTAAGTGGTTAACCACCTTTAGGAGTTAAGGAAAGAGCCTCCTCCTTTTGCCCAAAATGGCATGGTGACATGTAAAGAGGCTCTCATGGCTTGCATATGGCTTATGCATGGCTCCATGGCTCCATTTGGCTTGGGAAAAGTAAAGTCAATTTCATGGAAATGGATTTAAGGAAAATTTTGGTATTTAGGGGTGATTTGGCATGAGGCTTGATTTGGAATTATTTGATGATGAATTTAGGACTTAGGGATGATTTTAATTGAAAGTATGATGAGGGGAAATGTCATATGGGCCTTGGAAGAATTTTGGGCTTTTTTTTTTTGAAAGGGTTTTAGATGGGCTTTTAAGATGGATTAGGAAAGTGGGCTCTTGAATTTTAAAATGGATTTTGGGATGAAATTTTGTAAAGAGGTTGGGCCAAATAATTATTGGGTTTAGCTCATGGATGTGTCATGAGTGACTTGAAGCAAATTTGGGGTAGTTTGGACTTGAATTGGGTTGGATTTGAATTCTTTTGGTGAATGGGCCAATGTAGGTCAAATTGGGCTAACTTGGGCCAATGTTGGGCTAGGGTTGAAATTGATGTAAAATAAATATTAAGAAATGTTTATGGGAGTGTTTCAAAGAGGTTTTGGCTTTGGTTGGGTTTTAATTTTGAGGTTTGGGCCTATTTGGGTTAGATTTGGGTTTAGGTCAAAATTGGGCTTTTTGATTTTGGGTTGAATTTGAGTGGGGTTTGGGTCAAAATCTTGGGCAAATCATGTTAGTGTTTTGTTTATGAGGATGTTAAGGAAGGTTTAGAAAAGATTTGGGGTTAATTGGAGTTGAATTGGGTTAGTTTGGGCTGAGTTTGGGTCATGGGTCCAAATTTGGGCTTTAAGGCCCAAAGTGAAATTGGATCCAAATGTCAATCAAATTGGACTTGGATTTGGTCTAAATTGGTATTGGGAATGTTGAATTGAAGTTTAGAATTGAATTGGACCAAAATTGGGGTCAATTGGGTATGTTTGGTTTGACATTGGGTCCACTTTGGGTTAAAATGGGTCAATTTGGGGGTTTTGACAAAAGTAGGGTAAATTGACAAAATTGGCCCATGGTGTAGTTGGACAAAATGAAATTGGGAATATTTGGGATTTTCTGGAATTTTCTGGGAATTTTCTGAATTTTTGGATTTTTAGGCCAAGAAGGGTATTTTGGGTATTTGGAGGGTATTGGGGGGTTTTCTTGGAATTTTTGGTATTTTTGGGTATGGATGATCAATTTGAGTGATGTGGAGGTGTTTGGGATTGATTTTGGAAAATTTTAGGTAATTTGGAGATTTTGCAAAAATTGGGTAATTCGAGGGTTTTGGGTAGGTTTAGTAGGTGTAGGGTCCCGGGGTCAAAAATTGAAAATTTGGGAAATTGAAGATTGGGTGAATTTGGGTGGGGTGAAATCATTTTGGTTGAGCCATGAAGCCATTTCAAGCCCATATGAGCCATGAAAGGACTCATTCGAGGCATTCACTATGTTGTTCCTAACCCTTACCAAGGGCTTAGGGGTTAAGGACCATCCATGTGAATCACCTACATGAGTCGGGAGGTCAAGTTGGGTATGGGTGTGGTTTTAGGAAGTGTGTGGAAATGTAGTGTGTAAGTGTAGTGTATGTCGGCCCCTTCACTGCACCAGGCCACCTGTAGGCGCTCTAAGGCCAAAGAGTCCTATATGAACTCATCCTTTAAACTTCCATATTCGATTTCAACCCTCTAGGTGATTAGGGGTCTATAGTCAAGTTTGTGGAGTTTGCAGGGAGTTTAGAAGTGGTTTGAATTTCTAAAAGGCGGGTCCCAATTCTAGTCCTCTAAGATAGTCAAAGGAAAAGCCTAAGGCTAGATCCTAAGCACTAAAAAGAAGAAAAGGAAGACCTCATCAAAAATGAGGTCAACAGGGAGTGTCTAGTGACGCTATCAGACTTAGACTTTTTCCTTTTTCATTAAGGGATAAAGCTAAGGCGTGGTTAACCTCGTTAGCACCTGGATCTATTAAACATGGGCAAAATAATCTCAGAAGTTTCTATCAAAATATTTCCCTCCAACAAAGACTGCTAAATTAAGAAATGATATTACATCTTTTTGTCAGTTTGAAAGAGAGTCAATATATGAAGATTGGGAGAGATTTAAAGATCTTCTTAGGAAGTTCCCACATCATGCTTTACCAGATTGGTTAATAATTCAAACATTTTATAACGGATTAGTGAGATCATTGAGATCTATTATAGATGTTGTTGTTAGTGGATCGTTAATGTCAAAACTTTTTGATGAAGCATACGCATTAATTGAAGAAATGGCTACTAATAATTTTTAATGGCCCTCTGAACGGGTAAATTCTAAGAGAGTAGCTAGTGTTCTTGATTCAGATATGATGAATATGGTAGTTTCTCAAATTGCAGCCCTTTCTAAGAAAATAGATCAATATGGTATTCTCAACCACCTCAAGTGTTGGAGGAAAATTCTTTTGGACAGATAATAGAATCTCAAACACCTTATGAGACTTTAAATGTTTTTAATAGACCTAAAAATCCTTATTCGAATTATTATAATCCTGGTTGGAAGAATCACCCAAATTTCATCTGGAATAATAGCAATGCCAATGTTAACCTACATTGGGGGAACAGCTCTATAAATCCAATTAGAAATTCAAACAATCAAGGAAATACCAATTTTAGACCATCTTATCCTCTTGGAATCAATAGTAACCCATAATTTAAGGATAAGAAGTTGTCTACTGTAGAAATGATTCTGAATATGGGAAATCAATTACAAGCTTAAGGTGTTGCTATGAAAAATATCAAAAATCAATTGGAGCATAATTTCATTGCACTTAATAATAGACCTTTTGGAACACTTCCAAGTAATGTTGAGAATAATCCAAAAGATCAAAACAAGGAACAACTTAAGTCTATTCAATTAAGGAGTGGAAAAGAATTGGAAACTAGAGTGCAAAAAGAAGTTGATATAGAAAAGGAGAAGGTGGAAACCGAAAAAGGTTCAAACAAGATTTATCTAGACCTGGATTATCCTCTTGAGTCAATGAAGATAACTGTTGAAAAACCACCACCTCTATTTCTTCAAAGATTGAAGAAATAAAACAGGGATAACATATTTGGAAAATTTTTGGAGATCCTTAAGAAATTAACGATAAATATTTCTTTTGTTGAAGCATTAGAACAAATGCCTGACTATGCCAAGTTTATGAAGGATATCCTGAGAATGAAAAGAAAGTTTATAGATCATGAAACAGTTGCACTTAGCGGAGTGTGTAATGGAATTAATCAGAAGAAGCTTCCGGAAAAACTTAAAAGATCCTGGTAGTTTCACTATTCCGTGTGTTATACGTGAAAACTTTTTCGAAAAAGCCTTATGTGATCTGGGAGCTAGTATTAATCTTATGCATTTATCAACTTTCAAAAGGTTGGAAATAAGAGAAATTTCTTCTATATCTGTGACTCTTCAGTTGGACGACCGTTCCATTACTTACCCTAAAGGAGTGGTGGAAGATGTGTTAGTGAAAGTGAATAAATTTATCTTTCCTGTGGATTTTATTTTACTTGATATGGAGGAAGATAAAGAAATTTCAATCACTTTGGGAAGACCATTTCTTGCTACTGGAAGAGCAGTGATTGATGTTCAAAAGGAGAATGAACAATGAGAGTTAATGATCAAGAGTTAACCTTTAATATTTTGAAATCTATGAAGTATCCCTCAATGGAAAAAGATAATGAATGTTTTAGGATGGAGGTCTGTGAATATTTGAGAAACAATCATTTTGAAAATATATTTGAAAAAGAAGTAGAGTATGAAAATATGTTTGAAGAGGAAATTGAAAATGAAGAAAATTCAGATAGTAAGAAGAATGAAGATTTGGAGTATGTTCGAGAGAGATTCGAAGTATTAGACACTATGGAAGGTGGAAACAAAAGCTTAATTCTATCTATAATAAAACCTCCTGAACTTGAGATGAAAATTCTACCTAATCATTTAAAGTATATGTTTTTAGGAGAATCATCTACCCTGCTAGTTATTGTATCTTTGGAGTTAAACGATTATCAAGAACAGAAGTTGTTGGAAATTTTAAAAAGATACAAGAAAGCTTTTGGATGGACTTTGGCAGATATTAAAGGAGTTAGTCCTTTGATTTATATGCACAGAATTTTATTAGATGAATAACATAAACCGAGAGTTAATCTGCAAAGGAGATTGAATTCAATAATGGAAGAAGTAGTTAAGTAAGAGATTTTAAAATGGCTGGATGTTGGAATTATTTATTCTATTTCGGATAGTGCTTGGGTGAGTCCAATACATTATGTACTGAAAAAGGGAGGAGGTGAATGAATGTAATGAAATTATACTCACAAGACAAATTAATGGATGGCAAATTTGTATTGACTATAGGAAATTAAATGCCGCCACTAGAAAATATCACTTTTCTCTTCCTTTTTTCGATCAAATGCTAGATAGACTTCTTTGGGCATAAGTACTACTACTTTCTGGATGGATATACTGGTTACCATCAAATACATATTGCTCCTAAGGATCAAGAAAAGACAACATTTACTAGCCCTTATGGAACCTTTGCTTTTCGAAGAATGCCTTTTGGACTGTGTAATGCACATGCAACATTTCAGAGATGTATGATGTTTATCTTCAATAGTATGATAGATAATGGAATAGAAGTTTTTATGAATGATTTCTCTGTATTCGGGACTTCATTTAAAATTTTTCTGGAAAACTTAGCAAAAGTTTTGGAGCTCTGCGAGAAAACAAATCTAGTTCTGAATTGGGAGAAATGTCAATTTATGATTGCAGGAGGAATTGTGCTTAGGCATAAAATTTTTAAATATGGTATGGAGGTTGATCCTGCTAAAATTAGAGTGATTGAGAGATTTCCGCCACCCACTACTGTGAGAAAGGTGAGGAGTTTCACTGGATTTTACAGGCGATATATTAAAGATTTTTCTAAAATTACCAAACCTTTGTGCCGACTTTTAGAAAATGATAGAAAATTTAATTTTAATGATGAATGCTTGAGTGCTTTCGAATTATTTAAAGATAAATTAATGACTGCACCTATAATTGTTTCACCAGATTGGGAGAAAACATTTGACCTTATGTGTGATGCGAGTGATTATGTGATCGGAGTAGCATTGGGGCAAAGGCATGATAAAGTTTTCAAAGTCATTTACTATGCTAGTAAAACTATTAATGAGGCTCAAATTAATTATACCACTACTGAAAGAGAGTTATTAGCTATAGTATTAGCTTTTGAAAAGTATAGACCTTATTTAATTGGAGTTAAAAGTATTGTGCATACAGACCATTCGACTATAAAAATTTAATGCAAAAGAAGGGTGTGAAATCTAGACTAATTAGATGGATACTTCTTCTACAAGAGTTTCATTTTATGATAGTTGATAGGAAGGGAGCTAATAACCAAATAGCTGATCATGAGTCAAGATCAGAGTATGATAAATTATCTGAATTTCAGAAGGAAGTTACAGAAACTTTCTCTGATGAACAACTTTATACTATTATGGGAAGCAATTTGCCTTGGTATGCTGCTATTGTGAATTATATCGTAAGTGATATTGTACCATCTGATTTAACAATACAATGACAAAAGAAGTTTAAATATGATGCAATATTTTATTTTTGGGATGCTATACAAATAGTGTAATGATTTGATTATTAGGAAATGTGTGCCACAATAAGAAACGAATTTGATTATTCAACGATGTCATGATTCCGAATTTGGAGGTCATTTTGGTGCTAATAAACTCGCTTTAAGATTTTACAACTGGATTTTATTGGCCTACTCTTTTTAGAGATGTTTATAAATATATTAAATCATGTGATCGATGTCAGAGAGTAGGTAATATCTCTAGAAGAAATGAGATGCCTCTAAATTATAATTTGGAAGTTGAAATTTTTGATGTATGGGGATTAGATTTTATGGGACCATTTACTCCTTCATTTTGAAATTTATATATATATATATATATTGGTTGCCGTTGATTATGTCTCAAAATGGAATGAAGCTATTGCTTTACCTAGTTGTGATGCTCGGAGTGTTTTAAAATTTTTAAAGAAAATTATATTTACAAGATATAGAATGTCGAGAGTGATCATTATTGATGGTGGATCCCATTTCAGGAATAATCAAATTAAGAGATTGATTGAGAAATATAATATTATTTATAGAATCTCTACTACTTATCATCCCCAGACTAGTGGCTTAGCAGAAGTGTCTAATCGTGAAATTAAAAGAATTTTGGAGAAAACTCGTGGATAATCATAAATTAGATTGGTCCGCTTGATTAGATATCGCTTTATGGGCTTATAGTAGCCGCTTTTAAAACCCCTATTGGAATGTCTCCTTATAGATTAGTGTTTGGTAAGACTTGCTATTTACCGGTTGAATTGGAACATAAAGCAAATTGGTCGATAAAAGAGTTAAATTTTCATTTGAAAAATGCTACAGAAAAAAGATTTATGCAATTGAATGAATTAGAAAAGATTAGAAATGCATCTTATCACAATGATAAGATCTATAAAGAGAAAATGAAATTGTGGCATTGATCACAGGAAAATATATTAAGAAATTCATACCTATTATTTATGAAATTGCACTTTAAAGAAAGATATTTTCTTTATTTTATTGCAGGAATGAAGATTTATAGTGATGAAAGCAAAAAGCATGAAATGGAGCGAATTTGGATAAAAAAGGAAGAAATTCATGCAAAATGAACTAAGTAGCTGACGGCGAGATCGAGCCCGCCGACGGTGAGATCGTGAGGAGAATTTTTTAAGGATTTGCAACTACCTCGCTGACAGCTAGCCCTAGCCCACAGACGAATAGATCGCGCGGTTTGGAGACCTTCTAGAAGCCCGCCGACGGCGAGGTCGTTTCTCGCCGACGGCGAGATAGTTCAAAATGCTAGATACATTTATCCTTGACGCTTTTTGAAGACGTGTTTAAGCACCCCTTGGACCTTTGCCTACCTCTATAAATAGAGGACAAATTTTAGTATGTTGTGTGTCTCCTGAGTGTCAATTTGTGTCTATTTTAGAGATTTTTAGTGTCTACTTGGTGTCTATTTTAAGAGTTTAAGAGTGTAATTAGTGAGTTTAGAAGTGTGCTATACTAGAAGGAAAAGTCAAAGGAACTTCAAGGAGTTTGCTTGGGGAGGAAATCTAGATAAGTATTTCTATTTATTGTTTATTATTGTTAACTTTAAATGAAATCCATGCTTTGTTTAATTCCCATGCATTCTGAGTAGTTTTCTTAGTCTTTCTCCTTGTTTATGAAGTTATGTGAATTGATGAAATTAAATAGAAGTGCCTAATATATTAAAATAAATTGTGATAATTTTTACTTAAAACTTAATTTACTTTTCAATCTGGCCCATTGATTTGTTAAAATATGTTGAATGATCAACTATAGTAAATATTACATCCAATATTCAAGGAAGTCAAAAGCCTTGGGAGGAGGATGCAAATAAATAGGGAAAATTTATTTATCGGATGTAGAATTGGACATTTTAGTGTGACAGACTAAAATATTCAATTTGGTCCTATTGTTTGAGAGCTGAAGTGTAGATGTTAGCCCTCGAGTGAGGGGAATGTGGGAGCTCTGAAGTGGCAGCTAGTATCCTCTCAGCCTAGCCGCAGATTCAGTAATCAAACATAGGACTAGCCAATGTTCTTTGCACTCTGGACCAAAGGGTAAAGAATAGGAATGCTCCTATTTGTCACAATACAATAAAAATTCTATTTGAATTCATCATTCACTTAATTTTCTAAAACAAGGAGAAGGATACTTTTTCTGAAATCTTTAAATCAACTTTATTTAAAGCATTAGTTTACTTTAGTTCGCTTTAGTTACGTATTCTAAAATTTCCGTATACTATATTAGTAAGTAAATACTTTTTAAAATTTAGCTGTTACAAATCTTTTAAAACTTCCCTGTGGGATCGATAACCAGGACTCCACTAGAGCCCTATATTACTTGATACGATACGTATACTTGCGTAGAATCCACATTATACATTCCATCTTAAAATCAAATATATATATTAAAGCTGGATCAAGTTTTTGGTACCGTTGCTATTAACATAATTTGCAAACATAAAAAAGTGGGTCAAGTTTTTGGCGCCGTTGCCGGGGAAGTTTAGAAATTATTTACTAGAGTAACGGACTATTTTAAATTTTATTTTGCAAAATTGTATGCGTAAATTTGGAAACGAAAATTTAATACCTTACGATTCTGAATTAGAGCGTACAATTAAAAGAATTAGAAAACAGAAAAGAGAAATTATAAATTTAACACTAATGATGAATATTCCTGAAAATGAAAATATCAATCAACAGAGACCATTAAGAGATTATGCCAACCCTGCATTAGGTGAAATTCATTTAACTATTCAAAACCCTGATGTAGCTGCTAACTCATTTGAACTTAAACCTGCAATTATCTAAATGGTACAAAACAATCAATTTAGTGGTTCACCTACTGAAAATCCTAATTTACATCTTGTCAGTTTTTTTAGAACTATGTGCTACTTTCAAATATGAAGGAGTATCTAACGATGCTATTAGACTTAGACTTTTTCCTTTTTCTTTAAGGGATAAGGCTTAAATGTGGTTAAATTCGTTAGCACCTGGATCTATTAAAACTTGGGGAGAATTATCACAAAAATTTCTATCCAAATATTTTCCACCATCTAAAACTGCTAAGCTTAGAAATGATATAACTTCTTTTAGTTAGTTTGATGGAGAATCAATATATGAAGCTTGGGAGAGATTTAAA
This sequence comes from Papilionanthe hookeriana x Papilionanthe teres, assembly GCA_022702705.1. NCBI lineage: Eukaryota > Viridiplantae > Streptophyta > Magnoliopsida > Asparagales > Orchidaceae > Papilionanthe > Papilionanthe hookeriana x Papilionanthe teres. The sequence goes on from CM040434.1 coordinate 26,501,617, forward strand.
GAACTTCTTAGGAAATGCTCACATAATGTGTTACCAGATTGTTTAATTATTCAAACTTTATATAATAAATTATTAGGATCTCTTAGATCAATCATCGATGCTGCTGCTGGAGGATCATTAATGTCAAAACCATTTGATGAAGCCTATGCACTAATCGAAGAAATGGCTACCAATAATTTTCAATGGCCTGCTGATAGAATGAATCCGAAAAATATAGCTAGTATTCATGAAAATGATGCAATATCTATGTTAGCTTCACAAATCGCTGATATATCTAAAAAATTAGATCATTTTAGAATGAATTACTCTCTAACTATATTAGAAGAAAACTCATCTGGACAACTTATAGAATCCTAATCTCATTATGAAACTATAAATGCTATTAATAACAGACCCAATAATCCTTATGCGAATTATTATAATCCTGGATGAAAAAATCATCCTAATTTTAATTGGAATAATAATACAACTAATCAACCATGGATGAACAACATAATACAACCATTAGGAAATCCCTCTAACCAAGGAAATTCTAATTATAAACCTAGTTATCCACCTGGATTTAATAATAATAACCCTCAATTTAAAGATAAGAAATTATCTATAGAAGAATTAATATTAAATATGGGTCAACATTTACAAAATCAATGAAATCAATTACAAAATCAAGGAAATCAATTACAAATACAAGGAAACCAATTACAAAATCAAGGAACAACTATTAAAAATATTAAAACTCAACTTAGACATATCGCTACCGCGCTTAATAATAGAATACCTGGAACATTTCCTAGTAATGTGGAAATAAATCCCAAAGACAAAGGAAATGAACAAATTAAAGCGATACAATTACGAAGTGGAAAATAATTAGAACCTTGAATTCAGAAATAACTGGAAAGTCAAAAAGAGGAAGTGGAAATCGAAAAGGAAAAGAATCAACAAGATCCGAACTTAGAAAATCCTTTAATACCAATGAAAATTTCTATTGAAAAACCTCCACCACCATTTCCTCAACGACTAAATCAACATAAAAAAGATAAACAGTTTCCTAAATTCCTTGAAATTCTGAAGAAATTAACAATAAATATTCATTTCGTAGAAGCTTTAGAACAGATGTCAAACTATGTAAAATTCATGAAAGATATTCTAAATAAAAAAAGAAAGTTTTGCTATATAATACTAGATTGAAATTATTTCCTGGGAAATTGAAATCTCGATGGTTAGGACCTTTCACTATAACTCAAATATTTTCATATGGAACTATAGAAATTGAAGATCCAAAAATAGGACATAGATTTAAGGTAAACGGACATAGATTAAAACCATATTTCGAAGGTAGAAGACCAAATTTTAAAGAGGTTTTAATGCTTAGTCGACCTGATTACTAACTGAAATTAGGTCGGGCTGACGACATTAAACTAAGCGCTTTATAGGAGGCAACCTATAGTAGTCTTTTATTTTAATTATAAACAAATTAGTGAGTTTGTATTATTAAAACAAATCTTACTACTCAATTTTTTAATTAGAATCATCACAAATTCAAACCTATATGACGAGATCATGAAATATTCGGACCATCGCAAAATTGGGCAATTTTACGAAATCTCGCCGACGATGAGGTCGATTCTCGCCGACAGCGAGATCGGCGCCTAATTACATTTCAGTTTATAACGAGCTCGCCGACGGCGAGAAACTGCCCGCCGACAGCTAGATCACGTGCCATAATTTAAATCAGTTTTATAACTAGCTCGCTGACGGCAAGAAACTTCCCGCCGACGGCGAAGGAGTTGAAAAATTGGTTTCTTAAGTTTTTTTGTGCAGTTTTGGATTGTTCTAAAGCCATTTCTTTTTAGAAAATTATTCAAAATTTATTTTTACACTGTTTTCTTCCTAAGAAACGACTATAGACCATTCCTTTCAATCCGAAATGGTCACCAAACTCTTAGAAACCACAAAAACTAAAGTTTTCAACAGAAGAAAATTCGTCAGTTCGGAGGCGCAGCGCATTTTCAACAAAGTTTTGATGAAGAAGCTACTTATTAAAGAAAGGGGATTTGTCAACAGAGGAGTAGAGAATTCCACCACAAAAATTGAAGAAATGATCGCTCAGCGGCATTGGGAGGTATTTTGCTATACGACATCCACTGTAGTTATTCCTGTAGTTAAAGAGTTTTACTCTAATCTACATGTGATCAACAATGGAAGTGTCTACGTCAGAGGAAGATGGGTAACATTTACTCCTACAAGGGTAAATGAATTATCTTCTATAGAAAATACCCCTGTCTATCATTATTCAAACTTTGTTCCTTCAAGATACAATATGGACGAGATTTATAGTTACCTGACCAACGAACCTGATGATTGGGAGTTGCGTGAAGAAGAGTATGTCAGTATTTCTACATCACTTCTTAACCCTGTCTCGAAGCATTGGCATTTCTTTATCTCATCAAAGTTATTACCCACTATGAGGGTAAATAAGGTTTCAAAGGAATGCGCTATAAAAAATTACTGTATTCAAATTGGACTACCTATCGATGTTGGATCAATTATAGTAAAGTCTGCATTGGGATTGATTGTGCATGGGTCAGTTCATGGACTTGGACACCCATCAACTATATTTACTTTATGAAGTCAATACCAAGTTTCTTATGAGGCTTGGGAAAAGGTACTTTTGCCATGGAAACCACTCGATCATACAGATATGTTTCCAACTTTGGATAACAATGATGAGATTACCATTATTTCTGACAAAGTATCACAGAATAATTCTTTAGCAAGGCCCCTTACTGATAAAACAAATTTCATTCTGAAAAAGATTAAAGGATTAGAGAAAGAGTTGCAGAACGTGATGAATTCCATCGATAACATCTCCGATATGTTCGATCACATCGACCGGAGGATGAAGGAGCACTTTGATCATACTGGACATCTGGAGGCTAGTTTTATTCATTTACTGAGACAGAAAGGGTGGATTGATGAAGAATCTACTGCAGAATTCCCTTTCAGACCTTTCTACAATCTATTTGTGCACCTGCGTCACATCGGAAATATCAGAGAGGATTTTAGTTCAGACACTGAGGAGTAGTAAAGATTTCTATCTTATGATATATTTGTGTGTATATTTGTGTTGATTTGGATTTAGGTTTTATTATGATTTGAATTTTAATTTGATCATCTCAGATTTGATGAAATTATATGTATTTGTTATGTCTCAGCAATTAGTGTATAGTGGTTTGGATTGCGATGCTGAATATTATAGATTTGGACATTTAAGTTAAGTATGTTGTTAGTTGTTAGTGTGAAGTTTGTAAGTCTCATGGATTTCATATATAAAGTTATATTGTTTGTGTTGTGTGAACTTTTTGTGAGTATAAGTACCTAATCTTCATACTAAATTATTAAATTAAGAGATCGAAAGATTGATTAAGGGAAAAGCGAGGTTGAAAATGATTGATGAATTTCAAAAATTTAAAATTTTGGGATCTCACCGACGGCGAGAATTATCCCGCCGACAGCGAGGGAAATCCCGCTGACAGCCACAACGATCTCGCTGACGGCGAATTTTTCCTGAAACTTTTGCCTCTGTCAAATTAATTAGCTCACCGACAGCGGGATCGCGAAAAGTCCTATATTTGACCAGTCAACCGACACTATTCATCATCCTCATCCTCAAAACTTCGAAAAAACCGACCTAGGGCTTGTGAGATCTTGGATTTGAGGCGATTTCAGCACTTTTTGACACCGGATTTCATCTTCTCTTGGTAAGAGTTTCCCATCTACATCTCTAAATCCAGTGTCAAAGCAGTGGGATTACTTTATTTCGGCAAATTTATTTCCAACATTGAAGATTAGCAAGGTAACCAAGGAAAATGTCATTTTGAATTTCTGTATTCAAACTGGGAGGTCAATTGACATTGGTAATATAATTGTGAAATCAGTTTTGAGATTAATTGTTCATGGATCTAAATATGAGCTTGGACACCCATCCACCATATTTCTGTTATGTAGTCAATCACAAGTTCCATATGAGAGTTGGGAAAAGGTTCTTCTTCCATGGAGGTCTATTGATCCAACTAATCCTTATGACTACCAAACAGTGAGAGATGAAGATGAAATGAATTTGCTTGCTGATCAACCAACACAGACTTCACAATCGATTCAACCCTATTTTCCTGAAAGTTCCATAATGATATTGAAGAGGATCAAACAGTTGGAGAAAGAGGTACAGAACATTATGAACGCAATCAATAACATTTCTGATTTATTTGATCATATAGATTGGAGGATAAAGGAACAATTTGATCACACTGGTCGAATTGAGATAGGATTGATTAATCTGATGAAGAAGAACGCGGTGATTGCTGAGGATTCAACTAACGAATTTCCATTTTTTCCATTCTACAATTTTTTTTGCATCAGCAATCAATTGGAGAAATCAGAGGAGAAGATAGTTCTGAAACCAATGTGGAGTAATTATTGGATTCTACTTATTTTTGTTGTTTCTTTAATTTACTTTGCTTAATTTTGCTTGGTGTGTGTAGTATTTAATTTGCTTTGCTTTGTAATTTGAACTTGGATTTGGATATGCTTACTTTCATTGTGTGCTTAGATTTTAGTCTTTGCTTATCGTAGCGTACTTGCAACACTAAACATCTAAGAGTTGTTGGTTTGGTTTGAATGAACATATTTGGTGTTTATATTGTAACTTTGATTTTCTTTATAAATGTTTGTTGTGTATTGTTTTTGTAAAGAATTATGTTAATTATTTCTTGTGAGATGAAGTAGATGCTTATTGAAGTGTTAAACATCATTGTGGAAGTCGAAACGATCGAAATTACGAAAAAAATTTTTGACTGGCGCCGCCGACGCCCAAATCTAGTGAGTTTGGCATTTTTATAAAATAGAGCTCCGCCGATGCCTAAGTATAGAAAATCGCCAAAAACCTTTTATTTTGCAATTTTGACACTGAGACCTCGAATTTTTCCATTGCTTTCATCTTCATCCTCCATTTTCGTGATTTTGAAGACCAAGGGCTTGCTTGATCTCGAATTTGAAGTGATTTCAAAGCTTTTCGAGACCAGATCTACACTTCTCTTGGTAAGAGCTTCACTTTAATATAAAAATTTTTTATTTTCACCATGGAAATCTCTCACATTGCTTAGGTTGGAATTTTTGGATTTTTAAAGAGATTTTGAGATTTCCATGATGAAATTTGCTCTTACTTGTTTAGAATAGTATTTGGAGTTTGTTACATGGTGAATTTGGGATTTATTGGAATTTTCTTGCAAATTTTAGAAATTCACATGGCTCCAAGGATGAGTAAATGGAAGAGAAAGTTAGATTTTGATGAAGAAAAATTCGTTAATATTAAAACAGAATATCTCTTTAACTCTTACCTTTACAATAAGAAGTGTATCCATGATCGAGCTTTTGATAGTCCTGGTGGATCTGTAGAATAGTTAATTGCAGAGCATAACTGGGAACAATTTTGTTATTTTACTGTGAATGCTATTATGGGAGTTGTTAGAGATTTCTATGCTAATGTGCCCTGGACTGAGACTGAGTATGTGTTAGTTAGAGGAAAAAGGTTGAGTTTACTCCTCAGCGTATTAATGCCTTCTATCAGACTCGGGAACCATTTGTTTGTGAATATGAAAACTTTGATACTCGAGAGGAAAATATGAGAGAAGTGATTGCTTTTCTGATGGATGGAAGAGGGGAATGGAAAATAAGTCAAAAACAGATGATTAACTTCCCCACTTCCACATTAAATGTTGCATCAAAAGTTTGGCACTATTTCATCTCTGCAAGAGTATTACCTTCTTATTACCACAGCGAAGTTACAAGGGATAGAGCAATTTTGAACTATTGTATTCAGAAGATGAGAAAGATTGATATTGGAATTATTATCTACAAGAACATTCAGACTATTACTAGAGGCAACACCACTAGTGGATTAGGGCATCCTACCTTAGTTCATGCCCTGTGTGTTCAGTTTGGAGTGGAGTTCAACAATTCTGAAGAAGTAGCTATACCGCTGAGACCAATTACAAAGACTATTATCCGTACATATGAGTCTCATGTGGGAGCCCGAGTTGAGAGTAGGATTACTGATATTCCTACTACGAGTTATGACGTTCCATCTACATCTGAGCCGCCTACCTTATATGATATTATGGAGCAACTGAGATTACAGAGTGCTAGTGTGGATAGACTCCATGGTAGAATGGATGCGTTTAAAGCCAGGAGTGATGTGAATGAAGATTATTTTTAGAGGAGAGTTGAGTTCAATATTGCTTATTATGTTGCTCAGGTCAGATTTATGAGGGGGAGTCTGATGTGATATTTCCTACTTACCTCAGCTATACACTGTATAGACCTGACCCTGCTGATGACCCTGTTGATGATCCTGATGATGGAGATTGGTAGATTGTTTGTTTCTATTTCTGTTATTCTTATTGTGTTGTGTTGTACTGTTGTGATATAGTAGTTATTTTCTTTTCATGTGATGTGTAACCCTGTTGGTGTACTATTATGTTGTATTGAAAAATTGAAATTGTTAAATGGACTGTGTAGTGTTGTGATAGTTTGTTTAGTAGTTATGGTGTTTTGTTGGATGTTTAGATGTTTAAATTTAAAATATCTTTACCCTGCAAATATTAAAAAGTTTATATCACTGTTACTAATTGTTTCATGCCTGCTAGTTGTAAATTTTGACTAATATCATATAGTTGTTGAAGATTTCAAGATCCTAGCACAAAAAGGTTAGTTTTATTTTACTCTCTACTATTTCAAATTTATTGAAAAATTTTAGTTTGGGGGAGGGCAGTAAATATTAACTCTTATTTGTTCTCAATTATTATATTTTCAAAAATTATTAGCATAACTTCTAGCAGTTGAACCTTACTGTATATAAGTAAAACTTTTTATTTCAGTTGAATATTATGGAAGGATTGGATAAAAGTTTTTATTAATAAAGCTTAATTTTATAAGGGTAAGATATTTGGTATGAAAGGATTTGATTATAATTAACTATTTAAAGTAAGAAAACTGTATTTTTGAAATGTTAAGGGACTTAAAAGTATTTTGTTTTAAGAAAAGATTGAGACTTTATGATGAATAATAAAGCGTGTCTCAAGTTTGAACTTTAGAAAGAGGAGAGTGAAGTTCAAAATCATTAAAGGCTATCCAGATATAGTAATCCTCATTAAAAAAGAAAAGGAAAAAAAAGAAGGATTGAAAACAATCCCAAAAAGAAAAGAAAAAGAAAAAAGGAAAGAAAAATATAATTATGAGGAAAAACTTGAGGAGATGCCTAATCAAAAATTGGCTTCGCTTGAATCACCCTAAAAGAAGAACTTGATTTCATTCATGAATTTATATTTAAAGTATTGGCCTACATTCTAATAAAGTTTGCATGAACTTCTTTTTCACATAATCTTTCAAGACACTCTTAATATAACAAATTATGGTTTATCTTGAAATAAATAGAAGACTAGAACTCTTAGACTTAATTGCTGAATATTCTTATACCTGTAGTATTGGCCTGAGTTACTAAATTTCCTTCTTAGGATCTAACCAATATATTCTTTTGGATGAAAATTTTTAGTATCTTACAGGTGAAAAGTGCATTGCTTAGAGTTATATTTTATGTAGTAAAAGGATTATTTGAGGACAAGTAATGTTAAGTTTGGAGGATTTTGATGCACCAAAAATATATACTATTTTTGCTATATAATTTTACCCATTTTTGGTGATATTGCACTTAAAGAAATGTATTTTTCATGATTTGTTGCTGGTATGATGATTTTAGGTGATTGGAGCGAAAAGAAGCGAAAAGGAATGAATTCGGAGCAAAAATGAGTAAAAAGGAGGAAAACAGGTTCTGGCGTCGCCGGCACCAGAATGGGCGACGTCAGTGCCATTTTCCAGAGACTCAAAAATTAATTCGATGATAGAGCACCGTCGGCGGCCTATCGGACGCCGCTGGAGCCCAATGTCGGTGGAATTCAAATTTGAGGAGTTTTGGCAACTTTTGAAAGGGTCCCTATGGAAACTCTTAGGATTTCATTTCTAACTTATAAGTAACTATTTTTGGATGAAAATGGTGTGGTTTTGAGTGTGTGCTCTAAAGTTCTAGAGAGGGAAAGTGTGTGTTGAGTATTAGGGGTTAGGAGAAAAGAGTGTAGAAGTTAGAATTTGAGAGGAATTCTTCTCTAAGGAGTGAAGAAGAAGAAGTAAAGTGCGAGATTGCTTATTCCTTTCCATTCTAAAGAGGGAATTAAGTGTTGCAAAGAAGAGAGAAAAAAGATTCAAAGAAACTTCAAGGAATTGCATTGAGGAAGAGAAAGAGATAAGTTGAATTTTATTTTGTGGTTTGTATGACTTTTCTTTTATATATAAAATTCATGTTTTATTTTAACTTCTTAACAAATTCTAGGTAGTCTCATTTGTCTTTCTTCTTGCATAGAGATGTGATGATAGATTAATGTGGATTTGAAGTGCTTTTAATGTATTGAAGAAATTTTGATGGTTTTTTATTTCGAACTTAATTTACTTTTCGATCTAGCCAATTGTATTGCTAAAATATGTTGTTGAACATTAATTTTGAAAGGATTTAGTGTCCTACAACAATAATGAAGAATCCATTCAATTTCCATTGATGAATTGCTTAGGTCATGGGAATCGAGTGCAAATAAATAGGGAAATGTGTTTTGGTGGACTTCAATTTGGAGGTTTCAGGGTGACAGGCTGCGATCCCCAATTTGGTCATAGGATTAGTAACTAAACTTGAAGGTTAGCCTTTAGGTGAAGGGTGAGTGGGAGCTCCGTAGTGAGAGTCGGTATCCTTCCAGCCTAGCCTTAGATTTAGTGACTAAACTTAGGATATGTCAATGTTCTTTTCATGCTTGGAATAGGGGGTGCTCTTTTAAGGGTAAAGAAACATTTATGTTCTTATTTGGCACAATAACATAGATAATCGTTCCATTACATCCACACATCATATTCTCATTGCAAGAGGAAAGATACTTTTCTCATATATCAAAAACCTTTCAAATATATAGCTTAGTGTGTGTTTGTTAGTTAATTTTGTTTTCAAAGTTATTAGAAGTAATTGTAGTTTAATTAATTTTTACTATTTTCTGCATAGTGGTAGTAGAAGTAAGTATTAAACTTCAAGTGCAATTTGAGTATTGGATTTCAGTGCTACATTACCTATTGTGAAACACTTTCTTCTACTTAGTAGCTTCCCTGTAGGATCGATAATCAGGACTCCATTAGAGCCCTATATTACTTGATACTATACTTGCGTTGAGTGCTTGGATTTTACAAAATCATTATAAACATATATAAATTTGAGTTCATAAATTCTTACAAAATAAAAGTTTGTAAATCGTTCGGCCACCCATCTCCCACTCTCTTCTAAACTTATCCTATAATGAAGAGCAGTTGGAGATAGGGAGAGGACAAATCGTTGTTGTTGGTGGTTTCATTTCCTACTCTTAGACCACTGAAGTCCAGGGACCCACAAACCTCCAAACATCCAGTAGCAACGATCAATCAGATGTATTTGACTTTTTGGGATAGTTGTCTCACCTCTACCATTCCCGGAAGCCCACTACATTCGCAAGTGGGAAGGATCTTCTATGGGCCAATTACTGATACTCAAGGAATAGAGCCCGACCAGGTATATTTTCAAACCCTTTTCAGATACTCAAGGAACTCAGTTGGCCGAAAGGTAGCTAGCCAATTGTATCATGAGACGATAGAAAAACTCCATCCCTTTACAAAAAAACCCTAGTAAAAGCTACGGGTCAGGGCCTCTGGGGTGTTTTCCCTGCTCATCAGCAATAAGATACACTAAGAGAAACTAGGATCCCTCAAAATACCTAAGTGGATGCATCCCCCACAGGTGACAACATGATCTGTACCTAGATGGCAGTGAAGGGGTTAAGGCCCACATGCCCAAGCATGCCTGGGGCAAGCTATTAGAAGGCTCTAATAGAAGCCATAACAAATCCTAAGGACCCAAACCATTGGACAAGGCTAGGGTACGTTCCCTAGAGTTCGAAGTGACCATGCGAAAGGCCAAAAGCCCATTAGTTCTAAAGGATCTAATCGACAAGCCAATCGTTTGATACATGATTAATTGGCTCCAGCTTATGAGCCAATGAAAAGCAAGAAGATTCATCGATCGTGAACAGATGTGAAGTCTAAACTATGAGGTCTTTAGGAGTTGCCCTGTCCCATAGTGGGAATATCTGCAAAAAGGACAGTGAAAGCCTCTCCAAAAATCTTGGCGGACACTCTTAGGTAGCAACAAGATCCACACAAGGAGGCTAGCTAGCTAGGACCATTTCTCACTCAACCAGATGATGTGTCACAAGCACCCAAAAGGAATAAAGGTTAATGCTTGAGATATTAAAGATGAGTTAATCCTTGAGAATCCATGGGTCAGCCCGAGAGCAAACAATTCTAAGGGCCAAATTCTTAAATAAAATAAGGAATTTTACAAGGAATTAATGTAGGCACTGGCTCCAAATGGAAAAATGTTTCCTTTCGTTAATCTATAAGGAATTACAAGTCTTTTGTATGACACTAACAAACCTTCAAGTTATGAAAAAAAGAAAGATAAAAGAAAAAGGAATGTTCTTTCAATTGCAGGGCCTTCAACCGACAGCCGACTCCTCCCTATTGCCGTGGTGTCCCTCTCCTTCAAAGGCTTCCGATTGTAGGGGATCAAGTTGGAGAACTCATCTAGGTCAGAGTACTTGAGCTCGATCAGGCTATAATGAAGGTATTTATAGGTGGCATAGTCTGTGTCCCGCCCAAACTTGCCAACTAAATTATTCTCGTAATCCTCCTGTGAGACCGACGACGCAAGCTTCTCCTCAAGCTCGACAAGCTTCTTCTTTAAGGCAGCTATGGTACCAAGGGGTTTTTGGTTAACTATCTTGAATCATTCAATTCTTACCTGTAAGAGGTCCTGATCATCCTGAAGCCTCTTCCAATTAGCCTACAGCAAGGCCTCCTTTTGAGCTTCCTTCAGCGATTGCTCTACCTCGATCAAGAAAATCCCCTTAAATTGGGCATTCTATGTCACCATTAAATGCCATAGGGCCACGTTCTGGAGAAGTTCACAGTGGCTAAACCCCCTGATACGTGGTCGAACTCGGACCACAAGAATTTCACCAGTGTTGAGGGCAACTCTCTATTGCCTTTCAACTATGGATACCAGTCTAGAGACCAATCCATCATACTGAACCGCTTGCTACCCTCCTTCCATAAACTCTTGGAACTCTCAGGCACAGACTCTCACTCGGAGGCCTCCTTCAACCCTCTTAGAAGAGTTGGGGGGAGGGGACGTCTTCTTCCTCTACGAAAAACTCGCTCTGATCTTCTTGGATAGGAAAACAAAGGAAGGACCTTCTACTTGAGAATCCAGAGGAGCAATGGTAGCTGAAGACATCCTAACTAAGGCACCAACTACAAAATATGAAGGAGTCAAGACCACGATTTTGCCTAGAGTCCCTTCAGAAGCCAACTCCCACTCGTCACCTTCTTTGCAACAACAATATGAGAAGCACATATTTAGTCAAAAGCAGTGACATTATCGGTCCCCTCGTCACTATCAACAGTCACAGAAGAAGGTATCTCGAGGCCATGCAATAAAAGGTCTGGTCCTCATCTCCTACCAGTTACCTGATCCTGGGAGGCGCTTCCACTTCTGACTCTTGGCAGCCAACCTTTTGTTCATCGCCTTCACTCGGACTCCCCCAAGTTGTGTCATTGTTCATCCTTCATTTTACCTGTCAACACACGGGTAACTATCACCTCAGTGTATATTGAGGAACCTAGAGATGATGGTTAGTTAACAACTCCAGGGAAATGGTCATGTACTCTGGAAGAGACCTTGGCTAGGACACCTTACACCATAATACCTCAGAGTTGATTCCCTAGGTGCCATAACAGGAACCAGCCAACAACGTCTTCTTCCAATCCTTTAGCTTATTATCCAATCCTACTAAGTGTAGTTCATTGACGACTTAGAATATAGAGTAGCGCTCCTTCTCGATCTTGAACAAGAAGATGTATCTAAAGAGTTTGATCGACACCCCCTGAGGAGTTTTTAGTGGAAAGCAAAAGTTTCAGAGGAACTTCAAGAGTCTTGTAGAGAAGATTTTCAGATAAGTTTGTATCTTTATTTTTACATTCGGTTTTAAAGTAAAACTTGTTGTGTTCTTTTCACTATGGTTTCTACTTTCAAATCAAATTGTGTTTGTGTTTTCTCCATGAGTTCTGAGTAGTTCTCTTTATATTTTTCCTTTTAAATGATGAAGTAATTAAATTATGGATGGAAGTTGTGTGAAGTATAGGTGTATAATGTTGGAAGAAGTTGTGATGATTCTACTACCTTGCACTTTATTTACTTCTTGATTTGACCAATTAAGATGTTAAAATTTATTGTGAGAACATGTAAGAACCAATGTGGTATTGTCTCAATCAACAATTGGAGAGAATCATGAATTGTATGGGTGTGAATGTAGTCCATATATTTAAGTGCAAATAAAAAGGGAATATGCTTTTGATTGGGTGTAAAATTAGAGGGCTTTAGAGTGACAGGCTAAAGCCCCCAATTTGGTTTGATGTTTTAAATTTTATTATGAGATGTTAGCCTCCAGGTGGAGGGAGAAGAGATCACTTTAGAGTGAGAACTAGTATCTTCCCTGCCTAACCCATCTACAAGATTTCAAAACTTTATATTAACCTATGTTCTTTATAGAACCAAGTAAGGGTAAAGAATATAGTTGCTCCTTTTTGGCACAACACATTTAGATATTCCACAAAAATATTTCATTATTATTTTTGATTCATTGAGGAGGGAAAAGATATTTTATTCTCATTTTCTTTCATATCATTTTTTTAGTTCTAATAATTTTAGTTGCTTGCTTTACTTTTTCTTAAAAATTATCAAAAAGAATTTAAACTTTTTATCTCTAAAACATAACTTACAAAATTATTTAGAAAAGTAAAAAAGTTTTTTTCTGCCTTCTTTAAAATTTTAGAAACTTCTCTGTGGGTTCGATATCTCGGGGCTTAATCAGAAAGTCCTATATTACTTGATAAACAATATGTATACTTGCGTAGAATCCTATATTACAAAATAATTAAAGTTGATTTCTTATTGCTGATTCATTGAGGAGAAAAAAGATATTTTATTCTCATTTGCTTTCATATCGTTGTTATAGTCCTGATAATTTTAGTTGCTTGTTTTACTTTTTCTTAAAAATTATCAAAAAGAATTTAAACTTTCTATCTTTAAAACATAACTTACAAAATCATTTAGAAAAGTAAAAAGTTGTTTTTCTACCTTCTTTAAAATTTTAGAAATTTTTCTATGGGTTCGATATCTTGGGGCTTAATCAGAAAGTCCTATATTACTTGATAAACGATATGTATACCTGTGTAGAATCGCATATTACAAAATAAATAAAGTTGATTTTTTATTTGCTTCGGACTCAAGTTTTTGGTGTCATTGTAAAGAAAGAGATATTATTGTTGAGAAAAAATATAAATAGTAAGACGTAAGCATAAATATTCGGGGATCAAGTTTTTGGCTTCGTTGCTGGGAAAATTAATTAAAATATTTTTTAAAGAAAATTTAAGAAAAATTAAATTTTTATTTTTCCTTGCTTTTGTTAGTGTGTTTTATTTTATTTAGTTTTGTAATATTGTATGTGTAGTTCAAGTTCTGTGGGACTTGTGCCTTGCCATTCTGAATTAGAAAGAACTATTAGAAAAATAAAAAAAGATTAAAAATATAGAAAAAGATAAAAATATTCAAGAAATGGCGAATCAAAATAATTAAAATGTTGAAATCCATCAAGAATTTAGACCTTTAAGAGATTATGCTAACCCTACAGTAGATGAACTTCTTGGTAGCATTCAACAACCTACTGTAGCGGCTAATTCATTTGAACATAAACCTACTATTATCGAAATGGTATCTAGTAATCAGTTTGGAGGAGCACCAACTGAAGATCCTAATTTACATCTTGTCATTTTTTTATAATTGAGTGCTACTTTTAAATACAATGGTATTTCGGACGATGCTATTAGACTTAGACTTTTCCTTTTTCACTGAGGGATGAGGCTAAGTATGGTTACATTCGTTAGTACTTGGATCGATCAGAACTTGGGGTGATTTAGTACAAAAATTCCTTGCTAAATATTTTCCACCATTAAAGACTTGGAAGCTTAGAAATGATATTACATCTTTTTGTCAGTTTAAAAGGGAATCTATTTATGAAGCATGGGAACAATTTAAAGATCTCCTAAGAAAGTGTCCACATCATTCGATACCAGATTGGTTTGTGCGGCTTATTTTTAGGTTATGTGTTTTGAAAAGGGGTCGCCTACAGAAGTTGTCGGCGAATTTTAAATTTTAAATTTAATTTAAATATATATATATATATATATATAACTTAGAAAGTAGTATTTGATTTTGAAAATAATTTTGAGTTTGAAAATTTTAAGATATGAAATCAAACTGATCTCACATCCCAAATAGTTTATATAAACGAGCACTGCACCACAAACCGTATATCTATCCCGAACAATATACACATTGCTTGATGATGAGACTCGATTAAATAAACTAGAAGATTTGTGACATCCGTTTGGTCTGCGAACCGATTTTATAAGCCGACCAATTCCCCTACTTAATATAAAGAAATTAAGCAGGGTTTATATTACCTGGGTTCTTAAAGTTCCCTATAAGGATAAGCCCCTATAGTTAATTACATCTTAAATGACGGGAATCATTTAAGAAAACTCTCGATAATGATCAGTAGTTTTGCTCTTAAGAATTTCAATGTTTAAAGTTTTCAAAGGATTGGATTATGGAAATTTCAATAGGGAATGGATCAAATTTGGAACAGTTATTTTGAGAGTCCAAAGGAAGAGAAGTAGGAGAAGTTGAGGATCCAAGAAGAATCTTGGCAACTTCCCAAACTATCCTATTGTTTGGCTTAAATTTGGGAATTTACTTAATGTTTCAATCTTGCCAATTTTAATTAATTATGACTTATACTTGTATGACATAATCCTACAAATAGCCTCGAAGATGTGAGGGTTTATGTCGTACCGAGCGACTACATCGGAGTCCTAAGACCAGTTAGGGCTTAATTTACATGACATGATCATGCAAATGCCTAACAAAGAGTTGAGGATTTATTTTGCACTAGACAAACTACCTCAAAGTCCTATGGCTTGGTTATTTAATTCTAAGAAAGGTTTAGCTGGTGTAGATCTGAGTTTTGCTGAGTACATGGTCGTGCTGCCCACTATGCTCTGAGCTCCTTGTTGTTGCAAAGGTTTAGTTGTAGATTTGAAAATCAGGAGATGAGAGAAGTGTTTTGATTTAGAAATCTTAAAGTCCAAATATTTTTAATATTTTAATTAAAACAAATCTTAAAGTTGTTTAAACAGAACCGATTAAGATCCCACGGTTCCGTCATCCCAGCACCGTTATTTTCATCGAATTCACTTAGTCTAGATGAATTTGCTAAACTCAACTGAATGAGTTCCAAACTTTCATTTAGACCGTGGGAAATCCCGTTAGCAACACGTGGGTTACATCATCCGAGGTATTCCCGATCATTCAACGAGATGTTTTAATTTAGTTGTAATTTTAGTTTTGTTGTTTTGTTTGTGATTAAATTTTGAGTTGTTTTATATTTTGGAATGTTGTGGTGGTAAATTTTATCTTTTGGTGACTTTTAATTTAGTTTTGGGTTTTAGTTTTATGACTATCCTAAAGGTTTCACTTTTCATGCAACAATCTTATTTAACATGCAAGAAAAAGTAAAGTGCAGTGCATGTAAGTAAATTGCAATAAAGTAAATTGCAATAAAATAAAAGCGTACCTAGAGGGTCTTCCCATCATCCCAAGCTGCACTTAAAACACATGTTAAGGCATTTAAATATTTCAATAAGTACCTAGGTAAAGCTAAGGGAAGGCTCTAGTTGTCTACCAAGATCATAATCCTATAACTAGTCATTTCCTATGACGTCTAAGTTCTTGTGTTTTGTTTATGGATGATTTTCTTCATCAAAGAACAATTAAGTTCAATTGTTCTTCTAAAACATCTCATCATATTGAGAAAGTGCTTAAGACAAGTCCTAAACATCTTTTCAATACTTCCGAGATTATTTTGAGTCCAAGTAAATTTAGTTGCACAGGTGAATTAATCATCCAGGAGTTTAGTTAAGCTTTGTCTCTTACTCAGTGAACTTGGGCATTTGATTACCTGATAAATGAAGTGACGTCTCACTTAATACTCCATTTAAGAGTTATAATAATTAAAGCCTTTAGGGGCAAGTTGGTTTGTTGAGAATTTTAATCATTCTTAATTTGAAGTTTGAGTTAATGGTTTAAAGTGATTTAGTTTAAGTATGAGATTTTAATTAATAATCTTAAGTTTGGAATAGTGTTCAAATTATTTTTGGTTTAAATCTTTATACTTTAAGTGATCTTAATATTTTAAATTAATCTTTGGTGTTTCAAATTCACTTAGATTATTCATATATCTTAATGATTTGGTTTAGGTTAATTATGATATTTTAGGTCAATCTTGATTAGTTTGATTTTTTATAATCTTAATTATGAATTGTCTTAATATTTCAAATTTGTTTTACTTTTATTATTGAGTGATGTTAATTTAATATAATTTAAATTTAATTTAATTGAATTTAACTTAATTTAATTTAATTTAATTTCAATATTTTAAATTTAATTTAATTTAATTATTAAAATGTTAATTTAATTTAATTTTAATTTTAATTTAATTTTTACTTAAATTAATTTAATTTAATTTAATTTAAATTTTATTTAATTGTTAAACCACTTAATATTTTGAGCTTTCCTTTAATTTAAGGGTTATTTTTTTTATTTTTAATTTACTTAGTTTGGATTATCATTTTAATCTTAATTAAGAGTTAAATATTATTGAAGTGATTTATTTAGGAATTTTTTTATTAAAGAATTAATATCCTCTCAAGTTATATCCCTATTTTTAATAATTCAAATTTTCATTAATCTTCCTAAATTTAAATTGTTTAAATAATTAAAGTTTCATTTTTGGTTTTTTAAAAGAGATTAATGGGTTCCTACCCTTTTAATTTCCCAAATTTTCAATCATCCAAGAAAGATAAAATCAAATATTTTACCTTCCATTTTAAGTAAACCTAAAATTTTAATAAAGGGGTTTAAATTCTTTAATTACCTTTATGCCCTTTTAGGCTTATTTATTTCATAAATCACTAAATTGAGTTCAAATGAACTTGAAATTTTTATGTCACCTCACTCATATGTCAATTAAGACATTAGAGAAAAAAAATATGATTTTTCTTAATTTAATTTATTTATATGATTATTTTTAGTGAAAAATAAGGGATTTCAAGGAAAATTCAACAACATGACCAAAGTAAGCTTTCTATCCTTAAGAAAATTATGGGATATTCCTAATAACTAGAGGACCACTTCGACCAATTTTGGAGATTTTTTAAACTATATTTTATTTATTATAATTATTTTGAGTTTTTGGAGTCTTAATTAATTATAAAATTAAATTAAAGTTAAAAAATGGATTTTATATTTTTCTTAAATCTCTCTAACCTCAAGGAGTTCAGAGAAATAAATTTTACAATTTTATGATTTTTTTTATTTATTGAAATTAATTTAGTGAAAAGGTTGGAAAATACATTTTTTAATATTAAAAATTGTTTTGAGCCTTTAAAATTCAATATCTAAATTTAGAGACTTAGGAAAAATATTTGGTTTGTTTATAAGTGATTAGGAGTCAAAATGTGACATTTTTATGATTTTTATTATTTTTGTGATTTTTATTATTTTTTAATTATTTAAATATAAAAAATATCATTAAAAATGAAAAATTTTAGAAAATTCCAATTTTAATTTTCATAGACTCCTCTGATATCAGAGAGCCTAAAAAACCAATTTGGTGAATTTTTGAAATGTATTATTGAAGTTATGAATTTTTAAAGTTTAATTTTGATCATGTGGCTTAATTAATTCATTTAGTGGGGCTAATCATTTCCAATTGACTTCAAATTTTTATGCAAGGTTCTCTATATCCTAAAGATCAATAAAGAATTGATTTCAAGTTATTTTAATGTGTGGTTAACACTAATTAATTAAAATTCAATTTTGAGTATTTAGGCTAATTAGGGTTATTCTTAATGAATTAAGCCTAACCATATTTATCCTAGGTCCCCTAGTCCTAAGAAACATCCCTAAATTTTCCTAGAATTTATTGAGCAATATGCTAATTATTGGAATTAAAATACCAAAACAGTGACATAAACATGAAAAATACATAACTTGCCATAGAGATAGCCTCTGACCTTGAAAGATTCAGAGAATATTCCCAAGATCAGAGGCTTCAAAAGTTCTATGGTCTCATACCATGGTAAATTGTGTATGCAAATGGAGAAACAAAATACTCAAAACAGTAAAAAATTATTTAAAAATAAAATACTCATCCAATTAACGCAATTCTTTTTCCACATTATTCTCCTCTATTTACTGAGCAAGTGGGTATTTTTATTTTATTTTTGTGATTTTTCCATGAAAAGTTATGATTTTTTGAAGTTTATGTTCAAAAATCCAATTTCCCTCTCAAACTATTGCTATCAAGGGGGGCCACGTGTCGCTCCGTGATTGGCTGGCGCATTTCTGCTTATGGATGAAGCTCCCGTCCGACTGCATCTCGGCTGTCCGTACGATACACATGTGATCGGACGGCTACTGCTCCTCTCTCCTAGTTCTATTCACCCAAAAACGTCTACCTTCAAACCTTAATATCTCACTCGTTTCTCAACAAAATTGAGTGAATTTTTTTTAAAATGATCATCTAATCGAGCAGCACACATCTATATGGTGATGATATACTTAAAGCATGTGAATATTTACAAAAATTTAAAATAAGCTTTGTTGGAGGAGAAATAATTTGATACCTTTGTCGAAGAGGTGAGGCCTCAATTGGAAATGGTTGGATTAAGCTTAAGAGTGCTTAGAGAAGCTTTGCGAACAATTTGGCAGAGTTTCCTCAAGGTAATCTTTTGCATCTCCTCTCTTTGGCCATGAATGGAGCTTAAATAGAGGAGTTTAAGTTCAAATTGGTTAAAGCATGAGGTTGGGCTTGGTTCACCTTTCCATGGTCTAATTTGGGCTGAGAAAAGCTCCCTTGATTCAGCTTGATTAGTGGGAAGAAGTCACAATCCAAGTACAATTAGGTTTAAGCATGGGTTAGGGGAGACATGGGAGTGCTTAATTACTTTAAGGGAATCAAGAAAGAGGCTCCTCCTCTTGCCCAATATGGTATGGTCACATGAACACCACTCACATGGCTTGCATGGGGCTTAAGGATGGCTTCATGGCTAGCCTATGGCTTGTCCATGGCTTGGTCAATTTTCATGAAAAACGTTTATTTGGAATTTTTTGAAAACTTTGGATTTTTTTATTAGTTTTGTCATGATGCTATTTTGGTTTAATAAAAATGATGGGTTTTGGACTTAGGGGTCATTTAAATCATAGAGAATGATGAGGGAAAATTTCATGTGGGCTTTGGAATGAAATTTGGGCTTTTGAATTTGTTGGAAGTGGGCTTTTAAAAAGGTTAAAGGATGTGGGCTTTTAGGTTTGAAAACAAATTGGTAGATGAAAATTTTGTAAAAGATTTGGTAAAACAAATGTTAGGTTTAGTTTAGGGATGTGTCATCAGTGATTTGGGACAAATTTGAAGTGATTTTGAATTGAATTGGGTTTAATTTGGGTCTTTTTAGTAAAGGGGCCAAAGTGGGTCAAATTGGGCTAACTTGGTTTAAGGTTGGGCTAATGTTGGATTTGACGTAAAATTAATGTCGAGAAATGTTTATGGGTGTAACAAAGAGTTTTCAATTTTGGTCGGGCTTTAATTTTGGGATTTGGGCCTATTTGGGTTAGGTTTGGGTTTAGGCCAATTTAGAGGATTTTGACTTTGGGCTAGGTTTGGGTGGAGTTTAGGTTCAAATTTGGGGCAAATCTTGTTAGTATTTTGTTTTTAGAGATATTAGGAAGGTTTAGGAAATGATTTGGGGCTAATTAGAGTTGAATTGGGTTGTTTAGAGCTAAGTTTAGGTCATGGGCCAAAATTGGGCTTTAAGCTTCAAATTGGAATTGGATCCAAATGTTAATCAAATTGGGCTTGGATTTGGTCTAAATTAATATTGGGGATATTGAATTGAAGTTTAGAATTGGATTGGATCAATATTGAGGTTAATTGGAGTGGTTTGGTTTGACATTGGGTTCACTTGGGTAAAAAATGGGTCAAATTGGGGGTTTTGGTAAAAGTAAATTGACAAAATTGGCTTATGGTGTAGTTGAACAAAATGAATTTGGGAATATTTGGGATTTTCTGAAATTTTCTAGGATTTTTTGGAATTTATGGATTTTTGGTTAAAAATGGCATTTTGGGTATTTGGAAGGTATTGGGGGGTATTTTAGAAATTTTGGTATATTTGGCTAAGGATGATCAATTTGAATGGTGGGAAATGTTTAGGATTGGTTTTGAGAAATTTTGGATAATTTAGGTAATTTCGCAAATTTTGGGTAGTTTCAAGGACATTTGGTAGGTTTGGTGGGTGTATGGCCCTAGAGGTCAAAAATTAAAATTTTGGAAAAATGAAGATTGATCAAGTTTGAGTAGAATGGAATCACTTTGGTTGAACCATGAAGCCATATTAAGCCCATAAGAGTGTTGAACTCATTTTTTATGAGGTCTTCTCTTCTCTCTTTAGTACTCAGGATCTAGCCTTAGGCTTTTCCTTTGACTATCTTAGAGGACTAGAAGTGTAACCCACCCTTTAGAATTTCAAACCACTTCTTAAACTCTCTACAAACTCCACAAACTTGATTGTAGACCCCTAATCACCTAGAGGGTTGAAATCAAATGCGGAAGTTTAAAAGATGAGTTCCTATAGGACTCTTTGGCCTTGGGACCGCCCAGGTGGCACCAGTCCGGTGAGGGCTGACTTACACACACACTACACTTATACACTACACTTTCACACACCTCCTAAAAGCACACCCATACCCAACTTGACCTCCTAACTCATGAAGGTGATTCACATGGATGGTCCTTAACCCCTCAGCCCTTGGCTAAGAGGGTTAGGAACAACATAGTGAATGCCTCAAATGAGTCCCTTCATGGCTCATGTGGGCTTGATATGGCTTCATGGATCAACCAAAATGATTTCATTCCACTTACATTTACCCAATCTTCAATTTTCTAAATTTTCAATTTTTGACCCCCGGACCCCAGACCCACCAAACCTACCAAATGCCCTTGAAACTACCCAAAATTTGCAAAATCACCTAAATTACCCAAAATTCCCCAAAATCATTCCTAAAAATTTCCCTCCACTCAAATTGATCATCCATAGCCAAAAATACCAAAAATTCCAAAAATACCCCCAATACCCTCCAAATACCCAAAATGCCCCTCTTAGCCAAAAAAATCCAAAAATTCAGAAAATTCCCAGAAAATTCCAAAAAATCCGAAATATTCCCAATTTCATTTTTTCCAACTACACCATGGGCCAATTTTGTCAATTTACCCCACTTTTGTCAAAATCCTCAATTTGACCCATTCTAACCCAAAGTGAACCCAATGTCAAACCAAACCTACCCAATTGACCCAAATTCTGGTCCAATTCAATTCTAAACTTCCATTTAACATCCACAATATCAATCTAGACCAAATCCAAGTCCAATTTGATTAACATTTGAATCCAATTTCACTTTTGACCTTAAAGCCTAATTTGGACCCATGACTCAAACTTAGCCCAAACTAACCCAATTCAACTCCAATTAACCTCAAATATTTTCTAAACCTTCCCTAACATCCCCACAAACAAAACACTAACATAATTTTCCCAAAATTTGGACCTAAACCCCACTCAAATTACACCTAAAATCAAAAAGCCCAATTTTGACCTAAACCCAAACTTAACCCAAATAGGCCCAAACCCCAAAATCCAACCCTAAAAAAAGTTGAAACCTCTTTGAAACAGCCCTACAAATATTTCTTAACATTAATTTTACACCAATTTCAACATTAGCTCAACATTAGCCCAAGTTAACCCAATTTGGCCTACAATTGGCCACTTTACCAAAAAGCCCAAATTCAACTCAATTCAAACCCAAACCACCTCAAATTTGTTTCAAATTACTCATAGCACATTCCTAAACCAAACCCAACAATTATTTGGCCCAAAATTTTACAAATTTCCCATCCACCAATTTATTTCCAAGCTTAAAAGGCCCATTTTCTTAAACCTTCCTAAAGAACCCACCCAAAACAAATTTAAAAGCCCAAAACTTATTCCAAAAGCCCACATGAAATTTCTCTCATCATACCCATAATTTAAAACACTTCCTAAGTTCCAAAATCAATAACCAAATAGTTCCAAATCAAGCTTCATGAAATTTGTCCACTGAAACACCAAAATTCCTTAAAACCACTTTCATGAAACCAAGCCCACTTTTCCCAAGACATATAAAAGCCATGAAGCCACTCTTAAGCCACATGCAAGCCATGTGAGTTGTTCACATGTGACCTTACCACATTGGGCAAAAGGAGGAGATCCTTTCCACATTCCCTTAAGGTGATTAACCATTTCCATGTCTCCCCTAAACCATGTTTAATCCTAATTGTACTTGGATTGTGACTTGACCCCACTAATCAAGCTGAGCCAAATCACTTTCTCTTCAGCCTAAACCAAGTCTTGGGTGGTGCACCTAGCCCAAAAGGATGGGTTGACCAATTTGAGCCAAAATGCACCCTTACCCCATTCCACTTTGATTCAAACCCTTTACACATGGCAGCCACCAATTGACTTCACAAACATCAAGCCCTGACCCACCCGAACTCGAGGGTGACCCATGCCCGGCCGGCCAGCCACTGTGCCGCCGGAAAATGCCATGACCGAGACATCGGAAGGAGCCAAGCATCGAAATTCTCCCTCGCTGAGTTGCCCCATGCCCAGCGTGGCCATTGCAACTGTTCTTCCTTGTCAAGAGCAGCTTAACCCAGTCCCTAACTCCCCCTGGGAGGCCCTCCAGCCTCTCCTATTTAAACACCACCTCTCTCGGCCATGGAGGAGGTGCTGAACCAACCTTAAGGAAACTCGCCAAAATTATTCCGTACTACTCCCCACACATAGAGAACTTGATCCCCACCGAAATCCCCCGTCATTTCCTCTCTGCGAGCTCAATTTCGCAGTTGAAATCCAAGCCCAAAACCAGGACACTTCTCCACAATGAGCCAATCCCCAAATTGATTGGTCCTACACCTTCACCAGACCAAGAGAAGAAGTTTACCAGCAAAAGCCCCTTCTCCAGGCCACCCATCTGTTCCAGACTCCAAGCTTTGTAATCGGCTGTTGTCGAAATCATACCTGGACAATTTACCAGGCCAAGGGACTTCATCTGGAGCTTGCTTGGACCCAATCAAAGGTGACACAACTCTCAGATCGAAGTTTCACTTCTCTGAGCAAAGGTATGGACTCACTCTTCTTCCCAAGCTTACGGAGATTCTCCATTTAATTTGAATCAATTTCAATGCATGTTTATCGTATGGATGTGTTCGTCTCTTCAAGACGAATCCATAGAGCATAAGAACACAAAAATCCATTGAGAATCGAGTGAGAAATTAGGGTTAGAAGGTTGACGGTCACGGGTGCACACCAGTCGTAGACGATGACTAGGAGCCGTCGGATCGAGCGTGTAAATAGCGGATGGTCTGGATCGTTAACCGCGGGTCCCTGGAGCGCTGAGTCGGATGGCAGCGCCAAATCAGGAGACGACGCGTGTGCGTTCGGAGCTGCCGAGGTTGAGCTGGCGCCGCGTCACTTAAGTAGGAAAATAGGATTTTTCTTATTTATTAAATACCTAGAACTTCAAAAATCCATAACTTTGTGTAGAAAAGTCATAAAAATAAAATAAAAATACCCTCTTGCTCAGTGAACAGAGGAGAATAATGTGGAGAAGAAATCATTTAATTTCATTAAATATTTAATTTTTAATGATTTATTTACTCTCTGCACATTTTCAATTCTCCATGCATGTATACAATTCACCATGGCATGAGATCATAGGGCTTTTGAAGCCTCTGAATTTGGGGACATTCCCTGAATTTTCCAAAGTCAGAGGCCATCCTTATGAAGAGTTATTGATTTTTCAATTCTAGGTCATTATTCTGAGTATTTTAATTCCAATAATTATCATGTTGTGAAATAAATTCTAGGAAAATTTGGAGAGGTTTCTTATGACCAGAGGACCCTAGGGAAAATAGATTTTGAGTTAACTCACTTGGAATAACCCTAATTGGCTTAAACACCCAAAATGGAACTTTAATTAATTAGAGCTAATCATACATCAAATTGACTTGAAATCAATTCTTCACTGACCTTTAGGATCAGAGGAACCCACCATAAAAGTTTGAAGTCAATTGGACTTGGTTAGCCCTATCAAATGGGTTGATTATGTCATTTAGCCAAACTTAAACTTCAAAAATTCATAACTTTCAAAATACATTTCAAAAATTCACCAAATTGGTTTTGGAGCCTCTCTGATATCAGGGGAATTTATGAAAATTAAAATTGCAATTTTCCAAAAAAGTTGATTTTTTGCATTATTTTAATATTTTAATAATTAAAAAATAATAAAAATCACCAAAATTGGTCCAAGTGGTCCTCTGGTCATTAGGAATGTTCCATAATTTTCTTAAGGACAGAAACTTTCCCTTGGTCATATTATTAAATTTTCCTTGAAAATCCCTATTTTCCACAAAAAATAATTACATAAATAAATTAAATACAGAAAAATCACACTTTCTCCTCTAATGTCTTGATTGATATATGAGTGAAGTCACATAAAAATTTTAAATTTATTTAAACTCAATTTAGTGAGTTATGAAATTAGTAAGTTTAAAGGGCAAAATGGTAATTAAAATTTTAACTTATAATTAAAAAGTTTAGATTTAATTAAAAGGGTGGGTAAAATATTTGATACTAAGTTGATTTTGGATGTTTGAAACTTAGGTAGTTAAAGGGTGGAAACCTACCTAACAATTTGAAAATAATTAAAATAAACCTTAATTAAATAATTGATTAAACTTGAAGAATAATAAAAAAATCGGAATTATTAAAATAGGGATATTATTAGGAAGAGATTTATTCTTTAATTTAAAAAAATCCCTAAATTAATCACCTCAATAACATTCATTTTCTAATTAAAATGATAATCCAAATTCAAGATTTAAAATGTTAAAAGACTTAATCATTAAATTAAATTAAAGATTAAAACATTTAAATTAAATCCTTCCAAAATTTCAATTAAATTAATACTTTAACAATTAAATTAAATCGTCTTTAAAATATAAAAATATATATATAAAATATTAAATTAAAATTAAAAATTTAAATTAAATTTAAATTAAATCTAAATTAAACTAAATTAAATTAAATTAAATTATAACATATTAAACTAAATTAAATTAAATTAAATTAAAGCATATTAAATTAAATTAAATTAAATTAAATTAAAACATATTAAATTAAATAAAATTAAATTAAATTAAAACATATTAGATTAAATAAAAAATAATAATAAAATCAAGTTAAAATAAAATTAAAAAAAATTAAATTGAAAGTAAAACTAAACCAAATTAAATTAAACTAAAATTAAATTAAATTAAATTAAATTAAATATAACATCACCAAAGACATAAAGAATTCAAAATAAATCTAAAACAACTTGAACACTATTCCAAACTTAAACCCATTAATTGAAATTAAATTAAATCACAAATCACTTGAACATTAATTTGCCCTCAAAAGCTTATGTTGTCATAACTCCTAAACGGAGTGTTAAGTGAAGTATTACTTCACTCATAGGATATTCAAATGTCCTAGTTCACTCAACAAGATAACCAAACTTGAACTCCTGGATGATTAATTCATTTTGTATAATTAAATTCTCTTAGACTTAAAACAATCCTAGAGGTATTGAAAAGATGTTTAAGATTCGTCTTAAGCACTTCCTCAATATGATAGGATGTTTATAAGAACAATTGAACTTAATTGTTCTTCGATGAAGAAAATCGTCCTCGAACCAAAACACAAGAACCTAGACGTCATAGGAGATGACTCAGCTATATGAGTAGGACCTTAGTAGAAAACCATAACCCTTCCCTTAGCTTTACCTAGGAACTTGCTTTAAATGATTAAATATCCTAAATTGTGTTTAAGTGCAGCTTGGGATGACGGGAAGACCCTCCGGTACGCTTTGTTTTATTGCAATTTACCTCCTTGCAATTTACTTTATTGCAAATGCACTTTACTTTTCTGCATGATAAACAATCGTTGCATGAAAACCCACACCTTTAGGATAGTCCCTAAAATTGAAACCAAAACTAAATTAAAAGTCATTACAAGATAAAATTCACCATCACAACATTTCAAAATATAAAACAACTCAAAATTTAATCACAAACAGAACACAAAACTACAATTACAACTAAATAAAAACTTCTTGTTGGATGATCGGGAATACCTCGGATGATGTAACCTACGTGTTGCTAACGGGATTTCCCACGGTCTAAATGAAAGTGTGGAACTCATTTAGTTGAGTTTAGCAAATTCATCTGGACTAAGTGAATCTGATAAAAATAACGATGTCGGAAGGATGGAACCGTGGGATCTTAACCGGTGTTGTTATAATCAACTTTAAGATTTGTTTTAATTAAAACACTAAAAAAAACACTTGGACTTTAAGATTTCTAAAACCAAACTCTTCTCTTCTCTTTTGATTACAATCTTCTAAAACTAAACCTCTGCAACAACAAAGAGCTCGGAGCATGGTGGGCAGCACGGCCATCGTCGTCAAGAAAACTCGAGTCTACTTCAAAGAAAACTTTCTTGGAATTAAATAACCAAACCATAGAACCTCGAGGTAGTCTGCCTAGTGCAACATAAATCCTCAACCTTTTGTTAGGCATTTGCGTTGCAAATTAAGCCCAAACCGGTCTTAGGACTCCGAAGTAGTCGTTCGATACGACATAAACCCTCACATCTTCCAGGCTATTTGTATGATCATGTCATACGAACATAAGTCCTAATTAATTAAAATTGACAAGATCAAAACATTAAATAAACATTAGGACTTTCCTAAATTCAAGCCAAACAATAGGATAGTCGGGAAATTACCGAAGTTCGCTTCGAATCTGCGATTTCTCCTACCTTTCTTCCTTCAATTCCCAAAACAAAATGTTCCAAACTTGATCCATTCCCTATTGAAATTCTAAAATTCAATCCCTCGAAAACTTAAACTTCGAGATTCTCGAGAGCAGAATTATCGATTATTATCGAGAGTTTTCTTAAATGATTCCCGTCATTTAAGATGTAACTATAGTGGCTTGCCCTTATAGGGAATTTTAAGAACCCAGGTAATATAAACCCTGCTTAATTTCTTTGTATTAAGTAGGGGAACTTGTCGGCTTATAAAATTGGTTCGCAGACCAAACGAATGTCACAAATCTTCTAGTTTATCTAATCGAGCCCCATCATCAAGTAGTGTATCTATTCTTCGGGATAGATACATGGCTTGTGATGTGGCGCTCATTTATATAAACTATTTGGGATGTGAGATCAGTTTGATTTCATATCTTAAAATTTTTAAATTCAAAATTATTTTCAAAATCAAATGCTACTTTCTAAATTATATATATATATATATATATATATATATATGTAAACCAAATTTAAAACCTAAAAATATGCCGACAATTTCGGCGACTCACGTGGGACAATTCCTCTCTCCATTTTTAATCAAATAATTTCGCTTTCAAAGAAATCGGTAGTATATCCATGTCCCTAGTGGATCGAACTGCTCTTCTTCCGATTGGAATACTATGTTCATTTCTACCTCGAACAAGTATAGCCAACATTCTCTCGGATTTTGGAGCCACCGTTGTAGACACCCCTAAACGAGAGAGGTTCCGAGATCCTTTTACCTCATTTACGAGGTGGGGTGGGCCCCAATAGGTATTAGTTTAGGAGCTGTCTTACGGGTCGAGAAGTTTCTACAAGACTTTCTCTTCCTTTTCAAGTTCCTAATCAATTCCTTTTACCCTTCCTACAACTCTCCTTCTTTTAATAATTCTTCGTCCTAACCAACAAATCTTTTAGAAAAACAATTATCTAAATAAATTTTCTTTTAATACCACAAATACACTAAGATAAACGAAAATGTGTTCGGACTCTTTCTTTTTCGTCATAAGTTTTACGACAAGAAGAAGCACGATTCGGGACTAACACTGGAATCGCCTCGCAGAAATGGAAGCCCCAAACCGATCTTCTCCTTCGTCAATCTGATCGGACTCGGTCGTGTTCAAGTACGAATCGCTCGATAATGGAATCATTCGATTCGGACAAGGATTCGGGGACACCGACATCAAAATCCCCGACGTCACTCTCTTTTCACTCGCAAGCAAAGTACAGGAAACTAAGAAGCCGTGGATTAAGTTTAACCACAAGTCAATGTCGGCATATTTTTAGGTTGTGTGTTTTTATTTTGAAAAGGGGGTCGCCTAACAGAAGTTGTTGGCGAATTTTTAATCTAGTTTAGATAAATAATTTTGAAAAGTAGTATTTGATTTTGAAAATAATTTTAAATTTGAAGGTTTTAAGATATAAGATTAAACCGATCTCACATCCCAAATAGTTTATATAAACGAGCACCGCACCACGAACCGTGTATCTATCCCTAAGGATGTACACACCGCTTGATGGTGGGGCTCGATTAAATAAACTAGAAGATTTGTGACATCCGTTTGGTCCGCGAACCAATTTTATAAGCCGACAAATTCCCCGCTTAATATGAAAGCATTAAACAGAGGTTTATATTACTCGGGTTCTTTAAAATTCTCTATAAGGGCAAGCCCCTATAGTTAATTACATCTTAAGTGACGGGAATCACCTAAGAAAACTCTCGATAATAATCAATAATTCTGCTCTCAAGAATTTCAAAGTTTAAGTTTTCAAGGGATTGAATTTTTGAAATTTCAAAAGGGAATGGATCAAATTTGGAACATTTCGTTTTGGGAATTCAAAGGAAGAAAGGTAGGAGAAATTACGGATTCGAAGTGAACTTCGGTAATTTCCCGACTATCCTATTATTTGGCTTGGATTTAGGAAAGTCCTAATGTTTATTTAGTATTTCAATCTTGCCAATTCTAATTAATTAGGGCTTATATTTATATGACAGAATCATACAAATAGCCTCGAAGATATGAGGGTTTATGTCGTATCAGACGACTACCTCGGAATCCTAAGACCGGTTAGGGCTTAATTTACAAGGTAAATGCCTAACGAAGAGTTGAGGATTTATGTTGCACTAGGCAAACTACCTCGAAGTCCTATGGCTTTGTTATTTAATTCTAGGAAAGTTTTGTTGAAGTAGACTCAGGTTTTGCTGATGACGATGGCCGTGCTGCCCACCATGCTCCGAGCTCCTTGTTGTTGCAGAGGTTTAGTTTTAGAAGTCATAAATCAGAGATGAGAAAAGTGTTTTGGTTTAGAGAAAATCTTAATTTCTAAGTGTTTTCAATATTTTAATTAAAACAAATCTTAAAGTTGATTATAACGACACCTGGTTAAGATCTCACGGTTCCATCCTTCCGCATCGTTACTTTTATCTGATTCACTTAGTCCGGATGAATTTGCTAAACTCAACCGAATGAGTTCCACACTTTCATCTAGACCGTGGGAAATCCCGTTAGCAACACGTAGGTTACATCATCCGAGGTATTCCCGATCATCCAACAGGACATTTTAATTTAGTTGTAATTGTAGTTTTCGTGTTCCGTTTTGTGATTAAATTTTGAGTTGTTTTATATTTTGAAATGTCGTGGCGGTGAATTTTATCTTGCAATGACTTTTAACTTAGTTTTGGTTTCAGTTTTAGGGACTGTCCTAAAGGTGTGGGTTTTCATGCAACAGTTGTTTATCATGCAAGAAAAGTAAGTGTAATGCAATTAAATAAATTGCAATAATGTAAATTGCAAGAAAATAAATTGCAATAAAACAAAAGCGTACCTGGAGGGTCTTCCCGTCATCCCAAGCTGCACTTAAAACACAATTAGAATATTTAAGCAAGTTCCTAGTAAAGCTAAGGTAAGGGTTATGGTTTTCTACCAAGTTCCTAATCCTATGACTAGTCATTTCCTATGACGTCTAGGTACCTTGTGTTTTTGTTTGAAGACGATTTTCTTCATCAAAGAACAATTAAGTTCAATTGTTCTTATAAACATCCTATCATATTGAGAAAGTGTTTAAGAAGAATCATAAATATCCTTTCAATATTTCTAGGATTGTTTTAAGTCCAAATGAATTCAATTACACAAATGAATTAATCGTCCGAGGTTTAGTTAAGTTTTGTTATTATCTTGCTCAGTGAACTAGGACATTTGAATATCCTATAAGTGAAGTAAAATTTCATTTAATATTCTGTTTAGAGTTATGACAACTAAAGCTTTCGAGGGCGAATTGGTGTTCAAATGGTTTGTGATTTAGTTTAATTTCAATTAATGGGTTTAAATTTGGAATAGTGTTCAAGTTGTTTTATATTTAATTTCTTTCTGTTTTAGGTGATGCTATATTTAATTCAATTTAATTTAATTTAATTTAATTTAATTGAGTTTTAATTTAATTTAATTCAATTTAATTCAATTTAGTTTGATTTGATGTTAAATTAAATTAATTTGATTTGATTTAATTTTAATTTAATTTGATTTAATTTAATTTAATTTAATTTAATTTTATTTTATTTTATTTAATTTGTTCATTTAATTTAATCTTTAATTTGATTTAACTTAATTTAATTTTATTTTATTTATTTAATTTAATTTAATTTAATTTAAGTCATTCAATTTAATTTAATTTGTTTATTTAATTTAATTTAATTTAATCTTTAATTTAATTCAACTTTTAATTTTAATTTAATTTAATTTAATTTAATCCAATTTAATTTACTTAATTTAATTTAATTTTTAATTTAATTTTATTTTTAATTTTAATTAAAATTTTAAAAGAGCTTAATAATTTAATTTTAGTTTAATGATTAAGTCTTTTAATATTTTGAATTTGAGTTATCATTCTAATTAAGAATTGAATATTAATGAGATAATTAATTTAGGGATTTTTAAATTAAAGAATAAATCTCTTCCTAATAATATCCCTATTTTAATAATTCCAATTTTATTATTCTTCCAAATTTAATCAATTATTTAATTAAGGTTTAATTATTTTAAATTGTTTAATGGGTTTCTACCCTTTAATTATTTAAATTTCAATCATCCAACTCAGATTAGGATCAAATGTTTTACTTGTTAATTTTTATTAAACCTAAAGTTTTAATTAAGGGTTAAAATTTTAATTACCATTTTGCCCTTTAAGCTTAATAATTTCATAACTCACTAAATTGAGCTCAAATGAACTTGAAATTTTTATGTGACTTCACTCATATGTCAATAAAGACATGAGAAGAGAAAATGTGATTTTTTTGTGTTTAATTTATTTATATAATTATTTTTGGTAGAAAATAGAGATTTCCAAGGAAAATTTAACAACATGACCAAGGGAAAGTTTCTGTCCTTAAGAAAATTAGGGGACATTCCTAATGACTAGAGGACCATTTGGACCAATTTTGGTGATTTTTTGAATTATATTATTTTTATTATGATTATTTTAAGTTTTGGAGTATTAATTAATTTAAAAATAAAATAAAGGTTGAAAAATGAATTTTATATTTTTCAAAAATCTCTCTGATATCAAGAAAATCAAAGAACCAATTTTTACAATTTTCTGATTTTTCTATGATTTATTATAATTATTTTAGTGAAAATGCTAGAAAATACATTTTTTTAATTTTAAAATTTAATATCTCACTAAATAGACCTAAGAAAAATATGGGGTTTGTTCCTAAGTGATTAAAATTCAAAATGTGACATTTTGGTGAATTTTATTATTTTTGTAATTTTTATTATTTTTTAATTATTAAAAATATTAAAATAATATTAAAAATCAACTTTTTTAGAAAATTGAAATTTTAATTTTCTTAAATTTCCCTAACATCAGAGAGGCTCCAAAACTAATTTGGTGAATTTTTGAAAGATATTTTGAAAGTTATGAATTTTTAAAGTTTAAAATGACTAAGTGGCTTAATCAACCCATTTAGTAGGGCTAACCAAGTCCAATTGACCTCAAATTTTTATGGTGGGTTCCTCTGATCCTAAAGATCAGTGGAGAATTGATTTCAAGTCAATTTGATGTATGGTTAGCTCTAATTAATTAGAGATCCATTTTGGGTGTTTAAGCCAATTAGGGTTGTTTTAAATGAACTAACTCAAAACCTATTTTTTCTAGGTCCTCTGGTCATAAGTAACATCACCAAATTTTCCTAGAATTTATTTCACAACATGCTATTTATTGGAATTAAAATACTCAAAACAGTAACATGAATTTGAAAAATCAATAACTTTTCATAGGGATGGCCTCGACTTTGGAAAATTCGGGGAATGTTCCCAAATTTAGAGGCTTCAAAAGCCCTATGGTCTCATGCCATGGTGAATTATATACATGCATGGAGAATTAAAAATATGCAGAGAGTAAATAAATTATTAAAAATAAAATACTTAATGAAATTAAATAATTTCTTTTCCACATTATTCTCCTCTGTTCACTGAGCAAGAGGGTATTTTTATTTTATTTTTATGATTTTCCTACACAAAGTTATGAATTTTCCAAGTTTAGGGAATTAAATAAATAGAAAATACCCCTAATTTTCTATTTATCCACGCGGCGCCGCGTCATCCTCGGCATCTCCGAACACACACGCGTCGCGCTCCCATTCGACGCCGCAGCTTGAGTCGGCCGCCCGGGCCTCGCGGTTCACGTACCGTCTCCTGGTTCGACGCCATCTGAGCCGTCCGTCCGCGCGTGTATTGAATGGACGGCATCCGTTCATCGTCCCCGAGCGTCCTCACCCGAGAGCCGTCCACACTAAATCCCTAAGATCTCACTCGATACTCAAAGGATTTTCATGTTCTTATGCTCTATGGATTCGTCTTGAGAAGACGAACACATCCATACGGTTTATGTGGGATGAAATTTACTCAATAGAAATGGAGAATGTTCAGAAGCTCGGGATGAAGAGTGAGGCCATACCTTTGCTCAGAGAAGTGTGGCTTCGATTCGAGGGTTGTTGCACCTTCGATCGGATCCCAAGCAAGCTCCAAATGAAGTCTCCCGGTTCGGTGAATTGCTCAGGTAGGATTTCGACCACGCCCGATCACAAAGCTTGGAGGCCGGAGCAACCGGGTGGCTCGGAGATGGGGCTTTTGTCGGTGGACACCTTCCCTCGGTCCGGTGAAGGTGTAGAACCAATCAATTTGGGGATCGGCTCACTATGGATAAGTGTCCCGGTTTTGGGCTCGGATTTCAACTCCGAAATTGAGCTCGCAGAGAAGAAATGGTAGGGGGATTTCGGTGGGGATCAAGTGCTCGTGTATGGGGAGTAGTCCGGAACAATTTTGGCGTAGTTTCCTTAAGGTTTGTTTCAAGCACCTCTCATGGCCGAGAGGGGTGGTGTTTAAATAGGAGAGGGTGGAGGGCCTCCCGTGGAGAGTTAGGGCTTGGGATCAGCTCGCTCTTGGCAAGAGAAGAACAGCCTACAATGGCCACTCGGGGATGGGGCGGCTCAGCGAGGGAGAATTCCAAGGTTGGCTCACATGTGAGCTCTCGGCCATGGTGTTTTCCGGCGGCCCAGTGGCCGGCCGGCTGAGCATGGGTCACCCTCAAGGTCGGTGGGTCGTGGCTGGGACTTGGTGCAAGAAATTGGAAAATGCCATGTGTAAAGAGCTTGGATTGAAATGGAATGGGGGAAGACCATTTTGGGTTCAAATGAGTCAACCCATGGTTTTGGGCTAGGTTCACCACCCAAGGCCTGGTCTTGGCTGAAAAGGATCACTTAGGTCGCCCAAGAGAGAATGGTGTGGTCTCCATCCATGATGAGGTGGCTAAGCATGGTTTAGTGTGTGACATGCTTAAGGTAAAAAAGGGTTTAAGAAGGATTAGGAAAGGGGCTCCTCCTTTTGCCATTAATGGCTTGATCACATGTCAAGCCTTCCATGGCTTCATGTGGCTTGTCCATGGCTTGCATGGCTCACCTTTGGCTTGGGAAAAGTGGAGTCAATTTCATGGAAATAGATTTTAGGAATTTTTGGTAATTTGATGGAAATTTGTATGAAACTTGATTTGGAATAATTTGATGGTGAATTTAGGACTTAGGGAATGGCTTTTATTAAGTGGATGGCAAGTGGAGATGTCATGTGGGCTTTAGGGTAGATTTTGGGCTTTTTGAAATGGTTTTAGATGGGCTTTTAAGATGGTTTAGGAAAGTGGGCTTTTGAATTTTAAAATGGATTTTGGAATGAAATTTTGTAAAGAGGTTGGGCCAAATAATTGTTGGGTTTAGCTCATGGATGTATCATGAGTGACTTGAAGCAAATTGGGGGTGATTTGGGTTTGAATTGGGTTGAACTTGGGTTCTTTTGGTGAATGGGCCAATATAGGTCCAAGTGGGCCAAGTTGGGCCAATGTTGGGCTAGGGTTGAAATTGATGTAAAATTAATGTTGAGAAATGTTTATGGGAGTGTTTCAAAGAGGTTTTGGCTTTGGTTGGGCTTTGATTTTGGGGTTTGGGCTTATTTGGGTTAGGTTTGGGTTTAGGTCAAAATTGGGCCTTTTAACTTTGGGTTGAATTTGAGTGGGGTTTGGGTCTAAATTTTGGGCAAATCATGTTAGTTTTTTTCTTGTGGGGATGCTAAGGAAGATTTAGAAAAGATTTGGGGTTAATTGGAGTTGAATTGGGTGAGTTTGGGTTAGGTTTGGGTCATGGGTCCAACTTGGGCTTTAAGGCCAAAAGTGAAATTGGATCCAAATGTCAATCAAATTGGACTTGGATTTGGTCTAGATTGGTCTTGGGAATGTTGAATTGAAGTTTAGAATTGAATTGGACCAGAATTTGGGTCAATTGGATAGGTTTGGTTTGACATTGGGTTCACTTAAGGTTAAAATGGATCAAATTGGGGGTTTTGAGAAAAGTGGGGTAAATTGACAAAATTGGCCCATGGTGTAGTTGAACAAAATGAAATTGGGAATATTTGGGATTTTCTGGAATTTTCTGGGAATTTTCTGAATTTTTGGATTTTTGGGTCAAGAGGGGTATTTTGGGTATTTGGAGGGTATTGGGAGGTATTTTTGGAATTTTTGGTATTTTTGGGTATGGATGGTCAATTTGAGTGGAGAGAAATGTTTAGGAATAATTTTGGAGAATTTTGGGTGATTTAGAAATTTTTTGAGAAATTTGGGTAGTTTCAAGGGTTTTGGGTAGGTTAAGCGGGTGTAGGGTCCCGGGGGTCAAAAATTGAAAATTTGGAAAATTGAAGATTGGGTGAATATAAGTGGAATAAAATCATTTTGGTTGAGCCATGAAGCCACATCAAGCCCACATGAGCCATGAAGGGACTCATTTGAGGCATTCATTATGTTATTCCTAACCCTCTTAGCCAAGGGCTTAGGGGTTAAGGACCATCCATGTGAATCACCTACATGAGTCAGGAGGTCAAGTTGGGTATGGGTGTGTTTTTAGGAGGTGTGTGAAAGTGTAGTGTATAAAGGTAGTGTAAGTCAGCCCCTTCACCAGACCAGGCCACCCAGGGCAGTCCTAAGGCCAAAGAGTCCTATAGGAACCCATCCTTTAACCTTCCACATTTCGATTTCAACCCTCTAGGTGATTAGGGGTCTACGGCCAAGTTTTGTGGAGTTTGCAGGGAGTTAAGAAGTGGTTTGAAATTCTAGAAGGTGGGTCCCAATTCTAGTCCTCTAAGATAGTCAAAGGAAAAGCCTAAGGCTAGATCCTAAGTATTAAAGAGAAGAAGAGAAGACCTCATCAAAAATGAGGTCAACAGTCAACTCATGAATTCCCTCCTCTGCAAAAGATTTCAACTGAGAGGAGTACTGTTGTTCGCAGAAGGACTTTTGTTGCTACTCCCACTGGTCTAGTTGTCTCTGTACCTACCTCGGCTTCTGCCAAACTAAAGGGGAAGGAAATTCAGAACTGTGATGAACATGTGGAAGGTACAGATCTTCCTGTGAGACCCCCCATTTTCGAGGTCGGGTCCAGCTCGAGAATTCCACCACTGACACAGACTCAGAGGAGGAACGAAACGAAGGATCGCTGTGAGAAGCCGTAGCCGCCGAAGTTGCTTTCCCGGAGGAAATCCCGTGAACCGCCCGAGTATACACCGCCGCCCGAATACATACCACTTTTGGGAGGAAGTAGGATCCATCCCCTCTCCGCCGCGGAGGATGAGGAAAATGTCTGCAAGATTGCTTCTGCATTGCCTCGACCCGCATATTACAATGACGGCCGTAAGAAAATGGCTAGAATTACGCCATTCGCTCGATCGTAAACCCCGATACAAAAGTTAGCAAAGAAAGAAAATGCCCCGTATCGTAGATTTTAAGAAGGATAGGGCGGGTGCCGCCAAATCCCGTCTTGGACCGCGAGTAGTAACCTCGCTATCGCCGTCAGAAAGCCGAATAAGAGAATGAAAGCTAGTCCACCTGTCGTTGTTTCAGGACTACAAATTAGGGAGGATACCACCTTCCAGCATTTGGCTGACAGACCATCCGGTCCTAGACCTTCTGCTGCCAGAAGGATGGTATGGCGTCCCACTACCGGACAATTAAGATTAAAACAACAACCTGAGAAGGAAAGTCTCGTCAGGAGACTTGAGTCCGAAGAAAGTGCTACCGCAATGAAGGGGACTCATGAGAAGGAAACCCGAAAGTTATCGCATGACAACTGCAAGGATGTACGTAAGAGACCATTAGAAGATGCTATGGAAAAGCTAAGAACTGATATTCGGCGATTAGCAAGAGAAAGAGAAGAAAAATTCGGAGATGAAGTCGACTCGTCGGAGTTCATGGATGATGAATATTCGAAATTAACATGGTTGAAACACGAGCTTCGTCAACTTCACAAGGTGTTCCCGCAGCTCGCGGAAAGAGAGGTTCCGGAAGTGATGAAGATACGACTTCAAGAGAAAGATGATACGATCGCCCAAATGGCAAAAAGGATGGAAGAGATGGCCGCAGCCCTAGCCACTCTCCGCAGTCGGTTCAACCCCAAAGAGAAACACCCCCGTAAGTTATTCACATCGTAGACGGAGGAAAGGAGATTACATCCGTCAACGGGGATGATCGATTAAAAAGGATGCAATACAAAGCATGATTCTGGAAAAGGATATCAAGAGCATGGTGGAACGAACGAAGTGCGAGAAGCCTTGGCACAATCAAAGAGCGGGACATCCATTCGGACGGGTAGACCTTACCCCGAAGAATTCGACGCTGTCCAATATCCAAAATGCTTCGTACCACCTCTGTTCAAGACCATTGATGAAACCGGAATCCCTCGACAGCATGTTGCACATTTTCGTGCTAGTTGTTGCAATGCCGGCGGAAGTGATGCTTTACTCTTCCGACAATTTGTCAGCAGCCTGTCAGGGATCGCCTTTGATTGGTATGTGGAATTACCGAACGGTTCGGTGAAGACATTTTCAGAATTAGAGAACCTCTTCATCAAGCAATTTGCCAGAGCTCAGCACCACATCAAAATTATTTTCAAAATCAAATGCTACTTTCTAAAGCAGGTGGTTGTTCAGGAAGAACCAACCCCGGCAGAAGAAATACCCATTCGAGAAGAAATCGAGACGCATGGAAATAAAGTGGACTACAACGTGCTAGTCCATCTTAGGAAACTACCAGCCAAACTAAGCATCTATGACGCTCTCATCTTATCAAAGGAGATGAGAGAAGCTCTGATCAAGGCCTTGCTTGATCCAGAAATTTGCTTAGCTCAAATGACAGGAGATTCCTTAGATGAGGTTTGCTTGTTAAAGGAACAGTGAGGTGTTACCTTTACGGATAATGACCTACTACTTGGGACAGCAGACCACAACCGACCGTTGTACATTTCAGTTACAATTGGGAAGTTTACACTCTCCAGAGTATTGGTGGATCCAGGAGCATCAATCAATATAATGAATCTTCGAACGCTAGCATACTTGGAAATTGATGCTCGCGAGCTCGAAGCGGACAAAATGTTATTAAGATGATTCAACCAGAAAGGAGAAAGAGCCCTCAGATCGATAACACTGCTAATGAACACCGGTGACTTAGCAAAGACAACCGTGAAATTTCACATAATCGATTCAGAAACGTCATTTAACGCTCTACTGGGCCGACCATGGATACATGAAAACCGGATGGTACCATCATCCCTACATCAGTGCATCAAAGGTGACTTACAACCATTCTCCGTATATGAAATTGGAATCCATGAAGATGCAGCTTATTACGCACCTCCGAAGAAAACAATCTTCTCCAGAGATACCATAATGAATGAAGTAAAGGAAGTTCGGGACGACGAAGAACCTGAAGTTCTAGTCCAACAGTCACTCACCACTCCCTTACGGCGAGATGGTGAAGGTTTCTCCACAACTCGCATCCGAGGTCGAGTCCGAGGACGAGGTCGTGGCAGAGACGTTAAGACAGTTGGATAGAGGAAACCAGCCATCAATGTTGATTGGGAAGATAGTTCTGAAGAAGAAAAAGAGATTAAGCAAGAAGCAGCGACAATAAGTCGGAAGAACCCGCAATTCAGGATCTCTCTCGAAGATGAAAAGAACGAGGAATATAAATCGATGTACGAGAAGATTAACCACTATGTACATACTATGACCTAACCTCGATCCATTCTAATAAGATCGAGGGTATGGTGGTCAAAGAGGTACGTAGCGGCGGTGCAAAGCTCATCAAATTCTATCGTGGTGCTCCTTCCTCCAAAACTAAAAATAATGTACAATTTGAAGATGTCACTTCTTCAAAATTAATGGAATTGCCTTTTGAGTGGTACTCTCCCTGTGTTCAAAATTTAATTCAGCGTGGTTTCTTACCTCGACAATGGACAAAAGGTCAATCACAAATTTTGAAAAATTATGGAATAACTCCGGTCGTCCACCCAATTCAAAACATGGTCTCGGATTCGGCACAAGAGATCAGCCGACGATACTAAATTTTGCTTGGTTGTCACTTGCGAGTCTAATGAAAACTGCATGGAAACTACAGAAGAATTTGAAGATTTACAAATTGGAAACGCTCCACTGGAGTTCGAAGAAGAGATCAAATCTACAATAGATGAGTTAACGGAAGTTAACTTAGGTACTAGTGAAGAGCCTAGACCTACCTTTATTAGCTCCTTACTCAATAAAGAAGACTCCGAAGAAATAATCAAGTTATTAATGGAATTTAAAGACTGTTTTGCTTGGAGCTACAATGAGATGTCAGGATTAGCTCCAGAGGTCGCAGTCCTTAAGCTAGGAGTGAATCCTACTTCTGCTCCAGTCAGACAAGGTCCCAGAAGAATGCGTCTAGAAATCAAACAACAAATCATAGATGAAGTTAAAAATCTAATAGACGCTAAATTTGTCCGTGAAGAACAATACCCGACTTGGTTAGCCAATGTGGTACCAGTCAGGAAGAAGAATGTTCAGATCAGAATTTGTGTGGATTTCAGCGATTTAAACAAGGCATGTCCAAAAGATGAATTCCCTCTACCGATCCTGAATTAATGATCGACATTGCTTCAACACATGAAATATTCTCATTCATGGATGGATCTTCGTGATACAACCGGATAAAAATGGCTCTGAAGATGAAAAACTTACAAGCATTCGTAACGCCGATCGGAGTATATTGCTACACAAGTGATGCCATTCGGATCGAAGAACGCAGGAGCAACCTACCGTAGAGCAATGACAAGAATTTTTGATGATCTCATCCACAATCAAGTTGAATGTTACGTGGATGATGTGGTCATCAAAAGCAAAGTAAAGGAAAACCACCTGTATGATTTGAGAAGTGTTTTCGAACGATTAAGATAATTTAACCTTAAGATGAACCCCTTAAAATGCGCCTTCGGCATCACCTCCGGGAAATTCTTAGGATTCGTTGTCCGACATCGTGGAATTGAAATCGACCTGGAAAAGATTAAAGCTATCTTAGAAATGCCACCTCCTAGAATCTTAAAACAACTACGATCTTTCCAAGGGAAGTTGGCATATCTTCGACGCTTTATCTCAAACTTGTCAGGTAGGTGTCAGCCTTTCTCGGCATTAGTTAAAAAGGATGCTAAATTTATTTGGGAAGAGAAATGCCGTAAGGCCTTCGAGGACATTAAACAATATTTAATGACACCTCCCGTCTTAGTAGCCCTGGCCTCGTGTAGACCGTTGATACCTTATACCACGGCTTTGGACGACTCTCTCAGAGCCCTGTTAGCCCAAGTCAATGATGAGGGTAAAGAAAATGCTCTTTACTACCTAAGCCGTCGTTTACTTCCGACGGAAATAAAGTATCCGACAATTGAAAAGCACTGTTTGGCCCTAATCTTCGCCGCTCAAAAGCTCAGGCACTACATGCTTTCTCATAAGGTCAACCTGATCTCGAAATTTAATCCATTACAATACTTGATGACCCGTCCAACGCTTTCTGGAAGACTTGTCAGGTGGTCAATGATATTATTGCAATTCGATATAACTTTCGTGCCTCTTCATGTCGTAAAGGGACAAGTCCTAGTAGACTTCCTCGCAGCACACCCTTTGCCGACAGAATCTCCTCTCAATGACGACTTTCCAGATGAACAAATAATGAGCTTAGAAGACCCTGATGATCAACGTTGGGAATTATATTTCGACGGAGCATCTTCAGCACACAAAGATGAAGAATCGCAAGTGATAGTGCCGGTAAGGCAGGAATCGGACTAATCTTTATAACACCGGATCGGGGGATGTTAAGATACTCCTACCACTTGACATAGCCGTGTACAAACAACGAAGCAGAATACGAAACTCTCGTAACAGGAATGGAATTAACTATTCAAATGGGGATAACAAACATCAACATCTATGGGGATTCGCAGTTAATCATTCAACAGATCACCGGACAGTATAGAATTTTAAAGCCAAGACTCGAGCAATACTTACAGTATGCCATACAGTTGTTAGAACAGATTCTGAATGTGACGATCTACAAAATTCCCAGAAAAGAAAACGCTTTAGCAGATGCGTTAGCCCGCCTCGCAAAAGAATTTGTCCGTTTGCAAGATGAATCAATGGAAGTGTCGGCTCACTTGACGTCGTGTCCTATCACAGCTCGACAAAGACACAATACACAAATCGAAAAAGAAAAAGAATCAACTTGCGAACGCGATGTAAAAACACGAAGATCGGCGACGACCATTACAGTACTACCCGCAAACAGAAAACTACCAGACGATAGGTCGTTAGCCCATCGCATCAAGAAAAGAACTATGTCCTACGCATTAATAAACAACACGTTATACGTAAGGTCTTTTCGATCAAATGCGGCTAAGGTGCCTAAGCGGGTCCGAGGCCCGTGAAATTGTTAAAGAGGTGCATTCGAGACTCGTGGCGCTCACCGCCGGGTCCGAAGATGAAAATGAAAATTAAAAGACTAGGGTACTACTGGCCCTCGATGATGACCCACTGCATGAAAGTCGCCAAAAGCTGTCACCAATGCCAAGTTCACGGAGTGGTTCTACACCAACCTCCAAATGTGCTACATCCGACAATTGCGTTGTGGCCATTTGAATGTTGGGGCACAGATATAGTGGGTCCAATAGAACCACCATCTTCAAAATGACATCGCTTCATTCTTGCGGTTACAGATTACTTTTCCAAGTGGACAGAGGCAGTTCCACTCAGAGAAGTGAAAGCACACCACGTGCTACA
Source organism: Papilionanthe hookeriana x Papilionanthe teres (assembly GCA_022702705.1). NCBI lineage: Eukaryota > Viridiplantae > Streptophyta > Magnoliopsida > Asparagales > Orchidaceae > Papilionanthe > Papilionanthe hookeriana x Papilionanthe teres. The sequence goes on from CM040434.1 coordinate 26,543,679, forward strand.
GTTTTTCAAGAACCAAGTTGTCTACCATTTTGGAGTGCCACGCAGGATCATCTCAGATAATGGGTCAGCATTCAGAAGCACGCAAATCAATAATTTTGTCAGGAGACACGGAATCGACTGGCGGTATTCAACAATTTACTATCCAAGAGCAAACGGCCTGGCTGAGGCTTTTAATAAAACTCTCGTTCAAATTTTAAAGAAAACTTTGGACGATAATAAGAGAAATTGGCACGAGATGTTATTAGAAGCCTTATGGGCCTACCGGCAACCTTCGTAACTCCTACTCAAGCTACACCTTACGCTTCGGTGTATGGGTCCGAGGCAAGTGTTACCCTTAGAGGTCCGAACTTCCTTCACTCGAATTGCAGCTTGCAAACAAAATCACGACAGAAGAGAATGCCAAATTACGACTAGAGGAGTTGGAAAGCTCCGGAAGGGAAAAGACTTGCAGTACGGCTAGAATTTAGAACTATACTAAGCTAAGATGGTTCAAGCCCATGACAGACCGGTCCGCCCAAGAACCTTCAAAGTTGGTGACTTAGTTCTTGTTCTCAAGAGACCTATCCTTGCACACCGTAAGATAGGAGGAAAATTCGAACCCACTCGGGAAGGACCAGTTTGTGGTCGAGGCAGCCTACTCGGAGGCTCCTACCGCCTAGTGAATTGCCAAGGAGAACGACATATTCTTCCGATCAACGGACGATACTTGAAGAAGTATTACGCTACCCGATGTTTCGAAGGAATGAATTCTTCATCCCTAGAAGCACCGGCGAAGTAATTACTTATGACTCGGGTCCGAACCCAAAAATAATAAAAAACGTGCTAAAATAAATAAAATCATGATAATAAAATTTTCCTTGTTCTCTCTTCCAAATCAAAATCTTTTTCCCGATCTTTTCCCACTTCATTCCTGTTGAATTTAAAAATACAAAAGGAATAATAAAAATAAAGAAAAAGAAAACTCTGTCTCCAATAAACATTTTCTTAATGTCCTTGTTCTTAGTACAGCCCCTGATCCTTTTCCTTATCTTTTCGCAGGGAAATGTCGAACGGCGGCCGGGTCCCGAACTTTAGAAATGGCGTAAGTCTCGCACTCGACGAAAAGAGGGTGAAAGATGGAGCGATAATAGAGATTGACTCGTACTTCGCACCGGCAGGCCCGCAATACGAGGAAGGTGACCGGGTCCCGGCTGACCGAGAGGAACCGCCCCGCCGACAAGCAATGAAAGTGGGTGGCCCAAGCCACCAACCCAAAGAAGAAGAAAAGGAAAACAAACACGAAGGAGGACAAGAGAATCAAGTCCGTAGTCGCTACAGCGAAGGGCGAGCTCGTCGCCGCCGCGCCCACAGAGATTCAGAAGTACGAAGAGCAACTCTCACAAAGAACTCGCCGAAGAAATAAAAATCGCCGTATCCGCAAGATGTTAACTAAACTAGCAATGGACCAGCCGCGACCAGGTAGTCGCTACTACCGATGGCATATACTTCAAGGATACCGGTTCACCAGAACCCGAAGAAAGGAGGCCACCCCGAGGATAACAAAAGAGACTGTGGAAATCTCAAGGAGATCGAAGAAGGAAGGCTATCACGCCACCGGATAAAGCCACCGACAATGCATGGCCTTGTTGCGGAGCAACCCCGGAGGATGTCCCGAAGGAGACCATCCCCGAGGAGCCGAGGTATGCAGGAGAACGCGAAGGGATTGAGCCATATATCCCACAAGACGTCACTCGTGCCTCGCCATTTGCAGATTATTCCAGAATACGATCTAGAAAGAATTCAGAATGTCAAGAAGCAAACTTTTGAATACTTCGAGAGAATTAGAGGCAGGAGGATCAATATACTAGAAGGCCTCGAGCTACATACAAACTTGTTCTCAGAATACGAACAACAACAAATCGTGGACTGCATCCGAGATTTGAAAAGAATGGGTCGAGCAGGTCGCTTAAGAGAAAACACATACTCGGAACCCCGGAGATGGATGTCAGGGAAAGGGAGAATTACAATACAATGTGGATGCTGCTACAACTTCGTAGAAGACAGGAAGGGAAACCCACCGGGGATACTCCGTCATGGCAAGGTAGATCCAATGCCATTAGTCATCAAAAGGATGGTAAAGAGAATGATAACATGGAGGGTACTGCCAGCAGATTGCATACTCAACTGTTGCATCATTAACATTTATAAGAAGGGTGACTGCATACCCCCACACATCGATCACCACGACTTTGTCAGATCTTTCTGCACAGTTTCTTTTCTGAACGAGTGCAATATCATGTTCGAATCTGACCTTCGGATAGCAGGCCCAGGTGAGTTTCGAGGGCCAGTAAAGATACCATTACCGGTAGGTTCCGTCATGATACTAAAGGGCAACGGAGCAGATGTCGCTAAACATTGCATACCAGGAGTACAAATGAAGCGGATCTCGGCTACTTTCGTAAGGATGGATGACGAGAAAGCACCTTACCACTTCCAGCCGCACCCGCAGCTAGAGAGCTTCCGGCCTTACGAGCTGTGAGTTACATGGAAAATATCACACCTCCAACGTACATCCATACGACATCCTTGCTAAGGATGGCTTGGAAGGTGATGTTATTGACCATGTACCTCACTACTCAGACATGGATTTTTGACAGATGCCTTTTTGGATGGATCGACAAAGATCATACATAGTCCGTTTTGAGTCTACATGGATTGTATGAGATGTATTCCACATCGAGTTGTATGATGTATCTTCCACATGATTGGAATGAAAGTGACCATGTCACATTTTGGCCTTCACCTCTTTTCAGTGCAAATTGATCAGGAAACCCCATTAAAGTTAAATGAACTTCGAACAAAGAACATAAAAGAAACAAAAAGAATAAAAGAAAACTTTCCTTAAAAATCTAAAAAAAATGATGAACGCCAAATCCACATGAACATTAAATGAACGATAAAATAAATTTGAATTGTTAAAGGACAAACAAAATGAACGCAAATTTTAAATAAAATCTCAATCAAATTCAAATTCAACCTTTCAGATCTCAAATCAAATCTCAATCAAATTCAAACTCAACCTTCCAAATCTGAAATCCAATCTGTTCTACTCTCTCCCTTGTCTGGGATGGAAGCGGCCGATTCCATCGACACGGAGCCATGAGGTTTTCGATTCGGATATGATGGCGAGGAATCGTATCCAATCCAAACCAAAGAACTTTCGATCAACTCTTTTGAGTGGGATATGTAGCATCTACGTATTCCCTCCTAATCTGTTTCTTTCCACAAAAATCTTTTACAACTTTCATGAAATCCTCGAAACACCAAAATTCCACACTTTTCAAATCAACACTACAAATCTTTGCAAAATCAATTACATCAAAATCAAATTTTTGGTGTTGAGGATTTTACATCTGATATCGCATTGCTTTAGGTTCTTTCCTATCGCAATGAAATACATCAAAATCAAATTTTTGGGGTCGAGGATTTTACATCCGATACCGCATTGCTTTAGGTCCTTTCCCTATCGCAATGAAATACATCAAAATCAAATTTTGGGGTCGAGTATTTTACATCCGATACTCGCATCGTTTTAAGTTCTTTCCCTATCGCAATGAAATACATCAAAATCAAATTCTTGGGCCGAGGATTTTACATCCGATACCGCATTGCTTTAGGTCCTTTCCCTATCGCAATGAAATACATCAAAATCAAATTCTTGGGGCCGAGGATTTTACATCCGATACCGCATCGCTTTAGGTCCTTTCCCTATCGCAATGAAATACATCAAAATCAAATTCTTGGGGTCGAGGACTTTACATCCGATACTACATTGCTTTAGGTCCTTTCCTATCGCAATGAAATACATCAAAATCAAATTTTTGGGGTCGAGGATTTTACATTTGATACTCGCATTGCTTTAGGTTCTTTCCCTATCGCAATGAAATACATCGAAATCAAATTCTTGGGGTCGAGGATTTTACATCCGATACCGCATCGCTTTAGGTCCTTTCCCTATCGCAATGAAATACATCAAAATCAAATTCTTGGGGTCGAGGATTTTACATCCGATACTGCATTGCTTTAGGATTCTTCCCCTATTGCAATGAAATACATCAAAATCAAATTCTTGGGGTTGAGGATTTTACATCCGATACTGCATTGCTTTAGGTTCTTTCCCTATTGCAATGAAATATATCAAAATCAAACTCTTGAGGTTAAGGATTTTACATCCAATACCGCATTGCTCTGAGATCTCTCCTCATTGTAATGGTTCAATCCAATCAATTCAATTTTCTTTTGAGGTTGAAGATGTTACATCTAAAACCACAAAATTTATGCCCCAACACTCAAACGGCCACGACACAATTGTCGGATGTAGCACATTTGGAGGTTGATGTAGAACCACTCCATGCACTTGGCACTGGTGACAACTTTTGGTAATCTTCATGCAATTGGTCATCATTGAGGGCCAGTAGTACCCTAGTCTTTTAATCTTCATTTTCATTTTCGGACCTGACTGATGAGCGCCACAAAGTCCAGAGTGTACTTCTTTAACGATTTCATAAGCCTCGAACCCGCTCAGGCATCTTAGCCACATCTGATCAAAAGACCTTATGTATAATGTATTGTTTATTAATGCGTAAGACAGAGTTCTTTTCTTGATTTGATGGGCTATCAACTTATCGTCCGGTAGGTTTCCTGTATGCAAGTAGTCTATTAGTGACCACCGCCAATCTTCTGTATTTTCTGTCACTGCTGTAATTGTTTCTTCTGCTTTTTCTGCTGATTTGTGTCATGTATCCATGTCGAGCTGTGATAGGACCTGTTGTCTTTGAACTGTCATTTTAACTGACTCATCCTGCAAGCAGGCAAATTCTTTTGCAAGTCAGGCTAACACATCTGCGAGAGCGTTTTCTCTTCTAGGAATCTTGTAGATTGTTACATTTGGAATCTGCTCTAACAATTTCATTGCGTACTGGAAGTACTGCTCAAGTCTTGGTTTTAAAATCTTGTACTGTCCCGCAACTTGCTGAATGATCAACTGTGAATCTCCATAGATATTGATGTTTGTTATCCCCATCTGAATGGTTAATTCTGATCCTGTTACGAGGGCTTCGTATTCTACCTCGTTGTTTATACATGGTTCTGTTAAGTGATAGGAATACCTTAACATCCCCCGCTCTGGTGTTATAAAGATTAGTCTGATTCCTGCCTTACCGGGCACTATCATTTGCAATTCTTTGTCTTTCTGTGCTGAGGATGCTCCGTCGAAGTACAATTCCTAACGTTGATCATTGGGGTCTTCTAGGCTCATTATCTGCTCATCTGGCAAGTCGTCGTTGAGAGGCGATTCTGCCGGTAAAGGGTGTGTTGCAAGGAAGTCTGTCAGAACTTGTCCCTTTACGGCACGAAGAGGAACGAAAGTTATATCGAATTGCAATAGTATCATTGACCAACTGGCAAGTCTGCCAGAAAGTGTTGGACGGGTCATCAAATATGGCACCGGATTAAACTTTGAAATAAGGTTGACTTTATGAGAAAGCATGTAATGCCTGAGCTTTTGAGCGGCGAAAATCAGGGCCAAACAATGCTTCTCAATAGGAGGATACTTTACTTCCGTCGGAATTAGATGACTACTTAAGTAGTAGAGAGCATTTTCTTTTCCCTCGTCATTGACCTGGGCCAGCAGGGCTCCGAGAGAGTCGTCTAGAGCTATGGTATAAAGTATCAACGGTCTACCCGAGACTGGGGCTGCTAAGACAGGAGGTGTCATTAGGTATTTTTTGATGTCATCGAAGGCATGTTGACATTTAGAGTCCAAAGTAAACTTGGCATCCTTCTTGACCAAAGCAGAAAAAGGCTGACACCTTCCTGACAAATTCGAGATAAAGCGTCGAAGATATGCCAATTTTCCTTGAAAGGATCGTAGTTGTTTCAAGGTTTTGGGAGGCGGCATTTCTAAGATAGCTTTAATCTTCTTCGGATTGATTTCAATTCCACGATGCCGAACAATAAATCCTAAGAATTTCCCAGAGGTGACGCCGAAGGCGCATTTCAAGGGATTCATCTTAAGGTTATATTGTCTTAATCGCTCGAAAATAATTCTCAAATCATACAAATAATTTTATTTTAGTTTACTCTTTATGACCACATCATCCACGTAACACTCGACTTGGTTGTGAATGAGATCATTAAAAATCCTTGTCATTGCTCTTTGATAGGTTGCTCTGTGTTCTTCAATCCAAATGGCATCATTGTGTAGCAGTACACTCCAATCGGCATTCTAAAGGTTGTAAGCTTTCAACTTCTGGTGCCATCTTTATCTGGTTGTATCCTGATGATCCATCCATGAAAGAGAAGACTTCATGTGTTGAAGCAATGTTGATCATCAATTCTGGAATGGGTAGCGGGAATTCGTCCTTTGGGCATGCTTTGTTTAAATCTCTGAAGTCTACGCAGATTCTGATCTGACCATTCTTCTTTCTGACCGGTACCACATTGGCTAACCAAGTTGGATATTGTTCTTCACGGACAAATTTAGCATCTATTAGCTTCTTAACTTCAGCTATAACTTGTTGTTCAATCTCCAGACGCATTCTTCTCGGAGCTTGTCTGACTGGAACGATAGTGGGATCTACTCCTAACTTGTGAACTGCAACTTTTGGAGCTAATCCTGGCATTTCATCATAACTCCAAGCAAAACAGTCCTTGAATTCCATTAGTAGCTTGATCATATTTTCGGAGTATTCTTTATTGAGTAAGGAGCTAACAAAGGTCGGCTTAAGCTCTTTGCTATTACCTAAGTTAACTTCCATTAACTCGTCTATTGTAGATTTAATTTCTTCTTCGAATTCTGGCGGATCATCTCCGATTGGTAGATCTTCGAGATCTTCTGAGGCTTCCAATAAAATTTCATCATACCAGTGATTGACAACTAAGCAAATTCCCGTATCGTCAACTGATCCTACTATGCCGAAACCAAGACCATGTTTTGAATTGGGAGGCCGGTTGGCATTATTCCACAATTTTTCAAAGTGTTGTGATTGTCCTTTTGTCCATCGTCAAGGTAAGACACCATGTTGAATTAAATTTTGAACACTGGGAGAGTACCACTCAAAAGGCAATTCCATTAATTCAGAAGAAGTAACATCTTTGAATTGTACATCTTTTTCAGTATTGGAAGAAGAAGCACCACGGTAGAATTTGATTGGTTTAGTACCACCACCATGCACTTCCTAGACCACCATACCCTCGATCTTATTAGAATGGATCGGGGTCAGGGTCATAGTATGTACATAACGGTTAATCTTCTCGTACATTGATTTGTATTCTTCATTCTTTTCATCTTCGAGAGAGATCTTGAACTGGGGTTTCTTTTGATTTACTGTAGCTGCTTCTTTCTTGATTTCTTCTTCTTCAGAACTGTTCTCCGAATCAACGTCGATGACTGGTTTCTTCTGTCTAACCGTTCTAATGTCTCTTCCTCGACCCTGTCCCCGGCCTTGACCTCAGGTGCGAGTTCTGGAGAAACCTTCACCATCTCGCCGTAAGGGAGTGGTGAGTAACTGTTGGACTAGAATTTTAGACTCTTTATCGTTTGCACTTCTTTTGCTCCATTTGGTATGGTGTTTCTGGAGAAGATTGTTCTCTTCGGAGGTGCGTAGTAGGCTGCATCTTCGTGAATTCCGATTTCATGCACGGAGAATGGTTGCAAATCACCTTTGATACAATGTTCTCCTCCTTCATAATATTTTATGCACTGGTGCAGAGACGACGGTACCATCCGGTTCTCATGAATCCATGGCCGACCCAGTAAAGCGTTGAACGATGTTTCAGAATCAATTATGTGGATTTTTGCTGTTGTCTTTGCTAAGTCACCGGTGTTCATCAGTAGTGTTATCGATCCAAGAGCTCTTTCTCCTTTCTGATTGAACCCTCTTAATAACATCTTGTCTGCTTCAAGTTCGTGAGCATCAATTTCCAAATATGCTAACGTTCGAATGCTCATTATGTTGATTGATGCTCCCGGATCAACCAATACTCTTGAGAGCGTAAACTTTCCAATAGTGACTGAAATGTACAACGGTCGGGTGTGATCAGCTGTTCCCAGTAGTAGATCATTATCCGTGAAGGTAACACCTAGCTGTTCTTTTAATGAGCAAACCTCGTCGAAGGAATTACCGGCCATTTGAGCTAAACAAATCTCTGGATCAAGTAGAGCCTTGATCAGAGTTTCCCTCATCTCCTTTGATAGGATCAGAGCATCGTAGATGCTTAATTTGGCTGGTAGCTTCCTAAGATGGGCTAGCACCTTATAATCCACTTTATTACCAGGTTCTTCAATTTCTTCCCGAATGGGCAGTTCCTCTGCTGGGGTTGGCTCCTCCTGAGCAACCACCTGCTTTCCTTTATCCTTTGGACCCATTCTCGGAGGTAGAACTTTTCCGCTTCTTAAATTGACTTCAGTTATTTCTTCTGAATCTGGTGTTGAATCTGCCTGTGTCTCCCCTTGAATCGGAACGACTGGCTCTTCTGGCGTTGCTTCAGAATCTAATGACTCTAATTCTATCACAATCGGAGCTCCTCAAAATTCACAAATAGACTCGTCGCTTATTGAGCTTTAGTAGCCATCCTTGTGAACGTCTTCTTTGTCGTGGTTATCGAGGTTATGTATGATTTGAGAATCATTATTTGTATTGGAATCGAGATCCGGATTAGGTTTGTTGTCGTTAGTTACGTAATCGTCAGAAACAGTCAAAACGTAGCCAACACCAAAACTCTTATCATTATAAGATCCCGCCGTAGCGAGCAAATAATCATACAGAGTCAGAGGTTCGAGGGATTTTTCCCCCGAATCGGAAACAACTATCCTAGGATAAGCAGCCCCTAGTCTACTCTTCGGAGCCTCGATCTTCTTCTCTTCTACGATCTTCTCTTCCTTCTGAGTCGGTTCTTCGATTGCAAACGATAGTGCCGGCTCGACAGGTTTCAAACTTTGAGTTGAAGTGTGTACTGAAGCGTTCTAGATGTGATCCAAAATTTTCTTTGAAGACTTTGTCCAGATGGTACTCCATCCATCATGGGTCGTGAAGGGTCTATCGGGACAATGGGATCCGTTGAAAAAAAATTGACGGAACCTCCTACGAATAGCAGTACTTCTTTCAGCTGGAACCTTTTGCAGGGGAGGGAATTCTTGAGTTGACTTCAGGTTGAACTCAATTACGGACTCCTCAGTTCCTGGCACTTTGTCTATTAGTGCGAAGAGAGTGACAACAGCTAACTTGATATTTGTATTGTCGAATCCTTGTCCAAAATGGATGATTCCATTGTCGGGCAGTTCATCCTTATAGACGGCGAAGTCCATTCCATTGGTGAAGGAGAAAATTAACTTTGGGGCAATCATTTTCTGCAGTGTAGATTCCGAATGTCAGTCCCGAATTATGCTTCCTTTCGTCACAAAACTTAGAACGAAAAAGAAAGAGTCCGAACACATTCCCGTTTATCTTAATGTATTTGTGATTTTTAAGAAAATTCGTTTATTAGAAGGTTGTTTATTAGAGGATTTATTTGTTAGGAACAAAATGATTAAAGTATAGAAAAGGTAAAGGACCCGATTCAGAATTGGAAAGGAAGAGAAAGTCTCGCAAAACTTCTCAACCCGAGGGACCACTCCTAAGCTAACACCTATTGGGGGTCCACCCCACCTCAGAAAAGAGGTAAAAGAATTTTGGAACCTCTCTTTTTAGGGGTGTCTAAACAGTGTCTCCTAAATCCGAGAGAAGTTGGCTATACCCGTTCAAGATAGAAATGAACGTGGTATGCCAACAGAAAGAATGGTAGTTTGCTCCACTAGGGATATAGATACACTACCGATTTATGAAAGTAAAACCATCTGATCAAAATGGAGAGAGGAACCAGTCCCCAGCGGAGTCGCCAGAAGTTGTGCGGCTTATTTTTAGGTTATGTGTTTTGAAAAGGGGCCACCTAGAGAAATTGTCGACGAATTTTAAATTTTAAATTTAATTTAAATATATATATATATATAATTTAGAAAGTAGTATTTGATTTTGAAAATAATTTTGAGTTTGAAAATTTTAAGATATGAAATCAAACTGAACTCACATCCCATATAGTTTATATAAACGAGCACCGCACAACAAACTGTATATCTATCCCGAAGAATAGACACACTGCTTGATGATGAGGCTCGATTAAATAAACTAGAAGATTTGTGACATCCGTTTGGTCTGCGAATTGATTTTATAAGCCGACAAATTTCCCTGCTTAATATAAAGAAATTAAGCAGGGTTTATATTACCTTTGTTCTTAAAGTTCCCTATAAAGGCAAGCCCCTATAGTTAATTACATCTTAAACGACGGGAATCATTTAAGAAAACACTCGATAATGATCAGTAGTTTTGCTCTCAAGAATTTCAAAGTTTAAAGTTTTCAAAGGATTTGATTTTGGAAATTTCAATAGAGAATGAATCAAATTTAGAACAGTTATTTTGAGAGTCCAAAGGAAGAGAAGTAGGAGAAGTTGAGGATCCAAGAAGAATCTTAGCAACTTCCCAAACTATCCTATTTTTTAGCTTAGATTTGGGAATTTACTTAAAGTTTCAATCTTGCCAATTTTAATTAATTAGGACTTATACTTGTATGACATAATCCTACAAATAGCCTCGAAGATGTGAGGGTTTATGTCGTACCAAACGACTACCTCGGAGTCCTAAGACCGATTAGGGCTTAATTTACATGACATGATCATGCAAATGCCTAACGAAGAGTTGAGGATTTATGTTGCACTAGGAAAACTACCTGGAAGTCCTATGGCTTGGTTATTTAATTCTAAGAAAGGTTTAGCTGGTGTAGATCCGAGTTTTGCTGAAGTGGATGGTCGTGCTGCCCACTATGCTTCGAGCTCCTTGTTGTTGTAGAGGTTTAGTTGTAGAAGGTGAAAATCAGGAGATGAGAGAAGTGTTTTAATTTAGAAATCTTAAAGTCCAAATATTTTTAATATTTTAATTAAAACAAATCTTAAATTTGTTTAAACAGAACCGATTATGATCCCACGGTTTCGTCATCCCGGCAGCGTTATTTTCATCGAAATCACTTAGTCCAGATGAATTTACTAAAATCAACTGAATGAGTTCCAAACTTTTATTTAGACCGTGGGAAATCCCGGTAGCAACATGCGGGTTACATCATCCGAGGTATTCCCGATCATTCAATGAGACGTTTTAATTTAGTTGCAATTGTATTTTTGTTGTTCTGTTTGTGATTAAATTTTGAGTTATTTTATATTTTGGAATGTTGTGGCGGTGAATTTTATCTTGTGGTGACTTTTAATTTAATTTTGGGTTTCAGTTTTGTGACTATACTAAAGGTTTCAATTTTCATGCAACAATCTTGTTTAACTTGAAAGAAAAAGTAAAGTGCAGTGCATGTAAGTAAATTGCAATAAAGTAAATTGCAATAAAATAAAAGCATACCTAGAGGGTCTTCCCGTCATTCCAAGTTGCACTTAAAACACATGTTAACGCATTTAAATATTTCAACAAGTACCTAGGTAAAGCTCAGGGAAGGTTCTGGTTGTCTACCAAGATCATAATCCTATAACAAGTCATTTCCTATGACGTCTAGGTTCTTGTGTTTTGTTTATGGATGTTTTTCTTCACCAAAGAACAATTAAGTTCAATTGTTCTTCTAAAACATCTCATCATATTGAGAAAGTGCTTAGGATGAGTCCTAAATATCTTTTCAATACTTCCGAGATTATTTTGAGTCCAAGTAAATTTAGTTTCACATGTGAATTAATCATCCAGGAGTTTAGTTAAGTTTTGTCTCCTGCTCAGTGAACTTGGGCATTTGATTACCTGATAAATGAAGTGACATCTCACTTAATACTCCATTTAAGAGTTATAATAATTAAAGCCTTTGGGGGCAAGTTAGTTTGTTGAGAATTTTAATCATTCTTAATTTGAAGTTCGAGTTATCTGGTTTAAAATGATTTAGTTTAATTATGAGGTTTTAATTAATAATTTTAAGTTTGGAATAGTGTTCAAATTATTTTTGGTTTAAATCTTTATACTTTAAGTGATCTTAATATTTTAAATTAATCTTTGGTGTTTCAAATTCACATAGATTATTCATGTATCTTAATGATTTGGTTTAGGTTAATTATGATATTTTAGGTCAATCTTGATTAGTTTGATTTTTTATATTCTTAATTATGAATTGTCTTAATATTTCAAATTTGTTTTTCTTTTATTATTGAGTGATGTTAATTTAATATAATTTAAATTTAATTTAATTGAATTTAACTTAATTTAATTTAATTTAATTTCAATATTTAAAATTTAATTTAATTTAATTGTTAAAATGTTAATTTAATTTAATTTTAATTTTAATTTAATTTTTACTTAATTTAATTTAATTTAATTTAATTTTAATTTAATTTAATTCTTAAACCACTTAATATTTTGACCTTTCCTTTAATTTAAGGGTCATTTTTTTTTAATTTTTAATTTACTTAGTCTGTATTATCATTTTAATCTTAATTAAGAGTTAAATATTATTGAAGTGATTTATTTAGGGATTTTTTTATTAAAGAATTAATATTCTCTCAAGTTATATCCCTATTTTTAATAATTCAAATTTTCATTAATCTTCCAAAATTTAAATTGTTTAAATAATTAAAGTTTCATTTTTGGTTTATTAAAAGTGATTAATGGGTTCCTACCCTTTTAATTTCCCAAAGTTTCAATCATCCAAGAAAGATAAAATCAAATATTTTACCCTCCATTTTAATTAAACCTAAAATTTTAATAAAGGGGTTTAAATTCATTAATTACATTTATGCACTTTTAGGCTTATTTAGTTCATAACTCACTAAATTGAGTTCAAATGAACTTGAAATTTTTATGTCACCTCACTCACATGTCAATTAAGATATTAGAGGAGAAAATGTGATTTTTCTGAATTTAATTTATTTATATAATTATTTTTAGTGAAAAATAGGGGATTTCAAGGAAAATTCAACAACATGACCAAAGTGAGGTTTCTGTCTTAAAGAAATTTATGGGATGTTTCTAATGACTAGAGAACCACTTGGACCATTTTTGGTGATTTTTTAAATTATATTTTATTTATTATAATTATTTTGAGTTTTGGAGTGTTAATTAATTATAAAATAAAATTAAAGTTGAAAAATGGATTTTATATTTTTATTAAATCTCTCTGATCTCAAAGAGTTCAGAGAAATAAATTTTACAATTTTTTAATTTTTATTTGATTTATTGGAATTAATTTAGTGAAAAGGTTGGAAAATACATTTTTTAATATTAAAAACTGTTTTGAGCCTTTAAAATTCAATATCTTAACGTAGAGACTTAGGAAAAATATTTGGTTGATTTCTAAGTGATTAGAAGTCAAAATGTGACATTTTTATGATTTTTATTATTTTTGTGATTTTTATTATTTTTTAATTATTTAAATATCAAAAATATCATTAAAAAGAAAAATTTTAGAAAATTCCAATTTTAATTTTTATAGACTCTTGTGATATCAGAGAGCCCATAAAACAAATTTGGTAAATTTTTGAAATGTATTATTGGAGTTATGAATTTTTAAAATTTAATTTTGATCATGTGGCTTAATTAATTCATTTAGTGGGACTAATCATTTTCAATTGACTTCAAATTTTTATGCTAGGTTCTTTGTATCCTAAAGATCAATGGAGAATTGATTTCAAGTTATTTTGATGTGTGGTTAACCCTAATTAATTAAAATTTAATTTTGAGTATTTAGGCTAATTAGGGTTATTCTTAATGAATTAAGCCTAACCATAATTATCCTAGGGTTTTTTGGTCCTAAGAAACTTTTCCAAATTTTCCTAGAATTTATTAAGCAATATGCTAATTATTGGAATTAAAATACCAAAACAGTGATATAAACTTGAAAAATACATAACTTGTCATACAGATAGCCTCTGACCTTGAAACATTTAGGAAATGTTCCCACGATCAGAGGCTTCAAAAGCCCTATGGTCTCATTCCATGGTGAATTGTGTATACAAATGGAAAATCAAAATACTCAAAACAATAAATAATTAATTAAAAATAAAATACTCATTAAATTAACCCAATTCTTTTTCCACATTGTTCTCCTCTATTCACTAAGCAAGAGGGTATTTTTATTTTATTTTTATGATTTTTCTATGAAAAGTTATGATTTTTTGAAATTTATGTTCAAAAATAAATCAAAAATCCAATTTCCCTCTCAAGCTATCGCAATCAAGGGGGGCCACGTGTCGCTCTCTGATTGGCTGGCGCATTTCTACTTATGGATGAAGCTCCTGTCCGACTGCATCTCGGCCATCCGTATGACACACATGTGATCGGACGGCTACTGCTCCTCTCTCCTAGTTCTATTCACCCAAAACGGTCTACCTTCAAACCTTGATATCTCACTCGTTTCTCAACGAAATTAAGTGAAATGTTTTTTAAAATGATCATATAATCGAGTAGCACACATCTATATGGTGATGATATACTTATATCATGTGAATATTTATAGAAATTTAAAATAAGCTCGGTTGGAGGAGAAAAAATTTGATACCTTTGTCCAAGAGGTGAGGCCTCAATTGGAAATGATTGGATTGAGCTTAGGAGTGCTTAGAGAAGCTTTGGGAACAATTTGGCAGAGTTTCCCCAAGGTAATCTTTTGCATCTCCTCTCTTTGGCCATGATTAAAGCTTAAATAGAGGAGTTTAAGTTCAATTTTGTCAAAGCATGAGGTTGGGCTTGGTTCACCTTTCCATGGTCTGATTTGGGCTGAGAAAAGCTCCTTTGATTCAGCTTGATTAGTGGGGAGAAGTCACAATCCAAGTACAATTAGGCTTAAGCATGGGTTAGGGGAGACATGGGAGTGCTTAATTACTTTAAGGGGATCAAGAAAGAGGCTCCTCCTCTTGCCCAATATGGTATGGTCACATGAACACCACTCCCATGGCTTGCATGGGGCTTAAGGATGGCTTCATGGCTAGCCTATGGCTTGTCCATTGCTTGGTCAATTTTCATGAAAAAAGGATATTTGGAATTTTTTGAAAACTTTGGATTTTTTGATTGGTTTTGTCATGATGCTATTTTGGCTTAATCAAAATGATGGTTTTTGGACTTAGGGGTGACTTAAATCAAAGGGAATGATGAGGGAAAATTTCATGTGGGCTTTTGAATTTGTTGGAAGTGGGCTTTTAAAAAGGTTTAAGGAGGTAGTCTTTTAGGTTTGAAAACAAATTGGTAGATGAAAATTTTGTAAATGATTTGGTTAAACAAATGTTGGGTTTAGTTTAGGGATGTGTCATGAGTGATTTGGAACAAATTTGAAGTTATTTTGAATTGAATTGGGTTTAATTTGGGTCTTTTTAGTAAAGGGGCCAAAGTGGGTCAAATTGGGCTAACTTGGTTTAAGGTTGGACTAATGATGGATTTGATGTAAAATTAATGTTGAGAAATGTTTATGGGGTGTAACAAAGAGTTTTCAATTTTGGTTGGGCTTTAATTTTGGGATTTGGGCTTATTTGGGTTAGGTTTGGGTTTAGGCCAATTTAGGGGATTTTGACTTTGGGTCAGGTTTGGGTGGAGTTTAGATTCAAATTTGGGGCAAATCTTGTTAGTATTTTGTTTGTGGGGATATTAGAAAGGTTTCCAAAAAGATTTGGGGCTAATTGGAGTTGAATTTGGTTGGTTTGGGCTAAGTTTAGGCCATGGGCCAAAATTGGGCTTTAAGCTTCAAATTGGAATTGGATCCAAATGTTAATCAACTTGGGCTTGGATTTGGTCTAAATTGATATTGGGGATATTGAATTTAAGTTTATAATTGGATTGGATCAATATTGAGGTTAATTGGAGTGGTTTGGTTTGACATTGAGTTCACTTGGATTAAAAATGGGTCAAATTGGGGGTTTTGGTAAAAGTGGGTTAAATTGACAAAATTGGCTTATGGTGTAGTTGAAAAAAATGAAATTGGGAATATTTGGGATTTTTTGAATTTTCTGGGAATTTTTGGAATTTATGGATTTTTGGTTAAAAATGGCATTTTGGGTATTTGGAGGGTATTTGGGGGTATTTTTGGAAATTTTGGTATATTTGGCTAAGGATGATCAATTTGAATGGTGGGAAATGTTTAGGATTGATTTTGAGGAATTTTGGATAATTTAGGAGATTTCTCAAATTTTGGGTAGTTTCAAGGGCATTTAGTAGGTTTGGTGGGTGTAAGGCCCCGGAGGTCAAAAATTGAAATTTTGGAAAAATGAAGATTGATCAAGTTTGAGTAGAATGGAATCACATTGGTTGAGCCATGAAGCCATACCAGGCCCAGAAGAGCTATGAGAGGACTCATTTGAGGCATTCACTATGTTGTTCCTAACCTCTTAGCTGAGGGTCGAGGGGTTGAGGACCATCCATATGGAATACCTACATGAGTCGAGAAGTCAAGCTAGGTATGAATGGTTTTAGGATTTGGAATGTGTGTGAAAGTGTAATGTGTGCGGGTCAACCCTCACCAGACCGGGCCACCCAGGGTAGTCCTAAGGCCAAAGAGTCCTATAGGGAACTCATCCTTTAAACCTCCACATTTGATCTTAACCCTCCAAGTGACTTGGGGGTTTACAATCAAACTTATGGGGTTTGTTGGGAGTTTAGAGGTGTTTGAATTTCTAAGTGGTGGGTGCCATCTCTAATCCTCTAATATAGTCAAAGGGAAAGCCTAAGGCTAGATCCTAAGTGCTAAAGAGAGAGAAGAGAAAAGACCTCATCAAAAATGAGGTCAACATGGTTAATAATACAAAATTTTTATAATGGATTTGTTGGATCTCTTAGATCTATTATCAATGTCGTTGTTGTTGGTTCATTGATGTCTAAACAGTTTACTGACGCTTATGCTTTAATTGAAGAAATGGCTACTAATAATTTTCAATAGCCTTCTGAAAGGTTAAATCCTAAAAAAGTAGCCAACATTCATGAAAATGACGCTTTTGCAATGCTAGCAAATCAAATTGCTACAATTTCAAGGAAGATAGACTAATTTGGAATGAATTTTTCTCAGCCAATTTCCATGATTGAAGAAAATTCATTAGGCCAAATGGTTGATTCTCAAGCATCATTAGAAAATTTGAATGTCATAAACAAGCCTAATAACTCATATTCTAATTATTATAACCTAGGTTGGAAAAACCATCCAAAATTTAACTGGAATAACAATAATCAAGATGGTAGAAATCAACAATGGAGGAACAACCCAGTAAACCCATTGGGGAACTGGAACAACCAAGGGAATAATAATTATAGACCAACCTATCCTCCAGGTTTTAACAATAATTCACAATTTAAGGAGAAGAAGTTGTCTAAAGAAGAAGTGATGTTACAAATGGGAAATCAATTGCAAAGTCAAGGAGCTGCAATCAGAAATATTGAGAATCAATTGGGACAAATTGCCAATTCATTAAGTAATAGATCACAAAGAATGCTTCTTAGTAATACTGAAGTAAATCCAAGAGATAATAACAAAGAGCAAGTAAATGCAATTCAACTGAGAAGTGGAAGACAATTGGAAGGTAGAGTTCAAAAAGAGATTGAAGTAGAGAAAGAAGATTGAAAAACCAAAAGCGGACTCTCCGAAAGGTTTGGAAAGGCCAATTTCTCCAACAAATATTGATCTAGAAAAACCATCACCTCCATTTCCTCAGAGACTTTGATAGCAAATGTTGGATAAGCAATTTTCAAAGTTCTTGGAAACATTTAAGAAGCTTACAATTAACATTCAATTTGCTGAAGCCTTAGAACAAATGCCAAGCTATGTGAAATTTATGAAAGATATTCTCAATAGAAAAAGGGAGTTTGAAGATAATGAAAGGGTTGCACTTAGTGAGGAGTACAGTGCTATAATGCAGAAAAAAGCTTCCTAAAAAGCTTAAAGATCTTGATAGCTTCACGATTCCATGTGCAATCGAAGAAAGGTTTCATGGGAAAGCTTTATGTGATTTAGGTGCAAGCATTAACCTTATGCCATTATTATTATTCAAAATATTGGGATTAGGAGAAATAACTCCAACTATTGTAACTCTGAAATTAGTGGATCGTTCAATCACATATCCTAAAGGAGTTATAGAAGATGTTTTAGTGAAGGTGGATTAATTTATCTTTCCACTTGATTTCATTATGCTAGATATGGAGGATGATAAAGAGATACCCATAATTTTAGGGGGACCTTTTCTAGCCACAGACAGAGCAATGATAGATGTGCAAAAAGGGGAATTAACAATGCGCGTCAATGATCAAACTGTTACATTAAATATCTCAAAATAAATGAAATATCCTGTAAGGGGGAAACATGATGAATGTTATATGATGGATGTCATCAGATATCTATGTGTTGACCTCATTTTTTATGAGGTCTTCTCTTCTCTCTTTAGTACTTAGGATCTAGCCTTAGGCTTTTCCTTTGACTATCTTAGAGGACTAGAGATGGAACCTACCCCTTTAGAAACTCAGCCACTTCTTAACTCCCTGCAAACCCCACAAGCTTGATTGTAAACCCCTAATCACCTAGAGAGTTGAAATCAAATGTGGAGGTTTAAAGGATGAGTTACCTATATGACTCTTTGGCCTTAGGATCACCCCAGGTGGCACTGGTGCAGTGAGGGCGACACCGCACATACATTACACTTTCACACACATTCCAAATCCTAAAACTATACATGCCTAGTTTGACTTCCTGACTCATGTGGATAATTCATATGGATGGTCTTTAACCTCTAAGCCCCTGGCTAAGAGGGTTAGGAACAATATAATGAATGCCTCAAATGAGTCCTCTCATGGCTCCTATGGGCTTAATATGGCTTCATGGCTCAACCAAAATGATTCTATTTCACTCAAACTGGCTCAATTTTTATTTTTCCAAAATTTCTATTTTTCCAAAATTTCTATTTTTGACCCCCGGGGCCCCGGACCCACCAAACCTACTAAAAGCCCTTGAAACTACTCAAAACCACCAAAATTTTCAAATAACCCAAAAAACACATTTCCAAAATTAACCTTGAACATTTCCCCACCAATCAAATTGATCATTTACAGCAAAAAATACTACAATTTCCAAAAATACCCCCAATACCCTCCAAATTACCAAAATGCCCCTCTTGACCCAAAAATCCAAAAATTTCAAAAATTCCCAGAAAATTCCAGAAAATCCCAAATATTTCAAATTTCATTTTGTTCAACTACACCATGGGCCAATTTTGCCAATGCACCCCACGTTTACCAAAACCCCCAATTTAGCCCAATTTAAACCCAAATGAACCCAATGTCAAACCAAATCACCCCAATTGACCTCAATTTTGGTCAAATTCAATTCCAAAATTCAATTCAATATTCTCAATATCAATCTAGACCAAATCCAAGCCCAATTTGATTGACATTTGAATCCAATTTCATTTTTAAGCTTAAAGCCCGATTTTGACCCATAACCCAAACTTAGCCCAAACCAACCCAATTCAACCCCAATTGACCCCAAACCTTTTCTAAACCTTCCCTAACACCTCCATAAGCAAAACACTAACATAGTTTGCCCAAAATTTGGACCCAAACCTTACTCAAATTCAACCCAAACCCAAAATCCCTTAAATTGACCTAAACCCAAACCTAACCCAAATGGGCCCAAATCCCAAAATTGAGCCTCAACCAAAGGTGAAAACTCTTCATAATATTCCCCTAAACATTTCTCAATATTAATTTTACATCAAATCCAACATTAGCCCAACCTTAGCCCAAGTTAGCCCTAATTGACCCACTTTGGCCCCTTTACCAAAGAAACCCAAATTCAACCCAATTCAATTCCAAATCACACCAAATTGATTTCAAATCACTCATGGCGCATCCCTAAACTAAACTCAACAATTTCTTGGCCTAATCTTTTACAAAACTCCCATCCACAAATTTGTTTTCAAAACCTAAAAGCCCACCCATTTAAATCATTTAAAAGCTCATTCCTAACCAATTCCAAAAGCCGAAAAATTCATACAAAGCCCATATGACACTCTTCTTCATCATGACTTCAATTAAAACCATCCCTAAAGTTCCAATAAAATATCAATTTATTCTAAATCAAGCTTCATGTTAACCTCTCATACATTTATCAAAAATGCCAAAATCCATTTTCATACAAGTAAGCCAAGCTATGTGCAAGCCATAGGTAAGCCATGAAGCCATGCATGAGCCACATGGAAGCCATGAAAGCCCCTTTACATGTCACCATGCTATCTTTGGCAAAAGGAGGAGGTCCTTTCAATATTCCCTTAGAGAGATTAACCACTCTCATGTCTCCCCTAATTCATGCTTAAGCCTAATTGTACTTGGATGGTGACTTCTCCCCACTAATTAAGCTGAACCAAATGACTTTCTCTTCAACCCAAATTAGCCTTGGGGAGGTGCACCTAGCCCAATCCATGTATTTGACCAAATTTAGCCAAAATACACTCTTGCCCGTTCCCACTTAAATCAAGCCCTTTACACATGTCAAACCCCAATTGACTTCACCAAATTCAACCCCTGACCTCTCTGACCGGCCAACCACCACAGCCGCCGGAAAACACCATGGCCGAGACCTTGGAAGTAGCCAAACATTGAAATTATCCCTTGCTCAGTTGCCCCATGCCCAGTGGCCATTGGAGTTGTTCTTCCCTTGCCCAGAGCAGCTGATCCCAGCCGTTAACTCCCCCTGGGAGGCCCTCCAGCCAACTCTATTTAAGCTCCACCCCCTCTCGGCCATGAGAGGAGTTGCACAAAAACCATACAGAAACTCTGCCAAAATTGTTTCAGATCATCCTCCACACTTAGAGCAATTGATCCCCAGTGACAATTTGCCCTAATCCCCACCAACAGAGCCCAATTTCTTAGCCAAAATTTCACCCAAAACTAGGACATCTCCCAATTCTCCACCAAAATCAAATTAAACTCACCCACACCTGCACAAGACAAAGGGAAGGAGTCCCCAGTGAAAGCCCCCTCTCCAGGCCACTCATCTGCTCTAGCCTCCAAAGGTTGTGATCGGGTCTGGTGGAAATCAAGTCTAGGCAATTCCCCAGGGCCAGAGACTTCATCTGAAGCTTACTTGGACTCAATCGAAGGTCACACAACTCTCAGATTGAAGCCACACTTCTCTGAGCAAAGGTATGAGCTCTCTTTTCTTCCCGAGCTTCCATGAATTCTCCATTTCTATTGCCTTGATTTCATGCCACATAAATAGTATGGATGTGTTTGTCTCTTCAAGATGAATCCATAGAGCATAAGAATGTAGAAATCGGTTAAGTATCGAGGGAGATATTAAGCCTGGAAGATGGACGGTTCTCGAGCTAACGGAGCTTGGGGACGACGAACGGATGCCGTCCATTTGATACACGTGCGGGTGGACGGTCCAGATTGAGCCGTATGAGGAGACGGGACGTTACAGCGGGCCGTGTGGCATCCCAGTCAGATGGCGGCGTCGAACCAGAAGACGCTGCGTGGCCGTTCAGGGAGGCTAAGGTTGACGCGGCGCCGCGTGGATAAGTAGATATATAGGGAATTTTCTTATTTATTAAATACCCAGAACTTCAAAAATGTATAGATTTGTGTAGAAAAATCCTAAAAATAAAATAAAAATACCCTCTTACTCAGTGAACAGAGGAGAATAATGTGGAAAAGAAATCAAGTCATTTCATCAAGTATTTTATTTTTAATGATTTATTTACTCTCTGTGGTATTTTAATTCTCCATTTGCATAGACAATTCACCATGGCATAAGACCATAGGGCTTTTGAATGCTCTGAACTTGGGAACATTTCCTGAATTTTCCAAGGTCAGAGGCCATCCCTATGAGAAGTTATTGATTTTTCAATTGCATGTTACTGTTTTGAGTATTTTAATTCTAATAATTAGCATGTTGTGAAATAAATTCTAGGAAAATTTGGTGATGTTTCTTATGACTAGAGGAACTTAGAAAAAATAGGTCTTGAGTTAATTCACATGGAACAACCCTAATTGGACTAAACACCCAAAATTGAACTTTAATTAATTAGGGTTAACTACACATTAAATTAACTTGAAAATAATTCTCCACTGATCTTTAGGATCAGAGGAACATTACATAAAAATTTGAAATCAATTGGACTTGATTAACCCCACCAAATGGGTTGATTAAGCCTCTTAAGCAAAATGGATAAAATTAAACTTTAAAAATTCATAACTCACAAAAATACTTTTCAAAAATTCACAAAAAATGGTTTTGAGGCTTCTCTGACCTTAGGGAAACTTAGGAAAATTAAAATTGTAATTTTCTAAAAAAGTTGATTTTTATCATTATTTTAATATTTTAAATAATTAAAAAATAATAAAAATAATAAAAATATTAAAAATCACCAAAATGATACAATTTGAATTTTAATCACCTAGGAACAAACCAAAAAATTTTTTAAGTTTCTAGGGTAAGATATTGAATTTTAAAGGCTTAAAACAATTTTTTAATTAAAAAAAAGGATTTTCTTTAACATTTCTACTAAAATAATTCTAATAAATCAAAGAAAAATAAAAAAATATATAAAATTTGGTTTTCTGATTTCCCTGAGGTCAGAGGGATTTTTAAAAAATATAAAATCCATTCTTCAACTTTTATTTCTTTTTTAAATTAATTAATACTCCAAAACTCAAAATAATTCTAATAAATAAAATATAATTAAAAAAATCACCAAAATTGGTCCAAGTGGTCCTCTAGTCATTAGGAATATTCCATAATTTTCTTAAGGATAGAAACATTTCCTTGGTCATGTTATTGAATTTTCCTTGAAAACCCCTATTTTCCATTAGAAATAATTACATAAATAAATTAAATACAGAAAAATCACATTTTCTCCTCTAATGTCTTAATTGACATGTGAGTGAGGTTACATAAAAATTTCAAGTTTATTTGAGCTTAGTTTAATGAGTTATAGAATTATTAAGCTTGAAGGGTAAAAGGGTAATTAAAAATTTCAACCCTTAATTAAAATTTTAGAATTAATCAAAAAGGGGAGAGTAAAATATTTGATTTTAAACTGATTTTGGATGATTGAAACTTAAACGATTGAGGGTAGAAACCTACTAACCATTTCAAATATAATTAAAATAAAACTTTAATTAATTAATTAATTGAAATTTTGGAAGAATAATAGAAATTGGAATTATTAAAGTAGGGATATTATTAAGTGGACATTTATTCTTTAATTTAAAATCCCTAAATAAATCACTTCAATAATACTTAATTCTTAATTAAAAAAATTATTAAAAGAATAATCTCAATGAATAATTAAAATTAAAATTAAATTAAATTAAATTAAATTAAATTAAAACTAAAATTAAATTAAAATTAAATTAAAATTAAACTAAACTAAATTAAAGTAAATTAAAATTAAATTAAATTAAAATTAAAACTAAATTAAATTAAGATTAAAAATAAATTGAAATTAAATTAAATTAAAATTAAATTAAAACTAAACTAAATTAAATTAAATTAAGTAAATTAAATTAAAAATTAAATTTAATTTAAAATCAAATTAAATTTAAATTTAAATTAAATTAAATTGAATTAAATTAAATTAAATTGAACTAAATTAAACCAAATTAAATTAAAATCAAAATCAAATCAAACTAAGTTAAAATTAAAATAAATTAAGTTAAAATTAAATTGAATTAAATTAAATAAAAAATCATTTAATAACAAACCTAAATGAAATCGTTAAGAATCAAATCTAAAACAACTTGAACACTATTCCAAGCTTAAACTAATTTCTGTAATTAAATCAAAATTGAAATTAAACCATTAAGTTTAAATCATTAAAATACTTAATAAATTGATTTGCCCTTTTAAAGCTCTTATTATTATAACTCTTAAATGAGGTATCAAGTGAAGTGTTACTTGACTTATGGGATATTCAAATGTCCTAGTTCACAGAGCAAGAGAACAAAACTTAAACTCCTGGATGATTAATTTACTTGTATAATTAAATTCTCTTGGACTTAAAAACAATCCTAGAGGTATTGAAAAGATGTTTAAGACTCGTCTTAAGCACTTCCTCAATATGATGGGATGTTTATAAGAACAATTGAACTTAATTTTTCTTTGGTGAAGAAAATCATCCTTAATAAAACACAAGAACCTAGACGTAATAGGAGATGACTAGCTATAGGATTAGGACTTTGGTAGACAACCAAAACCTTTCCCTTAGCTTTACCTAGGTACTTGTTGAAATATTTAAATGCTTTAATATGTGTTTTAAGTGCAGCTTGGGATGACGGGAAGACCCTCCAGGTACGCTTTTATTTTATTGCAATTTACTTTATTGCAATTTACTAA
Organism: Papilionanthe hookeriana x Papilionanthe teres; assembly: GCA_022702705.1. Taxonomy (NCBI): domain Eukaryota; kingdom Viridiplantae; phylum Streptophyta; class Magnoliopsida; order Asparagales; family Orchidaceae; genus Papilionanthe; species Papilionanthe hookeriana x Papilionanthe teres. Next base: position 26,568,081 of record CM040434.1, read on the forward strand.
CATGCAATGTACTTTACTTTTTTTGCATGTTAAATAAAACTGTTGCATGAAAACTAAAACCTTTAGGATAGTCCCTAAACTGAAACCAAAACTAAATTAAAAGTCATTACAAGATAAAAAATCACCGCCACAACATTTCAAAATATAAAATAACTTAAAATTTAATCACAAACAGAACAACAAAACCACAACTACAACTAAATTAAAACGTCTCATTGAATGATCGGGAATACCTCGGATGATGTAACTCACGTGTTGCTAACGGGATTTCCCACGGTCTAAATGAAAGTGTGGAACTCATTCAGTTGATTTTAGCAAATTCATCTGGACTAAGTGAATTCAATGAAAATAACGGTGCTGGGATGACGGAACCGTGGGATCTTAACCGGTTATGTTTAACCAATTTTAAGATTTATTTTAATTAAAACATTAAATGCATTTGGACTTTAAGATTTCTCTAAACCAAAACACTTTTCTCATCTCTTGATTTTCACCTTCTAAAACTAAACCTCTGCAACAATAAGGAGCTTGGAGCATGGTGGGCAGCACGGCCATCTTCGTCAGCAAAACAACTCTACATCAGCAAAACTTTCTTTAGTTTTAAATAACAAAGCCATAGGACTTCGAGGTAGTTTGTATAGTGCAACATAATTCCTCAACTCTTCGTTAGGCAATTGCATGATCATGTCATGTAAATTAAGTCCTAACCGGTCTTAGGATTCTGAGGTAGTTGTTTGGTACGACATAAACCCTCACATCTTCGAGGCGATTTGCATGACTGCGTCATACAAATATAAGTCCTAATTAATTAAAATTGGCAGGATAGAAACATTAAATAATTCTCTCAAAATGAAGCCAAACAATAGGATAGTTTGGGAAGTTGCCAAGATTTTTCTTGGATCTTCAGCTTCTCCTACTTTTCTTCCTTTGAACTCCTGAAATTAATCGTTCCAAATTTGATCTATTCCCAATTGAAATTTCCAAAATCCAATCCTTTGAAAACCTTAAACTTTGAAATTCTTGAGAGCAAAACCACTGATCATTATCGGGAGTTTTCTTAAATGATTTCCGTCATTTAAGATGTAATTAACTATAGGGGCTTGCCCTTATAGGGAACTTTAAGAACCTGGGTAATATAAACCCCGCTTAATTCCTTTATATTAAGCGGGGAACTTGTCGGCTTATAAAATTAGTTCGCAGACCAAACGGATGTCACAAATCTTCTAGTTTATTTAATCGAGCCTCATCATCAAGCAGTGTGTCTATTCTTTGGAATAGATACACGGTTTGTGGTGCGGTGCTCGTTTATATAAACTATTTGGGATGTGAGATCGGTTTAATTTCATATCTTAAAATTTTCAAATTTAAAATTATTTTCAAAATCAAATACTACTTTTCAAATTATTTATTTAAAATAAATTAAAAATTCTCCGACAATTTCTGTAGGCGACCCCTTTTTTAAAATCCAACATATAACCTAAAAATAAGTCATACACTATGTCAATGCCATTTCAAATCAACTTATGAAGAGAAGCCTGAAAGTGAAAAATTGGAACACGAGCAAGAAGAGGAATTACAACGTTCTGAAGATTTTCATGAGGAAGATTTAAATTATGTTCATGAAAAATTTGAATTGTTGGACATGACTAAAAAAGATGAATCTTTTAGTCCATCAATTGAAAAACCTTTTGAACTTGAATTAAAGATGCTTCCTACTCATTTAAAATATGCCTTTTTAGGTGATTCCTCAACTTTGCCAGTTATAATTTCCTTTCAATTAACTAAAAAAGAAGAAAAGAGTTTGCTTAAAATTCTAAAGAAATATAATAAAGCTTTTGGATGGACAATAGCTAATATTAAAGGAATCAGTCCTTCAATTTGTATGCATAGAATCCTTATGGAAGAGAACTCCAAATCTCAGGTTGATCCTCAAAGGAGATTAAATCTTATCATGAAAAATGTTGTTAAGAAATAAATTTTAAAGTGGTTGGAAGTTGGAATTATTTACCCTATTTCAGATAGTGCATGGGTTAGTCCTATTCAATGTGTTCCTAAGAAAGGAGGAGTTATTGTGATTATTATTGAAAAGTATAAAATAATACCAACAAGACAAGTTACAAGGTGGAGAATATGCATTGATTATAGAAAATTAAACCTTGCTACAATGAAAGACCATTTTCCACTACCCTTTCTAGATCATATGCTGGATAGACTGGCTAGGCATAAATACTTTTATTTTCTAGATGGATATACTGGTTACCACCAAATACAAATTGCTCCTAAGGATCAAGAGAAAAAAAAGTTTACCTGTCTTTATGGTATATTTTCTTTTAGAAGAATGCCCTTTGGTTTATGTAATGCCCCTGCTACATTTCAAAGATGTATGATGACAATTTTATATGATTTAATTGAAAAAGGAATTGAAGTTTTTATGGATGACTTTTCAGTGTTTGGAATTTCATTTGAATCATGTTTAGAACATCTATCAAGTGTTCTTAAGAGCTGTGAAGAAACTAATTTAGTCCTTAACTGGGAAAAATACCAATTTATGGTAGCAGGAGGAATTGTATTGGGACATCGTATATCGGCAAATGGTATGGAGGTAAATCCTGCAAAAATTTAAGTTATCGCTAATTTACCTTACCCAATAAATGTAAGGGAGATTAGAAGTTTTTTAGGACATGTTGGATTCTACTGGCGTTCTATTAAAGACTTTTCAAAAATTTCAAATCCTTTATGTCGTTTACTAGAAAAAGATGTGATTTTTTATTTTGATGAAAAATACCTAAAATCTTTTGAATCATTAAAAGAAAAATTAATCACTGCATCTGTGATAGTTTCAGCAAACTAGAAAAAACCTTTTGAATTAATGTGTGATCTCAGTGATTATGCTATTAGAGCTATTTTAGGTCAGAGATATGATAAAATTTTCAAAGTGATCTACTATGCTTGTAGAACTTTAATGAAGATCAAATTAATTATATCACAACTGAGAAAGCGTTATTAGCTATAGTATTTGCCTTTGATAAATTCAAATCATATTTAATTGGAACAAAATGTGTGGTGCATACTGACCATTCTGCTATTAAATATTTAATGAAAAAGAAGGATGCAAAACCAAGACTTATAAGATGGATTCTTCCTTTGCAAGAATTTGATTTTGAAATAGTAGATAGGAAGGGTGCTGATAATCAAATTGTTGATCATATATCCATGCTTGATTATGAAAAATCTCTTTGCTATGAAAATGAAATCAATGAACGTTTTCCTAATGAAAAATTGTTCATTATCAATGAGTGGTGTGTTCCATGGTATGCCGACATTGTAAACATTATTGTCAGTGATATTATACCCTATGGTTTGACATACAAAGAGATGAAGAAATTTTTATCTGAAGCTAAGAATTATTTTTGGGAAGACTCATTTTTATATAAACAAAGAAAGGATCTGATTATTCGAAGATATGTGCCTTTAGAAGAAACTTATGAAATTATTCAAAAATGTCATAATTCTGATTATGGAGGACATTTTGGTGTTGATAAAACTGCATATAAAATCTTACAATCTCGATTTTATTGGCCTACAAATTTTAAAGATGTTAATGCTTATATTAAAAATTGTGATTGATGTCAACGTGTAGGCAATATTTCTAGAAGAAAAGAGATGCCCCTCAATTATATGTTGGAAGTTGAAATATTTGACATTTGGGGATTAGATTTCATTGGACCATTTATACCATCTTTCAGAAATATATACATTCTGATAGAAGTAGACTATGTATCCAAATTGATAGAAGCTGATGCTTTACCTCGATGTGATGCTCAAAGGGTTGCAAAGTTTTTAAGAAAGAATATATTTTGTAGATTTGGAATACCAAGAGTAACCATAATTGATGGGGAAGTCACTTTAGAAATGCGATTATGGAAAATCTAGTAAAGAAATATCATATTAACCATCGCATTGCTACTACTTATCATCTGAAGACAAGTGGTTTGGTTGAATTATTCAATCGTGAAATTAAAAGAGTATTGGAAAAGATTGTTAATCCAAATAGGAACGATTGGTCAATTAAACTAGATTATGCTGTGTGGGTTTATAGGACTGCATCCAGAACTCCTATAGAAATGTCCCCATATAGGTTAATTTTTGGAAAAACTTGTCATTTACTAGTTGAACTTGAGCATAAAGCATATTGGGTTATTAAAGAGTTAAATTATAATTTGAAAGATGCTGGTGAAAATAGATTATTGCAATTAAATGAGCTTGAAGAAATAAGGTATGAATCTTATTAAAATGCTAAGATTTATAAAGAAAAGATGAAGTTATGAAATGATTGGAAGATTCTTACTAAAAATCTTGAGCCGGGACAAAAGGTTTTGTTATATAATGTTAGATTGAAAATATTCACTGGAAAACTTAAGTCCAGATGGATGGGCCCATTTATTGTGATGAAAGTTTATCCATATGGAGCTATGGATATTAAAGATCCTAAGAATGGAAAAATATTCAAAGATAGACTAAAACCCTATTTTTCATTCGATCAATCTAAACTTGATGATAATCTGATGTTGGGTCACTCAGAATAAGCTCTGGGTATGTTAGGCTGAAGACGTTAAACCAAGAGCTTTGTGGGAGGCAACCCATAGTTATCGGTGTGCTTTGCTTTATGTTTGCTTTGTGTGCTTTTATTTGGTTTGATTTGAAAAATATGGTAGTATTTTAAAGATTTTATGTTATAGTGGTGTTTATTTGACCTTATTTGATGACTTAGAGAAGTCAGAATGAAGATTTGGACGTTTAGTAGACCTGTGCTAAAATGAACACTGGCGGCTATGCACCGCAAGTTGGCGCTTAGGCGTCAGAGTTATAAAAAACGTAAAAAATATGGTTCTAGAAGCCTAAATCGTGGGTAAGTGGTTTCAGGAGTTATTTAGAAGTTAAAACATGTCTAGGATCAGTTTTTCAGACTTCCCAAGTCTATAAAAAGAACCAGAATTAAGAGATACTTACCCCAGTTACTATTTTCACTTCTAAATCTTCAGGAAGAGTATTTTGAGTGCAAAAATGTCTTGTTGGGAGAGCAAAGTTAAGAATAAAGAGGAAGACAACAAGAAGTTCATTTGTGAGAGTGCACAAGAGTTATTTAACGGATTTCTAGCTATTAGTATCCAAGGAATTATAGAAAGGATTGCAAAGATCGAGGCTAACGTGGCTTCAATCGAAGCAAAGGTAAATGAAACTAACACATATTTAGCGCACATGGGATGGCAACTCAAAATGCAATTCAATCATACAAGTCATGTGGAAGAAGTAGATAAATTAATGTTTCTAAAGAAGAAATGGATAGAAGAAAATTTGGTAAGAGTTTTCAACCATCGTCCGTTTTATCAGATTTAGATTCTGGATGATTTAAATGAAACTAATGGTGGTTCTGGATATATTCCACCTACTGGAGAATGGAATTAAATTTAAGTGTGGTCCTTTGATTTAGTCATCTATGTTTAATGTTTAGTGTTTGTGATTATTCTAATGTTTTTGTCAAAAGTTTGTTACACCTTAATGAGGTAGATTTGTGTCTAATTATGTGTTATGAACATGTGTTTTGGAAATTTTCATCCTAGGATTTTGGATTTAAATTTTTAGTTTGTATTAAGTGTTTGTGCGAATTTTTTTTTGAATCGATTAATATGAAAGTGTGATTTTGGAGTATTAGAAGTGTGCATGGGGTAGAAATAATTATTTAAATTATTTAAGGGCGATTAACGAGGCATTTTAATGCAATCAATATAATTGTCAAAATCTGTGCACTGGTGGCTAAGCGCCAAACCCTCGGCAGTTAAGCGTCAGAACTCGCGGCTAAGTGTTGTAATGTCGCGCATAGGCGCCGGTTCGCGAAAACCGGTTTACAGGTGTTAAAAACCTAAAAATTTGACATTTTTTCTTCCCACAATCACCTTCAACATCCCAAATTCGCGAATAAGCACTCTAGGGGATCACTTATTTTGAACATTTTAGAGCAGTTTTCGATGAAATTTGTTAGATTTCAACTCCTTAAGGTATGAACACTTCTTCTAAGAAAAATTCTTTTTTATTTTCACCATTTATTTTAAGTACACTCTTGAGAAATCTGAAATCACTATTCACTGTGAAAGTTTGAGAAAAAGCTTGAGAAATTGCTTAGAGATAGTAGATTTTACCTTTAGAAGTTAAGTTTAGCAAATTTAGATTGATTTTGAAATTTATAGTGAATTTTTGTAAATTTTAGAAATGGCTCCAAAATTGAAGCGCTCAAAGGGGAAGGCTAGATTTGATTCAAACAAGTTTGTCAGTTCAGGAGCTGAGGATCGTTACGTTGATGTGCTATCATCACGTAAGTTAATTTATGAGCGAGTTTTTAGTAGACCGGGAGGGAATCTTGAAGAAATGATTGATCGGAGAAATTGGAGAAATTATTGTTGCTTCTCCGTTGTTGTTGTTGTTTCTGTGGTAAGAGAGCTCTATGCTAACTTGCCAGTAGCAGAGGAAAATTTAGTGATGGTTCGAAGATAGCAAGTTAATTTTTCATCTACAGTAAGCAATACATTTTACCTACTACCTTCTGAAATATTTTGTTATTATGTAAATTATCATCCTATGGAATGAGAATTAGATGAGAATATGTCCTTTCTTAATGATGGAAGAGGTCTCTAGAAAATTACAAATGACAGAAGATTTAACTTCTAAGGCTCAAAGTTAAATGCCACCTTCAAGGCTTAGCATTATTTTATCTCATTTAATTTATTACCTTCAAGTCATGTTAGCAAAGCTGCAAGGGAGAGAGCTGTTCTGAACTATTGTATTCAGCAGGGAAAGCCGATAGACATTGGAGTGATTATTTTTTATTATATTATCAATTGTGCCAAAGCTGTCACTACTGCAGGTATGGGATTTCCTTCCCTGATCCATTCACTTTGTGAACAGTCTGGTGTAAAGTTTGAAACTTGGGAAGACGTTCTTCAGCCACTTAAACCTATTACAGTGTAAATGTGAACACTTACACTATGCATTCAAAATTTGGCTGGAAAGGAGGATCTGTTAGAGCTCCCAGTGCATCTGCTTCTACTTCTCGTGCTTCTACTTCACAAGCATCATCATCTAGAGGTTAGTTTTCTGGTTCACAGACTGGGCTGTTACAGAAGATTTTAAAGAAAGTTAGTCTAACCAGAGAACATGTTAAAGATATGGATGGAAAGGTTGAAAACATTAAGTGATATATTCATAAACATGATGAGTATGAGGAGGATTATCAACAATATATTGATAGACTGATTAGAGGAGATCACAGTGCTGAGATTCCTCCTCATCCATATTTTATCCCTTATGTGCCTTCCAGAGATTGGAATGAAAGAGATGATGATGATGAAGATGATGAGTAGGATTTTTATATGATGAGTTTGTGATGTTTGTATTTGTGTTTTGTGATGTTTGGACTTTTTATTATTTGTTGTATTATGTTGTGAACACTGATATGTGTGGGTTATTTCCGTTGTGCACATTTAGATATATCTGTGTTGGATTTATGTTTGTGATAGTTATAATATTTGTGATGTAATGTTGTGATGTGTTTGTGGTATTAAATGTTTTAAAGTGTATTGTGTTTTTAGTAGTCTATAATCTAATTCCAAAAAATGTTAGGAAAATTTAGAACACTATCAGAAACCGCTATTTGAATTGCATGTTTAAACTATTCAAAATTTTCTACCATATATTTTCTAGTGTTGTTGTGATTTTTTATATGTTAAGTTTATGTGTGTTTGCTTTGAAAACCTCCACTACTGTAGAAGTCCTTTGAAAATTTTTATTTTATAAAAAAAAACTGAAAAACTGAATTTGATTTTTGTTTACTCATGTTTTTAAACTGTTATACTTGCATATTTCGGATATAAAAATTCATGTAAGCATGTTATTTTAGTTTGTAATTCTTACCCTTGTATCGTTTCTTATGCTTAAATGTTTTATCCTAACTAAAATTTTAAAGTTTTGGGGGGATTTAAATAAAAAATTTCAAAAACTAAAATTTTATTTGTTCTCAAGAATATAAATAAATTTGATTTTTGATTGAAAATAAATATGTATATGAAGTTATATTAGGGGAGCAAAATTTTGAATATAGAAATGAGTAAGAGAATTTAGTTAAAATTTATAGTGATGATGAAAACTTTAAAGTTAAAATTTTCTTAGTGAAGAAATGTTAAATAATTTTCAACATTGTTATTATGATTTCAAGTGAAGGATACATATCAAACCTTTGTTTTAAATGGAAGGATGGAATTCAAAATCATTACAGACCTATCCAGATACAGTAATCCTTGTCTTATTAAAAAAAGACAAAAGAGAAAAAGAAAAAGAAAAGGAGCAAAAGTATAGTATGTGAAAACGAAGGAAGGAAAAGCTTGAGGATTTAAGGACTTAATTAAAAATTGGTTCCATACATAAAGTTTAAAATACAAGTTTTAATAAATCTAAAGCTTAAGATTATAATATAGTAAGTAAAATTATTTTCAAAAAAAAATTTTTAAGTGAGAAAATTAAAATGTTAAATCCTATATTTTGTAAAATCTACAAGTATTTCTGAATTAGATAGGAACTCATATTTTTCATTATCCTTTACTTAATAACTTTCTAAACTTTAAGTTGGTCTCATTTACCAAAAATTTTTCTAAATTGGAATATTTCATTTCTAGAACAAAATTCTGAAACCTTCCTAAAGAAACTACATAATTTGCATGTTTAATTTTTATGTGATTAAGTGTCACTTGAGGATAAGTAAAATTTTAAGTTTGGGGGATTTTGATACACCTAAAAGATAGTGTTTTTATGCACTTTTTTATAGCTATTTTTGATGATATTGCACTTTAATGGAATGTATTTTTGTGTTTTTCTAGCAAGTATGATTAAAATGAATGATTATGATGAAAGGAGCAAAAAAGGATCAAAATTGGAGCAAAAATGAAAAGTGTGCAATTTAGCCTCTAGCGGCTAAAGCGCCAAGTGCTGGCACATAGGCGCCATAGTTAAAAGTGGTGAATTAATTCAAATTTGGCTTCATTTCCAAGGGGTGTTTAAAGAAACTTTTGGTTTAAACTTCCTTAACATCTTTTGGAAGGTAAACTCGAATGAATGGATGCATCTCTTGGTAGATACATTAAATCTAGACATGATTAGAAGAGACACCAAATCACCTTTTGAAGAATTACTAAAATGAAGACTTGAAGATCAGAAAAAGAGAAGAGTTTTGAAAGGAAGTATTGACGGGAGAAGTTGGAGAAAAGTTTGAAGTGGTTGAAGGGAAATAGGAAGAAAGAGTCTCTTCTTCTTGTCATACTTTCTTTACTTTTCCACTTTAATTTATCATAGTTTTTATTAGAATTTATGAGAGTGAATCCTTAGAGTTGGGTGCCACCCCCTAAGGATTATTTAGTGGAAAGCAAAAGTTTCAGAGGAACTTCAAGAGTCTTGTGGAGAAGATTTTCAGATAAGTTTGTATCTTTATTTTTACATTGGGTTTTAAATTAAGACTTGTTGTGTTTTCAGTATGATTTCTACTTTCAAATCCAATTGTGTTTGTTTTTTCTCCATGAGTTCTGAGTAGTTTTCTTTATCTGTTTCCTTTTAAATGATGAAGTAATTAAATTATGGATGGAAATTGTGTGAAGTATAGGTGTTTAATGTTGGAAGAAGTTGTGATGATTCCACTACCTTGCAATTAAGATGTTGAAATTTGTTGTGAGAACATGTAAGAACCAATGCGGTATTGTCTCAATCAACAATTGGATAGAATCACATGAAATTGTATAGGTGAGAATGTAGTCCGTATAATTGAGTGCAAATAAATAGGGAGATATCCTTTTGATCGGGTGTAGAATTAGAGAACTTTAGAGTGACAGGCTAAAGCCCCCAATTTGGTTTAATGTTTTAAATTTTGTTATGAGATGTTAGCCCCCACGTAGAGTGAGAATAGGGAACTCTAGAGTGGGAGCTAGTACCTTCCTTGCCTAAACCAGCTACAAGATTTCAAAACTTCAAATTAACCTATGTTCTTTATAAAACTAAGTAAGGGTAAAGAATATAACTGCTCCTTTTTGGCACAACACATTTATATACTCTCACAACGAAATTCCATAATTATTACTGATTCATTGAGGAGGAAAAAGATATTTTATTCTCATTTGCTTTCATATCATTTTTATAGTCCTGATAATTTTAGTTGCTTACTTTACTTTTTCTTAAAGATTATTAAAAAAATTTAAACTTTCTATCTTTAAAACATAACTTACAAAATCATTTAGAAAAGTAAAAAATTGTTTTTTTGTCTTCTTTAAAATTTTAGACATTTATTTGTGGGTTCGATATCTCGGGGCTTAATTAGAAAGTCTTGTATTACTTTATAAACGATATGTATACTTACGTAGAATCTCATATTACAAAATAATTAAAGTTGATTTCTTGTTTGCTTCGGAATCAAATTTTTGGCAATGTTGTAAAAAAAGAGATATTATTGTTGAGAAGAAATATAAAGTGTAAAACATAAGCATAAATATTTGGAGATCAAGATGTCCCCCTCTACTTTTGGAAAACCATCTCTCTACCTAACCTAATATGATCCACTTGAACAGCTTGTTGGTTGAACTTTTTCTAATTAGACATCTCACGGGGTGCCTCCAGCTCGTGCAACACGTCGTTTGGCTTGCCTCCGAGAGTGATAAGCTTCGTCCATAGAACCGCTACTTCAGCATTCAGGAAAACAGACAACTCTTGCACATGATTCACAGTAGAATCCCCAGACAAGTCCCTCAAAAGAGATGACTGCCCCCGCTAATGGTCAAGTCTCGCCTGCTCGCTGCTCTATGATGTCAAGATTACACCCTCCCTGTTGATCCCCCCAACCAAAGATCTATCATGAACGATGGGTCAGGTAGCTAATAAATTACAGGGGCTGACAGCGGCTGGAGACCTGCATCTTCAACCTGCATAATGACCACCGAGGTAAAGACAAACTCTGCAGCATTCTTTGACAACTCGTTGTCCTAGAGTTCCTTTGATGTAACCAAATCATCCATAAATCTCTCCATGAAGGAGAAAATCTTAAAAACCTCTTCTCCCTCTGGCGTCGGGACACCCCAACATTCCTACTGTAGTGACTGTGGAAGGGTCATGACAATTACTCCACCCAGCTCCTTACTACTCGCCTCGGTCAGAATGGCATGTTGGCCCTCAACACACACACTCAAACCAAACACTGAGGCCCCTCTATGTGGCCTCTCCGATGATTGACCTTCCACATCGTCAAATGAGTTGCCATGTCGACCAGGTTAGACCGCACTTTTGTTGAGGCCTGGTCTTTCTTTAGAATAGCCTAGGGTCTAGCCATAGTACTTTCCTGGTGACTATCTTAGAAGACTAGCAATGGAACCCTTACCCCATAGAAAATCAAAACACTTTTTTGTTTCACTTGGAGTTTTTCAAATTTTTAAAGTCTAACCTTTAAGTATTTAGGAGGATGAGACCAAGCATAAGGAAGCTCGAGAGGAGTTCCCTATAAGTTGGTAAGCCTTAGGACTGACCCTGTTTGGTTTGGAGCAGACGAACACACACTTGCACATTACACTCTCATATACTACCCCACAATCATAAACCAAACATATCAATTTTTCCCCACACTTGATCCCCCACTCTTTTAGAAACTCAAGTGGGTGGTTTCCCCAAGCTCTTAGCCCTAGGCTAGGGTTTGACTAGTACCAGCACATGGAGGACTCAGATGAGAAATTCCCTTGGTCCATGGCTCAAATGGGTTATCAATCTCACTCAACCCCAATTTTAAAAAAAATTCCAACTTTTAACCTCTTTACCCCTAAACTCCACCAAATGACCAAATTACCCCTAAAACCCTAATTTTGTCCAAAATTTCCAAAATCAATCAAAATTACCAAAATCCCTCAAAATTCATCGCAAAAACATTCCTCGCCACTCAAAATACCCTAACAAGTCAAATTTACCAAAATTCCCAAAATACCAAAAATTACCAAACCACCCCTCATAGCCCAAAAATTCCAAAAAATTTTCAAAACCCTCAAAATATTCTCAATTTATATTTTTAACCACCTCATTGACCCAATTTGACCAAAAGCCCCAAATTGCCCCTTAAAGCCCAAAATGCCCAAATTAACTCCAATGCCCACCAAATTGACCGCAATTCCCCACAATTTCAATTCTAAACTCAAATTCACAATGCCTAATCTCATTTTAAACCAAATCCAAGACAAATTTGACCCAATTTCAAGCTCAATTTCAACCCAAATCAAAAAAGCTTCAATTTTGACCACATGACCAAATCTCCCCAAGCTAAACCCAATGTCAATCAATTTCTCTCAATGTTGAATTCTAAACTCTTCAAAACATTCTTATACACCAAATTGAACCTTAAATTGCCCCCAATTTGAGCCCAAACCTCACCCAAGTCCAACCAAACCTAAAATCCTCAGTTTTGCCACAAATTAACCACATGACCAAAATCCATCAAATTGAATACCCTAACCCTAGAATTGCCACCCAATTAATGTTTGAAAATCTTTATCACATCCCTTACCCCATTTTGAACAATCAATTGAGACATAACTCCACTCTAGCCTAACCCAAACCCAAGCTCACCCAAATGTCCCAAAATTGACCAAATGATCAAATCTCACCAAATCCACCTTTCAAATCAATTTAAAACCCCTTCAATCCTTTTCTAAGCCCTTCATGACAATCACTTACACCATTTTGCTCAATCAATTGGTTCCAAACCAAGTTAGCCTAACCGAGCCCAAATTGAACACATGACCAAATGTGAGCTAACCTAGCCCAATGTGACCAAACCAAACCTCTCACAGCCACCAAATTAACCCTAGGGATTGAGCTAGATCCACCTGCTGACCTCATTTTTGGTGAGGTCTTTTCTCTCCTTAGTACTTAGGATCTAGCCTTAGGCTTTCCCTTTGACTATCCTAGAGGATTAGGGATGGCACCCACCATTTAGAAATTTTAACACCTCTTAACTCCCTGCAAACCCCACATGCCTGATTGTAAACCCCTAATTCACTTGGAGGGTTAAGATCGAATGTGGAGGTTTAAATGATGAGTTCACTATAGGACTCTTTGGCCTTAAGACTACCCCAGGTGGCCCGGTCCGGTGAGGGTTGACACTGCACACATTACACTTTCACACACATTCCAAATCCTAAAACTATTCATGCCTAGCTTGACTTCCTGACTCATGTAGGTAATTCATATGGATAGACCTTAACCCCTAGGCCCTTAGCTAAGAGGGTTAGGAACAACATAGTGAATGCCTCAAATGAGTCCTCTCATGACTCTTATGGGCTTGATATGGCTTCATGGCTCAACCAAAGTGATTCTATTCTACTCAAATTTGATCAATCTTCATTTTTCCAAAATTTCAATTTTCGACCCCCGGGGCCCTACACCCACTAAACCTATCAAATGCCCTTGAAACTACCCAAAATTTGCAAAATCACCTAAATTACCCAAAATTCCTCAAAACCAATCCTTAGCCAGCTATACCAAAAATTCCAAAAATACCCCCTAATACCCTCCAAATACCCAAAATGCCCTTCTTAGCCAAAAATTCCATAAATTCAGAAAATTCCCAAAAAATTCCACAAAATCCCAAATATTCCCAATTTCATTTTTGTTCAACTACACCATGGGCTAATTTTGCCAATTTACCCCACTTTTACCAAAACCCCCAATTTAGCCCATTTTAAACCCAAGTGAACCCAATGTCAAACCAAACCACCCCAATTAACCTCAATTTTGGTCCAATTCAATTCTAAACTTCAAATCAACATCCCCAATATCAATTTAGACCAAATCCAAGTCCAATTTGATTGACATTTGAGCCCAATTTCAATTTGAAGCCTAAGGCCCAATTTTGGCCCATGACCTAAACCTAGCTCAAACCCATCCAATTCAACCCCAATTGGCCCCAAATCTTTTCCAAAGCCTTCCTAACACCCCCATAAACAAAAAACTAACTTGATTTGCCCGAAATTTGAACCTAAACTCCACCCAAACCTAACCCAAAACCAAAATCCCTTAAATTGACCCAAGCCCAAGCCTAGCCCAAATGGGCCCAAATCCCAAAATTAGAGCCCAACCAAAATTGGAAACTCTTTGTGACACTCCCATGAACATTTCTCAACATTAATTTTACATCAAATCCAACTTTAGCCCAACCTTAACCCAAGTTAGCCTAATTTGTCCCACCTTGGCCCCTTTACCAAAAGACCCCACATTAAACCCAATTCAATTTAAAATCACTTTAAACTTGTTCCAAACCACTCATGACACATGCCTAAACCAATTGCAACATTTATTTGACACGGTCCTTCACAAATTTTCATCCAAAAGCCCACTTCCTTAAATCACTTTAAAAGCCCACCAAGACCATTTCAAAAGCCCAAGTTTTCAATCCAAAGCCCACATGACATTTCTCTACATCATCCATTTAATCAAAATCACCCCTAAGTTTCAAAATCATCATTAAACCATTCCAAATCAAGCTTCATGAAAATTCTCCACCAAAATACCAAAATTCCTAAATTTTACTACCATAAAATTGACCAAGCTTTGCCCCAAGCCACATGGAGCCATGAAGCCATGCATAAGCCACATGCAAGCCATGGGAGCCACTTTCCACCTCACCAAGACATTAATGGCAAGAAGAGGGAGGTCTTTCTTAAACCTTCATTAAGCATTTTTAACCTCATCCATGTTACACTCTAAACTAAGCTTAGCCACCTCACCTTGGATGGAGACTTCACCACCCCTTCCAAGCTGACCTAAATGATTCTTTTCAGCCCAAAACCAGGCCTTGGGTGGTGCACCAAGCCTAAAACCATGGGTTGACCAAATTGAACCCAAAATGAGCCTCTCCCCATTCCATTTCAATTCAGCCCCTTTACACTTGGCCAACTCCATTTGACTTCACCAAATTCAAGCCTTGACTCTCCTGATCAGGATGGTGACCTGACCCTAGCCGGCCAGCCACCACAGCCTCCGGAAAACACCAGGCTGAGAGGCTCAATTTGAATCAAAAATTCAATTTGAATTAGGTGAGTTGTCCCATGCCTAATGGCCATTGCAGCAATTCTTCCCTTGCCACGAGCGAGTGGATCCGAGCCATTAAACCCCCACGGAGGCCCTCCAGCCACCTCTATTTAAACCCACTCACCTCTCGGCCAAACAAGGAGTTGAACCAAACCTTACCAAAACTCGCCAAAATCATTCCGGACCCCTCTCCGGACATAGAGAACTCGATCCCCGCTGAAATCCGGCCACAAAACCCTCTATGTGAGCTCGATTTCGAGTTGAAAATCCACCCAAAAACAGGGACACTTCACCACAGTAAGCCAATCTCCAAATTTATTGGTCCTACAACTTCACCAGACCAAGAGGAGAAGTTCTCCAGCAAAAGCCCCCTCACCAGGCCATCCATTGCTTCCAGCCTCCAAGCTTTGTGATCGGCCTTGGTCACTTTCATACTTAGACAATTCCCCAGAGCTAGAGACTTCATCTGGAGCTTGCCCGGACTCGATCGAAGGTGACACAACGCTCGGATTGAAGCTTCACTTCTCCGAGCAAAGGTATGAACTCACTCTTTCTCCCGAGCTTCCGGTGATTCTCCATTTTGTTTAGGTTAATTTCATAGCTCTATAAACCATATGGATGTGTTCGTCTCTTCGAGACGAATCCATAGAGCATAAGAACACGAAAATCCATTGAGAATCGAGTGAGATCTTAGGGTTTTATTGTGGACGGTCACGGATGCACACCAGTCGTAGACGATAACCAGGAGCCGTTGGATAGCGCGTGTATCGAGCGGACGGTCGAGATCAGGACGGAAGGCGCAATGGTACATGAACCGCGAGACGCGTGGCTGCTGACTCAAATGGCGGCGTCGAATGGGAGCGCAACGAGTGGGCTTTCGATCCGCCGTAGGTTGACGCGGCGCCGAGTCGGATAAGTAGGAAATTAGGGTATTTTTTTGAATTATTTAAATACCAGAACTTCAAAAATTCATATCTTTGCATAGAAAAATCACAAAAATAAAATAAAAATATCCTCTTACTCATTGAATAGAGGAGAATAACGTGGAAAAGAAATCAAGTTAATTGGATGAGCATTTTATTTTTAATAATTTATTTACTGTTTCCAATGTTTTGATTCTCCATTTGTATAGATAATTCACCATGGCATGAGACCATAGGACTTTTGAAGCCTCTGATCTTGGGAACATTCTCTGAATTTTTCAATGTCAGAGGCCATCTCTGTGAAAAGTTATTGATTTTTCAAGTTCACGTCACTATTTTAGGTATTTTAATTCCAATAATTAGCGTGTTGTAAAATAAATTCTAGGAAAATTTGGTGATGTTTCTTAGGACTAGGGGACCCTATGAAAAAAATATTTTGAGTTAATTCATTCAGAATAACCTTAGTTGGCCTAAACCCCTAAAATTGAATTTGAATTAATTAGGGTTAACCACACATCAAATTGACTTGAAAACAATTCTCCATTACTCTTTAGGGTTAGAGGAACCTACATAAAATTTTGAAATCAATTGGATATAATTAACCCCACCAAATGGATTGATTAAGCCTCATAAGCAAAATGGAACTTTAAAAATTCATAACTCCAAAAATACTTTTCAAAAATTCACAAAAATGGTTTTAGAACTTCTCTGATATCATGGGAGTTCAGGAAAATTAAAATTGGAATTTTCTTAAAAAGTTGCATTTTCACAATATTTTAATATTTTAATAATTAAAAAAATAATAAAATTCACAAAAATATTAAAAATCATAAAAATATCACATTTTGACTCCTAAACATTTAGGAACAAACTAAGTATTTTTCCTAAGTCCCTAGGATAAGATATTGAATTTTAAAGGCTTAATGTAATTTTTAATATTAAAAATTGAATTTTCAACCTCTTTCACTAAAATAATTCTAATAAATCAAAGAAAAATCAAAAAATTATAAAATTTGTTTCTCTGGACTCCTTGAGGTCAGAGAAATTTAATAAAAATATAAAATCTATTTTTCAACTTTTATTTTATTTTAAAGTTAATTAATACTCTAAAAATCAAAATAATTATAATAAATAAAATATAATTCTAAAAATCACAAAATTTGGTCCAAGTGGTCCTCTAGTCCTTAGGAACATCCCATAATTTTTTTAAGGATAGAAACCTTTCCTTGGTCATGTTGTTGAATTTCCTTTGAAAATCCTTATTTTTCACTAAAAAAATTATATAAATAAATTAAATTTAGAAAAATCACATTTTCTCCTCTAATGTCTTAATTGACATGTGAGTGAGGTGAAATAAAAATTTTAAATTCATTTGAGCTCAATTTAGTGAGTTATGAAATAAATAAGCCTAAAAGGGCATAAAGGTAATTAAAATTTTAACCCTTAATTAAAACTTTAGGTTTAATCAAAATGGGGGGTAAAATATTTGATTTTAACTTTCTCTTGGATGATTGAAACTTAGGGAAATTAAGGGGTAGAAACCCATTAAACACTTTTAAAATATCAAAAAAATGAAACTTTAATTAATTAAATAATTTAGATTTTTGAAAGAATATATTTAAATTTGGATTATTAAAATAGGGATATTATTAAGAGGATATTTATTCTTTAATTTAAAAATCCCTAAATAAATCACCTTAACAATATTTAGTTCCTAATTAAGAATTAAAATAATAATCCAAATTAACAATTAAAATTAAAATTAAAATTAAACTAAATTTAAAATTAAATAAAATTAAATTAAAATTAAAATTAAAAATTAAACTAAAATTAAATTAAAATTAAAATTAAATTATAATTAAATTATAATTAAATTAAATTAAAATTAAATAAAATTAAATTAAAATTAAATAAATTTAAATTAAATTAAATTTAAAATTAAATTAAAACTAAATTATAATTAAATTAAATTAAATTAAAATTTAATTAAAATCAAATTGAATTAAATTAAATTAAAATCATTTAACAACAAACCTAACTGAAATCATTAAGAGTTAAATCAAAATATATCAATAATTTCAATACCTCTTCCTATCTAAGTAAATTTAAAACATGAACATCAATTTGAAATACTTAAGATAATTGAAAATGTAAAGATTTAAATTAAATCTAAAATAATTTGAACACTATTCCAAACTTAAAATTATTAATTAAAATCTCATAATTAAATTAAAACACTTTAAACCATTAACTCAAACTTTAAATTAAGAATGATTAAAATTCTCGATAAACCAACTTGCCCTTAAAGGCTTTAATTATTATAACTCTTAAAAGAAGCATTAAATGAAATGTCACCTTACTCACAAGGATAATCAAACATCCTAATTCACTGAGTAAGAGCAACCCGGGTGATTGATTCATCACCACAATGAAACTAACCAAACTTAAGGCAATCCCTAAAATGTTTAAGAAGATGTTCAGAATTCAGTTTCGAGCACTTCTCTAACTTGAAGGGATGTTTTAAAAGAACAGTGAGACTTCATTGTTCTTTGGTGAAGAAAATCATCCTTAATAAAGCACAAGAACCTAGACTTCATAGGAAATGACTAGCAATAGGATTAGGATCTTGGTAGACAACCAGAACCTTCCCTTAGTCTTACTTAGGTATTTGCTCTGACATGTGTTTCAAGTGCAGGTAACAAATGATGGGAATGCTCACCAGGTATGCTTTTAAGTTTATTGCAATTTACATTCTTCAATTTATTAAATGTCTTACTTTCCTGTACTTTTAAATACATGAAAATGATCGAACCCATCATGTTTAAACAACTCAAAATTTAATCACCAACAAAAATAAAACTGCAATTACAACTAAAATTAAAACGTCTCGTTGGATGATCGGGAATACCTCGGATGATGTAACCCACGTGTTGCTAACGGGATTTCCCACGGTCTAAATGAAAGTGTGGAACTCATTCAGTTGAGTTTAGCAAATTCATCTGGACTAAGTGAATCTGATGAAAATAACGGTGCTGGGATAACGGAACCGTGGGATCTTAATCGGTTCTGTTTAAATAACTTTAAGATTTGTTTTAATTTAAATATTAAAAGCACTTGGATTTTAAGATTTTCTCTAAACCAAAACACTTCTCTCATCTCCTGATTTATGACTTCTAAAACTAAAACTCTGCAACAACAAGGAGCTTGAAGCACGGTGGGCAGCACGACCATCTTCATCAGCAAAACTCGGATCTACTTCAGCAAAACTTTCTTAGAATTAAATAACCAAGACATAGGACTTCGAGGTGGTTTGCCTAGTGCAACATAAATCCTCAACTCTTCGTTAGGCATTTGCATAATCATGTTATACAAATTAAGCCCTAACTAGTCTTAGGATTCCGAGGTAGTTGTTTGGTACGACATAAACCCTCATATCTTCAAGGCTATTTGTATGATCATGTCATACAAATATAAGTCCTAATTAATTAAAATTTGCAGGACTGTAATATTAAATAAATTCCCAAATTGAAGCCAAACAATAGGATCGTTTGGGAAGTTGCCAAGATTCTTCTTGGATCCTCAACTTCTCCTACTTCTCTTCCTTTGGACTCATGAAAATAACTGTTCTAAATTTGATCCATTCCCTATTGAAATTTCCAAAACTCAAATCCTTTGAAAACCTTAAACTTTAAAATTCTTGAGAGCAAAACCACTGATCATTATCGAGAGTTTTCTTAAGTGTCTTCGGAAATTTAAGATATAATTAACTATAGTGGCTTGCCCTTATAGGGAACTTTAAGAACCCACGTAATATAAATCCTGCTTAATTCCTTCGTATTAAGCAGGGGAACTTGTCGGCTTATAAAATTGGTTCGCAGACCAAACGGATGTCACAAATCTTCTAGTTTATTTAATCGAGCCCCATCATCAAGAGTGTGTCTATTCTTTGGGATAGATACACGGTTTGTGGTGAGGTGCTCGTTTATATAAATTATTTCGAGATGTGAGATCGGTTTGATTTCATATCTTAAAATTTTCAAACTTAAAATTATTTTCAAAATCAAATGCTACTTTTCAAATTATATATATATATATATATATTTATTTATTTAAATTAAATTTAAAATTTAAAATTTGCCGATAATTTCTGAAGGCGACCCCCTTTTTAAAATACAACACACAATCTAAAAATATGCCGACACCACCTAGCCTAACTTAGTGGAGCCATGGACCAAGAGTCCCCTAATTTGAGGGATTTCTTCCCATTTTAGACTAAGCCAAGGGGATCTTTGCCAAAAGCTTTCCCCAAACCAATTTAATGCTTTAATGGACGTATCACTGAACCACCTGACCTCTGGTCACTCTCCTTTGGCCTGCCCAGCCGGCCTAGTCACCGGAGGAGCCAAAACCGAGAGCCACCCCCATCATAAGTGTCACTCAATTGACCCATCCAAGTTGGCTCACTCTAATTGGATGATTGCGCCACTCAGCTCTCCAACTAACAAGTCTTTCCACCGATTTTCAGGCTTTGAGCTCCACCAGGTAGCCATTGTTATAAATTAAGCTCACCACGGCCAAAGGGGACAATGCACTTAAACTTGGCAAAGCCTTGCCAAAATCTCACCAGAGCTTCCTCAAACCTCTCTGAGTGCAATACCACTGTCTTCAGCCACTTACCACTTCCCTGAGCTAATTTCTCCACTAAAATTCTAGCAGAAACCAGGACACTCCATCACAGCTCCACATTGCCTCAAAATTCAATTAACTGCACACACACCATCCCCACACTAAGAGAAGAAGTCCCCCACATCAAAGCCCCATCACAGAGAGCCTCTAGCATAGACTTTTATCAACACCTGAAATCGGGTCTGATCGAACTTGGTCTAGGAATTTCACCAGAGCAAGGGACTTTATCTGTGAGCTCGTTGGGACCTCCCTGAAGCTTCTGCAACCATCTGATTGAGACCTCCCCTCTCAGACGATGAACTTCACCTTCTTCCCAAGCTTGTTTCGATTCCCCATCCATGTTGTCTTAATTTCAGGCTAGGTTAGCCGTATAGATAGGTTCGTCTGGGTTAGATGAGTCCATAGAAACAAACCACCCAAGGTGATTTAGTTGAGTCTAGGCTGAGATCTTACCATGGACGGTTCTTTTTCCAGACCAGTTGGGGACGAAGGAGGAGTGTCGTTAGATGAAGCGTGTATTCAACAAACGGCCAGGATGGCATCAGATCAACTCTTGGTGCATAAAGTGTGGACGCATGGCTGCTGAGTCAGAAGGTTGCTTCCAATGAGAAATTCCCACACGGAGTTCGGAGCCGTCATATGTTGAGGTGGCGTCGCACTAGATAAATAGAAAAATAGGGATTTTCTGAATTATTTAAATCAGTCCAACTTCAAAAATTCATAACTTGGTGTAGAAATATCGGAAAAATAAAATAAAAATACCCTCCTACTCAGTGAATAGAGGAGAACAATGTGGAAATGGTTTCAAGTTTATTTGATGCATATTTGATTATTAATTCATTAAATACAGTATTTGGTATTTTATTTCTCCATTTAGATATATATTTCACCATGGCATGAAACTTAGGGTTTTTGTTCTCTCTGTCACGAGGGATCTTCTCTGATTTTCCCAAGGTCAAAGGAGATCTCTATGATGAGATCCCTATTTTTCAAGTTTATTGTATCTCTTTCAATTTAAAAATTATTAAAATTAAAATATCCACCAGAAAAATATAAAAGTACTTGGTAGGTTCCTTGTGACCATAGGACTATAGAAAAAATACAAGTTGAGTTTAACTCATTAAAACTCACCCCAATTTAAATCAACTCACTAAACCTAAAGAAAATTAAATTGGATTAGATATGAATGTAAATGGCTTAATTTTTGTTCCCGGCTGTGGCTTAAAGTCAAAGGAACTCCCATAAAAATTTTGAAGTCATTTGAAGTTAACTTGATAATCTAATTTGATTTTCTACGTTAAATAACATTATTGGCATTAAAATAATTATAATAATTAAAGTACAACTCAAAAAATCACCAAATTGGTTTTGGGAGTTCCTTGTGACCAAGGAAATTTTATAAAAAAAATGGTAATTAAAACAAATACTTTATCTTTAATTATTTTCATAATTTAAATAATATTTTACTAATTTTATAATTTTAAATTTTAAAATCACTAAATTAAGCCTATCTAATAATTTTAAATTAATTAAAAATTATTAAAATTCATTAAAAATAATAATAATAGCTTAAATTTTAATATCAACAAAAATTTCATGTTTGGTCTCTAATCATTTCGGAACCATTAAAATAATTTTCCTAATTTTCTAAATAAAGATATTAATTTTTAAATGCTAAAAATGAATTTTTCTTAATTTCTCACTAAAATATTTCTAATAATCAAAATATAAATTACAAAAATATCAAATTTATTTTGCCTGGGTTCCTTAACCTCAGAGAAATTTATGAAAAATATAAAACTTAATTTTTCATTTAAATAGTATTTTACATTAAATTATTAGTCCAGAAATTGAAATAATTATAATAAATAAAATAAAATTTAGAAAATCATAAAAATTGGTCAAAGTGGTTCACTGGTCTAAGTGAACCTCCAGTAATTTTCCTATGGCTAGGTCATGTGTTGTCCAAGTTATAAAATTATCTTTAAAAAATCTCTATTTTGCATTAAAATAATTATATAAATTAAATTAAAATTGGAAAAAATCATATTTTTTCTTCTGATGTCTTAATTGACCCATGGGTAGGCTACCATAAAAAATTTAAAGTAATTTGCATTGAATTTGATAAATTATGAAATGTTAGGTCCTTTGGGGCAAAATTATAATTTTGAAGATTTGGCCTTAACCAACATTTAGGTTTAATTAAAGTGGGAAATGGGTAATGAATGATCATAATTGAAATATTTGCATGATTGAAATATAAAGGGATAAATGGTAGAAAACCAATCTCACTTCGTCACATTGAAGGATAAACTGACAATTTCCATAAATACTTTAATTTGGAAGATAATCACAATTAAATGATCCTTAAGGTTAGGGTTGACTTTGGAAGTCAATAATCCACTAATTCAATACCCCTAAGTGGTGTTCAAATGATGATTTGATACTTTGATAAGAACCACACTCACATATTTAGCTTTTCTTAAAATTGCAAATATACCCACTAAAATCTTAAGGGCTTGGTAGTGAGCTAGGCTTCATCAAATATGATTAATGAGGTTTAGAAGAAAAACTTAACTAATTTCACACACTTTTCAAACACTACAAGCCCAACTTTAAAATCAAATCGGCTGAGCTTCTAAATCAAGTCAAGTCAGTTTGCCTCTATAGATCTTTACTCACACAATTCATAAATAAAATATCAAGTGATAATTATCCGATTTTTAGGGATAATCGGAACATCAATATTCATTGAGCGTAAGGGTGTGATAAGGATGATTCATTAAGCAACATAATAAGTTTGAATGAACTCGAGACTTTTCAAGGGACTATGAGATGTCCGGGGCTTGGTCCCTAGACCCTTCGCATGCTCTTTTGGATATCTTGAAGGACAATTAAACTTATTATGTCTTGCTTGAGAAATCATCTATGCATCTAAAATAGGACCCACCAAGTCATAATATAGGACTTAGCAGGCCCATGAAAAACCTATTTATAGGCTTTACTTCCTGCAAATTATAAATGTTTACTGAAAAAAGTACTACAGTTTCAGGTGGAGGAACGAGAAGACTCGACAAGTACACTTTTATAAGTTTATAGTACCTTCTTTTCCTGCACTTTCTTTATTGTACTTTTCTTTCTTGCAAGCTTGCATGCTAAATAACAATGTGACATGTATGAAAACCAAAACTTTTAGGATAGTTGTAAAACCAAAACTAAAATTAAAGTTAAAACAAAACAAAATCAAATTCACCGCCACAAAAAAATAAAATATAAGGCAATTCAAAATTTAATCACAAACAAAAATAAAATACAACAATTGCAACTAAATTAATACGTCTCTATCGGATATCGGGAATACCTCGGAGGAGGCAACCTATGGCTGCTAACGAGCTTTCCCACGGTCTAAATGAAAGTATGGAACTTATTAAGTTGAGTTTAGTAACTTCATCTGGAAAAAGTGAATCCAAATAATATAGTGGTGCCGGAACAAGGGAACCGTAGAATCCTAACCGGTATCACATAATCAACTTTAACATTTCTCCTAATAAAATTTAAGACACTAAACTTGACACACTAGAAAACTTGACTTTCGAAACAAGATACTTCTCTCATCTTCTCAATTAGCATTTCTTTAAACTACACCAGCTATGACAAGGAGTTTGAAGTAAGCACCATGGGCAACAAGATGAAGTTATGTAGGAGAACATCTTCGAGAAAAGCAAACAAAGCTACAACAGCAACTTTTCTTCTTTAGAATTAAACTATAAGCCATAAGACTTCGAGGTGGTCTGCTTAGTGCATCATAAATCTTAATCTTATCTCTTTAGGCCTTTGTATAACCATGTTGTGCAATATCATCCCTAACTCATCTTAGGGTTCTGAGGTTGTCATCGGGTGTGACATAAATTCTACTATCTTCCAGGCTATTCACATGATCGGTATCAAGTGAATGTATGGCCTATATAATAAAATTGGCACGATGAAACATTAAATAAAATTCTTAAATTAGAGCCAAACCATAGGATAGTTTGGGAAAACACCAATATACTTCTTGGATCTATGTCCTTCACCTAGCTTTCTCTTCCTTTGGATCTATAATGATTGTTCCAAACTTGAGTCATTCACCTATTGGATTTCCTATTACCACATTTCCTTGAAGATCCTACCTTTTGGAAGTCATGAAAATAATATTTGCTGATCTAAATCAAGAGTTTTTTTAGGTGACTTCGGTTATCTAGCATGTAACCAACTATAGGGGCTTGCCCTTATACGAAACTTAAAGACCCCAGATTAATATAAACCATATCTAATTATTTCATATTAGATAGGGAAAGTTGTCGGTCAACATAAATGGTTCGCAGACCAAACGAATGTCATAGATTATTTAGTTTATTTGATCAAGCCTCCATTTTTGGGAATAGATACATGGCTTGCGGTGTAGTACTCGATTATTTAAACCAATGCACATATGAGATAATTTTGATTTCATATTTTCAAAATTAAAATGATATTTTTCAAAATTATATATATATATATATATATATATATAATTTTGGAAAATATTATTTTAATTTGGAAAAATATCTTAAATTAAACCAATTTTAAAACGGGCGTCGGGATACTCATTCTGCTACCGACAATTTCCAACTCTTGCACTGACATCGGGCCTCGCCCGATTTTCCTTCACCACCACCTTCTTTACAGAAGAGGGAATTTGAAACCCTGGCAGGATCCACAACGATTAAGTTTGATTTGTCAACCCTAACGCACCTCAATTGTGAGAAGAGAAGTTGATGACAAATGATACAAAGCTCAGTTCATATCTATTTATAAAGCACAGGGAGCAGGGAATCCTAAAAGAAGTTGTGTTCAATCAATTCACAAATTTATTGTTAATGCTTGTTTAATAATTGTCATGTCCTTATTATAGTTGTTATCAAGGAGTATGAAAACTCGAAGAACTAATATGTATATACCAAAAATACTCGCAAAAATCTCAATAAGTACAAACAACCAAAATTAATGGGCCTCCTTTCGAGGTAAGCAATCAACTGACGACTCAAGGCCGACCATAAAGTCGCGTCTCCAAATGTGGGATAGGTTCAAGCTTCGAAGATGGTTCCCCACTTGGAAACAGTAAGACTCACCGAAAGTGAAGAGTGAATCATCTTGGCAGCGAGTCTCGTCGAATAACCCGCATGGGCTACGACAAGATCCGATAAAATGTTACAAGATTGGGAGATCTAGCCGAGGCAACGAACCAACCAGGCAAGCAAGGCACGAGCACCTTAAGACTCTAGCCGAATGGAAATTGAGTTGCAGTTCACTATGAAGAAAGCCGGCCAATCACATTCAACGGACCAACGCCACATCCGGACCGAACAAACAACTCACAACTAACCGTTCTAGTCGATTGTACTGAAAGACACCGAACAAGATCATCAAACAGTCGAATACCTCAACCAACCAACACATACTCAAGAGGGCACATGTCACTCGACCAGTCACTCGAATCTGTTGACTTCAAGACAACCGACCAGCCAATTAACGGCAATATTAAAATTCAAATTGTAATACAAATATCACATAAAATCAATACAATCAATTTGAACATTAACAACATTAAAAACAATTTCAATAATCGTTCTGCCCTTTCTATAATTTTACAAAACACGACTATAATACATGACAAAAATACAAATAAAACAACATTTTCCTCGATTCTTTTTACAAAAACCCCACCACACATATTCCACTCCCTCTTCCTTCCCTCCTACAATTGGCTCTTAACTCTCGGATCATGATGGAACAAACTAAGATCCAACTGTGAGGCAACCTAAAATTCATCTTATGTTATAACTTCATATTGATAATTGTTTCTTATGTATTACTGAAATTTTTTACACCAAACATACGGACCAAATTCGCCCAGCCAATATCTCACTACTGCACTTTCATATTTACATGCAAAACACTATATTGCTTAAATTTATACAAGAGGTGCATTTCACTTTTTTAAAGCAATAATACTACTCTTTTTACGTGATATTTAATATTTCAGAGTTACGCGTGTAAATCTAAAAGTTTGGGTGTGAGATTCGTAAATAAATTAGAATTGTCTGCTATGCATGTATATGCTCCATATTACTTCAGCAAGCAATAAAACTTCATTCGAACATAAACTTTTTTCTAGTGGCAACAGCTTTTATATAAAGACATCCAACCAAACAAATCCTATTACTGAAGACACCTCAATCTCGAAAAACTATAAAAATTAAACTTTAAAAAGCGGTAAAAACATTAATATGAATAATCAATTAAAATTGATATTGTAGTGATCTTAACGCCAAGTCTGATAAAATTAAATTCATTCTAGCCAATATTTTAATAGGATATCCTCATCCAACTTTTTTTCACCAAACAAAACATACAACTAGAAAGCAAAAGCAAATAAACTACAAAAACCAATCCAAATATATTACCATTTGAAGGAGATAAATGCCACCAACAATACCACATTTGCAAGAGAAATGCAGGATATCAGAAAGACCATATTTTGCCCTATAAGCAAAGACAAACACATCAATACTACCGGAGCTTTTCTCATGAAATAACCCTGGCTAGTATGTTATTTCAGACCAACGCTTTTTAAGTGTTTTTGCTATCTCCCAGTAATAATAAGATTAGGAAGGACAACAAGTTGCTAAGAGTCTCGGCTTGTGCCACCAGGATAACCCCTTCCCCTCCCGGAGTAGCCATAGCCCCTACCATAGTAAGAGCCCCGCCCTCGGCCTCCACGAACACCTCGGCCTCCTCTATATGCCGACCGAGGCCTCGAAAAATTACCAAAAGTCTGGAATGGAAAAAATTAAATTATATATTTGATTTTTTTGATAATTTGATGGAGCGTGGTGTGGGTGAAAAAATCTCTTAAGGAGCACAGCTTGTTAGTGTACCTCAGTGTCAATCTTCAGCTGTTCAGAGAACTTTATCCTCCCATTGCTTGTTTGGTCATTGCTGTTGGACGAAAGGGAATCGAAGAATTCATCCTTCACATAAACAGGCTGCATCAACAGAACAAAGAGAGAATAAGAAAAGGATTCAAAAAAATCATGCTTGAAATAACTTTTAAAAGCATGCATGAAGAGAGAAGCAAAGAGAAGACTGTGTGAGAGAGGAAAGCATTACCTTGACATCAATTTCTACAGACTGTCCATTTTCTTCCTCGAAGCCATAAGCTTCATCATCTTCTTCAATGTTGCTAGAGTGGGGTCTGTTTTTGCCCAGATGGCCCCAAACTTCATCCTTGTTGAACTTTTCATTCATTGCTGTGAAATCAAAGTCTTCAGTGAACGTGGTGGTCTGTGGGCGTGGATACTGCAAGAGACGAGATCATAGGCTAGATCATGTATCCTATCATTAGATGGAAATAATCAATTGGAAAGTAAATACATATCATTACTTGCAAAAAATAAATATGGAATTGTCATTTTTGTATATCATAATTATTTTTCAGGCTTTTCAGTAGATCCTACAGAAGCTTCAAAGAAATTAAAACACAGAATCAGGATAAATTGGAGCAAATATATAAAGTAGTGAAATAAAAAAGTGGATTTTTCCCTAGAATATGTCATCATATGATTGCAGGTGTTGTAACTACAAATGAAGAACTCAACAGAGCAATACAAGCCAACCAAATGAACAAGGCATGACTAAAAAAAATTGGACAGTTGCCAAGTTGCTGGTATTTTCTATTATATAATATCACTATAAAAATGGTGAGAGAAAACAAACAAATCATCAAACATAAGGAATCAGTGATGACAAATAAAATTAATATTGGTTCACATTACAACTAATATTGGTTCACATTATAACTAAGCTAAAGCCAATTTAACTTGAAACCAAATGATTAGCAAGTAGTTGAGGCTGAGCTCTAGGAGTAAGCACATGCGTAAATCTGGAGTGCTACAACAAGCAAATTAGTAATTTGATGAACTAAGGACTCTTTTTTTTTCTTTGTAAGTTAAATTTTCATATTCACAAGAAAATGCCTATGATTATGTTCCCTAATGAGGATGACGTGTTCTCTATGCTAAAGTCTAGGTTCCTTTGGCCCATTTCGGTTGATTCTGCTAGAATTTCCCAGAGTCTAATGGTTTGTTTATTGGTTCACCAGTTTGTTGATATGTAGGTTCAGTTATTAATTCACATAATCATGATTTACATTGTACGTGTTGTTCCATTTTTTTCCACCCATGCTATGTTCTTGTCACCCATTTCTACAATTCTAGTATTGCTCATTCTCTGCTTTTTGTATATCAATAAAATTTCACATGTTCTTGTTAAATACGGTAGTCTTTCAAGTGGCTAAAAATGCCATAGGTAATTTTTAGGGGAACATCTCCTTCTATCGGCATGAGAAAATAATTTTTTTTCCACTTTAGTGGTTCCTTCTCTTAATCCATATTCTTTTCAAATATTTATTATTGGCATTGTAAGTCTTAAATTGGCCAGAATTTTCTCGAATTTTCAATTGAAGTGAAAATAATTGGTTGCTCGATGAACTTCCTGACTGAAATTTCTAGTCAATTTTGTGAACCCACAGTTGCATTCTCTTTTTTAATCCATCCCTCTTATATTTAAATTTAAACCTAAAGAAGTGGATTTTTTATTTTTAGATGTTTTTAAGAATCCTATTTTGTGATTTACATCGATTGCAACATCTTAGCTGGCATTAGGAACCCTAATCCCTTAGGCATCCTGCATCAGCTTGATAGCATAGCTTATAATTAGATAAACATATTAACTAGAAATATGGCATATTAATTGAGTCAATAAAAAATTAATAAAAGACATTAAATAAAATTTAAAAATTGAAGTTACTAGACTAGTGATCATTAGTCTATGAATCCTAATTTCTTCTATGTGATTCATACTTGATGCAACATTTTAGTTGGCACTAGAAAACCTAGACCCTAAAACATCATATACATCAGTTTAATATTAAAGCTTTTGGTTGCATTTACAGATTAAATAAAAATAATACATAGGACATGAGTAAACAAAAAATAATAAATAATAATTCAATTTAAATAAGATAGGTTAACTTAAAATTCTAATCAAATACAATGTTATTATTGCAAAGTTCAAAATTAGATTATCATAGAAAATTTTAACGTTTGATCAATAGTTTAAAAAGCTTCTTCAGATAATCTTCTTCAAAAAATTATTTAGAAACTCGCTGCTCGAAAGAAAGCAAAAGGTGGATCCTTAGTTTGATTGCTCAATTGAATGAGCGAATAGGAAACGGACGAAAGAGCTCTCTTATTCAACTACTCAATGAACCAGAGAATAGGAACTAAAAGAACAGGGCATGAGAATTTGTAAATCAGCGACACGTGAGTGGGTGGCTAGGCAAGTCAAATCGATTTCAAGCTAAATCAATCATTGATTTAGTGGACAGAAGAAAGAAACCATCTTCAAATGAAATTATCTATGAAAATTGAACCGAGTGTTTGAACGACCTACAAAAATTCATAGTGAGAGCCAAATCATAGTTATGAGATATTTTCGAATGGAGGAGACGAGTCTACACTGTATACGACTCGTATGAACGAAGAGGAAAATCGTTGTTGTCGGATACACTGATGGAGGCATTGTTGAATGCAACATGAGAATGAATCAATGGGTTAAAGCAATCCTATGCACATGTGAGACGAACGATACGGTATTGCGAACCCATGCAATTTGTTCAAACTGGTCAAATGAAAGATTCAAACAACGGGATGCTTCCTAATGTACCTCAACGCAACTACTATGGGACTAAAGCAATGGATATTTCACACCACTTGTCACAAGAGATGGACGTTTGTTTGAAACAATCGCTGCATACACAGAATACACAAAGAATGTCTCGGCTTCAACCTCGATGACTCGGAGAACAGTAGAAATGAGCAGCAGCTGAGGATAGGGTTGCGACCGCAAAATGCGACGAATTAAATTGGCAGCTCTGATACCATGTAGCTAAAAGAATTTTATTTTTCATTAACCCCCATGCATTACACCTTGCTACATAGATATAATATGAAAAAAACTAAATAGGAATCCCTCCAAAATAAGAAAAGAACAGAAAAAGAAATCACAATTAGTGAAATAGATTTTGATGAAAGGAAATATTTCCTAATACGGATTTGGCACATTCCAATACTTTGAATTCAAGTGCTTATCTCGTATCTTTTGTATGATTTGCTTAAATTACATGAAGATAATCAAATAATGTGGTGTTAATTATAACACTTGTAACTTTTTGTTTATGAAAATAGAAGATACATGGAGTTTAAACTAGGTGATATGTAAATTATGAGTTTGAATTGAACCAAAGTTCCAACAAGAACCAAGCAAAATTAAATGGGAGAAGGCCAACTAGCGCCCCACAAAGCATTGGAACTAATGCATACAAATTAGAAATTCAAGAAAATTCTAGCAGGACCATGTTAAGTGTTTGATTATACATTATTTCATAAATCAATTATTAATAAAATATCGTATTCTCTTTTTTGATATCCTCCTAATAAGTTAGGATCCAAAATCTTGCTAGACAATTTTACATAGCTTACATCTTAAGTTATAATAGATGATAGAATAATATTCAATACTAACGATAGACACTAGACATATCTTGTGGACTGATATGATAGCTTGTTTGTGATGATTCTTGCCCTGATTTGCATAAAGAATATCAAATACTCAATTCATTGAAGTCAATTTCTTTTCATGTCAGCCATATTTAATGGAGAACTGAGGTTTACACTCATCGCAAGCACGAATCTGGTTCATTAAGATGAATCAATTAGTAATATGATGACTTATGTACTCTATTTTCATTTGTAATTTAAAATTTCAATTTGTTTAGGCTATGCATTTGATGATTTTATCAATAAAAAAGGATGTCTTCAGTAATTCCTCTTGGTTTGTTTGGCATGATTCAAGCTAGTGGAACTTTCTTAAGACCAATTGATGGTTTATAGGTTTTACTATTAGGATAGTTTGGTTGTTAGTTCGCGAGCTATCAGTATACAGGTTCAATTGTTGTTTCGCGATTTAGATGATTCACATTATTATATGTTGTTCCAATTTTTTCCACCTGTGTTATGCTTTCATCGCCCATTTCCTTAGGGTGACCATCTTCCTATTATGGTATATGTCCTTCGATCGATTCTGCGTTGACTATATGTCGATATTTTGGAATAACTAACATACCTATCTATTCAATCACATGCAACATTCCAGGAAAATTTTAAAGAATGACGATCCTAGGGTTTTAATGTCTTAATATAGTAAAGAAAATTTAAAATATCTCCTTGTATTCATGTGAGGACTAAATTTTCTCCACCTTGATGAATCATTTCCTTAATCAATGTTACTCTCAAGCATTTGTTACTAATTTTATCAAATTTACCACAATTAAAATGTCCATTGTGTTGGAAAGAATCCAATTGCTCGCTAAATTTTGTGGGTCCTATTATTACTGATTTCTTCATATTTAAATGATCACTCCATTATCCTACTTTATCAAATTTATCATTTTTTAAAATCTAAACCTATATAGATTTTTCTTTTTTTGCATGAATCAAAATCATAATTTCTTTCATATGATCGATATTCATTATATCATCCCAGTTATAATCAAAACACTAGACCCTAGAGCCTCTACCATTAAAATTTCATAGAACAGGTTTCAATACACTTCGTTTGATTAGCAGAGAACTAATTCTTGCGACATATTTTGTCCACTTTGAGTTTTATTTGAGCCACTTCCCAGCTTTATTTATATTATTTTCTTATAGCTAAGATTATAAGAAACAAATTCCAACCCTTTCTAACTTTGATTTTATATCGTTGTTGTTGTTGTTGTTGTTGTTGTTGTTGTATATAATAAAATTGACTTCCAAGCCCTTCCAATTGAATGTTTGTAACACATTCCTCTCCATTATAGAGGCGAGGTAAAGATACAAGAATTCACTTTCATTGAATTTACGCCAAATAAGTGCCTGAACATAATTCAAAAGGTGATTTTCAAACACTTCACACATGCTAAAAAAAGGCAAAGCACAGTAAATGACGATAAGTACAAGTGAAAAAAAAGAGCACAAATGAATAGAAAAAAAAAAACAAAATCAAGGGAAACAATATACAAGCTGGTAGAAACCAAAGAGCGCAGGAAAAAATCTGTATGATAACAAAATAATGATAAAAAAATGGACCATGCATATTAAATTAGGTGAAGAGGATAGAATTTCGATAGTTGAAACCAATAGCCAAAGCTTGCAGAATCTTCTTTTAGCTATTTTGCATTTAAGGCATGAAGTTAAAATTCCTGATATCACCTCTCCTTACCAATCAAAACTCAGTTTAAAAAGGAATGAGCATTATGTGATTAGCCTCAAGTAACTGGTCCAGCCCAATTCATGGCCTTTAAAATGAATGAAATAAGGCATAAATCAAGAAGTTCAATATTTAATTTCCAAAATAATTAGCCAATATTTGGTTGGGTCATGTCTGGGCATTGTTGGGTGTGTTCATGATAGTGGGTTGTACCCCAACCAATGTCTTGCCTATTTCTTTCAAATAAACATGAGTATCTATTCTTTCAAAAACAATATTTTAGACACAATTTTAAGCTTATTAGTTGAAGAAACTTATTACAGGTTGGGGTGTAAACGAGCGAAACATGAACAAGCTGAGGTTTTGTTGGTGTTCGGCTCATTTGCATTAATGCTTGTTAGAAATCGGCCCGTGTTCGAATTAGGCTCGTAATGAGTTTGCTCGTGCTCGGCTCAATATTGCTCGAATTTATTCATGAGCAGCTCAAATCAGGCTTGCTTGTTTCTTTGCTCGATTTGGCTTGAGCTTTAGCTCATGAACAAGCTCGATTTTTACATTCAGTCAATCAAGGGCTGGACAGCTGAAAAGTTTTGAATTTCTCTGCTTTGTTTTTCCATTTAAGCAGCATAAACGAAATACTTGTTATCCATCTGGCAGTGTGGGACTAAAGGCTGACTGTACAAGTCAGGCAGCGAGAGGTGGGAATGTGGGAATAGGGATTGATATTTTCTAGGGGAATTTACATACATACCATCCAATTTATATGTATCTACATATCCAACACCCAAGTGCATAAAATATGAGGTAAGGTAGACGGGGCCAAAAAATCAAGGGGCATATACATAAATAGCGCCCAATTATTATATATTTACATATCTAACACCTAAATGAGGTACATTTACATACATACCACCCAATTCTTATGTATTTACATATCTATACAAAATATTTTAGGGGCATTTACATACATATCAACCAATTTTTATGTATTTATATGTATTAAAGAAATTTTATTTACATTTATACAAATCAAATCTTTGATATCACAACTATTTAAACTTTCAAATATTATTTATTTATTATATAATTAATGAGTCAAAAAAAGCCATACATGATCGACAAAAGTTTGTTCATGTTCGGCTCATTTATAAATCAAGTTAAAAGAATTTATTAGGATATGGCTTGTTGGCTTAACAAATGAATCAAATATGAGCTGCTTAGTGAGCCAAACACGAGCTGCTCGCAGATGAAGGGCTTTTTTAACTGCCCTTGTTACAGGCATATTCATGTTCGACAAAGAGACAAGGGCATTTTTGAAGAACAGGTACTTTATAGTCTATAATAAACAAACCAGTTAACATCTTCAATATAGTGAAAGAGGTCAACAAGTACAAGGAAAATAAACGTCTACCCACTTAGTGATCCGCAGAAAAAGAAATAAATAAATAAAATGCAATAGGAAGCTATGAGATTATAATCTTTTCTATTCGGACCTTCACCTTTGATGTTTAAAAAGAAAAATGATTGCATATTTCCCCAGCCCAACCAATATGCAAGCCGCAATCTTTAAACAAAAAGTTCAAGAATATCCACACCGCCTATAATAAATTAAGAATAGCATATTGAAGTCCCCATACCCATCTTCTGAGTTAATGAGCCCATAAGAAGGATGAATGTGAGAAAATGGTTGAAAAAGTTATGGCAAATGGGTAAGTCAAAGGATACGAGTTTACTGAAAAAAAGAAAAAAGAAAATTATTTTGAAACTGCATGCATGAAAGTATAATAGATGCAAGAACAAAAAATCAGTACCCCACTTCCTCTTCCTCTTCCACGCCCCCTGTTGCTTTCATGACCGACCGAAACGCCTCCATTAGGCTGCAAACGGGAGAAAACTACATTAAAAAGTTAGTTACATATTGAAACACTTTTAAATGGATTACGTGATGTGAAAATAAAGAATTTAATACAATTATACTGTATAAGAAATAAATATATCGACAATCCATTTAATCTAGAAGTCCTTTAGCTTCAAAGTTTTATAAAACAAACTAAAGATAAACAGAAAAGGATAATGTCCGCTAAGTCAAATTTTTAGGGATCATTAAACGCTACGGTATCATTCAGGTGTACAAATTGCAATTGTAGAAATAGAGAGGGAAAGGGATTCAATTTTTACAGATCACAGAAAAATAAAAAAATAAAATAAATAAAATAAAATAAGGAGTTCACATGCAGGATAGTGTTCAGAATTCCATTGGTGGTGAGATAACCTGCCATGCCTGCCTACGAAATTATAAGAACTGTGCGCTTTTT
Organism: Papilionanthe hookeriana x Papilionanthe teres; assembly: GCA_022702705.1. NCBI lineage: Eukaryota > Viridiplantae > Streptophyta > Magnoliopsida > Asparagales > Orchidaceae > Papilionanthe > Papilionanthe hookeriana x Papilionanthe teres. Next base: position 26,603,545 of record CM040434.1, read on the forward strand.
TTTATAATAGTAATAAAAAAAAGGTCTAGTTCTTCAGACAAAAGTTGCAGTTCATTATCTACCATACATGATACAAAAAAATTTAAGGAAAAAAAACATTTTGTACAATCACATGATGGTTCAACTGCATTGGAGCTAACACTAAATTTTAATGATAGGAAATAAGGCAAAAGAAAAGATTCAGGCAATCTGTGATATGATCATGACCCAAATTATATTCTTAAAATGTTCCAAAAACAATAGCCTGAAAGACAGTAGTCAGAGGATTCAAGCAAAACCCAAGATATCTCACTTGGTAGATGCATATGAATGTATAGAGGATAATCAAATTTAAGAATGCAGCATATTCTTAAAAATTTACATGGAAAATGTCATTAAACTTAGTCCCTGTATACAATAACTCATCCTTAAAGTGTCATTGACAAATTAAGTTAAAGACCAAAATGATTGCCTGACTATTTGCGACATGTCACTTTAGTCTCAAACCATATAAAAGGTCAGATTCAGCTCCTCAACTCTGTAAAGTCAGAATATTTCTCATGTACTAAAGATTGAAATTAATGACATTAAAAGAATGTGGGCAACAATTTTCGTCTAGAATTTTTATAGCAAACAAAATTTTACATTTATCTCATTTCCTCGTATACAGGAAACAAATTTGCGTACAAAAGTAAATTAAGATAGTATAGGTTGTAAATAAGTAAACTTTTTTATAATAAACAATTTCTTCTAATATTTTTTGTTATCCTGATTCCATTGTAATAAAAAATTTAAACTCAATGTCTTTCTTAACAACAGAATCAAGATAAAAATGTAAAATTAAATTATTTATTATGAAAATTTAACACAGTCTGCAACATAGATCATTATGTTTTATCGGAAGTTAGCTTCTATAAGAAAGAAAATAAAATAAAAAATTAAATTTATAATAAAATTCAAGAAAAAAATACTTCCCTAAAATACCCTTATTTCTAACACCATGAATTTCAATTTCCGTCTGTTTAAATAGATGAACAATTATGTAAATTATTTAAAAAAAATATAGATATTAGGGATGTAAAAGCCACCCTTGGCTAGATCCTGAGCTTGAGCTCGATTAATTTATCAATTTTGACGTCAAGCTCAAGCTTAAGTTAATGAGTCAAGCCAGGACACGAGCCAACTTGCTTATTATAAATGAAGAGAAAATAATACTAGTGTTATGATAAAATGATAAATAGAATAAACAATTAAGAGAAAAAATAATAAGAGATCACTTAATATAAAATACAAAATATTATTGTTTAAATATTTTTAATACTTCAAAGATAATGTCTTCAAATTTAAAATATTTGGAGTATAATTTATATTAATACTTCTTTAAAAAAGTCGGCTCACGAGCTTGAGTCAAGACAGTCGACTTAAGCTTGGCTTGTTAGCTCATCGAGCTAAGTTCACGAGCCACATATCAAGTTCGAGTCGGATCACGAGTCGATTTGACTCACACCCCTAAACTAAACCGAAAGTAATATGGACAAACACAAATAGCAGAGGGACCACATTGGTTCTTTATAATTTCACAGATAGCATATGAATCTATCTAAAGCACTTTGTCCATGACACGAAGTTCAGTTTTCAAATCCAAGATAGTTTGGCGCAATCTATAGCAATAGTACTAGATATTTTAACAGATGTCATCTACAGCAGACCCATAAATCACTGATTATCTACTTGCAAATGGTTGCAATGTATTAGTTGGTATGGCTTACACACAAGTAAAGGCCGACAAAAAAGATGCTTCGATATCAAGACTTGAAGCAGGTCCTCATTTCCCACAAGTAAATTTTATATGCTTCATAATGCATAATCTATCCATAAATTGATATTGATGTACTGGATCGAAATAACAAATCATGTTGTTCTTAAATAAGTAGTTGTAAAAACTATTTGAATGAGTAAGAGCTTAAAATACATTACAGTTCTACCGCTATAACCTAAATCAGCAGCCAAATTAAAGATTAAAAAAATTGAGTTTTCATACTAATAAGATGCCTGTTAATAAGAACTAATAACTCACCATTGGGGCAGAAAAACATAGGATGTTCTCAGTATTTCACAAAGAAAAACAAAGTAAAGAAAAAACATCAGCCAAGGGAATCATGCCAAACTCCAACATAGTATAATAACGCACCATCGTAATATACTTGACAAGAATAAAAATAAACAAAAAGGAAGATAGCATTTTGTAACAGTTTTGGATAATTATCAATCCCCATATTGATAATAGTTAAAAGGTCAAACCTTGTGATAAGCAGGGGTAGGTAGTGGCAGGATTGACTCCTTTGCTACAGCAGGAAGCCTAGCCTTATTAGTTTCTCGTTGTAGTGCTATAGGTTCAGGTAACAGTGGTTTACTCTTATCTTCGTGTGGTTTAACCTCTACCACTTTCAAGGTCTTCTCTAATGTTTGTGAGGAAGGCAGCATAGAAGGATTAGGCTGCATTAGCTGACCAGGGGTCACCAACTTAGTAGACGTTTCAGCTTGATTTGAACTATATGAACCCAGACTCAATGGAGTAGACTGAGTTTCAGTCTGATGAGTCATAGAGGTAATAGAACTAATCCTAGACTTTCCACTAACAACAGGAGGTATATTTTGTGATGCGGATACGAAATTATCCATGTTTGGAGTTAATGGGGACACTGATGGCAAGCTTCCACTTGGGGTCACAGAAGGAAGAGAAGTTATGGGACCCTTAATTGAAACTGAACTTTGTGACACTGCTGGCAAGCTTCCACTTGGGGTCACCGAAGGAACTGTAGTTACAGGACCCTTAATTGAAACAGAACTTTGTGACATCTCAGTAGAAAATGATGTAGCTTGGAAGGAAGGTAATGTTGATGGTAGAGCAGTTGAGTTTAAACTCATGCTGCTGTTAACAGTTGAGAACAAAGGAGAGAATTCAGGATAACTTGGAGTCCCAGAAGATAACGGGGCATTCATGCCCTGAAATTGCAGTGTCTGCTGCATTGGAGGCATAGCTAGCCCGGGCAGTGGCCTCATTAGAGAAGGTTGCTGTAGATGAGGAATCCCTCCTGAGGGCGCATAGTATCCTTGCCAAAACATTGGCGGTACTGTAAGCCCAGAACCATTTGCATTTGGTGGATGTGGTGTGGGGCCCCAAGACCCTAAGTTTCCACCAGTTGGATATTGAGGCAAGCTGCCTTGAAAGTTTGGATGCTGAAGTCCCACTTGCCCTGAGTGGGAACTGAGCTCAGGTGTGGCTCCAGTTCCAAGAGGAGGCAAACTTGAAGGTGCAGCTTGGGGTCGAGGATAGTGAGACTGCACAAAAAATTGTATCTCAATAATTAAATGCTCATCAAAAGTATCATATTACCCAAACCTCTGCATCACCTGAATAATGGCAGGATCATTGTGAGCAGGTGTAGTTTGAACAGGTGGTGAGGCCTTGACCTGCAAATCCTGGAAAATAGCATTGAAATAATTCAGAACACAGATAAAAGGTATCAATCACTAGAAATAAGAATATATGAACCAAAATTGTAACAATGCTGAACGTGATATGTAAAGTAAATGCCTAAGTTCAACAAAGGCATTACGAATGAAAACTATGATTCAAACCATGATGAACTGGAGGCCATATGAAATCTAGGAAGAATCTAAAAGAAAAAAATATATATGGAACAAACAATAAATTGTTAACCGCATGAACAGACATTTCTTTGTGATCTCAAAGTTAATGATTACAAGCACATATTGGAAGTCTATTCGGGATGAATGAAGATACAAAGGTATCTATCAAAGGATAAAAAACCATCTGATAATGGCATCAACATGAGGTGAGCTTTATATTTAACCACTTAGCTCATGCACTATTATTTCTTTAACAAACCACTGCTCACTTACAGCTAACTGCTAACTTATTAATGGATCACCATCATTTCATTATGACAATTATTTCCTAAATGTTGTTCTGTGATAATTTTTCATTCCTGGAGATCTAATTTGAGTGGTTCCATGTTGATTAACCATAGTGTTTTCATAATATGTGCCTAATATTGTAAACCTATGTTTATAAATCACAAGAAAACATCCACATTGCAAACCATCTTTCTCTACACAAAATAGGAGCTTGAGTTCAGATTTTTTAGGGTATAAATATGCTTCAACATTACTTGTTATACACAACATACAATCCTGTTGTTTTTGCTTTTCTCCCGTCTAAAATATAGGTATCAATATGAAAAAACATTATTGAAGTCATGGAGAGCTAGAGGTAAAATAAAATATAGGAAATATCTAAAATAAATATAAATATATATGGAACAAATAGAAAGTTGTTAACCTCATGAACAGATACTTCTAGTGAACATAATTTTGAAGATTGTAAGTATACATTAGAAAATATTTGTTTATTTGAGCTTAGAGTAAGCACAACTAATAAATTAAGATCATTTTTAACATGCTCAAGACGTTTGAGGTTTACCTCTACCTTTCTTACCAAAATTCAAACCTAAAACATCTACTCATCAAACAGGATCATCAGATGGTCGACATTTAATGCGACCAAACCATCTAAGACGACTCTTTCTAATCTTTTATGGCGCTGGAGCAACACCCAACCCCTTTCACATATATCTTTGTTTTGCATTTTGTCTCTAACTGTAAAGACACTCATCCACCTAAGCATTCTCACCTCGACAGCACTTAGTTTTATGCTTCTTTTTAATTGGCCAACATTATACATCATAAAGCTTTTCATGTTTCATCACCATCTTATAAAATTTTCCTTCATGTCTCAACAGTAAATTTATATCACACAATAGGTCCGATGCATTCCTCCATTTCAACCATCCAACTTGAATTCTACTAATAAGATCCCTATCTATATCAACATCACATTGAACAATAGAGCAGAAATAGATAAACCATTCGCTCTTTTTATGATCACCTGTTATTACGACAACGTCACTAAATCTACTACTACTAAAATTATATTCCATATATTCAGTTTTAAATCTACTCAAATGAGAGTCTTTAGGCTCTAAAGTTGACCTCCATAGTTCAAGTTTTTTTTAACTCTCTTTTAGTCTTATCCACAAAAAGGGCATCATCAGCAAAAAACATACACCAAAGGTACATCCTCCTGTAACTGTCTACTAAGAACATCCATAATTAAAGCAAAAAGAAATGGGCTTAAAGTTGATCTCTGATGTAATCCAACTAAAATAGGAAAATACTTGATCAATCCTTGGTTTGTTTGAAAACAAGTAACAGCTCTAGTATACATACTTTTAATTACTTGAATATGCCATATCAAAACCCTTCTTTCCGAGAAGTCCCCAAAGTATTTCTTTTGGAACATTCTCATAAGCATTTTTAAATAAATCACACGTAAATTCTCCTTACACTCCTTGTACTTCTCCATCAAACCTCTCAAAAGATGAATAGCTTCCATAATAGATTTGTCAGGCAAAAATCCAAACTGATTTTGAGAAACATTTGTATCATATCTTAACCTATATTCAACTACTCTCTTCTATGACTTAATTCCTCTATAATTTGCACTCTTTCCATCCCATTTATTCTAAAAATTATGGACCAAAATACTCTCTTCCTTCACTTCTCAACAATTCTTTCTGCTTCTAAAATAATATTAAAAAGTTTAATAAGCCATGAAATTCCTAAATCCCCAAGCATTTCCCCACTTCTATTGGGATACTATCAGGTCATATTGATTATCCAACCTTCATTTCCCCTAAAATTTCCTGAACTTCTATCTTACTAGTGCCGCAATAATAAAAAGTTTTATTATTATTAATTATATTAAGATCACTAAAATTGATTATATTTTGGAAATCTTCATTAAAAAAATTATCAAAATATCTCACTTACCTGTGTTAAATATCCTCATCTAAAAAAAACCACTTTGATTTCCTCCTTAATAAACTTTACTTGAACTACATCATTATTTTTATCTTTTTGTTTGGCTAGTTTGTACATATATCTTTCACCCACTTTAATATCTAACTTTTTATATATACCAATAAAAATAGAACTTTTGCTATCATAAATTGTTATCTTAGACTCCCTGAGTCACCATATATTTTTCACAATTATCTAAGCTTCTACGTTTAAATCAATTTTTATAACAAAAGCTTTGTATATTTTATCTTTTCATGTGCATTATTATTTTTATTTATAAAAACTATTCATTTTGATTCTCAAAGTATATTTTTTGCAACTTACATAATAGTGCACGTTACTTTATCCCACACTGCATTAGCTTCTTTATGAATATCCCAACTCTTAAGATCTTAAAGTTTACTCATGAAAGTAAGTTTATTTATATCTTTTAAGAGTCATCATCTAAATCTATGACAATATTTTGTTATATTTTCCATCTTCCAGACCTTCGCTTTAAAATCCAAAAACCAATAACCAATGATGATTACTTATATTTTTTACTTTGAGTGATTTTAAAATCTTCATAATTTGATGAACATCTTTTTCTCAGATAAAGAAGAAACATTTTTTTTTATTACATCCATTCTTATAAGTGATAATATGTTCATCTATTTTTTTCAAATAAAATATTAGCGAAACTAAAATTATAAGCTAAGGCAAAATCCAATATGGTTGTACCTACTTCATTAATCACTCAAAACTTGTAGTATCCTGAATATTTCTAAAATCTTCTATCACTCAACCAACATGTCCATTTAAATCTCTTTCAATAAAAATTCTTTCTTCAAGAGGCATTCTTTTTATTGCTTCTAGGTCATTCCAAAACTTTTCGTTTGAACATCTATATAAGCCTACTTAAGGAATATAAGTACTTATAACATTAAGAATTATAGTATCACCAATAATTTTTAAAGCTACAAGTCTATCTCTAATTCTATAATTTTTATAACATTATCGTTCAAATTATTATCTATAATTACGTATACATTATTTCTTGTACGACCCATACCAAAATACCAAAGTATAAAACATATATTATCTATTCCCTTAATCTTTCTCTCCGGCTCATTTAGTTTTTGGAATGCATAAGATATTTAATCATCCTATGAATCCAGTAATTTATCTGTAAGAGTACTTATATTTCAAGATCATACCCGAACATTAATTTCATGGACCAACTTTTTTTTGCCTCCATCAGTCCATAATATGAGAATCCTTGTGTTTTTAACGCTACACATGAGTGCCCATGCAGCAGCCTTGCAGACACTGCTAATTATTTTAACAAACCACTACTTAGTAAGCCAACAGTTATCGTTTGCGCAGGTACACAAATTCAACAAGAATAAGGTATTTTCTAAACAGAGGTTTAGAGGACATTTGCAAACTTTGCTACTCATCTTTAGCATATTAATACCTGCTAATATGTTATGGTACTATAACAGCTATATTTTCTAATGGTTGTTCTGTGATCATTTTTCATGTCCAAATATTGATTTCATTTGTTCCATAACGTCCATTAACCAAAATGTTTTCCTATATATATATATATATATATATATATATATATATATATATATATATATATATATCCCATAAATGTAGTCCTAAGTATAGAAATCACAAGGAAAATCACCTTCTGTAAAGCTGAGTGCAGAGACTTCTAGGATTAAATGCGCTTTGGCATCTATTGTTTTATACATCTGCATATAAATGTGTCATGGCATTTTAAATTATGTAGCTTTTGGTTGATTTTCTTCTTTTATCCATGAATCATAGGGGTGTGCTTGTCCATAATCAGGCTGAGGGCAACATTCCCCCATGATGAAAAAGTATAGCTGTTTCTCTCCTAATGTGGCAGAAAGAGTAATTGAAAAGAGAAAATAAAATATAGGTGTCACTAATGAAACCACATGATCCAAGCCATGAATTAGAGGCCAAGTAAAATATAGGAAATATCTAGAAGAAAAAAAAAATATGGAACGAGCAAGAAGTTATAACCCCATGAGCTAATATTTCTTAGGAACTCTGTTTGGTAGATCAAAAACACAGATTTGAAAACGTTTGTTTATTGCAACTTACTGTAGGCAATGAAGTATCTATTTATGGATAAAACAATAAAGCCATGGCTAAATGTGAAGCGAGAATTAAACTTAAATGATTTGATTTTTACCTTCATATGTACAAAAATTGATATTGCTAACAAACACTCAAATTCATGCTATAAATTTTAAATCCAAACCACATAATCATGAACACACACGTATGCAAGCAATATACATGTCTAGGACAGTATATAATACTTATTTACAAAATAGTCTTCTTCATATACTTTCAGAATCAATAAAAATAAAATTTGGGCTTTGTGGGGTGCCATTAATTCTTTAGCGGACCATTGACAACTTAGCAGGTCTCCGTTCAGTTTTTGTGCAGGTACGCAAAGTAGTCTAAGATAAGGTATTTTTTAGTAAGTGTAAATGGACCGCTAATTTGATTTTATGCCGTTAGCGTATAAAATTGAGTCTGCCTATTTGTTATAAAACTGTCACGACTCTATTTTCTAACTGTTGTTCTTTGGACATTATTCACATAAGGATATATAAATTAAGTTGCTCCATATTGTCCATTAACCCAAGTGCTTTCTTGTATAAACCACATGATTGTAAACCTAAATAAGACTTACAAATCAAAAAAATTGCAAATCAACTCTCTCTCCAAAAATCAAGAGATGCATTCAAATTTTTCAAGGTCTAAATGCAAATCAATGTCCATTGATTTCCGCATTGAGATACAAAAGTGTGAAAATATTTTCAATAGTGTAACTTTTATAGATATTTTTAGGTCCTTTAAAAATAATATAGAGGTGCCCTAGTTCATAATCAAAGTGAATGTGCTCTTCTACCATAAATTAGTCAAAAAGATTCTCCAATGGTGTCTGGGTGAAAGAGTGCTTAGTATGGTGGAATCCCAAGCAAAAGGGTGCTTAGCATAGGCATTGCTCAGTTGGGCCGAAACTACTTAAAAATCGTCTGTGTCATGCTTTTACTCAGGTGCATTTGTTTTACCAAAAAAAGAAATTTAAAGTAAGAAAATACAGTGTATTTGAAATGCTTATTTGGTTAAGTATAGAAAAAAAGTAAAATATAACTTTTATATTTGGTTTGAAGTTAAATGAATTCAATGTGAAGTATGGTAACAAAAGCGAAGAAAGCAAATTAGCAATAAATGATTGCGTCGCGGGCCTATGGCAATGGCCAACAGCTGAAATGATGATTGCAGGCGACGAAAATAGGAAGCAACGGCATTCGGTGATGGCTAAATCCAACAGCTAGTGATGATATTGGCCTACGACCAGCGATGAAGACAGCAAGCACTGGACAAATGGCAGCGATTGATGACTGTTGGAGGCAAAGTTCGACAGCAGTGATTGCCAGCGGTGGTGTGATGGTGGCAATGAGTATGTGACTAAGTATGGAGGCAATGGTCACTGCTTATAAAATATCCAAACTTTATCAAATTAATCGAGTTTGGAATATACCACAAGTGATGGCTAAATGGAGCAGCTAGTGACGCTATTGGCCTACGACCAGCGATGAAGACAGCAAGCACTGGACAAATGGCAGCAATTGATGACAGTTGGAGGCAAAGGTCGACAGCAGTGATTGCCAGCGGTGATGTGATGGTGGCAGTATGTGACTAAGAATGGAGGAAATGGTCATGGCTTATAAAATATCCAAAACTTTATCAAATTAATTGAGTTTGGAATATACCACAAGTGAACAATAGAGTTTAGAATTCCCTAAACTTTTACTATCGTTCATTTTACTCTCAATACTTTACCCCACACAAGCCTAAATTTCTTCTTATCACCCACCACATAGCAAAAGCATAAATCAAAAAGCTGCAATCAAATCATCACAATATTTAAAATTTAATCTCAGCTAACAGTTTCAAACCTCAATCATAGTTTTAGTGTGCATGAGATACAGGGCACTTGCACAAATTTGAATAAAACCACCAAATAAAGCTACAATGAGTATGACTATAGTTCACAAATGGAGATTAGAATCGCATGCATCCATCTTCATGATTTCATGTATAGCTCTTTTCCCCTGCTATAAGAAATGCACTTAAATGCAGAAAAGCTCATACTTCTTTAGTGCTGGTCTAGGCTCCCCAATCACTAGACAGAAAGGTGCCATGACTCAGAGGCAAAAAGAGCAATCAAGAACAAAGTTCCACGAGGAGGACCAGTGTGGACAGAGATCAAAATAAAATTATGAATGTTACTATTTTTAACAAGACTAGCAACAATGTCCCGTTGCTTTTGAAGATTCTCACATTTTATCAACAAGGACAAAAATTAAGAATGATTACCGTGTTCTTTATTTTTTCCGTTGTATTTAGACGAAATTGATCTTTCCTATAACTTATACACCACCAACACCACTACTCAATATGCCACAACCAAGATCACCCAAGATCACCCAAGATCCCCATCACCATCACCATCAAACTTGCGCCAATGCCAAACAATGTGAAATCCTAGCAAGATGGGAGCCAAGACCCCTAAATAAAAGGCATTTTGATCATTTAAACCTGCAACATAGGAATTTAGTTTTTTTATTTAAAAAAAAAAAAAAAAAACCTAAACTGCGTTTTTAAAATTGAGGTGCCTAAGAAGGTTCAAAAATTTTATCTGGTTGAAATTTCTCCCAAAAAAGAGAAACTTCCATAAAAAATTCTCTAAGACCATCACAGCACTTTTATGGATGATCGGGTCATTTCATTTCAAGGAAATTCCAGCGATTAAATTGACATAATTAAGTTAAAAGATGATTAAAAAAACCAAAAAATGATATAAAAAAATTGAAGGATTTCAACACACTCAATAAAAATTAAAAGTCTTCTTGATGTTTCAGAGTCAAAAACAAGGAATATAAATGGAAGCAGCAAATATTTCAAAAACAACATTTTCAACCATTCCATATTCATTCTGTTAATAGGCTGAAATACAATTAACTACATCAAACAATTTTGTTCCCCAAAGATGTGTACTATCATTGCTCTAGGTACCTTGATGTCACTTCCACGGAAAAGTATGTATTCATATATTTTATCACTAGCAGGAACTTGTGAACCATCCTTCTTTCTTCCTTCAGTTCCAAATGATCGAACTAAAACAAAGTAAAAAATCAGACAAAAAATTAGCTAAAATAATTCCTAATAACCTATAAAAGACCTGCAGATAGAAAAAAAAAGGATTTAATAGTGCTAATTTTTTAAAAAAAAATTAAAAATGTCTACGTTAAGAAAAGTTCTTCTGGTACACTGTCAACAAATTGCATTAAAATCCTATCTTGAAATATAGAACTACGCAACAAAACAGATTCTAAAAGACGTTTCAGTAAAGGAAAGTATATTCAGCAGCTCCAGAGTTTTATGGGAACTTCCACAAGTAAAAACACAAGAATGGAAACAAAAAAAATAAAATGAGATCTTTTATACTCAAGATTGACAAACCAAATAAAATTTGGATAATTCACACAAAATCTAAATAACAGAGCGGGTTAACAGAGGACCATCAACAAGATTAACAGACCAAGATACAATTACTTTAGATGTCATTCATTTAGAAATATGAATGTGAACCACTAGAAACTGTGTATGGAGTCATGAAAAAGGCTGATTTTGAAGCCAAGTAAAAACATTCGCCAAAACCATGAGATGAATCTAATTCACCAAATAACGAATAGGAAGAGAAATCTTGAAAGCTGACAAATGGTCAAATGTTCATTACGATGGAGCAGGGTGGTGAGGTGGTCGTTTAGAGAAAATTTAGAAGAAGCGTAATTTAGAATGACAAATCTGCCCACAATCAGTAACAATATCACAACTATAAAAATCAAGGGTTAGAAAATCAAACGAACCAGCCTATCTAATCATTTCAACCATGCATAGATTCCCCAACCAGTTCAATTAACAGCTAAAATCACTATGCCAACAACTGGCAAGAACCAAGAAAAACTAATGATCAAACTGAAAAACGGGTGAGCCTTTCGGGTTAGGTTTAAGCGCCCGATTAATAGCAAACTTCATTTCTTTATCTCTGCAACATAATCTTAATAGAAATAAATCAAAACATAAATTTATCAAAAAGACTTTAGAAATCCTAGCCCCTTAAATTCCCAATCTTTCTTGCATTTGTCGGTTTGTCGTTCACCCCTTCGTTTCAACTTTGATAGCAAAAAAAATTAGTTTCTTAAAAAGAAAAGCTGTTTGAACTTAAAAATGGCATAAAATAGTAAATGTGTATGTCCTATATTTGATAAATTAATTATCTTTATTTTTTCACATATATCATTGCTATCGCATTGACATGATGGGATGACGGATACATATTGAGCTGTTTAAATAAATTCACTTTGACCTTCATATTTACCTTCATATTTCACAGATCAAGACCATTAAATTTACACAAAATACTAGGAAAATTTGACACATAAAATTACAAGTCACATGAAAAACTATACTATGGCAGTCACAAATCTCCTCTCATTCAATCAAAACAATAAATAGAAAAACTTTAATGGATGCGAAGAACAAAAAATAAATTATCATTAAATTCCATGAAATCGTAATGTTATTAATTTGAATGTTTCTTAATGGAAGAAGAAGTCTGCATGTATGCGATTTTTATATGGTTCATCTAATAAAAAAAAACACAAATATTGATATTCCAATAGGTTCATCATCCAGCCCCAAAGTAAAGTGCATTGTTGTAAGCCGATCACTCAAACAGCTCATCTGATTATGATGCACAACATGAGCCTAAGTCCAAAAGAAGCAAATAGTTTAAGAATGATTTTTTAAGATCATGGTAGAAAAACTCAATAAGACAAAATATTATAATTAATTCTCCTTTCTATTACAAGACCATGAAAGTAAGATAAGCAATGCACAAAAAATAAATTATAAAAGTTATTAATAATAACCATTATTCAGTCAACACACCATTCAAATGAGTTGCATTCAAAATTCATAAGTTCTACATCTTAGTTGTACAATTCATAATCAAATTATAATGTTACTTGATTGAAGTAATAACTGTTCATAATAACTTCCAACTTTTCAACACAATATAGCTAATGATATATATGTATAGTAGCTTTAGACCGGCTTACTTTCACATAAATATAGCTTGTCATGGTAAGATCCACTAAGCGTTATTAAAATTAATGTTGAAGCAAGAATGCAACTTTGATGTTTTAGAGCCTGATCATTAGTTTTCTAACATAGAGGATTGGCATCACATTGTTGGCTAAAAGCACTCGAATTTCAAGGACCTCTGTGGGTGGAAAAACAGACGTCAACAGGCTTGAAAAAGAATTTGGACGTTAAAAAAATATTAGCCAGAAATGGCAAAATCTTCAAGAAATGAAAGAAATCAGCATAACCATTACAAAACAAGGCCATATCATATTCTTCAGCGAGAAATGCCAAAATATCAAAGAGATTGTCATTCGCTCTAGTTATAATGAAATATATACTAATTGATTATGGCTATTGGAAATTGAGTTGAGGATAAACTAATGAAGTAAATCGTTGATATTATTATAAGCTCTAATTTGTACAAAAATTGCAGCATTTGAATAACTTAACTGAGCGTCAGCAGGGCCCAAGAAGAAAACAACCAAAGTTTCAATACGCCTACCTCAAACAAAGGTTTTCATATAATTTCCACTTGGGCTTACGAAGAGGTCAGCAGTCTATAAAGCTAGGGAATGTCGGATGTTCCAAGACAAAAAATATATATATATAAATTGCAGCATGAAAAATATGTTCACTAATTGTTGTCTAAAGAAGAAATTTCTTTAGGAACACAAAGAATCCTATTAAGTCTAACGATGAAATTTCCTTAGCATTCATTATTATGGCCATTTGTTCCTTCATTGTGGCATTCTAATCATCCATTGCTTGGCCATCTTTTCTTCTTCATGTTGAAAAGAATTTCAATTGTTGGCAATCTTTCCTAATGGTCATAGCCCTAGGTTCTTAATTTAACCATAGAAATAATTCTTACAAGTTGGTACAAATTCTCTAATACCAAATTATGAGCCAAAAAAAATTTGCATAGGTTTTTCCAAAGTCAATATAAAGCTTTCTATGGCAAAGGGTGATATGCAATCCTTTTAACGTGATGACAAGAGCAAACAATCAGAAAATTGAACAAGTTTTCTTGTTGTGAGAAACTCCTATATAATTTTTGTTCGATGCTATTTGTTTGACAGAGTAACTATATTTTACTACAAAATATGCATTTGTTATAGTACAAATGACTAATATAGTTATCACAGTTTGTTGCAACATCCGCATCACTTAGCACCCACACAATTGCTTTAGTAGTCGAGCAAAAACGAGAAAATCATTTGAGAGTCGGAATTATTTTTTGCTATAATAAATAGCCTATTTATAAGAAAGAATAACAAAAATTAAATTAAATGTGGCATTATCTTCTCCTAAATTAACTCATCAAATAAGTAAAAATATTATCCTAACTCCCAAAAGATGATAATTTAAAAAAATGATATTACCCTTATCATCATCCAACAATCCAGATTTCCTTCATACCGGTCTTGATCATCAAAATCTTTTACTACTAACCTTGAATGATTACAAATTTCTATTCTACACTAATCTGAAAATTTATTCTTTCAATAAGTTCCTCCTAGATCAAAGCACCTCCAATTGATGGCTTCAAAGGCATACACTTCAACTGCCTTATTATTGGATGTCTAAACAAAACAATTATGCGTTAATTATCAAAATAAAAAAGATAATATCACTTGGAAATCTCAATTTTGATTCCTAAATCATAGTCTCTCGAAGCTACCCATGCCTTGAAATAACAACTACGGCATCTATAAAAATATTAAAACCAAAGATAATATCATCTTCTTTCTAGGTGGATGTAAAAATAACCAAGTGGCACATTAGTGGGTCAAGATATGGTAAAAATGTACTAACATCTGAAGATAATAGCTTAACTGAAGTTTATTAAAACTTTAGGTTGACTGAAAGCCAAACAAAGTTCATGGACCACTGACTAAATGGACAAAATATCCAGAATATATAAGCAAATTATTTTTAAAAAAATAAAACAATAATAAGCCTTCTAAATTAAATAATTCTTCTATTGTTTGAAAATCATTTAAAAGTTTCTAGATATATAACAAAAGATGCCTAACTCTTAGAAATATATAGGTAAATGACCTAAAAGCAGAAATAAAGAAAAGCATGGCCGTGATTAAAAAAAAGAACCAAATGAGATTTTGTACAATTCTCCAAGAGTTTCAAAAAGAAGTCCAAGAGATGAGATTGACTTCAATGCAACCTCCGGTTGATGATTATTGCACTAAACCATAATTGTATAGTATGCAGAAGGCTCTTTGTAAGATTCAGACCCATGACTTGAAGACAGGAAGGTCACAATGAAGCAATCTAACCACAAACATTGCTCCAATCAAAAAAATATAAGTGTAATATAAGTGTTGCCTAAAATCCTAGCAATAGCTGAACTTCGACTGGGAGTTAAAATTATAGAAAATGGAATGGAATTTAAAAGTAAGTATTCAATTGCCCTTGAATGGAAGCATAAGGTGAACGAAAACAAAAGGATTATAATTGAATGTTTTCCTTGACAGCCCCAAGTATGTTTTACAATTTAAAGTCACAGGAGGAAGAAAAAGGAAAGTAGATGAGTAAACCTTTCTTAATCCCCGAACTAGCCTAATGTTTAGTAAGCAACAAGTTAATAAATTACTCCGATTTATATATAGGACCCTATATGTGAAGAGAACAACAATGTCGACAAATAATATATCGACGAATACTTTCTGCGATTGAGTTAAATTGCTGGAATGATAACACGTTGATTGAAACTATTCCACATTATTCGGCCGAACCTTCGGCTCATCGTCTCATCTTTAAAAGCAATCCTCTAACTATATATTTATTTTCCCTTTCAACTCTGATTCATAAAATGGGGAAATATTTTATGAATTCTAAAAATCACAAGAAAAAGGATTTTGTAATTTCTTATCTCCTTCCAAAACTGTTTTTTCATGCCTGAACTCCCAGTCATACTGTAAGAATCAAATTTACCACGAAAATATCAAATTCACAAAAATAAAAATTGAAAGAAAAGAAATGTTATACACCGTGTGACTCCCATCATCCACTCAAAAAACAACTATAAACAAACAGTCCACCTTGCAAGGTCTTTATCCCATAAATTTGACGGACAGATGCAAGACCTCCACGAAAATCCCGACTTTCTGATATCCGAATGGCAAAAAGAAGAACAAAATAGATAGGAATTTTATTCAGAAAAGAAAGGGCAAATGCAAGTAGGGTTTACCGTTACGCAATCCGATGCTGGATTCTTCGGTATTGATGTTGTACAGGATACCCTCGTATCTAATCTCGCTCTTAGATGTGAGGGTAATGAGACTCCCGATGTAGGAGTCAGCCGATGGGCTCGATCTTGAAGACTCCGCTGCCATGGTCTTGGGCTTCCGATAAAAGCAGTAGAAGCCGAGATTCTTGAGTAGAAGAATGAAGAAGAAAACCTAGGAGTAAGAAGAGCGGCCGCAGGGAGAGCTTTGTTCGCGGTTTGACCCACCACTCTTTACTCGATCGATGCCCTTAGATATTTTTTTCCTCTTCCCCGTCCCTCGCCTCGCCTGTAATAAAAATTAGCGAAACTGTAAATTTTAAATAATATTAAGGGAAATTTACATACATACCACGAAAAAATAAGTAAATTTATTTATCTAATGCCTAAATTTAATATTTACTATTTTGCCACCAAAAACTCTTTCATAGTTCACCCCATCAAATTTTAAAATGTATGTTTGGGACATCTTTCTATCTGCTTTATTTTTCAAATGATCGTCACACATTTATTTGAGTAACTGCTTTCTTGTTACTTTTTAAAAATTTATGTGGTGAAAAACAAAAAAATAATAAACAAAAGCTATTAAATTGTGGTTGTCAGAATATTGCGGTCTAAGTTTTTGAAAAAAAAAAATGTATAATAATCACCGCAACTTTTCAAAAAATATTTCTTCTACAATAACTTCACAGCTGCTTTTCTCTAACAGTTGCAGTTGCCTCAAATAGACCATAACTCGTTCATCCCGAACTCGTGAACTCTTCATCCCGCCAAATTTTTAACATGCATTTGTGATCTTACAGTCTGACGTGACCCAATTTTTCATCTTCGACAACTATGTAACTATTCCTCATAACTACATGTAGGGGTCTACGTGAGCTGACTTGCACGTTGAGCTCATTAATTTTTTTTTTTTTTTTGTGTTTGGTTCGTGAAAAATTTGTTCGTGTTCAACTCAATTCAAGCTCAAATGTTCGAATTAAGCTCGTATTGAAGTTCAATAGCTAGAACCTCAAGTGGTTCACATAGCTATAGTACTCAAAAGAAGGAAATTCATGCATTTAAGCACCTTTAAAACAATAAGCAAACTTATCCAGACGATGTGCGACTAAACTGTAATTATGTACCGGCTAATTCTTATGTATATACATATCTAACATTTCAATTTTACATTTTATGTTTATACCATTCAAATCTCTTATATGCATCATTTTAAAATATAATATAAAAAAAGTTAATATGAAAATAATTTAAATAAATATTATTATTTAATTATTTCGAACAAAATCAAACAAATCCTGATTTGTGTTCGGCTAGTTTATGAATCGCCCACAAAAATATTATTTGAGTTTGGCCCACTTGCTTAACAAATGAGTCGATTACGATTATTTAACAAGTCAAACACGTGTAGTTTGTAAACAACGAGTTTTTTTACAGCCCAAACTACTTATTTGCACCATCATGTGAGTTCATTACATTGGACACTAAGCAACAAATTCACTGTATCAATTTTACAATCCACATTTCAGTTTACATATTGTTTGTGTTTCCACCTCATCTTTGTTTCCATCTCATTTTATCCTATGTCACAGAATTTTTATAGTCCCCCCATCCCCCCCAACCAAACATGTCCTCCAATTATATCTTTTAAATTATCCAAAGGAATTCATTTAGTGTTTTTTTTCATGCATAGTATACAAAACTTTCATATTTACTTATTTCCGTCAAAATTTTCGTAATTACAAACATTATATGAAAAGTAGCACTCATTATCACATTTTTATAGTAAAATTCATCTTTTTATTCACAGTTGAACTGTTATATGTGTAAAAATGAAACTTTGGGTTTGAAATTAGTAAATTCATAAGAATTGGGTGTTATGTTTGTAATTTTCCCAGAAATTTATTATTATCATTAGCTTAGGATAAACCATTCGTGAAGTTGTCATATTTCCACCCATGTAGAGAAAGAGTTCACTTTATGTGGTACAAATTGAAGAAGAAAAAAATATTTCAGTAGAAAGAATATGAAAGAACCTTAAGGAAATTGAAAGGTGCTTCACTAGTTAAATAGGATTTGGTGTTGTCACTCTCTAATTAAATTTTTAATAAAAGCTAGTGCGCAACAGAAAGCAGAGGAAGAGGAATATCATAAAACATTATGAAAAATGGAATGAATTTTTAAGTGCACTATTGAAAATGTACAATCTAACATGTTTAAACAATGACATACATGCTTCCACTAACAACACTAATAATAATTAGTATACATGTGAAGAAGACTAAAAGACTAATAGGAATTCTAACAGTTCAATGGGTTAATATAGTACGAGCATAAAATGTTAAAGAGAAATGATGTCATCAACAAAATTGTTGACATTAATAGAATAACGTATAATTCTAAACACCACTAGTTTAATATTAGTTATGACTATAGTTAACAACAATGAATCAATTTGTGTTTTCGTGAAATCAATCAGAAAACATGTATAAATTCATTAAAATTATCCATTACAAGAGCTAAATCCAAATAATGGTTTTAAAAATACTTTACTAAGATCATTACTTTAAGCTTATCTTTGTATTATTTTATCATTCTCAATAGTGCTCTTGCAAAATTCCACCTAACTTCTTTACTTATAATATTTTGAAGCTCAAACACTAGCTATGAATTACCATCCTTTTCATTTATCATGCTAGTAGAATCTGACAAATTTACTTATCGTTGTATTTTTTACATATTAAATACATTGTTAGTTGAATTATATTGTTTTAAAGATTATCATCCAACCTTTGAGAAAGTTTATAGCAACTACCAGAATACATGACTTAAATGGCATGCCAAGTTTTACAAATTTTTTATTCAGCCATAGTGTAAAAGGTAGAATTGAGTTGATCTTCAGCACCAGAACTTAAAGCTCAATCACTCAACAAACAATTTATTCTATCCAACAACACCTGGGCTCAATCAGAAAGGCTAATCAATGGAAATTCTATTGTTGTGAAGTGCATATGCTTGGGTTGGTCAATTGAGCTAGCAACTCGAATTTAGCTTCATTGTCATGATGCAACCACAAATAATCCAATGGTGCCATGTTGAATCCAAACCAAGTCCTAGCTTTTTCCTGTATAACTGTTTATAATGTCCCAAGTCCAGTATTTTGATTAGATTCCAAAAAGCATTTCAATAATGTATGTGTGTTAATGAAATAAATCTCTTTTATGGACTACTCTTGTTTTTATTCTAATCATGTAAACATTTATTATTATATTGCATGATGTTCAGACCCTTCAAGAAGAAGATTCATTCTATGGAAGGCTTTGAACCAAATCTATCATTTATGGAAGGAAATATTTAACTAAATCCATCTATTTTTATAGTGCTTATGTCCAATGTGTTTAGATGGGAGTATTTGGCAGGAGACTTATTTTATGGAAGTAATAATTTATAAAGGATTAAATTTGTGCAATCCTAAAAAATAAGTTGTAGAAAGATATACTGAATTTATTCCCAGGTTTTTCTTCAATAATGAAATGTATGGTAGATGGTAATTTAAGTACTAATATAAATACCTATTTTTAAATAGAAATATTGTGAAACTTGTTATAATTCTTAAGAAACTAATGATGATGGGTAAAAGAAATGAACATTTTTATTAAAAGTTTTATTGTGTGCATTTATTTGTATATGTAAACATTGGATGCCCTTATAGGTGAGCAAAAAATACATATATACAAGCGGGTAAGATATATGCAATCATTGATTTTGATTTTTAAATGGTCTAGAAGAATATTGAGAATTTTCTTTGTATTCTTAATACGTATAGTCACGGTCATTCGCTCAAAGAATGGGAGTATTAGCTCAATTTGATAAAGGAATATAAGGTGGTGCTTGAAATTAAGCATTAGGTGGTGGTTGTGGATTTGATTGCATGCCTTTCTGGTAAGCACGAAACTTCATAGTGAAATGCCTCTCGAGCCAACTTTTTTTATTTTGGGAGTTTTGCTGGAAGTGTGCATAATTCATAAGAATGTGAAATTAAGGCATCTTGTTGTCAAATGTATATTTGAGCTTGACCCACATAGATTAAATGTCGCACATATTGTCGTACAACATCCATGCATCTACCAACAAATTGATAAATGTTGCGCAGGTGAGGAAGTTGATGAGAGAAAGGAGTATAAAAAGGGGCAAGCTTTTAGTTGGATAGAGGTTGAAAAATCTATCTACTTAGTTTTTGCAAAATGAAATTATCACTCGCAAATAAAGGATGGAGCATTTACATACATACCACCAAATTCTTATTTATTCAAATATCTAACACCTAAACTATTTTTTTTATAATTATAACACCCAGAACTTTCATATCACATAACAAATACCACTATTTCAATTTTTAAAAAGTGAAATACAATCATTCATCCATATGTAAGTTGACATATATGTAAAAAAAATTGAATGTTAGGCGTTATATATGTATATACATAAGAATTCAGTGGTATGTATACAAATCTTCCATAAAAACAATATAACATATGTTAGAATACATAAATGGAAAGATTAAAGAAGATGGTATGTCACAAGTACAAATAGTGCTCTTATGCAGTGGATGAGCATGAGAGAGAGAGAGAGCTACAAAATCACAGTGAGAAACATGTTATTGCTTTTGGTCTTCTAAAATTACCTTATGGGTAACCATTAGGATTAAAGGTATGTATAGGACAGATGCAACTGTTTGAAGAAGTATAGCTGTGAAGTGCTGAAGAAGAAGCTTCTGTTCAAAAAGCTGTTGTTGCAATTACTTTTTTTTTTTTTTTTTGAGAAAGTCATATTATAACTCTCTAGCAGCCACTGCATGTAGCAAGGTTTGATGGAAAAGCACAGCTTTCAGCTGCAGCTTTTTGAGAATGAAGGCAAAACACTATTTTGGCAAATAAAAAAACTACGGTGCAGCTTGTCGGTCGCCAAATTGGAAATTTGTGGGTAGTTTTTAAAATATAATTTAATTTAATATATTTATAATTTTGAATAAAATAATATTTTTAATTTTGAAAATATGAGATCGAATCGATTTCATATATTTAATAGTTTAAAATGATCGAGTATCTCACCGCACGTGATGTACCTATCCCGAGGAATAGGCACAATACTTGATAATTAGACCTAATTAAGTAAACTATAAAATTTATGATATTCGTTTTGGTCTACGAAACATTTTTATGTTGACCGACAAGTTCTTCAATTTAATATAGAAGATTAAATAGGATTTATATTAAACTGGGTTTTAAAGTTCCCTATAAAGGCAAACTTATATAGTTAATTGCATCTTAAGTGACCGAAACCGCTTAAGAATACTCTCGATTCACATTAGTGGTTTTGTCTTCAAGAATTTCAAAGCTTAAGTTTTCAAAATCAGACAATGGAATATCAGGTGGGAAAGATCAAATAGGAACAATTATTTTTAAAAGTTCAAAGGAGTGAAAAGGTAGGGGATGTCACAGACCCGAGAAAGACCCTCTAGTGACTTCCCAAACTATTATATAGTTTGACTTCAATTTTGAAGAGAATATTAGATGTTCCATCTTACCAATTTTATTTTTTAGAGCTTATATTTGCATGATACCAATCAGACAAATGGCTTAGAAGATAGGAGGGTTTATGTCATCACGAATGACAAACTCGGAGCCTAAAGCGAGATAGGGCTTTAAATTGCACAACATGATTGTACAGAGACCTAAAAGATAAGTTGAGGATTTACGTCGTACCAAATGGAACACCTCGAAGTCCTATAACTTGTTGTTTAAACTGAGGAAGGGTTTGCTGTGGTAGACTTATTTGCTCCCTCGATGATGTCCTTCTGCAAGTCCTCATCGTGCTACTCATGGTGTTTGCTCCAAGCTCCTCATCGAAGTAGCAGTCCTAAAGTCTAAGGTTCAAATGGTTTTACCGTGTATGTTTCAATGTTATAGCTTTGTTGTTGTTATTTAAGTGTTTCATTAAGGGGAATTTTAATTTAATTAGAGAGACACCGGTTAGGAACCCACAGTTCCCTCATTTCAGTATCACTATTTTCCTTTAAATTTACTTAGTCTAAATAAGTGGTTAAACTCATTCAGACTGGAGAATTCTCTTTAGCAACCGTATGATAACTCATCCGAGAGATCCTCATAAACCAAGAGGGGTGTATTATGCTTGTTCAAAGTTTTTTAAAAGTATTAATATTTTTGTAAGTGTGTTTTTGTTATTTTTTAGTTTTGTTTTTGTTTTGATTTTGGTTTTGCATGTAAAGTAACTAAATGCATGTAGGAAAATGATGTAAAGTAAATAAGAAAAACTGAAATACATAAAATGTAAATGTGTACTCAGGCTTCTGCTACCGCTACATGGTTAATATCATAAAGTATCGTATAGTTGCATGGAATTTACGTAAATTGCGGAAAAAGAAAGCAGGAAAAACCAATACATAGAAATCGCAAAACAAGTCGTAGGAAAATACAAGCAAGTAAAGAAAAACCCATAGATGCATATGAAAGACTGGGACTAAGTGTAAGAATTTGGTGAAGGTGGGGGCGCAGAGTTGGTATGTGTGCTTCCCAACCTTTGATAAGAGCTACCAACCCGATAACCTACAGATGACAGTCCTAACCTCGTTACAAGTAACTGATTTTGGACATTTACAAAATTTCATTTTAAATTTTCATGCATGTAGAATTTACTTTGGCAAGCATAGGTAAGTTGGTTTGAAGAATGTATTTCATTTTCTTGTGTTATGAATATTTTGTAAAGTATGATAATTCACAGGCTAATTACTCTAATCAAGCTAGAACTATTGGTAACCTAAGAGTGTCGAGGCCAGCTCTTACTAAGAGTCGGCGAATAGTATCATCGATCTTTATCCTCTCCCCTCATTAAAAGTCGTTGAGGTAGGAGAAATTATTCTAATAATCCCACAGTTAATACACATAAGCATCATCGTCATTGCCCTCACCACCTAGATCTTCGATTTACACTAGTGTGATGGTTCATATATCACTTTGTAGGAAAGGGAGATTGTTCACCAATATGAAGTTTGATATCTTTTGTTCTATCTGCTCGAGGAGTAGCTTCATGATAATCCCACGATTGGTTTTAGCTCGCAAAGGCGTACCAAGTGATTGACATGGGAACAGTGTTAAGTAATCATAAGTTTTGTGGAAGGAAAGAGAAAACCGTGCCTCATAAGGCCTGCCTATCCTAGGATTTGATTATTATTGTTGTTGTTATCTTCGTTGTTTCGTTGTTGTTGCTGTCGCCGCCGCCGTCGTTGTTGTTTGTTTTTTTTGAAAATGTGCATTTGAGTTTAATGATTGTTATGTATTATGTATGTATTATTATATGTAATTGTATTTGTATGTATATATATTGTTATAATATTTAAATTTTGTTTATTATCACTGTTATTATTTATTGTTATATATATATATATATATATATATTTATTTATTTATTTATTATTAATATTATTATTATTACTTATATGCCATTATTATTATTATTATTATTATTATTATTATTATATGTTAATATTATATTATATATATATTATCACCACTTTTATATTATTATATGTTATTATCAATTTATTATTAATTATGTGTTATTATATATATATATATATATATATATATATATATATATATATATTATTATTATTATTGTTATTATGTCATATTTATTATTTACATATATAATCTTTTGTATATCATTATCATTATTGTTATTATTTGTATATAAATTAAATTTCACATTAGAATTGGGTGATAAACATGTAAAATTCCCCCTTTTTTTCTTCTATTGTACTATACGATGGAAGAAGAAAAGGGGGGAGGAGGAGTATCCTATGGAAGCCTTGTCCGATTGAGGAGTTAGTCGGAGGAAGCTCGCCAGAGGGAGGGCGGTTCGACGTAGAAGGAAGAAGAAGAAGCAAGCGGAGGAAGGGGGCTGCCATGAGGTGAGGTGTTGAAGAATGGAGGAAGGGGCTGCTTGGGGGGTCTCGTATAGGAGAGGAAATAGGGATAGAGAGAGAGGATTGCGAGAGTGAGGTGGTATGCCTGTGAGGTGAGGGAATGGGAGAAGGAGTAGGGAGACGTGCTTGTGGCTGTGAGGTGAGAAGATGGAGTGGGTGGAGTGGAATGGGGTGGAGGAATGAAGTGGCTGATGTGAAGGAATGGTAAAATTATTCAGTACAGATACGGCACATAAATTTTACATGTAGTGTTCGATCAGGAGCGTTAAAAAAATTAAAGTAACCCTCACTCTAATAATAAAAAAATAAAAAGATGTATTTCAGTGATCCGACTGGACACCGCATGCAACACGCAAATTTGGGCGTTCGGGAAGAGAAAATAAAAGTTTTTTTCTTAATTTTTTTTTTATATTTCAGCTGCCGTGAGAAATGAGAGAGAGAAAGAGAGAGAGAATGTTATGTGCTTTTATATATATATATATATTTATATATATATATATATATTTGTATATAATTTTTATTGTTATCATTATCATTATTATTATTTTTATTATATTATTATTTATTTTATTATTTTTATTGATATTATTTTTTATGATTTCTTTTTTATTATATTTATTATATTTTTATTGTAATTATTATTATCATTATTATGATTATTAATTTATACATATATATATTTTTGTATGATTTATTATTTTATTATTATTATATTACTTTTTATTTTGCTATTTATATTCTTTCTTTTTTTTATATGAGAATTTGAATTTTAATTAAAGATAAGGATAATTTGATAATTTGAATTGTAAATTAAGTGAATTGTAATTTGTGCAGTGTGTGTGTACAAGGTGTATGCATGTGTGATAGTGCTAATGTATGTGATTTGTAATGTGTGTGTATGGTGCCATAAATTCTTAAGCACAAATGATCTTCTTAAGGCATCCCCACTTCTTATAGGAACTCGACTTGAGTTTAAATATGTTGGTTTCAATCAACTAAACAAAAATTTGAGGATTTAGAACCACACATGTGAGACCACAATGAGTTAAGAAGCGGTTCAAATTTCTAAATAGTGTAAGTCTCAATATTAGTCCACTAGGATAGTAAAAAAGAAAGTCTTATGACTAGATCCTAGACTTCTAAGAGAATGAGTTAGACCTTGTCAAAAAGAGGTCAACACGGCACCACACCGCAATCATACCACCGCCCCAAATGCACCTTAAGAAAAATATTAAGATTTATGAAGATTATCATTCTGTAATAAAGCTTCTGATCTAAGACATCCATGACAGTTTAACCGTTTTAGTTTGATCAAGTAGTTTTCGAAATGTGTATGATAGTCTTTAGGTCCTCTTAACATCAAATAGTTGCTAATTTTCAGCCTTTAGTTTGGCTTTCTTATAAATTGAATTAAATTGTCTCAATTCATATGAAGCCTTTGCAACAATTACATCAGAACAGAAGTCGATTAAGAAAAGAAGATTATAACTAAACATTAGCAATATATCTATAATTTACCAATTTTGTGCATAAACATTTTATTGTTCATAAATTATTATTTATATTAGAAAATTTATAGTTAAAATTGTTTTGAA
This sequence comes from Papilionanthe hookeriana x Papilionanthe teres, assembly GCA_022702705.1. Taxonomy (NCBI): domain Eukaryota; kingdom Viridiplantae; phylum Streptophyta; class Magnoliopsida; order Asparagales; family Orchidaceae; genus Papilionanthe; species Papilionanthe hookeriana x Papilionanthe teres. Next base: position 26,629,565 of record CM040434.1, read on the forward strand.
CGCAATTGGCTTCACCTTTTCCTAGCACCTATTTTGCGTGCGATGTAGTGATTTGATATTTTTCTTATTTTTTTTGTGTCGTATTATATGCATTTGGTGTTTTTATAAATTGTTGATATTGTGTTGATTATTTGTGTAGAGTCATTGATTAGTCTTAGTTTTTATGCATAAGACTCAATCTTGTGAACATCTGTCGTTTGACCTTAAATTTTTTTTAAGAAAATAGAAAATTTCAGAAAATTTTTTCCTGAAAAAATGGCAAACCCATAGAAAGAAAATGACAAACTTAAACCACTTAAAGATTTTGCTAACTTTATGATAAATAAAATTCACCCTAGTATCAACCCTCTCATGCAAGTCAATGCAATTGAACTGAAGCCTGCAATAATGCAAATAATACAAATTTGTCAGTCTAGAGGTTCACTGGTAAAAGACCATAATTTATATATAGCTAGCTTTTTAGAGTAATGTGTAATATTTAGATATAATAAGTCTAATTCTCTCATTTCTATGAGATCAATATTTCAGATTTAAAAATGTAAAATTATTGATATGGCACGTGCACTTGCGTGAGACCCCAGAGTGTGAGTGCACCTGGAGAAAAGTATCAAGTCTTTGAAGTTGTTGCCTGGGAATCAACGGAGTAGTTAACTTAGGATAATTTTAGTTGAACTTTTAAGACTTAAAATTGAAAATTGTAGTGTAGAATGTTTGCATTTAATTGTGTGTGTGTGTGTTTTTTTTTTGTTTAAAAAGAAAAATTCTAAAGAGAATTATTAGGAGATCTAGAAAATATAAAAGACTTCATAAATGTAGATGAAATGACAAACAATAAACAAGTCAATCTAGATACCTAAGAATCAATTAATAATCATCATAATGCGCATAGACCATTACAAGATTATGTTACTCCTACGACAAATTAAATTCACTTAAGTATTCAAACCTATACCGTAGACGCTAACACATTTAAACTTAAGTCTGTTATTATCCAAATGGCGCAGAACAACTAATTTGAGGGAATCTCATCTGAGGATGCAAACTTACACATAGCAAGTTTTCTAGAACTTTGCGCTCATTCCATTACAATGGTGTATCCAACAATGTTGTTTAGCTTAGTCTTTTTCATTTCCCCTTAAGGGACAAGGCCAAATTTTGGTTTAGCACCCGGATCAATTAGAACATGAGGTGAGTTGGCCCAAAAATTCCTAGCTAAATATTTTCCGCCTTAACAAACATCTAAAATCCAGAAAGATATTAATTCATTTTTACAACATGAAGGTGAGTCAATTTACTTCATTTTTACAACATGTTGTAGTTAGTGTATCACTGTTGACCTCACTTTTGGTTGAGGTTTAATCTCTTTTTAGAATAGCCTAGAGCATAGCCATGGGACTCTCTTGGTGACTCTCTTAGAAGACTAGTCATGGCACCACTCCCCATAGAAATTCAAACTTTTCTTACTCCACTGGGAGTTTTCATATGCTTAAGGCCTAACCTCCAGTTTTGAGAGGAAGAGACTAAGCATAAGGAAGCCTAGGGGAAGTCTCCCATAAGTGGCCAAACCTTAGGATCTACCCTGGGAGGTTTGGAGCTTACACAACACTTGCACTACACACTCACAACCCTAAACAAAACACACCACTTTTTGATCCCCTAACTCTTTGTAAACTCATGTAAGTGGTTTTCCCAAGCTTTTAACCCTAGGGTAAGGGTTTGGCTAGTACCAACACATAGAGGACCAAATGAGGGTGACCCTTGGTCCATGGCTCAATCTAAATAATTCCATACTATTCACCTTCAACCAATCCTAATTTTCCCAAACATTCCAAATTTCTAACCCAAAATACCTAAAATACCAAAAATACCCCTGAAACCCTAAAATCCTCCAAAATTTTCAAAATCACCTAAATTACCCATAATTCTTCAAAAATCATTCCAAAATACTTCCTACCACTCAAATTGACCAAAATTACCCAAAATTGCCAAATTTCCCCAAAAATCCTCAAAATACCCCTCTTAGCCCAAAATTTCAAAAATTCCAAAAATTCCCATAAATTCCCAAAACATCCCAAATATTCCCAATTTTATTTCTCTCAACTACTACATGACCTAATTTGGCCAATTTAGCCCAATTTAACCAAAGCCCCAATTTGACCCCAAATTAAACCCAATGTATACTCAATTGACTCTAATCTTACCCAATTTCAATTCCAAACTTTAATTTAACATCTCTAATACAAATATAAACCAAATCCAAACTCAATTTGACCCACATTTGAGTTCAATTTCAATTAAAACCTAAAATTTCCTATTTTGCCTAAGTGACTCAAATCCCCCAAATTTACCTAATGTCAATCAATTTCTCCCCAAATTTCAATCCTAAACCTTTCATAACACTCCTATGAACCACATGCAACATTCAATTAACCCCAGTTTGAATCTTAGCCCCATTCAAATCTACTTAGACCAAGCTTACCTAATTTTAATCCAAATTGAACACATGGCCAAATCTCACTAAATTGATTGCCCTACTCCCCAAATTTCCACAGAATTGAGGTTCGAAACTCTTCATGACATCGCTCTAGACCCTAGACCATTTGGAATCTTCAATTGGCCTTGGAAACCACTTTAGTCCAACCTAAACCCAAGTTAACCCAACTTGCCCCAAATTGACCAAATTCCCAAACCAAGCCAAATTGATCTACCAAACCAATCCAAAACCACTCCAAACCTTTTCAAAACACTTCATGACAATCATATACACAATATTGCTCAATCATCTGAGTCTAAGCCAAGCCCAACCCCAAACTAGCCCAACATTGACCCATGTGACCCAAAATTGAACCAATGACCTAACTTAATCAAATTGAACCAAATGTGACCAAACAAACTCCTCCACAGTCACCAAGTGACCTTTAGGAACCATCCTAGACCAACCTAGCCCACCCTAAGGGAACCATGGACCATAGGTCCTTGAATTAGGGGATTTCACCCCACATTTAGCCTTAATCAAAATATCTTCACCATCATCACTTGTCATTGGGGGTAAAGCATCATTAATCCTCCCCTGGCTCACCTGAAGCCCCTGGACACCAGCCCTGGCTCTGCCGGCCACCCTAGTGACCGGAAAACACCAAAACCGAGAGCGACCCCTCTCAAATTGAACTCAAACTCCACTCTATAGCCAAGTCAGCTTCGAGTTTCCATTGGGGCTCATTTGCCCTCCACCTAGGCAGTTGAATCCACCCATTGCCAGCACCTAAGCTCAGCCCAATGGCCATGACCATAAATAGAGCTCTCCATGGCCAAAACCAGGTGCTGAAATTTTTCTCAAGGAAGCTCCACCAAATTGCTTCTAGGGCTTCTCTGAGAGGTCCTAAGAGTGATTGCACTGTCTTCATCCATTGATCCCTCTTTCTGAGAGCAAGTTTATCATTGAAATTTGGTCGGAAACTAGGACATATTTCCCCATAGCTCCATAATACACTAAATTGTAATTAACTGTGCCCGCACCTTCCCAGCAGTGAAAGAAGAGAATCCCCCATCAAAGGCTCATCACAGAAGGCCTCTGCACCAGACTTCCTTTAAAGCTCAAAATTGGGCCTGGTCACTTTCATACCTAGGCAATTCACCAGGACAAGAGGCTTCATCCTTGAGCTCTTGGGACTCTAACGAAGGTGTAGAGCATCTCTGATCAAAGCTTCACTTCTCAGAGCCAAGGTATTGACCCTTTCTTCTTCACGAGCTTCTTTAGATTCTCCATTTAATTATGGTTAATTTAAACCATGCTTAATTGTATGGATATGTTCGGCATGCTTAGACAAGTTAATAGGATCAAACCCGAAACGATTTGGTTGAGTCTAGACTGAGAAATTAGAGTTTTAATGTGGACGGTCACGGGATCACACCAGTTAGGGACGAAGACCGGCAGCCGTTGGATCACACGTGTTTTCGTTGGACGGTTTAGATCTCGTCGGACGGGAAGATGAAACGAGATTGCGGGCCGCGTGGCATCCCAGTCAACTAGCTGCGTCGAATGGAAGTGCACCCTCATGGGGCTTCGATCCGCCGTAAGTTGAGGTGGCGCTGAGTCACTTAAGTAGGAAAATTTGATTTTTCTTATTTATTTAAATCACCTGAACTTTAAAAATCCATATCTTGGCCTAGAAAAATCATAAAAATAAAAGAAAAATACCTTCTTGCTCAGTGAACAGAGGAGAACAATGTGGAAATGGTTTGAATTATTTTTTATTTATATTTTATTTTTAATAATTTAAATACCATTTTCAGTCTTTTAATTCTCCATACATGTAGGAGTTTCACCATAACTTGAAATTTTGGTGTGTTATTCCCTCTGTCATGGGGAACTTCCATAATTTTTCCAAGGTCAAAGAAAATCCCTAGACAGAGAATCTTATTTTTCAATTTTATGCTTATTATTTGATAAATTTAATGTGATAATTAGCATATTACTTAGAAAAATCCCAAAAAATTATGATAGGTTCTTTATGGTCAGAGAATCTTCGGAAAAATTTGTCATGATTTAAAATGATAAAAATAAGCCTAATTGACCACTTGACCTAAAACAAACTTTTAATTAATTAGGACAAGATAAAAACTAAAAATAACACAAAAGTTGCTCTTCACTGTGCTTCAGGGACAGAGGAACTCCCCTAAAATTTTTGAAGTCATTGGGAATTAATCTAATAGGTTAAATGATTTTTCTAAGCCCAATGGCCTTTTAGGTATTTAAATGAATTTTAAAAATTAAAATACAAGTAAAAAATTTATAAGAATGGTTTTGGAAGTTCTCTGTGATCAGAGGGTTCTTTTAAAAATAAAATTGAGATTTTTACAAAATTTTCATTTTTAATCATATTTTAACATTTAAATAATTAAATAATAATAAAAATTATAAAATTATTACAAATCACCAAATTGTTAATTTTGGTCTCCTAATCACTTAGGAACCGTCCCCATAATTTTCCTAAACATAAAAATTAAAATATCAATTTTTAAAGGCTTAAATCAAATTTTTAAGAGGCTAAATATGAATTTTCTTGATTTTTCCACTAAAACAAATCTAATAATTAAAAGAAAAATAAAAAAATGAAATTTATTTCTCTAGGTTCCCTGACATTAGAGAGATTTTTAAAAATATAAAATAGAATTTTTAACTTCTAAAATATTTTATAATTAATTAAAAATCTAGAACTTAAAAATAATTTTAATAATTAAATTAAAACTCAATAAATCATGAAATTTGGTCTATGTGATTCTTTAATCTAGGGCTACCTCCAGTAAAAATTTTAATGGATTAGGATTTGTCTTGGTCAAATTATTGATTTTCTATTGAAAATCCTATTTTTGCATGAAAAAATATATATAAATTAAATTAAATTTTGGAAAATCACATTTTCTCCTCTGATGCATTAATCAACCCATTAGTAAGGTAGGATAAAAATCCCAAAGTAATTTGAATTAAATTTGTTGAATTATGAGGTTATAGGGCCTTAAGGACAAAAAGGTAATTTTGGATGATTAACCTTAATTAATATTTAGACTTAAATTCAAGAGGGGAAAATGGGTAAAATTTTGATTTTAATAAGTTCATCTAAATGGTTGAAACATTAAACGATGAATGATAGAAACTCACTGTAATTTTGTCACATCAAAATTAAACATCTAAATTTCCTTAATCATTATAATTTTGAAGAAAAATCAAATTAAAAAGAATCTTAAGGTTAGGGGCATGATCTTGGAAATTAATAAACCACCAGCCTGACCCCTTTACTTGTTGTTCAAAGTAATACTATGAGCTTTTGATGGAATTTCTCATCACTTAAAATTCAATTTTCCTTAAAGCCATAAAACATACTCACCTAAAATTCTAAGGGGCTTAGCAGTGAACTAGGCTTGATCAAATTTAATTAAAAAAGGTTCAGAAAAGTTAATATTATCAAAACTAGAGTATTTTGAGACACTACAAGCCCTTAATCAAAATTTGACTATGTACCCTAATAATCTTAATTTGCCCTTTGGGGTCTTCACCCACATAATTCTTAAATTAAATAATAAATGATGAATTACCCTACTCTTAGAGATGATTAAAACATTGGTTCATTGAGCATAAGGGTATGAAAGGGATAAATCGTCTAATAACTATAATAAATCTAAAAGGACCTCAAGGAAGTTCAAAAGTATTGTGAAATATCCGGGTTTCTCCTGGACCGTTTCACAAGTCTTCTGGACACCTTGTAGGACTATTGTATTTATTATATTTATTAAATGAAAATATCTCACAAATGAATAGGAGTTCACCGGGTTATGACATAGAGTTTAATAGGCATGTGACGAACATATTCATAGGGTTTTACTTCCCTACAAATATAAATGTTTATTGCAAGAACACTAAAGTTTCATGTGGAGATGTCGGGAAGACCTATCAGGTATGCTTTTATTTCAATGTAATTTACCTACTTGCACTCTACTATACTTTCTTTTCTCGCAAACTTGCATGATAAACAATAATGTCACCCTGCATGAAAACTGAAATCTTTAGGATAGCCACAAAACTGAGACCTAAATCAAAATTAAAAGTCGAAACAAGATAAAATCTACCGCCACAACATTCAAAAATATAAAACAACTCAAAATTTAATCACAAAAAAAAAACAAAAACACAATTGCAACTAAATTAAAACGTCTCGTTGGATGATCGAGAATTCCTTGGAGGAGGTAACACACATGTTTCTTACAAGGTTTTCCCATGGTCTAAATGAAAGTATGTAACTCATTAAGTTGAGTTTAGTAAATTCATTTGGACCAAGTGAATCCGATGAAAATAGTGGTGCCAAGATGATGGAACCGTGGGATCTTAACCAGTGTTGCTATAATCAACTTTAATGTTCCCCTAATAAAATATTAAGACACCTCATTTTAATATTTCTAAAACATAACACTTCTCTTTTCTCCTCAACTGACACTTCTTTAAACTAAAACTGCTACAACAAGGAGCTTGGAGCATGCATAGTGGGCAGCATGACCATCTTCAACAGCAAAACTTATCTACACCAACAAAACATTTCCTTAGTTTAAACAAGAAGCCATAGGACTTCAAAGTAGCTTGCCTAGTGCAGCATAAATCCTCACCTTTTCTTTAGGCCTTTGCACAACACTATTGTACAACATAAGCCCTAACTCACTTTAGGATTCCGAGGTCGTCATCGGGTATGACATAAACCCTCCTATCTTCCAGGCTATTCATATGATCAATATCAAGTGAATGTAAGTCCTAAATAATAAAATTGACAGGATGAAACTTTAAATAAATGCCCTAAATCAAAGCCAAACTATAGGATAGTTTAGGAAGACATCAAGATTTTTCTTGAATCTTTGTCCTTCCCCTAGCCTTCTCTCTTTTGGATTCTGATGAAATGAAATGTTCCAAAACTTGGGCCATTCACCTATTAAATTTCCGACCATCACATTTTATTTGAAAATCTTACCTTTGGAAGTCATGAATATAAATATTTCATTATATATATGAAGAGTTTTCGCAGGTATCTTTAGTTGCCTAAGATGTAATTAACTATAGGGGCTTGCTCTTATAGGAAACTTAAAGACCCTAGATTAATATAAACCCTATCTAATTTCT